>JAREIS010000019.1:0-2400000 GCA_030060385.1 Muscicapa striata striata
GGAACCCAGGTCGACAAGGTTTTCCCTCTTTTGGTGGGGGACAGGCTTTGTAGTTAATGTGCTCTTAATAACTCAAATATTTAATTTAATAATCAAACTAATGTAATAGTAAATTTAAATAATATTACAGTATATTATGTACATATTGTGAATATATGCAGAATATATATATATACAGAATACTTTCATTTATTAAAAATTAAAATGTGTTACATAATATAATAAATTCTGTATAAAAATAAAGTAATGAAACAATAATTTAAATAAAGGTGACTTAAAATAAAATTGCTTCTTTTTTAGCTTTAGGGTTAGATTGAAATAGTCTCCCAGGGATCAAGCAAGGATATCTACTTTCACAACAGTGTGGATTAGGGCATTTAAATATGTATACACAGGCTAATCTTTGTCCCTCTACTTCTAGAAGCTGTAGTAGCTTGACCTGATTTGTGATGTGTGTCAGACAAAATTCAGACTTGGATGTGTGATCTCCAAGACTGCTGTACTGCTGGATTTACTGTTCTAAAACATTTCAACATATAGCCTGTAACAATATATTGTTATAATTTCTGGCTCTGAAATTCAGCTATTTGTGGTTTTTTTTATTTTTTTCTGGTCAGGTCTTAAATCACAAACCCAAGGGGGTTTTGGAAGAGTTTTAATTTTTGTGCTTGCTTAAGATTTAAATTGCAACAGAACTACATATTTCCTTTGGAAAGTTTTCATATTTAGTGTCAGAAGATATAACCATAGTTAGTAAAAAACCTAATTTTTCATATAAAAAAACAATAGTATAATTTCTTGCCAGGTTTTTTAGATTGGATCCAACTACTATGTTTTCTTTCCTTGATTTTGTACACGGCTCACAAGTTGTAGTTTAGTAAAATAGGACTCAGAACAGTTAGAGACCTTCCTTCTCCAAAGCTGATTTTGCTTTACTTCACAGAGATAACCAGAAAAATGTTGATTTCTCTGCTTACTTTAATTGCTCTGAAATCCATGGCATGACTTATGTGTCCTTTGTAGGAAAGCCAGTCTCATTTATTTGTAATTTTTTTCAAATTAGTAACGGCCTACCAATCCAGGTTTTTAAAGGAGGGCATTGTCTTCAGTCTTAACTAAGCTCTCTGCTCAGTTGGTTCAGCAGGTCCTCATTAGTATTTATTTTTGATGTTATAAAGCGACTTACTTTTTTCTTGCTGCTTGCATGGGTATCTTGAGGCAGCAGTGTGGAGTGGAATATGGAATATTTTAACCACAGCTTCGGGGTTTTTGTAGCCCTTCAGAATGAGAGTATATGAGTTACGGTTCTGAAAGGAATTTTTCTAGCTGCTAAATTTCTGTTGTTGCTTTAAGATTGAATATGGCTGATCACCACAACTTTAATATCAAGTGCTGCTGATTGTTTTTGCCACAACACTTGGTTTTCAATTGTCATTCCAATTTTGACCTGCTTCTACATGAACTGCAGTTCCTGGTTTTTTGTTCTAAGAATACAAATTGAAGATCAGTACTTAGAATTTAGTTTCTGTGCAATTCTTTCTAGGACTTTTTGTTTCTTTTATACAGGTTTGGAAAAATGGCAAAGAGAATTGCAGAGAAGGAGCTGACTGACCGAAACTGGGACCAGGAGGATGAAGCTGAAGAGGTAAAATACACTAGGTCCCCCATACACACCCCTGCAGGTAGTAGAGTAGCTGTTTACATTTGCTATGTATCTTGTGCATAAAACCTACAGTAGAACTGGTTAAAAGTGTAGCAATTAAAGATAATTTTATAGAAGTGGATTTTTAAAAATTATTTTTATCAAGCTTCCAATTATGCAGACTGTATAGCAAAGCAGCTTTTAAGAGTTAAAATTTTATCAGTGGTTCTGGGAAAGAAACTTCATGAACTCCAGGCTTGTTAAAATGCTTTTGGACTCTTCAGATATGTGATAGGTATTTATTGAATTTACAAGAAAAACAGATTTGGTTTCTGGAGATAAATGCTCTATATACCTCCAGTATTTTTTTTTTTTTGAGGGTCAGTAATAGTTAATTTCAGAACTATGTGAATTTTAGCTGAATGGCCCCACACAGCCAAAGGAATTAGGCAAATAGTTCAAGTGGTATGTTTCACCTGATTGTAGAAAGAGATTTTCACCTTTAATGTCTCACACTTCCTTATGGCTCATGTTTAAAAAAACTGGTTTAATTTTTATCTGACTAAAAGTGTTAAATGCTTAGGCCTGTAAATGTAAGAAGGAAAACTGACTCTTCCAGGAATTTGAATATATGAAAACCTAATTTCCTCATTTATTGCAGGGTAGTACTGAGCCATTCGCTGTCTTCGCTAGTGTTTGAACTGCAGCAGGCTGCTGGAGGTTTCCTTAGAGCCCACATCTCCATATATCTGCTCCAAACCAGATCACTGACAGATTCCCTTCAGCAGAGAAAGCTTAAAGCTGCGTCTTAAAAAAGCAAAGCAAAACTTACATTATTTGTTGTAATAGAATGGAGAGAGCACAAAGAAATGTAGTGCAGAACCAGAAAGAGTATTCCAAGTATCAACTCGCATTCAGGTAGCTGGCAAGCTAGTGTCAGTGCTATGTTTTTGGAGTGGGTTGGTTTTCAACTTCTTCCCTTGCTTGTTTGGTAGCAGTGTTAGAGCCGTGTTCAAAACCTGATCTCAGCATCCCTTCATGTTGTGCATTTTGAGTATTCCACTAATGATTCCATAACTTCCTCTTCAAGGTGGGAACATTCTCTGTGGCAAGTGAAGAGGTCCTGAAGAACCGAGCTATCAAAAAAGCAAAGCGCCGAAATGTTGGGTCAGAGGTAATGTAGTTACTGAACATAAATGCTGGAGTTTTACTCAGTTACAAAATGCAAAGTCATGCTCAGGTTTTTACTTCCTTGGGTTTGAAGTGATGCTGAATAAAGTTACCTTTTCAGCTCACCAGCTCATATGTGCATGTGAACTTTGGCTTTACTGTTCCATGCTAAGAATAAGGCTAAGGCAAAAAAATACTAGTTTGAGTGGGTGAAGAGGGTGTTCTTGTGTATTTTTGAAGTAAAAACAAAGAGTGTTTCAGACACAATATATTTTGCAAATGGGTAAAACAACATTTTTACTGCTTTACTTCCATTTTTTGCGGAGATGGAAGTATGGAAATGCAGAGTTATTAGTTATCCATACTGGAGGGCTGGGGGATGTCTCAGAAGCTATCTTAGTAAACACCCAAATACTAAGCTGCTCTTAGAAAGAAAAACATGTCTTGTTAAGAAATGCTGCTACTTTTTTTTTTCTCCCTCCCTGTCAGAAGCCTTAGTGCCATCTACTCTTTGCAGTAACAAACTGAAAATTGAAAGGAGGTTGGCCTTTGTTACAGGTAGAGTTGCTGTGAAAGCATTAACCCAGTCCAGTCAAATTGTTGTCCTTTCAGAAATCCTTGACAAATGGTTTGTTGTATATATTTTTCCCAGGCAACCTCTGAACAGAGCATGCATCATGTTAGAAATAGGCCTGGAGCTTTACCTGTTACACAAACTACTTTAGGATTGGATAGAACTAGGCACAGCTAGACAGCCTTCTCCTATGCTTTTGGTTTTCCTTCTGCAGTAAGCCCCATAAACTACATCTTGAGCAGGAGAGATTCAGGGGCAAATGGAATAGGAAAAACAGAACAGATAAGGAATGGGACCTGATGGGTTGTAGAAGTAGTCAGGAGAATGGGCTGACAACTAAGGACCATGCAGCCCCTCACTCTTCCTCCTAGTGGGATGAGGAGGAGAATCGGAAAAAAGGATAAAACCCCTGGGTTGAGATAAGAATAGTTTAATGATTGGAATATAATGATGATGAGGGAACCAACAAAAAGAGAACTAAATAAACCCCAAGAAAAAGCAGTGATGCAGAGGACAGTTGCTCACTACCCACTGACCTCATCCCATCCCCAAGCAGTGATTAGCTGCTCCCAGCCACCCCCGCTTCCCAGTTTCTGTGCTGGCCATGACATTTTGTCTTCAGGGCACTGTCCTGGCTGCGCTCCCTTTCAGCTACTTGTGTCCTGCTCACAGGCAGAGCATGAGACACTGAGAAGTCCTTGATTGCGGTGAGCACTGCTCAGCAGCAACTAAAACATCCTTATGTTACCAGCATTCTCACCCTGAATCCAAACCACACCACTGTACCAGCTACTAGGGAAAAAACTAAGCCGACGCCAGCCAAAACCAGGACAACAGGCTGCGCAAAGTCTGAAACGCAGAAGAGATGATAGGACAACTGAAGTTGTGTAAGAAACCTGTGAAATATTTACTAAAAGGTCAAGAAACTTACTAACGTTCCTACATGGAGCAATCAGAATGCTACAGTGAAAAAGACAGCAGTTTAACTGGTCCAGAGAGAAAGGTGGGACTGATCAGAGAGAAACACAATAAAAACACCTACCTAGGAATGAGAAGCAAAGGAGTGCACAAAGGAAGCAGAGACCCATAACCACAAGGTCAGATACTGAAATATAGCCTAAAATTTACAAGCTTTGCCATTTCTTCAATGGCAAAAGCAGATGAAACTCAGAAGCAGTTCTTCTCTGATGGTTTTCCAGAGACACTGAAAGTTGACTTCAAGTAGTAAAAGTTCATTACCTCCAAAGACCTAAAAGTTGCAGTGCTTGTTGGCATGTTGATCATACTTTGTGGTTTAGAAACATATAAGAAACTATACCATAAAATAATATGGTTGCAAAGACAGTGATCAGAGCTGGGTAATGAAAGGGTTGCAGAGATAGATATTTTGTGGTCATGTACAGTCTGTCTTTGCATCTTCCATCAGTCACAGAATATTTTGGGTAAATCAAAAGAGGTTTCATAGGTGAGTCCAGAGTGATGAGTGGATTAAAGTATTGGGCCCTTGATTGCCATTGTAAATGCTAAAAGTTTTTGAAAATTGCATAATCCTGTGTAATTATTTAAAGAAAACAAGATGCTGTGAATGTCTAATAGGTAGTCAAACACATCTACAGCTCTTCCATGTATGCACATTCTAGGCCAGTTTATTTTCATACCAAACATCTGAGTCTTTTATAAACAGTAGCAGTGTGTGTCATAAGGAAGCTGTTAATTTTGTTTGCATAGCTGACACAGTAATTCATGGAATGACATGCTGAACTAGGGAAAAATAAACTGAGGATATCAGGAATATTAAGTGGGGATAAAATTTGTGTGGAGATGTATGTAACTGGTTGTCTCTCTGTTTTTCTCTCCCCAGTCTGAAAGTGGAGGAGCTTTTAAAGGATTTAAAGGCTTTATATTGCCTTCTGGAAAAGGAGGAGGTGGCTTCAGTGGATTTGGTAATGGTGCAGGAATAAAGCCTTTGGAAGGGCTGTCTAATGGAAGCAGTAGTGTCTCTAGTACTCCTCCTTTCAGCAGTTTGAAGAGCACCTCTGAAACACAATCAGCATTTGGTAAGTTTTAAATAAGCATACATATTTATCAACACTTTCAGACATAAAATTTGTAGGGTTATTTTAGTACTGAAAAACCAAAATTTAGACCATCTTATAGTGTTTTAAGGTTTTGAGACTTTATACCTCTTTGTAAGATTTTTATTGTTATTTTAGAGTGCTGGAGGGACAAGTTTTCACATACATGCAATTTAAAAAAGTGGCAACTAAATTCAGGTTTCTAATACTGGAGGTAAAAGTTTTCTAGGCATAGATGGAAATGGAAGGCAGTGGCTGTAAAAGATATAAAGCATCTGGTAACATGTCCCAATTCTTTGAGTTTAAATAAAAAATACATGCTGCATAGCTAAAGTCTTCATCTTTTTTTCCTTGTACATCTGATGTTGCAGACAGTCTTACTGGAATTTTATCTGTTACAGTTATACCTACATTTTAAGACATCTGAAGTACTTTGGCATGTTGAGCTCTCGTGCTTTGGAATTCTCTGAGGAATATTAGTTCTGCCCCTTTGTGCTGGTGATGCAGAAGTGTGAATCTTGCCACCACAGAATTTCAGAGTCACCATGCAATAGAATAGAAATGGTGGAGTTTAAACTTCACAGTAGATTTCAGTAAGCTTGAATAAATTAAGGGAAACTGAAATATTCAATTAGAATTTTTCTAGTTTCCTTCTTAGGGTTTTTATACAGAAGTGCTCAAAAGCTTGTAAAATTATGGGCTAGTGATTTAAAGCACAAATGGCAAGAGATAAGTTGAGTATTTTGATTTAGTAAGTTAACAGCTTGCTGAAGTTGTTAGATTTTTGGCAATATATAAATGTTCTGTACAAGATGTCTTTGGATTTTTTTTTCCATACACTAGTGTGCTCCATCTACTTTGTCTATCCTTAGCTTACTTCTCTAAATTAAAACTTGAATCTGCTCACCGGCAATGCAGTACCTGGGGCACAGTGTGATGACCCAAAAGAAGGAGCTCAGCTGAGTAAGGATGAGTGATTTGATTAAGAAATATTCAGCACGTTAGTTAGGCTTTTAAGACAGCTGTGCTTTCTGGGTTAAAAAAAAGTTCTAAGCCATGTTTCTCACTGGGTCAGCAAAGCATCTCTGTGATTTTGTTGGGTTGTTTTTTTAAATCAGAGCTTATTAACCAAACAAGTTAAGTTGGATATCAGGGAAAAGTTTTTCCCCCACAGGGTGTCAGGCACTGAACAGGCTCCCCAAGGAATGGTCATGGCCCCAAGGCTGCCAGAACTCCAGGAGCATTTGGACAATGCTCTCAGGGATGCACAGGGTTGAATTGTTGGGGTGTCTGTACAGGGCCAGGAGCCAGAGTCGATGATCCTGGGGGGTCCCTCCTAGCTCAGGATATCCTATAATTCTGTGATTTTTCTTGTAACAGGATCCCCAATGTCAAATGGTCCCAGTGCTGCTGTGTTTGCTGAGAAAAATGCTGTGAGCCCGAGAGCCAACGGTGACAGCCAGCCCTGCTCATCTGGCAGTGCACTGAGCACGGCCCATGGCTCCAGCACTTACCACAAACAGCTGGCTGCCCTCAACTGCTCCGTGCGTGACTGGATCGTGAAGCATGTTAACACCAACCCCCTGTGCGACCTGACCCCCATCTTCAGGGACTACGAGCAGTATTTGGCCAGCATTGAGCAGCAGCATGGAGGCAGCAGTGACAGTGGCTCAGAGAACGAAAGCAGCAAGACCCCTGGCCCGCGGGCTGTTCCTGTATTTGGGAGTTCAAAGCTCCAGCAAGGCTCCACTTTTTTGTTTAGCAACAAAACTGAGGATACCTCAGACAAAAAACCTGAAGCTGCATCAGAAAAAAGAGACCCATTGTTAGGAGCTACATCAACTGTCTCTTTGAATTTTGGCAAGAGTGTTGACAGTTCTGTTTTGGGTTCCCTTGGTTCAGGAACACTTAGTAGTTTCTCATTTTCTCCTGGGAATTCAGGTTTGTTTGGAAAAGATGCAAACCAGGCTAAGTCTGTCACTGAAGCATCCACCAGTTTACTGGAATCCCAGACAGACAGTGGCAATAGTGATGACAAAGGTAAATTCTATGTATTTCTATTTATAGTTATTTTAATGGTCAGCTGTGAGTGTATGTGGCTAAAGAATACTAAAAACATGCAATATTAAGTTCATTGAGATGATGGCATGGTGTAATGTTAGAGGAGGTTTAGGGTGGATGTCAGGGAAAGGTTCTTCCCCCAGAGGGTGTTGGGCACAGAACAGGCTCCCCAGGCAATGGTCACAGCCCCAAGGCTGCTAGAGCTCCAGGAGCATTTGGACAGCACTCCACACACAGGGGGGGATTGTTGGGGTGTTCTGGGCAGGGCCAGGAGTTGGACTCGATGATCCTGATGGGTCATTTCCAACTCAGGAAATTCTATATTCTGTGATCCTCATCATTCTTGAATTTGTGCAGAATTATACCCCTTATCGGGAGAACCCAACCTTATGTAAGCAACATCAAAAGTATGTGCTTATCAAAACTTACATACTTGTCAGATTTATACTCTATATTATCTGAGGACAGAACTTGAATTGGTGAAATTTAAAGCAGCTGATATAAAGCACCTTTGAGCCTGCTGGACTTCTCAATTCCACTACTTTTCCTAGTAGGTTTATCAAGAGATCCCTGCAGTAGAAAGTATGAGATACAGAACAATTTAGTCCATTTTACTTAATAGACTGTAAGGAGGCCAACAAAGTTACATAGTACCTGACAGCTTTACTCTGCTCTTTGCTTGTGCTGGATACTATAGGTTGATAGAAATCCCAGTAGCTGAGAGGCTGGAAAGGCGTAATGTGACACTGTCTTAGCTGTCATCCCGCAACTAGTTCCCTTCCCCCAAATTAAACCTCGCTCTTGGAAGTATTTGTTGTGCCTTACTTGAGCCCATTTGTGGAGCACAGTCTTTGAAGTGAAAACTGATTCTCTTCAGACAGAAGCTTTTAACTTATTAAGCTTTATATTGTTGGCCTTTCATTGTTTGGTATAGATTGGGCATTTTCATCCCACTTAAACAGAAGGTAAGGATGAAGTTGCTTCAAGAGCTGAATGAAAAGCAAGTAACCTTTTTTTTTCTGTAGCTGAAGCTGCTGCAGGGTACACATGTACATGTACTGAAAGATGTTCTGGCTGTCACTGACACGTGTCCCTGTCAACCGTGGTGGGCATAAGGGACTTCCAATACAGTGCCAAAATCTGTGCTCACAACATTAACATATTAAAACTTTCATTTTAAAGGAGGGGAAGAAGAGGAAGAGGAGCCACCAAAAGTCATTGTTAATGAAATAAAAGAAGATGATGCTTTCTACTCAAAGAAGTAAGTGACTTTAACTTGGAAAATAAAATTAATACCTGCATATTGCTGTTCTTTACCACTGCAGTGCCTATTTAATGACATGTTCCTGACTTCCTAATTAATAAAGCTTGTTAGGAATCCTCATAGAATATGAACTTGTAAAAAAATTTAATTACAGGCAGAAGTGTGTAAGATCTTGCTAAAATACTTCTGTATCTTATACAAAACTCTAATAGTTTGTATTGTACATATGATCAGCTTTTTTACAAATGAAGATGCTTCTGCCTTCATCAGGTTTTGTACAGTTAAATTGTAGGGCTGTAGGCCTTTACCACAGAAATTTTATACTGGACTGGTGGAAAATCTACTGGGTGGATTTGCATAAGACTCTTCAGTTGGAAAATGCTGATTATTATTATATAAAGGAGTGAACAAGTTGTGCTTTTAAGCTCAAAATGAAATGGCTCTACTAAAAGCAGTTTTTCAAAGTATGTTCAGTAGTCCAAGTAATTGCGTGTCTGCTTTACACTCAGCACAGAATTTTTCCTGCTGCAAAAAGCCATTAGCTGTATCTGAAAGAAGGAGTGTGCTACTTTATTAGAATGGCTTTAGGTTTATTAGAGCTTCACTTAAAAGATGTTTATAAATTGTATGTTGAAGTCCTATTATAATTTCAGAATGATACAGCAAGTTCTTACAGCTTTCTAATTAGTGTTTTTTAAATGTAGCCGACGTTTATTGCTCCTCACAGACTCTGAGTACAGGTTGCTGTGCCTTTTACTTTTCCCTGAAAGTAATACATTTATCATTTCAAAACTGAAAGAAAGAATTCACTTTCTCTTTGATCTGCAAGTGCTGTCCATTAGCACATGAAACAAGGTCAAGAATAATATTTAGGTTACTCACAGCATGTTAAATCCTGATTACTGTTACTGTGAGTCAGATAGATACATATATCTGGGAGATATCTTAGTATTTCATCTCTACAAGGCTGCACGAACAAGGATTTGGGATTTTTTTTCTCCACAGATGCAAACTGTTCTACAAAAAGGATAATGAATTTAAAGAAAAAGGTGTAGGAACATTACATTTAAAACCAGCAGGAAATGAAAAAACTCAACTCTTAGTACGAGCAGATACCAATTTAGGTAAGTACATTTGTCCCAGTAACAAGTCTTGATGTCAAAATTCCTTGGTAAGCATTAGATATTTTTTTTTGTCTTTTGTACACAGCATTAACAGATACAATTGGTGAAATATTTTCTACTTTTTTTTCCTAAATCATTTAGAATACTGACAAACACTTGGATGCCTCTAGTGAGCATTACAAAAGAGAGCACATGAAGCAGTGCAAGAAATAAAAGGTTATGGTGTATGTTTGGCAATACAAAGTGCCTGTTTTACCCTGGTTTGTCCAGATTAATATGTCAGTCTGTATCAGAACGTTTTGCTTCTGCATATGAACTGTGTCTGGTGGTCAGAATGAGTAACTTGGCATATACTAAGCACCGTGACTGGATTCCTCATTTGCTGCTGCTCCCTTGTCCCTTTCTCCTGTGTGTCCCTGCTGTCATTTGATATTCAGGTTCCTCCATTTAAAAAAGGAGGATGCAGTATTTGCAGAGATTTTCTCATTTCTAGTGAGGAAAGAAATCTGAGAACAATGGCCTTGAACAGATGCTTAGGGAAGAAGAAGACAAGCATACATGATGTTTGTGAATTGCCTTTCTTCCGAACACCACGTAAATCTCTAGTTAGTACCTATACTAACACTGTATTGCAGTAAAAGCTAAAATATGGCTAATCATCATTTTTTTCCCTACTCAAATGCAGGAAATATACTGCTGAATGTTCTAATTCCATCTAAGATGCCATGTACAAGAACCGGAAAAAACAATGTTCTTATAGTTTGTGTTCCCAATCCACCGATCGATGAGAAGAATCCAGCTGTTCCTGTCACTATGCTAATAAGAGTGAAAACAAGTGAGGATGCAGATGAGTTGCACAAAATCTTACTGGAGAAAAAGGAGGCTTAAATAGGTTGCAGTCCTTAATTTGAGGATTTATTGCCAAACTGCTGCTGCTCTTTTTTTCTTCCCCAACTTTACTTGAACACTTAATTCTTTACTTTGATATTAAGAACTGTTATAGGAATTTCAGAAAAATGATGTGAGGAAAAGCTAAACTAGCTAATAAAAGCTTTAATGGAACACAAGTGTTGGACTGTGCTCCCTCATTTTCAGTATCTAAATGCAGGATCTCTTCTGGATAAAGCACATGGATATAAATCCAAGCATATGTTTTTAGCACCAGTCAACCAAATGGACAGAAATCTGAGTACGAAGACATGGTACCAGAGCTTCCTCACAGACTGTAATACAATGCAGCCGCCTCCTGTTTTGGGAAGGGAGTCTGTTGAAGTTTACCTGTTGGAACTGTTTCTAGACTGCAGATTTTTAAGTGGTCTGCTGTATTCTGGTGAGACTTGACTTTTTTAGACTCAGTGACAGTACTGAACCCCACCAGTGATGATCTCCATTGTGCTGGGTCTGTACCCATGCAGACCCACGTGCTTTCAGGACTCAGAGACTGCAGATAATTATAAGAGAATTTGTTTGCCTATTCTTGTTGAGAGTAGTGGTTCCTTCAGAGGAACTGTCAGTTCTGTTCTTACTGTAGCAACAAGCAAATGACGTGCAATATAGTACAAGCAGACAACTGGAAGACAGTTTTATCTTGGACACGCTGGCATCCTCTGGCTTCTGACAGGTCAGAGGCAAAGGGTCGCACTTCCACATGATCCTTCTGAGGTGTTTGTCCCTAGTCCTGAAACCCAGCCAAGGCAGAGCTGGACGTGCTGCCTTGATCCTGCTGCTGGTACTTTGCTGAAGAGAGCTCTTCCTGCCAACCAACTTCAGGACTTTTAAAGACATTTCTGTTGCCTGTGGCCCTTGCCAGGAGACACATGCACAAGGGTGCGTGTCAGTATGTATTTTTCCATGTGATAAAAATGCTATGCTGCACTGCATTAAGTAAAGCAGCAAAGTGCAGCTTTGGCACAAGCTTTCTGTTGCATGTGGGGAGCATGGGGTAATTTGTAAACACAGTTTTCAGCTGTAATAATATTAACCTGGTGGCAATAATTTGGGGATCAGAACATTCATTCTGGTCTTGGTTTCGCTCTCAACTTTGTCAGACTGTGTTTGGTGGTTTAATTGTTTTCTTTTTTTCAAGTGTTTGCTGGAAACTCCTTCCCTAGTAACTTTTTCTACTTTGCTTCCAACTCTGGGACTTCTCAAGAGCTTGATGTTAATACGAAACTTGAACTGCTTTCAGATGTGTCACACTGACCAGCTCTGGCAAGATGGAACAAACATGCTGTTTTGCCTCTGGCTAACGTGACACAGAGGAAAAGAAAAATCCCCTTTCCTTAATGAAAGTCAATGTGACACAATTCATATAGGTGACCTGGAAATCCAGCACAGTGCCATCCTATGGGCAGGGAACAAGGAATAACACCATTTGATGAGGTGCAGCACATCTCACCTGCACGCCTGCTCTGGGGGGGAGCAAATGGCTGCCTCTAGGGTTAATTCACTGCACAATCAGGTTATGGCCTTTTTTTCCCTCTTCGGTAAAAGGAGGAAAATCTTGATTTTATCTATAGCCCTGTTGACCAAAGTTTCAAAAAAATGAAGGCCTTTGCTCAGATTTCAGCCATGCTTAGTGTACATGAATTGCATTTTTAACACTGGAGTGTTAGATGCCATTTGAGATATTTGAAAAATAAACTGGTGCCTTTTGGGGTTTCTTTTTGCATCTGGCTAAGTACCTAAAACATTAAAAGTCAGTGACATTGCTTTCCTTAAAATAAGATGCTTTTTTAAAAAAAAAGTCTTGCTGCTACCTAAATTGGAGGCCCAAAGCTGACAAGTATGTCTAAATGTGTATGAATGAAAAGTAGAATGCTGCCTAACAGTTTAGTCCAGACTGTGGTCCAAGGGCTCAATTGATCTTGCATTTGTCTTTTTGACTGTAGTGTCTTAACCCTGTCTCTGTACAGAAAGGTTTATAGACTGAGCTCTGGTTGTACATCTCATAAACAATAGCTTTGTCGATAAAAGCTTGGCCTTGTCTTCACTTACTTCCAAAAGCTCATGGATTTGGAACTGTTCCTTCATCCTTAGAAATGTGGACCAACAAACTAAACTTAACACTTTTTTTCTTATGCTTTGCCTCTGAGGAGGGGCAGTTGTGGGATTTTGCCCACGTGGATGTGGCCCAATTCTGACAGTACACCTCTGGCTGTTTCCAAGCAGATGGCACAGAGTGAATGGAAAAATAAGTAGAAGAATAATAAATTGTGTTGGAAAGAATTAAACCTTGCCCTAGCCATCGTAGCAAGTGACACCTGAATTAGTCTCTGCATGTATTTAATCAGTAAAGCCAGGGGAAGGTAGAAAATTGGGATGTCATCTTCATTAGAATGTCAAATATATGCATAAACATGCAATTTTGAACATTTTTACATGGGGGAAATTGCCTCTAAAAGAACAGGGGAGAACTTCCCTGCACAGCAGATTTTCATCAACATCAGTTCATGGTGACCATACCATTATGTGGACTATGAAGCAGGAAAAGTTAGTCACACACTGACAAACTTGGTGCTCAGGTATAAAGCACAGCCCTTTTCCAGCACTGTTAGAAATTTTTCATGATGCTTCAGTTTCTATTTAAGAAATACTAAAATACAGAAATGCTGTAAAAGGCCAGAGATTGTTGAATAGAAATAAAAGGCCTTAAAAAGAAAATTTCATGGGGAGCACAGACATCAGTGTACTGCTGCCTTCATAACAAACGTGCTATCCAAGGAAAGAATTTTGATCAGAATTCCAATTCAAGGAGGCATTCCTGTGTCTTGGTTGGTAATGTATTTAACAGCTGGATATCAGACACCTGATCTGAAATATGAAGTTTCTACCCAATTTGCATTAATGCCTTCATTGTTCCAGCTGTATATAGATGTTAGAGTGTCTTATCCATCTCTCCTCCTCTAATTTTGAAGTTTCAGCTGGAAAATAAACAGATCTGCTTCTTTTAATTCTCAGAATAATTTCTAAGGGAGATTATTTCAGTTGGCTTGAATTTTATTTTAAAATATTAAATTGCAGTATGCAAGGTTTAGTTTTTTGGGGGGGATTATTTTGGTTTGGCTTTTTTTTGGTTTTTTTTTTTTTTTGTTTTTTTTTTTTTTTTTTTTGTTTTGTTTTTTTTGGTAATGTATTCAAAATTACCTACTTGGTAGGGCACCACTGTGTTCCTCTAAGGCCTTTTGGTTGATGGATATGAAAGTTTTTACTAAATTTATAGTTCAAATGAGCATACTGTAGAACATAAACCAATCAGGAGGTTTGCTTTGCTATTAAAACTGAAATTCAGCTCCCTTTGCAGCACTGTAACATTTCAACTGTCGTTAAAGACTTCCTTTCTGATGCCTTAACTTGTTTGCATTTGATAAAATTTTGTAGCTGGTGCCTGTGTGCATAAATTAACTGACATTAAGCAATTTAAAGTGGCATGAGCTAGTCTAAATCCAATGAAGATGCTGAATGTGATGATTTGTTAGTAGATTTCAAAATGCTCTGAATTTTTCAGTCGATACTTAAGTTTTACATAACATGTATGTTAATGTTTTCATTAGTTCTCATACACTGAGGACATGTACAAAAATCTGTGGAAAATGTGAATAAATGAATGGAAGATTCGTTTGTCTTGTGTGAATCACTTTAATTTTGAGTGTATAGCATCACATTATTAAAATGAATTGTACAACCAGTTGCTTGCAGGTGAACTCCTGCCTGGAAAATTCTGCTACTAAAAGAAGCAATGTCCTGTCCTGCCCTGCCCATTCCTGACTTGGAAACCTGGAGCTAGTTCAGCAAAAAGCTTCCTCCTTGTAAGGTCAGTGAGCTGAGCCAGCTTGGAGCAAGGAGCTGGAACTGCCTTGGAGGACAGAGGGAACACCTGTGCTCAGATACTGGTAGAGAGACTGACTTCTAAACCCTCCACCTGAATATTAAAGGATTTAGAAGCCACATAATCTAGGTTTACCTGATGACACTTGCTGAACTTTAGGCCTTGCCTAGAGGCACTAACCTAAAGTCAGGCCAAAGTTATTCTTTTCTTCATTGGTTTGTGACAGTTTGCAAACAAGATAAAAAACAACCCAAAACCCCCACTGAATAAAATTGCCACAGGCTTGCCATGCCAAGTATAATTCAACATGCACTTGGGATGCATGTTTACATTATTCCAGCTTTTGGACTCTTCTTTATTCCTTCTACTTAAAAGGAGTCTCCCAAGCTTTTGGCAGCCATAAAGAAAAAGCAAAGTAACAGTTCTCAAGGGTGGAATTATTTTTCTTTTTAGCTGGGGTAATCTAGACCATCTGATGGCTAGTGTTTGCTAATCACTAAAGATTGTATCACTTGCATAAGAGGAAAGGGCAAAAGCAACCATGCAGAAGACATCAGGTCTAAGACTAAGAAAAGGAAACACTCCAAGAATGGAGTGTTAATCAAAATCAGGCTCTTTCCTGATCCAGCAGGCAAATGCTCTTGCAGGTCAGAGCAACCACACCATGCAGCAGTTGGAACCATTCATGTGAAGAGCACACCAAGAGCTTAAGGTGTGCTGGTTTGGGTTGGGATAACTTAATTATTCAGGAGATGATGGCTGCAAAGCAAGCCTCTGCACAAGCTACAGTATATTACTGTGAGCATATGAAGCTGAGCAAGTTGCATGAAATACAGCAGTTGCACAAAATACAGCAGTTGCACCAAGGAACCAAAGGCTGTACGAGGTGAATAAAGAAGCAGCAGCAGAATTTACAGTTTGAAGTAGTCAATATACTTTTCTCAGTTTCTGTTAGGTTTGTATATTGCTCGTTTTTTCAGGCAGCACACTTGTTTAGAAATTCTTACTTGCATATGCGCATCATGCATATGGATATTTATTTTTATTACAATTAAAGTGGATAATAATCAGAATAAATACCCATAATAATCAGTTTAGTGGGTATTACTGTTAGGGACATCATAACTTTCATTGAGAGATAACAAAGAAATTCTTAATCTCTGGAAGTCTGCAGAGGTTTCAAAGATATGAACAGAATTTTCTTGTTCAGGTATTACCTCTGAGGAAGAAGTGTGACTTTAGTTTACTACCTCATAGCATGGATGACATAATACACTACAAACTTTTTTGTCTAAACTATGGTTGAGCCCTGCCTGGACTGGTGGACACTTAGAGGCATTCTTCTCACCTGCAAATAGCAATTCTGTTGATGGCAATTCCAGTGAAAGCTTGCAGATAGCTCATTGTAAAAAGAAATTTCTAACACTGAAAAGAAAATGGTGGTTTACATACCAAACCTACCTACTTTAGCAGTTTATGAAATCTGTGTTTCCTTACCTGTGAAGTCAGAAATTACACCTGTGCTGATCTCCTGTGCTGGGCAGGGTAACCACAGACACCCATAGCAAGAAGCATGGCATTCCCACCTCTTGCTGAGAAGCAAGCTTGAATAATAACAACTCGTATTGCTCCTTGATGATCTATCACTCTGTTTCTCAAAGAAAAACTTAGTGTGACACTTGCAGTGATGAAAGTGTAGGTTCTGGCAACTCTCTTGCCCTTCAGGAGCAAAGAAAAGCATCTAGACTCAGTGAATGCCTTAAGCCTGCACTATTTCCAGTAGGGTTTAGATGAGCATAGTGATTGCATCAGAATTAAAGGCTGAGTGTGGGACTTCAAAAAGTCTGAAGACTGATAAACTGCTTTTGCTGAATTTCCACAGCAATATTGCTCCAGCAGGAAAAATAGAACTGCAATCATAACCACACTTTAACATCTAGGGGAGATGGGACGTAGAAAGGCACGGGATGAGTCAGCGCACATTGTGAAATACTCATTCATGAATCACCAGAATCACCTGAATGCTGGCATAAACAGGTAACAGGGAAAACATTAGTTCAGTTGTAACTAATGTTTTGAGACACAGCTTTTTTTTGCAGAGTAGGTGCTCCCCAGTGAGCTCTGCAGGAAGATGTGGTATTTCAGAAAATTATCAGCCAGCTCCATTCATTTCAACAAGGGTTTAGAACTGTTTATTCCCATTTTCCTTTGAACAGTTTTTTTGAAGTGGATTCAGGAACATGCAGTTTAAATATCTGCACACCTATTATTCATACATTTATGTCATTACCTCAAGTTCATCCATGCAGCAGCTCCAGCAGAATGCTCACACTGCCCAGGAGCAGCAGCAGCCCCATCTGCTTTGCTGAACAGGCACATCCTTGGTCTCTCCCACCCTGTTGGGAAGGATGAATCAGGAAAACCTTATAAATATGATTGCCTAGGAAAAGATTTTGGAATATGGAAACCATAAGCGAGATTGAAATGAAAGCAGTTTTTGACTGTGTGGCTGAGAGCAACAATGTGGATGACTGAAGGCCTTCTCCCTTTTTTTAGATAATGCCAGTTGCTGCAAATACCAAAGACCCAGCAGAGACCCTCTCCAGGCATGACAGGAAGGGTCCAAGATAAGGTTTAGAGATAAGAAAGCAGTAAAACATGGTAATGTAGCGATTCCTATGGCCGTATGTAAATGTTAGAGAATTTTTATCTTGTATTATATTGGTTAGTGGAAATTAGAATATTCAACATAGAAGAAGATTTATTGTGCTGTAAACATGAAAATTGCTCTCTTATCTCTCTTCCTTCGCTCCCTTACTTCATTCTCTTACTTCCCTCTCTTATCTCTTAGTACTCCTACTACCCCCCACTTGCTTTCTGCCCTGCTCCAAGCCGTGGCTGGCAGCTCCTGGCAGGGCCCTTTATACCCACGCCCTACGCAATAAACCACAACTTTCAAGACCAGAATATAGAGAGCACCTGAGTTTGTCCTGACCACTGTCCACCATCCAGGCTCCCACACCACCCCTCAGGTTCATATGTTCCAACCAGGAGGTTTTGCCTAAAGATCCTTTCTTCTGTGCAGGTGCCATGAGGTACACATTGTGTGACGGCCCAAGGACAGCTGTGTGGCAGGTCAGCTTTATCTTCTGCAGTGGAAGGGCATGTGCCTCACATAAAAAAAAAACCTGTTTGTGCATGCAAACCCTTCTGCCTTGTCTGAACAAAAGAGTGGATCATCTACCTTGGTTTTCATGCCACTACTTTAACCAACATTAACCCTGCTAGAAAAAGGCCAACTAGCTTGTCTTGGGGAAGGGTTTCCTGACATAACCAAGCTTAAATTACTTATTTCCAACAATGAAATCACTAGATCTCATACTTACCTCTGCGAGGAACCAAGCTTGGGACAGTTTGAATTAACTCATGTTTCCCCTAATGTATTTTAATGTTTTCTTAACTGAGTAGCATCAGCTCCTCCCAGATTCTCATCAACACTGTTAATGGAAAATCAGACCCATAGTCTTCCTTCATTTTACTCCTTTCCTTTCTGAAAAGTTTCATTACAAGTTTCAGAAACAACACACTTCTGAGAACAGTACACAAGTAACTGTTTACTAACATAGATACCTAGTTTTCTTTTAATCTCCAAAGTGTGATTTTACTATGAATAATCAGACCTTGGTGATGAACTTGTGTGCCAAGTAATATTAGGGTAATTCTTGGGAGGATCTCTCTAGGTGTTGCCAGGCAGGACACAACACTCCAGGACAAAAGAACATGAGTTAACTTGGCTGCCCAAAGCCCTTTTCCTGTCCAAACTCTTGAATGACTAACCAAGCAGGGGAGGTTTATTACCACTCCTGAGGCTCTACTGCTCTTTCCCTTTGGTACTTATTTAAATAATGCTTTTCCATTATGACTGCTTCTGAAACCTTCCAACTTAAAGCATTCAAGGGAAAAAAAAAATCAGTCTGTTGCAAAGCCATATTTTAGTATTTCCCAGCCAGCTAAGATTCCTGCTCAGTTGCATGAGCAGTCAGAAAACAACACTGCCAACAATCTGCTCAAATATCCATGTAAAGGACTGAGACATCCTGTTCTTCTTGAGCTCTCTGTTTTAATTCTCCCTAATATCCCACATGTCTCCAAGCTATCACACATGGCTTAGGATAAATGTTGTTACCTACCACATGGATTCATAAAACATCCTGGTCTGGGATTCTTCGAAATGAAATCATCAGGACATCAACTCGTGGACATAGCTGGTAACATTTGTTCAAGGAGTATTTAATCTAGAAAGCAAAATCCCCTGCAGGCTTCTTCTACTGTGAAATGTTAGTCACAAAAATCAAGTGGAGAGGGAGGATTCAGAGCCTTGCATGTCTTTAAATCAAGGCAGATCCCTTGTGTGCCAGTACACACAATTCAAGGCAGTGTAAGCAGTGCAGATCTAAACACAATCTAATTTTTTGTGACAATGCGCAAACCTGCATTGAAGTTCTTCCTGAATTAATCAGGAAGAAACCATTACAGCCATCAGTCCTCACTATTACACACTGCACAAATAAATATTCAAGACTACATAATCAATTTACAGCAAGCCACAGATCAGTTTAGAAGGGCTGTTCTAATGGCAAGAACAAAAACCTTTTGTAAACAAATTCAGGACTACATTGACCCTTCCCTTCTTTCCCCTTATCCAATGTCAAGTTGTGAGGGACTGATCACACAGAGGTTCTGTAGCAGAATCAGAAGCTGGGCTTTGCTCCAAGTGCAATCAGAATGAAGAGCAATGAGGCCACTCTGCCACATGAGTATCCATCTGACAATGCCTACACAAGTGCCACGAAGCACTATTCCACCACTGGTGCCTGCCACAGGGAAGGAATACATCCAAACTCCACCACCACCAGGCACAGTAGAGACAAAACACCACTAACAGAGTTCATGGTCATTAAAGAGGTCTATTTATTTGCTGCAGGGTCCAACACTTTCTTCACTGCTGCCATAAGCATAGTCAACTTTATTTTTGGTGCACAACGTTCTCCTTGCTCTTTGTTCAAATGGCTCAGTACAGTGCCAGCACAATTTTCAACCCATCACCTTTTAAGCAACACCAATGATCGATGAGACAAATAAAACCCAAACCATGCAACATGTTAGGCTGATAAAATTAGGCTGAGAATATTTATATATTTACACAGAAAACGTTCAACATTGCAACCTGCTTGCAGACTTGTATTATCTTGACCAAGTATTCAAACAGCTACATTCTGGTGTAAAATAGTCTTTTGTTTAAGGTTTCGTGTAAAAGCTACTTACATCACAATGCCTTTAACTGGATTCTACCGTACATATTTTTGACACAGAATTTCTACACACCAGCACCACACACTTGCAGTCATACCTTGCAGAATGTGTAAGGCATTTGCAGACATCTGATTGCTGTGACCACAGGAAATCCACTTTCCAGAGCTTTCAGCTGTGACCTTTGGAAACCATGAGAGTTTTTCCAATACAAAGGGTGAATTCATATGAGAGACACTGTTCATCCAAGAACTATAAACTTGTCATTTCTTGACACTGCTACATACAACACAGATAGAATTTAGGACTAATAAATTATTTTCCTAAATAAAAATTTGTTCTTAAACCCCACTGGGTAACAACAGGGCTTAGGCACTTCTGAAGATTTTATCTTACATCTGTCCTTAATATGGAAACTTCAGACTACAAAATACAGGACAAGCAATCATCTCAAAAAGGAAAAATTAATTACTGGCAAGAAGCAGGTCAATAGTCTAAGAGTGTAGTCTATTTCCCTGGTTTCCACGTCCATACAGAACTTCAGTGACCAGATGCAATTCTGTAGATGAGGGTCTGCTGGAAGAAATCTGTCTGCGGAGCCAAGGACTTCACTGTCTAAATAATACTTTGGGGAAAATATATTACTGTGAAAAGCCACCTGTGCAAACAATTCTCTTTTCTGGAAAGCACAGCATGCCCAGAAATAGAAAACTATAAAAATATTAACAGCAATCCAGAGCCCAACATGCCCAAGCCTTGTAAACAATGAAGACCAGGGGAATAAAAGAGAAGTAATAGGGACCAATGCAAACAGCATTAGCCAAGACAGCTGAAAGACTCAAAGAGTTTCTAAAAGCATCTTCTTTTAAAAGGAGATTTGGAATTTGCCTTGTCATGGCAATAAGAGAACATAATTTCATATACATAGTGGCTTCTAAGGCAAAGCAATAATCAGCTAGCACAAAACAATTGATTTAAGAGCTTTCTTTAAAAACCACAATAACAAAACAAAACAAAAAAACACGACAAAACTTTTTATACTGGTTAAATCAATAGCAGTGAAAAACTTCTTATGGGTAAAAATATTCACATCCTTGTATTTGACATCTATCAATATACAACATCTATGAAGAGTTTGAGTGTTAAGTCTTGATCACCAAAGGGAGTGAATGGGCAGAAGGATGGAAAGAATTAACTAAGCAATGAGGTATGGCAGAATTCCAAAAAGAAAGAAAGCTGTTCTGCAAAGTTTCCCAAATTTGTTAACTGAGCTGCATCTTCAAACATCAGGAAAACTAATGAAACCCACTGTGCTCCAACCATTAAGACAATGGCAGCCAAACAGCCTTCATGGCACTGCAGGACATGCCAGCTCCATCTGCAGCAACTACTTCCATGGCCAACAGGAGCTGAATCCAGTTTACTGCTTAGGAGCTACAAAATTAAACCCTCTCCAAATTAATAGGGTGAGACGTTCTTACTAACATTCACTTCTCTTTTTTGATGTAGTGCAATAGCATGCTAAGGGTCCAGCTGTGCCATCCTGACCCAAACAAAACTTTTTGATTAAAAGAACAAAATTTGGAATTTGATAACAAAAAGTGGGAACCACTGGCTATACATAAGAAGTCCAAGACAGTTGTTTAAAGAAGGAATAACTGAGAATCTGACACATCTTTGCTTCCAAAAAAGCACTATTGACATTCAGTAGACTTTTTGACCTCTATTTTCCATGGATGTCCATGAGGGCATACTTGTAGTCCTCTTCTACTAGAAAAGGTGAGTCTTCAATGTACCTATAGCATATCCCACTAGCAAGATACAATAAATAAATTTACTTTTTCAGGACCTTACAGGCCTTCAAACACTAGACATCAAAATCCAACCACATACATGTAACAAAGCAGATGATACCTCCTGAAACACAGATGTAGGATCTAAACTGTACCTTCCATAGCACGGCTTTTAAACTAATGCACTCGCTTAGAATCATTCCTCGTTTGCTTTGAAATCTTACACAGCAAGATTTTCTTAGTCTTTCAAATCACACAACGTTAAGCCACCTAAAAATACACAACACCATGGGAGCATTACAAATTCCTGAAACTGAGAAATGTTCAGGCACCTACCACTGAGGGTCCTATCTGGATACACTTTGTTTTTACATTGTTCTTCTGGCTGCCTGACTGAAAGGTATCAATTGTCATGATTAGTACAAATGTGAACCCTCTCTCCCTTCCCTCTGCAATGAACATTTGAAGGAAATCCAAGCACTGATTTGCCCAGTTCAGCAGTATGAAAGCGCAGAGTAAGGAGCACATTGAGAGGCTTGTTTTCTAGCTGAGGAGTGGTTTAATTAAGAGAGAATATTTGTACTGACTGACGCCAGGCACACTACCTGTGGGATCTCAGGTACCCACCCAGGCTGCCTGGCAAGTTCCTTGAGAGGGCACTTCAGCTGCTGAGTGAGGACTCCACATCTCCCCAGGCTCAGGGAGAAAGCCTGGGGCAACCAGGTTAGATGATGGAAACATCTTGACATCCACACAGACCACAGGCAACATTCCAAGGCTGCAGCATGAAAAGTGGCTGTGCTGGTAATGACATAGGGAACATTTTTCTAATGCCTTGCAACATGTTTGAAGCCAAGTGAAAACTGGTCAGCTGTCCCTGTCACACACTCATGCTGTCAGTGTAAGAAAGGCTGCCATGCTGTGCTAAGATGACAGCTTCCAGGCCTGGCCTCAAATACAGACAGACCTCCTTACCATGCTGGAGTCATCAGGTTGGCCTGAAGGGCAAATTTAGTCTGCCTTTATGCTGAAGTGGAGCTATTTCCATGGAATCTAGCCTGAGGAAAAAAAAAGCAGAAAGTCCTATTTGAGAGGATAAGTCATTAGATGCTACTGTGAAAGTAACAACAAAGCACTTGGGAAAGACCAGGTATGAGGGAGACAAAGGCTCAGGCTCAGAGCACATGCCACAGCATCAGGTTTACGTGCTCAGAGTCTGAAAAGTGACAAAAATGGCATCTTCGCTCTCCCTTTGTGCATGCACTTAAGTCTCACCTGCTATAAGAGACACACCACCCCCTCCACTAAATAGACCCAAGTATGTACTGGCTCTCATCAAAATATTCAGCCAGAGCACAGTAACCTCAGCATTCAATCATTCTGTTTTCAAATGTCAAGGACAGCAGTTTTGCTGTTTAGAGAGAGTTGAACTTCATGTGTAAACATAAGGCTGTTTTCCTGAGAGCTCCTGACACACCATTTTCAGACCTCCCACTAGGCAATTTTTAGTCACTTTTCAGAACAGAATTACACTTCCATCTTTTGTATTTCAAGAAAGTTCTATGTGCATCAGCATGTAACAACCAAAGATGGTTTGGCTGCAAGCTGCCTGACCATAAAGCAGCTCCCATGCCCTCCTTGGCTACAAAGGGTACCACAAGGATGACTACAAACTCTCAAGTCCAGTGCATGCAGGAGGATGGGTTACTGGTAAGGTTTTAGGCCTTTGGAGACTGATTACAATCTCTTGTTTTTCCACTTTAGACTCAAACTAGCATTGACTCAGCTGAGAGAAAGATAAGCAGCATTAGTACTGGAGATGAACCTCAGCTTTACTATAGCAGCACATTTTAGCCTTCTTTTCACTGGCTCATTTTCTTAGCCAGTTCTTGAGGATGAAAATGTTGCTGTTCTTTGGTAGATACAGAAATCTGTTAGCAGAGTTCACCTGTCCTAACACATGTGTCCTAACACATGAAAAATGGGAACATTTTCAGCCTCTTTTAAGCTCTGACCTGACCTGCTGCACATACCTAAACAGCAATGTGTATTTTTCCTTTTCTTCCCTTAGCAGAAAGCTGCTCCCTCTCTCTCTCACACACACACACACACACACGCACACACACACATGCTTGCACACGGCTGATCAGACAAGGAGAGGGTATGGCCAGAGTCTATGGAGTGATGTCCAATAGCACATCATTATGAAATTCTTAGACTGTTTCTCCCAAAGATTATAAAGTTTAGCACATTCTGTACATATTGTTGGCTTCTTAGTTAGAAAGTAAACACAGTAGCAAACTGTCCATAAAGTGTTGACTCAGTTTAAACGCAGCCCCTTCTCATTTTATCTTGCTGAAAGTCCTCTTCCAGGCAAAACACTCCAGTGATGTGGGCATTCGGCGTGTGACAGCAGAGGAAGGAAGAAAGAGGCACTTTTGATCGGCTGGTATTCCTGGACTTCCCTTTTTCCTGCGGAGGTCTATGTTCCTGACACTAGATGGTAGTGTTAGCACGGAAAACCGCTGTGGATAGGCACTTGGCAACAAGGTTCCAAGGCAGTGCCCGCTCTCTGCTATGTCATCAGGATTGGTTTCTGCCGCACTTCCAGAATATCTGGGCAAAGAGACAAAGAGACATAACCAACTTAAGAGGCTCCTGAAAGCAACCACAGCACCAGAAAGCATGAAGAACTGGAGACATAAGCGTGGATTGTGGCACAGCCCATCAGGAATCTAAAACACAATGAGTACATAGCTTCGCCTGTTAAAATGTGAGTTAATCAGGATGCACCTGGGAGGAACTGAAGAACAACAAATTGCAAATCTGTCCCATTACATGGAGAGGCCAGCAGATCTACTATCATTTATACTGGGATGAAGCAACATATGTTAGACAGGGAGGGGCAATATTTTCCAGGAAAACAAGTCTAAGTGACATTAACAAGAGATGCCAAGGGGTTTCCCATTCTTGAAGGGACAAATGCAACATCCCCAAGTCCCTTAAGGAGACTTCTGTGGGTACAAATAATTCAACTCTTCCATTCATTCTAGAGCCCAAAGCCTACATTTCTGCACTCAAAAAGCTGCCATAAAAGAACATACATCTTTTTGGCTTCTCAGTTCCATATTGTCCAAGACAGAATATGAACCTTAAAACTTGTGTTGTAATCATGGGCACCTTTCTAAATTTAGGCAGTAAAACCACTATGGAGGGCACTAGGCAGAAATATCTGGAAACTGGGCTATGATATCCTTTTCAAGGCTACACAAAGAATAAGGAACATGAGAAAAGGAGCACACAATAAAAGGGCTGATCAAACACGACTGCACAAAGAGGAGATGACATGAGCAAAAATTGATCCCCAGCTCCAGAGGGCTCAAGCCACACCTGTAAATAATTAAACATAGTGGAGGGAGTCCAGTGAAGGGCCACAGAGATGACTAAGGACTGGATCATCTGACACATGTGGAGAAGGTGACAGAAGTGTGATTATCCAACATGGACAGAAGGGTCAGAGTGAAGTCTTATCAAGAAACTCAAGGTACTTTAAAAAGCACTTTGATCGCTATTACTGGGATTTTAATATCTTAGGTTTCCTGAACTACCCAAGTGAAATGAGCACCTTTCTTACTTCCCTCTGCCCCACATGTAATGCTCCTGCTACCTGAAAAGCTGCCACTGGCACAAAGACATTGATTACAACAAGGCCATGGAAACAGGGCCTACGTAACATGTCAAGCTAAAACAAATGTGGGTAGGGAAAAATTGCAGATGAAAATTCTGCCTTACAGCCCAGAAATTTCATGCTGTATTTCTGTGTATCTCAATATATACTACAATTCCTGCAACCATACATTCAACAAATAAGTTTCAGAAAGGATGTTCAAGCCCAAAGCCAGTAATTGAGCATGGAGGCATTTGTGCCACCCTCTTGAGCAGATATTATATTATAACAGAAACACTACATCTTCTGTGAACTCCAAAATGCCTGTGGTGAGACAGAGTAAGCTGGGTAACTCCAGCTAACTTGTTGTAGGACTACCAATACAATGATCATAAGGAATAATTATGTATATTGCTGAAATACTGTTCAAAATCCATCCTTAATTACAAATGACTGATTTTTTTACTGGAGATTTTTTTGACTGGAGTTAAAATTTCTTCAAAATTGAAATAAATTCCTATTTACAACAGCATTACACAGAAATACTTGTTCCTCAGTCTTAACAGCAGAATCACTCAGCATGGTAAGCTGTGCACAACACATGTCAAAATTCACCTGTTAAAATTCGATGCAATGGCAAAGTGATGTATGTTAAGTGTGCATAGAGTAGAAAGTTTTCATCTGTTCTGTTCAGCTTCAGCCACGAGCCCACCAGGGAACGTCCTGTTCCAGACAGGGACCGCGACCGGAGATTTGTCGCGTTGTGCAGATCTGTAAAGGCAGGGAGAGACAGCAAGCCTCAAGGGATTGTACTTTACAGGAACACTTCTGAAACTCAAAAAAAGAGGAAAGACTCCTATTCATTGTTTTGAGACAAATCACATGCAGGACACTATCATAACTGATTTTTTAAAACCAGACAGATCTTGCCTAGCACAGAGTTCACCATCTATACTGAAGCTAATAAATGGTAGCAGCAGCAGCTGAAAACAACAGACAGACAAGAGAGGGCTTGTGTTACCACACTGCACCAGTAGAACACCAACTCATACATGAAATCATAGAATAGCCCTAAAATTAAGTACTTATTCATGGAGAAATTAAAAATAGTAATTGTTTATTTTGAAGAAAATTGCCATGCAGACATGGGGACAATCAACATTAATACCTCAGTTTCCCACACACCCTGAGCCACACCTAGGACTCTTCAGCTGAGCCAATGTTCTCAGAATTAGTTTAGAATTTTCAGAATTAAAACAAAAAGATACTGAGTCCCCTGTAGGCCAGAGGAGTTTTTTGTAGGTAAAGATCTCTTCCACAGCCATGAGCTGCATTTTTGGAGTGTTTCAAAATTTTTGCTCTATTGCCCTGTAAAATTCAGCCCTGTCCCACAGTGCTAAAATCAGATGTTGAATCAACATATTGATTCTGAACCAGAGTGATCCAAGCTCTGGAACTGAAAGCAGATCCTGATCCAAAGAGGAAAATACATGGTGGCAGCTACCCTAGAAAGAGGCGTAACAATGTGGGAGGACAAAAACTGTGAAAATCTTTCCCTCCTTCCCTACACGTGTATAGCATAGCTGTCTATTACCTCTTCCCATGAATGATCACTATGCCAGGAACACTGAGGTGATCAGGCAGAAGGAGATGACTCTGGAAGCTGAAATAAGCACTGCTCTCCTGGTGTATCATGCCTGCACACAGCAAAGCCACTGAAGTGGGCCTTGATGGGCTGTTCCTATTCACCACAGGTCTGTCTGCACTGGGGCAACTCCGCAGCAGTACCAAGGACAATGCTAATCTTTACACAATCCACATCTTTTCCTCCATCCACAAAGCCAAGATGCACCCAAATCCCTGCTCCTATCTCTGCATCTTCTGCATCTGCGTCTGGCATTTTCATGCCAAAATAAGAGTTTCACCACTACAGCTGCTGAGGAGCACTGGTAGGACACTCAAGTTTCTGAAATTTGTAAAAAAAGAATAGCAATTACTATTCCTTGTAGCAAACTCATCTTTGAAAAAATCAAGCTTCCTAGCATAACCTGTTAAAATATTCCTCTTTATTTTTCAGATGAGGAACAATAAGGTCAAAACACTTAGAAACCGTTTCTTGGTATTTTATATGAATGCTATAAAATATCTGACAAACCTAGAATTTATTTACTTTCATAAATATATTAGAAGAAAAAGGATATGAAAATAAAAAGAAAGCCCATCATTTACAGTAAATACTCTAGGATCAGATCCCGCAAGACAGCCCTGAGCAGGCACTGCACAACCCATGAGGGCAGCCAGAGAAACACCTTGAACTCTGTTCTATCCTGGGCAAACTCCAGGTAGCCTCTCTAGGCATCAGTATCAAATCAAAATTCAAAGAACTTGTTGCTGAGTTGCCCTACCCACTATACTTGGAGAAGTACCCCCCAGGGACTGTGGCATCTGGCAATGGGAGAGGATCTCAGCTGCTCCAGTTTCTCTCAATGGGTCCATATAAAAGAAATAAGTTTTAACATATCCAGGATTTGTGTGCTCCAGCCTTCCAAGAGATGCTTAAGCCTGTGAAAAATCTCATTTTCAGAGATGTACTGGCTGTATGTGGAGCTCTTGCTTTTTCACCCTGCAAACCTTCTTGAAAACCCCGCACTGGGATCCCTTTCCACAGCTCTGTGCCCTCTCCAGACAAGTCTGTTTAGCTGTCAATACTTCTCTCACCTCCACCATCATCATCTCTGAAGAACTCCTCACTGTCGTTTGCTGAATGGGACTTTTTCATTTCAGCAATTCGATTTCGGGGCACTTTTCTCTTGAGGGATGGGGAGAAGAAGGATGGGCGGTTGTTACGTTCTGGGGTTGGTGGTGTGCTGAAAGAAGTAACCTGAAAGGAAAATAAAAGAAATGCTGGAGAAACTCTTGGTTTTCCCCTCCATGTGCCACAAGGTGATCACATGTGTAAAAATCAGAATGATGACTTGTATCTAGGTCTGTTTTATCAAAGCGGCTAGAGAATTTAAGCTGAACAATCACCTCAAGATGCTCAAGGGCAAAATATTTTGTTATATCACAACCCTCAACTGTTACATGAATAATGAAAAACTTCTCTCCTCAGATGATCACTTCTGACAAGGATTTACACTCATAATGGCAACAAAATTAGTAATTTAGGCACCAAGAATGTCAATCTTATTTTTGCAGGTTGAAATGCAGGAGATTTAATATGCTAAGAATGTACTGCATTGAACACATTCAAAATGTGTATCATCATTTCTTTGATACATACAAGGCAGTAGCTTCCCTATCGGGAAGCAGCTTCCCTACTGGATCCCTGTGGAAGGCCAGTGTCCCTGGGGAGGAGGACAACAAATTCCTGAGCCCAGCACACTGAGGCAGAAGTGAAGTCAATGTTCTGTTTTATGTGTGTCATGTTTTCAATACTGGAAGAAGAAAATGAAGCTGTAGTGCCTCAGAAGATTTGCTTAGTCCAAGGGACTAAGTACTAAATACAGAGATGGAACTGTCTGTGGTAAAACTCAGGTTAGGGACAAAACTATGAAGACACTTTTCTTTCAGAACAATAGTTGCCATTGAGTACACTACAATTAAAGCCAAGTACACCTGTTTCAGAGAGAACTGAAACATAGTGCTGATGTACTGGCTTTGATTGCAGTATTTTAAGTTTCATTTCAAAGGGAAGAAAACAGGGATAACTACTTTGCTAATGGATGTGAACAACTTTTATCTTGTCCTTGCTCCTTCACACAGTCAATTTAACAATCCCATAACTCTCCCTGAGCTGGCACATGACACCAGCCAAGCCAGGTTGAATGCAGAAACACTCCATGCTGTCCCTCTATCACTAATGTTAAAAAAAATAAAAGACTGTAACACCCAACTGATCCTCTTCCCAGCACACTTCATTTCTAATTTGTGCTTGCCTGTTTTGAATTTGGGAGTCATTCATGTCACACTGTGCAGGGAACCAGAAACAGACATATCAGTCTTAAAACCATTAGCAAAAAGCAGTGGTAACATATTAATTTGACATTTTCCAGCTGACACTGGAAGCCTTGGAGACAAAAGATCATGTTGTCCCTCCATGCCTGATTTCTTCAGGCTGTGTTTCTGTGGTAAAGAGCAAGAACATCCAGTTAATGAGTTCTTTGCTGGTAGCTCACATTGCCTTTTACCAAGTCAGAAACAAAAAACACACTGCCTGCATGGAGACCTCTAGAAGCCATTCTGCAGATCTTTACATGGTGCAGGTTAGCTGCCCTACACAGAAAACCATGCTAGACTCCATCAGGTACTGACCCAGCCCAGGTCTCTGCAGGTATTTTGAAGACATGTTGCCTAATCCCCATTAACCAGGTAAAATGTCTTAATGGAAAATAAGGATTGAATAAAGGCCAAATCAGCATCTGTGGTCTGATTCTATTGGCATTTTACTGCACTTGCATTAAAATTAAGCATATGTATAAATACCATGCTGCATCTGGATCTGTGACCTTTGCTTTAGCATTATACAGGCTTTGTGTTGGCAGTACTCGTCAGTGGTAAAACCTAAAAGCACCACTTACTTTGAGGTTTAGCAAGCAACCTACATATTACAGAAATTCCATGTTTCTAGGTAAATCCCATTTTGCATATAAGTGGAATCGACTTTTTTTTACAGAAAACAGGCACAATCATTGGTTTCCCTGGCATCAAGACTGCTGTTGTTTCAACAAAACACTCCTCCAGAAGTATGAATCATCCAGTCATCTCTGTATTCAGCATTTGCTTGGGGGAAACTGCATTAAAGACACCATGTCACATACTGAGTACAACCAAATTACCCAGGCAAACCTGAGTGCAGAACTTAGATAGGAGTTAACCCCACCTTCAGCCTGCTTCCTGGGTTTGGAACAAAGCATGTTCATGCTTCACCTTAACAGAGTATTTCTGTCTGCTACTTACTCTCTCATGCACTGGGGAGTCTGGATTTGAATCTTCTTCTGTCCCATATGGTGAAGTGTCACCAGTGGAAACTCTGCTCACTGCCATCTCTGCATGTCCTTTTCCCTGTGGTCCTTTCATTCGGACAAACTCCATGTTGTTGTATTTATAAAAGCCAAAGGACATTCTCTGAGCCATCTTAGCTGCAACACTCACCTATAATGCATCAAGATAGAAGAGAAAAACACGTAATAACAGCTTTACAACTTGAAAATAACATCCTCTGAAAGCATTAAAGCCACAATCTGAAGTGATCTCCAAAAGGAAAGAAATTTTACAGACAAAACCAGGTTCTGAGAAGAACCAACTCCTTAAGCCATCCAAAAGGCAGAGTTAGCAGTGGGACACTGAGAGAAAAACCATAGGTTTTTATCCGGGCCCACACACTGTCACACATGGGAGCACAGGCAGGCACGTGCACAACTCAATGCAGCCTGTGCAGGGACACCCATTTGAGTCCAAAAAGCAGTAGACATACACACACAAGATGCCTCAAACCAGCAAAGTGCATCCCACAACTGGGTCACTACTTTGTGCCAAGTCATTTCTGACATTTTTATGTCCACACTGTCAAGGCAAAAATACAAGGAACCAGCCCCAGGCATAACTAACCTGCACTGCATGGCTCACCAAGACACCCTGACAGCTTTAAATCCTCTCAACAGACACAGGAGCTCAATTTCCAGTCAGCATGACTGAACTGAAAATTGAACTGAGAAGTGAAAAAAGGAACAGACCAATATGAAAACAGTCAAGGTTTTGCTAAGTGAAAATGATGTCTTAAGTTTTCAGCTTGCATCCCTAAGTTTAAGTGATTTCTTGCAATTTTTATCAGTTTATGAAAAGGTCAAGATGCTCATCAGCTTTTACTGTACTGAGAATTACAGAATAATTTAGGTTAGAAACAACCATTAAGATCATTAAGTCCAATCATTAAGCAAAGACTGGCAAGCCCAAGTCTAAATCATGTCCTTAAGTGTCACATCTACGCATCTGTTAAATATCTCAAGGCCTGAGGACTCCACCACTTTCCTGGGCAGCCGGCTCCAGTGCTTGACAACTCTTCCAGCAAAGAAATTTTTCCTAGTATTCAATCTAAACCTTTCCTGAAACAACTGAAATCAAGTAATCTTCAAAAACAGAGATTACTCCTGTTCTGTAAAAAGAATGGTAAAATCTCGAGTTTTGCCTCTGGCCATAATGAAATATTTGAAGAGTTAACAATTTTACTTCACCTAACAAAATAATATCAAGTAGCTATGTGGTCAATCATAACATTCCTAGGCTCTGAGGTGACTTTACCACATCAAATCTTATCTTTCCACTGCAGGGCTTTCTTTTTATGTTGTCTTCGTTCTGTATTACACTTATTTTAATAACCCAGCTGCTGATGGTGTAAGGCCCCAAGATGATGTGGGAGAGCAACAACTTTTTTTTCATGTTCTCACAGAAACCTGCTGGAAGGATGAAATGGCTCACATTTAAAACAGAGAAGGGAAATTATTCAGGACCTCTCCTGACAAGTGTAGAAACAAAGAGAAATTTAGAGACACAGTAGATACTGTGAGAATTTCTTCTGTTTGTTACTAAAAATCTCTCAGGATTGTCTTCATAATAAACCATTTGAGGAGTTTATTGAGTCTTGATTTCAGCACTAAGTACTGAATTTGAAAATGAAAGTGCTGGTATTTCATGTTTCTGTAGAAAGCAAAGAAAGCTACTCTCAGTGGCAGTGAGACTTACAGGGGTCTTTTGAAAACACCCATGAGTGCAAAATACAATGAAGAAAAATACGCTTTATCACAAGGTAGTTAGCAGAGTTTAAAATCTCCCATGAAATCATACCTTCTCCGAATAGAGAAATATCTATGATTTTTCAAGAAAATGAAGGGGCTCCAAGAACTGTTGTTCAGTCTGTTCCTGCGTCATGCTCTTGACTACGTATCCCTCCTTCCCTCCTTCTGGCAAACAGCAGAGGAATATACCTCAGTCTGAATACTCTCAGTTATCTGAGCCAGAAGCAGTAGCTTTCAGCTAACTTTCAAAGGCAAAAGAGACAGACTATAATGCAGCTGATCTAACAGGAGAAAAAGCTGACAGCCTCAGCCGCGAGGAAAATCTAGTCAGAGCACCATTTCTGCAAAGGACATTGTCTTTCAGAAGTTCCTTACCCTGTTGTCATAGACCTTCTTGAGTGCTTCATAGCGGATGGACCCCTGGAAAATCACCCCTTGGAAGGTGTTGCTTTTATCACTGGCCACTAGCTCCACACACACCATTTCTCCTTCTCCCACAGTCATGTCACTGAAAACCTGCCAAAGATGCAAGATGAAACACTTTGATGTAAAGTTGTTCAAATCAAAATACATTCAGATTGCCATAGCTGTCCTTACACCCCAAGGAAGTTTCAATATAAACTGAAAGGGAGCAGAATGTTCCACCCCAGCCTTTCAAATAAACAGACTCCAGGCAGCGCACCCTACAAATCACTTGTTGAGATGAGCAGCTCTCACATCAACCTGTCATGTTTTAGCCCATCAACACTGATGCCAAAATCCAGCTTTCAGATCAGATTTCAAGCATTAAAGAGAGAGGAAGTTTAAATAAAAATAAAATAAGATCTAGCAGGAGATAACCCTCAACTGGCCAAGCACATTTGCTCAAAAGGTACAAGAAAACAACTAATCAGAACATAAGACTAGAATAGGACAAAACTTTGCTGCTGCAGCAAGGAACTCACCTCCTCAAAACTGTCAATCATGAAGAATATATTGGGGTAGCTGATCTTTGACTCCTCTCCTTTACTGTCCATCGGGTGTTTGCTCGGAGATGCAAACACTTGCTGAGAAAGATGCAGAAAAAGATACTTCTCAGTTAAATGTGCTTGGGAACAGACACACCAAACACAAGGCAAGTAATGACAAAACATTTCAGGCTGGCACTGCTCACTTACACTACAGATACTGGATATCCTGCAAGCACAGCTGATCTGGTTTCTGACTAAAGCCAGATTTGCAATAACTGCACTTGAGAAATCCTTGGTTTTCACAGGCAAGTAACCAAAAACTCATTGCTTCACAGTAAACGTCCCTTCGTGTACCTGACCTCTCACCATACTACAGTACACCATTATACTTCCTCATTACCACTTAGGTGCCTTTAAGTTGCTTCAATGCACTGCAAAGTAAAATGCCACATCTGGCCTAACACCTTCACTTTAATTTGTTGTTGTTTACTTAGTATCACACTAAGATCAACCTCCCTCAGTAAGGGCAGCGTGGCTGTCATCGGGTGATTCATAATGTTATTTTATTCGTAATCTGTCTGCACCCAAAAACTGTTACTGTATCTTCACAACACTACAGCTGCAGACTTTGTGGGTCTGGGTTGCTGTTGCGGGCATTTTTGAAATCAGTGTTGGAGGCAGTTTCCAGGCCCTTGGCTGTGTAGTGTTCACAGGCTACTTGTTCTTTATTCAGGCAAAGACTTTCCTTCCCATTTTTCATTCTCTCTTCCTTTTGTTTGTTTTTATCCTTGTCTAGGGGGACTGCAGTTAGCAATATTGGGCTGTCTGGGGGCAAATTCCACAGGTGCCCACCTGTAGCAGCCCTTGCTCCAGTCCAAGCCCATCCAGGAGAGAAGGCTATGGAGAGTCTCTCTTTTTGGCTCTGCATTTCCAACTGTGGCTACTTGCAGAAATTGCATTCTGAAATTAGAAACTGCTTCAAAGTGAACTTTGCAAACTCTGCTGATAGCCAGAAAACACACCAGCGAGTTCCTGGGGCCATGCCAGCCTGTGGCAGAGCCCACAGCTCGCTCCTTTCCCCCACCCCACATGGCCACAAAGGGCAGGAGGCAGCAGCTGCAGCAGCGCAGACCCCACACAGGCTGCCACGTTTCCATCTGCCTCTGGAACTGCTCTGTGGGCTCTGCCTTCCTGCTAGTGGTGGCCACCATCTTGTCACTTTGTTCCTGGGGACACATGGTCACCTGGGAGGCGCCATCTTGGAAGGGAACAGTGAAACGCCATCTTCCCTTTGTACCTCAGCCACACGGCTGCCTCCTGCAGGCGCCATTTTGGGAACAGGCACTCCTGGCAGTTTGGGTCTCTCTTTGTTCCCATGGGGTTTTGAGTTATAACAGGTTGGCATCTAGTAGTTATTTACTTTTTTCCCCTGACTGTTGGTGTCTGTTTGATAACAAAATGTTATTTTTTCACTTAAATCTGCTTGTATTTCATTCCTTATTGGGAGAAAGGGATTGGTTAGAACCAAGGGGGAGGTTACTAATTTCAGAGTGCCCACCTCTGTAGACTGTCTCAAACTGTTGGAAAGTATGATTGAAACTGTTGGAAAGTATCAAGTTAATTTTTTTTTTTTATCTAGCTTTAGTCAGGAGTTTTGTTTGCCTTTGACCTGGGGGGAAGGGAATTGAAGTTTCTTTTCAGGGGACTGTTTTGTCACTCGAGGCCTGATGAGCTTGACATCTCAACAGACTGGGAGTAGCACAGAAGATACACAAAAGATAATGACCACTAATGAACATTAACATTAACTCCAAACATCGCCCTGGTGGGTGACACCTGGGCTGGGAAAAGAGAGATAAGAGAATGAAGAATGAGAACCTAATTAACATCTAAGGCAAGGAGATTGATAACCAACAGGAAACCAAATACTAAGAATGTGTGACCACTGAACATTGAACCAATTAATTTCTATGGGTTTTGACTAAAATCTAGAAAAATTTATGTGGGATGGAATTTTTTTCTCTGCACAACCCAGACAATGCGTGGGTGAAATTGTTTCTGTTGCACATCCTGGCCAGAACAACATCCTGGCCAGAATAAAGTAATGCTTTGATTCTCTATCACTAAAAGGGTTTTTGAAGAGTTTTTGCTTTTCCCACAGTTTCGGTGACAAAACCAAGACAATGGCTCACAGGAAGACAAGTACTTGGTTTCTCATCCGCATCTTGTGCTTCTGTTTCTTTTCCTATCACTTCCTCTTGTATATTTCTCCCTCCCAAGCAGTTCCTGAATTCCTTCAGTGACTTTGTTTAAAAAGCTAAAGGTTTTAGACTTTATCATTCCAAAAAGTTTAAGAGTAGGTAAGGAGGAAGAAGTAATTCATAGCTAGCAGCTTTCTTTTCTTCCACATTTGTTTACAAACAAAGCCTTGAATTAAAGAAACCTGTCAAATCTTAGCCCACTGTGAACATGCTGAAAGCTATGGATCTGACCAGGCTGTCCAGCTCGTGACATTCTTGCTACAAACTATTCAACACAAAACATAATTAAGGATAGGCTATTAGATATTCATGGGAGGGTTGCTTTTTCTTACTTGTACTTATGCAGCCTTTATGCACATTGAGTAGAATTAAAAAGAAAGTTTGCTTCAAGACCAGGAACATCATTAGAAAGCAATCAGACTCCTCAAAAATACTACTTGCACTGATGCCTGAAACAAGAACCTTTTCCAGGCATCCTCACTCTCATGCCAGCCAATGAACAACAAAATACCCTCCCAAATTCATCTCCAGTAGGGCACACCTGAGGCAAATACAGTTTGTGGAGAGCTTATCATCAAGCCAGCAGTTTGCAAAATAAAGCCAGACTTTTTTCATACTGGCTTCATGCTGTAGGCACCCACTTGTGTGAACAGAGTAGATTTCTCATAGGTCTTGAGTAGGACAGCAAATCTTAGGCCATCAACATCTGGCTGCACATGGGCAGGAGATGATACATTTTTTAAAGCAAGAACCATCGGAGCAGAAATACAGATCCAAACCAGCTGGATTTTCCTCATCTAAAACCAACAGCCTCAATAGCGGATGTGACAATGAAATGCCCAACTGCAAACATGTTTTCCCAGCATATGGAGTTGCCTTTGCTCTCTCTATAGATTAACATGATGATGCTGAAATGTTACTGGTATGTACTGCTAATTTTAATGTGGAAAAGGGAAGACAACAATTTATAAGTAGTTCCACAGCAGGAGCCTCTAGAAAGGAGGAACAAAAAACTTCCTCTTCATTCTAAATACTGCTCACATACAGTAAGGGCATATCCCTCATCTTCTCCTTCCTAATTTTCGAATCTGCAAATAATATTCACAGATTTTTCTCAAAAACATTTGCAGAAGTTAACTTGGGGTGAAATTTGGACTATCCAACAGAGAAAAAAGCAATGAGAAGGCTTAAATCAACAGTGAAATGTGACACCTCAACAGCACCTAAGGAAAAAAATATGTGCTTAATCAATGTAAATCACAGAGACAATAATCAGAATGCTAGTTCTGTTTGTAGGCAAAGTAAAAGTTCTTTTAAAGTGGTTAAACATGATTAAAACCTAAAGAGCATTGCTTTATTTAAGTAAAGCCATGCAAGCAGCTGCATGAACTAAGGGAATGGAAACGCCTGGGAGAAACAACCATTTAAATGCAAAAGGAAACCTTTAAAAGAAGAATTTCTGCTAACTAGCAGAAGTTGTTGCAAGATCTACATTGCAAATTGAAATTGAGTGGGGAAGCCTCAGGTTTCTTGTTTCTATCCCCTTTATGCTTGTTATTCAGTCTCTTCCACTGTGCTAAACCCTGGATTAACTCCACAAAAAAGATAAAAGCCTATGGAATGGAGATGAAATTAATGAGCAGTTTAAGAGACTAAGAATCTCGTAAAATAATAAAAATATAAATTGGTAATCAGTAAATTGTCTGCCATTTAGTAGCTGTACATTAGAAACTTACTCTGAAGGCTCCTCATAATCCTGATCTTATACAATTCTAGGCTTAGTCTCAGACTGGAGAACAGTTGGGCATCATATTCCTTCCTCCCCCTGGCACCTTCCCTCTCTCCCCTGCCTGTATATCCAGCAGGCAAAGATATACACTCTGAAGCATGCAGGGGTCTTCACAATTCTTTGTGAGGGAATATAAGGGACATTTAGATCTAACATCTAAATAACTGGCAAGAAATGTCACTATACAAAGACTTGAGGTGCTTCACGAGGATGAATCTGTCAGACAACAGCCTGAGAACCACTGCCCTAGTTTTGGAGCAGTTTTTAGGATTAGGTAATTCTGGATACCAACCTCTGATCCAAAGCAGTAAAAGGGGAAGCTCACCTGAGATTTCTTTTTGTGAATATGAATATCTCCTCCATCAGAGCGTGTGCACACAGCACAAGTCACCACATAATCGAGCTGGAACAGGGCACCAGACAGAGAAATTAACATTTAGAGTTGGGAAAACAAAACGTTCATGTGCATGAAGCAGAACACATTCTGTCTCTTTTTTTTTTTTTCTGTCTGTCTAAAAAGTAAGATATTTTGGTGTTGCCATTTTCTTTACTCTCTTTACTGAACTGCCTACGATTTTTAAGCCTGTGTTTGTTCATTAACTCAGTGACGTCAAAACTTCTTGTACAGCTGCTTGTTGAGGTGTACAACTGATGGGTAAAGAAAGTCCTGCCAATATTGTTTAAAACGAGCTAATTGCAGCTGGGGGAATAATACAAGCACACCCACCCCTAAGCACACTTTAGGATAGAAATGGAAAAGCTTTCCTCCCTTTGAACAGGGAAAAAGAGACACTAATGAAAACCAGTGACATGTTAGAGAGGTCAGAAAACACTAGCACAGCCTGCCAAACAACCTGAAAAACTTACAAGGAGCAAGTGCAATAGCTCTGGACAGCAATACCCAGCTGTAATAATATCTCTGAATTCTGATTGTGGCAAATGCATCCTGGTTTTATTGGGCATCAAATAAAGGCAAAAACTGCTCTCTGCAGAGAAGTTCTGCAAAGAGACTTCTGGGAGGACGGAGAGAGAATGAAAACAATTTATTTTCCAGGATGCGTGCCTGAGCCAACGGTTTCCTATTCTGAGATCATAATGAGCAAATCTTTTAAGGGATCTCAAATTATTACAGTAATATTCAGCTTTCCTAAGCCATAATGTAACACACACAATAACCAAACAACCTATAAGTCAGTTAAAGAAATAATTAGTTCTGGCTTCATGTTCCTACCACCAAATGTTTTATTAGAGTTCTGTTGTGAAGAGCAGTAACCCCTCAGCATAATTTATTACACTGCATTTACACTCTTCTCTCTTAGCTGCACCAGTGAACTCTAATGGAAATGCTGCTTGTCTAAGTCTCATTCATTCTTAAAAACCATTAAACTGGATGAAGCCTTCCTTTTGCAAAATCTTGTTACAGAGCATAACTCAACCTAGTTTCACTGCATACAGCTAAAGTTTTTTGTAGAGAGCTATTAGGGCTCTATTGAAAAATAATAAAAATCTCAGTTTATGCTCATTTTGATTCTGAAACGTGAAACTGCATAAATAGTGAAAATTAGATAAGCAATCACTGTTACCTTCTGCAGGATGAGATTCAAGTAGACACTCTCTTCCCAGTCAATGTCAGGGTCTCCCAGGCCAGGAAGCTTCTTAGAATCTCTCCGGTAAACTTCAACTTCAACCTGCTAAGGAAAATACCACATCTCTTTGAAAACTATTACTTAGAGGTACCTATTCCCACACAAAACTGCTATCAGAAGCTGCATATCACGTAGATTCCTAGTTTTCTGTCAGAATCAGATTTTGCTGACGATGCAAGGATTTGTGTGGAAATTAACTGGGGAAACATGGGATATGTAGGAAAACAGGGAAGAAAGGCAGGAGAATCTCTCTGTACAGAAGAATCTCAGTTTTGGACAGGAGCTTCATTTATTTCTTGTAATGGGTATGTTTCAGTAAAAATGAAATAATAAAATCAGGGATGGACACACATACGGATTTCTCTTAACACAATCCCTCAAAATCAAGCATGTCACTGCACTAATGCTCAACACGTCCAACCCATAGCTATTGCTTATTTTCCATCGGCATGGCAGTCTCTGGGAAGACAAAATCCAATAATTAAATCACAGAATATGCCGACTTGGAAGAGAGGCACAAAGATCATCCAGTCCAATTCTTGGCCCTGTACAGGACCATACCCAAGAGACACATAATGTGTCCCTTGGGGATGGTCCTGTGCGCTCCACAGAGGATATTTTGGAAACTCCTTTGTACTGGGCTTGCATGGCCCAGTTTTGGTAGCAAGGGAGCTACAGAGGCAGCTCCTGTGAGCAGCTGCCAGAAGCTTCCCTTATGTGCAGCAGAGCCAATGCCAGGCAGCTCCAGGATGGATGTGCTTCTGACCAAGGCTAAACCTGTCCATGAGAGTGGCAGCACCTCAGGAATAACAGGTTTAAGAGGGGGCAGGTAGATACCTGAGAGAGACTGTGACCCTGTGGAGAATCCACAATGGAGCAGGTTCCTGGCAGTATCTGAGAGAGAAGAGCCCAGACTGGAGCAGGATTGCTGGCAGGACTTGTGACCCTTTGGGGGACCCAGACTGGAACCGCCCGTGTCTGAAGGACTGACCCTGTGGAAGGGATCCACACTGAAGGACTCTCCCATGGGAGGGACCCCATTCTGTATCAGGGAAAGAGTGTGATGAACCCTCACAAAAAGGACAAAAAAGGGAATGCAATGTGTGAGGAACTTACCATAACCTCCACTCCCCATGACCCTGTGTTGCCAGAGGGGTGAAGAGGTAGAGATAAACAGGAAGGGCCAGGAAGAAGGGAGGGGTGGGGAGAAGGTGTTTTTAAGATTTAGTTTTCTTCTTCATTGGTAATAAATTAAATTAAATTCCCCAAGTTAAGTCTGTTTTGCCTGTGACAGTAACTGGTGAGCAATCTCTCCCTGCCCTTATCCTGATCCATGAGCCTTTCGTTGTATTTTCTCTGCCCTGCCCAGTGATGGAGCAGTGTTGGTGGGCACATGGCAGCATCAACATCCCGCAACTTCTTCTAACGGTTTCACACTGGAACTACTGACTGGACGCAACTACGTGCAAGATTTTCAGCAAACAACAAGCAAATGAAAAATCACAAATAGCCTCAGAACATAGAAACAACTCTACCTATCCTAACAAAGTAAAGCAGCTGAGACAAATATAAAATTATGAGGTAGTACACTGAGCTGAATGTAGTTTGACACTTCCAATACAAATTAGAATAAAATTAAATAAAGCTGGAATACCAAAATATAGTGAAAAACTGGGAAACAGTAAAATTTCAGGAGTGCCGCTATCATCAGATACCAGGAAAGCTGAACACACTGTTCTTAACCATTAGTTTTTAAACTTAGAAATATTTTTTTAAAGGTCTATAGACATTATTCTTCTTTTGGTTTATTTTTATTTCTTCCAAGGTTCCCATCCATGACTTTCTTATTGGCAATTTAATTACACCAACTAATGGCAATTACTACAAAAAGCTAAATATGTGAGCAGATGAGGGAAACAATCTAACTTAGATTCATCTCCAAACAAAGGTAATATTTGCACTTCTGCGCCTAAAAGCACAGAAACATGACATGATCAATATTCCAAAAATATCCTGTGAAGCAATAGCCATCCTGTCTCTGAACAAAACAGGGTGAAGGCAGGGTAAAACTCCAGTTCTACATAACACCAGGGAAAGCACAACTAGGTGCACAGCAGACACCATTTCAGTCTTTCCTGCCTCTGTATCCATGAAGCCTTTATTTTAAGCCAAGTAATATTTAATCACCTCATAATACTGAAGTTTAAACCTCCCTCTGCCTTTAGAAGTCAGCTAATAATTCTTTCTGCTGGTAAAATTCACTCACTTCTCCCCAGCAATTACAATGCCAGTGCTCAACAACTCTTTCACAGAATGCCTTGCAAGTCTATCACAGATCTTGACAGGAAAAGGGCGTTTTTTATCCATTTTTCCCCTGTGCACTAATTCAGGGTAGGATTCCTTGGTGTATGACCTGTGGGTCAGGGCAGAGTGGATCCCCATGAATCACAGCTCTCCAGGAATCACAGCATGGACTGGAGAACATGCTGGATTTCAGACAGCTGAGCCCTACCAGGAAAACAAATCTGTCCCAGTCAGGCGTCCAGGACACACTGGTTTCCTTTATTCCAGGTCTGCTCCTGACTCACTTGGCCATGCCTTATCTTTGTGCTTGTTTAGCTGGCTCTAGATCAGATGTGCCCTCCTGCCAGCATGAAAAGTTATTAATAGAAACAACTGTGTATATACTAATTATTTATTCCCAGTGAAATCTAAAAGCCAAGCTATATATTTGCTCATTCAAGTGACACTTCTGGAGCTGAAATCCATGATGCCACCTTTGTATCAAGTTTTCACAGGGTTCCTGAGCTACAGCTGGAAAGGAGAAGGACCTCAGCCAGGCTGACGTCCCCCATGCCATGGATATTTTACCAAGTTACTTCCTCAAAAACCCCAGTTAAATGACCTTTGACTAGACAATACCTGGGAAAACACCTTTCTTTGAGAACTCATTCCAGTGATCAATCATCTTCTTGGCTCCAAGTGTGAAACTTCATTTAATTTGGCTGCTTTCCTTTTGCCAGTCTCTGGACCTTGTCATATCAATTTATAGATATAGATATAGATATATAGATATTATATAAAGAAGATGTTGAATACTCATACTCAGTTTTAGGTTTTTTGGTTTTGTGCTTGGGCTTTTGGGTTTGTTTTTTTGGTGTTTTTGGTTTTGGGTTTTTTTGGGTTTTTTTTTTTTTGGTCATGTGTTAATCTTTGCTAATCTTTTAAATAAACAGACAAAAACTTTTAGACTTTTAGGAGACCTCTGAGCCTCTTATTAGGTACCGCCTCAAAACTTGTGCTCCTTTGCCACCCACTTGGTGTTACCTAAAGCACATCTTAAGTTATCCACTTTCAGAGACAGCTGGAACATTTTTATCATAAAACACAGAAAAATCAATATAAGACCCCAGCCTAGGTTTAAACTCTTTGTGATAGGGTTTACAAGAAGCAGTATTTTGTTGGCAATAAGAAACCAGCCAAAAAATGCAGGTCCTGATTTTCTTCTGAATAGAAGTCTAATGGTCTATTTGTAAGTAGAACCATTTTCTTCAGACCATATTCACTAAAAAAGAGGAAAGGGTTGAACATAAAAAGAGAGAGGAAAAAGACACAGGGAACAAAATTCAAGTCTTTTTTCCACAAACACAAGTTCAACAAGAAAATACTTCTAACTGTCCCAGAGCCAGCTGCAATACAGAGACCAAAATTTGATTTCTAGGATCTTACATTGACAGGTTTGCTTCAAAACATGGAAAAACCCACAAGCAAAAATCGTCTTTCAAATGGATCCATCTGCTATGAAATCAGAATGATGCCCCAGCATGTGCTCAGGTTTGAAAAGCCCCACCACACAGCATGTCCAACTCTAGTGGCTTCAACATTAGAATCATCTTTCTCACATTTATCCAGGTACTTCCTTTTACCTCTCTTTTCTGGAACAGAAAGGTGTCATTTCAAAATGATATCTTGAATTCAAACCAAATTAAATTGTCTTTCCAAATTCACTGACCAAAGGAACTAAAGTCCTCTTCCATGCTTCAGATCCACCCCCAAGCAGCCCTAGTTTCTTCTGCTCTTTTCTTGTGCAGTATCCATCAGCCACTTGTTTTATTTCCTCATACTTTAAAAACCTTTTTTCATACTAAGTACTTTAAATGGTGTAGCATGAGGGGACATTAACAGAGCAAACTGGTATTACCACTGCAGAGAATAATCTCCATTTCCAGACAACACTTCCCTTGGGTAGCCAATATTTTGTAGCTCTACAGACACTTAAGCACCTCATCACATAGCTGAGATTTCTGTGTGCCATCCTGTTCCCTCACTCCAGTAACTCAACTCACAGCAGCAGGAAGCCAGATCCCTTTGGTACCAGTACCTATGGATTGCCACAGCACAAGCCTGGCACAAGACAGCAGCTGGAGCTGTTTGGCTTTCCTGTTCCATCTAAGCAGTTTCCCATAAAGTAGCAGCACTACCAGAGCGTGAAGTTGTTGCAGAGTTTGCAGGCACAGACACACATCCCCATCCATCCCCTCTCTGAGCAGCAGTACTGGTTCTCCAGGATCCGAAGCATCAGAAGAGCCTCCCTGGACAGCTGGATACTCGGCTGCTTCCATACCAGTCTCCTATATAATTAATACAGATTATGCTTCACACAGCACAAGCTATTTAGTTATAAATTTGAACTTATAAGATTACATTTTTATCAGCATAAACCCTCTGGAAATTTTTTTTCTCTTAGGGGAAAGAAAAACATCTTAAAAGAAAAATATCACTAAAAATATGCAAGGTATAACAAAAAGTAGTGCTAAATGCTAAACATCAGCCACCAAACCACAGCAGAAAATGCAAAAAAATGCATTTACATTAACACTGCAGTTACAGTTAACTTCTAATTACACATTCCTAAGCTAGGCAGAATATTAAACCCACTTTTCTATCTGTATCCTTTCAGCACATGCATTTCAAGTAACTTGAACCACTTGATACAGCACTAAAGGTACTACTGTAGTAAGGTGGTTTATGGATGTGAAGGAGAGAGAAAGAATTCGTGACTAAAGCAGCTTTTTATTCAAATATCCTGGTTAGACAGCAAGAACAAACTTTGGGGCATAAGTAGTCATCTTTGGCTCCTTCTGCAACAAAACTTAATCTGTTTTTCCCCAATGTACACAAAGACATCAATTCTTACCCCAAACTTCAGCTCTCCAGTACCCTTATAATGTAGTATTTCCAATGGATTCTCAAAGCATATGTGTGGTGGCTAACAGCTGGCCTGAAAGCCTCACAGGCACAAGTAACCCTAACCTTAACTCGACCAGCCTATACCTGTGATGGAAAGGAGACACCTTTGGGAGAGAGGGCACTGAGAGGAGGAGGGACTTGGCTGCAGAGGACGGACACCAGCCAATCCCCGATGAGGCAGCCATTGGTCAGTGAGCTGGGTGGCACCAAGATTCCAGCCAATTTTTATCCATATAAAAGCAAGTGGTGAGCAATAAGGTTTTGCTATTGCTGCATGAACCTTGGAGTGTCATGTCGTGTCTGTCTCAACTGCGACACATGTCTGCAGCATGTCCATGACTAACGTCACCAAGGCCATCACTGATAGAATGTGCTTTGGAGGTGCTTCAAGCTGTAATAAATTACTGGGATGCTTAGAAGTGTCCTAAAAAAGGGGTCTGATAACAATAGTAAGCCACGACTCATATGATTTAATGCAGAGCACTCATCCTAGATTGACCATTTCATAGTGTTTTTACCAGCAGATGTCTAATTTGAGATTAGCAGAAGGTAGATTCAGTCTGAGCAAAAGCTACCCAGCTTTGTCTGGGTTTGTGTGCAGTGATTCCTGCTCATCTGGCTCTTGAGGAGAAGGTGCAAGAAATTAATTTAAAAAACAGGAAACACTGTACATAAGAGTGCCTGAATCCAGCAGCAATGTAGGTCTGTGTGACAAACACTGCAACTTTTTCAATGTCTCTCTCCAGCTGTAGCACTTCCTTCAGCTTCAGCAAGGTTGTTTAAGCAGACATTGACCTGCCAAAAGTCACCAAAACTTTCTCTGCAGCACGAAGCTTTTTTGGCAAACCCCCCCTCCAGACATGGAGACACCAGTCACTCCTGGCTTCCCTCTCTATACACATCAACAGCATGATGCAATTCAGGGGAAAAAAAAAGACTGTCTCACGAGCTGCCTTCACCCTTTGGCACAGGAAAAGGGCATTTTCTCAGACCAAGAAACCACCACAAACAGAATGGAGGATTGTTGGTCTAATATCCCAGGAATTGTGCTTCCTGTATTTTACCAAGCTGGGAAGCCCCAGACATGCAGAGCCACATTCAGTGCCCAGCAGTGCTGGAGAACAGATACTCAACAGGACACAGGCTGGGCTGGCCAGCTGGCCATGGAAGCCCATCTGCTCATGCATCTGCTCACCAGTGACATCCCTGTCTCTGCTAAATGGGAAGGAAATCAAAGGAGCCTCCTGTTTTCTGGAGCATGCAGAGAAGCCCTGTGGGAAGGATGCACTCCCAGTCCTGTCACACAGGGAAGCTGATGTTACAAGCCTTCACTAGAATATTTACATCCAAGATAATATTTAAAAGGGGACAACTATATTCAACCATGCAACAATGTCCTAAAATGAAAAAAAAAGATTCTTTCAGATGTTATATGGAGAAGCTTTCTTAGGATTATGGCTATTGCAATTTTCACTGGTGGTAACAGCAGAGGACAGTGTAAAGAATGCCCTCCAAGACAAAATTCCTATTCCCTTTTTCTGGATACTATCAATTATTCAGGAGTTGCACCTGATCCTTGCAGAACACACTCTGGAGCCCACATAAAGGCAGCATAATGCCCAGTAGCTATGGCAACTCAACACCCACCAAAGCTATAAAGCTGAAACAAAGCCCACTGCAATAAAGCAACTGCAAACTGTGCAAGAAGCAAAGTTCAGCTACAGACAAACCATCCACTTTGAAAAATTTGCTTCTGCATCAATTTCTTGAATTCTGTGACCACAACCCTTTGTACAACTAAATGATCACAAACTTTGGGAACTTTTCCTTGTGCTAGTGTCTTGTTTTAGAGAAGAGTTTAGGAGAAGAACAAACTGGAATGAGTGTTTCCTCTAACCAAAAAGGGGTTCTAACAATCCCTTTCTGCCAATGAGAGACTAACACTAGTGGATGAAAGTGAAAAAAAAGTAATTGGTTATTGACAAAATGGAGTGCCAACACAGCACGGGAAAAAATGGTGAATAAATGCTAGATACTGAACTATGAGACCTGATGCTACTCAGCCTGGGGCTCTCAGAGGGAGCTGCATCTACACAGTGGATCCCTTACTGTCTCCACTGAACAACTGCAGCTGCAGTCTCAGCTTGAAACAACAAAATCAGCTCACATGTAGCCTTTATTCCTCTTGATATTCAATCCTACAAAGCTGTTCCTAATATCTACTTGGGTTTTAGTGCTGCTGTAACTCCTCTAATTCCTTACAACCTAATCTTTCTCCTGTCATTATGGATCTGTTTGCAGGTAGTGGCGAAATGACCTAAGACTACCCTGGAGTTAATAATTTAGTTTACCTTAGAATGAGAATGCTCTGATTTGTCAAGTCCAGCCCCTGAAATTGAGGGTTAATTACACTGCTCATTATCCTAACTCTTGTAGAGAAGATGAGGTATCACTGCAAACATCTCCCAACTTTGATCTGTTGGCACCCTCTCCTCCCAGCCAAGTGTCTTTTTGGAGGAAGAACAGACACTGGTCTATGAGTAGGTCTGAACTGAATTGTGAAGTTCAAAAGTCAGACCCCACTCAGTTCTTAAAAAGAGGAAGAGTAAAAGGCATTCAGGGCAAAGCAGCTAGAAAAAGCAGCTTCCTCCATCTTCAAAGACAGAAAACTCTTCCTTGCCCTTCATCACTAGAACAAAAAACTGCTTGCCCTCCTCATCTGAGGGCACACACCAACCAACCCTTTTAGATCCTGCAACTGCCTTAAGATTGTGTTTTCTCACTGAATTATCATTTTCTTCTCATTGTTACAGAAGTTTATATCTCAGTATTAAAGAAATCACCTAAAAGTTAATTATAGCTCTTACAAAAGTACTTCATCATAAAGAATGCCTACTGAATGTATTCTGTTTCCTTATTTTCAAGAAGCACAAGACATTCCTTCTGATTGGCAAGTCACAACCATAGAAAATGATTTAACAACCCTACACATCTGCTTTCAGTATCTACACATTGTATATGAAAAAGTTTCTGAAGTGATAAGAATGAGTAAATTATACAACTGAGAAATGCTAACAGGACTCACAGAATTAAAAATTGACTTCAACCAACCATAATTGAAATTACTTAGATGAAAGGGACCCCAAAAATCTAGTTCTGCCTTTGTAACTTCAGAAATGCAGACGAGGTATAAAAGATGAAAAATAAAAGTGCAAGTTGTTCAAATTACTGGAGCAGTCTGAATGCTTGAAGATGTTCATCAATCAAATGAGGGGAAAGCAAAAAATGTGCAAATCGTAAGTCACATAAATGTGGAAACTGTTTATCCCTAGCCTGGCTGTGGCACCAGGACAGTGGTTAACAGTAGGACAGGGCTGGGAGTTCAAATATGCTGAGCAGTATCAGCAAGGCAAGAATTACTTGTTTTGGGATCCTGACAAAGTCATCTTTGCTGCTGCCTCACACTTGTATCCCACCAACTTTCATTCCCCAAATCAGCTAAATCAGCTTTTCAAAATGAAACTAAGAGATATATGCATGACCATTTAAACATTGTCAAACATGGTGCCAGATCACAGAGTAACCTGTATTTTCAGGTGCTGAAACAAGTTGCTCACTGTTGCCTTTCTGAAGCTCCTAGAGAAGCACAAGTTCCCAAAGCAACACACAGTGTGTGCCTTCTGTAGTATCCAGTCAGCAGGATTCAGGAAGATATGTTACATCTGTAGGCAGCAGACACAGCCATGGAAGAAAGAACATTACAGAATGGTAATAAATCAGCGTGTTTCAAACCATCTCTGTTGAATACAGAAATGCATAAACTGCGTTAGTAACCAGAAGACAGGGTGGGTGAAAATCCTGGCGCAGACATTAGACATCTAAGTTCTAATTACCAATGTTACTATAAATGTGATTATGTTATTCCAGAGCTCCAGTCTAATTGCATATTAATTTCGACACTGAATCCAGACCTTCCCATACCTCTAATAAGCAAGTTGGCCAGTCTGCAACACACAGATCAAATCCACTAAGTGCTCTGATGAACCGGTGACTTCATGAGGCTTTTGGGGAGCTCCAAGCAGACACTTTTAGTTTTTCCAGGATGCAAGCCCAGCCTAGCAGTGCTCTTCTGTCCCTCCACTCTCCAGTGACTCAGACAGATAAGCATTTTTGATAATGAATTATTCAGCACAATTAATCAGATAGGAAAATGGGGTCTGGGCTTCTTCCCTTCCCAGTGAAGTTGCTCTCTATAGCAGAGGATAGAGCATCTTCTTGGCTGCCACATTTCAGTGCCATTCATATTAAAATCATATCTGATTCCGGCTTTCTTGTCACCCTATTTGACTGCTTAAGACGAGTTCTTCAGAGACTGGAAGCAATATAAAGCAATTCATTAAAAATGTCCCTGCAGCCCACACCCCTTCCTGACTCTGGAATTTTGCAACTGTGATAACTGTGAAAGTCTTTCAGCTGAACACTTGCTTTGTTTCAGACAGGAATTTAGAGCAGAAGATGAGAGCATTACCACCCTGACTGGTGTTAGCCTGCCACGTGTGTCACAAGCATAGTGTGGGTCACAGACAGCTTGGATCATTGTGTGGAATGTCACACTCATCACAGTATTTTCTTCCCTCGGCTTTTTTTTTTCCCAAGCAATCTGCCATAGCACAGAGGAAATAGAGATGGCCTTGATGATCTTAAAGGTCTCTTCCAACCATGCATTTATAAATGCATCATGAACAGAGGGTCTCAGCAGCTCCTTTATGCTCACACATTTAGACAATCAAAGTAGCACAAGAAAGCACAGGGATTACTGGCATGGGGAACAGAAAAGAAAGTTCTTTACACTGAAGATGTTGAGCTCCTTACAAAAAAATCAGAGTATCAATCTGATAATGCCAGGGCTCCTTTTTCATGTTTCAAAATTAAAGCATTGTGTGGATGCTGAACTGCAGGACCCACTGCTCCTGCTCACTGCAACACCTCTACAAGCTCAGCAGAATGGAAGAGCTGAGGCACAACAGCTGATTCTGTACCAACTTGGATGTGTTGCAATAATTGTTTGTTCCCACATACTGCCCGTGAACAAGGAGAAAATTTATTCAGAAAAAAAGATGCAATTTTTGGCCATTTGTTTTCTCTTCAGCATTTGGGTGGTTGCATGGGACTGTCACAAAGTACAGCATAGAGCTCTTCTGGAGACATCCTGTTTGCTTGCAGTGCTGAAAAAAACCCCAATGATGAAACAGAGGCAGCAATGAAAGATTCTTAAAACTTGTATTTTTACTAGATGCTGAGTTCAGGTTGTTGAATATTCCAGGCAGCCAGACGGTGACAGTGAATTACAGATTCAGTTAGGAAAATCCTGTGATTTTCTGTGCGAGTCATGTGCCTGAAGTAATTTAGGTTTGGAAACTGACTGGTCACACCATAAGCAGTATTTGTTGAGTCACAGATCCAGATGCACACGAACATGTAAACCATGGCTCTGGTCAGTTCTGTCTCTGAAGCTGCAGTCACAACATCAGTAGCTTAAGCTTTTTGAAGCCTTAACAGTCCTAATGACTATCCTGTGCATTTGGCAGCAACTCCACTCCCCCACATTCATAGGATGCTTAAGAAAATAGGAACTACTCAAATATCCAGGCAAGCTCAGAACATATGCCCAGGATATCTTATGTTTATCTTTTTAATTGCCTTGCCTTATAGATATGGCACCTTTTCAGGTGCCAAGGCACAATGAAAGACAGAATACAACTTGCTGGTCTATTACTGAAGTTTTATCTTTGTTTCCCAGCTGTCTGTGTAACACTATATACTTGCATCTTCTGGATTCCCAGGAGAAAGTAAAGCTGCTCTCTACAGAAAGATCAGAGATACTAAATCTTGATCTAACAGCATTTTAAAATCATAATCCTAAGTCTAACTACGTTAACCTTTCAAACTTGCAATGTCCAAGACCCTTTGGAAGTGAGGATCAGGGCTTACATTTTCCAGTAGGTCACATCAGCTAGCATGAGAGGCAGCAGCAAAGCAGTTTTTGATTCTCGACTTAATATTAAGAGCGACAAGTCAAAGGGATTCTACTTTACAAAACTCTGCTAAATTCCTTAACCTTGGGAAAAGCTACACTTCACAGTACCTTGGTCTGCAAAGAACCTGACACAGGGGGTCTGTGGTTTTGCTTAAAGATACCCAGAGAAGATGTATCTTCAAAACTTGGGAAGAAAAACTGCAAGAGTGTTATTGTGACATGCCAAGAAAAGACAGAATTAAATGTACTTCTCTGTGGATATAGCCCAGAATTTAATATGGCAGCTCTGCCCTGGCATTCACATATTAGGAGCTTAATTGCTGTTTCACCCATCTATGCTCAGTTTAGAAATTAGTGGGAAGTAAAAGTGAAGCAAATGGAAAGTCACTTAGACCAGGCAGAGTGCAAAACAGATAATTCAAAAGGCCTTTTAAAATAAAATTTATGATGGTAAAGAAGTTTATGACCAGCACCTACTAGACATACCAAATGGTACAATTTATTACTTCAAGCTGTCATGACCCAAAGTCCTTCTCATTCAGTCTTAAAACTGAGCAGAACCTCAAATCTTGATCTTAACAGTTTTTTTTCTGCTTATCCTCTACACTTCAATTTAAAATCAAATGTTATTGCCAACACTCTTTCATCTCCAGTAAACACAGAAAAACTCAAACCCACAAGCAGAAACTACTTTTAATCACACAGGACAGGCACCAAAGCCTGGGAACCACTGGATTCATTGACACTTGCTTCCCACTGACACATACCATTACACCAGGGCATGGAAATGACACAAAAAACACCACCATTGTCAGCATTCAGACAAACAGCCTCTCTCCACTCAACCCCTTTTGTCATTGTCATCAGTACGATGATTTCTGTCCTCAAAGCTGCACAGATCTTATTTTCATGAACATAAACTAATGTTCTGAGCTGACACAAGACAACGAGTCGCCTCTATCAGCATTCTTCAGCCAAAACCTGCAACAGCCAGCTAAGCACAGAGCACATATATAGTAGTGTTTGTGGAAGAACTACAATGAACTTGCTTCACTGTACACCCAGACTACAAAGTCATCCTCAATGTGGTCCATGAAGAAATCATCACCAGACCATTTGTCTCAGCCTGGCATAAAGCAGGAGCCAACAGCTCCTGTACAGCTCCAGTTCTAGGCCTAAATGTCCCCAAACAACTCTGAACTCTCCCCTTCATCTGCCTTTTCAGTCTACCCCTGGAAATCTAAATGAGAGCACAGCTTGGTGGGTGGCAGGGAGGCTTGCACTTCTATCCAGCTTCTACAGATACCAGTCTCCATCTCCCTCCCCTTTAAGCGCATGACTTTGGCATTTTGGCATCATTTTTCAAGAAAGAATGTCCAAAACTACAAAGTAAATTAAAAACCCACATAGTCATAATTCAAAGTGTAGGAGTAGTTGTTTGGTGTCTCACTGCACTGGACAGGCTCAAAAATCAGATAAAAATGGGGTTGGAACTACAAAGCAGTCAAGTGAAATCAAATAGGAGGACAGCTGAACAAGTACCAATGAATCACCAACTATGAAGTTTCACAAAGCAATTGAAGTACCTCAAAGTCACAGGAAAGGTTCAATTCTCAGAAGCCATGCAAAATACAGCCAGCCACAGGAAAGTTACAAAATGCTGCATGTGCTATAAGTAAGGCCCACTCCTCATCCCAGCTGTTACTACACACGATTCACTAATGAATTGTTGTAGTAACCACCACTTATGCAACCTCCTCACAAACAGAAATTATTTATGGTGCTTTTAGAAAGCCTAAATAATGCTCTGAGAGCAAATGCAAGGGTTTATGTCACTGTAACCTATCCACAAGTGGTTCAAACACTTTAAGCTAATGAATCAGTTAAACAGATTGATCAGGGGTCTGTGAATGGATTCAAGCAACTAGGCTGTCTCTGAGATTCACTTTCTTTGTTGAGAAGGACAAGAGGTTAAACAACCCATGCTTTTACCAGGCTGAACAACACCATATCATTTGATGTGAAACTGGGATGCTTTTACAGTCACCTAAACAACAACCAGGATGGAAGTTTCCTCCACAAGACTTAAAGCTCCAAATACAGTAGCTGAAGACTAAACCACTCATCTGACAGAGAAAGAACCATATTTTGCCATTTTCTCCTTAGTGGTTGTCACAATGGAAGTTGGAGGGCCAGGGAGGAGAGAGGAGATAATTCTGTCCATTTTCTGCATCTTTATCAAAAATGTGGAAAAACCTTCTGAAATCTTCTTCTCAAGGGAACAAACAACTGTGGCTCTTTACACCACCACATTTGAACCCAGAGAACTCTTGTATAACTGGTTACAAACACTTTCACATCCACCATCCACAAATACCTGTGATTTAGCAACAGTGTCAATTATTTACATGTGTCAGGAAATTAATCCCTGCATTTTCCTCCTCCATTTATCTTCCTGCAGCCACCAACCTTAATTCCCAATAAAACCATCCTACCTCTTGTTTCTGTTTCCCTTACCTAAGATGAAAACTGCCATGGAATGCTAAGAAGTTTCTCAGATCTCCAATGAGGAAATAGCCATGCAGCAGCACTAGGATACCTGACTATGTTTGCAAGGAACAATAGTTCTTTATGAGGGGCATATTGTCTCAAATGTAGACCATGAGAATACATTAGTTTCTCCACTGTTTGTCATTGCTGTACCCCAGCTCCGGGAGGCTGCTTGTACTCTGCTACTGAGTACACCCAACAGATGTTCATTCTTGATACTCTGGTTATCTCAGACAGTTTTCTTCTAGAAATACCAGTGTGACCATCTTCCTTTCCTTTTTTTCTCCCTTTCCTACAGACTTATGCTGTAAATTTATAAAGTATAGTCACCAAAAAGCAAAACAAAAATCAGCTTTTCAAAAAGGCAGGCAAGCTTCTGATTTTTCTCAAGTCTATGATAGTGCACCTCATTTACACTGCTGCTGATGTTACAAAATCACAGAATCATTAGGGTTGGAAGAGACCTCTGACGATCATCCAGTCCAACCCCCCTGCCAAGACAGGGTCACCTGGTGTTCACGACCTTAACCATGGTATTTCCTTATGGATCAATTTTGTATAGCATCCTGTGGTGAGCAGAGCTGGAAATTCCTTATCCTTGATTTTCAATTCTTCAGATGCGTCATGTACTCTCCAACACCAAATCCCATGTTACCTGAAGCCTCCCAAGTTAAAATGCATCATTACTCACCTTTTTACCCTCTGTGCTCTCCCCACTGACATAGGACAGTTTCCGACGGACGTAGAAGAGCATATCGTCCTGCCGGGGGGCCCACTTCTCCATGAAATACGTTGAAAACATCCAAGTCCAGAACACAATACGGTCATCTTTGAAACACCCTGAGAGGCGCAAAAGAAAGGAGAGATAAGAGCTGTGAATGAGGACGTCACTTTCGCTTGTGCTTAACACAACACCAGAACTGCAGCTCTAAGTTCTTCTATGGTGTGCAGACCAGCTGTCACTTGGCCTGAGCCCACAGCTTATCTCGGGCCATTGTCAAGCACATCCCAGCAACCAATCTGTCCCTCTGCCCCCCACAGGCTCAGGTCAGGGCCTAGGAGCAGACCCTGTCTCTGCCTGTGCTATGGAAAAGTGCAGAGCCAACACACTGGGGAAGAACACATCAAAGCCACACTCGAGCACTTTCAAAGACATGTGGTGACAGTTCATGCTCCAGTTAACGACCTGAAACCACAAGGTGCCAACAGGTTTCTGTCGGGGTGTTGGGGATTACAGCCAATCCTTCAGGAACTAACAGCTGATGCCTTCCTTAAACCAATACACAGGAACAAGAATGTACCAGTGTAGGGATGACTATAATTCACCGTCTCTCTGACAATCCAACTCAAGGAACTAATGAGTTCACAAGCCTTGAATCCCAATTACACAATAAAAAGTGGGAGGAGAAGGGCAAAAATGGGAAGAGGAAGATGCCACAAAGTCTCATTCAAGGAGAAAAATGACATCAGCATCAGCAATAGCACTGCAGCTGGCCTCTTCCCAAGAAAAGGAGGCACAGTAGGGGTGACATTTTGTATAACTCTTCAAAGCACTTAGCTGTAATAAAGCAGCAAAGAGTGCTACACCTTATGTATTGTTAAAGAAAAGAAGAGAGCACAGTACTGTGCCTGGTGATAGGGGAGTTGATTACTACTCCATGGAGTGATTGCATCCCCTCCCCAAAGCCCTACAGAGAGATAACTGGCTGTTACGATCAAGCTGTTTTAAACATGTGAGGAGAGAAACACTAAAAAACACAAATAATTATATTGCTGACAAACGACAAAAACCTAAAATAGGTAGTGGGGATAATGGATAATTATTATGTACAAGACAGCAAGACAGGTGGAGGTGTATGTACACACATGCAACTGCCAACCCCTCCTCCAGAACATCTATCCTTTACAGAACATCCTCACCACATTTTCCTACTTCACTCCATGTGCAGTATTTGCCAGAAAAATCTTTCTTCCAATCTTTAATTACTGGGGTGGGCAGGAGATTAGATTTTCAAAAATTTAGGAGACAGATGTGTGACTGAAAGAAAAATATTAAGTGTCTCCAAACTAAATAAAAAAGTAATATTAAAACCACAATAAAAATCCACTGATGGACCATCCACAGAATATGTTAACCAACATCAAGCAGGACAGTATTTGAAAATATTTATATAGCTGTTTAAAAAAAAAAAAAAAAAAAAAAAAAAAAGAAAGGCTGAGGGAGAACAGAAAAAGAAAAGAAGAAAAGGCTGAGGTAGGTAGTTCCCAGTGCAGGTTAATTCCAGGCCACACTGCAATTACTTTATTTCCATGACTGCAGCAAAGTAGTTTCAATTACTTAAGGCAGCATGGAACATAATGTAATCCTGACTAAAAACTGCACTAAATACCTGAGTACTTAAGGATTATCCTTTTTCTTTTTCCAGTGGACAAATGGAATCAAGCACTGGAGAGATCAGATACGGGATCCTGGGCATTTTCATCATGGAAATGTCTCCTTAGAGCAAAGATGAACAGGGCTGTGTATAGCAAAGAATTTCACCGGAGAGCATACCATGCAAGAGTGGATTCCAGTGTTATGCAGACCAGTCTGAAAAAGGACAGGATTATCACTGGTCTGTATATTCTCACAGGAACATCAAGAAAAGAAAAATAACTATTCAGGTTTAAGGATAAACCTTGCTGATACAAGGACAAATGGCTCTAAAACTACCCACTGGCCTATTTGCAGGCTGGAAATTCAAAGCTGATTCCTAAGCATTCAAGCTACAAAGTTCAGGAGCAGCTCCCTTAGCTGGGATAGTGAAGGCAAAAATCCCTGCAGCTAAGACAGAACTCAACCTGGTTAAGAAAGTTCCTGTGGTACCTGTGACAGCCAAGGACACCATGACCCAGTCCTGCCTCTATATTTAGCAAAGAGCAGAAAATGGCACACATTCATCGTGACTAACTAATAGTCTCAAAGATACTTATTAAATCTCATGGTGTTAGAGTACCTGAATTCCTAGCCTTAATTAGATGGGGAGAGAAGAGGAAAGAGGGAAAGAGGGAAAGAGGATTGCCCTGAGTTTCTCTGAAGTTCTAAGAAAGACAAAGGAAAAACTAAAAAAGAATGTACATTCTGTAAGAACCATCTCTGGAAGTGCTCTAGTGTTCAGAAATACACTGCTTTGGTTTGCTCCATAGACAAGGAAACAAAATAACTCTAGGCAAGGCACTCCTAGATTTATAACACAAAATCAAATTATCTAAATCCAGCATTATAAAAATGGGTTTATTAATCACTTCTAGATTCTTACAGTACATGCAGAACTCTGAGAAACTGTCCATGAGCTGCTGACACCATCAGGTGTGTTTTAGGCTATAAACCACAGGAATTACTATGCTCACCTAAGTATTTAGGGGTGGTTATAGCATAGATATTGAGCATATACATTTCTGGGTAGTCATACCTGCAGGAGAACAACAGAACTGGGTAGGATACCAGGACTTTGTCTCTGCTTTTACCCTTGCTGGGGAACACAAGGTCAAACTGATTCCACAGATTCAACCTTAGTCTAAACAGAAAACCTGGGGACAGAAGTGCTGCAGCACTGAATCTACTTCAGCACTGCAGCACAATGCAGGGAAAAAAACCTGGAAACCCTTAGAGCCACGTTGGATCACTGTCAATTCCAACCCCAACCTACAGCTGATGAGATGTAAAACTCTTCTCCATGCTTCAGAGACGCTTGCAGATTCTGCTGTAATTAATACCAGCCTAAGGATGCTGTGACTGTTGTGACTGCAGTGGCTAAAGGACTTGGCTTGAAGCCAAAAGAGCCAAACCACAGCAAAACAGCTGCTTTTATTCAATTCTAGTAGAAGCAGAGAGGATGTGCAACAGCACACAAGAAGAAATAGTCTTTAAAATCTACTATTAAATTGCACTAACTTGCAAAGGAGACAACAACATTTTTATTTGTAACCAGAACTTCTTAAAACTTGAGAGGGAGAAAATCTATTACAATTTAAACCCAGAAACTGTCAGATCCAGAATGTCCACTCAGGAATGCCTTCACCTATTAGATTCCCACATTACACTAATTTTGGTCATTTCACTGGAAGCCTTCCAGCTTTGCCAAGAAGAAAATTTGAAACATCTATAGTTGAGAGCATGTAGCAAGTCAGCTTCCTGAAAACACTCTTCCCCTAGCAAATCCTGCTTCAAAATAAATAAAATGGAATTAAGAGCTCAGACTATAAATCTTAATAAACCCAAATTTGGTTATATAATTATGAGACCTTTGTCATGAACAAATCCTAACTACAACAATTACTGTAATTTTTAATTTACATGTATTTTATCCTCATTAGAAGTAAAATTTATGCCAAGTAAATGTCTTTCTCCCTACCTATTAGGTTTTTATTCTGAGCATTCATTTCAGGAAACTGACTCAATATCCACATAGGAAATCATGAATTTTTTTTTATGCTTTCCAAAAAATCATTGGATAAAGGGAAGTGTCAGGTCATTACTTTGCCTCAAAGGAATAGAAGAAAAGACTTCCCATTCAGTGGGTAATAATTTTTTCAGCATGTACCACTCAGAGCTTAGGGGAACAATAATTTCAGCTAGACAAGGTTTCTTCCTATGCTTTTATTCTTTTAGTCTGCCAGGAGATACTCCTCACTGTGAAACATTATAAAGCTCATTTCATCCAACACTGCCACAGTGATCACCTGTAAAATAACCATCCTTAGATGTTTAGGGGTTAATTAAACACTAATGAAGATCTTTACAACTCCAGCATGGTGACAAAATGAGAGTTCTAAGCAATTCACACTGTACTTAATTTTGAGTTGAGCCAAGCATTCTGCAAGGACAATATAAGAAGTGCTTCACATATATTAAAGCTACCTCTGATGTTATAAGGTTGTAATTAAGCCCGCATAAAATCAGAATGGGTGTTCCCTCTCTAGAGATAGTTGCCAGCTAACTAGATCATCAGAAATCTAAAGTTCAGGCTTCTTCCCATGACTACGTACATCCCTACTTAATCCCTTCCGCTTGACCTTATAAAAACAGGACTCCAGTGAACTTCCAGAAGTTCAATGGCGAGCAATAGTTGGAAGGCATGTGACACAGAAGGAGTAACTTTAACTGGCAGAACTTTGGCTAAAAAAGGAAGGCATCATGGTAACAGCAGCAACAGGGGCAAGACAGACATCACAGACACCACCCTCCTTACCCTAAAGTAGTTAACTACCCCACCAGAATGTGTGGCATACACACATCTATCAATCTAAGATGATGAAGGCTCAGTATCATCCCATTTAGAAAAACTTGAGATCTCTAGCTTATATGTTCATTTAGAAAACAGCTGGAGATGAGCCAAGAAATCCATAAAAGGGTGTGGAACCTGGCTGCAGAGAGGTAAGGACTGATTTAAAGGGAATCCACACCTGCACACTGGGCTCCCTAGCTGTGCAGTTATGAATTCAGGAAGTCTCATAGTGCCTGTGCCATCTCACCAGCTTTTTGGTGGGATGCAATCAAATGGTCTGGACATAAGTAGAATGGAAGAAGCTCTCCCCATTCTCCTAGCTAAACTGAGGAAGCACTCAGCCTCCCTTCTTCCACTTGAGTCTGGGAAAATGAGCTGCTTCCCTCCTTCTAGTTTCAGAGACTGAAGAAGCCCATTAAGGTGAGCTGAAAGTAGAGCAGCAGAAAGCACCACTACAGGGAAGCAATGAAGAACCTAAAGGGCCTAAAGGGTTTCTGATGCTGTTCCACCCAGTAGAGGAAAAAACCCAAACTGACCAAAAAAGAAGAAACACTGTCAACAAAAACAGGTATTGACTATCTTTTCTTTAGCTTTAGAAAGTGATTTTCAGCATGGACACAACCCCCACTTCCCCCCATTTCCTTCTTCCTGAGATAAGAAGCCCTGCCAGGTCGCTCCAGCCTCCCAAAGCTCCACTGGCTAGGAGCTGAACAAGCACCTTATTTCAGATCCAGGCCCCCACCTGCCACCACAGATGGGCCAGTGCTCTGCCTCACCTGACAGGAATGACACAGTACCATATGATGCTACTCATAGTTTTTTCAGCTCCATCACTGGCTCCTCCCAGCACCTGGCAGAGCCCCCGATGTGGAAAACATTCCAGTGCTCTGGAAAAAACTCCAAAAGAGCTACAGAAACCTCCCCAGTTTGCTGGAGCAGCCCCTGGCTGCTGCTCTTTGCTGTTCCTTCATTCCTTTCCTCCTCCAGCAGCCAGTTCTCCACTCCTACTGCCCCCCAGCCAGGGCCCACCATGCTACCCAAAGCTGCCCCAACACCCTGAACCCCAGGGGATGCCTCAGAAAGTGCTGTTCAATGTGACGGGGCTGAATTGCCACCAGTAGGACCAGATCTTCTCAAGGCTCATTTTTACAAGCACCTCCCTTCAAATCCAGGCTGGGCTTGGTCCCACCACTTGCTTCTGCCAGCTCCTTCTTAAGAGGCACTGAGAAAAGCTCTGCCCTGCCTTCAGCACATGTTCTGCCACCACTCCTCCAGTGTGGTGACTGAAAAGATTTATCTGGACAGACTTTGGACTGACAAATGTTTTGATCAGTTATACAGCAAAGAGAAGGTAAACTTAGATCCATTAAATCCCCAGATACAATAAATCTGGACCAAAGCAAAACACAGAATCCACGGGATAAAACAAACTCAAAGATTTCAAATGCCCATTATCTTGTCCTTCCTTGCCAGGCATGAGCCAAGGCAAAGACTTGGCAGGTGTCATCCTGTCAGAATTCAGAATGCAAGAAATTCTCAAAACATTGGGCCTGTAAATCAAAGCCTGGAAAAGAACACAGGGCTTGAACTGGGGCCTTGGGAAAAGCTTCCAAGCTTAGGTGCTAGAAGTAAGAATGTAGATTTAAAGCTTAAAGCAGAGACATGTTAAGTAGAAAAAAGCTTAGCTATAAAGTATAAGATATAGAAAGAATAAAGTCAGTATAAAGGTGACAAAAAGCCTTAAGAATAAATCTATGTGTTGGGACATGATTGGCTGAGAAAGGTCACACTGTAATTAGACAAAATTTCTTAGATTGGATTAGAAACATAAATATCCTTGTTGGCAGTGTTTTATTGGTTAATAAGTCCTAAAAAGATCTTTTATCCATAAGTCTTGTGACTTCTGGCCATGCTCTCAACACCTGTAATAAGAACTCACGTTTTCTGTAGAAGAAAAATAAACTGCACTTTCTACCAAAATCAAACAATTAAAGGCAAGGATAGCTGGTGCCAATAAAACACATTGCACAGACTTCCTAATAAACATAATTATGGTATGTCTATAATACCTTTTTGGGTTTTTCTACCTTCTAATTAGTCCCTGGCAAGCAAGAAGAAGAGTGTAGACACTGCCAGTGCCCAGAGATCAGAGCAAGGTTCCTCCACAAAGCTGCTCTCATTTGACTGAAGACAGCAGAACAAACCTTTAGATTGCTGATTGGACAGTTATTTCTGGTTTATTAACAGTATCTGATCTATCAACAAAGACAAAGGACTGATCTCTTTGTAGACTTTTGCAGAAAGCCCCAACTTTGCACAAAAAAGCGGCAGTACATTTATTCCACCATCTGCTGATTTTATGTGAAAGTCCATATAACCCAGGCACCTAAATATATAAAACTCTTACTAGGTGTAACTACATATTATCCTGACTTCTAAAGCATGTTTTTTAAGAGGTTACCATAATTATCCTATTTAAAAATCATCACTAGAGAAGTATTTCCTGTATCTCATCCATCTGGTGGTGTCTTTTGAGTTACTTTGCTTTTTCCATTTAAATCATACTTTTACCACATGCAAAATTGGTCTTGCTATCCTACACCAATCTCTGAAGCCTACAATCTGTTTTCCTACCTTTTCCTGTGGCCCTTACTGTTTTAACCTCTCCTCCTCTTGACAGAAACTGCCTCTTTTCCATGCATCTACTCAGAATTAAAGCCAGGCCACAGACAGATTAATGAATATAATACCACACAGTTCTTTTAGGTACTGCTCATTACTGCTGTGCCTAAAAGCCCTTAACGCATTTCTCATGTATTTAAGGACTTAACCCGGCCCCAGTGGTATCCATTGACTTTTGGAATGGAGAGAAGAGAGCTCAGGGTGAAGAGAATCCTCAAACACAACTACCAATTCTACAATTTGCAGGAAAAAGTTTAGGAAAGGGAAGGTCTCAGCTGGTTTTCAAAAGAAAACACATACTTTGGGATAAAAAATGATGTAAGAGATGGCTCTAGGTCACCTATGAAAGGTCTTAAGGAAGAAAAAAGCTGACAAAAGAGGTTCTAGCCTTGCAAACCTCCCCAGCTGGAGAACACAAAGTAGAGGGCAAAGCACAGAGAGTAGGGCTTAACAACTCATCGCCTCAATGGTCTTTTTCAACATTAATTTTAGGGCCCAAAAGTTTAATTACTTCCTCAGCAACAAAGGGGAGTCAGGGGCAGGGGCTGTGAGGCACAACATTTCTGCACACTTAAATCATCAAGAAAAAGAGTCTAATCAGAAGGAGATAAAACAGTGAGAGCAGAGTCAGACAGCTCTAACCATAGTGCCTGCTCATTTTGAAGGAGCTCTTTCACATATTTAGACACTGAATTCAATGAGAAGCATTCACAAATGATCCAGGCTGTACAGAAGGCATGAAAATTCAAGTCAAAAAACCACCAGAAGAGGGTTGTCTGCCCCCATCACCAACTCTTTTGGTTTGAGTAAGTCACTTATCAGCTCTGCCTGACTATTCCATCTGTCAATAAGGCAATATTGTCGACCCATTACAGAGACAGAAAAGTTTAAGAAATACCTTCAAAAGATTTCATTTGTACTTAATGAGAAACATGCTTTAATCTATCCTTTGTCAAAAATGCTCTCAGATACATAGATTATGATTCTAAAGTAGTGTAAGCAGAGATGAGCCTAAGAGCATCCATGGAAACATAGGAAAATACCAAGGACCTATTAAGACACTGATTATCAGTGTAAGTATCATCAAGTGTCTGGAACTACCACTTGGTGTCCTGACAGGACACCACAGAACTGCAGTTTAACCTCCTTCTAAACCATCTCCCTGCCAGCACTTTGATCTGCTTTGGTTAATTAAACAGTCACACAAAGAGCTTATTTTTCTTGTCTCTTATGAGCTTCTTGGGATTAACACCAGGGTATTATTCTGCAGCACAATGTCTTACATTGGGTTTAATGATCAAAGTTATTTATCCAGTAACTCCACAGAGTTACTAAAAGACCAGCATAGAAATATCACAAAGTAGCTAAACTCAGATACTCAAAAACTGCATCGTATGACATGAAAGAATAATTCAAATTCTCCCTGTATTACGCTTCACAGTGAAGCGCTATCGGGCATTCCTGATGAGGAAATCCCTTAAAGGACACTTTCCTTTTAATTCCAAGGAATACGAAAACATCATGTAAGAACAGCGAGTCAAGCCCAAAGTTGTTTGCCCCAGTATTGTGCCTTGAACAGTCAGCCCTGGAGATGGACAGCAAGGAGCAGAGGATGATGCAGGAGTGCATTACCTTTCTCCTCAGCACCCTCACAGTCCCCAGAGTTTTTGTGGCAGAGACCATTGAACCTGGTAGCTCCTGCAGGATGGCCATTCCAGTCACCCGTTCATCATCTCCTTGGACACACCTAGGCTTTGATAACCTACAATTGTTTGTGACCATGAATCCCACAGCTTTTACCATACAGGAGATGGTTTTGTATTGTTTTGGAGCTTTTTAGGGGCTTGAGGCTTTCCTACCAATTTCCAGCTTTAAGCAGCGGTTTTGTTCACAGAATGGCAAGTAAGCAATTACTGCCTACACATCATATTCACACCATCTACTTCACAAGTATCTTGTGGCACACAGGACCTGAAGCATCTCTTTGCCAGGCTGACAAGTCCTACCTTACCAGGTAAGTATCCCCTGTACAAAAGTCATCCCCAAAGCACCTCTACCGTCCTTCTCTGAATCTTTTCAAGTCTACAATATTAAAGATGAGCAAGTCTACAATATTAAAGATGCCATGGAAACTTTCTGTGGCAAAACACTGATTTCAATCCCTTCCTTCACCTGACATCCTCTGCTTCTAACACCTGACATCCTCTTTTGACTGCACTGAACACAGGAACAATTATAGCTCCCAAACTAGGTAATACCAACTTGCTCTGTGAAGATGATATTTGCTAATCTGCTAAACCCAGGGACAGAGTTTCTAATGCAACAAGTTTTGGGGCAAAAATATTAGTTTCCACAAAACTATTTCCTCTTTTTCTCTGCTCTTCATATCTCATTGCAGAGCTGTAGCACAACAGAAAGGAAGAGGCCTTCTGCACAGGCAGAACAGTGCAGATTTCAAATGTGCTTGTGCAGAAGTGGACACCTTACCAGGCCTAGAAGAGAATACATTAGAGCTTCTGGAAGCAACACTTCAAACACAACCAGGCGTGAAACCACACAGCTTTACATTAAGAAAATCCATCCCCGAGCTCTTCACTTTCAATGCATCTTTATCAACAATACCTTACCTAGGAAAGCTCAATATTTAATATGCTTTAATTTTCCAAGATTAAATTTATAAAAAACCCACGGCATCAGCAACAGAAACAATTCCACCCGAGGAACACCCTTGACACTGAAGAGCAATCAACCAACACAAGTTTCTCAGTTGCCTCCCTTATTCCTAACATTTTGTACAGCCATTTCTGAATCCAAACAATTCTTTTCTGCTATTTTCTGTTTTACTGAATTCCCCCCAAGAGAGAAGGAATTCACAGAAGTAAACCTGAGTGTGGCTTTAGGCACATCTGCAATGCACAACAAAAGGAATTGTGCACCTCCATAATACAGGAAACTGCTAAAGTTCAGTAGAACAACTCCCACAAAGAACTGTTACCTTATGAGAAAAGGTACACCAGAGTTCAACTACAAGAGTTAACAAGCACTCTCTTTCAGCTTTGGGGTTTTATTTTGGTTTTGGGGTTTTTCTCTACCTATTTTCTCACCAAACTTACCAAAGATTTTCTGCCCAGTAGTCATCTCACCATTCTAGATATCAATAACATATCTTATCTACATCCTCAAATGCTTTCTAAAGTACTTGTGATCACTTCAGAAAACTTCAGTTTCTAAAACACTTTTAATTCCACCTTCTGACATTCACATATAATCTGCCACTTTGACTACATTTACCATGTTCCTTCTCCCTTTGTTTTCTCTCATGTGGAGGAGCACAGAATGACCTTGCACAAGTCCAGCACAAGTTCATGTATTATTTAAGTTGAAGACACATGAAGAGAACAACTCGGCTGATGCTGCAACTCATGCTAAGGTTTACACAACAGCCATGCAGTGTCACATATGACAGGTCTGGAATGTACTTGATGCTGGCTGCCAAAATGCACGGGATGCACAAATTTTTGTGTAGTATTTTGAAAGTCACTAAAAGTGACAGAGAAAGGTATAATTGAACATGACTGAGGTTAAACACTGGCCACAAAGTTTGGCTGGGGTTTCAGAGCTTCCTCAAATTTGGACCCTTTGATTTCTCACATCCTGAAAAAAACCAATATTGCTTATTTGTTACTTCATTTCATGCAGGTAGTAAGAATATTGAAGGAAAATAAGTGCTCACTTGCACAAAACCATCAAGAAGTCTCACTGTTTGGATTCTGGGCATTGCAGTTCTCTCTTTTATTCTCCTTGGATGGTTTCTGTGTTACCCAGAGGTGGAAGGTAGGAAAGAGATTACTTTCTTTCATCCACATTTGCTTCAAGTGTTCACTTCCATTTTTACCTGCACTTCTCCCACAGCAAAAAATTGCTTCATAACATCATTGCTGAGAAGACAAACACCATCTCCTCTAGAAAAAAAGTTTGTGAAATGTATTCCTAAAGTTCACACATCTTCCTGCAGGTCTCTTCTTTATGTAATGATGTAATAACATCATATGCTGAAGAAACCATAATTTCAGTTAACACTCAACATTGAATCAAAGCCCACAATTTAAAAGCCTAAATTACCGCGCACCATCTACAGATTTCCACTTTGAAAAAGTAAAATTCAAATGGAATCATAATAACATGGTTATTATGTTCCAACAAGGGCAACCCTAGAAGAAAAATTTAGAGAAAAATCATCAAATATGACAGGTCAGTATGAAACACCAAATAAAGACAGCATTTTACAGGCATCTGGATGTTTACTTTGAATACTAATCCTAGCAAGGGCCATCTCAATTGAAAGGATATGGTTACCTGATACTGAACTGCAGTGCACAGAAATAATAAATTCATTTTCATCCAACAGTTGTCAGCTACTTTGCTGTACTCCAGCCTCACAAAGCATGTGGTAGTGCAGTTCCCAGGAAATAGCACCCAAACTCTCAAACCATGTGCATTTCCCCAAAGGACTGCAGCATCACTTCCACAAATTTAATTTATTCATTAGGGAAGCACCAGAGGAATGACCTTGTTATGCCTGCTGTGTTTCAGGGCTGGCCTAACTGGGGATTTAGTGCAGGTGTAAACATTTTCCTTCAACAGCAGCAACCCCACTTGGTGCAGACGCTTATATCCAGTGGAAGAGGGACAAATGGTTACATGTTTCCTACTGCTGCTTCCAGGATTACCCAGCAACAGCCCCAAACTTTCCAAGCCCTAGATCCAACCTGGCAAGGTCACTTGACAACTTACAAAGCATGCTGGCACTGCTGGAATGCAGAAACTTGTTTAGAACAGTACAGATGTGTGTTTTCACTGCTAAAATACATGCTATTTTTGTTCTCTGCCAAAGCAATCCTTCCAATCAAAGACTGCAACTTCTGTAAATTTATGACATCCAAGGTCCCTATTTTCACACTTAATAAATACCAGTGTCAAAGCCCTATCTGAGAGGCTACTGTGGTAGATCAGGAAAAAAACATCAAATTGTATTTTAGAGGTATTCCAGCCTCACAAAACTACCAAGACTGGTTATTACTGATAATTTCATGTATGTACTTCCTCCAGTACCTTATCTTTGCCCAGGCTGCTAATTAGCAACTTGCTGTCAAGGCAGAAGGAAAGAGCAGTTATCACAACAGCAGTTTGCAGAGAAGCAGAGTTATTTCCTACCCATACTTACTATCACAGGCTGGTACTTTCCAACTTCAGTTTCTTTTCTGGTTAGAAACATCCTTCTGAGTTAGCAGCATCTTTCTGAGTGAGCAATTGGCAACTTTACAGTGGAAGCCATAATTCTCACTTACCTTCTACACCACAAACCCACTCACTTTTAGAAGCTGACAACCAACACTTTCACCTATCTTGCAGCCAAGATTTTAAAAAAACTTGTTTGACACTGCCATCTCTCAGCTGGGTGTCCAGCCTGGCAGGCACACATAAGACAACCAGTCTAAAGAAGGATGTATTTCTTAAAAAAAATTTTTAAAAAGCCCTTTAAAAATCCCACTTAGAGTTGTTCAGGGTTGGGTTGTCCAAGAAACTGAGTGTCTTTGCCAGTGCCTAGATATATTTTAGCTAATCAGGCAGCACCCCCTTTAGCATTGACATTACTGTTAATGCAGGTTTCTAAGACAACAAACACAGCTGTTTAGCTAGAAATAAAAGTGAACTGCCTTCCCACTCACCTACATCCCAGTGAAATCTCCTCTTTTGGGAAACGCAGGCCACACTCTTTAAACAAATAACAGTCATGCATGGAAGAAAAACGTTTTCTCTAAGAGCTGATCACTTTATTTTGAAACCATCAAATTGTGAAGGAAGCATGCCCAGGCTGTCCTGCAGGCAGTGAGACCATTAATCCCCTCATCAGCACCCCAGGTTTTCATGCTGCAGGCACCTCATACATGTGAGGAAAGGGATAGTTTCTTGACAGTGCCAAGCAAGGCACAAGAATTCAATTTAGTCCACAAGCAAACAAATGGAAACGAAAAAAACTGGCTCTCTGTGGAAAAGAGAGGAGAGGAGAGGAGAGGAGAGGAGAGGGAGGGAGAGGAGAGGAGAGGGAGAGGAGAGGAGAGGAGAGGAGAGGAGAGGGGAGAGGAGAGGGAGAGGAGGAGGGAGAGGGAGGAGAGGGAGAGAGAGGAGAGGGAGAGGGAGAGAGGAGAGGGAGGAGAGGAGGAGAGGAGAGGAGAGGAGAGGGGAGGAGGAGAGGAGAGGGGAGGAGAGGAGAGGGAGGAGGAGAGGAGAGGGAGAGGGAGGGGAGGAGAGGAGAGGGAGAGGAGAGGAGAGGAGAGGAGAGGAGAGGAGAGGAGAGGAGAGGAGAGGAGAGGAGAGGGAGAGGGAGAGGGAGGAGAGGAGAGGGAGAGGAGAGGAGAGGAGAGAGGAGAGGAGAGGAGAGGGAGGGAGAGGAGAGAGGAGAGGAGGAGGAGAGGGGAGAGGAGAGGAGAGGAGAGGAGAGGAGAGGAGAGGAGAGGATTTATTAACAGACATGACATACTACCTTCAGTGAGACAGGACCCAAAAAACTGCCCTAAAGCCATCACCCTACTCCTTAAGGGAGAGCTACTGGAAAGTTGCTGTTCTATTTAATAAACAGAGGTTTAGTCTTCCATTAATATTTCAGCTACTGAAAACATGCCATCCCTTTCCACTGGTAACCAATATCACTGTTCCACTTTCTCCTCCAAATGAGAGACTTGCACAGCTACAAATCCCTACAGACGTAGAAGGCTTGCACATGGGTGTGTTACAGCAACCTGGCTAAGGAAACAGAACACTGGGATAAAAAGTTAAGAGACTTGGAAGCTTTTTGCCTCCAAACTGCAACATGACTATTGTTTGGCACTTCAGCTCTGCTTCTTTTGCCCTCCTTCCCTCCCTGGGTCTCTTCCACCCACATCACCCTCAACAGGCACTCTCTCCAGCTTAAAAAAAAACTACAAAAAAAAAAAAAAAAAAAAGGGTTTATAAACAACCAGAGAAAGTCACAGCCTTTATCTACTGAGAAATCACTTCTTCTATCTTGTGACAGTTACAAGGTCTCAAGCGGAAACATGTGAGCTGAAAAAGAAAGGTCTTCCTTAGAAAATTCCTCAGCACAAGCACCACAAGGCAATGTCTCTTAGCACCTTTGCCCTCCACTGGGCTTACAAACATCCTCTCCTGAGATTTTGACCACACAGTTTACTGCCTTTTGATGTTGCAACTACAGTTTAGAAGTAAAGACTATAAATCTTAATTTATATTCTGAAGTATAGATCCTGCATTTGAAGAGACACAATAAGGCTTTAGATACAGCCACAGTAACTCAAATATCCCCCTATCCTTTTATTTTTTACAAATTTTAGGAAATGCCCTTGACCTCAGGTTTCATTGACAGTGACAAGCAAGTACAAGGCAAGCATTACATTTTTTACTTGCTGCATTCTTCACAGCATTTTGCTGAGGAAACATTTGTGATTCCCTTCAAAGTTTGTTACCAGAAAAGGAGACAGAGGAAGGACATGTCTACACTTGATTTTCTCCTTTTGCCCCATTCAGAACAATACAGGGTGAAAAATTCCAACCTGGAGTTTTCCTCATTTCTGGCAATTGTTAGAAAAAAAAAAAAAAATTCAATTTGGAAAGGAACTCAGAATTCAAGTTTTGCCTCAAAAATCACAGACAACTCTGTGTTTGTTTTCGTTAATAAAGCAGAATTTATGTTATTTACAGGCCAGGTGATGCTCGTGGTCATGTCATAGGAAGGAACAGAAGACAGCACCGCTTCCAGGAACGGGACACTAGCCTGTTCTGAGTGTAACTCTGACACTGCTGGCAGCCTCAGTGCAAAACATTGGAGTGAGCTTCAACACAGCAAGCCCAAATTTTTAGTCCCTTTATTTTGGAGATACCTAGAAATGTTACTTTAGAAATAAATTCAAGACAGCAAAATTGTAAAAGTGGCAAACAGAGTACTTGGGATCTTACACTTTGCCTGCCTTTCCACTTTTCCTTTTGAGACTCACAACCACATTTTCTTTACTGGGTTCTAGGAGTAACTAGATGCATTCAAGTGTAGAACAAGGGCAAAAGGATCATTCTTTCATTCAAAAATACTTCTGTTTCTTCACAGAGCTGTATTAAATATACACACATATGAATACTTAGATATCTATCACCAAATGAGTTAGTCTGAGAGTTGTTGAACAGAAGAAAGTGAAAAATCTCATAGGAATTATTCTGGTTCCTGTAACATTTTTAAAGCACCTAATGCAAACCTTTAAATATTTGTTCATTTGTTAACTGAAAGAAAAGCAAAGACAGTAATGAAGAACAATTCAGAATGAATCTGAAGAGTCAGAGCAAAGAACTCGACATAACGTAATCTAGGCTTTTAATTTCAAAGATCAAAGGGGATGAAATCTGTTACCCTTTAATCATATAAAACATGGGCTACGAACAATTCAAACAATGCTTTGAGTAGACTTCTGTCACTCTTGTTATGAAAAACAAGTGTCATTCATTGAGACCTTCATTATTTAGGCAGAATTAAACTACTCATTAGAAACAAACAAAAAAAAAGGTACTTCAACCTTTCTACAAAGTATATAAAAAACTGGATCATCAGAATTATTACAGATTATTCAGAAAGACATCTGGGTTTACAGAGCTTTATCTCCAAGTTCTATTGCCATGAACTTGCCACTTTCCTTCTGAAAGGATGAGATCAGGCAATCACTAAGCAGGAGTGACCCCCATGAGGCAATAAACTCATCTCCTCAAGATTATTTCACTCATACTGAACACCCTGTGTATTATTCCAGAGCACTGAGTTTTATGGAAGTTTGTAACGCCCACCTCTCAGGGTCCTTTAGGACAGGTAAGCAAACATACCCCTTATTGGAAATGTAACACTGCTAGACATTCAGGGTCTCCTGTATCTGCTCTCCAACAATGCAGAGGAATACATTTCCAGTGAAACCCTTCACAGCCCTTAGCAGAATGTTATAAATCCATTACACATAAATCCAAACACTTCCCTCATCTGGATGGTGTTTCAGCATCTCCAAGCAATTAAATCAAGCTCTTCTTAGTGCATAGACAGCTCAAGCTTCACTGGCATTTTAATCAATTTCTCAAGCTCCTGCTGATCACACAAATCCCTGCAAGGTAGGACCAAGAACTCCCAATACACTTCTGCCTTTTATCCAAGCTTGGCAGTTAAGGCATGCAAGCAGAGTTTGGAGCTAAAATTACCTATGTTACTTCCAGACACAGATAATCAGAAGTAATCTATCTGCCACCTCCATGTGCTCAAAGGAAACCCCCCCTAAGTGTTCACCCGTATTTCTACAGAAGACCCAACACAACGCAGTACCAACAGATTGTTAAAATGGGAACAACACCTAACACAATACTTCTGACACTTGAAATCACTCTGGGTGTGGTGACAGGGCAATTCTGACATGGGGCCTTTGCACGGGAGCTTATGAAGGGTCACTATCAAGCCATAAAGATTGTCAACACAAACAGCAAAACCAGGAGCAGTCTCAGCCTGACTCACTGAGCACATCTTGCCTAAAAAGGAGGGACAAAAAGTCCCATGATGTCATTTTCCAGAGGGAAACATGGCAAAGTTCAATAGATCAGGTCACCTTAAATGCACTTCTGCAAATCCAGCACAGTGCTGTACCTGGAAACAACTCTGAATGCTTCAAATGTGAAGGACTGATGATTGTCTGCCATCTGCTCTGCTTTCTGACATAAGAAAGAAAATTATGCAAAAAATATTCTGAAGCACCACATACAGCCTCAATACCTGCACCAGTAGCTGTCTCCTCACTGCTGTGGTAGGACAGATATAGCTCCAAAATTAACTGCTCTTCACATCACAACATATTACCTGCCTGCAAAATACTACATTTACCTAAAGGGATTAAACTTGTGGTCCCTAAGGAAATATGTCTAGGAAACCCCAGAATAGGAAGACAAAGAATATTAGTGTTTTCAGGGTTCAATTTCTGCATAGTACTAGCACACTGTCTATACTAGAGACCAGGCAAACCAAAACAACAAAAACTTTAATTTTAAAGCCTTGAAATTTGCAGGAAACCCTATAAATCTTCCCTATAAATCTTCACACATATAATTTGTGCCTTAGACAGTAAGAATTCAGGAGAAAAAAAATTACTTAGGACTGATGGTGCATCTGATTAACTTTAGCCAACAGAACTACTGCTGCAGTGTGCCCAGGTGACCACAACTCCACAGCAGCAGCAGCAGCAGCATGATGCTGTATCTACTGTTCCTGTATCCTGATTGCATTTTATTTCCTGCACAGAGAAAGGTAATCAAAACCCTCTTTATGATCACACACCCAAAAATAGAGCAACCTTGATTCCCTGAAATTCACCCTGTTTAACATAAGGGACTGCAGACAGACCAAAACCAGGTTATTTCACGTACTTTTTGTAGAAAGCAGCTTCATTATACAGTGGGCTCCTGACACCATGAATTGATTTTGGACAGACTTTCTACCTTATCGTTCACTTCCTGGTAATACTTTAAAATATCAGTGAGCTGCTACCTGATCCTACTGAGCCAATTTACAAGGATAAGTAGATGCAACAATCATTACTAACTATTTAATTGCAGGGGTTTGGTGTTCCAGAAATACAGCTGGACATAAGACACTGTATTTCAGCTACTGAAAACCCTAAACACCAACAGTTAGAGGGGAGACCAACATAATTCATTCTTCAGGAAATTCCAGTTTTCCTTCCTTGGAAAGGATCCAAACAGATAGAATGTTAAATCTTTAAAAGATCCATCCTGAATCTTATAGGTAAGATGTATCTTAATCCCTAAGACATCTTAAATTCCAAAACAGAATTCAGACTTCAAATGTATGACTTAGATTTAGAGCACACTACTAGAACAACAAAACTAAGTAGCTAAGGTTACTAAAGCTACAGTATTACATAAATAAGAGATGGGTGTTCTGACTGCTCCCATTATCAGGTTTATTGATTCATAATTCTGCCCAGAGGGACGTAGATAATTAAAAAAAAAAAAAAAAAAAAAAAGTGGGGGATCCTGCAACTTCTGTAGGGCAGCAATGTTCTGGAAGGTATTTTGTGTAGATTTTTTTTTTTTTTTTTTTTTTGGGGGTGGGGAGTGATGGTGTTGGGTTTTTCCCTAGTTTTTTTCCTAGTTTTTTTTTTTAAAATCTTGCCTCTTTACTTCAGCATTTCCAGTCTGACTTTGATAATTTCAGCATGTACGCTCCCAAGCAGGACATGAAAAATCCCATAAGATTTCATCTCTATTAAAATGAAAGAACAAAATAATAACCCAACTGATAAAAAAAGATGTGAAAGCTGTAATAAAAGAGAGTCTGTTATATTATTGATGTAGCATGGAATATCTGTCACACTCCAGACAGAAGCTAACCTTCAACAGCTAGATGACAAATCCCTGAATACACCAGTGAGTGATGGAAAGCCTGACAGGCCATTAGTGACATCAGCATGAACAAGGTTCAACAATCAAAACAGAATTTTAAATGAATCCCCTTTAAAAGGCAAACAAAACCAACCAACCAAACAAACAAAAAAACCCCAAAAAACACCAAAAAAAACCTCCCCCAAAAAACCAAAAAAGACCCCCAAACAAACAAACAGAAAACCTCACAGAAAATGATATTAATCCTGGAGGGCTGCAGCCCTAGAGTTTAGTCCCAGATTGTCAGATCCTACAGGGACACTCCCACACTTGACTGTAGGAGTGAAAGAATGGGATCCCAGCACACAAAACCCTTGGACAGGCAGAAACACATTCCCATCCCCTGGACAAAGCCACTGGATGTATGAGTTTGCTCCACCTGTGGTTTCTCCCAAACCAGTCCATCCAGGAGCTCAAATACACATCAAATGTCTACATGTATTTGATTGCAGAAATGTCTTTCAGACATTTCACAATGCCAGGCAAAAAAAAAGGAAAAAAAAAAAAGTTCAGAAGTTTTAAAATTATCTTTCACACTGGAATTTCTTTGCTATTTGCTCATCTTTATCCAGCAACAAATCTGAGGTTCAGTTCAGGATATTTATCTGAGGGTAAACTGGTTAAATCACTTTGACTTCCAAGTATCTACTTTAACTCTGATTTAAATAATCCGTTTTGATCTTGCATAGTATTTGCACTTTTTAGAACTTTTCCTGAAAAGAAATACAGATTCCTCCAGGTTGGAATGTTGGGTGGGGGGGCTGTATTTTTGTTTTTGACAGATTAGGAAGCTACTCTATAAACACTATTTTATTTTACTACTTGTAAGTTTATTACATTAGTATCATATTTTTCTTTACAGTATTTGACTATACATTTTTTAGTAAACATTTCATATTCATTAGCTGCAAAACACTCTATAAATAGGACAAAATAAATTGTGTAAATAATAAGGTAAAAATAATAAAAAATGTATTTTTACACTGAAATCAAATTGTTTTACCTTAAACAAACTCATTATAGGCCACATTACCCACAGTTGGTGAATTTGGTTGTATACATCTCTCAAGTTTTTGTTAGGACAGATGTGATTTTCATACCTTCTTGTTATTGACAGATCAAAAGAAGTAGTTTCACTCCTCAACTCCCAGAATTAAGTCCAAGAAGAACCATGAATGAAGAATGTTTTGTGTCTGCTGGATAGTGACTCCTGTCAAACCAGTTCTGTGCTGCAATAAATTCTCTGCAGACACTTCTACTTACTCTGTGGATATACTTTCTTCAAAGTTACAGATGCAAATATATCCTTCTTGAATATTACAATTTAATTAAAAGTTACTATACTTTGAAAAAGGTAAGACCTGAATCTAGTACTTTCAAATCCAAATTAATTCTCCTTTTAATTTTTCATTTTAACCTCTTGTTTTCCAACAAATTTCTTCCCCCATTCTTCATCCCTTTGCCCAAATCATGTTTCCATCACAGAGAACAGCATTTACTGTGTGCCACCTCACCTTCCCTTCTCTCAGGAAGGCTAAAAAATTCTTTCCAGGTCTTATTCATCAAGGCAATGTGGCCCATGAATCATGCTACAGTCTTTTCTCACATGATGAGCCTCGAGGTTTGTGCACTGCTGCACAAACAAGTCCAGGCAACCCTCTGGCTTTGAGGATGAACATTCCTGCTTCTGTTGCCCCCATGCCAAGCACACCCTCCTCTCCTCAACAGCTGTTCAAGCCCCAGAACACCCCCAGGACCACCGGAAAGCAAGCAAGAGAAATTCATCCTGGCAGGTAAGACCACTCTGTTGGCCTCTCTGCTGGTACCTGGAACAGGCTCCTGTTAGACATATCAGCTGTTTGCTAAAGCCCCATGTGCTGCACTCTACAGGGCACTCAACTTCTTTTCAGGTTCTCTATGACTTCTGCATTTTTCACCCAATACACATCTCCATTATGGACTAGCCACAGTTCAAGAGATTGTTTGGACCTACCTATTTATTTTTTCTTATTTTAGGTTCCAGTATGAATAAAGTCACACTCCACCCAAACCCACTCTACTGCTCTAAAAGCCGGGCAAATTGTCACTGGGAGACAGAAGGACAAGGAAATTAAGTATCTGAAAATGTTACACAGTAGTATCAGGAACCCCCAGAAATGAAACATTTCCCAGTCCAGGGCTTCGGCCAAAAGGTAACTTCAGAGCCTTATAGGCAGCCTGCCTGAGGAGACACACAGCATGTCTGTCATTCCCTCAGGAGGAGAAATATTTTGCCACAGAAATGTTGCAATCAACAGCATTTCAGAGGGACCTTAGTGCACAACACCAGAGCAGTACTTTCCAGCTGGGTGACACAAACATCCAGCCAAGAATTCTTGGAGAGACATCACCCTTCCCAGCTAGGTGAATAATGGCATGAGTCATTATTTTGAAGTGCTTCATTTTGTACATTACACAAACAGGACATTACAGAAAATCCCATCACACAAAGGGATTTACAGTTTTGAACAAAGCTGTCCAAATGCTTATGTGATATTCTTGAAACAAAGCAATTCCTCTTACCAAACCCCAGCATCAGCAAAAATACCAATTTCTTCCTCCTTGGGATCACTTCTAGGAAATACACAACAGGAGAGAGAATGGCCAAGTTATGACCCAGTGAGTCTCATTTTCTTATTGAGGGATTAGCAGTACTCAGGGAAAAGACACTGTTGGGAGTCTTTGGCAGCTGATTTGAAGGGAACTGAAAAACACCAGGTTTCACCTGCTGATACAGCTCAAAAGGATTGGCCACTACAAAAAAAACCCCACCACGAATATAAAGGCAGCTGAGGATGTGCAGGTCCTGAAGCCCCACGATGTGCCACCCAGGCACAAAAGGCAGACAAAAATCTCCGTGTTAACACCTGAACCCAGACAGGACTGTGACTGCTTTCATGACTTCTGAACTTCAGGAAAATCTTTTACATCTGCTGTGCTGCCAGAGCCCAGCACATCCCAAAACAGCCCAGGCCATTCCAACTGTGTTGCATGCCTTGCAACAGCACTCACTAGTACAGAGCAGACATGCACAAGCTTAAGGCATTAATTAAGAATTACACCTTGGGTTCATCTACAGTTTCTACCAAGCACCACTCCAAAAGCTCAGTGTTTTTCCTAAGGAAGGTATTTAAACAATCCACTGACCCAGCAACAAACCACAGCACAGGGGAAAGAGCTCTCCTTAACTGGGAATGACAACGTTGTGGATCAGGGAACGTGCAGCACACTGAAAAATGCACATCCCCGCACAGGGACAGACATACATGGGCAAGTCTCCATAGCCACCAGCAGCCCCTCAGTGCCACCAGCTAAGCAGCTCTCCTGAGGCTTACCTTTCTTCCCCGGGTAGAAAAGAGGTACATTGTCCTATTCCTTGTGTGACTATCCCAAAGCCACTCAGCAGGACTTCCCATGATGGGATATTGTGGATGTGTGCCCAACACAAGCAGAGAAGTATCTGCATGGTCTTACCAGCTATTACAGCTTTTCCCAATTTCAGCAAATGAAAGTGATGGTGATATTTCTCTTCCTGGCAGTCTTTATCACACATTCAAACATGAAATGGCCAAAAAAGACCTGACAGAAACTTTCCACTGAATGCAATCTCATAGGCATTTAAATTTTGTGGGCTTTCCCACTTTTTGTTTACAATTTCTTTGCCACAACATTTCACTGACTTTATTAGGCCCTGTAACATTTCATCACTACATTATAGCCCAGAGAGCCAATTCTATTAAAAAAGGCATAAAGAACCAAGAATTATATCTCTTTGTTGATACAAGATTTCACTCTGTGCCAAGCAAAAGGAAAGAACAGAGAGCCCACTCCCTCCCAGGGAGACCACAGCAAGCACTGGCAGACAAACTGATGCATAAAGGCAGAGAACCAGAGATTCTCCATGTCAATCCAAATCTCACAGTCTCTAAAACCTGAATAAGAAGTTATTCTGAGCTTTTAACAAAGACTCAAAAATGGATGAGACTTTTGGGGCCTTATACATGAGCTGAGAACGGAGGAGTCATTAATAAAGGCACCATGGAAGAAACAAGTGCTGTACATCACTTTTCATCATTTGAAGCACTGTCACTGCAAGAAGTTCTGGATATTCACCCCTTTAGAACACGGGTCCAGTCCTGGCTATACAAAAGCTTTGAATAATGTAGAGAGAAATTTTTAAAGTGAAGAACAATTTTGAAGATCTCTACTGCTGCATATAAAAATTAGTAATTTCTATTCTATTAGTAATTTCTATTAGCCCAGCCAGAAGAGTTTCCGGATGTGAACAATTCTGGTTAAGAAGCTGCCATACCATTCTGTTGACTAAAGTCGACAGAATTTCAACCTTAAACTTCTGTTTTACAGTGCAGAAGCTTTGCCAAAAGCTAAATAAAGACATGCCGTGTGAAATCTGCATCAACTGAAATGAAAATAAACAGGACAGAAAGCTTAATAAATCCTCCACGGTTTAAAAAATTAACTGACCTGCAAGAGCCACAACATCCTGAGCTTACTAGACCATGGCAAGCGGCGTGAAGTCATTTAAACGGAGAAGGGAGGTGTCAGGCTCAGGATCTCTAGAGAGCGTCTGACAGCCGCAAAACAGCGAGCATTGGCAAGAGGCACCAAAAAATCGCTTCTGTTTCCATCCCACAACACACGCCACGTAGTTTACACTTCAAAAATACAGCACGGGCTGATGTGCGCGGTGCCGTCCGATCATTTTTCTCCAAGGGCGTTTCAGACAATGGAGCAGGGACGAACCCGAGAGGCTCCCGGGGGTCGGGCGGGCAGGGGGGCCGGTCCCGTGCGGGCGGCACACAACAGGTGCCGCTGCTGGCGGCGGACCGGGCGCGGTGCCGGCCCGGGCTGCCGCTCCCGGGGCTGCCGGGCCGCTCCCGCCCGCCCCGCCCGACTCACCGAGGCCGCTGATGTCGTGCCGGAGCCCGGCGCGGCTCCGCTCCTCCGCTATCGCCCGCAGCATGTGCCGCAGGGAGCGGTCGGGCTCGCCGTCCGCCTCCCCGTCCCTCCGGGCACAGGCCATGCTGCCGCCGCCGCCGCCGATGAGCTCATGTCAGGCCGCCGCGGGGGCGGCACCCGGCGCTCCCGACACAGGAATGACCAGGAGCCCTCCCGGTCCCGCTGCCCTCTCGGGACGTTTCCTGGGTGCCGCCGCCGGCCCCTTCTCGGGACACCGCGATCGCTGCCACCGACGCTGCCCGGCCGCGCTCCGCCGCTTCCTGCTGCTGCGGCCGCCGGGCGGGACGGCACGGCCGGGACCCGCCCGGACACGCCCACAGGGCGGGTCTGCCGCTCACCGTCATCCCGGGAACCCGTCTGCATCCCTGACAGTCCATCCTGCATCCCGGGAACCCATCCTGCATCCCTGACAATCCATCCTGCATCCCGGGAAACCCATCCTGCATCCCTGACAATCCATCCTGCATCCCGGGAAACCCATCCTGCATCCCTGACAATCCACCCTGCATCCCGGGAAACCCATCCTGCATCCCTGACAATCCATCCTGCGTCCCGGGAAACCCATCCTGCATCCCGGGAAACGTATCCTGCATCCCTGACAATCCATCCTGTATCCCGGGAAACCCATCCTGCATCCCCGACATCAACCAGCATCCCGGGAAATCCATCCTGCATCCTGTACAATCCATCCTGCACCCTGGGAAACCCATCCTGCATCCCAGGAAACCTATCCTGCATTCCTGACAATCCATCCTGCATCCCAGAAAACCCATCCTGCATCCCTGACATTGACCAGCATCCTGGGAACCCATCCTGCATCCCTGACATCAGCCAGCATCCTGGACATCCCACATAGTCCTGCATCCTACATTCATCTAATGTACAGTTAGAACTGTCTAATGACAGTTTCTGGTCAGGCTTTCTGGACACCTTCTTCACTATCCTTTCTTTTCTGTGTCCCATAGATCTGTCCACTCTCACTGCAGGCAGATCTCTCCTTCCCACCCCACTGATGTCATAGACAAGCTGCTGCTTCCTTCTTGCTCTCCTGCTCCCATGTGTCCCCTGTGGGGACAAAACCCAGCCTAAGGTGTCTGCTGAAGTCTCTACCAATATCTGGCACTTCTTCCTCAGCATTAGCACTTCCTGTTGTGAAAATCAGGAACTGGTGATCTCAGGGAATAACCCAGCTTGAGCTACAGAGATTGGATCCCACTGCCTCCTGCTGCTAGTGGGGGGTGTCCACAGCAGATTCCAACAATGACCAAGGCTTCCTCAGAAATTTATGATTTTCTAAGCCACAGTTGCAGAGCAATACCACCACCTGCTCAGTTCTCCTGCAAAAATTTGCTCAATATTTTTTGTTTATAATATTTCTTTAGCCTCTCCTTAGTTCCTAAAAATATTTTAAAGGCTTAGGCAAAGTATTCTTCTCTCTGAAGCCCCACTTGAAAGTTGGTAGGCCTTGCAAGTGTTGGTGGGGAGAAGGAAAATGGTCAGAGGACTTCAAACATGAGTTGACAGCATTTGAGAGTTGAGCTTTTTGCTACAGCATAATAACAAAGTTTTAAAATACTGCATGTCCTTCCTCCACAATGGCATACATTTACCCCATGTTGCCAATTTCAGTTTCCTGTCAGCTTTTGACATCAATAAGTTAACAACCAGACATCTGCTGAATGCAATTTCCAGTCGTGCACTTGTTTTCCATGACACCAATATAGATGAGTATTTTCTGTGGAAGGGCCTTCTGCTGTATTGGACAGAGGAGAGAAATTTGAAGTTGATGCAGCATTTTGCTAGTAAAATATCCAGTTCTTTCATAAAGCTATAGAAAACAAGGACACACAATCTCAGGACTTAAGCACCTCTTCCCTTGTTAAATCTGACAGCTCTTTTTCTTGGAGAGAATGAAGTTTGCAGTCACATGTTGGCTCTAAATGCATCCAAGAGTTATTTATCCCATGGGGAAGAGCACCAGAAGACTGTCCAGGTACTGTTACCCTCCAAGGTTTTCCTGACATTGTCAGGGGGAGCGACTCTCTCTGCTGCCAGAGGAGTGACAGTCTCACTTCCCTCATGTCATGCATGTACTGACAAGGATTGGATGTTTTTCCCCTGCAGATTGCTCCTGGATCCAACAGCTCTGTCATGTTGGGGTCACATGGGAACATTTGTGTCACCAGCCAGGACCCAACCTTGCAGCAGTTTCACCAGAGTCTCCAGGAGTTCAGCCTCTGCTGTGCCCTGAACACTATCCATAAAGTTCCAGCCACCCTGCTTAAAAAAAAAAACCAAACAAACAAGGAAACCTGCTGCTGCCCTGTCCAGCCTTTTATAAAGTGAAAAGGTATTCCTGCCCCTTCTTTGCTCCCCACCCTACCTTCTACTTTCTCTGGCTTCAATCAAAAGACACCCATGGACAAAAAAATGAGGCTGTTTTCCTTCTTGTAGGCTTCTTTAGCCAAACATACCTCCTACTAGATCATAGCACTTGATCAGAAAACACATGAATAAAGTTTCTTTTTTTAAAGAGACTACTGATTAAGTACCCTTAAAATCAGTTATAATCTTAGAATGCTAATTGATTTTGGTTTTTGAAGATCCCATGGTACATTTGTCTAGCCAAAGTCATTACAGAGAGGGGGCTTTGTATCTAATCTTTATATATTGGTCCTAAAGGTTTTCTTCATCAACACTTAACACCATGTTATCACTATAACAGGCACCAAGAGCACTATCTGAGCATACATGCTCTCACTCAACTCAATTACTCCCAAAGTTCTCTGTCTTACAAAGGAGTAATGGGTGTTATGGTCCTGAGGGCTCTAAAAAGCTCCTTCCCTACCCTGGCTGCGATCTCTATTTAAGCTCAGCCCCAAGGGCCCCTTAGGTGGTGTGGTGGTCTTTGAGTGTGGCTCAGCTTTGGCTGCTGTTCTGCTGGCGTTTGAGCTGCAGACTCAGCTTAGCCCCAGACCTGCCTGCCTCCAGACCCTGCAGGCATCTTTGGACTTGGACTCTGGTTTACCCCGTTCCTTCTCTGAGGTTCTGTTATGCTGAGCTGTGGACCACAAAGGCTCTGCCAACCTGGGAGTGTCTTTCCAGGGAGCTTTTAAGCTGCACAGTGCCCTGGCAATTGATTCCTGTGCTTTCTTATGTAATAATGCACTTCATGTCCTGATGTAAAATATCCATCAACAGGATGGATAGGTTCTGGGGCAGGAGCTGGGCTGAATTAATCTTTGTACCTTAGGATATGTGTTCTATACAGCAGAAGGGTAAATACAAGGGCTCTACTTAGGTTTATTAAAAATATCTAACTGGCTTAATGTTGTGGGGTGTGCCTTTTGCACCAGTCAACAACAGTCACCTTTGCTAAGTCGTGCAAGTTATTCATATGAGGCTATATTTTTCTTACTATATTTATTTCAGTAGTACCTAATTGTGATAGCCTGCAGTATGTGCTAATAAGACCACATGGGGTGTGACCATCTAATGGTGAAAATGAGTTTGCAAGTTACAAATATGAGCTTATTGAATGCATTTCAGTGTCTGTCAAATGGCTGAGTCCTAGATTACGCATACCTGACAGTCCCAACCCTGGCAAACCTGTGTGGCAACTTAACCTGTCAGACACCTCCATTACTTGAACACTTCAAGCTCTCTATATGCATAAACTATTGCAGAAACAGATGTTGTAACTCTGAAGCTTTGGAAATTCTATTTAACCCATTATGAACATGCAAAGTACCCCCATTTTTTTCATCTATTCCTTTACTGGTAAGAAATCAAGATTAATAAAAATTATATGTAGCAAATTAATGTTATATCTAGCTTGAAGACACAGGGCATAAAATACAGGTTTTTTTGAGGAAGAGATTAAGCAATTAAAAAAATTGAATCCCATTTTAATCTCAAATTGGGATATTGCCATCTTTGGCAGTCTGCTGTTCTGCTGAGGGCTTGCCTATGGCAAGCAGTGGCCAGGCAGTTTATATGCAAAAGAAATTCTGAAATCTTTACTTAATTGCCTCACTAACTGCATCAAAGCATTCTGACTTAGGACATGGCAGTTTAGGACCCCCCAAATTATGAACTGTGTTAGATTGGCCAACTTGAAAGATAACTTGAAGTTACTTCTAGAACTTCATTGTGTTCAACAGAGGCCTGATTTTGTCCTCAAGATCCAACATACAAGTTACTGAAAGTTTCATGTACAGAATGTTACAATATCTTTTTTTTTTGCTAAAATAATTCTTTGGAGTTAGATCTCTAAATGCACAGCAGAGTACTTAAGGTGCAATTTTGAAGTTAGAGGTGTTCTATGTGTTTAGCTTTCTTTTGCTCTCCCTCTTTCCTTTGTACCAGTCTTGTTGCCCTGGGGGTATATTGAATGGAAGCCAGAAATGCTCAGCCTTGCACAGTAGAAGTAGAGACACATCTGAACTTTTATGTAGAGCTTTCAGCCCAGACTGATCTCTCTCCTCTTCAGCCAAAACCACTGAGCTTCTACATCTGAGCCTTTTATCCCAGGTTGTTCCTGTGCTGTTCTTGAGAGGATAATTATCTCAAAAGAAGTAATACATGAACCATAGCCTTTGTGATAACAGACTTCTGAGATTTATAAGCCACTTACATAGAATCCATGTCTCATTGTTTTTCTTGCACTGTACGTGTACTCAGAAACCCCTCATCACCCACCCCAAGCTCTTCACCAGCTCAGCAAGTCTGAAATTCACATAGAAACTATTTTTTCCCATAACTAAGCTCTTGGATAGGAGGAAATGGGGCAGTCCCTTGACAAAGGCAAAATTCTTGCAGGAAAGAAGCCCCTGCCAGGATAGGTAGGGCTTTTCATTCAGGGAATGGGATTCTGCTGAAACTGGCTGGAAGCTGGAAGCTACCTCAGAGAGCAGAGATAACCAGGACTTAGCACAGGCCAAGTATCTGCTCACAAGTCTGTCCCAGGGAGTGACACAGCATTTCTTTCCACGTGAATATTACTTAATGCCAGTATATTGCTAAATTCCTTGACGTGTTACCTTACCTGTGTCTCACCTTTATGTGCTCTTTTTACAGGCTTTGAGTTCATAGGTAGCAGATGCTAAAGAAATATTCACCACCTCTTGGACACAGGATTCCAGAACTGAGAATGTGTAAGCCTGCCTAAGTATCACGTGTGTCCTTTGAGAGGACAAATCTGGCGGTAGAGAATTGGGTGGAGAGGCCAGAGGGGCTCAGTGAGGCGAGCCAGGGCTGGGAGGTGACCTTGTGTCACACCGAGCCGTGGCACTGCATGTTTGCCATCCACTTCAGCCGGTGCTCAAGGCTTGTGCAAGACCTGTTTGTAACCACAAAGAACAGGCTTCAGCCTGCCTTGAAGAGAAAACTAAATCCCAGCAGCCAGCAACAGAGGGTATAAAAAAAACACTTCTCCAGAAAAGTGATCAAATAATGCAAAGTTTATAAAGAATGCAGTGATTAAGTCCTTAATTCTTTTGGGAAAACATATGTGATTACTTTCTAAAAAGAAACTGACTTTCCAGAATTATTTTCTAAATAACTATATTGAAATTTAGAAATTAGTTTTTTTAACTCCTGAATTAGTGTGTACACTTCTAGAAGTATAGGGGCAAAATCAAATCTGAGTAACAAGTCTATGAATGCAACTAGTAATGATGTAGTCTCTTTTTTTCTTTCTAGAAATGTCTAAACAATAGAAATATCTAGGTATTTAAAAAAAAAATACATCCAAAAGGGTGTTGGAAAGTTTATAATTTTGGTAATAGTGTGATTTTATTTTAGTAGTTTTAATGCTATGTTAATTACACTATATTGTATAGTTACATTAGTATTTCAGTATTAATGGGCATCAGTTATTATTTTTAATAACAGACAAGATACGAAATAATCTGTCACCAGAGAACAAGAGAAATTTCACTTTCCAGAAGATCCACTTTCATAAAACAGGTTGCTCTAATAGGTGACTCAAGCAGCAGCTCCAGAAAAAGAACTTGGTGTGGCAGGTTTTTTTAGATTCATATTTACTTAAGCAAACATTCAATAGGTCAACTACACTCAAGACAATTCAGGTAATCTTTGGAGCTCTAAGCAACCTCAGCTAGGTGTGAAAGGTGCCTCTGCCCACAGCAGGGGATTGAAACAAAATTAGTTTTAAGGTCCTTCCAAATCAAACCAGTCTGTGATTCTGTGATACCTCTAAGATTTTTCTCTACAGATTACCTGGCTGCACTCAGTGCTGACATGGTCTCTCATATAATAAAAATACTTTTTCACCTTTCCAAAAGGTTTTGGTGCTCATACCAATGTATATAATAAATACATGAATTAGGGAAATCAAATTTCCAATTAGAGAAATGCTTTCCCACATAAAAAAAAAATAAAAAATAAAACTTTTTCAGGACAACTTTGAGTGGAATTTGGCCTTATTGACTAGATCATGTAAAAAGAAGTGGTCAGTGGGTGTCAGATCAGGAGTTAATCTTGAAGGTTTTGGGGTTTTTTATTAATTAACTCAATATTTTTTCTTCCTGTGTAGAATATAGACAGTAAAGCTATCTTACAAAAACATAACTCATTTGCTTGTTCAAGAAGGCCAATCTCTACTTTTGTAAGAGAAGTTGTGTTCAAGTTGTAAAGCAAACAAAAGAAGATGAGGGCTTAAAGTACTACTTATGTTTAAATGAAAGTATATAAAGTGTTGCCTTTTTCTCCCAAGCCAGAACACAATCTCATTTAGTCATAGGTGGAGAGAAAGAAAACCTGTAAAACAGGAATTTTAATCTGAAGATGGTTCTCTAAACTTCACAGCATATTGGTTTGGAGGATCTGAGCTGTGATGACATGCACTTACTTTCCTGTGCACTAGCTCAGGGTGAGGTAGCCAGCCTTTCTGCACGCTGGCTGAGGCACTAAACCCAGATGCTTGTCTCCATGAGATCTTCCTTTTCTACCCTTGGTGAACTGAGTAAATGCAACTAGCTAGGGTAGCTTTGTCACGGTGTGACTGGAGTTTGCCAATTTTAATATATTTAATTTCTCTTGGGGATTGAATTTAGGAGTAAAGACAGAGCAGGCTTAAAACTTAAAAGGGTATAAGAAAAAATTTATTAATAACACAAAACAATTCAGAATGAGATTTCCAGATTGCTCCCTCCTCCCCGTTTCCTCATAACAGCAACTTACAGAAAAACACTTCAGTCAGTCATCTACTTAAATAATTATTTCAGTTCACGCTAGAGAGAAAAGTTCTTTTTTTAAGTTTAGGCTTAGGGAGTGTCTCACTCTCATAACCTGCATCCGCCCAGAAACTACAAATTATAATTTTTCCTCCCATTCTCACAGTCTTTCCAGAGCTGTGTTATGGGTTGCTGAAACACATGGGGTGCCATTTTAAAGGCAGGCTGCTGAAAACACAAGTCTCCTTATCTCATTCTTCATCAAATGTTTCTGTTCAATATTCCAGTCCTAAAACAGAGAGAGCTTCATTTCCTCAAGGCAAGAAAAGTCTTCATCTCAAGCACCTAACCTCCCCAAGTATATTCCACAGTTTAAAGGAATTTTAGTAAAGTCACAATCCTCTGGAACCCACAAAAAAAAGTTTTCAGCTACTTATCAGTGGCATCTTTTCAATCTCTTCTATCAGGGATCTTGTGTTCATTCTGCTGACGTCCGTAATTCTTCTTGCTTTATTCCTTTTGTTCCGGGGAGCTCAGGAAAAAGTCTAGAGTCTCATCCAGGCACTAAGAGTTAAACTTGTATCTAGAAAGTAAGGAGCCAGGCTGAAGCCACGCTGGGAAAAACACCTTGCCACCAAGGGGACCATGTGGATACGGCTGGACCTCCTTCTGCCACGTGCCTGGCTGGAGCCTCTCTTCTCAGAACAGGGGGAAAGGAGAGCCTCGACAGCTCTCCCATGCCCCGCTCGGCCATGCTGCACGGAGAAGGAAAAACCGAGCCGAGCAGGAACCGGGGAGCCGAGCTACGGCTCCCCCAGCGGGCCGGGCCGGGCTCTGCCAAACCGGGCCACGTGGTGCTGCCCCGCCAGGGGCTGGGGCCGGGCCAGAGCCGGGTCCACCCCGGGGCCCTGCCGGGGCTCGGGGCCGCGCGGGGGCTGGGCCAGGCCCCACGCCGGGGGCCCGGAGCCCTGCCGGCTCTTGCTCACCTCCCCGACCAGAAGGCAAAAGCCCCAACCAACCCTTTTTTCCCTCTGATTTGTGAAAGTGAAACAACCTTCCAATTGGTTTTCTGGGCTGTCAATCACCAACCCAGATCTCTGATTGGTCCCCGCAGCCTCAGGGGAGGCTCCCAGAGAGGGGACTGTTCTCCTGTTTCAGCCCTCGTGCTCTTCAAGAGGCTCCCCTGGGGGCTGGGCTCCCCTCCCCCTCCCTGCTCCAGGTGTTCCCAACACAAGCTTAAATTGTGAAAATGGTCTCGATCATTTTGTAGTTTGTAAAGCATTTATTAGTGTCCAAAGTGATTGTTACACTTTCAACAAATGCTTTTATTAATCATGTGATCTGCTACTCTTGCAAAAAAATATAGAAGTTATACCTGTATGTATTAAACAGGAAATTTATGATCACTTCAAAGAATTCTTTTTCTTATCCAGTTGAATTACAAGCAACAGCCTCCTGAGTTTCAGACCATATACTTTGACAGACATACATTGCACATTTTGTGTATTATATAGTGTTTTATGTACAACAAAGCCTGGAAAACATGTCTTGTATCTTAATCAACTATGCCTCTGACAGTGAACATATATTTACTAAAATTGAGCAAGTTCATCCTGACAAGATATAATATTAGAAATAGATAACAAGTCTGTCTTAAATCCTGGTAAGGCCCAGATATTTCCAGAAGTGGTGGAAGGGTATTGCGTGTTTTCCTCTATTGTGACAGTGTCTCCTGTTAGAGACAATTTCTATAGGTGTAAATTTTAACTGGACTTGTGGAATCCTTTAACAATGCCTAAAGAACTCCTCAAAGGGTACTTCAGAGGGAGTGTGCATGTTAGGAGTGAAAGTTTCCATACTGGTTGTAGACAAGCTTACTCTGTTCTGTAAGGCATCAGGAGTGTCTCACCAGGAGGAAAAAGTAAGACATTTGGAGGCTTGAGGTGCCCAGTGCTCCTCTTGTTAGTGGCAGGTCATTCCCTGGCCAGTTGCACACTTCCACACTGTTCTGGGGAATGTTGATCACACTGGTGCAGGCAGAGCAGGACGAGATTGAGTCTTAAGCCAGTCAGTTTCTGGGTGTCCCCAGGCACAGCACTCCTTCATGTAGTGCTGTTCTTCCTCAGCCAAATATTTCAGACTGCAGATTACAGGAAGTGCTCCCCAGATCAGTGTAAAAGATAAAGACACTTGTTAGATTTAGGGAGCTTATTCTGTGCTTATTTCAGGCAAAAGGCTGTAAGATTTCCTTTTCTCAAACAGTTCAATGAAAAAGAAGCAGCTAAGGAGCTTCAGGAGGTGGGACGTGTCCTTCCACTGAAGAAAAGATGTTCTTAGCATATTTAAAATAAATAAGCTGAAGAACATAAATTTGAATTTCACAGTTCTAACGGCTTATAGAACCGAGGATTACTTGATTCCATGAATTTAAGCAGAAACTTTTCACTCTTGAAACAAGAATTTGGTTGCTAAGGCCAAAAGAAAGGCTGTATTGCAAACATCCCTTCCTCCTTCACAGCTGTCTCTCAATCCACCCAAAGTGTGGTTGTCAGGAAAATCCTTTCTCTAGTCAGTGTTGCATGTCAGGAGTGCCAAGGGGTGCTGCCTTGCCTGCTCTGAGCTGAAGTGCACACCAATACACACACCAAGTCCTGCCTGCTTGCAGGGACTGTTGAAGCTTTATGCACACCAGATGCCAAATTCTCAGAATTATTTCCTGCATCTTACCAGTTCTTTGTGGAAACATTAAGGGAGAAAAGCAACGTCCTGTCAGGAAGATCTGAAGTCTCTACATCCAAGCATCAAGTCCCTGCAGAGCAGGGGTTTCCCATGCTGTATCTCTGAGCCAGGCACAATCAAGTAAATGGGAAGACTTGGGAAGTAACCAGCGAGTGCTTCCCTGTCTGTCCATGGATGCTTGGCTGTGTGTTAACCCTGACAAGTGCTCTCATTCAGCAGTGTCATGGACAGCTGCCGGAGTTTCTCTTGATGAGCTAGTTGATGTCATGCTTTGTTCCAAAGGCTTGTTTGTACTGCATCTTCAGGGGAAATACACCTGTAAGGCTTTACAGAGGGTGGAAAGGGACAATTCCACTTGTGAAGACCATATTCTTCTGTAGAGCAGTATGAAAAAAAATAAGGGTAATATTTTCAAATCAAACTAAAGGAAAAATGCCATGCATTTAACTTTGAATACCACAGTATCCCACACACAGTATCTAGACGCTCTAAATTATGCTAGGTCTAATTACTATGCATGGACAAAAGAAGAGAGTCTTCATCTCGGAGAGATTAAACACACTAGTTATTGCTTATGAACAAAGCTTTAGAAATTAGATGTCAGAAGGCATTCAAAAATCACATATGGCAAGAGTCAGATAAAGAAATTGTTTTAACAAAAGTGTCCTGAACTGTCAGATTTTTCTTTAACTTGGATGTCATCCAACATTTCATCATCATAAAAATCTGCTTTCTATAAAGCTGGTTGAGAGCCTCATTCCTTATTTTGTTTCTTTTTTTTCCCATTTTTCCCATCCTCCAACCTTATTGTCAAACCTAGATGAATCCTGCAATCCATGAGGAAAAGGAACCTTGTTTAGTCAGCAGCTCAGGCTGCTGACCTTTGAAATGTTTTTCAAACCAAGTACACCTGAGACTAGCCCTGAACTCTGTCAATGCCTAGGGTTAATTTGACCCAACGGCAGAACCCAGCACTTGGCCCTGTTGATCCTCAGTCCATGGATCCAGCCTGTCCAGGTGCCTCTGCAGAACCTTCCTGCCCTCCAGCAGATCTACACTCCCACCTAACTTGGTGTCATGCACAAATTTATACAGGATGCACTTGATCCAGGCATCCAGGTCATCAATAAAATATTAAATTAATCTGGCCCTAATACTGAGCCCTGCAGCTTTTCTATAGTTCTAATATATCTGTATTTTAATTTAAAAGGACAAACCCAGTGACAGAACACAATCTGTCTTCTCAGTCCAGCAGTAGAGTAGAACTTGGCTCCTTCCATTACTAGTAAGAATGTGAAATGGAACTGCACTATTTCAAGGATTTAAAAAATAGTTTTACCTTGCATTAGGTCTTTATGATCTGGTCAAAAGGAAAAGTGATGCTAACTATATTTGGCAGCTCCATCCAAATGTTTCACTCCTTTCTAGAGCCAAGAATGGATCACATTAATGATGCTTCCAAAGCAGTTGATGGAAGTGCTGTAAGCTATTTATCATTCATTAGTATCCATGGCTGTAATGAGGAAGACTTCAGAAGTGGAAGAAATGAGCACAGCACTTGTGATGATAATGGCATTGAAGTGTCTTAGGTATTCAGGAGCAATCCATGATACATGACTGGTCAGATTTCCTGTGTTGGCCCACTCCTTAGCACTTAATATCTGAGAGAAGAGAAGAGAAAGTACTCATAATTCCAGTGTGGTTATATTCAAGAAGCAGTGTGATAATGGAATTATTTTTTTGTGCCACCTATAGCATCTATTACAGTTAAGAAATCAAACCAGTTATAGAACTACTTTTAAAGGCAAGATTAAATAACAGAATTTCATGTGGCTCCTGAGCACATGAAGTTCTGTAGATAGAAATGGTCATCAAATCAACTTGGCCAAAGTAGTATGATGGACCTTTAAGAGATTTTGTAGTGTCTTCAATTACATGCTTCAGTGTTTTAAATGCAGGATTGGACATGTCAAAAATCCTGAAAGTTTAAGGGATAGATCTTGTCGACTTTGCAAATACAGAATCAGATAATTCAAGTCATTTGAACCTGCCAACAGACGACAGTAATTGGAGAAAAAGTGGCAGAAATCCCTTTGAAGAGCAGTGACTTGTTTTTACCTCATACAGGAAAAAAATGACTGGAGTTCACCTGGTTCTAGCCAAGGAAAAGTAAAACAGTCCCTTTTGTGTTCTCCACAGTTCCCACCCAAAATTCTTTGTTAGTGATGATGACGGAGCCTCTTATGCACAACCCTTATGTACAAACACACTTTAGAGCTGTTTAAGGACACTGATTCCTTGATTTCTATGTGAAAATGGTCAGAGGACACATGCAATAGCACAACATGCCTCCTGAAGGTGAGCAAAAATCCTCCTGTGCTTCTGAATTCAAATGTTTGGTTTGTATCAAGAAAAATAAACTTGCCATGAAACACTTGCCTTAAATTCTGAAGGTCTGAAGTTTTGACTCTGGTTCCTTGTTTTATTTTCTGATTCTAAATAGGATCATAAAAGGTTGCCCAAAGCTACATAAAGAGGAAAGCAAACTTCATTGGTCAAGATGGTTCAACACCTGGGAGAAACATCCAAAATTCTGAATCTGGGCTATGACAGTTTAGAGCTTATTCTCCCCTTAATTTCTCTATATACAAAGACTTATGGGAATTCTGTGCCTCTTCAGCATGCTGCTGTGGAAATATGAAGAAGGAGAAATAAGAATTCGGAAAGACCATCAACTCCCTAAACATTGATAAAAATCAAGTTTCTGACTTACTGTACATGGAGTTCACTCCACTACAGAGTCCTGTGGCATTGTTTGGCCAGGATGTTTTAAATAATTCGATGCCCACAGATAGGTTGGGGTTAAAAAATATTTACTTTAAAATTATTTCTTTTGAAAAAAATTATGCAAAGTATCGTGTTAGCTGTGGTTGCTGAACTCTGAAAAATGTTGGTCATTGCTTGGGGAAATATTGATAAAAGCATGAGAATACATGGAGAGGCACATCTGATGTTCTTCATGATCACAGAAATAGTCAACTATTTTTCCTTTCAGACCTTTAGATGCATTTTTAGGAATAAACAAAATTCCTTAAAAGAAATATATATTCCTTATCACATCAGTATTTGAGTCAAATAGAAATAAACCTACAACTCTGAATTTTGGCTATTTGGGAGACAGTAATTTCCTGTGTGTTGAGAGACATACAGTTCGTGGTTTCCAAACAAGTGAAATGAATCACAGCACAATTTTTCATCTTTGTGCATGTTTTTTGTTAAGGAAGGTTGACAGAAAATAGCAACAAACAAAAAATGGCTGCAATATTTATTCTGCATTGGTCAAGTAACTGCATAAGAACAGTGCTGGATCTGGCTTAGTAATTCTAGCTCCAAGAATTCTCTATGTCTACAGTGTATCATAGGTCGAAATACCACAAGTACCTTGAGTAAACTGGTTCAGATTAGATGATACTACAGGAAACTCTACCTATGCAAGTTCAGCTGAACTTATTGTTGGCTGGAAGTTGCTCTGCATGTGTTTCACTGGAAAATGTAGCTCATCCTGTGCAACTGAGAACTCCTCAGGCTTGGACAATATTTATTTTGCTGAAGAGAACGATGGCTCTGCACATTTTATCGTATTAGCTGCTTATAAATCCAGAATTCACAACATCACCAATAACAGAGACCAAATGTGGGTGAATACATTTTAAAAGGAGAATTTTAATCTTTTTTCTGTTCTGTAAAAATGAAAGTAAGCTGAAGTTAACGTGCTGCCTCGGTATTGATGCTGAAATGGGAATGCCAGCTCTTCCACTCTCCTCACTCTCCAGCTTCTAGATGTGGCTGCCTTCCAGGGATGTCTCAGCATTTGCCTCACATCTTTGCAGGGTATTCTAAGCCCAGCCTGTGGGCAGCACAGGAAGTGCTTCTTCCTGCTCTGACATTCCTGTTATGATAAGCAGCCAGAGCAGCAGTGTGCCTACTGACAGGCACAGTGCACTCCAAGCATGGCTGCAAAGGAATTACAGCACATGGCTCTGCAGCAGTTCAGCTACCACTGGCCCATCACAATTAAGGCAGAAGATCAGCCATGCTGGGTTTTAGTTCTGTGCTGTTCTTTCTAATTTCTGTGTGTGCAACAAAATGAACCTTAACAAAACAGCCAGAGCTTTTAATATTAGCAGTATTACATTTTTTCAGTGGTGAGACCCTCTTCTTATTGACATTAGTTTTAAGTCAATATCTTAGCTGGACAACAAAAAATGCAATGTCACCATATCCTTGAAATTATTTCTTCAAATTTTTCATGTATCTATAGATTGACTTGTTTTTAGGAAAAGCCAGAAGAGATATAAAGACATATACAAGCATACTCATCCCTTTTTATTGTTCAGTTGTTTTAGGATTGTGTAGAGAACTAACTTGAAGGTATATTTCTGGTTGAGAAGCTAGGTATGTATCTAGTAAACATCTGCCTGGAGAAAAACTCAGCTGAAACAAGTCTGGATTTTTTGTGCCTGGAAAAATGACAAAAATATAATAGTTGTAAAAAATAGATAGGTATTGCTTTATTACAGATATTCCACAGAAGTGTATTTTTTTTGGTGAGACTTTCTGTGCCTAAGCCTTTCAACAATCAAATGAGTAAAGGTTTTGAAGGCTGCATTCCCAGCTGGGATGTATTGGCTATGTACCAATGGAGCTGTGCAAGCCTAAAGTGCTAAGAATGTATTAGTAAATATCACAAATCTTTAATATAACTACCTTGTATAGATATATTAGATAGTCATACACTATCTGCTTTTCATGGCATGCAATGTACTTGGGTTTTGGCTGTTAACGAAGGTGGAGTGATATTTCACAGCTGAATTTCTAAGAGGCTTATTAAACCTGAAAGCACAGCTATAGAGCACGTTATTTCTGAAATGAAATTCACATTCTGTTGTAATCACATTTTTCATTTTGTGGTTCTGTGATCTGTGGCATTCCTAGCATGACCCACTGCACTGTAATACTGCTGCAGAGGTCAGTCTGTACCACAGTAAAACTCAGCAAACACATTAATAAATCAAAGTAACATCAACTGTGGAGTCCAAATCTGTACACACAAACACAGAGGTTTCAAAAACAGGTGAGCTCATTTCTCTCAGCCACCTCCTTGCTTTACATTTTCCCTAAAAGATGATGCAGGACTTGCCATGTCCCAGTTAGTGAAGTGGTCTGTATAATTCTGCTTTCCCACAGGCTGCTGCATTCTGTGTGGGAAGTTCTCTGCTGCATGCTGGCCATGCTGCAGAGGGCCCAGGACAGCCAGGTCTCCAGGGCAGCTTGTCCCACCTGTTATTCATTCACAGGGCACAGCTGAATGGGCACAGGAATGAGGTCTGTAGGCAGGGAGCAGTTTGGGTCTGAAACGACTGGTGACTAGGGAGCTGCCCATATTCCTTCTGGTCTGTGTGAGGTCCCAGCAGCCTGGAACGTATCCTTGTGCTGTGCTTTCTTCTTGTTACAATCCTGGCTCATTAATGACCCAGTGAAATGCTTCCTTACAGCTGTCACCCTCCTTTGTGGCTCAGGGAACCTGTGACTGAAAGAGATGGGGTCCAGACCTGAGGCACATAACACCACAGCAGAGCTGCACAAGTAAAAACTTTCAGACCTTCAACACATCTCACTCCATTTCAGTCCTGCTTACACCAAGTGTTAAAATCCTCTTTGAACCCTGTCCTTTGAACTGGTATGAGGAGGGAAAGGCTCCAGTGAACAGACTGCTGACCTGAACTCTGGCCAACACTAAAGGAACATGGTCAAATAATTTCACCCTCTGTGAGTTTCTCCTCTGCTAGACAAAGCTACAGTGTATGAAACCAGTCAAAGACTAACTTCAAAACATATCCAGTCCTTGCATGAAACTACTAAGCCTTTTCTAAAACTAGGAAACACTAGAAGAGTGGATTGTAGCATGACTTATGTAAGCAATGCAAGATTCAGAACAGCCAGAACAAAGTGATGTCACTCAGCTTGCACAATGTGTGGTTAAATGTAGGCACTGCACTGATTTATGGATGTACCTGCTGGACTCTAAATTTAGAGTATGTTCTTGGGGTTTTCATAGGGGCAAACCATGGCTGAAAACATGCCCTGTGATCTTGTCATCACTCCTGCAGGAATCCTGGTTCTGGCCTCTGCCTGGCCATGTTCAACCCACCCATGTTCAACAACCCATGTTCAGACTGCATGTCTGTCTGTGTGTGGGCAGGAGTTTGTGTGTGTGCTTGCATGGGGAGAAAAGTCTATTTTATGAAGAATATACTTTCTTTCTCTTAAGTGCCTGTATGATACTGCACAGTATTAGGACAGGATGATTTTTTATGTGGGATTTATTGCTTCATCTTTATAAATATTAATTGCTCTATCACTGCATCAGATTGTTCCTGTCTAGATGAGATTCAAAGTGCTATAATGATTTCTCATCGTATCTAGTGGAAAGTGAAGGATCTGGTTTTCACTTTCACAGCCGTAAAGATGGAGGTAAATGACTGGAAAATAATAACATAAAACCAGTCAAATCCCCCAGTTCTTGCCAAGAAATAAAAGCAGTGTCTAAGAGTCATATTTCAAGATAAGAGCTGGCTGGGCATGTGCTCCCTTTTTATTTGAAAAGAAATTCCCAGATAATGCTGTTTTTATGCAGCTTGAGAAACGTGCTCAGTCTGCTACTGTGCAGCTTAGGATGATTTCAGTTTCTATAAAAAGGAGGTGATCTCATCCTCACTACTTAAAGATGCATCACCCTATCTTTTCCCCTTGGCCCAGCACAAAGGGGAATTTGAATTTATGAAGCCTAAAGTGACTATTAAAGGATTGACCTGACTGGCAATGGCATTAATGTTAACCCCTTCACTTCCAGCCTGTCCAGACTTGTGTCCTGGCACCAAGGGCAGCTGGGAATTGAGATCCATGCAGGGCATGTGTGGTGCAGCAGAGACACTGCGTTCCCTCTGAGCTCAGGAATCGCTCATGTGTGACAATACCTGGGGGCAGACAGTGTGTAAATGCTCAGCTCTAGGAAAAGAGATGGGGATAGATCACCTCATGCCTTCCCTGGTTAGACTGTGAGAGAACTGGTAGCCCCACAGAAGGGAGAAAAGCTATATTAGAGGCATTTATCAGCCTATTTACCAGTAGCAGAGTAGAGTTGGGACCCCGAAGCATGCCCACTAGGATTTGATTTTCAAAAGCACATATTTAAGTCTGAGAGAAATGCTTCAGGTCAAGCTATCCATTTGGGGCCAAATACTAAAAGGTCTTTAGGCTCCAGAAGCTTCTTGGTGCTAAGTTTAATTTGTGGATTTCAGAATTAAACTCAAAGCGTTTGCCCTGACAGTCTTTTCTTTTGCACATGTGTATGCAATGAGGGAGATTGGTGATAATCTGTTTCACCTGAGCTACCTGTACATTTTCATGACACAACTGTGGTTTTTTGCAGGGTCATTTAGTAAACCTCATCTAATTGCAAAGAAATTTTTTAAAACTGTAGGAGGGACACCTATTGTGTTGAGAAAAAAAAATTGTGCAGAATGATGCATTTGATGCATAGACCTTTGTGTATTCTACAAAGGTTTCTCATGAAGCCTGCCAAAGTCTAAGAGGAGGTGGGCTGGATTGCAGAAAGGGTCCACAGTGCTGTACTTGCAGCATTTCATAGCTAAATATTCAGCTTTCTATCTTACCACTGCTTTGTTCCTGCCTACTACTGACAGCACACACCTCAAAATGCAATCTGTGTTTGTATTTCAATCCCTTCTATTGCATTTGTTCTTCAGAAACTCCTTAACTTCATCAAGTAGTTTTAAAATAAGCTATAACAGATGACAAGTTGTCCTGAACACAATAGGTGTCCTAACAAGACAGAAAACTTTCAAAATCCTTCCAGTGCCTTATAGAATTGTATTACAGAATTGTTTGGGTTTGAAGGGACCTTAAAGATCATCAGTTTCAAATTCCCATCACAGCAGGGGGCAGAGACGGTCTTCTTTTTTCTCCTTCCTTCCTTCCTTCCTTCCTTCCTTCCTTCCTTCCTTCCTTCCTTCCTTCCTTCCTTCCTTCCTTCCTTCCTTCCTTCCTTCCTTCCTTCCTTCCTTCCTTCCTTCCTTCCTTCCTTCCTTCCTTCCTTCCTTCCTTCCTTCCTTCCTTCCTTCCTTCCTTCCTTCCTTCCTTCCTCCCTTTCTTTCTTTCTTTTGTTTATTTGGTGTGGCTTTTTGTTTGGTTTTTTTGGAGGGGGGGGCTGTTTGGTCTTTTTTTAAGCATGACTCTTTCAGACTGATTCTAATCAATGCAGTTTAGGAATCTCAATTTACCTCAGCCAACACTATGCTTGGAAAGGTTGCTCTATATCAAAATTAATTTTCTCCTGCCTTTAAGCTCAGGCTCAGATCTTGCTGTCAGGTGCAGCACTTGTCATTAGGGCGTATCACTGCTCATGTATGATATCAGAAGACAAACCTGATATGGAAGAGTGATTTCAAAAGAAATAATTTTATACCGTGATCAGTGGATGCTGATGTTACAATTTCATTCAGAGAGGGAAGAGGGAAGCTGTGGATCACTTTTGCACAAGGCCTCTTTTCCCTTAGGTTTCTTATTTCTCATTCCTCACAGACTTCAGAAGCTTTCCAAGCACTCCCTAAATGATGGGATTTCACACAGTAGAGAAATAAACAGAGCAATTAAAAGGTACTCAAATAATAATTACAAATAAAAATACTTGAAAAATGTCTTTCAACAAAATCTTTCCAAAAACCATTTTTTAGCATTAACAAGATCTCAAATATTTTTTAAAGGAAGAAGAACAGTGTTCCCAGTATGGGATTTACTGGTAAAATGCAGCTGCTGTCAAGGTGCAAAACCCAGCTGTGCAGTCTGTTCCTGTAATATCACAGTTTAGAAAGGAAGCCACGAGGATTCTGCTAGTAAAAACACAGGCTGAAGTGCTAGGAGTAAACTCTGAATGATCTCAGCTAAGAGTTGGCCAGAGCTCAACAAATTACAGCTCTGAGAAGTCTTCAGTGAGTGACAAAGTTTAGCAGGCAGGAACATTCTTCTGTGCTGCAGACAAGCTGGAGGGCTGCTAACACTGCAGTAAAACAATAGATCCTGTCAGATTCCAAGTAAGGCAATCCTGCTGACCCCTTTCTAGGAATGATGGCAGCAGGGAACAGCTGCTCTATTAAAATCACAAATCACAGAATGGTTTGAATTGCAAGAGGCCTTAAAGATGAACCTGTTCCACCTCCTGCCATGGGCAGGGACACCTTCCACTATCCCAGGTTGCTCCAGACCCTGTCCAACCTGGCCTTGGACACTTCCACAGTTTGTGCAGCCACAGCTTCTCAGGGAACACAGAGAATTTCTTGCTAACATCTGATCTAAACCCACTCTCAGTCAATTAAAAACCATTCTCCTTGTATAATATAGCTAAATGTTTCCTTTCACTGAAAAAAAAAAAAAAAAAAAAAAGGAAAAAAGAAAGGTATGTTTATGGCAGATAAACTCACTACTTGACCTTACTTTTGGGCCTGAAATTTGGATTTTTTCCTTTTGCTGCAAGCACTGAAATCTAAACTAAAAGTGGATTCTTACCCTCCACTAATTACCCCACTTCCCACATCTGAGGTCATTTGTTTTGGGGGTTGCTGTTTACAAGGAAAAAACTTTGAAGCAGCAAACTTTGTTCATGTTTGGGAAAAAAAAATATATAAAAAGAAGTGAAAAAACCAAAGAATAGCCAAAAGTTCAATTTCCAACAGAGAGCCCAAATTAGAATTCCATATTACTGAAATGTCACTTTTTGAATGATGTTTTGTCTAGAGACATTTTGACCTATGAAGAACTGGGACTTCTCCTTTTATGCTAAAAGCAAAATCTCTCTTCAGAGCATTTGGCATTTATGGGTTGTTGAAAACCTGGATGAAGAAATCCTGAGACGGGATGCCTCTTAAAATTGGCATCCCATTTCACTGTGCAAATGAAATACTGTGCTGCCCAAAATGACAGTAAACACAATGAAAGCTCTCACCACCCCCCTTTTATCATGTGATTTGTAAAACAGACCAAGTCTTCTTGCTCAGAAGACTTATTGAAATAAAAGATAAATGTAAGAGGAATGGGTTTCCTGAGTGGGTTATCCCCCTACCCTTCAAGGCAGTCATTCTCAGGTAAGCTTAAGAGATCTCTGAGATGCCTGAAGCAGGACCTCAGGAGATATCCTCTGAAAATAGGAGAGATCCTCTGAAAGAAAGGGATTTTTGTGGTTAACCTAGAAGCTTCATTGAAATTCAAGAAAAGTTGGAAACCTGGGATATAAATAGAGATGGGAAGGTAGTCTTGGGCACTACCAAAGCCTAAGGCTACGCATACTCCACGTCCACGGTTCTTGCTTTTATTTCCATTTTAAATGAAAGTGTAACTCTGTTTGACTAAAACAAGATTTTTTTTTATTTTATTTTGAGGAGGTTTTTTGCCATTTAAAATTAATTCCACAGAGCCTGAAAAGTAGAGATGCTAACAATTTCTTTGGAGGTATATACTCAAAGCCAAAGCAATGCTGCAGATAAAGCAGGTGGGTGTTAGGGAAATGGGGGTTTATCTTCTTCAAAACTGAAATGCCAGTGTGAACCAGGTATTGTCAAGTGCCAGAGGGCAGAAATCATCCCAATGAATTAGGAGAAAGACAATCAATCACTTCACAAAATCACAGTTTATTTGATGCAGCTTGCAGTTGACCCTGAATCAGCAATGCCATTAGTCACAGTGTTAGCTGCCACGAGGAAAAGAAAAAAACCAGGTTCTTTCCCCCTGTTTTTCATAGCGTTTTCTCCTTTATCACAAAGTAAGAATGACATTGATGATGCATTTTTGGAAGTTGTTATGAGCGTGTAAGTCAGAATCCTTATCTGAGACTCCTGAAGTACACAGCCTAAGGATCAATGAACTGAAGAAAAGACTCCAATACAGAGCTATTCAAATGACACTTTAGTAGCAGCAGTTTTCTCTAATTGCAGAATCTCTAGAATACATTATGTTACATTACCTGAATAACAATTTTTAAAAATAATTGTGAGTCACAGCCTAAAATTATGAATCTATAGTAGGTCTGTTCAACTGACAGTTGAACAGAAAGCATGAAATGGCATAAAGGGCCATTTAAAGAGAAAGAGCTGTTTAGAACCCATGAAAAGCAGTTTTAAGCTGTTGTGAGCTCTCACTTTTATTAACTGAAAATGTAGCTACTCCACACTTCAAGGAATTAGTTCTTAGCCTTCTAGTGCTTATCTAAAATGTATTCTTTTTCATTTCCATCTGATAGTGATTAATCGGTTCCATGGATCCCACAGAACTGATTCCCTCTTCATGAACTGACTGACTTCATTCTGGATAGCAAGCAGGATTAGAAGAAGCCATTCTGAGTTTGTATTGCAGGGAGAAGCAAGGGGTTAACCTTTATTGAAGGATTAAATCAGGACTTTTGCTTACTTTCTACCACTGCAAAACTGAAGTCTACACTCATCACATAGTGATGTTGACCTAGGAAAAATACTAGTCCACATTCATTATGTGTTAAAATCAGAAAAAGTGGGGAGTACCATGAGTCTGACACTTAAACATGAGGGCCAAAGCTGTACTTAATCCAACTCTCCTGTTACCCATGCTGTTTGCATGGAGGAGCCCAAGTATGTTTAGCTCCTACTGGGAGTTTGATCTCTCCTTCATGTAGTCTCAACAGTTGTGTTTGTAAATTCATGGAAGTATCAAGGAACAGCTAACATCTTGTTTTTAATGTATGTTTTAAACTTACCTATGGCAGTGTGTATAGAATGCATTATTAAGCAAGTAAAAAATTATTTGCTCACCAAATTAAAGGACATTCCTAAGGTAATCAGATGCAAAACTCCCTTGCCCCTCAGCTCCTCTTCTAGCCCTTTCTCAGTTACATTTAGCTCAGATTGCTTAATCAAAGGATGACTCTTGAGATGGAATGTGTTTCTCAAGCCTGTAAATAGATTATTCCACTGTGATGAAATACAACTTCATCATTCAGGACACAAAGTACATATCCTAAGTGTTGCCCAGGGATTAACAGGATTTATGAGCAGATAGAGCTCTGACTGGGTACTACCTTTAATATGCCTGCAAGTCCAAGCACTGATAAGCTGCAAGTGTTTAAGCAGGAGAAATCACTTGTTGTGTTGCCTAGTTAAACCTCTTCTGGTGTCAGCTTGATTACTCTTGATGGTATCTTGCAGGCAATTTGAACTGCAAATTGGTGAGTTCTGCCTAGATTTTGGTAATTGATAATTATAAATTTTTTGGTTCATATTGGAGAAGGTGTTTTGTAATCTTGTTGGTAGGGTGGTCACAGTATCATCAGGAAAATCCAAATCATGCTTGCTGTTGTTAAGCTATCTAGTGCTACATAAGCCAAATGATAAATACTTTCTCATATAATTCTCATTATCCCTTCTCATAATGAAGCAGACAGTGACATAAAGGTGAAACAAGACTTTTTCATTTGAAACTCAGCTCTGTTAAACTGTTCATTGAAGTTATGTTTACTTAAAATATAAAAACTATGCCTTGCTAGAAGAGTTTTCGTGTCTCTTATTTTTCTCGGATTTCAAAATGACATTTATAATAAAGCCTGTCAAAAGCTTTCTTTGAATATGTGAAGTTTGGTGGCTTTTGCTATTCAATTATCTCTGATGACTATTCTTAGGGTAAAAATCTGGTGGGGCCTTGGTTTTCTGGAAAGAACCATATCTTGATCTTTCTTTACTTTCACCTTAGTTCATTAATTCTTTTCAAGTCAGTTCTGTCTTTGGAGAAGACTTAAGGGACCTCAAAGCTTCATAGCTTGTGCATATGCTTAGGTCATCCTTGGCATTTTGAATGAAGTGCTGCTTTCAGGTTGATGAGAAAGCTTCCCTGTCTCACAGGATTTTCAACAGTTTGGTGATTTTACTGATAACCTCACCAATTCCAGCTTTTTGTGACAGGCTTTTTTAGAGCTTCTTCTCTTTGCTTGAAACTACAGTGGTTTTACATTGTAAAAATATCAATGTATTTTACAATATAAAACACATCACAGCTCTGCTTGTGATGTGAAATGATTTGGGCTTTGGCTATGACTGCTGACTGACAGCATCCCTGATTTTCAATGCAGCTTGCTAGTGTTCCATCTCTGAAGCATGATTTGTCCATAGGCTTTTTTTTTTCTATTTCCAAATTTCTTTTTTGTTTATTTGTAACAGGTCTTCCAGTTGATATAAACCTGTCACTCAGAATTTTGCTTTTCTTAATTAAGTGATTTACATTGTGGCTTTCAGAAACCTTTTCAGTTTCTGTGATAGTGTTGACTCACATATTTGCTTGTTTCTCTCAATTTTCCCCCCAATATATGTAATAACAGGTTTTACTGCTTCTTTTCCCAGAAAACATTTTGAGACTTGGGTGTTAGGTTCAGCTTGCACCTCTTTTTCCATAGAGCTTCCTCTGCCTTCACTCATCAAACTTCAGATTTGTTTTTCCAGAAAAAGGTTGCAATTGTTAAGGCTTTCTCAGTATGAACACAACAAAGATCCCAGGCCAATTATCTATTAACTGGACTTATCTAACCATCTCCAAAGTTATTCTTTGGTTCAACTATATACTCTTTTTATTATGCTGCTTTGTAATTTTTTTGCCCTCTCTAAAATGTTTGCACTTTGAGGATTTATGTTCTTTATTTAAAATTTAATCTCAAAATTACCATACATGAATGAGTTCTGTTTTCCCATCAGCCCTTGTATATGCTCAAACATTCCTGAAGATCTTCTGTAGTGAAACATCGGTGAAGTTCTTAGGATTAACTATGGCTATCTGTTTTCAGGGGGCTGACTTTAATATGAAGCAATCAGCTGTTCACCTTCACAGCTGCTTGTGTAGTTCTGAGAAATGACAAGCACATATGGACAGGACATCATGGAGAGTGGGAACACTTCTCCAAGTTACAGCACTGGTGCAGGCCAGCCTGGAATGTTTGTGGAGCTCCAGTAAGAGGAGATGATCCTCTAGGCAGTGCTGGCAATCAGGATCTGCAGACAGCTCTAGCCCTGAGCACTGACCTTGCCACTGCACAGTTTTTTTGGTCTGTGCCATGGCCAGAGCTCTGTGCAGGCCTCATCGATTGGTAACTGCATTCTGCATTGGGAGCACTTTGCTCTGAGCACCATAATTAATGCTAGTCCTACTGAGTCTTGCTTGCCTTAAAATAGACAACTTTGTCACCTGCCCATGGCTTTTATCAGCCCCTTAACACCCATGGTAATTTCCTCCAACAGTCTTGCAACAACATTCCTACCATTTCTGCCATGTCATAACTTCATACAACTTTTGCACCTCATAACTTTCACCTTGCACTCAGCTTTCTATAGGCCTCACACCTACTTTAATTTGGTTTAAACTGAAGGATTCTTAACACTGAATTCCCCAGTAGCTTTTGCAGTCTTTCCAAGCTCACCAAAGAGAAATCCCATTATTTTAGCAATCTGCTTGCCACAGTGCCTATCTTATTGTGTTCCTGCCTCTTTGTTCCTACTGGCATAGTCTGTGAGCTCATGATTGAGCTTGACAACCATTGCATTTGAGGTTCCTTATCTCAAATAATCTGGTTTGTATGACTTTGACCAAGCCAAACTTCCTGCTATTACAGAAAAAGGTAAGCACTCTCACTGGGACAGTGCATACTTCAAAGAAGGAATACTGTATGTGGAGCAGCATGACTCCTCTCCTAGAATGACATGAGAAGGGGTATGCAGGTTTGGGCTGGGGTAGACTTAAATTTCTTCCCAGCAGCTGGTAGTGGCAGTATTTTGGATTTGTGCTGGAACAGTGCTGATAACACAGGGATGTTTTAGTTACTGCTGAGCAGGGCATGCACAGAGCCAGGGACTTTCCTGCTCCTCTCCCACCCCACCAGTGAGGGCCTGGGGGGCACAAGGAGCTGGGCATGGAACATGGCTGGGACAGCTTTTCTCAGCTGGCCACAGGGACATCCCAGACCATATGGTGTCATGGTCAGCATACAGAGCTGGGAGGAGATGGAGGGAGATCTTTGGAGTGATGATGTTTATTTTCCCAAGTCACAGTTGTGTATCATGGAGCCTGACTCAGGATGGCTGAACACCTGCCTGCCTACAGAAGGTAGAGAACGAACCCCCTGTTTGGCTTTGCCCGTGTGCATGGCTTTTCCTTTATCTCAAAACACCAGATCTCTCAGTTTGACCCTTCCAATTCTCTCCTCCATCCCACTGGGTGAGCAAGTGACAGCAAGGGTGAGCTGCTGACTGGGGTTAAAACATGACAGAAGGTTACAGCCCTTTTCTAGTGCTCTATCCTATCTGCTTAAAGAAATAAAAATAAATTAAACTTATTTTATTTTATTTTATTTTATTTTATTTTATTTTATTTTATTTTATTTTATTTTATTTTATTTTATTTTATTTTGTTTTGTTTTTATTAGCAGAGACAGTTTGGGAAAACTTAAAGATACTTGTCAAATTCAAAATGTCAGACCCAGATCTGCTGAAAGTTACTGGAAGTATTAAACGCATTTGTCAGGGTTAGCCCACCTCCAGCTATGTCCCATTTTCCCTTCCTGGAGTCAATGATAAACTCTACAGCTCCAAACTTCCAACAAAATACAAATTTTTCCACATTTCCTCTAGAAAATAGATACATGTAATTCACACAGCAAGCTCAGCCAAGTTCCTTATCCAGTATGAAAATTAGAGCTGCTGATAAAGATACCTTGGGAAGTGTTTTGGAGAAAAATTACATGCCTGTAGCCCTGAACACAGATGACTGAAGCAGCTCTGAAACTTGTCAACAGAAAAGGACTTAAACAAAAAATCCACCAAACAAACACTTTTCCACAAACAACAAATTTTACAGGAAATATTCAGCAGCCTTTGTGTAGGCCAGTAAAACTTCCCACCTCATCTGCTGGCTGGTGCTGGAGAGCCTGCTACTACTCTGTCCAAAGCACAGGATGCACAGAGAAAGCACTAGAGGACAAGGGGGTAGCACAGGACTCTCCCTCCTTGGGAGAAGTCTTTTTACATTGACAATTGTATTGCTTCAGAAAGGAAAAAGGAGGCAGCGAGGCTTAGAAGACCATGTAATACCCTCCTGCCCCTCCTTGTGGCATCAACAAGGCTGATCTCACAAAGTTCAGAAACAGTAGCTCAGAACCAAAGTTCAGAAACACTGTAGAATTACAGGGCACTGAAAAACTTCAAGAATGGGCTGTTTATGGGAGCAGCTGAAACATGTGGGACATGCTTACCTGTTCTAGAAGCTGCTAGAGCTATTTAAAATGTACTCTGATTCCCACAGTGCATCTTTATGAGCTGCATAAAACAATGAGCTGCTTTATAGGTTTACAAGTGCTTGAGATGAGACTATCCTCAAAAAGTAACATGTTTATGAGTCTATTCTCTCAGGCCTTGTCAGAGGCACTTACTGGTAAATGGCTGTAGGCAAAGACATGAGCAAGATTCTGCTCAGGAAAACACTTTCCAGGAAAGGGTGTGTAGTGCAAGCAAAGTGAAACCTCATTACAAAGCAAACTTATCATTGCTCTTGACATTGCAGTGTGAGAATTAAGTGAGGAAGGCAGTGTCTGTGGCAGAAACACCTCCCTGCAATGACAGAGAACTTCATCATCCACTTCAGAGAGCAGAGGACAAGAATATCTTGGCAAGGCACATACACAGAACAACTACCAAATGCTGACTCAGGCATGAAAACAAGGCAAAAAAACCCTCCCTGAATTATTTCAGAGAAGCTGACAGAAAACACCTGTTTTGAACAACAGCTCAGTCATCCAGCTGCGCCAGAAAAACGTGTCTCCATAACAAGACATGAAAGGGCTGGGATGTTCCATTACATAAGATTCCAATTAGCTAAAATGGGGACAAAATTGGTTAATACTTAAGCTGATTCAATCAACAGTCTCTAAATTTAAATGCCAGACTAGTAATCATTTCAAGCATGTTCTCAGTCATGCAGTTGTGACAGCCTGACGAGGAGCCAATTCAGAAGATGCATCCAGTGAAGCTGATCAAGAGCTGGTTGACATATATCATTTGATTTCTATTTTTCCTTCTCTCTTTTCTGCCAATCACTTGCACTCAACTCTTGTTGAGAATTCACAGCGATTTACCCATCAATGCCAAGACTAACTACAATTAACACAAAGATATTTCTTACAAATCAAAAGCAAAACAGTTTTATTTGCATTTTTCTAGAAATCTAGGCATGTGACCTCTCTACTAGTTTTTGTAGCTCACTCACTGTGGTTATGAACTCACATATCTGGAATTGTCCACTCAGTTCACACTATGAGTCACCTTAGTTATTTAGTCTGGCTTCACTAGAAGAAGAACCTGAAAGAGCTGGGAAAATCCCATTGAAACTATTACAAAAAACCTGTCAACAGCAAGATTTTCTCTTTAAACCAGCTAGTTAGTGATTGCTTTGTATATTTCACCTCTCAATGGCTGCTGCAGTTTCACTGTACAGTTTGTAGCTATGAGAGGGGGGAAAAGAGTAAAATTTGTAGCCTGACAAAACAGTCTCTTAATACCTAAAATATTAGAAATCTCCCTTTTCAAAATATCCCTTAGCTGCTTACTACAGGTTTTTGTACATGAAAACATGTACTGTGTACACAGGAATATCTTTGAGCTCTTCTTGGCATCTGTGTTTAACTTTTGAACTGACTGATGTTTTATAGAAATGCACTGAATCTTCTGAATATGCCATTACCATTGAGAAATATTTCATGTTTATTGGTATCCAGCCCAATTAAGCTTTGAGGAGTCATTAGAGATGTGATGTTTTAGTTTGTTGTTCAATTTCTCAACAACTATTCTTTACTCACCCAAAATCATGGCATACTGTGACACAGACCTACCTGTTCTAGAAGGTATGAGAGCTATTTTAAGAGCTATTAAGAGCTATTTTTTGAGACATGCAAAGGACTAGCTATTATGTTTTGACCGACATTTTCAATTATGCCCTCATTTACATATTTATTCTAAGAGTTGAAACCCATGAGTGATATCCCTGTGGTATTGCACAATACTATCAAACACAAACCAAGTAGCTTTCATTCTCCTTTACCTGATTTTTCTCCAGTACATATTCCTAAATTCTCTTTAAACTACAAAGTGTCAAATACAATATGGGAGATGAACCTTCCCTCTGTCTGCCAGAGTACAATTCCCTAGGGCAAATCACTTAGAAAAAGCCATTTATGGTTGATTGTTTTTTTTTTTTTCATTTATTATATTTGTTTTCTATATGAAATTAGGGCAAAAGATCCCATTTTTAAGATCTATCCAGAGCACTGCAGAGCAAAGGATACTTTGCTGACAGCCCCGCAATTCCAGGATTCGACTCTTCTACTGACTTCCTTTGTATTCCGGGATTTTGTTTTTCCTTTTAGGTCTTACTGAGACACTTCCTTCTGCCACTTTCTTTCTGCGATCTCAGTTCAAACTGTGCATTAGAACAGATTCTTAGTCTGTGAAGAGATGATAATTAAAATAGGTTATTGGAAAGTGAAGGGCAAAAACAATCTTTACATACACAGGAAGATAGGAGAGTATAACCAGGACTACACAAAATCACCACGTAAAATCTGATTGTTTTGTTTCTTCTTCAGCCTTCCAAGCAATTCTGTGGCATCCACAACTAGATTATTTAATTTTATATCAGAAAACTTCCAAGTTTGACTTGCATTAATAGAGTTTGTTTGTCATGGAGAAAAATCTGGACACTGTATTTACTTCTGCAAATTCCTTTGTGCTTTGCTATTAAAAGATTTTTCCATGTCAGAAATAGGACTACAATTTTTCAGACATAATTGAACAGCCCTTTTGCATTTTTCTGAAATACTCCTGATCATTTTATTAGGTGAAATTACAGTAAAATATATATTTTGTCCTAACCCGGATGCTTCACATTATCATGTGACTTCTGGGAGAAATAGCATGGTAAGTGTCACGGCTCAGTAAGAATATGTGAAAACAAAGGGTTAAAAATAAAGCAGAGGAGGAAGAAAACTAGGAGGAAAAAAAAATAGAAAACATTCACGAATAAGGAGAAAATACTCGGTCTTTTTCAATATAAAGAAATAAAATGCAAAGTAATACAATAATGACCACAAATTCACCATGATCTGCAAGTCAACCGTATTACAAACAATTCTGAGTTGTAAAACTGGATATAGTTGTATCAGCTAATGTGCCAGTCTAAAACTACAACTGCTTAGGCTACAGAAGATGAATATATGTAAAATTTTTCTGATTTGCAAAACACCCATGTCCATAACTACACATCCAGGAGCAACCAAACTGTGCAGGGCTATTTGCAAAACCAATATAGCCATTATGAATTTCCTCTGGCATTGCCTGTTGTGGAAATGGCTTGAGCTGCTGCTGGATGCAGATGGACTGCTCCAGCAAGCTCCAGAGACAGCATTCAAGATTACTTTGAAGCTGAATCTGAACAAAAGACTAACCTTCCTCAAACTATGTTACCTCTAGTCATTCCTATTGGAAATAAATTTCCAATATAACGAATTCTTAATTCAAAATCAAAATTCTTCCATTACCATTACTCCTAGGTCATGTTTTATCTATTTTCTAGATTAAATCAACACCATTTCCCTTCCTCAGTATTGTTCAACAGTGGGATTCATTTGATTGACTTTTTTCTTTTGATGCTTAGACTGCTCAGACATGACTATCACAGCAGGTCCTTGGGCTTCACTCCTTTGTATCTCATGCAGTCTTCCACCTTCTCCAGATAAAGCCGGTCAGTTATGTGGCAACCTCCACACTTACTAACAACCCATTACATACATTAACAAACGTTCATTTCTAGGCCATCACAGCCCTGGGACACAGTATAACCCTCCCAGCCTCTTCAGCCCTTCACAGGCTCCACAGACCACTCTGCCCCCTTAAACTGGGGATGTTCCTGTGAGCTGGAGCCCAGCTTGGTGTCTCACCTGCCCGTAGGTGCCACCACTGTGCTGTGCCAGGTGTTCCCTTCCTTCTCTTCTGTGCCCTCAAGGGAACACAGGGCTTGGCTGGGGCACTCATAACCTTCCAAGACCCAACAGCCCCCCATAGTACTCACAGACTTCTCTATCGACTCCTTAATGAAGGCATGGGACCACAGTTGAGCTAAAAACAATTTATTACTCAGATAAACATCAGCCTCAAAGGCTGTGAGATGCTAGAGGAACACAGCTCAAAGTAGTCACAAGTTTCTTCTTTACAAGGCAATATATAACATTCCAATCCAATGGAAAGTTGCCACAAAGTTTATTTTGTCTTTCTAACCTATCAGCTTTACTTAATTCTGCCTCAATGTGTACACTTTTATCCAATGGGCTACTATTACACATACACACATATGCTTCTATGCTTCTATTATAACATCTAAACTCAGCTTATTCTATACAATTGCATTACTACACTATAAAACCCTTCACCATCTTATCCAATACAGTTTCCTACTTACTCAAGGCATATTCTTGCTTACAACTATAGAAACATAAGTTTATAATTTTTCTGCTTAATATCTGTCTGCTTTTATTTTTACATCAACCCAAGCTTCTTCCAAGGCTGCAAATTAAACCCTTCAGTATGTGGAAGTTTCTATTTTTCCATTTCCTACACTCCTCCTTAGCCCTCACAGACTCTATAGCCCTCACAGAACTCACACCCCTCACAGCCCTCACAACCCATACTGCCCCCATGACCCTTACAGGCATTGTCACAGGTGGAGAAGGAGCTTCAAACAAAGCTTATTCAAAAAGCCCTCCTGTTGAGTCACAAGATGCAGAAAAAGACCCCCTTGCTTTCTAAACTCCTTCTCAGAAAGAGAAGACCAGGATTCCATCGTAGCCCCAGAATTCATAAAAGGTTTAAGTTTTAGAATGTTGTTCCACACGTTTTAATGATAACAAGTCAGATATATTTATATAAAACTTAATTATTTATTATGCTAAATATTAGACAATAAAAATTAGACAAAAAAATCAAGATAATTTACTATACAGCATAAAAGCTAAAACTATTATGGTATAAGATAAGATAGTGCACTATATCAAAGCAATATTAAAGCAATGAAATTAAAGCTAGCAAAAAGAAACAACCATTAGAGATTGATGTAATTCACCCATAACAATGACTGTAGGAAAATCTCTTTCTCCTAACTGTTGCAATTTGATAAACTGAGGTAGAAGAAAGATTAACATACCCTGACATCTTCCGGTTCCTCCCAGAATTCCTATCCCTTTTCCTACTGTCCCCTGACCTTCCCTAAGTGACCTTGGAGCACCTTAGGGGCTCTTGTATTCTGATTCCTAAGCCCCTGTGTCCCTATCCCATTGGCTGGCAGCCAAAACCACTCCCCATTCCCCGTTCCCTGAAGACCTGATTCCCAGAGAGTCTCTGCCTCTTTCCAGCCATGTCACCGGCAGGGAATAAACTAAGCTGAAAGAGCCTCTTTGTATCCCTTTTTCATCCATGCTAAAGATACTTTGTCTGATCTTACAGTAATTAGGAAAAGGACACAGTAGCTTTTAGCACCTAACCTCAAGGTATATCCTTGGTGGCTATCCTCAAAGCCAAAGGCAGTCATCCTCAAAGAAGGAATATATTTGAAGAACCTACCCTATGGAAAGTGTATGAGGCTTTGGTAGTATAAAGGGGTTGACTCACCAGTCATATGCCTCCAGGTCAGTTTAGCAACTTATCTGCCAAATCTTTGCCCTCGCTATCAGGAGGTTGATTTGAGGTTGGTGTGCCAGATAGGTTTCAGCATAATTCAACACCAAAAACCAGCACACTATTCCCCTCTCATGTCTACCACTGATAGCCTTGCAAACAGGGCATTGTTTGAGCTGCTTCACCACATTCCAGGGCAGAGCATCCTGCCACACTCCAGGACAGCAGTCAATCATCTTTACCTCATGAAGTGGTAAAGCAGGTACTTTGTGCCTCCATGCAATTAAAGCATCCACTGCATAGGTGCCTGTTATCCTTAAATATGTTCAGATACATCAATCTCCTAGGTTGTTGGAGTCAGTGAGTTGAGAGGGTCTCTGAATTGTTCTGAGAGAAATCAGAGTGCAAGGATTGAATGAAAGCCTGTGGATGGATTGAAGTATATTAAGCCACTCACACATAAGGTAAAGGTGTAAGTAAGTTTAAGTTTTAGGATAAGTAAGTCAGTAAGTTTTAGTATGAGCTCTAATGCTTTTAGTTAGTAACAGGTTTAGATAACAGAGTAGAAGTGCAATTTCTAGTGAAGGTTGGAAAATACACTAATGTTTTCAGTAGAGGCTCCAGGACCGTAGTTGTAGACAGTGTTTAGACATTAGAGAGCTATAGTAGGAATATTGCTTACATTTTTCAAATAGAACAAGACAGGTTCTATGCGTAGTCTATACGTAACCCAGCATGTTAAGAATAGGTTAGGGAGTGGTGGTCCGAGTTTGTGTCTTATCTTGTTGGGAAGATTCTATGTAAGATTATGTATTGGGAAGAGTTGGTGCTTTTTGCTTTCACTTTTTCTGCTTTTCCTGCCACTGCTTTTCTTTTTGCTTTGGTTCACTGTCAACTTCAACACGCGAGAAGAAGATAGGAACTGCCGCAGCACCATCCGCCCCACCGTGACCTCTGGGAACAGCTTCTGCTTCTTTTTGGAACTCTAAACTAAAACTTAGCATGGACTTTGATTCTGTGCCTGTGCCTTTTGAGACTGATGCGCTTCTGCAAAAAATAACTTTTCAGCAACTACAAGCTGCTTCGCTCATTTTAGAAGATAACCTGATGAAGTTGGTGCCTAGAGCACCGGAGGTCCTAACCTCACACTAGGTTTTACTATTTTATCTTAACTTCCGGAGTTTGAAAAAGTGTTAGCTATATGACAACCATACGTTATACATTTATGTATAAAATCATTATAAAAATCAATTAGAATTTAGTTAACAATATTAAGCAGAGCATAATATTGAATTAGGTATTATCTCAGGAAAGAAAAATTGTTACTATTATTTCAATTTATGTATGTCTGGAATGATTAGTATCCTTGTTTGTTGTATGAGGTACCACACTATTATATATATTATATATAAATATAAATATATAAACGATGACAACAATATTATAAGAACAGAGTATAACATTAAATTCAAAATTCCTGCTGATGCTGGGAACCATCCAATCAAGTAAATTAGGTTCCCCACCCCACGAATCCTAAAGGCCTTATTACAATGGTGTAGACATACCCAGTGAAAGGGGGAATGCCATGGGAAAGTGCCATTCAGTAAAAATTCTACTACATAATAATCTGATTGCCTCAGGGGGAGCAAAGATATAACAAAACTCACATATTATTCCAGTCAGTGAAATGTTATGGGTTATAGCTTAAATGTTTCTATGAAGGACTTCTGCCTGTCACAGTGAAACTGTATTACAAAAGCTGCACAGAAGAATGAACCACTGCACTCTGAATGGAGCTCCTGACTGAGGCTCTGCACTGCAAGTTGACCTGAGATGAAATTTTCAGGTCTGGGTTGTGGAAGAAGAATATTTCCACAGGAGGATTAAGCCCAGCACCTTTGGTGTGGAGGCTATAGCCCCAAGCTTATCAGCTGCCAGACCCCACACCAGAGCTCGGCAGCATGATGCAAAATGATGCAACTGACCCAGAGCTGGCAAAAGACAATGTCAAACTTGCTCTCCCCAGGGCAGGCACCTGGGCATTCCCACCTGCCCGAATGCATATTTATCCATTGGATTCTATACTTCTTGGTGGGGGACCCTCCCCACCAAGAAGACCAGATGGAGGGAGGCAATGAGACATTGGGACTCGCAGAATGATGATGTGTTTTCTACTTAATCCGTCTCTGTCACTCTCCCTTCCCCACTCCACCCCCCCCCCTTTTCTATTTCTTTCTTTCTGTTTTTCCTCTTTCCTTCTCTTTGCTTCCTTTAGCGCTTTTTTTTTTTTTTTTTTTTTTTTAATATCAACATTTAACCTTGTTTTGTTTCAATCATATTTTGGGGAATATTCTGAACCTCAGGATTTGTAATCCACAGACAGCTCACTTGCTCCTCTGTGGTTAAAGCGGATTGTAACAGTTAGAACCAAATACTTTACTGAACCCTTTATTTGTTTCCCAAACATGAAAGGTTCTCTTCTGTTCTGTCAGAACTCATGCCTTGCCTTCTTTGCCTACAGCCAGAGAAAACTCTCCAGCTGCCACCTCAGCTCCTCTGTCATCCCCTTCTTCTGCACAGTCATGCTTTACACGTCGCTTGTTATTACCTCATCCTCTTCCTTCCTTTGGCACAGTAACAGATCTGATTTCATAATCATATGAAATCCTGTGTGAGCTCCAAAATTAAGTTCAGGGAGGAACCTTTTCCATCTGCTGTGGCAAACTTAAAGAAAGCACAAACATCCCAAAACTTTGCTTGCAACAACATAAAATTTATATACATACTGAGAAGACATTAAAATTCAATAATCACTATTAATAAAAATTTACATTCTTTAATATCTTAACAATACTGATGAAGATTCATAACACCATGCAGACAAACTTAAGTTAGAGTACCCAGCCATTCCTCTAAGACCTTTTCAGTTTTGGAAAATTAATTTTTGTTTTAGAAAAAATACTTCTTTTGCATAAATATTAAATAATGTTTCCTTTACAAAAAATGTGGTGGTAGTAAATAAAAGTGTAATTTCTATCCATTTTATTAAAGAAATAATCTCTATTATTTAAACTTTTCCACCAAAACAAGTTTAATGCTTATAAAAGATCAATGGTAAAATAAAATAATATTAGGAACAGCTATTAATTTCTGAAGCAGGGTTTCTTCCCGTAGTCACAGACTTTTGAGATTGTATAAACACAGAAGACTAAGTCATCTACAAAGTTCACCTTTAACTTTGCGAGAGCCTTATTATGAGTTGCAAAAGAAGTGTAAGCTGGAAGTGTTTCAGGCCAGGTTGGACAGGGTTTGGAGCAACTTGATCTAGCTGGTGTCCCTGCCCATGGCAGTAGGTGGGTTGGATGACCTTTACAGTCCTTTCAAACCATTCTGGGGTCTATACCACAGAAAATTTTCAATGAGCAATTGAAAACACTCTCCTAAACATTACACTAGAAATGTGAAGGTTGTTGGAGTTGTCAGTGTCCTGATCAGAAGCTGAAGATGGTACTAGGAGCTAAAATGGTAGATGTTCTTTGCAACCTCGGTTTAAACTCACAGAAGGTGGAAATGGTCAGCGCCTGAGGATGTCCTCCTACCTCCTAGTTTTCCTAGTGGAGACTTCTAGAACTTTCGATGCTAGGTTCCTATATATGGTTCCTGTATCGTGGAAAAGTTTTAGTGTTTAGGTAGCTTGTGTTTTCCCTAAGAATTTAATTCCATTACCAGTATTAACACACTAAGACCAATTTCCAGTGTTACAACATACGTTACCACAGTACTGCAATGGTGAAATTTAAAGAAGTGGGATCTGATCTGGTTCTTACAACATAACATAGACAAGATGAGTACTTAAATTCTCAAATCCCACTTTAGACCTCCATCAGAGTCCCTTTTAAAGTGCTTATTTTTCATTCTGTTTTTTAAAAGTTCACAAATTGGTAGATGAACCTCTTTTCTCCCTGGAAACTGAACCTACTAGATAGTAGTGGGATCAGTCGTTTTTAATATCTGCTTTCCCCAGTCACACAGCAGTTCTTCCTGCATGATGCATTGCTTCAGCATTTGAAACAGAAAACAATATCTGCCTTTATGATTACTGTTTTCAGATCTAATTTCAGTTTATCATTAAATCTGCTATGATTTATCTCCACTTGTTCACATTGCTCTTTCTTTATGTTCTTAAAAACACACAAGAATTAGTTTTGATTCTACCATATATAGTCTCAATTTTCAATTCCTTTTTTATTTTCTTTTTCCATCCAAGAGAGGAAAATGTGTAGGCATGATGCTAGGATTTGACATCTGTGGCCACCCTAACAATGTTCTTCAGATTACACATTAAAACCGACTCCCCATTTTAGCTTGTATGACTTAGAGAAGTAGGTAAAATACCACTGTAAATGTCAAATGGCATTATCTCACCATTCAAGTTTTACATCCCACTTTCCATATAAAACTGATGAAGAACAAAGATACCAGAATAGCCATCACTATAAAAAGAGATATATATTTTTTCAAATGTGTTGGCAGTGTTTCAGTTCAATATTTACTTATCAACATGACATGTAAAACTGATAGTAATGTAAAAATTCTATTTCGAAACCTGTGATATCAAACGGAAATATTTTTCCAGGTGGCCGCAATCATGTATAAAAAATTATTATTTCACACTACCAAGATTTTTTCATGTAAATGTCAGATAGCAAAAAATAAAAACTTTAATACTTGTATGTGCTTGGCCATCATATTAATAAAATATAATTTCCTTTTACAAAATTCCACTGAAAAAAGCAGAAGACTGTATTGATCCAACATAATCATTGCAAAAAAGCCCAGAATTCATGAAAGAGTATGCTGGATATCATCCAAGCCCATGGGATACAGATGCAACTATTATAGCTAGTTATATATGCTTATTTTAAAATAATAAAAAGAGGACAGCAAAATAGAGCCTTCCACTGTGGAAGGACATGCTCAGTATCTCCACCATAACATGCAAAGTTTAGATTTTCTTTGTGCAAGAAATGTCTGAAGGATCTAAGGGAATGTGAAGTGAGCATGAGTAAAATCAATGTTCCTCCATGAATACTTCTCTCCCAACCATTCAATTTTCACAAATAATACCCACCAAACATCAGATTTGTTTAAAATCTTTTGCAGTCCTTTGATGCTGCATATAATGAATTTGCAGAATATCAATGCAGTTATTCATGTTTGTGTGTTCAGGCTACTTGGAATGCAAAAGATCTACGTAAATATATCCTCCCGCTGCACCTGATGTGAAAAAAGAAAAACATTATAAGGAAGATAAGAAACTTGGCTTTGATGATTTCTCATTAGAAGTTTTGCATACTTAATGGTCCTGTCTCATTATCCTCCTGGTCTTACTGGTGATGTGGGATGCAGAATGACACAGGTGCATGTGCCCCATATTCTCATGGTGCTCTTTAGTGCCTTTTTGCTGACATGCCATTGCCTGCATGCTTCCATCCCAGAGCTTCCAATGCTACTGAGCACCTCCCTCACAGTGTGACAAAAACGTTGAAGCAATAGAAAGTACAAGAATTCACAGCACAGCAAGTCTGTGCTGAGTCATTAGGCTGAGCAAGGCAGAGCCAGCACCACACCTCATCCTTGCTGCTCTAGTGCCCTCTGCTGAAGTAATCATCTCCTTGGCTTCTGAGTCCACCTGGGCAGGGACATGTGGCTTTGCCAAGTGCCATATGCTGCCACCTCTTTATCTTGATTTATTTCCATTTCTATTCTGTCTCAACAGAAAAGCAGAGTGTGACCCTTCACTTTCTTTCCTTCCTGCAGTAGTACTTAGGCTTTGTTCTTTTTAAAATTTGTTCTTTTCCTTCGTAAGATTTCTGCATCACATTTTGCAACAGCCTTATATTGAGCTTTGGAAGATTACATGTGATATGAGATGATAATACTATGATAACTATATTTTTAAAGAATTCTTATGTGTGTGTGTGCGTGTGTGTATAAAAGAATTAATCACTCAAATTAGCAATGTAGTTTTTGTTACTTTCTGGAAGATTTCCTCATGTGCTGTAAGAATGGGGGAAAAACAAGAGACAGGTAAGGCAATACACTCAGCACAGCTTTTCTACAGTAAGTCAGTACTTTTGTTCAGCTGTACATAAAGAGCCTTACTCATACTTGGCAGGGGTACCTAAATAGTAAAGGTTGTAAATACAGCTTCTCAGGTTCACATAACAAGCAAGATGAGGAACTTTGGTCTGGTTTAGCCACTAGACCTTGTGCATCCTCCACACTCATGCAAGTTACAGTAATTACTTTAGGACTAAACTGCTGTCTCAGTAATTTTTCCAATGGAGTTTACCAGGTAAAGCACTCTTACTACACATAAAAGGTGGGATTGTCTTATGTCTCTGTAGTCACAGCCCATTTTTTTTCACTAAAAGATGATGATTTCTTGGAGTTATCCCTGCTTCATATGACCCATAAGGACACCGAGTTTGATACTGGCTTGGTTTTAGAATGCCTGATGAAAGACTTCTCCAGTGCATCTTCCAATAAATAGAACTGTCATTTCCCACAGGAAAATTAAGGATCAACCTTACCTAATCCTAACACATGAATAACTGCATAAAACAAGTTTAAGTGTTTTTATATTAGTGTGGCTTTCAAGCAGCAGCTGCTTGTTCAGAACTCAATCCTAGCAGTTTTTGAAGTATCTTATTCAGGTAATTGTAGAGGGACTGGTTTGACACTTCATTCTTTAATGGCTTTTCATAAGAGAGCTGTAAACAAAAGTCAATTTTATAATGTATACTATATATATATATGACTGCAGCTTATATTAATAAACAGTTCACAAAAGATTATTTTCAGTGACAACTTACCAAATTTGTTTAGGTGGAATGAGATTATTTTTTGGAGATCACAGTTGTATGGTAATTTAGTCTTTTACCAGATTCTACATATCATGTCTTCTTTGATAGGCACATTCTCACATACATAACACCCTACCTTTTTTGACAAGAATTTCCTCTTTTACTTTTAAATTTCTTTTCAGCATAATATTTTCAGTTTCCTCTCTCTCTTATTACTGTACTGGTAAAAAGCTATTACACATCATTCCAGCAGCTCAATTTCAGCAGGAAACACTGGAATTTGTGAATTGTAAATGTACATTACACTTTGTTCCTGTTGTGTGTGTTCTTCTGGTTTTGGCAAATTTTCACCAAGAGTGACATCATTAATCCTACTCTTACTGCATTTGCTCTAGAAAAACTTTTTGTATGTTTTTTTAAATTTGACATTTCAACTACTAATTCTATTTTTTTAACTTGCTTAAGAAGAACACAAGTTTTGTAAAAAAAAGATACTATCTTTTATCGTTAATTTTTTCAAGATTGCTTGAAGGCTTTAATAATCTGAAATGCCATATGATGCTGCCTACCCTTCTTTGAATCCAGCAAGCGACAGAGGCAGTATTTACAGAAAAACAGAAAGGAAAATCCCTAAAAGGAATCAGTAAGTTGAGTGAAAATTAGTAACTACTGCTGGAATTAGCTCTTATTACCAGGCAGAAACAGATAGTGTTTGTGGCTTGGTTAGTTAATTTTTTAAATGTTATTTTTCTACACAAGCTACTGACATAATTGCTAAATAAACAAAAGTGAAAGGATCAGAACATCCTGTGAGCACATATGGAGCTTACATTGTGTATACATTTTCAAGATACTAATTAATTTAATTTTAGCAAGAATGTCATCAATTCCTCAGAGATTAATAGATATTTTTACATGCTCATTGAGGTACATGGAAGGGTGTGGTATGGGCACAAATTTTGGCCTGTTAACAAACTTTAACTATGCTGAGAAGCACACTTTCTGTCCTTTTAGGGAAGTTTCTTATTCTAACACACAGTGTCTCCAGTTTGTTGGTCTCCAATGCTTTTGATGTTCCGGTGGCTTTGCTGGGCAGATGAAATGAAAAATATAAGCCAGAAAATCAGTTATTAATCTTCCTCATGTAGTCCTCAGTCTTTGTATTTTGAGTACAGTTGGACTTCAGCAATTTGATATCAGAAGGTTGTTCATGTGGCAATTTATCACAGTCTCTCCCAGGCAGCAATTTTTCTTATTGTTTCTATTAACACACTGTGATCTGCAAAAAAACCCCAAAAAACAAAAAACAACAAAACAACAAAAAACCCCAACAACAACAGCAACAACAGCAACAACAACAACAACCAAACCAGCAAAAAGCAGTGTTCTCCATTTTCATACACAACCACCACTTTCTATCAGCTTTAGATGTTCTGCAGTTGTTTGGAGTTTACTGCAGTGATAAGATCTTATACATGCTTTCTGAGGGGAATGCAAGAAGCACCAATTCTTTTGTCTGTAAGAAATGTACCTCAGTGGAGCCAAGCCAATTTATATTAAACAATGATGTGGCCCTGCTTTCTTAAGCAAAACATTATTTTCCCTCATCCTGATGTTTCCACTGCTTGTCTTTTCAGGTTTGCACAAAATTAATTGTAACCAGATGATAAAGTACATTTCAAATTCTCATTTTTCTGAGCCTTTCTACATCCGTATGGACACGGAAGATCTCTAAGGAAATCAATGGCTCAGGGAGTCAGGATACTCCAACCCAAACTCCCAACACAGCTGGGACCTCAGCACACAAGTGTTCCTGTGCTGAGGAAATGGAGGATGGAGCTTATGTCCATCACACCAGTCCCTTTGGAACAGAGTGGTTTGCAAATCCAAAGCTCTTCTGTACCATCATAATGAGTACACACAAAGGGACTTCATTAGAAAAGGAGGAAAAAATACTCTGAAAATAACTCCTGCAGCCTCATGACAGAAATACAGTGCAATAGTGTCTGAGAGTTATTCACCATTAAAGGAGAAGCTACGTTGCTCAGATTTGCAGACACTGCCTTGTGACACTATTACCAATACCAGCCATCAGGGCAAGCCCTTCTAAAGTCTATAGTAGCTGACTGATAACCTCTCTGAATAAACCTGTTGGTTTCAGTGCCACTCTCAAATGGTCAAATGTGCTCACCCCAACAGAAGCACAAGAACTACTTCCCTTGCCATTGACCTCTTCAGAACAGCTGGTACAGGAGACTGAGCAGCAGAGGCGGCTTAGTTCCCATCAGGGAGCCACGCCTGGCTGGTCAGAAAAGAAAACATTTCCACTGTTTGACATAACACCTTGGCCTCATTCGCAATATGATAATGCTGCAACTCTGTCCTGCATGACTTTTAGCTGTCTCTGCTTTCCACCACTCTCCCAAACCTTGATTGCCTGTTTTATGCAATTTTAAAAAATATCTCTGCTTTCCCTTCCATATTCATGATACTTTTTAGAAAATTAATTCACAAAGGCATTACTCCTCTTTCAGCGAATTCCTCAAGGCATACACCCACCAGGACTGTAGGAACTTACAAGCTAATAATATCTTGGAAGTGAAAGAGTAAAATACAAGGAATGTTTCTCCATTGCCTCTTCAGAGACTGAGGTTTGAAAGTTAAAGGTTTGAACTGCCCCTAACAAAAACTTTAGAAACTGCTGTATTTTAGAAATGAGGCACCCTCTTTCAATATGATTAAAATAACTTGTGGATGATGCAAAGGTTAGGAGGAATTTTACTACAAGAACTTTCAGTTAAGTGAATTAGAACATGGCTATGCAAAAAAACCATTGAGGATCTTCCAAATACTTTAAGATGGATTCCGTGCTCACCTCTCAAATTAGATTCTCTCTTGACTGACAGATGCCATCACCATGTTTTTAAATCTCTATATTAAATACTTTAAGGTGTTTAATAAGCACAACCAACATGGAGCTGGGCTTGCAAGGACTGTACGTTTTAGCCCATGCAGTGTACTGGAAAGATGAACTACAGCAGGGTATGGACAGCTCTGTTCATTATGTCTGAACAAGAGAATGAAAAGAAGGGTTAGACTTTAGGTCCTGGAAAGTTCCACACATTTCACAGCCTTTTGTGACTTCAGGCCTTATCCTTCTCAAATACAGGCTTCACACAGGCCTGGAAAAGCCAAGGTTACAGGCGAGCTTTATTCTCATGGAGCAATAAATCCAAACTGACTCTAGAGGCTTCTATAAATTACCACAGAATTGCCTACAAGGCAATGCAGAGGAAGAAAATTGTCCTTGTTGCCTGAGTGAAGACACAGGAATTCACACTGATCTCTTCTCTTGCACTTTCTTCAGAACACTGTAATTACACTGAGGTTACATTTGTTCACATCCTTTAAATCCAGACAAGCTCCCCTGACTTCTGTGGGGTTTATGTGGATTTACACAAATGTAAGTAAGGATGAGATCTGGTCCTAATGTAGGACACAGCTGCCAGCACAGATCATGCTGAGTTTATTGCCACATTAATTTTCTGTTTTTCTTTGTGATTCTTCTGAACATGATGCAAACTCAACAGTTTTAAAATCTTAAAGGTGGTGTTATCCCTCTTTACTATGGCTGGTGAATTCAGCCAGAGCACAAGATGGTCTGGTACTCAACTAAAACATGATGGCTTAGAAAAATATCCACATAAAAAATAATGGCTAAAATTTTCACTCTGAAAGGTGATTTACTTTCTGTGAGGAGAAACTCTGTTGACATACTCTCAGCTGCTGGAAAATCAATCTCCTGAGCATTAGTTTGCATGACTATAGCACATGGAGCAGTTTGCCACACTCTTCATATAGGCAAGATTACAAGTTGGTCATGTAGAGTTTTGCCTGAGTGATAAATTCTGAACTTGTTTGATGGCTATGAATCTAAAAAAAAATAAAATTCAGCTTTGAAATAAAAAAAATTGTTGTAATTGTGTGTGGCCATTATAGATCCAGGGAGAATCTTAAAGTTTTTTTCCAGGCTAGCTTTCTCAGACTCAGCTAGGATTTTTGTCAAGCTAGAGGCTCTTCCTCTACTGTAAACATACGAGAAAGAATTATAACAAAAGATAAACACCTGCTGGATCCGTGAGAAAGCCTGGGACAAGATGTGTCTCCTTCTCTAACCAGTGAACTGGAGGTGTCCACCGAGATCAACATTTGGAGGTGTCCACTGGGATCTGCACTCTAGCGGGATCGGACCTCACTGAGATGGCAGCGAGCGATCTTTGACCGACGGACAGCACCGGGCAAAACTCGGAGCTGACAGCCTGCAAAAACTGGGACGGATCCTGGAAGCCTGTCGTAACCGGGTACGGCCCATGCTAGGTTTTTCTAGCCAGAGTGAAACCCAGAAAATCAGGACTGCGAACCTGGGGCCAGGACCGGAGCCGTGATGACGGCCGGAGTCGAGAGCCTCTGGGAGATCGCGGGGACCCCCCTGACTACGGCAGGACGGCAGATCCGCGGAAATCGTTGGCTGTTTCGCTCCCACCGAGAGAGGTAACATGGGCTTTTAGCGAAGGAGCTATTGGCTCGTTTCGGAGTGGTGAACTCCTACCTTTTGCTAGGGAGTTCCCTTTAAAACGTGGACTCAACAATCTGAAAAACGAGAAGCTGCGCTCTCAACATGGAGAGATGCTTTGGCAGAATTAGACTGCACCGGGGTTCTTTCCTCTGTAACTTTCTCTAAAAAGCCGGCGGTCGCGGCAATCCCCTGCGCAGTGCGCTCTCTGCCTGGGGACAGTGTTTTGTTCGCTCGCTGTTCCCCGGGAAATAATCACATTAAGTGAGTTCGCGTGGCGGTGCGGAAGCCAGACGCGGCGGGGGTGAAGGTGACCGTCGCTCCCTCCCTGTCTCCGCCGCGGGGGATGGCTGCGCCCCCGCCGCGGCGAGGGGATCGGAGCCGCTCCCGCTGGAGTCGGCGGGGGCCGGTTCCTGCCCCGCCGCCACGGGTGATCAGCGGGCCGGCGGCGGGGCGGGCAGCGGCCGCTGTTCCGCTGCAGGTGTCTGTGTGCCACCCTGCTAAGTCGCTGCCGCCTGCGGGATCTGTACATGTGTTAGCGGCGGTGGGCTCGGAGCCGCTCCCGTCTGAGGGAGCGGGAGCCGATCCCTGCCCTGCCACCGCCGCCGCTGCTGCGGATCAGACAGCGATTGAGATGATCGCAACCTTGGTCCACGCCACGCTGACGGCGCTGGACACTGACGGCTTGGAGCGGCCGCCGGATGGGAGCAGCCCGCCGGTGCAGCCCGCGCTGCCTGGGGGAGGCCGCCCCCCGCTCTGGCGGGGCCGCTCGCTCCGGAGAAGGAGGTGCCTTCAGCCTGCCCCTCCACCATGCCGATGCCGTCGCTCGGTCCGCCCGCTGGGGCGGCACCATCCCCTGCAAAGGTGGGGGTGGTGCTGGCCCGCTTGTCCCCCGACCCGCCTCCTGAGAGGGAGCTGTCAGCACCACCCACCCCAGAGAAGGAGCTGGTGCCGGCTCCTCCCTCCTCTCCGGTGTCGGAGTTCGACCCGCCTGCAGGGTCTCGGCCGCCCTTCTCTGCTTTAGCAGAGGTGGGGCCGCCCTCTCTTCTCCTCTCAGCTTCCTCGCTGGTTCACTCGGAAGCGGCGGTCTCTTCCTCGGATTTGGCGGCCACTGTTCCAGTTTCTCCGCCGACCCCAGCGCTGCTCACGTCAGCCAGAGGAGCTCTGCCCGCCTGTCCGGTCACGAACGGACACCTCCCATCGGCATTTCCATCTGCTTCGCAGCTCCCACCCTATGCTGACAGCGACGATGGCTGAGGGGGGAGCAGCGGGGGCTGGTTTCATCCCTGCGGTGGGCATGGGGGAAGGGAGTGCTGGCGCAGATGCTTTGGAGCTCCATCCCATTGCCGAAAGGGAAGAGCTGAAAAACTTGAAAGTATGATATCCAAAGGAGAGAGGCTCAGGTTTTTCCTGTGCCTGTGCCTGATGCTGTCCCTATGGTAGGACAGCGAGATTGGAAAAAGAAAATATCTAAATGATCCTGTTATTGTGAATCACCTTTGCCTTATTTCAGGCTTCACATGACACACGCCTAGGTCCTTGCTGCTGACCTGCAAGGTGTCCCCCCTGACCTGCACCAGGGGCACAGTGTGATCACAGCTCAGCTTTCACATGCTGACCAGCTCACCAAACACCGACCAAATGAAAACATTGACAGATGATCCCTCTACAAGCAGGGAATGGACATTCACCTGTTCATGTTTGAACTGTTGATATGTGTTCTGGTGAATGGTGGCAGTTTTCAGTGTTGTATTAGAATAATCACTTAGTGGTGGATTTTTCACTGTTTTATTAGAAATAATTCCCTTGGTGATGGATCTCACATGTGCAGAGAAAGACACCAGGTCCTTGGCACTCAATGTATTCTCAGGTTTTCTGGTTTGTATTTGTTCTTCCTACCATGGGATCCTGCTGGGGAGCACAAATACTTCTTCTTTTTTTAATATATTTCAGAAAGCGCACTCGTGGCCATTATAGGCCCAGGGAGAATCTTAAAGGATTTTTCCAGTCTAGCTTTCTCAGACTCAGCTAGGATTTTTGTCAAGCTAGAGGTGCTTTCTCTACTGTAAACGTAAGAAAAAGAATTATAACAAAAGATAAACACCTGCTGGATCCGTGAGAAAGCTTGGGACAAGAGGTGTCGCCTTCTCTGAACAATGAACTGTCTGTATTTTGTTATGCACAAACTGTCTTATTTAAAGCAATGGCTTTCTTCAATAAATTGCTCTTTCTTGCTCTTTCTTGCTCTTTCTTGCTCTTTCTTGCACCATGCAAGAGACTGCCATGTTACTGTGTCCTTTCGCTGCTCAGTAACCCTTATACAGTGTCCTGGGGTTACGTTACAGTGCTTTGTATCCCCAATCGTGTGTCCTGTTCATGCCTGGAATTATGTTCGGTGCTTTCAGGACTGACTTTAAAGGTTTGTTTTGTCTAGATAGCCGGCGCCCCTCCCCCCATCATCTGGGCTTTTGCTTTTGCCTGCCTTGCTAGTTTCAGCTTTTGCTTGCTGCTTTTGCTCCCTGCTTTTGCTCCTGCTAGCTAGGCTTGCTTGCTTTTGCTTTGGTTTTTTTTTCTTTGTTTTGTTTTCCTTCTTCCCTTTTCCTGAACACCATCCGAGCCTGTTCCAGACTGCACCTGGAAACATCAAGGAACACCCAGAGTCTGCATTTTTGTGAGAAGCTTCAGCCCTCCCCAGCATCGAAGACTTTCTGAGTTTGTCATGCTCTCAGACTGGTGAAAGAGTTTTTGTCATCTGGGGCTGTTTTTCTTGTGTTGGGGAGTGTTTTTGTTTGCTAAATAAACAGGTTTTTTTCCACTTTTCCTCTGAGGAAATTCTTCCTGAACCCGGTGGGGGGGGGGGGAAGGAGTCGTGGGTGTTTGTTTTCTGGGGGCCTCCTTTTGGAGTTTTTCCCCTAATTTATCCTAAACTAGGACAAATATTATTTGGCGCCCAACGTGGGGCAAGAGAAAGTGGAAAAAACTTTATTCTAATAATATTTTGGTTCCTATTGTTTTGTGTTGGTATAGAGCAGTTACTGCTATGTTTTTTGAACTCATAATGCCTTTTGGGGTGGAGGCCTGCATGTTTTGGTGGTCCCTAGGGTTTTTTGAGGTTTTGATACCTCTGTGGTCCCTGGGTTTATTTTCTTATCTGGAAATAGCTCCAGTATTGTCCCTAATGCGTAGTTTTTGGAGTAGAGGGGCACTAAGCAGAATATCCATCATGCTGGGCTTGGTTGTAATGGCTTGCAGGAGGTTTATAAAAATGCTGGAATCTGTTCCAGGAATGTATGGTTCATGGTTATGGTTGTGTACCCAGTTTGTTAGAGGAGAAGCAGGGGAGAAGGCTTTTCAGCCTTTGTTTTTCCTCTTCTCCTCTGAATTATTTACATCTCTATTACAGAATGTTCAGTTTCCCCTGAATGTTAAAGAGACCATCTTTCTGGTGTTTAATTTAGTAAGCTTCCTCTATACAGTCTGCAGTTTATATAGAATAAGAGCTGAGATTTCTAGAGGGGCTGGTGAGACTCCTGACTTAGGAGTAGAACTAAGCGTGAGGAATCCTGAGTGGTGTGGGAAATGGGAGGATATGGGCCAAATTTTAAAGGAATTTTCTGACCCTATAGTCTGGGACTTTCCATGTGAACAAATTCAGAACCCAGGTGAGGTGGCAAAGTACTTGAAAGAGAAGTGCCATGATAACTCTAAGGAGAAAAAGATTATTGCAGTGAGCTGGGCCTTGGCATATGCTAGATACTATAAAGCAGCAGACAGAGGAAAGGGAACAGGGAGATAAATTAACTACTATCCCGGTCACTCAGGTTGCAACCAACACCCCAGGCTCAAGGCCAGCAGCTAAACCAGACAGTAAGCCCCAACTAATGTCTGTTGCTACTAGCACGAGAAGTGGAAAGTGCACAGACGAGACCGATCGGCCAGTGGATGATGATGATGATGATGATGATGATGCAGGAGAAGGACCCTCAACGCCTCCTGATATAAAATCAGGAGTCAAAGCAACTGGTATGAGATCAGAGACCAATATTGGGTCCTTTTCCCTAAAGGACCTCCATGGTCTAAGAAAGGATTACACTCGACGACCTGATGAGTCTATAATTAGTTGGTTGATCCGTCTCTGGGATGCTGCAGGTGAGGCTACAATTCAGAAGGCACTGAAGCGAGGCATTTGGGGTCCCTGTCACATGATCCTGTCATCGACCAAGGCATAATGAGGGGGGCTAACCCTCACAGCCTTTGGGCACGGGTCCTGTGTAGCACAAAGATACCTGTGTGCAGACGATCTCTATATCCAGCAGAGACAGTGGAAGACTATAGAACAAGGGATCCAACGCCTGAGGGAAATGGCAGTGGCAGAGATTATCTTCTCAGATGACATAACAACTAGGAATCCAGACTTGGTACCATGTACACCTGTGATGTGGAGAAAACTTGTGTGACTTGGGCCATCTGAATACACCTCTGCCTTAGCAATAATGAAGCAGGATGAGATATATGAGACTGTGCTCAACATGGTGAAGAAGCTCTGAGCATACGCAGATGCTGTACATGGCCCAACTCACGCCAGAATCGCAGCTGTGGAAATATGTCTGCAGAAATTAGAAGACAAAATAGAGGAGAATCATAAGAGACTCAGGGAGGAGATTAAGGAGGACCTCCTCCAAATCTCAGCTGTACAAATTAGAGGCCCTGGTATCCAACGCAGATGTTCCCTTGATGGGGAGAGAAGGTACACCCCACAAGCTGAGTTGTGGTTCTTCCTGCGTGATTGTGGAGAAAACATTAGGAGATGGGACGGAAAGTCTATTGCTGCTCTGGCACAATGGGTGCATGAATTGAAGGAAGGCAAGACTCAAAGAGGAAGTTCCACCAAAAGGAGAGCAGCTCCAGTTGCCCATAGCCAAAGTGCCAAGTATGAGGATGATGATGACATGTCCGATCCTCTTGAAGGAACCTCTAGGACATGTGCCCAAGGAAAGAAGGATAAACAGGCTTAGAGGGGCCCTGCCTCTAGCCAGGGCGAGGCAAGGGAAAATTGTGTTTTCTGGACTGTGTGGATTCGTTGGCCTGGCACATCGAAACCACAGAAGTATAAAGCTTTGGTTGATACTGGTGCACAATGTACATTATTCCCATCAAGATATGTGGGGGCAGAATCTGTCTCTATCGCTGGCATCACAGGACTTTACCTTGGTGGAAGCTGAAGTGAGTCTGACTGGAAAGGAATGGAAAAAATACCCAATTGTGACTGGCCCAGAGGCTCCATGTATTTTGGGAATAGATTTCCTCTGAAGGGAGTATTTTAAAGACCCAAAAGGACTCAGGTGGGCATTTGGGATAGCAGCTGTGGTGACAGAGGGCATCCAGCAATTGAACACCTTGCCTGGACTGTCCAAGAATCCAATTACAGTAGGACTTTTGAAGGGAGGAGAGCAAAGGGTACCAATTGCCACTTCAACAGTGCATCGCCGACAATATAGAACAACTCGAGATGCTGTAGTTCCCACCCATAAGATGATCCGGGAGCTAGAGATCCAAGGGGTGGTCAGCAAAACCCACTCACCTTTCAACAGTCCCATCTGGCCTGTGCATAAATCTGATGGAGAATAGAGATTGACAGTGGATTATCGTGCCTTGAATGAAGTGACTCAACTGCTGAACGCTGCCATGCTGGACATGCTGGAGCTGCAGTACGAGCTGGAGTCCAAGGCAGCAAGGTGGTATGCCACCATTGACATTGCCAATGTATTTTTCTCCATTCCTTTGGCAGCAGAGTGCAGGCCTCAGTTTGCCTTTACATGGAGGGGTGTGCAATATACTTGGAACTGACTGCCCCAGGGGTAGAAGCACAGTCCTACCATCTGTCATAGATTGATCCAGACTACACTAGAAAAGGGTGAGGCTCCAGAACATTTAAAATATATTGATGATAACATTGTGTGGGGGAACACAGCAGCAGAAGTGTTTGAGAAAGGAGAGAAAATCACCCAAATCCTCCTGGAAGCCGGCTTCACCATCAAGAAGAGTAAAGTTAAGGGACCTGCTTGGGAGATTCAGTTCTTGGGAGTGAAGTGGCAAGATGGACGGCATCAGATTCCTACTGATGTCATCAACAAAATCACAGCTATGTCCCCACCAACCAACAAGAAGGAGACACAAGCTTTCTTAGGCGCCATAGGTTTCTGGAGGATGCACATTCCTGAATACAGTCAGATTGTGAGCCTTCTTTACCTGGTTACCTGCAAGAAGAACGATTTCCATTGGGGCCCTGAGCAGCAACAAGCTTTTGCTCAGATAAAGCAGGAAATTGCTTATGCCGTAGCCCTTGGCCCAGTCAGGACGGGACCAGATGTGATGAACGTGCTCTACTCTGCAGCCATAGGGAGCTATGGTTTGTCTTGCAGCCTTTGGCAAAAGGTGCCTGGTGAGACCTGAGGCTGACCACTGAGATTCTGGAGCAGGAGTTACAGAGGGTCTGAAGGTAACTATACCCCAACGGAGAAGGAAATCTTGGCCGCCTATGAAGGAGTCCAAGCCGCTTCAGAGGTGATTGGTACAGAAGCACAGCTCCTCCTGGCTGCCGGTTTTGGGGTGGATGTTTAGAGGAAAGGTTCCCTCCACTCACCATGCCACCGACGCCACAGGGAGCAAGCGTGCCTGTATTGGAAAACTGAATCGCCCTGGGATTTTGGAAATAATTACAAACTGGCCCAAAGGTAAAAGTTTTGGTGTCACAGATGAGGAACAAGAACCAGTGACACAGGCTGAAGAAGCTCCGCCATACAACCAGCTGCCAGCAGAGGAAACACGTTATGCTCTATTCACTGATGGTTCCTGTCACGTCGTAGGGATGAATCGGAGATGGAAAGCAGCCGTATGGAGCCCCACACGACGGGTTGCAGAGCCTACTGAAGGAGAGGGTGGATCCAGTCAATTTGCTGAACTCAAAGCCATTCAACTGGCCCTAGACATTGCAGAAAGAAAGAAGTGGCCAAAGCTTTATCTGTACACTGATTCCTGGATGGTAGCCAATGCTCTGTGGGGATGGCTGAAGAGATGGAAAGAGGCAAACTGGCAGCGTAGAGGAAAACCAATCTGGGCTGCTGAAGAGTGGAAAGACATCGCTACCAGGTTAGAGAAACTACTTGTGAAGGTTCACCATGTAGATGCCCATGTCCCCAGAAACAGAGCTAATGAAGAGCAGCAAAACAATCAGCAAGTAGACCAGGCTCCAAAGATAGGTGTGTTGAAGATAGACCTTGATTGGGAACACAAGGGAGAGTTGTTCCTGCCTCAATGGGCCCATGATGCCTCAGGCCACCAGGGTAAGTGGGCATGAGACCGAGGGGTGGATCTAACCATGGACAGTGTTTCCCAGGTTATCCATGACTATGAGACCTGTGCTGCCATCAAGCAAGCCAAGCGGGTAAAGCCCCTCTGATGGGGGGCAGTGGTCCAAGTACAAGTACGGGGAGGCCTGGCAGATTGATTATATCACACTGCCTCAAACCTGCCAAGGCAAGCGCTATGTACTAACCATGGTAGAAGCCACCATGGGATGGTTGGAAACCTACCCTGTATCTCATGCTACAGCCCGCAACAGCATCCTGGGCCTTGAAAAGCAGGTCCTTTGGAGGCATGGTACCCATGAGAGGATTGAGTCAGACAATGGGACTCATTTCAAGAATAACCTTATCAACACCTGGGCTAGGGAACATGGCATTGAGTGGGTGTACCACATCCCCTACCATGCACCAGATGCAGGTGAAGTGGAGAGGTACAATGGATTGTTAAAAACCACCTTGAAAGCATTGGGTGGGGGGGTCTTTCAAAAACTGGGAGCAGCATTTAGCAAAGGCCACCTGGTTAGTTAACACCTGAGGTTCCACCAACTGAGCAGGTCCTGCCCAGTCTGAGTCCCTTAATATAGTAGAAGAAGTCCCAGTGGCCCATGTCAGAGGTTTGTTAGGGAAGACAGTATGGATTAATTCTGCCTCGAGTACAGGCAAACTCAGTCGTGGGATTGTCTTTGCTCAAGGACCAGGTTGTACATGGTGGATAATGCAGAGAGATGGAACAACACGATGTGTACCTCAGGGAGATCTGATTGTGGGGTGAAACTTATATGCAAATATTGTTTGTGGAATGTTACCACTATTGTCTGTACATTAGATCACACAGACATGCGACAGAAGGAAATGTGTAAGTATCGAAGGTTTGAGCAAGTGAGATGAAAGTTTTTACTTAATGAAGTTTTTACATTGTATTTAGTAATATGTTCACGATATGGAGATAAGGGGTGGAATATCCTGGGGTGACGTTACAGTGCTTTGTATCCCCAATCGTGTGTCCTGTTCATGCCTGGAATTATGTTCGGTGCTTTCAGAACTGACTTTAAAGGTTTGTTTTGTCTAGATAGCTGGCGCCCCTCCCCCCATCATCTGGGCTTTTGCTTTTGCCTGCCTTGCTAGTTTCAGCTTTTGCTTGCTGCTTTTGCTCCTGCTAGCTAGGCTTGCTTGCTTTTGCTTTGTTTTTTTTCCTTTGTTTTTTTTCTTTGTTTTGTTTTCCTTCTTCCCTTTTCCTGAACACCATCCGAGCCTGTTCCGGACTGCACCTGGAAACATCAAAGAACACCCAGAGTCTGCATTTTTGTGAGAAGCTTCAGCCCTCCCCAGCATCGAAGACTTTCTGAGTTTGTCATGCTCTCAGACTGGTGAAAGAGTTTTTGTCATCTGGGGCTGTTTTTCTTGTGTTGGGGAGTGTTTTTGTTTGCTAAATAAACAGTTTTTTTTCCACTTTTCCTCTGAGGAAATTCTTCCTGAACCCGGTGGGGGGTGGGGGGGGGAAGGAGTCGTGGGTGTTTGTTTTCTGGGGGCCTCCTTTTGGAGTTTTTCCCCCTAATTTGTCCTAAACTAGGACATACAGTAACAATTGTGGGCCTTAAGCTGCTGGTTCTTAAAACTGGTATTTTTCCCCTGCTCAGCTGCAATTTGCATCCCCCTTTTATGCTTTAATGTTGTTTGTTAGAATAGCCTGATCCTCTCTTTTGAATCAGAGCTTTCAGGGGTAAGAGGAGAAAGTTGTTGGGTTTTTGTTGTTGCGGTTGGCTTTCTTTTTATAAATATGTTTTTTGGTAACTTTCTTTTTTAGATCAAAGCTTGAAGCCTCAAACTGCAGCCCCTCAATTTGCTACAGTTCCACTCTTACTGCAGTTGCTCTAGAAAAACTTTTTGTATGTTTGACAACTCACTGCATCCAAATAAACCTTATCATCTACTTGTGTGCAGTGAAGGAATCAAGCGTCTTGCATTGTGCCTCTCTGGAAGGTAACTGCTTGATGTGACCTTTGCATGAAAGCCTTCACATATGCATGGGAGTGGGTTTGAATGGGAAAAAAGAGAAAAATCTGTAACTGTAAGATACACAGAACTGAGCCTCTGGTTTTCTTTAGGGTGTTATTATAAATATAACAAAAATACTTGAGTGGTGCTGAGTACTGAAACACTGTGCTAGCTGACTCAAGTATGTGTGGAGCAGCACTATCTGCTATCAATGTTTGCCCAAAGACAATTCAGTCAAGGCTTATCAGAAGCTTCTGAGACCCTATAGCAGGCCCAAGGATGAGAGGGTTGTGTGTGCATGCACCCCCAGACCATCACAAGTATCTGTGTATTTAGAGCAAGTTAACTTCTCTTATATTGCCAGTTACTTTCTTCACTTAGGTTACAAAGGTCCTTGAATTGCCTTTAAAGTCTTCTCCCCTAAAAACACAGACTGGAATTTCTTCTGTTTGTCTTGCATAAACCTTACCTTACACTTGCAGCAGTGCTAAAAGAATGCTATGGCTGCAAAGTCAAGTTAGTTAAGAGTATAAATCCATATTACAGATATTTCTGCAATATTCATTTAGCATGTTATAGGTGTTACGGTACTGTCTTGAATTACAGTCACAAAATATTTCTTCCACATGCTTCTGTGTCTGCTGATCAATCAGTGTGCCAGATAACTGTTTCCAATAAGGAATGAAAAAAAAAATTACAGTCTTGAAGTTCAGGCTATCCATCCCTCCTTGGGAGGCAGATTTGGTCTCTTCACTTATCATGGAGTTTTGGTGCTATGCACAAAAACACCTGCACAGATTTTCTTCTTTTTTTTGTGATCAGCAAATTGTTATCTGGATTCAAAGTCTGAGGATCCGGCTCTGATTTGGAGAAACAATTGTGACAGCTACTGCTGTAGTCAGTGAGAAGTACCTTGAGTATTTAGGATACTATAATATGCAAAGTAGTTTACAAAACAGACTCTAGTCTGTTATAGGCAACCAAATTAAGAAATATTATTTTAATCACAGGAAGTTTAAAATAAATGCCTTAATAGATTTCATTGCAAATAAATAAGTAACTTCATCTCCAGCAATGGTTTAGAGAATATGCACTACATTAAGCACAAAAGTTGTACATTTCACAATAATGAGAAATTTTTTTGAAGCAAGCACCATCCATCCTGTGTACTAAAAGACAAAGCAATAGGATGGGGGAAAGAAATATGTGTTCCTATAAAATCCTATCATAGTGTAAATCCATGGTGAAGTAAATCAGGGATGAACAGATAATGCTGACTTTTATATTTCCTGTCTTCTTAGTATCTGAGCCTCACAGTAATGTTCTTGTAAACCTTTTGCAATGGGTCTATTTAAATTTGCTTACATTAACATAGAAACCTTGCAGCAGATTTATCCAAGACAGTCTGTGCTCTTCAGCCTCTAGTTAAACCATTTATTCTCACTCGCATTCAGTAACTTAAAATAAATTATATTTTTTATCTTAATGTTGAGTATATTTACATAAATGCTTTCATTCAGAGGCATTTAAACCAAATAGTGACTGCTGTATTAAACTCAGTTCCTTGTTGTTTAACAATATAGCTAAAATATAGAATTGGACTTGTAAATCCAAGGGATTCTTTCTAAATCTGCACAAAAATTCTTCTGACTCTGGCATCCTGTGGTGTGCAGTGCTGGTATTTGTTCCAGCTAATAGGTGAGGAGAAACTGAGTGAAAAGGAACAATTAGCCACAAAGAGATTGAAGCTTTGGGAAATTGCTCTTAGTCAAACCTTTTTACTTAAAACCTTTCCACAAAAATCAAGACTAACACTTAGGTAAAACTACCTATACTTATCTGAATTTCATCCAAAGGAAATTTTCCACCCAGAACACATTGCATAGTGGTTTGTTTTCTTACTTGATTTCATCTCTCTTGCTATGAATCACTGTAAGGGATGTAGCAGGAGGAGGCAGCAATGTATTAGAAAGCTGATTTTTAAAAAACCACCCACAAACTCACTAGCATTTTCTATAATCAAGGTTGCATTAGTAGAATAAATCTAATTCTACTTTTATTGTTTGTTATCAGGAATGGGGAATTCTGGAGAGAGCCATATTGCAATATGAGTCAATATTGGAGTTGATAACTTGCTCCATAAATCCAGTAAAACTGGAGATTACAGAGCCTTTTATGCTTTATGTAGTTAAAAAGACTTACAGATAGTTAACGAAATAACAGACTAAAAATTTCTTACAGAAACTACTTATTGTCATATATTCTAGAAAAATATTAAAACTCAAAAATATCCTTACAAGTATTTTCTTTTGTAATGCAAGACCTTCATATTATAACTTTTTGAGCTTTTCTGGGTTACATAGTGTTCAAGTAGTTAAAGCTGAGGTTTGAAGACATTACTGTGATAATTTTGCCTGAAATCTTCTTTCAGTGATACAGGATCTAGGTGGTTCTGAATTTTTAAATGTAAAGCAGAAGGCAGGTGTCCAATTATCTCTGGGCAGGAATCTTTAATATTTAATGGAATGACAGCATATGTTATAGCTAACCACTTTGTTACAACATGCATTAAAAGAGATTCTAACTGAGATCTCACACCAAAAATCATGTACAATACATAATCTGGTTCTCAGCTGTTGCTGGTGTTAATCCAAGCAGGCATGATGTAAACGTGGTACAATGCTTCATTTCTCTTTAGGCATGCAAGGAGGCATAGGCTACAGTAGTTGCTGGATAGAGAACTTTCTTTCTGAAGTAAAATTTCTTTTGGATTACATCCCTGGGCTCCAGGGCTACATTCACAGCTTCCCTTGTAGGCTGGATGCTGACACAGGAATTACAAAGACAGCTATACCCCAGATCATGAGTTTGCAGAACTGTCTAGGCTACTGGAGAGATCACATTAGCAACCATGTCAAAGCAAAGGTTTGTTTACTGGAAAACTGATGAGTCTTGGCCATTCAATATCTTTATTCTGCAGTTGCACAGTGACTTCAGCACACTGAGTCAGACAGCCAGACTGACTGACCATCACTGCATAGGGTCACAGGCTCCTGTCCTCAGGGCTTCCTTGTGCTGCACTTCCAGAGAACACCAAGATCTTAACCTCTGTCTCTGCACTGCATTCTTCACTTGTGCTGGTTTCCATTCGTATAAGCTCTCAGTTTGCTGATCTGCAGCCGTGCTTTAAGCTTGTTAAATTCACGCCCGGGTAGAAGAAGTAGCCATTGCACCAAAAAACCCACCAAGCAGGAAAAAACCCACCTTATTACTTAATACCATAGCTGATCTGTTCTAACAGAGCAGAGTAACACCTCTATTTTGTCCCTCATTTATACAGATATTATTTATGAAATTATTTCGGCCAACAGCTGAAATTTCTAATTTTTGACAAACAGAAAAGAGCCTTCTGCCAGTTCACCAAAAAGTTAATATGATACTATTCCAAAGGCTCATTTCCCTGACCTAATTAAGTTCTTTAACAATAGCAACTTTTTCAAGCAGAATTTGAGTATTTGCAACTTCCTGTCTGGCTTTCTCTCTCCCCTTTCTTTACAGTGGTATGTTTGGTTTAAATCTATTCCTTCCAACCTTCAGAATGTTTTATTTCCTTTTACCTTCTTTCTTTCTCTCCGTTTTTTTGTTTGTTTGTTTATTTGTTTTTTTTTTTTTTTTTTTTTTTTTTTTGTGTGTGTGTGTGTGTGTGTGTGTGTGTTCAGGACAGATAAAAACCTTATGACAGAGCTTCCTTGTTGTTTTGTAGTTGTTGGTTGTTTTTTTTGGTCAGAAAAATGCACAATACAAATCCTTTAATCAAAGGATGCCCCCATTTAGTTTAACTCCTTAGTTTTTCAAAGCAAACTCATGTATTCAGACTTTCTTATAAACAAGTTCAAACTAAAGTCAAGGTCAGAAAGAGGGCAGTTAACAGAGTTCATTTCCCCTCTCATTTACCCTTTTAATATGTACTCTTTTTGCATGTGACTGTACTGAAATGATCACACTTTCAATGTTGCTAATAGAAGGCAGGTGTGAGAGAGGCAGGTGTAAAGTAACGCAAAACCTGACAGTAATTACACCCTGTTGGGTAAGAGTTGACTGTAGTGAGACCTTGTTGGAGCAAATGTGTTAAACACTTGCAGATTTAAAAATATAGCTGTGGTCACACCCAGAATTTTACAGATCATGTCATTCTGCAGGGTATACACACAAATAGGGCTGTAAGTTAAAGGCTATCTTTGGAAATTAAACTTTACATTCAATCATGGTGAACTGCCCATGTGAACTGACTCTGGCTTTTAAAAACATACTTTGAATTTCTGAAAATATCTTTTGTCTTCACAGTATTTTATAAACTATTCTGTTTACCAAGATGACAAACTAGTAAAATCCAGCCAGCTCCAAGTTAGAAAAGAGTAATCCCCTAATGGGGAGGAACTGGCAGTTCCATTGTGCAAGGAATTTTATCTCAATCAACAGGGGCAGATTGGCTTCCTGCTATGGAAAAAAATAAGGCACAAGTTAGTTTAAAGATACCTTTTAGGAGCTCAATAAGCTTTCATTATGAGTTTTGCTTGGTTTCTTTCAAACCAGCAGGTTCTGGCATAATGTAGGCTTGGATTTACTTTATCATAACTTCTCAAAGAGCAAGATGTCAAACATGTAATGTAATCAACATTACATCTCAGTTCATAGAACCACAGCTGAATAATCAGATGCATTCCTTCTTGCAGCCAAAACCAACCAGCTGCACTGCTCAGCCTGATTACATCCTTTTGAGTGTTATTTCCAAAGTTGGCAACAAGCCCCCAAATAAGCAACTGACTTAATGTGTTGTTTAGTACACTTGGACAAACAGATTTACTATGAGAGATAAATCTGAGGTTGAATCAAGCGTTGAACTGGTGTAGTTATTTGTTTTAAGTGTGTTTTACCTCTCAGACATCTGTAATTGCCTTTCTTTGTTGCTTCTTGAAATAAACTCTTCATTTTTCAAAGTTCATGGGTTTCAACTCACTTCAAAATTCTTTTTTCACTGTGACTTTTGCTCCTGAACTTTCTGCCAGTTTTCTCATAATGGCATTGGCCTGTCACTGTCATATTTAATGGATCACATTTTAAAATAATAACATGGAAATTTAATGGATAATAACACATTGTTACTTCTTACTGTACATTTGGAAAAGTATCTAAGCCTCCTTTTGATTTTATTTTATGTAGTTAATTTTGTACTGTGTTTGGTTGGAAAGTATTGGTATTCTTTGTCCTTAGTAACTTCCCAACTCCTTGCAGGGGAATCCAGAGTTTATGAAAAGTACTGTTGCCGTGACTGTTCTTGGGGTTTTAAAATAACAGTGTAGTTTAAGAATATGAAAGGAGCATGGCTTACAGGAAAAGATAATAACACCAAATTAATTGATTCAGACTAAAAAATAGAAATGCTTTCAAAGGCCTTTCTTCACAAAAGTTTGCTCTCACATTTCTTTTTAAATGAATGTGAAATAAAGAATACTAGGCTTTGTAAATATACAGGATGGGCCAGACACTAAGTCACAAGCTCAGACAAATATTTAGCAAGTCTCTGTAATTCCTATGTACAGCTGAAAAAATATTCTAAGATATGCAATAAATTCTTTAGCAATACATTCCAGCGTTAGTACAATACAGTGTCAAATCGCATTCCAAACTGGATTTCATACATAGTTGCTGGGTTTAGAGAGAAGAATATCACCTAGTTCTTTTAAAACACAATGTCTTTGACCTTCAGATTTACAAAACCCTCAATATCAGCATGTTGAAATTCCTTGCTGCTTGACTGGCAGCAGTGAAGGGTGGAAGGCAAAGAGCTGGAAACACTGCAGAGTTTCCCCAACTCAATCATGTGTCAGTTTTCAGGTGAGGCTACTTGCATTCTTCCTTCTCCTTCCCTGTTCTCATTGATTCTACCTTCCATCTACCTTTTTCTAGGAATACAATTCTCCAAATATTTGTCAAGCCTTTCCAGAGGTTGCAATATAGCAATATAAGACTGATAACAAAGCAAGAACTATTGTCTAGGGACTATAAATAACACAGACAGTTCACAAAGACACAGTTCTTACACAGGCTGAAAGTCAGTGATTTCACAGTGCTCAATACAACTGTTCTTGCCAAAACACTGGATATGGAGTAAAAACTGTGCTTATGTGTCATCTTCAAACCTGGGTATAATTACCAAAATTCTTCCTAAAACTATTACAGAATATCAATCCAACTCTGCCATTTCATGAACATAATATAATGGTCAAATCTATCACACAGACATGCATCCTGACTGTAACCAAAACCAATGGAAATGGCTGAGTAGAGAAACAAAGGAAAGGGGGAACCCTATGCCAAGAAGTTCTTCAGGTCCTCAAAAGTCCACCCTCTGCCATGGATACCTTCCATTATCCCAGGTTGCTCCAAGCCCTGTCCTTGGACACTTCCAGTGATGGGGCAGCCACAGGTTAACCTGTGCAACCTGTGCCAGGGCCTTATCAGCCTCACAGCAGAGAACTCCTTCTGCAGATAGTTTTGAAAACTCCAGTTATGGAATTAAAACCGGAGAATTATGCATTTTTTACACTCTGGCTTTAAGATATTAAAAGCCTGGAAAAAAAAAAAAAAAAAAAAAAAAAAAGAACCGAAGGATTGGAAGAGGAGGAGGCGCTGTGGGTGTTGGCGATGTGACTCGCTGAAGAGAGCCAGCTGTGTGCAGCGCCGGCTGCCCTGCTCTCCTCGCAGGTGGCCCTTCCCAGGTGGCCCGTGTCACCTGCTGTCACAGCATCTGCCTCATGATGCCTCGGCCACCCCCGCCAGCCACGCCATGCCGTCAGTAGAGCCGTCCAAGGTAACGCGGCCGTCTAGTCCTTCTTTTTTTTTTTTTTTTTTTTTGTTGTTTTGTTTTGCATTCTCCTCACCGCAATGTTTTTCATGTCCAACACCTCTATCACCAGTACGTTTTCAGAGTACTAACTATTTAATGTGCGGGTTACCCAGTTCGCTTCCTTCTGTAACAGAGCTGGCTGCTGGATTTCACACAGACCCGCAGCTGGGTACTCTTGCCTCTCAGGGGTGCTTTTAGGGAGCCGCGGCCAGTCCTATGCCCGGTCCCGGACCGGAACCTAGGGGACAGACCCATTCACCTCTCCGCCGACACACCCGGGGGCTTGGGAGCAGATTTTAATTGGAATCTGCATTTCGGAGCCGTGCGGAACCTCGGCGGCGGGGCGGCTGTTTCCCGGGCGTAGGGAAGGCTGGGCGCGGAGCCCGTCCGGGTCGCTCCCGGAAGCCGTCAGGGAATTGGGGCCGGCGGGAGCAGCGGTTCTACCCCTGCTTTTTCTCAGAGGAATTACGGGGCGTTCCTTTTCCCGAAGCTGCCTTTGCGTTGAACGTTTTAGGCTGTTTTCAGATATAAAAGTGCCTGGAAACACTCGCTTCGTCGAGTTAGCCCGATGACCCGGAGTTTCAGCTGGTGAACAGAGCTCTTATTTCACTGATACAAACGGAGTGTGTCGAGCAGGAAAGAAGTGAGATTAAAAGTTGTTCCGATGTCCTCTCGCTGTGTTGGGAGTAAGGAGCCAGCTCCCATCCCGGCTGTCAGGCATCCGTGGATCACAGTGGGCTCCCGCTTCCAGCCTGCCGCGAGGAAACCTTGTGGGACCACTGTTTTCAGTGTTTCCTTGTGGAAAAGCAGCTGCGATGTCCGGAGCAGCTCCGGACCACCGGGAGATTTGACCTCCATCGCTTTGATGCCTAGAGAAGCTGACCTCGAACAGAGACTAGACAGAGTTAAAAGGAATAAAATAGGTACTTATTGAAAGGCCTTAAAAGGATACACCTTGGGCAGTACAAGAGCCTGGCTGGGGCTACACCAAGGATGGATCCAAGATGGATCCTGGTCACGAGTTTTTACACTTTTATAAGTTTTGATTCATCTACATGTTTGGGTTAATTATCCAACCACAGCCCCAGGTTATAAAATCTTAACCCCCTGGCTTGCCCCCTTCCCTTCACCGTTGTTTATACTTTTTGGGTACCGGGTGTCCTTCATTATCTAGCTAGGAAGGGATTGTTGTGTCTTAACTACTCTGGGAAGAGAACTCACTAACACCTAATATGAAGTTTCACAGTTACATACTAGGCACCAGAGAATCTGAAAAATGTAAAAGCTCAAACCCAAGGCATAGCTTATGGCAGCTATTTCTCTATGAATATCGGGGGAACATTGCTCCCACTTCCTTGCATATTGGGCCTTCCAGAAAGCAATTTCGGGAGCGGAAAGGGAACAGCGAGGTGTGAAATGCTGGTATTGACAGCAGCCCGTGGCAAGATGCTTTTATTAAATTTGGGGAGTTGTAATTAACAAAGCTTTCTTGAATGGGGTTAGAAAATAAGAGCTATCTTTTCCACAAAAGTAAGCTGCCCTTCCTTCCTGTGTTATTTTTGCATTGTACACTCATAATGTTCCCATGTATGAAAGAGTCTTGTGGCACCTGGGAGCATTTTGTGGTGATTATGGTGATGCTGGGGTGGTGGCTTTGATGATCTGGAAGGTTTCTGCCAGCCTTGATGGTTCTGTGTGATTCTGAAGTGCTTTGCCCTAGAAGATTATTGTCCTGATTTCTGAATGATCACAGTAGGGCACCTCCATAGGATACTGTGGATCAGGGTAGGGAGTACAGAGAAAATGAATATTACAACAAGGAAATATTTTTCCACCTTAAAAGACACCCTGAGTGCATTTGCTGAAGATATCTGTGGTTTAGGGTTTTTTTTTTTGGGTTTGTTTGTTTGTTTTTGGGGAGGTTATTTTGGCTTTTTTATTGGGTTGGATTTGGTTAGTTGGGGGGTTTTTGTGAGTTTTTAAATTTTGTTTTTTTGCATTTTTTGTGTAGGGGGGTTGGGGTAGTTTGCTTTTGTTTGGTTGGTTGGTTTTGGGGTTTTTTTGTTAGGTTTGGGGTTTTTTGTTAGTCAAATAATCTCCAAACTTGGAGCCTCTTGCTTCCAAATTATGTTTCAGCACATGAATGCAAGAGCTGGCAACTACCTTAGGAGCCCTGTGGTCTGGCACAATATTTATGTAAGGGATTAGGGAATGCAATTTGCCATCACCACTACCAAAAATTGTGTCTCACAGCCAAACAACAAATACATCCTCATAAAAAAATAAACCCATGTAATGAAACTTTGGGATTTCTAAGTAATGATCCCATAGCCAGTTCTCCTGCCAAGACAGAGACTTTCTTGCACTTCAGACATAATAGATGATACAGAAATGTTATTTTTTTTCTTGGCAAGTATTTTAAATACAATCTGTCATACCCTGTAGTCTGGTCATGTATCCAGGTGGCTCTCAGAGGACTACCTGTGAGCAGGATGTCATGTGGAAGTCTGATTTCCACAAACTGGATTAAATAAAATGGTGAAAAAAAAAAATCAAGGAACTCATTCATTGATTGAAATGACTTGTAGTTTTAGTGGGCATGATAAATTTTATCTTGAATTTAGACACAAGTATTTTTTAGCTGCATGAACAGCTGCATCTCTGTTATCTCACTCCTGTGGCATTTGGAAGCTTAACTGGAGCTGTGCTGAGTTTTCACACTTGTCTTTTGGCAGGTTTGTTTCCATTAGTGCCTTGCTTGACTGGAACATGATACACGGAGCCTTGACAGTAAAATAGTTGGTAGGAATAAAGAGAAGAAAGTCGGCAGTAATAAAAACTGATTTTTGTTTTGGCTTTTCTAAGGTAGAAGCATTAAGAATTATTTTACTTTTTGTTTTATTTAGGGATCAGAGATGGATTCACCAGAAGGGACCACAATTAGAAGTGAGCAGAAATTCAGGTAACTTGTATTAGAGTTGATACAAAACTGTCTCTTAATGCAAATCTGAAACCTCTGTGGGAATACTGAATATTGAATACAAGAACAACATCATGCCTGAAAACTTGAAATTGTCCCAGAAGTTAGTTTCTTCACTGAGCAAGTACTTCATGCTCACTCAAGTTGTTTATCAGGAATAAATAATGAGAGGAAACAATTCGGGCTAAATGTAGCAGGAAGGCATGGGTCATCAAACACATTTTAGTTGTAGGCACTAGCTGGCAACCATACCTACATGTTTATTGCTTTGCCTGAGGCTGTTTCAAGTTGAACATTATAGTTTGACCTAGACAGTTTCAGGGGACTGTGAAATAAGAGGTGTTAATAATATTTATTACCATGTTACCAGGAACTGAAAATCTGTAACAGGAGTTTGGAATGTCAGGGGAGTTCTGCGTTTCTGTAGTACTGAAATCCTTGTTTGTACAGAAGTGATGTTGCTGTATGGTTTATATGCATTTTCACTTCTTTGCTGAGTAATCACGAAAGGCAGATTTTCCTCACAGTTCCCTATGCTGGTTTGTGCAGAGACTATGGATGTAACACCAACACACCTCTGAGAGGGATCTGTGGGTAGTAATGTCTGAATAGTGAGTTGGATGAACCCTTGATCTAAACCAGCATGACTGCTATGTTCACATATTGTACAGTGATCATAAATTAGAATAAAATATTTCATTTTTTTCCCAGAAAAAAAACCCAAAAGTTTGTTTTCTTGGAATATTGTGACTTGTCCCTTTGAAATAGTTCTACTTCTTTCTATCACACATGTTTTAGTTCAGTCACTGGACAATCTTTTGCCTACTTCTTTCAATATTTCATTGGAAATGGTGTTTGGCTTGCCCAGTGGGCTGGAAGTTGGCAATTGTCAATGTGGATCTCAGAGATAGTAGTGATTTGAAGTTGTTGCCATTTTTTGGCCGGCATTGACCATTCACATTTATTTGTCTGAAATGGCAAAAAGGCTTCAAGGTTATTGTTGGTTTGGGGCAGGTCATGAGCTTCTTGTGGCTGCCGATCTCATTCCTTGTGTAGGAATGGAGAACTCTGTTCCTGCTGTTTGGTTGGTGTTTTGCAGAAACTTTAGTGGCTCAGGTGTACTTCTGGAGTCAGTCCCTGAGCTCTTCAGGCAAGCCAGGAAACATGCTGTGAACAATGAACACTTTTGTTTTCTGTGTTCAAGAAAATTCTTAAAAAGTCTCATAAGAAAGCAGCCTCGGGACCTTCTCCTGGTAATTGGGACGGGGGTGAGTGCTGCAGTAGCCCCAGGAATCCCAGCACTCTGTTCCTGGAGAAGCTGCATTGAGGCTGTCCTTGGAGCAGCTGAGCAGCTGGAGGTGCTGCACCCGGGGGATGTCGCTGAATTCCGTAAGAAAGTAATTAAAGAGAGAGACCTGCTTGTGGTTGCACATGATCTCATCAGGAAGATGTCACCCGTGAGTATGTTTATAACCTCTGTTAATTTCTACACCTAGTATGTATATACTAGTTCTGTATAACAGAACTTTTGTTCTAAGGAAGCACTACTTCCAAAAGGTGAATATTTTCTAGTGAAAATGGAAATTTTGTGAGTAATCATACAGCACATTGTACATTTTGGGGAGGCTAAAAAAAATCCCTGAGTTTTAGTAGAAGTTACCATTCATCAGAATTAATACAAACAAGAGTCCTGACTATTAAATATTTGCTGTATTTTTTCTGAGATGTGAAAGAGGAATTTCTAGATCTGTGGCTATAACTGGAGAGACCCTGAAAGTACATGATGACCTTGGGCCACGCATTGTGAATCACCAGTGCAGCTTACACTTCCCTGAGGACAGCCCAGTTCCTCTTTCCTCAGCGTACCGGGGACACGAAGCCAAACTTCTTCCAGGATTGCTTAATGGAGGTGTTTGATAATTTAGAACAACACATTCAGAACCCTGTGGTTCTGCAGTCCATCCTGAGGCTCATGGAGAGAGGCACAATGGTTCTGACTACAAACTATGATAATTTGCTTGAAATATTTGGTCAGCAACAGGGTAAACCTATGGAATCTTTAGACCTTAAAGATAAGGATAAGGTATGATGAGAACAATAAAATTATTAGATTTAATATATGACAAGTCAGCACATAGGCTGCACTGAAAGATGTTTTCCTGTTTAAAGAGTCAAGACTACAAGTTGTTAATTGTTAAAGCATGTCTATAAGCTACAGCAGATGCCCAGAAGTTTCTTTTACATATCTCTTTATTCTGAATAATCTGGTAACAGTTACCAAGGAGAATTTCATGTGACACATTTGTTAACCAGTTCCCTGCCATTTACGGGGAAAAACCCACAAATTGCTTTACTTATGTCAAGTCATTGTTAAAATTCCAAATAGAATTTCATTTGGCTGGTAGTTAATTTGCTGTTCATACCTTTTCTGTCAGTGCTCCTGGTTGACTGGCTGTTTAACCCAAAAAGCCAGAGACAGCTGCAGTATCAGCCATCACTTTTTTGTTATGATTTAAAGTGAGCTATGTAATTAGTAACTGCAATCTCTTGCTGTAGGAAAGTGCAAAAGGACTTGTTTCTGCTTTAAGTGGTTTTATAAGTCAGTTCAGCTGTATAGTTTTGCAGATTCATGGTGAATGTGGCATATTATAACAAAAGGATGTATCTTGCATTATCTGCTTTAGGTTCTTCAATGGGCAAGGGGCCATGTAAAATACGGAGTTCTTCATATTCACGGCTTATATACAGATCCCTGTGGAATGGTGCTTGATCCCTCGGGATATAAAGATGTTACTCAAGATCCTGAAGTCATGGTTTGTGTGATTTTTAAGATTTTGACTATGTTTTGCCAAAATTGTAATCACTGCAGACAAGATACCTAAGGCTCTGTGGGATCATATAAATGAAATATTTGGAGACCAGAGGGATTAATTACTCAGAAAGGTGGCTCTGTTGCAAGGGCAATCTCTGCCCTTGAGTACTGTGGCTGTGTAAATCACAACCAAACCCCTCAGCTGGATGTCGGAGTTTGTATTTATCCTTGGAAAGAACAGGGGCCTCAAAATACTGGACACCAGGACAAGGATCCATCATCATACGATTGCTAGGTTTCTTAGGGATTTAAACTGGTACCAGCTCTGGATCCTGGACTTAATGTTGTCACAGAAATGCTGTCATAGAAAGTGAAACATTTGGTCAAGAATATTAATTTTGCTTATTTGGAGACTGACCTAGCAGGATCACAATATTCTGTCACCCTGATTCTTTCCATTTAAATTCCCTTGCTGGCAACACTTACATGTCTGTTGAAATTCCAAGGAACGGATTGGGCTGGAAGGGGCCTTAAAGATCATCTTGTTCCAACAAAATTATATTTGCATTATAATTTTGCCTTTTTTGTTTAGGAACAGTGGTTATGAAATGTCAGTTTGACCTGGTCCTAAAACATTTGCTTTTTTCAGGTCACTAGTGAGGTTCTGCTCTGCTGGTCCTTTTCTGGCTGATGTACTTTAAAAGTTCTGACCTTGTCTTTTTTCTGCTGAAGTAAATGTGGCTCTTCTTTGTTTCTATTCCTTCACAGGAGGTTCTTCAGAACTTGTACCGAACCAAGTCTTTTTTGTTTTTGGGTTGTGGAGAGACTCTGCGTGACCAGATATTCCAAGCTCTTTTTCTTTACACAGTGAAGAACAAAATGGATCTAGAACATTACATGTTGGTGCTTAAAGAAAATGAAGACCACTTTTTTAAGCTCCAGGCAGATATGCTGCTACATGGAATAAAAGTAGTGTCCTATGGGGACTGCTTCCAGCAATTCCCAGAGTATGTCCAGGATCTGACTGCTCAAATCTGCAAACAGAGAAGTCCAGGTAATGTAGCCTCTTCAACAGCACAATGTGGAGCAAGTACTGGGCAGTTTGCCCTGCTTGAACACTTCAGCTGATCTGAGGCACTCGTGTGCAGCTTCGTTGCTTGTGGGGGACATGCAGAGTTAGAACATGTGGCCAAACTGTAACTAGATTTTTTTTTTAAATCTGTGGATTTTGGAGGTCTGTGGATTCTTGCAAATTTCATCTTGAATTCTGGATTTGTCTCTTTGTTAGTATTTGGTAAAGATATTTACTTAACATGTATTTATAATGTGAACTACTTCAGCTTATTGAGTATTACATTATCAGAAATTTGACTTGTCAGGAAAAGAGACTAGGAATTGAAGGGATTAACTGGTGGGATAAGCTGGTTGAGCCACTGTATCTGACTGAGCATGGAATGGGAAATTAAATCAGTGCATCCAGTAAGCGTTTGGCGTAGTACACTAAAAGTTACAAAGAGAATGAAGAGAAACAGCTGTATGTCTAAGGAAGGAGATTTCTTTAATGTTTTCCAAACAAGGATAGTTCTGTTTTGGTTTATCCAGAGAACAGAGGAAAATAACTAAAGGACCTTGAGAAGCATTGCTATTTGACACCTATTTATAATTTCAGTGAAACTGTTTTTTCCAAAATTATTTCTAGGTGGTGCATAGCAGGAACCTTTTCCTGAAAGTTCATGCCCAAATTAATATCCTCGTTTTTGTGACTTGATGAATATTCCAATTAGACTGCATTATGTTTTTCTTTCCATGAAAGCTAGAAAAAAATATTTATCACACAACTGAGATTTGAGAAAGTTTGACTGCAGTCTGATTTGCATCAGAATTGCAAGAGGAGAGACCTTACTCAGATTTGAAAATCTCATTATATCATATACAAGTCAAGATCCCAAGCAAAACCATTTTCAGATGTGCAGAACTGCTCTGTACATCAACAAACTGTCAGGGTTTGGTTTTTTGTGCCTATTTACAAAATCTCTTCTAAAATGTGACAGGGAGAGTTTGTTAAAAGGGTTATATTAAAGAAATGAGAAATGCAGAACCAAAATACGCCTGATGCACACTGGGGACTACAGGCCCCTGGACAATCACTGGAAAAGGAACACAGCAAACTACAAGCAGTCCAGGAATCCTGGAATGCCTTGAGGACCACTTCCTAGGAGAGGTGATGGAGAGCTCAACAGAGGAGAGGCTCAGCCAGACCTGAGGTCCGGGTTGGTAGTATCCCTGGCTGGAGTAATCATGTCGTGGTGAAATTCTCAATCTGCTAAACCATGATGAAGTTGCTTAGCCATATTATTTGAAAAACTCTGTCAACTGGGGAAGTTCCCACTGACTGGAAAAGAGTAAACATAACCTCACTTTTAAAAGGGGAAAAAAGGAAGACTTGGGGGATGTGGGTAAAAAATGGGCTGGATGGTCACACTCAGGGCTGTGGTCAGTGATTTTCTGTGTGGATGGAAACTGATGGAAGCTGTGTCCTCCAGGAGTCTGTGTTAGTACCAGAACCATGTAATGGCTTTGGTGGGTATGTAGACTATGAGCTCATGTGTGTCCTCAGCGGATAACAGCAAGCTGAGGGCTGTGGTTGTAGGGAAGGGGTCACATCCAGAGAGACCTGGATAGGCTGGAGAGGTAGGGCTGTGCAATCACCAAGTTCAGCAAGGTCAAGGTTCTCCAGCTGGGTCAGGGCAATTGCAAGCACAAATCAAGGCTGGGGATGAGCAGATGGAGCAATCCTGGAGGGAGGCGGGACAACTTGGGGGTCCTGGTGGCTGAGAGCCGGACAGGCCCGATCCCAGAAACTCCTCTGTGCTGGGCTGAGACCTCAGCATGGCTAGAGGTGGGGGGGGGATTCTGCTCCTCTGCCCTGCTCAGGTGAGACCTCACCTGCAGAGCTGCACATCAGAAGGACATGGAGCTGCTAGAAGTGGGTCCAGAGGTGAGCAATAAAGATTATCAGGGGCTGGAATACCTCTGCTATGGAAACAGGCTGTGAGAACTGGGGGTGTTAAGCCTGGAGAAGGCTCTAGGGAGATCTTAACAGCAGCCTTCCAGTGCAGGGTACATGGGGATGGGACGAGGACAAATAGCTGCAAACTGAAAGGGCATCGATTTAGATTAAAGAGGACATGTTTGTATGATCAGAATGGTGGGGCCCTGGCACAGGTTGCCAAGAGTTGTGGCTGCCCCGTCCCTGCCAGGCTGGATGGGGCTTAGAGCAACGTGGCATAGTGGAAGGTGTACCTGCCCACAGTAGGATGGGTGGAACTGGATGAGCTTCAACATCTCTTTCAACCCAGACTATTCTGAGATTCTAAAGACAAGCTTGCTGTTTTGGGATGGTGGATGAAAGTATAAAAACTTCCTGGATGCTCATGCGTGTTGCTGATGTCTCTTACACTTCTCTAGATGCTGATCGGGTGGATAGCACAACACTGTTGGGTAAGTAACGTTTTTATTTTCACAGAAAGTTCCTCAATCCTACCAATGCCAGAAAAACACCCCTCTTATTTCCAAAGTAGTTAGTGTCCAGAGCTCTGATTTAGCTCTGGAAGTTTGCTGAAGGCTCTTTTTTTACTGTCTGGTTTTCTTTCTGCCTAGCAGCAGGTAACTGATGGCCTTTTCAGGTCTATCAAATGACAAATGACAGTATTACCTCAGAGTACTCTGGTCAACGTTAGTGACTTTTCATATACATTTTCTGGGGCTTTTACATGTTAACATCATTAAGATATTAGGCTTAGATTTCCAAATACAGGTTTCTGTTCCAAAGGCCTTCCTTAAGGAGGTCAGGAAGAGTGAATCTCAAGGGTGTGGTGCGGAAGATGATTTTTCAGCTGAGCTCTTTAGGTTGCTTTGTGGTATTTCTGTGAATAACCCAAGTAATAATACATTCTAATTGATGGAAAAAAAAGCATCAAGCCAATTTTTAAAGATTCCACTCCTGAGAGATCTGTGCTGCTGCAGCCAACATCAGAATTGTATAGAAATACCATTCAGTATTGCATGTAAGGGTCTTTGGCAGTGCAGGAGGTGAAACCCCTGCTCTTTCCCAAAAAAAAAGTACACAAGCTCCAAGACACTTGTGTGCAGGTGTAAAGGCTGAGATTACAGTTTTGTAATTCCAGTGGGATTTTATACTTACCTTTCTCTCAACTGAGTTCATAAATCCCATTTTCAATAAAGTACAATTGGGTGGAAGAGAAACCAAAATCTTGAGTACAATTTATTGCAGTCCTTAACATCACTCTTAACAGTCTTTAGTAACTTGTTAGCATCATCTTTAGATAGTTTTAGCACCCATTTACTTGTAGTTCAGAATACAGACCAAGCAAAAAACCCAAGAGGATTACTGTGCCTAATACCCCATAAAATCTAAGTTAATGTTCTGGTTTTGAAGGAATTTTTATTGCATTCATGTTACTCTCTATTTATACTGTTTATGTACTTCCAACAGCAGCTTACACCAAGGATTTTTGTTGCAGACTTCAGGAATGGTTCAGTTTGGGACCACTGCAGTAATCTATTTCAACCCTCCAGCTCAAGAAGGGGCATCTGAATAAGGGATCCAGACTCATGTGGGAGCTCCAGAAGCATTAAATTAGCTTCAGCAAAAGGCAGCTGAATCCTGAGCTGGGTCCCTGTTTTTTTTGTGTCAGTACTAGAGATCAGTTTTGGGGGAGAGCTTGAGCCCAGAATTGAAGTATGAGAACCAGGATTGTGTTTATCTGACTAGATGATGCTTATAATAAAAATGCACCAAGCACGTGGATGGAGGAATATTAATGTGTTTTCTTTCCCCTCTCTCACCCCAGGAACTTCATGTGTGGACTGTGCTAAAAGGAAGTTAGGAGAAAGCAGCACTGATTCTCCTAAGAGGGTCAAGCAGCCAGATAATGATATACCTACTCTTGAATGAAAAAGCCCCAAGCACCCAAGGCCCACTCCAGAAGCTTTTTAACAGTAGGTTTTACATCTGCTGCATGGAAAGTTTTGAGCTGGTATGTCCATGATTTTAAGTGGAATAAAATTATACATACTATCTTTCTCTTCTCTAAAGCCATAAATGTGTAATGTGTGTAAAGCTTGAGAGTCAAATGAGTCACTACCCCTGACACTGCCAGACCACTCTGGCAGGACCTGCAGAGTCAGACAGAAACAGATGCAACTTCTCTTTGCATTTATGTGAAGCCACTTGGACCAAACTCTTCCCTAGCTGAAGCCACACAACATTTGAATCTGTCTTGGCACACCTGCTTTTGAAACGGAGGGGCTTCAGTTCTCCCAGCAGCTGAACTGCAGGTGGGTTTTTGGATTCTTCAGGGGTCTTGCAGGCTTTAGTCTCTCAACCCCAAGTCATACAGAACAGTGCTGTTCCACATTTATGGAGCCCACAGCATGATGACCCACCTGCTTTCCACTTCTGACATGAGGATTTATTTTTTCCTTTGGTAAGGCACAAGATCACCTGGGGAGGGAAGGCTGGAAGAGTGCTGCATCTGCAGGGACAGACTACAGGGCAGGCACTCCCTGACCTCTCTGCAGTGGGTTCCTGTGGAAATGGTTTAAACACTGCTGCATGACAGACTGTGCTGCTCTCTGCCTTGGACAGCACGTAACAGTCTTGCAGTGGAATGAAACCCAGTCAGTATCAAAGGATCCATCTGCAAGTAATTCCTAGTGTATAAATTTGCCTTTGGTTGAACTGCTCCCAGGGTGGAGGGTGAGGCCCAGCAGTACCTGCTACTTCCCCCACTGACATCTTGGCAGCAAGACAGAATTCCTGCTGCAGCTGCCAGCACTGGTACACACCTGTAGTTTTCCAGTCAGCTGGCTCTCACCTCAGTGTCTGCAGGAGAGCATGTCCAGAGCTGTTCATTGTGCTGATGAAAGCACATGTAGCTGGCAGGACTGAAGGATTACTCCTGTCAGGTTCTTGTGGCTGTTTCCTAAGGATTTCTGTTATGCCTTCTGAGAGCAGGTCACATTGTACTGGAGTTTTGAAGGAAGAGCAAGGGGTGGGTCTGGCAGGTGACCTTTTTCTCTGAACTGTGGTTTGGCAGGTGTTTACTCCCTTGCAAACAAGAACCTCCTGCAGTTCCCTGGGACAAAAAGCTTCAGTGAGGTGCACTGTTAGGATGCTGCTGTGTTCCTCCAGGCCTTCAGGCAGCCCACAGCCACCCTGTTCCTCTCAGAGGATCTATTTACATCAAGATCACATCTGAAAATTGTCTTTTAGCATCACACAGAGCATTATCTGTGAGATTAGCCTCTAACATAAACTTTTGCAGTCAGCATGAACAGGCTGCTTTGAAAACTGATGAGTCAGGCTCTTGTGGATTCTGATGATCAGCTCAGAACACTTCACCTGTTACTTCAAGCCGAAGCAAAATCCACCACTTGCACTGAGGTATTTATGACCCTGGTTACTACCACTATTTAAACCCTGAAGTAATGCAACTCCTTATCATGTGCTTGAAGTTGGGTGACAGTAGGAAATCCCTTCCCCTTGGTAAGGATCAGCTTACACCCAACCCAGCACTGGTGGTTCTTCCCTTATAGATACTGCTGCACTGTAGCTTGTCGAACAGCCTCCCATCTTGAGGGCCATCTATTTTATCCTCAAAAGCAGAAGAATGAGGGGTTATTTTATCTCTTAACATCTCTGTTACTGGATTCTGAATTAAGGCACTGATGCTGACTCATGTCTCAGAGTAAATTTATTCAATGAAGTGTAGCAATAACACAAATATTTGATGAGCATCTGTATTCCTGTGAAACATGTTACACTCCTGCTAAGACAATCTTCCTCCCTGAGGGAGGATCCCCACAGGCCCAGCACAAACCAGGGCTCATAGCACATGACAAGGCAAGTATGTGTAAGCAACCCACAGGACAAAAGGAACCTGCTCTGTGAACACAAGATATAATTATTATGAACAATCCCAAACCAAGGGAAGCGCTTCAGCATACACAGAGGTAGAACATAAGCCAGATAAAGTGATTCCAGCTTTCAGTTTTCTTTACCCAACTGCATCAACTTCAGATGAAAAGTTAATTAATTTTCATCTGCTTAGATGAAAAAGTAACCAGCAAAGTAACTTGAGTGTACTGGGACAGCTGCATAATAACATTACATTTTTCTATATTTCTATATATATTTCATTTGCCTCTATAGCATCTGACTCATTCTTTCCACTTCTGATGAGGTGAAAGAGCTCAGAGGTGAAATTTTTCAAGGTTACATCACTGCTCTAGAGCTGCATTGCAAGTTTTTGTACAGTTAACTAACACTTGTGTAAGGTTGCAGCAGAAGACTGAAGTCTTTCTGGTTGTCACAGAAGTCACCCAAGATAATTAACACATTCCAGTACCTCACTCTTTAGAAAAGAGGAAATAATCCTATCTGAAGGCAAATAGATGCAGCTACAACACGAAAGGTCCTGACTGGAGCAGTCAGCAGCTGAACAGTGTGCGGGCGCTATGGACTTCTCCTAAGAAAAGCAAGAGGCTTGTTCTTTGGCATACTACACTTATGGAAATGAACCTGCAGCCCTTCTTCTTACAGCTTGGAATGAAAGCTTTGGATACCAGTGGGCACACCTCAGAAATAGCCTCCGTAATAGCCTCTATAACAAAACTGCATCAAGGAGTAGCAGTTGATTCCCTTAATATTTTGCAAAACTGCTTCACTTGAAAAGCAAACATTTCCTTGTCAACATCTAATAGCCACATTCAAACTCAGATTTGTAACAATCAGCTGTGAACCCAATTCCAGTTGTCACCTGGCCCTGACACCATCCATGCACTATTCAAAGAGAGAACCACAGCTGGGCTTCTCTGCTGTATCCTGCTCTTCCTCCTCTTGGTACTCAGTAAGATCCAGGGTCAGGACTTGGCTGAACATAATATCATCGTGCTGAGAAGAAGGAGGATCACACCATGTAACACACTTTTGGTACTTGAAATAAACATTTCCTAACTATTAGATGCGATCATGAGTTTGATTTCCCCAAAGGATGTTCCCTGGAGCCAGTGCCTACACAGCAAGACACAGCCAGCCACCAACTGTGTGTGCATGATTCACTGGAGCAACGCTTCAGGTGCAACCCAGTACTTCAACAACCCCATGTGCATTATTTAACCATAATTAATTGTTACCTCAGGACATACTCCTATCAATGCATCTGCCTTGCAAAAAAACTCTTCCTTCAGGGAAATGACTATCATTTGGGACTGTTCATGTGCCTGTTCTCTAATGAAACGCGAGACCTTTGAAAAGAAACCAAGTATTGCAGTTAGTTCTGGCAACCTGAAACAATGCTGTAATTAGGGACTGGTGAGGGAAGAACTGAACTGTGCTAGCTGCAGAATTCCATCACAAAATAAGATTCCTAAAATGATAAATAAATCAGTTTTAAAAGCCAAGTATTTTGCATGGTTTTAAGACAGCCCCCCTCAGTTGTGCTGCTTTTTGAAAACATTTAAGAAAATAATGGTTCATTCCAATGACTAAAGCTACAAAAAACATCAGTGCCAATGAGCAACAATTTTACTTTCTATAACTAGAGAGGAAGGTGGAAATTCCCAAATAAGTTTTTTTAAAAAGGTGAAAAGTTTGCTACTGGCTGTATAATAACTTAAATTAGTTCACTGCAGACAGCAGCAAGTTTCTCAATGATAATGCAACTTAAAAGTACAAAATTTAAGTTACTAACTAGTGAGTATGAAATGCTGCATAAAGGAAAACCAGTACATTTTTAATGAGCCCTCTGCCTGCACTGTTCTCTCTATATGACATGGAAATTAATTTTTTTAACGGAAGACCTGTTAGTAAGTTACAGGAAGAATTGTTGTTACTAAGTTAAAATTTTATTTGTTCTATTATTTTTATATTAATTTCAGAGTATAGTTCCAATAAGTGAGAGATCTGCTTTAATATATCATCAAAGAAAGAAAAGAAACAGATGAATTTCTTATGATAAATGGATGCAAATGAGTACCAGCAACAATCTTTCACAGATCAGTTTTGCTCACTTGCAGTATTTAATTTTAGCTCTGTTTGAATTGAGAAATCCAGGTGCATAGAGGCAAAATCACCTCCGTTTCCAGTACTTTGACAAGAATGGTGCTTAGCACATCCCTAGGTGTGAAGGGGACCTCTCTTCTGCCAGGCAGAATGAGCCTCCTCAGAGAGGCAAAGTGCAGCAAAGTGCCTAGTGCACTCTACCATCAGCTCTGTTAATGCATCACAGGTAGCCTGTATGGAAAACTGGCAACATCCCAGAAATCCTCACCTTCATTCCATGTGTACAGGATTGGGGCAGTCAAACTGCAACAGGAACTTATTTGGATTAGTAAAGTCATCCAGGTAACAACCAGGCAAGGGCATGATCTGGGTCCCTGCCCAGCTCAGACAGAGCCAGGAAACACACCAGCCAGCCACCCCAGAGAGCGCAGAGATGGACAGTGCTTATCAGCTGACACACCACAGCTTCCATGAAAAGCAGAAATGTGAAGTTCACCAGCAAATGGTGTAACAGCAAAGGAAAGCCTGGAGTCAGCCTGCACTGCTCCAAGTCAGCCTTGAGACATCTGAGTCCAGAAAGAATAACACACACTGGGGGTATTTAACCAGAATCTATCATCTTAGAGTGGTCCCAAGTGAGACTCATCAGCAGAGCAGTATCTGATAGAAGCTCAGCTCACAGAGGTTCTGTAACCTTGTTTTTGCTCATGTCACTGAGAGCCAAACCCTAAAGCTTCCTTAGGGATCTTCATTATAGCCCCACTACATCCCATCTAATGCTTCTGAAACACAGCACCAGGTTAAAACAACCTCAGGGCCAGGGTAACCCTTGTGGACTTGCATCCCAAGGATTGTTTAGGGAATTCAGGTTCAGGAACCTCTCACATGAGTCAGTAATCTCCAAGAAGGAACTGAATTCTATCTGGCAGGCACAAGTGGTAGAGCTTCCCAGCTATCTATTCCAGAGGTACCCTCCAAGCAAGCTCTGGGGTACTTGATGCATCACAGTTAATGCCATCAGGGGAAAAACCAAAATGTTTGGTGTTGAAACAACTGCTTTTGTTTGTTAGGCTCTACCAAGACTGACATTAATAGTAATGCTAGTAGAAATACTGTTCTGAAAAAAGTGCTTCCATAGAAGAAAATTCAGGCATATGTGGAGAGCTTTAAGATTCCTCCCTACAAACAATCACCCCATTCTGAGCCTCCCCCTCCCAGGGCTGCCATGCACAGCTTCAATCTCTGCTGTTTGTACTGCAGCCTCAGTTCTTGTTACATTGAACTGTTATTGGCAAAAAGGGAAAGATAAATTGAGAGGGCAGCAAAGTGTTTTAATCAAGAAAAGTCACGTGACTAAAATGACTGGAACAACAGCTTAATTGGTCCTAATGCAAAAATAGTTACTAAGCTAATTATATGAAACACTCCAGTGACAGAATGACTTGGTTTCCACACGCAGACACGCTTCTTGGAGCCAAGGGAACTCCAAGGCCTTACCAATTCCAAGCAGCACAATTCCCAGGTGCCCTGCAGGTCAGACTGTGCCACATGTGCACACAGAACACACCTGCACACCTTCACATTCCTCACCACCTCCTCTCACCTTCACAATTTAGAGACCAATCAAACACACTTGAATTTAGCACTTAAATTTCGCCCATATCTCACAGAATCATTACTTCAGCCCTAATCCAATCTAATCTAAAACAGGTTCAGTCAGGCTAATCAACCTTTGTATCCCAACACAGTGCAATGGAAGTAGCCACCCTTCTGCAAAAGGTACCAGATATTGTCAGTAAAAGAGCAACTTACTTTATCGATGTTTGTGTTGTCCAGTGGAGCATCTATCTCATCCAAAATGAAAAAAGGAGCTGGACGAAAGCTGTAGAAGACAAGACAATATTTTGCATTGAGATACTAAAATGTTAATCAACATTCTAATTACTTACTCCAAAGTAAGTAACAGTGATAGTATTTTGCAATATTAGTCTTGCATTTATTATAATTGAACAATTAAGTATAATTTAACATTTAATATTAAATAATACACAAGAAATTAACAGTTAATATTTTAATTAACATGAAATCCTACATTAAATATTTAAAGTAACGACAGAAATAATATGGACTTCAGCAATGCTTGATTTAGCAGAATTTTTTTTAACACGTGTGTAACACTGTCTATTTCTATCACCTACTTGCCCAGACACTTGGAGAATACCCTAATACTTCTTTTTTTCCCCCAGATGATCCCAGAACAGTTCTTTTACCTGTGTATGGCAAACACAAGAGCCAGGGCTGCCACTGTCCTTTCCCCTCCTGACAAACTGTCCATTGGCATAAAGCGCTTGCCTGGAGCCACGCAGTGAAAGCCAATGCCTTCCAGATAGGGCTCCTCTGGATTTTCAAGACTAAGGAACGCCTGAAACAAATACATTTAATTATTAATAGTGAGATTTATCAAATTATTTAGAAAGGTATTTTTTAGGTTTAAATACTGCCTGAGCTAGTGAGGAAACCAGTGAGTTTGCTTCGCTTTTAGAGAACCTGTTCATCCATTCTGAGAGCAGCAGTATCTGATTCCCAGAGAATATGGTGCCACATATTTGTTAGTTCTGAACTTTCAGCTAATGAACAAACTTGATTTTATCACCTTTTATGTAACTGCTTTGATTTTTTTAGTTATTAAAATGTTAAGACTTCTTTTTTGGCCTGGAAGACAGTATTTTTGCAAAATTGCCTTTTTTTGGTGAAAGGTTAGCTTTACAGAACCTAGCTTTGAGCTGGACAAAGACTGCTTGTATTAAAGCCTTTTTCTGTACTTTGTAGCCTGGCTCCCAGGGACAAAATTTAAAAGCATTATTTTAAAGGAACAACATTTTTCCTAAAAGTATGATGGGCAAGATCTTTCCTACATGGTTTATTTTTCTTATTAACAGAAGAGACAATAAAATCATACATATTCTTCCCCTTCACACAAGTAAAGACAAGTAAGAGATTTCCTTACTACACCCTCATTTCAAATGTCTCCTCTCAGATTACAGATATCATGGAACAAAACCAAAACAACACGCTGAAGGAAAACACAAAATCTTAAGACAGATGAGAGTTCAAACCTTTAAACATTCCACAGTCTACGGAATTTGACGTAACCGAAGCATTTGGGAGTTCCCTCTTGACTTTTGGTATTAATACAGGAACAGTAACAAAAGCTAATTGTGAGAATTTTTCTACGTGTTTCTTAAAAGTTGCAAACTATTATGTCTATTTATGTTTTCTAAATATTTAAGTGGGGTAGAAGGCAACTTCAAGACCTTGTACAAAACACTGGCACTGATTTATGATTTTCAGTTGTCTGTACTAATGATTATTATTTGTATAACTTGATGTGTAAACCAATGTTATTTTTAAATGAAGTACTCAATTACATTTCACACTTGTGTTCTGATAATTTACAAGTCAGCTAAAAGCAAAGAGTAAAACTAAATCAAGCTGAATAGTTCCCAATTTTGCTTGCACATTACCTCTAATGTCAAGCATACTTAGGCTTATGCCTATTCCTTCCCTGACCCTAAATTTCTGTAGTCCTTATTTCTGTCATCTTCTTAATGAGGACTGAGACTGTCTTTGGAAACCGCAAGTGCTACTTTATTCTAGGTAACAAAGCATCCAGTAAGGCCTTTAAGGCAAAGCCCCTGAGCACGACACACCTGAGCACTACTGTCCCTGCAAAGCCTCTTGTAGATCCTGTCAATGGCTATGGAGGCATGCTCAAAGCACCGGGTAAACAGCTCATATCTCCTTTTTTTCACCTCTACAAATTCCTGCTTGCATATTCTAGCCTCTCTTCTGCTGGTCTCAAAAGCTACGGAAAAAAATAAAATCATAGGAATTGAATTAAGGAGTCTTTGAGCAAATACACAGAACAAATATATACTGGGTACCATGAGCAGCATCCAAAAAACCTTATTGCAGAAAAAGGAACAGACCAATATAGTGCGAGTTTCCTTCCAGACTTCAATTGTCTGGAGCAAGGAACAATATTCTCCTAATTCCTTCCAGGAGCCAGGCAGCCCTAAGCAGCAGCACTGACCTGGTACAGGTGCAGAACCCCTTACGTTTCTTACATTTTTAATATCTTCAAAACTCTGAAGATAATAATAATTTTGCAGAAATGCTCATGTCTGAGTTTTCGACAACATACACAGTTCCTTCAGTTATGTAAGAAAAAATTTAAGCAATTTTAACATTAAAGTCAGTACTTCTCAGAAATCAAGTAAAAACTTTATGATGTCATGTGGTGAACAAGTATCTTCCCCATCATTCCAACTGTATTTCAAGAAACTACTGCACACTCAAGTGTACGTTAATGAATTGTTTACATATAATTACAAAGATAACTGAGGATAAACACTTGAGCACAAAAACAGCAGTACCAACCCCAAGAAGAGGGATTTCAATTAGGGTGGAATCACAAAAGTGACTGACATGAAAGACTCAGTGTTACCATCTATTGATTCTTGAAACTTGTCCCGAGCTATCTGTAACTTCTCTCCTGCTCTCAGGTTTGGAGCAGCTGTCTTCATTAATGTGACCTCTTTAGATTTGATTTCCTGCTGCATTTGCTTCACATGATCCTCAATATCTTCATCAGATTCTAGTTCCTAAAGAAAAAAAAAAAAACCAAAAACCAGAGCAATGTAATTTGCTTTTAGGCCAAGACATTTCAATGCATACAGCAAGCATTCATGGTTCCTGAAATAATTACCCACTCATTAATAGCTCAAACTTGAAACACAACTGAGAATGCCACCCAGGTATTAGTTCTTGCAATGCATCTACCAGGCGTTCATTCTTCTTCCTCAAGACCTTTAAAAACAGGGAGCCAATTATTTTTCCCTTGATTCTGTTTTTAAAATACAACATAGGGCCAGGATTAGTGCTTCACTCCTTGATTTTTAAAGAATAGGTTCTCAGTGAATTCTCTGAGATAAGTTCAACTGATGAGATTCATCCATGCTCTGTGCTTAGCCTCTAACATTTAACTATTTTCCTCAAGATTAAAAAGGAGAAAATATTACAAAACCTGCTGAGAAAATGTGACCTAATGGGATGTTAGACAGGGAAGGATGGAAAGCCTCAGTCTCTGCAAATATCACAAACAGAAGGTAAACAACCCCCTGCAGCCATCCTTGGGTTCTGGAGTTTTCAGCCGTAACATACAAAGTTGGAACTTCAAGGAAAAAAGTGAAAGAGGAAGGAAAAAAAAAAAAAAAAAAAAAAAAAAAAAAAAAAAAAAAATCAAGATTATATTAAGTATTTTTGTGATTCAGGCAATCGGAAGTTAAAGCCAGTTATATGGGAAACTGACCACAGAAATCCCACACATCAATACTATGTCACGAGTACAAAACCAGAGCACACATACACATGCACTTCAGCTTAGGAGTGGTTTGACCAAGTGTCACTTAAAGACCAGGGTGAAGAACAAACTAAACAACAAATAAAATATAAAATATTTCACAAAAATAAAAATCAAACACTCAATCTCCAATAACTTCTGACAGAAAACATTACCTTTAGATTGACTTCTAGGGTGCTGTAGTCTATCTGAATTCCCTCTTCCCTTTCATAGATCCCTGATAGAGTCTGGGTTTCAGTTCCTAGCTACAAGATGAAGGACATTCCAGTTCAGAAAAATAACAGTTAACTTTGAAACTGCAAAATCAATTTATTAAAAGGTTTTAAAATTAAGAGACAGTGGTAACACGGTAAAAGGTAAGCTTAATTCACAGCTCTTCCCTGGCCCAAATGGAATGAACAGTTTAGATCTCATGAGCCTAATTAACACACACGCACACTCCTGTTAAATGAAGATAAAAACCATCTACAAAACTCAGCTTGAAGCTGCATTAAAGCAGCAGCAATCTGTTTATTACATATTTACAACACTGTACCTACTGTAAATCTCCTGATTGGAAAGATGTACACTCCCTGATACCTCAATCCCTTCCAAGGGAAGGTTTAAGTGTGTAAGCTGAGGCATTTCTTCCACTCTTAACTCAAAAGAATAGAGGAGCTTCAGTTCAATATGGAATAAGCAGAGAATCTTCTACTCCCTGTAGCCTAATTTCAGCCACTTTCCCTCAAATGAAACATGGGCTATCTCTCATTACTTTACAAATTCACACACTTGTTACAAGTTTTTCAAAACCCACAGCTTATTTCTTTTGTAACAGTGCAGAAAGTTTACTTCTACTCACAAAAGGTATGTTGGAAAAAGAGGGAAGATGGAGACAAGTAATAAGGGGCAGTCATCAGATAGAAGCAATATTTTTGCCTATGTACATCTATGTACATCTACTGAACACAAAAGGATGATTCTGTATACAGTACTTATCTTATGGATGACAGACCAAATATTATCTCAACCCTCGCATGTGCCGTATTTATTTACATTTCCAAACTGACCCCCGCATATCCTCTTACTTCATACCCATTTTCTTGTACCACAAGATTTCATATATTTCACAAGAGTATGTTTCAAGCACAAGCAAAAATACTTGTAAACAGTATTTCTGTCCACAAAAATAAAAGTAAGTCCTTCTTTTGAATGAAAGAGACCTGACCACACAAATGGAGTTATTGGTTTGAACACTACTATGTAAGAGAAACAGTCCTGTAAGGAAAGAAAAAGGATCTTTAAATTCATGATTAAGTGTTCCTCCATGATATCTATGTTCTATAAACACTTTAAGTACCTCTACTTCACTGATGTCATCCAGTGATCCAAACAGTAACTGGATTTTCAGGTCCTGCACCTTGCATTCAAGCAGCAGATTGTGTCTCCTTAATCTCTTCTCTTCCAGAGAGGTTTCTAGAGCTGCAGCTTTCCTCTGCAACTCTGTGGCTTCTCTACATGCACAAAACACACAAAACAACTCAAGAGTGGAAACATCACTGCTAATAACACCCACAGAAATACAGCATGATAAATGCAGCACAGAAAACAGATTCCAAGCACCAAGAGGGTTGTTTCCTCTGCAATAACCCCCACCAAACATAAAGGAAAATGGAACTGTACTTCTTGCATCCCTTCTATTCTCCCAAATTACTCCAGAGGGAGCTTCAGTCTCAGTATATTGCCAAGCTCACTTAAAAGCACATTCAAATACCCATCTTTCCTAATTACAGCTTACCTCTGGTTCCCTTTAACTCTAGTGAACATGTATGGAGATTTGATCTTTTAACATGTAATCGAGTATATTTTTCATTACTCTCCTTGAAACAGCTTGATTCTTTGCAACCAATTTCTCTGATAGCATCAAGTTACCATCAGCATAAACTGTCCACAAAGGAGCAGATTTAATATAACAGTATGACAAAATAATGACCTAAAGCTAGTATTAGTTTAAGGTATCCAACACATGAAAAGTCTGCAAAAGTAACAGTGAAATCAGAAAATAAAATTGTTCCCATTAGTCAGACCCACTGTACAACTCAAACTAAACTGGAAAACTACGAGGGAATTTCACATGCCCCCAATCAAGCTGTAAGCTACTACATACTCACCAAAAGATATGAGAGATCTGTGGTCAGAGATCACAGTGAGACTTAAGACTGGGTAGACAATAAAATATTTCTGTATGGTTTATGGCATGGGTCTCTTGAAATACTCTCCTTCACATTGAATTAGTAACACTGTCAAACTAAGGTACACTATAGATGCAAATCACTATGTCTCTAATAAATCTTTCACAAGAAAACAAAACAAGAGAAATCCAAACATGTGATCAGTAAATCCCTTCTAAATATTATCCCTTAATCATCTCCCCAGAGTAGAAGTCAGAATTACCTATTAAGAGTTAACATTGTCTTTCTGAACTCTTCAACTTCTTTTTGACTTTTTGTAAGCTCAGATTTATGAGCACTTAATCTTTCCTTAAGGTGTTGCTGCTCCTCCAACAGGTCATTCACTTTTTTTAGCAACTTTTCCTCATCCTGCATAGAAATATTTACAATTTTAAACTCAAGAATCTAGATCTGGAACCTCTACTATACAGAAAGAAGGACTTAAATTTTAAACCTGTTACATTCAAGTGTGTTACAGCACAGGATCTGAAAGGCACTGAGGAGGGAGCATTTCCCCCACTTTGTGGCACTTTAATGCATTTCACTTCTTAGTTTTTGTTCAAAGCACAGATTTTCTCCTTCCCTTTTCTGTGAACAAGCACAAGCTTGTTTCTGTAACAAGCACCATTAGCACAAGACAGGATAAAGAACACTGTGAAGGAGGAACCCATGCATATTACTTCAACTAAAAATCTAACTTGGTTTCATAGCATTATTTTAAATGTATTAGTGGCAGTAAAGTAGCTTAAAAATGTAAAGAGCTGCTTTCTCTTTGTCATAAAATCTTCTACTGAATCTGAGCCATCTGCTGCTGGTTTTATCTATAATTGTATGTTGCCTTTTCATATCAACAGAACGCATTACCTGAACAAAATATAAACTAATACTGTACAGATAGTAAACCAAAACTTAATTCTTAGTAAGATTATTATTAATAATAAATAAGCATCCAAATACGTCAGTTTATTCCAAGGTTAAAATGCAATATGCATCTGCATTTTTCCAAGCAATTACAAAGTCAACACTGAATTGACACCTTGAAAAATTAATCCACAGCATCAACTACATTCATTCAAAACCAGAACTGAGAGGAAAGAATGCACTGATTTTAAGAGACAGTGAAATTGATTTTATTATTACCTTCTGCAGCTTGATAATCTCAGTTTCATCTTTATGAACTGTCTCCCTCAACTTGCTGACTGAATTCGTTAATTTTTGTAGATGATCACGATTGTACTCCAGCTGAATGTTCAGTCGTGTCCTCTGATTTTCAAACTCCAGTCTAGTCAAAGTACAGGATTTAAAACCAGTTCTTAAAAAGCAGGCTACTAACTGTGATTGAACTCTATGTGAACACAAATATCTGCATTACATTGGTTCTACTACATCACATCCTGCAGATATATGGGAAATCACAAAAATATAGCGATATTGGTTAAACAAATACAAAACAGAATATAGCCACATTAATATAGAAAGCGACACTAAAACTTCAACCATCAGTTCATTTTAGTTTTCTCCTTCTAAGATACAAATCTGTGGTGAAGTGATATGTATCTGTGAGAGAAAAACTAGCTGAGGTTGCCTGTGAAAAACTCAAGAACCTGTTTTCCTTATAAGAGTATGTTCTTATACCAAACACCTGCATCTTACACCCAGTTCTTAAGATTTTTCACACAAGTGACCCTTCATGCTATTCTCAATCTGAGATATTGCCATTTTTCAATGTGGGCATTAGATAGCTATAGATATAGATATAAAAATATATTTTTATATTTTTACAACTGTGCTACCAAAATAGTAAATGCTACCTTTCAAGTTTGTTGCAAGCTGTCACTGACTCTGTCTAACAAACCCAAACCATAGCAGTGATCTAACCATGCCTAACTAATCTATAGCCTAACTAATAGCACTGGCCTAACTAATCCTTACAGTGGTAAGGAGAACCTTCTACATTCTCCTAGGACTTCGTGTTATTTCCTGTGATAGAGTTTCTCAAGTACCAGTGTGCCCAATCTAATACCAACCACTGGTTTACATTTTAGTGACATATACCACCTTCTCTTATCAATCTCCTCTTGTTGTCTCACATGTTCTTGTTCATACACACGAATATTTTCTATACCAATTTCTTCACAGAATTCTCGGAAAACATCATCTTCAACCTTTGAAAACAGAAATAAAACAAAAAATGATTATACTATTTTGAAACTCATAGCTGTAAAATATACAATCACTTCATGCTACAGACTAGATTTTTAAGGTACTTCATGAAAACAGTTAACAACTACGGAGAAGTAATTGCACTTGAAATTTTCAAATAACACTTTCAGTCCAAATGCCATTCATAAGGCATATGTGTCTGTGATCTACCAAGTGTAACTAATCTAAGCTCTTCTTGACAGCACCTGGCCATTCTGAAGACAAAAGTCATCATAGTGTAACCAGCCTCCCTGGTTTTACCCGTTGTTCCTGTTGACAGCTGAAGAAGAAAAAAAGCTGGACAGTACATTAATCAGATACACCAAATTTCTTTGAGTTGTAGTTCAGTTCTTTAATTTGAATCCTTTCAAGAGATCCATAAATATTAACTACTGTGCTCTGTTTATAGAAAATGATAGCAAAAACTCTGCCATACAGTAGATACGAACAAAAGCATTAGTCAAAATCAATTCGAAAATTTTAAAGAAAAATTTAAGCAGGCAAATACTAGGTACAGTGTATATAGCTGGACTGAAGGAAGAAATAGCAACAGTCCATTCCTATAAATCCCTATTTAAAAGGAAACTCAACACACTGAACAAAATTTTAAGAGAACTCTACAGGTCAAAGCCTGGTATTGTTAATACTGTTTTAATATTCAGGCTTTTTTAGCCAGGTAGCAAATACTACATCAAACCAAGTTATACTATCCAAGTTACACTACTCTTGATTCCAGATGATAGCCGCTATGTTTTTGTTTTTTTCAGAACAAGCAAAAGAAAAGTTCCTGTATCTGGAATTCCTACACGGTTAACCGTCAACGACTTTCTCAGGGTTTGCAGATGACAGACATCTGCACTCCCTCATGCCTGCACCCCAAGCAAGACAGAGAACAGGCAGCAATTTTGGCTTGTTCTTACACGTAGAATTCCAGTCATGGATTAATCCCAGACTGACTGATGAGAATCGGGTCAGAAGCCAGGAACTAAATTACAGATGTACAATACAGCCTGAGTTACTGCAAACAGTGGTGAGGAATCACTCCTTCTCCAGCAATATACATTTACACCAGCATTTAAGTCCTGGGCTGTGAATTTTCCAGGTAAAATTGCAGTACCGTTTTACCACAACTTATAGCAGATTTCTTTGTTTGACAAGAGTAGGAACAAAGGCAGCCTCAAGACAGGTAGAAATGAGGTGCCTATTTCCCCAAGAGGTCAGTTACTGCCTACTCTAGCAGAACACAGCAGGAAACTCCTCTTGGCATCACATTAGGCTTTACTACCATTCCTTCCGCTGAATGCCTTTAGTCTCTTCATGACAACCCTGCTCTAAAATCTAAAATACACTGTCTATATGAACTGTTCTGGGCATCACTGGAAGATTAGTAAATGACAGAGAAACTGAGAGATGAGATGGCAGAAGTGTCTACACAAAAAATAGCTCAGAAACCAAAGTGGTGGATCACATACTTTTCCTGCAGACAGGAGCAGATTCTAAAGACAAAAGCTGTTTAGTACCATAACAGATAACAAATCTGGACAGATGGGGATAGAACAAGATCTCCATGTTCTACATCACCTACACCTCTAAAGAGAGGATGAACAAAGAACACTCAGTTTTATCACAGGCTTCATTTTTCACAAACTGGACTTGAATACAGGTATACAACAGTCCTAAAAAAACCAAAACACACCCCAAAAACAACATGCAAAAAGAACCTTCTTCCCACCCAGCAAAGGAAAAAACCAAACAACAAAATCACAGCAAGAAAACCTCTACAGAAACAAACAAATCCCCCAAAAAAGTGAAATAGGAATTTTCTGACAATCATCATGAACACTTCAGCCATTCTCCCAGGGTAATGAGAGCACAGAGAAAAATCAAGAACAAATACCAGCTACTTCCCAAGAGAAAGAAAGCTTCAGACTATGTTATTTTTCATCTACTTTCCAAGCATACAGGCCATCCCCCAGACGTATCACCTGTAGAGCTCAAAACAAAGGCCTCTCACCGCACTGAGGACTGTTTTCAGCTCTAGAAAGCTGTAAAGCTTCATCTGTTTGAGACAAAGATGGATTTGGTTGGTTGGATTTGTGTTTAGCACTTGACAGTCACAGAACTTTGACTCTAAGGAAACTGATTTGCAAAGCTATGACTCATATACGCTAACATTCTCTGTTCACAGATACCCTGATAAGAAAGGTAGAGGATGTGGAGAGATTGCTGGAATAATGCACAAGTCTTGCTGACAAAGCAGTTTTCAAAGTTAAAAGTTGACCAGGTCTAAACAACAGTAAAACTTAAGTTTCTGTAGCCTAAAAGCACTAAAAGCACAGAGTTTTCAAAACTCTGAAAAAAGGCATTACCTCGTTAATTTTTTTCTGAAATTCTTCTATTTTTTCTTTTCTTTGTACTACTCCTTCATTCAGCATATCATGCTGAGCCTCAATATTTACCAGTTCACTTTCCAGTTTTGATTTTTCCTGGATAGAAAGGAAAAATATGGTAATTTTTCTTAACAGGATGATCAACTTGCTAGAAATTGAGACAGCTCTGTTTCAGGTTAACTGTTTTTTCTGATTAAAAACATGAAATATTTTCTTCTCAAATGGCACTTAGCCACTTTTATTGCCAATCTGCATGTAACAATTACAGTTTTAACTAGTGGAAAAGAAAACTTAAAAAAGCACTTTGACTTACAGAATTCTGAAGGTTACTAAATGAATAAACCAAGCTTAACAGGAAACCAAGTTATAAAACCACAATAGAAAGACTCATGTACTCTGCAATCCTGTTTTTCATATTCTATCAATTCCTCAGTTGTAACTGCTCATGTAAAATTTTAACTGAATTTTAAAAACTATGTAAAGAAGTAGCATTACTTGATCAGTAATTGTTAAAACAATTATTAAACATGAAAATTATAAAGAATTAATACTACACCATAAAGAAATTAGCAAGATGTTTCTTTTTAATAAGGTCTAATTCACTCTGTGAATATTTAAGTCGTGTCTGAGTTCCTTGGCACTGAGCACGCAATTGCTTCAAGTCAGCCTCCTTCCGTCTGATCTTCATTAAGTCCTGCAGAAGCGTTATGGTGGGAGAAAAAGCTTTTTAAACAAAAGGTGAGCTATTTGAAAATTATTTGCTTTTCAGATTTTAAAGCTAGCCTCACTGACATAGGCCTCATTTAAGGTAAAGCCTGATAGCACAGGTCATATTCAATATTAATATTGTAATGGATTTATCTCTCCCAAGAAAGTAGCTGCTCATAGATTACATTACACCTCGATCCCTCTTAAAAAAAGCCAACACTAAAGGTATGACAAATCATTTTACATTGGCAGATTTTGGTTCATGCTAACATTCCCATGTCAACACAATCATACTGTCATTTTCACTAAAAGTCTTCAGATACTCTTAACTTATTCCTGGAGGGAGCTTGGACCAACAGTGTTGTCCTGTATTTCTGCCTGTGAACTGAGAATCATAGCTCAGATTTGAGATGCAGAGTTCAGTATTAACTAGAATAGGATGAACAGTTTTTATGTCCTGTCTGCATCTTCTAGAAGCTTTGCAAATTACATTTTTAGAAAATCACCTTCCTAGAACTAAGTTAGGCACAGCATGACTTCTGCAGTTAAGTGCTTTTAAGATACCTACCTTTAACTCATTAATCAAGCTATCTCTTCTTTCTTTCATTTTAGTAATTTCCTTCTCATCCCAACATCTAGCTTTAACTCTTAAATCACTTGATCCTCCAGAAATAACTCCAGATTTCAAAAATAAAGTTCCATCAAGAGCCACTGTCTGGAAGAAAATAAGTTACATCCAAATAAATCTGAAAAAAACCCAGCTAAAATACCCCACGCACTAGCAACCAAGATATGGTAGTTAAACAAGTAACAAGCACATTTGAATTAGACTCAAATTCTTTTTTTTCTTTTCCAAACCTGCTTACATGAGACATTTGAAGTAAAGAGAAATTCCATTTTACTTTCTTCTGTTTCCTCTGAAGAGAAGTTCTGAATCTCAAATAAAAATGACACTCACCTTCAACTTACAGCTGTCTTCATCCAAATTTTATAAAGTTTATTAACAGTTTATTTTAGAAAGAATCAAATGCTGTGTGCAGCAATAGAGACAGGAATAAGAAAGAAAGAACTGCAGGAAATTACACAGAAGCTTCCAGTCCTTCACATGATCTATATCTACAACTAAGAAATTCTGGCAGATATTTTAAAGAATTTTTAAAGCATTTCTCCAAAGAAAATCTTGCAAGATAAAGTTTGTACTTTTAAATCAGACGGTTTTAGAAGTAGGATTATCCATCCCTCCTACTCCTCATAGGAGTAGGACCATACCAAGAACCACATTTGGACACTAACTATCCTTTCATTTGCCTTTTCCCAGGACACTGCTTCAACTTACAATCAGAGGAAAATACAGCCATGTGAAGTATCTAGTGCATTGCTTCTGTGGGATTAGACAGCATAGTACCAACTCTGTGTTTATCTGCAATACTTCTGCATGTTTACAGAAGAATTATTTAATGGTATCAAACATATAACTGTTGCAATGAAAAATGCATGCAACAAACTTTGGCTTCTTACTTTTAACCTCACTGGTCCATCAAATGCAATGTGTTTTGCTTCCTTAACAGTTTCACAGATCAAGGCATTCCCACTCACAAACTGAATCACTTTTTTCAGCGCAGCAAATTGCGTTTGTACAACATCCACCATCATTTTAGCTCCTCTTATCTCTCTTAGCTTCTCATTAATTGGTTTAACCTATAAAGCAAACAAGCAGTGTTAAGAATCCATGTTGTTACAGCAAAGCATGTCCAAATCTGAGTAGTCTGGGGACAGGATGTACAGATCTGCATGACAGGGAGCTCAATCACTGCAAGACTAGAAACAGATCTGTGCAACCTATTGTATTACTACTTATGATGCATTAAGACACTATTGTATAACCTATGCATCCCATCAAAGGACACCAGCACACGGAGAATAAACAAGAGAGTTCAAGGTGTGTGTGGTTGCAGTGCTACCACCTTGCCCACAGAAGCTGTGGCTTCCCCATCCCTGCAAGTGTTCAAGACCAGGGGGTAGGAGCAACCTGGTCTAGGGGAAGGTGTCCCTGCCCATGGCAGGGGTGGAACTGGATGAGCTTTAAGATCCATTCTAAACCAAACCAGTCTGATTCTATGATTTTTGGGGTCAAGGAGACATGATCAGATAGCTCCTACAGCTGGAGCAGTGCCATGGAGGAAATACAGGCTTTTTGGGAAGACAGATGGGGTGATGACAAGGAGGTGAAGTTACCCTTTATGTGAGAGAATAGCTGGAATGCATGGAGGTTTTCCTGGGAAAGAAGATGAGCCATTTGGGAGCGCATAGGTAAGGACTGAGGGGTCTGGTAAAGGTGACATTGCAATGTGTGTCTGCTACAGGTTGCCTGATCAGGAAGGACAAATAGATGAGGCTTTCAACAGACAGCTAAAAGAACAACAAGAAAGGGCATAAGCAATCCATGTCATTCCTGAGAAGCACTGATGACCAATTCCTTGCTCAAGTGAGAGATGCTGGAAGGTGGGAACATGAGGTGTGCTAGACTCAAAAAGGAGAGGCTTGTAGGGAACAGGAAAGCCAAAAGCAGCCCTGGCTGCAGTAAGCATGAGGCAGAAGAGTTCAGCATCCTGAGAGCAGGCAAAAAGCAAGCTCGCAGCCCTAGACTTCGGCCTCTTCATGGAACAAGGACCCCATATATGAAGACAGGCCCAAGAATCCTGCTCAGTGTTCAAGGATCAGCTCCTCCAGTCTTAAGAGCATTAACATACCAAAAAGAAAAGAAATCGGGCAAAAATGCCACGAGGATAAACAATGAGCTCCTGGCAAAACTCAGATGCAAAAAGGAAACAAACAAAAGGTGGAAGCAGGAACAGGTAGTCTCAAAGGAATCCAGAAGCACTGTCCCAACATGCAAGTATAAGGTTAAAAAAGCCAAAACACAGCTGAAACCAAATCTGACAAGGGATGTTGAAAAAATGGCATCTGTAAGTACACTTTCGGCACTGTAAATACACAGTGATAAAAGCAAAACTAAGGAAGATGTGAGCTTGCTAATGAATGAGGCAGGGGTCTTGGTGACACAGCACACAGAACAGATTAAGGTACTGAATTCTTTACACCTCAGTCTTTACTTGCAAGACTAGCCTCTGTGAATCCAGGCAGGAGCCCAAGGGGAAGTCTAAAACAAGGAATACATATTCTTGCAGGGAGAGGATCAGGTCAGGCAAACTTCAGCAAACTGGATGCAGGCCCTGGTGCGATGCAACCAGCAGAGCTGAAGGATGTCACTACAAGGTCACTTTCAATGCACCTTTGAATGATTATGGCAAATGAAAGAGGTGCCTAAGGATTAGGGGAAAACAATTGTCACTCCTGTGCTCAAGTAGGAGCAAGGAGGTGGACCCAAGGAACTACAGGATGGTAAACCTCATGTTGATCGTGGAAAAGCTGACAGAGCAACTTATCCTACAAACCAATTCCAGGCATATGAACACAAAATCTTGAAGAAGTAGTCAGCATGGACTCGCCACGTCAGTTATGCATGATCAACAGCCTGGCAATAGAAATGACTGGCCTGGCGGACCAAGGGAGAAGAGTGAATATTATCTACCTAGACTTCAAAGAGGCTTTTAACACTGTCTCCCCTAGGATCATTACGGAGAAGCTGATGAAATAGGGCCTGGATGAACAGCGAGGTGCACTGAACACTGTCAGAACAGACAAGCTGACAGGGTGGTGACTGGTAGCACAGTTGGAGGCCAGTAGACAGCCATGCCAATATGGGGATTGATCCTGTTTAACGTCTTCATTAACTATTTGGATGACATGGAAGAATCAGCATTTGCTGATCACAAGCAACTGGGAGGAATAGCTGATATGCAGATGATCACACTGCCATCCAGAGGGACCTCAGCTGGCTGGCAAAGTGGGCCAACAGGAGCCTCACAAAATTCACTTCTCACATCCTATGCCTTGAGCTGATTTTAGTTAAACTTAAATGAATCCGTATCAAGACTTACAAGCATATTAGCTTCCTGATGACAGAAGAAAGAAAAACATACTTACATCAAGGTAATCCAAAGCTAGGAAAGTTTCAGGTTCAGCTCGTTCTTGTTTTAGAAACTGAATGCAATCTCTTGCTGTTTTTTCAGTGGCAACAACAATAGCAGTCATGTACTTGCTGAATACCTTGGTAACAGCAAGCTGGTATTTTTTATGAATAGGATGACACAGGTCAAGCAATCTTCCAAACTGAAGATTAAAATATACAGAGATTAATATTTTAGATATAAAAATGTTTTTGCACACAAGATACATTTTTCCTCTTATTGCTTCAGTATTACTTAACACCAGCTGCACTCTCACAACAGCTGTACATCAGAGAAAACAGAAATCATAGTCATCAACCCAACTTATAAAGTATGCCTTCAGAATCTGAAAGGATCTCATTTTTTCTGTAAGGTTACAGGTATATATCAATGTTTTACTGAGAATCTCTCATACACTTCTGGAAGCATGACAGAGTGACAAAGTGAGCTAAGCATGCTTTCTGGAGAGGAAGAAAATAACACTAAGTAACATCTTAAAACAACAATAACATCTTAGATAAACAGACCTGTTACCTGCAAAATGGCAGCAAGAGGTACTATTTCAGGTTCAACTTAAAAATGAAGAAGCATGAAATGAATAAAAACTACTTTTCCTGTACTGTATAGTCCAAATAATCAAGCCTCTTTTGCCATGTGTTGAAATAACATCTCCAGAGAAAAACTTATAGTTCTTTGTTTACATGCTCCCTAAAAGTTTTTCTTTCTTTTCTGTAATTACAGGCAGAGCTGAACTTTTCCTAAATGATCTACTGATACACATCCTGAACATTATTACCTGTGAATTCATGCAAAAACATTTTTCCTGCTTCTTGACATGTAGCTACTCACCTCTTGCACAGTTTCTTATCAAACTTCTTATCTACAGTTTCTTATCAAATTTACTACTTGCAGGGTTCACTCATCATTATAAGCATGTTTTAACAGAACAGAAGCTGTAAGATAGATGTAGGAATTGAACATTTAGCAGCTATCTGCCACTTCTGCCCATGAAATCCAGAAGACCGACACAAAGATTTCCTTCAGTTCTGCCAGCAGACCAGGAGACAAAATGTGTCTTAACCCTTCTATCCTAAAACTGTGATTTAGGTTGTGTTCACTCATCTGGAAGTAGTACACCCAAGCATTAAGAAGCAGTCCAGAAAAAACTATGTTGCCTCAGTATGCTGGGGTCAGGAAAACTACTGCAGGAACAAGGGTAACTGAAGCAGGCAGCACTAAGCCTTCCTGTAACAGGGTAAGTTTATGTAATGGATTGCACCTCTCATTTTTGTTAGAAGCCATCTCATCTCTAAGAGCTCTCAAATTTGCAGTTCCTACAGGAAAACCACTAAATATTCCTCCACATCAACCTTCCCTAAGCTAATGAGGCATCACCATCTGATCCAGTTATTGTCCAACAGGAATACAAAACTAGAAGTGAGCAAAAAGAGATAAGCAAATAAAGTCTTTGATTTTTTTGCACCATCTTGCTAAGTTGGAGGAAAAAAATTCTGAAGAGCAGCTGAAAAGCAAATTTCTTACTATCTGGAAAAAACAACAGGATCAGATGCTTGCCATGTTTTGAGGAGTTTTTTGCAAAAGACCAAAAAGCAAAAAACATTTTACTTTTCACGTTCTAAAGACAACACTTGAAAGCTGAGTAAACATTAAAAAAAGATTTCCAGCTTCTACATCTCAAATGACTATGTATATCAAAAGGAACCAACTATACTGAGTCATACTCAGAGACCAACTATTTAACTGACTATATTTATTAAAAATTCCTTATCTGAAATGGCTTTCAGTGTTGGAGTCTCTTTGACATCACTAAAAAGATGTAAAGATGTTTCATAAACCAGTTAATATCTGCTTACAATTCAGAACCAATAGACAAAACCCTTAATGGCATTACTGAAGTGTAATTTAAGGGGAATATGTAAAATATCCTAACTTACAAAGACAGACCATTTGGTAATATAAAAACTGTCTTTCAGAAGGAGTACTTGTTCCAGGATAAACGGTCTCATGGCTAACCTTCCCACTAACTCGTTCAAAATAACAAAGTCAAAAATAAGGACATAAGAAAACAAAAGCAAATAAGAAAAACATTAATTAAACACCACTAAATCACATGAGATCAAAATTACTATTTGATGCAAGCAGTAATCCCTTCATTTTTGGAACCTGTGAAAAAATAATGCCATTATATGCTACAATTCTTCCAGTAATGCTATTTCACCACGTACACTCAAGCCAGAACAAAATTTAAAAGGATATTCCAGATCGTCCAATTTACTCTAGCTACTTACTTGGTCTAATGCAGACCTTTTAAGTATTAACTCTAAAATAAAGCATGCAAATGACACCATTCCATTACCACAGAATCCGGATATAGCCTTTTTAGACTTTCCAGGATCTCTGCTCTCATCTGCTCACGCCTTCCTTCATGGTAATCAATTTTGGCATTCTGCAGTTCATCAACTACTTTGTTCAAGTCTTTGTTTACTTCAGCCATTTGTATTGTTGCATTCTCAATTTCCTTAGCCAGCACTTCCTCCTGCTGTTTCTTTTCTGTTAACAATCCCCTTCAAATAGGTGCAAAAATAAAAAGTAACTCAATATTATTTATACACACTTTCAGTATAAATTAAAGGTCATTCTGCAGTCACCTAACTTCACAAGCAGTAAATATCAGTCAGAAGACAAGAACCAGGAGGGAAGAACTGAGCTGTGCTAACACACAAAGTAAATATTAATGCTTTCTAGAGCAGCACAACTACAAAACTGTCCTGTTTTCTTGCTGAGAATTTGTCCAATAATAGCCCCACATCCAGTAACACAGCCCCACATCCACAGTAACATAACTTGTGAGAAGTTAGAATTATAGAACTGATTCAAACAAAGTATGGATTAGTCATCATACTTCCTACTTTATTTTGACAGCTAAAGTGACTGAAACATTAAGTAAAAATACTAAGTAATTATAAGTAAAATTAGTAAGAATTCTAGTTATTAAAATTTCAAAGAAAATAATTGGAAGGAAACAGAATAATTAGAATTAGAAGGAACTAGAAATCTGCTATGCTTTGAAAATTATTAATACCCAAGAAATCCAGTTAGCTTTTAATTTTTACACATACATGCATATTTTAGCATATTCTTCCAACTTCTCTATGCGTTTTTCATGCTCTTCTATCTGTTCCACAGTCTGCTTTATGGTTTCCTATGCAATCACAAATAGAATACATTAACAATAAACCAGGGCAAAGTGACAGCTTTAAGATACACAGCTCTACATTCAGAACAAGTACTGAGGTCTTTTCTTTATTGCTACTTCACGATGAAGTAACAGCATCTCTTTTGCAAGAGGAGGTGCCAAGGTACAACTGAACAAATAATATAGGGAAATTATCTTACTAAGGCCACTATTGGATTTTCCATGTTCAGCTACAGTTTAGGGAAAGCCTCTTCAGAACAGAGAATCACAACACCAACAAATAATAAAAAAAAACTTTAGACAAAGAGCCAGGAAACTATAGGTCTTGAAACAGAAGAGATGATATTCTTGACCCTACATCAATAGCTTTTTCCAAAGAAGTTGACACAGTTTCCAAAATGACACAAAATTGTAGTAAAAAAAAAAAAAACAACCCCACTGTATATATTTACAGTGAGCATAGTTGGTGGAAATGCATCTAAATTCAAACATAAGGAAAAATTTTCAATTACTCAAATTTATTAAAAACACAATGACTGAGGCAAGTGGAAAAAAAAATACTACTGCCACCTACACAGTTTATTAAGCCTTAATTTAACTCCTGAACTCTTTGACTTTTTAAGTAGTTCTAGGGATGGAGAGTTCTTCTTGCACTCACTTACAATGTCTGCATATTCATGTTTCATGCACTCTTAAGTATTTCTTATTCCTTTCTCAACAACACAATGGGACTTGCTCAGTTTAAGAAGCACAGGCAACTGAATTTATTTTGCTTCTAGATACTAACTACATTTTCCTGGTAACTAGTAATTAATAAAGAAATAGTATTTTATGAAGAAAAAATGGATGTAGGAATATTAGCTTAGTTATTATAGTAAGGATAACTTTATAGCCTCATAAACGTGGAGTAAAATACAGACTTTTCCACAGAAGTTTATATGTTCAAGAATGATGTGTTTGGAACTCTATCGCTCATAAAATCTCAGGTGATACCTTTTTAAGCTTTCTGAACAGCAGCCTCCCCCAACCTTGACTCTAACTAAAAGCTGAAGAAATGCATGCTGCCTCTCTAACTTCTTAGTAGGTGACAAAAATGCAAGTTAGCAGAGTCTAAAAAAAAACCAAACCAAAAACCCCAGAAAAATAACCAGGAAACCCAACACCTAACAGGACAAGGTTTCCAGCAAAACAGAAGTCATCAGCTGAGCTTCTGCCCTTTTTACTTCTATCAGAAACAAACATCAGGCATGGTAACCAAGCCAGAATGAAAAATGTACATGTTTTATTGTTATATGTTTGAATCTGCAATGATAAAAGATATCAGAACCAAAGTTACTGCAACTCCATTCACACAAAAAAGCTGCCTCTGAAGCGCAAGAGAGGAGTGGACACTAAGGGTTTTCCGACTACAACACATTCTTACACACAACTGACCTTAAAAGGTAGCTGTGATCAAAATAAGCCTCTACAGGGTGTGTCATACATACATACAACAGCAGTGGGACACAGAAAGACTACACTTACAAATCCAGACACTGATGACAGTTAAGCCAATGTTCTGAGTAACTGAAATATCAGAGCCAAAGCTCTCAAAGCCAAATTCCCAGTGTGGGCCCATGCAAATGATTTCTGAACAATATTTTGCTAAACCTGCTGCAACATGGAAACTGAGTCAACACATGCAAAGTACCTCTTCTGTGGACGACTTTGTTATATCAAAGCACTGAACGCATTTATGTAGACAGTCATACCAGAGAGAATGGCAGAGACATTTTTCGCCTAAAAACCTAATTTTAGTTTGATATAGATACCTCAATTTCCTTTTTCTTTCTGCGATTAAGTTTCAGCCTTTCTTGATCTCCTTTATCGTCCCAACGAAGTTTTTCCAGCTGCTGGGCTAGTATAGCTACTTTCTTTCTCGCCATTTCCTTTAGGTCTTTGTACCGCTCTAACTGGACAGAAAGAAATTTAAAAAAAATTCACTCCCTCCTTGGACAATGAGAAGACTGGTGTTGTTACAGCCTTAATTAACTTTACCTACCTAAATTTCATGAAAACTACCCAATTCTCCAGAAGATTGTTCTAGCTACTTATTGCATTCTAACAAGCTATATATTTTTAGAGAAAGATTTAATCCAAAGCTTACACCCAATAGTTCTCACCTACAGAATTTTTTTTTAGCCTTTTTTTATTACTCTTATTGTTCAGGGAAGCTCATAGTACTTCCCATTCTATCTGAAGGTTAACACTAAGTTTTTGCATAGCCCGAAATTAGTGCAGTATTTTCAGTACTCTCATGTTATTAAAAAAAATTCATCTATTAAGTGAAATGTGAGTATTTTGAACAAATCTGCTAAGTAAAGACTAACTGACCAAATGCCTCTAAAATGCAGTGCAGGAAGATTCACAAACTAAGATAATAACCTTGCAGGTTCTGCATTAATTGATCAGAAACTATTTTAAGGAGCAGACAGTGGAAGGAAAGCTATCATGTAGTAGCCATATGGTTGCAAATGCTGCTTCTTCTGAAGTGAATTTACTATTAAGGGATGTAGCCCTTACCTTCTCAAATGAGCTACCTCAGTCTGAGACTCAGACCCACAGCTGACGGTATCTATACTACCAGATCTACTTCACTTTTTTGTCTTCATCGGTTTTCCCTAATTGATACCTCAGATGAAAAGCCGGTTCTCAAAAATCACGCACCCTGAGACCCTGACAAATGTTTCCTGTCCTACCTTCCCACAATGCACCATGTGTCTAAAAATATAGAATTTTGGCTTTGTTTGAGTTCAAGAGCAAAAAGATCACTAAAAATCACAGGTTATCACAACTGCTATTTGGTGAATTAACAGTTTCCATGTAATCAGAAGTATTTTTGGACTTCTTTAGCAAACAGTACTTTGGGGTCTCCTGGTTCACCTGACTTTCTCCCAGCTCAATATCTTCTGCTCTCTGCTTTCTCTCTTTCTCAGTTTTCTCCTCAAAGGCTCTCCATGCCTTCTCAATGTCATTCAATTCTTTTTCTAGCTCTTTTATGTTCTGCTTTTCCTTATCACACAATTTCTCCTTGTCCCTTAGAGACTTTTTAGACATTTCTACTTTCTTTATTTGGTAGGATGTGTTTTCCTTTGCTTTTATATAGAGGGGTCTCTGCTGAACCAGTGACGCTTCCAGAGTCCTAAAAAACAAAACCAGAAACAAACCAAAACAACCAACACTGACAAGAAACAGCCAAAACAACAAAACCACATTAAAAGGGGAGAGAGGGAAGATAAAAAAGACAGCCCCTCTCCCCCTGCTGACCACATATGCAAACAATCAGTTTCAAACTCTAAGGCTGAGGCCTACACTGTGGGTATGCCCACAGAGGATTTTTTTAAATATCCTCTGAAAATAGTAATTTAAGAAGTGAAACTAAAATGCAATAGCAAACAAGTATTTATAGAATGAAATATGTATGTAGGCATAGTAGAGGAGGTAAAAATCATTTCTGGATTTTACTTTAGTGAACTGCTAGGAACTGACTTCCACAGCACTGGGCTATCGCCCAAATTTCTACCAGGAAATGCCAAGCCTAATGCCATGCCACCTGCCAAGCAACTCCCAGAGCAGATAACACTTTATTCAATTATCATGGATTCTGATTGGAAAACCTACTTCATTTCTTTTTCCATATGCTGTTGGTCCCTGTTTAGTATCCCAAACATTTTTTTCTTGACTTTAAAAGAATCTTCTGCTGTAGAAAGAGACTCCTTTTTGATATAAGCCTCCATATTCTTTTCATCCAAATTGTTTTTCAGAAGATCAATTTGTTTTTCATTGTGATAAAGCTGAAAAAGCTGCAGCTGTATCCTTTCTTCATCCAGTTCCTTGATTAGCATCTGGTAATGCTCTGCCTATCAACATTAAAATTTAATTTATAAAAAATATTTTCCATCATTAGCTGTCTAATTTCAAGGCCAAAGTGATATAAGATGACATACAAGTAGCTGTAATTCCAGTAATTCCAGGTCACTAATCATAAAATTCACATATTTAAGTCAATACTTAGGTTAATTAATTATATGAGCAAGTCTATACTTTTATTTAGATTAGGTGTATTTCTCCACCTTTCTCAACAATACTAAATTATTATATAGTATACTGAAAAAATTACTAAACTAAAACCAAGAGAAATTTGTGGGTTTGTTTTGTTGGTTTGTTGTGCTTGTTTTAAACACTACTGAAGTTCACAAGAGATGCAAAATCTAGCAACTTAGCATGAAAAAATGGATCAACTTGAAGTTACCTCCTCTTTTTCTATCTTTGCTTGTTTGCGTTCTGCTGCCACACCTTTTTTCCTGTTATAATTAAACTGTGTATCCTCTTGTGCTTGCTGCATTTTCTTCTTCTTTTGTTCATAGTCTTCAGCATATTCCCACGAATTACTAATTTGTTCAAAAAGTTGAGTTCTCTCCTTTGGCTTCTTCATTGCAATGGATTCTACTGTTCCCTAAAGCAAATTTGAAAATAATTAAATTTTGCAGCACTGTAGATCATTCTGATGCTCTATGAATTTAAGAGCATATAGTACAGATTGACCTCTGTATATATTTACAGTGAGCACAGTTGGTGGAAATGCATCTAAATTCAAACTCGAGGAAAAATTTAGTGCCAAAATGAGGCTCACCTAGCCACTCAGGTTTCTACAAATGTTTCTGTAAGAGGGAAAAATCCATTCTTCCTTAAGAATTTTTGTCAGCAACTCTAAGGAAGATGATTTTATGAAATGCATTATTCAGCAAAAGCTTAAGGCCTATGTCATTAAATTTTTGGAAACTAATAGCTGAATAGAATTTTCAACCCCTCAATCTTTACAAAAAATCCTTACATTTTTCATGTGTCTTTACTAACAGCAGTGTTTTAAGACAAAATTACATTTCCCTAGGACTCCTACAATTAAATATGCTAAGTATTTATACAGACCCATACTTTTTTATCTATTGTGAATAACAGAAGCATTCAACTTCTTACCAGCATATGAATGTACATACAAACCCCATTAAGTTGTAGTCTTGTTGTTCTTGGCAAGGTCAGGAAAAAGCAAGTTGCCTTTTAGCTGGCTAAGGGTGCTCTCATTTGTAGACAATACTCAACTGCGTATTCTATGAAATAACTTAAGAACCTTTTCTTTTGAAAGTACCTTAAATGCTCACCTGAAAAACAAGGCAATTCCTGGCCTTGACAAGAATGCCTATTTTTTCAAGCTCAGATATGTATGCAGATCGGCTGACAGTTTTGTCATTGAAAAGAAACTCAGAACAACTACCTAAAGGAGGAAAGGGAAAAAAAAATACCGCTGAAAATGCTACAACAAAAAAAAAAAGTTGGAAAAGAATTAAACTAGCAGAGTAATTTAACTGAGCAATTTTCACAAAGAAGAACAGAGATTTCAATTACTCATTTAATCCTTTCAGTAATTTTTTTTTTTTATGTTTGAAAACTCTAGTTTCTAACTTTAGTACTTTCTAAAAGAAATGACACACTTATGGTGCTCATGCTTGGAACAAGGTGTCCCCATCTCCTAGAGAAAATCATCATCTACAGACCCCAGGGAAATATCTAGAGACAGACATTGAGCAAAGAACATGTAATAACTTAATTTTTTAACTAGTTAACCCAAATTTTTTTTTCGTTTATATCACTACTAGAATGCTACCTCAAAGACTATACTAATCTGCCCAACTATGAATATTGGGCATCTGAAATTCCATATTGAGTAGTTTTGGTCTCCATTTCTTTAGACATCAGACAACAGACAGTAAGTGCAACAGAATCTACTACTACCTACCACGGATAACTCTTGAAAATGTTTTTTCTTCCCCATCTTCCTCACAGTATACTATCTTCACACTAGCTGTAGAAGAAACAGGTTTTCCAACATGTGCTCCATGAATAAGTTCTCGAACACTTTTAACTCGCAAATTTGGTGTCTTTTCACACATTGCAAAGCTAACAGCATCCATTATGTTAGATTTTCCTTAAAAAGTAAAAAATAAAAAACAAAAAACCAAGACATTTTTGACATGACATAAATGGAAGCATTTTATTAAGAATTAAAGAATCTGGAGAATTGCCAAAGTCTTTTAAAAATCTATTTCTAATTATGTGTATTTTATTATTTCAGGAAGAAATTCTTCACTGTGAGGGTGGTGAGATAGTGGCACCTGGAAAAGTATCATAATTACAATACAGAACATGGCGATAGAACAATAAAGAGAGTGATAACAATGCTAAATATATTCAACTTCCATTCATAGATCTTACTTCAATCAGGTAAGTGAGGATACTACAAGGTCTAGAAATCGGAATTATAAATTAAATCATTAACAGACTAGGGAAACTAAAGCGAAATCTTAAACCCATCCCTGTTGCTCCGTGAAGAACAGCCCTTACCTCCTATCACTTTGACAAACAGACATAAAATCCCCTTTGTTGAATGGAGCTTTCTGAAGCAGAGATCAAATTTTAACAAGTTCCAGCACCTGGGCATCACGACGAGGCGCTGCACCAACACAGCCCCGCTGTGCGAGAACGACTTCCCGGCAGCCGCCATTTCGCAGCGCCGCTCTCCCATTCGCGGAGGAAAGCAAAACCCACGGACTCCCATCAAGAAGCAGGTTTCCACTGGTACAGCCCAGAGTATTAAAATAAAACCGTCTTTATGTGATCTCTGCAAGCTGGGGTGGCTAAGACAAGGTGTGCTGTTTGCAAACTAGGCTTTCTGCTTAAGCTGGAAAGCACCAGTCAACTCGAAATTAAAATTCCATCAACCTCCTCTCTCTCCCCAACATGTTCCTGCCCTTCCACGCCGGAAAAAAATCTACACTTGCATCTAAGAATTACAGAGCAGGTGCCCCCAAAGCTTCATTTGTGCTGCCAGCCTTTCAGGTGCACAAGAGGAGATTTTCAGCAGGTCCGTGAGGCTAAATCCCACCAAACCGAGCCCTCAATGTCGACAGCTCACGGAGCACCTGCCCCCCACGCACACTACCTGATCCATTGGGCCCGATGATGCAGTTGAACCTCATGAAGGGGCCGATAACCACCTGCCCCCTCCACGACTTAAAGTCCTTCACCACCAGGAGTTTCAGGTAACCCATCCCCGCAGGGAGCCGGCGGCAGGAGTTCCTGAGCTCCGCGCCTCAACCCCCTCAAAAAGTCGACAAGGATATTTCACCACCCCATCGACGAGCAGAACGACACCGCGCCAACCAACGGCTGTCTTCCACAGCTTTATAGCCTCAAAGAACGGGCAGTCCCGCCCCGCCTTCACAGCCTGCGTGCCTCGTGCAGCGGCTCCGCCCCGCCCCACCCCGCATCGCGATCACCGCGGGCCGCGGGGTGTCCCGGCCGCCCGCCGCTCCGGTTCCCATCGCCACGGGCCGCAGTGTGTCCCGGCCGGCCGCCGCTCCCGTTCCCATCGCCACGGGCTGCAGTGTGTCTTGACTGGTCACTGCCGCTCCCGTTCCCATCGCCACGTGCTGCGGTGTGTCCTGGCGGGTCACCGTCGCTCCCGTTCCCATCGCGACGGGTCGCGGTGTCTCCTGGATAGACGCCGCCGCTGCTCCCGGCCACCGCCGTCCCGCTGTTCGCTCTCGGCGCCATGAGCGGGCTGGGGCCGCAGCGGGAACTGGAGGAGGCCGCCGCCCTGGAGCGCCGGCGGCGGCGGGAGCTGCTGCGGCGGGACCGCATCTTCAACGCACGGATCCGCACCATAGGGGTGAGGGCGGGCAGGGAGGGAGGGAGGGAAGGCGCCGTGTCCCCTGCCGTTCCCAGGAGTTCTGAGGAGAATGGCTTATCGCGGGGGCCACCCCCAGTGCGTGGCAGGCAGGGAAGAGACGGCTGAGCCGGTCTGGGCGGGCCAGGAGTGACCCCTCCTCAGGTGTGTGGGTGAGGGGGAGCAAGCAGGAAGGGAGGGTCCAGATGCAACTTTTAGAGTCGCGCTTCAAGTTACTGATGAAAGAAATCACAAAATATTTAGGGTTGGAAGGGACCTCTGAAGGTCATCCACTCCAACCCCCCCTCCACGGCAGGGTCACCCAGAGCAGGTGACACAGGAACACGTCCAGGTGGGTTTGGAATATCTTTAGGGGGTAAAACTCCGAGACTTCCCTGGGCAGCTGTTCGGTGCTCTGCCACCCTCGATGGAAAGAGGCTCTTCCTACTTTATAGCCATTGCTTCTCGTGTGTACCTGTGCTCCCCTGCTCTGGATTCAAGGGCAAGGTGTCATTGCCCCCTAACAGCGCAGAGAGATCAAGCCTTGTGTTGTATCTGTGTGGGAGTACTTTGAGGGAAGCCAAGAGCTTCCAGAGTCAGCATATGTAATGTGGCTGAAACAAGTAATTGTTTTTTACTTCTCTGCTCTGTGATACTGCCCTTATACGCTTGGACCTTGCTAGAATTGATGCTGTGAGAGATTTACGGCTGTAAGTGCCCTGCAATTAGTCCACATTTTGCATCAGATAGAATAGGACAGATGCATCCTTGTTTATGTATGTGTAATTAATTGTTATGTCTGATTTTTCTTGGTGCGGATGTGTAACTGTGAACACCCTTCAGGCTAGTGGATTTTCTCCAGAGTTTACTATGCAGTTTGCATCCTGAATGTGAGGGAATAATGTGCTCTATACCTATTTGACTTTGGATGCAATAATATAATGAATCTCCCTGTGATATTTCCATAGGCCCACATTAGGATTTTGTGAGTGGCCACAGAGTGCTGTGATGTGATGTGATGTGATGTGATTTCATTGAGCTGGTAGAATTGCAACAGATGTCAGTTTGATCCTCTTTTCTTAGATACAGAAACATGGCTCAAGTAGTGGAAAAATATCTTCACTTTATCTCTGAGAGGGCCTTTAATTTTTTCTTGTTGCTCTTGTACAAGAGCCATTGTAGGTGCAGAGCAATTAGCCATTCCCACTCACTGAACATGACAAATGTGTCCACCTGGTACAGCATCCTGATACAAACCAACAAGATACTTAAGTGCCCAACAACATGCTTAAGTGGAAGACGCTAATAACATTTTTTAGCAGTTGTTTAGCAGTTTACCTGGGTGGCAGTTGAAACCACGACAGTATTTGACTTAGAAACCAGAAATCCTAAAGCAGGGTTTGGATATTTTAAAAACATGGAGGTAATAAAGCAGAATGGGAAACCAGATTTTTTTTTTCCTTCATTATTTCTGGTTTTACTATTACTTTGACTTCTGCATCTGTTTTGTCATATGAGTAATGAAAACGTAAGGTAATGCCCTCTTCAGTTACAGATTGAAGAATTTATCCTCAGTAAATCAGTGATTTTTCTAAAGAGTTCAGTTGAGTAATCCAAATGAAATACTACTTTCAATTTACTTGTAAACTTTATACATAAATAGAACCAGTTTAGAAATCAGCTGCCTCAAACTATTGATAGATTTCTTATTTAAACACTACAAAGTGAAACCTCTAGTTTTATGTGGCTGGGAATGTCTGTTTTGGGATGTTTTTTTGTTGAGTGAAAGTGTTTTGAATAGAATAGCCAATAGTGTAACACAAGCCAATTCACTCTACTAGTGCCAGAATGCTAAGAGCTTGTATTGAATTTCTCTTAACAGTATTTCCTGTAGTTATATTGTCAGCTTGGTTTTCCCATCGAGACCTCTGAAAGAGCTGATCTTTAGTGCCCACAACACCATTGTTTTTGGAGGATAGAATTCTTGATGGTTTCACCCTTGCTTACAAACGTACCTCTTTGCCTGATTGCTATTGTCAATTGTCCATTACAACACTAACCATATGTATTTTTAGCCATGATCTGTTTCTGTTTTCATCTGAATAGGTTTTAGACAAAGACTATTAGAATTGTTTACCGGATTCTTGAAGATTTGTCCTGGTATTTTTTGGCAAAATTTTTTAAGACATGAAGCAACTTGATAGTAAAAAAAAAGAAAATATGTAAAATCCAAGTGTCTGCCTATTAATTTGCCACCATCTGCCAACAAATGTGGGCCACATTATTTTGCCTAAATGTGCTCCCATTTGATGATGTGGCCTGTATTGTCCTTTGCTCAAATCCTGCTCGCCATGGATGTGGATGTTCTGTACTATATCTGTCAGCTCATCACAGATCGTGTACCCCATAGTGCATTTTGGCAACCATGTGAATCTCTCTGATAAGACATTCTTACAGTGAACCCTTTGTATTTTTTTCAAATATGAATTATTAAAACTTCCTGCCATCTTTACTCTTAAAATACTTAGTTGCTTTATAAATGAAAGCAGAACAATAAAATAAAATTGCCAGCTGTAATGGGGAAAACATATTATGTGTAATGCAGCTGAAAATATTTATAGATCTATGTATCATGTAAACATGGTGTTTTCATCTGATGGGTGCAAGAGCATACCTATGATTATTAAAGCAAACAAACAATGTTTCTGGATTTTGTTTTACCTACATTAGTAATATATTCTGTTGCTAGTAGGGTTATGTCTGTTGTGTGCAACTGTGAGTCAATGTAGCTTGACAATACCTGTTTTAATTTTTCAAACACAGTATCTCCTAAAGAGATGCTTTTTTTTCATTTTAATAGGTTGATAAAGATGCATTGGATGCACAGGTCAAGGAGAGGAAAATTCAAGAAGCAGTTGAAAAAGCAGAACATGAAAGATTTGGTATATTCCTAGATACTGTGATATTTCCTGTGAATGGTTAAATGTTTTAAACCATTTCCTGCTTTCTTTTATCCCTTCGTACATTCTTTAAATTCAATCATCCAGTTTTTGTCCTATTCATATTCATATATCTACATTTCACAGTATGTATTCTGCTTGTTGTCTTAAGATTTATATTGACGTGATTAAACTGGGATACATTGCCTAATAGGCCAGAATTTTCAGTGTTTTCTTTTAAAAGGTATAGACGAATAACATAATTTAAAAACCTGAATTTAAAAACCTGAACCAGCAGGATTTAAAAAAATTATTTACCACTGACCTTTTCAATATAGTATATGTATATGGCTAATCTGTTTTAGTTGCTTTCTTGTAGAGTGACCTCATCTTCTGTCCAGCCATTCTTCCACACACAGAATGTATAGATTCTGTAGAATCCTCTCTAGATTGTTATTGCTGGAAGCATGAGTCATGTACAGTAAGGCAATAAGAGAAGCCATTGCTGATTAGAACTCACAGCCACAAAAATATTTCATACCACGCCTTGACCTCAAACCCTTTGTGGTGTTCTGTGCTTGGCATGCTTTCCTTTGCTCTCAGGTGAAAAGGTCCCACAGCCTGAGCTCTCTGTGTGCCTCAGAAGGAGCTAAAATGAAGCTGCCAGTTTCCATGCTGTGCTTCTACTACAGCTGCTTGTGATTTTCCTGGCTGGAAAATACACCTGTCAGGGTCTGACTCTTGGGAAACTACCAGCAGCAATGTGGAGTCTTACAAAAGAGGAAATAATCTTTTCTAGCAAATTATTTAAAATAACTAAAATGGCTGTTTGGGTGGGAGTTTTGTTATTTGTTTTTCTTAAAAATGCTCTAATTTATTTAGTTTCAATGAAATGGGCAGGAGCTTTTAAGCTGCTCAAAACTTAATGCCAGCCAATGATTTTAGTGCTATGGGTAAAAAAAAATCATTGGAACTATGGAAGAGCTATCTATATTCCTTTCAAAACTGCAGCCCAGTTTTGGTTTTCTTCCTGACAAGCAACAATATATTTCAGCTGTAACTGTAAACTAATAGTAAGTAAATAGGAACAACTGGTTTACTGTACATTTCTTGTGTTCCTGCAGGTTTTCACCAAACTAAACCTCATAGTTCTAGTACTTATTACTGTATTTGTTTTATATGCATGTATTTCATTGTAATATTAATAAAATAATTCATACCTAAAAAGTAAAAAATATTTCATAGGTAAATATTACTAATATTAGGGTGTTTGCTGGGCTGGTACTTATGGATTAAATACTCTCCTAAGGCATAACAGTTTGAAGACTTACATTCTGTTTATTCATCTTGAAAATTTTATTATCACCTTATGTGTGCACTCCAGTGACTTGTGCACCACTAAGAGTTGTGGTTTCATTGTATTCATTTTTGTCTAGCTCATGATATGAAGAAAAACGACAAGCTCATGTGTCTGTTGGAAGAACGACAGAAAAATGAAACCAAAGACTTGAATAGGGCTCTCGTTGAGTTTCAGAAGAATTTTCAGAAGCCGGAAACAAGACGTGAATTTGATCTGAATGATCCGCAAGCCCTAAAGAAAGACAGACCTGCTCGAGTTTCAGACGATGATCCTCGGTGTACTATATCTGGCATGCAGAAGTTTATGGGTGAAGACTTAAACCATGAGCAGAGGATGAAGTTTCAAAAGGAGCAGTTAAGGGAGTGGTCTCTTCAGCAACAGAAAGACTTAAAAAATGCATTAGCTGATCAAAAATTGGCAGGTAACAAAAAAGATAATGTAGTTTTAATCTTTTTCTGAAGTTGTGATGTATCTGATGAAAATATAGTATACCCTATTGCATATTTAACTTCTAGAAATATTACAGTGGTTTTTATTTTATAAGTTCTAATGTATTCACTATTTCTCTGAGGAAACCTCTATTTCATAACATGTGATTGTGATATCACCCAGGTTTCATTTCTGGTTTATGACTCCAGTTGGTATGCTTACTTCATCAGGCCAAACTGTCCAATCTGTACTGTCCTAGTGCAGAAAAAATAATAGTGATTTTTCTTTCCCAGCTTGTCATGAAGCATTATTTTCTGCAGTATTTAACATACTTATTTCATTTTAACACTAACTGTTTAGACAAGATAGGTAGCATATTAAACAGGTAGGTAAGATAGGTAATAGATTCATGAGTCACCTGAAATCCCAAGATGGACAGCTTTGATGGTAGGATTTGGAAATAGTTATTCAGCCTACTGTATCTGTAGCTCCCCCCTGCCTCTTCCCGTGGTTAACTTATATGGCATGTCGTGTTCATGAATATTGACTAAATTTCATTTGAATCTAATTTAGATGATCTTTATGACAAGTTCAGGGTCGAGCTTGACCGAAAGATTATGGAGGAGCAAAGAAAAGAAGAGGAAAGCAGACGTGCAGTTTGTACAGCTACTAAAAATTTCAATAGAATCCAGGTAAATAAAGTTAGTTTGTTGGTTTTTTAGAAAACATGGAGACAGAGAAGGAAAAGAAGATGCACAAAATCACAATGAGTAGTGATGTTGTCACAGGAGTTTCTTAGCAGCTGACTTCCAATGTTGTTTCAGCTTGTAACAAGATAAATTTTATGCACTTTGCCAAGTAAACAATGGATGCAAGGATCTAGATGTCCTCTGTCTAGTTATCCTCTGCCAAAATTGTCCCTCCTGGTTCTCAGCTTGCCGGCTGGTGGGCAGAAACAGCTCCTCAGTCATTTGAACTAGTAAAATGGGGTACAGCAAAAGCCTTCCATGCTTCTTTCTGGGTTCATATCAGTCCTCCCATACTCTTACTGTCTCTGTCTGCTTTTCTTTGCACTTGTGTGGGAACATTGCTAATAGTTGCTTTTTATCCTTATTGTTTACATTAATTTTCCACATCCACTGTTTTTCATACTTCGGCTGTTTTATGGGTATTTGTGTGCAAATTGTATTTGGTCGTTTACTGACCTTGCTTTGGAGCCTGTCTTAGTGCCATTATCTGTCATGCTGTAGTTCTTCATCTTACTGCAGAGGGTTTTTTTTCTTTTCAGCTTCTACATACAACTCAAATGGTTACATGGATGCTATTAGCTTGGTTAAACTTATTTGTTTATAATATATAAACTATATTTGTTGTGACTTAGCTTTAAATGTATTTCGTCACATCAAAATAAACCACATTAGAATTACCTACATTGAGTACGGTACTTTTTGGTTAAGTTGTATGAGCATGCAAGTCTCTAATGTTGCTTGAGCCTTTAGAGGGGTATTTGTCATATTATTTTGTTTGTAGACAGACCAAGTTAATTGAAAATCAAAATGTTAAAGTGCAGGAGCAAGCCGTCCTCATGTGCTGAAAGCCAAGCCAGTGGTGAAGACCAGCCTGGCTGAACAGACAGCTTTGGGTGGAACTCAGGGAGAAAAATAGGGTTTATTACATTTGGAAGAAGGAACAGGCAGCTCAGGAGGACTGCAACATGAGGTTCTGCAGGGAGAAGATCAGAAGAGGCCAAAGCCCAGCTAGAACTTAATCTTGCTACTGCTGTCAAAGACAATGAAAAATGTTTCTAAATCTACATCAGCCACAAAAGAAAGGCAAGGAGAATCTCTATCCTATGTTTAGGGGGAAGTATAGTGACAGAGCATAAGGAGATGTCGGAGGTACTTAATATTTTCTCTGCTTTGGTCTTCAACCCCCTGAGCTGGAATGCAGGGGCAGGGACCTGAATGGAGTTCCCATATCCCTGGAGAAAATGCTCAGGGAACTTCTTTGCAACTTAGACCCACAAAAGTCCATGGGGCCAGATGGGATCCACCCAAGGGTACTGAGGGAGCTGGTGGCAGTGCTCATGGAGCCACTTCCCATCATTTCCAGCTGTGCTGGCTCACTGGGGAGGTCCCAGGTGAAGGGAAGTGTGACACTGCTGTAAGAAGGGCTGGAAAGAGGATCCAGGCAACTCCAGACCTGTCAGCCTGACCTCAGTACCAGGAAAGGTCATGGAGCAAATCCTCTTGAGTGCCATCATGAACACATGCTGGACAACCAGGGCATCAGCCCAGCCAGCCAGGGTTTGTGACAGGCAGGTCCTGCTTGACCCACCTGGTCTCCTAGGACAGAGTGACCCCCTCAGTGGATGTGTCTGTCTGGACTTTAGGAAAGCCTTTGACACTTTTCCACAGCATTTTCCTCATGGCTTGGACAGGGACACACACTGTTCACTGGGTGAAATACTGGCTGGATGTCTGGGCCCAGAGAGTGATGGGGAATGGAACTGGGGCCAGGCACCAATGGTGTTCCCAAGGCTCAGAACTGGGGTCAGCTTTTTAACATCTTCAACAGTGACCTAGACAAGGGGATTGAAGCACTTTGTAGATGACACCAAGTCTTCTAGAAGGTAGGAAGACTCTGCAGAGGGATCTGAACAGGCTAGAATAATGGGCCTAGGCCAGTGGTCTGAGTTTCAACAAGGCCAAGTTCTGGATTTTGCACTTGGGTCACAACAACCCCCTACAGCTCCAAGATGGAGACAGTGGCTGCGAAGTGCCTGGCATGAAAGGCCCTGGGGTGCTGGTGGCAGTGGCTGAACATGTCACCATGAGCCAGCTGTGCCCAGGTAGGCAAGAGGCCAGGGGCACCTGACCTGCATAAGAAGTAGTGAAGCCAGCAGGACTTTGACTGGACAAGATAAATCTGATGTGTTTTCAGAGTTTAAAATCTTTCTTGACGTTCATCATGGCACAGTAGTGTTACATGCATGGCTATGCATTGAGCTGGGGGTATCCTCCAGTAAGATTCTCAGGCAGCTTGGAAATTTTATGCTTTCTCTTTGAGAAATCTGAGTTACAGTGTCGAAGTGCCTTGATCTGTTGCTAGATCACAGTGGAGTGACATTGAGAAAGTGATCTAAATAATAATTGCATATTTTAAGCTTCAAGGCCAGCAGTTATGTGATATCGATCCAAAATTATTTTCTGTTAAATGTGATGTACTCTGGAGCTTTTTCCAAACTACAAATAATTGCTCAATTCATAGTATTAATAAAACTACATAGCCAGATGTTCTGGTTCTGTGTTCCAGAAATACTGGACGATTGAATATCTTTGGGCATTTGGGTCTTAAAAGTTGTCATGTCATAGTTCCTTTCAGGTACTTACTGACTCTTCTTGAGGAAAAAACCCTCCAATTCATGAAAATACATTTTGAATTTAAAAAATTTCTTTAACCTTCTGGTAAAAGTCCTGCTCACTAACATCCAAGATGGAAAAGTGGCCTTTAAGTCCTGCTGTATTATTCCATGTTGTGATGATGATGATTCTTGGATCTGAAGTTGATGTTTGTCACATGAATCTTGACTTGCTTGAGGCTTTCCCTTTGTGCAAAAGTAGGCATTTATTTTTTTTTGCTCTATAGTTGATGTTCCTGTTGGGTTTAGACGTTTGTAAATATGAGGTTTTTGGTATCATCTAAGTTGAATTGTGGCTCAGCTAATCTATAATTTTTAAAAATTAGTTAATCTTTTATTGCTTTCTTTGCACATCAAATACTTATGTTATTTTCATGGAAACCGCAAGGCTGTTTTCAGCCAAGGAATTTATTAATCTAGGATATGGTACTTAGTTGTTTCTTCTGCCCCATCACTGACAGGTGGTTTTCCATGTTTGCTTTGAGCAAGCACAGGTCGCTCACTGGCAGTCTTCTGGCCTGATGTTTGGAACAACCACTGTTATCCAGACTCAAAGTCTGTAATTACAAATGTGGAGATAATTCCAGTTTAGCAGTCTCCTCTCGTAGCATAGATCACTCTGCTTGCTCTGTTACGATACTTTTCCTTAATATGTGCAGAGGAGCAAATTCTCACACATGTCTGTCGTTATGTCATTCTGAGTTGTTTTTATCTTCTAGTTACTCTGCCTGCTCATGTTCAGCTTTACCTTATATGGCACAGAAGGCTTCACCTGTTCTTTCTTAATGGAAAACCTTTCCGTTTTCATTTGTCCTGATCTACTTTGCCAATGTGTATGTGCCAACCAGTGAACTACTGATCAGCAAGGAAAGTACAAACTCTTCTACATAAGTGAATATGCTCAAGGCAGTGGTTATTTTTAAAAGCACATCTTGGTCAAAGTGGAGACAGAATTACCTACTGATCTGTTGCAGTCAAAATAGATGTGTAGCGAGAGACAGGACTAGCAGCCTGTGTTCTGTGTGCCCTAGTAAGCAGGAGGTTTTCTGTCCTCTGGAAGTTGGAGGCATTGTTCCAGATAGATTAGTTTATGCATTACAGAAGAATGAGACAGTATCAGAAATGGAAGATGCATAGCATTATCATTCTACTTCAGGTTAGTTTACTTAGTCTAATTCTTCCTTGAAAAGTAATTATGTTCAGTAAGATCATTATATTTTGTTTTTGGAGTATTGTAAGGGGAAAATTTCCTTTGAATAGGAGACTGTGCCTTGTAGTGAACATTAGGAACAGTGATTTCCATAGAAAATGCATACTGGGATCTTCTGTATATCAGATACATTCATGTGGTATGATTCAAGTTTGCATTTTGTATCAGCAAAGAGAATCAAGGGTGCATCTTCAGACTTTAATTGGACATCTCTTGTCTGTCTGTTTTGAGGGCTTACCCTTGCTCTCCACCTAGATTCAGTATATAATACATAAATCAAGCCTAGTGATTCCAGATTGTAAATTTTTATTTATTATTTGATTGTAAATTTCTTCCATATTGTGTTTGCCAAATATATACTGGTTATTTACTTGGGGATAAATGTTGAATTATTTTTTATTTAATTCTGTGTTTTCTCACAAAACCAAAGTTTTTTTCCCCCCAGTTCACTTGATATGTGTGAAAGACAACATTAAAATGTTGTTTGATATTAGGCTTTTGATCTTGGCCAATAAGACAATGATTACAGTATTTGATGCTTTTGACAACTGTATGCAGGTTGGAAAGACATCTGTTATAATGTGTTAACGTTTTTTCATCCCTTAGTTAATGTTTCTGTTGGAAAAAACATCACCTCTCTCTTTCCATTGAATTTAGGCTGCTGAACTAGATCATAAAAATGAATTGGAAAAGGCTCAAAAAATAAAAGATGACATGGATGAAATTACCTGCCTCCTTCGAGGAGACTTCCTTTCTGAAAACCCTAACCAAGCAATCGGTCCCTGGGGTGTGCTCGTGAATCGCTGGAAGGGAATGAATCAGGAGCAGCTGATGGCAATTCGTGAATTTCAAAAGGAGCAAGCTCTGGAGAAACTGGTATTTAAGCTCACACGCGTTTTCATGCATTTTCTGTTTTCTTGGTTGTAATAATACTATAGACAATGTTTGTAGAAGAAGAATACCATTCTTTGCCCTGGACATGCCAATCTGAGACTGTATTTTCCATTGATCTGCATTTCACCCAAACTTTAATCAGTCCAACTGAATATACATCTGAAGCACCTGGGAGATGTCATGCAGTAGGCTGGAGCCCTGGACTTGGACTGAGAGGAAGGTTGCCGAGAAGCTCAGGGCCAAGGGGATCTTGAGGCATGGCCCATGATGGTCCCACTGAGCAGCAAAGTCCTGCCCAGCCCAAGACCCAGGCTTCATGGTGCAGTTCAGGACCTGGGAGTGCACAGGCTGCCTGCAAGGAGTTGGCTGCTCCATAGGGGAAGAAGATCCAGGAGCTGAAGGTGAAAGCAGGACAGGCCAAAGCAGTATTCTCATGCTCAAATGTACCCAAACAGGGCAAATTTGAGCAGGTCCAGTGACCTTGCTCATGCATATTTAAGATACCTTAAAGTTCATGAATGTAAAAATGTAATGGAGTTTCATTTCCAGCATCCACACCCAGCTATAAGCCATGCTGTAAAGTAGAATTTCAATGGTAATAGTTGCTGCTCTAAAGGTATATAGAAGCAGGCAGTCAAAATGAAGACATCTAGTCTCCTATGAAGTCAAGAGTGTCCAGACTTAGATATTGTGAAGTAGGAAGTGACTTGCCTCCCTCAGTGCAGAGGCTGCATTTATGACAGCTAAAGAATAGTGTTTGATTTTATCTTTTAGTCCTTACAATACCATAGGCTATATTATATCTTACCTAGTACTGTTATTAAAGCTGAAGATAGAATTGTCATTTTCCTGCCTCTCCTATTACTCTGAAATGAACTCATTCAAGTCATTAGGCTGGCTGAAAATGAATACAACCAAGAAAAGTAAGGTTTTTTTTGCTGGCCTGATTTTTTTTTACTCTGTTCAATGAGGTGTCAGACAAGAAGTGAGGCACAGGAAAAAAACAGTTTCGACTCATATGGTGTTTGTGTCTCTCCTATTATACTGAGTTAGCCGTATTATAATCCATACTGATGTCTATGCACTTCTTGCCTCAAGAAGTTTCAACTCTTGCTAACAAGAAAAAAAATCTGTCTTGCTGCTCTGGGTTTTTACAGAGAGAAAAGAATAGCTCTTTCATTGGCTGTATCTTGCTTCTGCCTGGCTTATAAATCCTTGCTCCCTTCTCCCCATTTCAAATGCTGCCCCTAGTGTTCAAAAAAGGCAAGCAAGTTTGTTTGGATGAACTTACCCATGACACTTTATATACTGTTCCATCTTTGAGAGAGAAAAAATGAAGCCTTTTTCTCACTCCTGTAGAGAGTAAGAGAGCAGGAACGCCAAAGAGATGCTGAATGGGACAGGCAACGCCTACAGGCTGCAAGAGCCCAGTTGCTTTGGGAACGGCACCAGCAGCGGCAGAATCAGGAGCAGCGCCGAGGTTTAGATGTCATGAACGCAGTGCTCTCTCAGGAGCAAAAAGCAAAGTAAGTACCAAACTGGCATTGTTCAAATAAAAAAACCTGCTTTATCATTATTAATCCAATAGCTTGGCTTTCAAAGTGCTTTCTTACTTGTTCTGTTTGTAACTTCTTTAATACACTTGTTACAAGTTCATGCTTTTAAAAAAAATCAACAATTCACCTGAAGTGAGTTTTCCAGTATTGTTTGATCAATCTTCAAAGAGTAGGTTTTGAGTGTTACTGACTGACATGAATGAATTAGGATCTGGAATTCTTAAAAGTATTCCACTGACAACAGACTGTTTATATAGATTGCAAAATAGTTTATAAATATAATTAGCTATGCAGAAAATTATATTGTCAGGTGAAAACCAGTACATGTTTCTTTAATTTATCTTAGTTTTCTAAACAAAAAAGGGTGAACTGCCAGTAGAGCTGCCAGTTTCTGATAGCTCAGGGTTAAGCTAGGAACACAGACAGCATTTCCATTATGTATGAGAGAAATAGATGATTCTTTAACTAACCACTGGATGTGTATTGATGGGCAGTTCTTATGTCTGCTGTTACGGGATAGGAGGAAGATAATACATGCAGGAAAAGAAAAATCAGTGTAATGGTTTGGTGTTGTATTTTTCCAGTTCCTTTTTTTTCCTTTTTCTTTTTTGGGGTGGTGGTGGGGCATGAGTACAGAATCATAAAATAGTCAAGAGTTGGAAGGGACCTCAAGTTAGGAGGGTCATCAAATCCAGCTCTTATATTAATGGCTCATATGGGGACTGAACCCATGACCTTGGCATTATTAGCTCTATGCTCGGACCAACTGAGCCACTCTCAGATTCATACAAACCTTCTGCGAATGAATTTCCAATACATGAGGTCTTCTTCTTATGAAAAAAAGTTTGGAATTGTGTTAATGCAGGCTTTTTTACTGTTGAGATTTTTGGAGGGATATGTCAGGAAGAAAAAACCTAAGTTTGTTATATTGAGATGTGGCATATATTTTGCAGAACAACTTCTAGTTACATTAAGTTCCATTTCTAATAATTTATGAATGTTTATAGATGCTAATGCATTACATCTTTTTTAGGTTTCTCAGGCTACTTTTGAATAATAGCAAGAAAACATTTACTAATGGCTTTTAAAAATTTTTTATTTATCTCTAGGAACATATCTCTTAAAGAAGAAGAATATTCAAATATTCCAACAGAAGAGTTTTATGCACAGTTTAATACAACCACCCGGTGACAATCTGGATAAATCAGCCTGAATTATACAGAAGTATGTAGACACATTAAATTTTTCAGTTGAGCAATCCCATGTTTTATTGTTTTTATCTGTTCCCTGCCATGTTCAAACACTGCATGCAAACTAAAGGACAGTCTGCTAGTCCAGATCTGTTGTAAGAAAAGAAAAACATTTATAATAATTTTTTAACATGATTGTTGTTCTAAAAGGACTAGTAGATTCAGTAGTAGGTTGTTTGACTCTTACATCTCAGGCTTGGCTGTAATATTTACATTATTCATTCCCATAGGAATCAATTTCTGCAAAGAAATCTGAATTTTTAACTACAGTGCTGCTTTATGCAACTTAGCCAGAGGGGAATGCTGCCTCCCATAGACCACAAGTGATGCACTTCCCTGGGGAGGAAGAAAGGTGACCTAGGCAGAAAATTTTGGGTTGATTTGTTTATGGTTTGGTTTTGGGTTTTTTATTTTGGATTTTCTTAAAGCAAAAAAACTCAGCCAGACACAAAGGCAAGAAAAAAGGAAGAAGTGGTCACAAACAGTGCTTTTATTTTGTGAACAGTGGGACTAGGGAGATAAGAGTTCAATAGTCATCGAGGTGATTAGTGCACTGAGGCATGACACTGAAGCAGAATGTGTGTTAGTGTGGAAAAGCAGCAGGGGAAAGTATTCCTTCATACACCCCCACATGTAATGTAAGCAGGTAATGTGCTGCTGAAGGAGAGTGGGGACAAATCACAGGTTTGACAGAAGAGGGGTGAAAAGGCAGGTGTGCACCAAACAAAGTCAAGGAAAAAATCTCAGCTTGTGCAGGGTAATTCAGGGAACCCGTGTTCTTCCTGTCTTCATGGTGACAGTATTGGCTTAGCAATTAAAGAGCCAGTCACTGGCATTTGAAACATGGGCAAGCACAACACAGAGGAAGAAAATATGGAGAAGCAGTGTAGGAAACAAAGTGCATAAAGTAAATGGATGGTGGAGCTAACGAGGAAATGAAATCCAGAAGAGAAGGAGCTGACATGGAAAGGACTGCAAAAAGGGTTGCAGTAACCCTAGGAGTCAGAAGATATGAAAGAGGAGAAAAAATGAGTAAGGTGAGAGATTCAGCTAAGAATCAAAGACCTCTAATGTTGTGAACCTTTAATAAAAATAGAGCCGATTTATGAGAACAGATCTCAAACTGTAACTTGCCACCATATGGGACATAAATCTGAGCTAAAAAACATCTTGATGTTGGCTTGGAGTCCACTAATTGTTCTTTGTCTCAGCAATAATGGTAATGTTGAATGAACTTCATGGTGAAACAGGTTGAAGATGCCTCCACCAAACAAAGGAGGAAAGATGCTTAAAAGACCCCAAGGACTGAGGTGAACTCAAATGTGTTATTCTTATCTCTGTGAAAATAACGAAGAATGCATGGCTCTTGAGAAATGTAGGAGGATTTTAAGATGTTTGAAGGTAGCATTTCTTGAAAGGGGACTGTTCAAACAGGTCTGTTTGCTCAGCTGAAATACTGCCCTCTGGGATCATACTGATAAAATCTTGGTGCCTGATTCAAAATGCTGATTAAAGAGGAGTTTGGAAAAGAGCCATTATGTTAATGTCTTTAGATAGAAAAGTGAAAGAAAATCAAGAACATTCAAATGGTTAAAGGAGTGCCTTTAAACATGATTATCTTGAGCAAAAAGATGTGTCCCAATTTTATTACACTGATACAGCTGGAATTAATTGTAGTATAGATAGAAGCTTAGTAGAAAAGCAGTGTGGCTGAAATACAGGAACTGAGAAAAGCTGGAAAATAAGTTGAGAGGAGATCACACTTGCACTGTTAATTATGAGCTGGTCTGTAAAGAAGTAAGAAGGAATGATATTAAAGAGTTTCCAATGAGATACCATTTGGAGATCCATTTGTCAGACATATGACTGGATCTCCTTGGGAGTATTACCTAATCCTGTATTGAATTGACAACCTCAGGAGTGCAGGTATGTGTCTTGGAATAGACAGGCTGTCAAATGGGTGGATTAATATGCCATCTCTAGTAGTTCTCACATCACTAAAGTTGGCTTTGATCTGTGTTGAATATCTCAGACTCTGACTTTTTCTTTTTTACCTAGAATTTTAGTTACCTGACAGAAAAAATTAATAAAGCATGTGTTGAAAAGTTCATGAAGTTGTCTTCATTTGTCCAACTCATGTGACTAGATGCCTGCAGACTTTACAACAGCTCTACGGTTTAACTAAAGGATGCTGGACTTCATCAGATGATGTTTGAGTTTACTTCAGGAAGGACTACGTGTTTAAAGCCTTTTTGCATTAGCTATTTGTTTGCTTGGAAACATTTTATATGAAGTCAGAGAAGGATAGGTTTTTCACTTGTACTCTGAATAAGCCTTTAGATGGAAATTCAAGTAAGACTGACAGGTCAATAATTGGGTAGGATTAGGCATCACTGTGTTTCCTACAAAACATTCAGCGTCATCAATCTTATTTGCCGAAACTGCCACATTCCATTGATATTTTATACTAACTTTTATCTTGCACTGAAACAAGCCCTGTTTTCAGTAGGTATTACCACTTGAGCAAGTGATGGTAAAGAATTTAAGTTCAGGAACTCCTCAAGCCTGTATGGCTTCGTAACAAATAAGCTGTGAGTGGTATCTTCACCTTTTGAAACATCACTCTCTTAACTTTTACTAATGAGTTTTGAAATAAGTAGAGCAGATAAATTAAAAAGAGCCTTAGCTAGTTGTAGGCGCTGTTTGAAAATATTGGTTTCCATTGCTGAGGTAATCTGTTTTTGTGATATTTGTAGATATTTCACAGCAGTGAAAAAGGCAGTGTCTTCTGTGTGATGATATGATCAGCTATCTGGAATGAGTACAAATCACAGCTGCTGTGTAGAGGGATAGCAACCATATCTTCCTAAAAACACTTACATGCATTCTTCGCTTCTTAAGAAAGACTTTTTAAAAACTATGAGTATGGCATAAGAAGTTTCTAACATTTATCGGTTCTTACAATAATCCTTCTAAATAAGAACAATAAATTAGATTAAATGGTCTTCATGGAGTTTCATTGAAATAATATGAGGAAGATACGTGTGCTAGGACATGATTTCAGAGAGGAAAATGATGATCAGTACCTATCATCTTTAAATTTGTGGTTTATATTCACAGAGTTTTACACACTTCTTTGGATCAACAATGTGGGAAGAGAGTAGGTATTTAAAGTTTAAAAAAGAAGTTGCAGTAAGTAAGTCCAGTATACTACTTTCTCTTGGGACTATTTAATATTTATAGTATTTTTCAGTTTTTACTCTGGAGCAAAAGTCTGACCCAAGGAAATCCTTTGTTAGTGTACAAGATTTTCTTGACAATTAGCATTTTTGATATGCTTGTAGAAATTGGATTGGAATCTTTTTTGTTCATTGACACATGAACTAGCTCATTATATATGAAAATGAGATGTGGTTTTTTGTGTCTCTCATTGATAGTGATGTAATGCAAAGTGCATAGTTTAATCTTGGAAATGGTAGTAATTGGTGTGAACAAATGAGTTTGAAATTCTGAGTATGGTTCCCCTTCTTCCATTCGTTTCCGTAAAGAGGGAGTAAGAAATTTGTCAGAATAAATATCCAGGTAAGCCGTCATCTTCTCCAGGATGGGGGAATACGCCTTTCCAGCAAACTGTCTCAGGGACTTCCAGAGCTGTAGTAGGTGGTTGCTATTGCAATCATTAACCATGATAAAAACCCTTTGCTTTTTGAACCCAGGTAAATGTACCAGCCAAGATATATTTCTGCAGACTCACCTTCTGTTTGTTTGTTTTTTGATCATGACATCTTCGAGCTTCACTTTCTTCCTGTAATTATTTTGTTGAAATGTTTTTAAAAGGTGTATACTGTTTCTCATATTTCTAATGTTGTTTTAGACTGCTGTGACATCACCATTTAATCTTCTCTTTTTGGAGGCTGAAGAATCCTAAGCTTCAGTTTTTCTTCAGTAGAAATTATCACACAGGTTTCTCAGTCCTTTTTACTGACTTTTGTACTTTTAAAAGTTTGATTATCTAATCTTCTTGAGATGAGGGGGTCAGAAGATTGTGTAATAATGGTATTTTCTGGTTTATTCTGTATTTTCCATAGTGAAAATATATTTATTTCTATAGAATCCTAACACTGGGCATTTTGGCCATTGTTTACCACTGAGAGGCATTTTCATAGAACTCTGTAGTATCTCAGAATATCTCAAATATTTTTTTTTCTTCAGTTGGATCAAGTAGTTCAGGTTCCCCAAAATATACACTTAAAATTAGGGGTGTGGGGTGCTGGTTCTTGGTATGTGTCACTTTTGGGTTTTCCTATATCGAGCTTTATCTCCTCATCATCCTTTTGCTGCACAGGTAGGTTAATATGCTCAGGAAAGTATATCATCACAACATTTATTTCCTTTTTTAAGATGTTGAATAGCATTGGTGACTTAGAAATTCCCTCCAAAGGGAAGTTTCAGAGGGAATTTTCATTCTGTGCAACCTGTTACTGTCCATTTTGTTACGCCATCCTGAAATGTCTGTAATCAACACAGACATTTCAATGGCTTGAAACACTATCAGTAAGTTCCACATAATACTGTGCTCTGGTTTGGAAACATCCTTACTCTCCACTGCAAATACACAAAAAATCTCTTCAACTGTTTGCAATGACTTTAGTTCTTCTGCTGCTTTAAGAAATTTTGTCTCCTACAGGCTTCTTTTTAAAATCACCTTCTTATGAGGTATTCAGAAAGGAATATAAATATTATACCTTTACTTTAGAGATCCTTAAACTTTATTTTTGGTCTATGCTGTTTTACATCCAACTTGCCACAGTTTGATTTCCCCTCTGCTTCTGGCATGGACCTTTGGAGGAGTTGATGGCTTCCTTAGAAAGGTTTACTCTGATACCTAATGGTACCTGGGGAAGATTTTCTCTCTAAGGTTTGGATAATGCTTAATTTTCCTTTTATTTTTTTGGTAGTTTTTTACTTAGCTAGGAATTGTCACATTTTCTGGCCAATGAATTTTAAAAAACACTATGTTAAAAATATTTTTCCAGGTTTTACTTTGCTTTATGGGTGAGAGAGGCAAATGAAAGAAGGGAAAAACCAGTTCCCTCTTACCCTCATGCCAGTAAGCAGTTTATTTTCTTCTGAAAATGTACAAATTCTTCAGTTTTATCACTTAATAAAAGGTTTAAAGAATAAGTCTGCTGTTTACCTTGCTATTTTACAAGAAGAGATGACTGTTTCTAAATTCTGATGATGTAATGCTGTCTTTTACTTCTAAAGCTCAGAAAGGCCTATTAAGAGTCTTGCAGATGTTAGTGAGCTTTGAATCAGAAGTGAGCAGGCACAAGTTCAGCTCTTTTCTGCTAAAACCCCAGAAGTCACTGCAATTAACTTCACAATAACTAATGAAAGACATCTTTGCAGTAAAATTTAATACTTCTACTACAGTTAGTTGTTTGCATGGTGCAAGAAAGATGTTTTAAGTGTTTTTTCAACTTAACTAAACACACTGAGAAACAAAGAAAATTTTCAGTTAAAAAATAAAGAAACCAGTGGAACATCATAAATCAAAAAGGAGTGATCAGACCTTATCAAATAGTTTCTTGATGTTATTTTGGCTCAGGTTTGACCCTTCACTACTTCTTTTCATCTGTTCACTTAGATAAAAAAAGTATCTGAATTGGAATAATCAGAATTAAACCTATTGTATTACTGAATTTTATATTTGGTTGGGCAGATGATATTCCATTTGTAGTCATTAACTTCTATGCAAATAAAATGCCTGATGAAAGAGAAAAAATATATATCTGTAAAGTTGATCTAACTAATGGTTTTTAAGGATTTCACCAAGTAAATTGCTGCTGTTAAGCTGGCAAGTTGCACAGGCAAGTAGTGGAGACTCAGGTTGAAAATAGCTGAGATTACAGAATCAGAAAAAGTGATAATTTCCTTTTTCTATTCTGTTTCATATCTCTGGGAGGATCCTGACATTTCTCTTTTCAAGTCAGTTCTTTTTAGAACATTTTCTCCAAACCAGTTTTTAGTTCCTCATTTTAAACCAAAGATACTGTTTTGTATCAAATGCAATTCAGATGATATTAACCTCAAAACTAGTCAATGCAGGCAGATATGTTACATAATATAACATATATAATGTAATTTACAAATGAACGAGGCAAACTATTCATGGACCAATGGCCATATAGATTTCAAAATAAGAAAAAAAACATTTTTGAATGGGGGAAAAAATCAGTTTCTGAATGAATAAACTACATTTCACTAATTTCCTGGGTATTCTGCAAGGGCAAAGTTAAGTTTTATTTGCAGCTGTTACTGAAATGTTACTGGTATTTCCAACTTATCTAGTACGGTAATGCTAAAAACCAAATAAAAGCACATAATGAAGGAAGCTAGGTCAGTCCTGGGTTTCCTGCTGTAATTATTTTTTGTTATTTGCTTCCCATAGTCTTACACATTTATTTCCTGAGGATACTGTATGTGTTCACAGCCCTGTAATACCCAACAACTGTGCTTCAAATTCTCAAAGCACATAAATATTCTGAATTAATTAGGGAGGAAATTAATGTTAATTCTATTCTAGTAAATTTTATGTGTCATTTCTGTCATACCTTGTTGCAATTATAATGAAGTTAAATGCTTTTCAGATGACAGCACGTGGAACCAGGGAAAATTGGATATCTAGTAGACATTCTACTCAGTTAAAGGCTGATTATACATTGGGAGTATGAGGAATACTTCAGGTGATCATTTAATCAGGATAGATACTGCTTTTTGAAGACAGAGTTTTATCAAAATATGAATTTTAAATATGTTTGGCTTAGCTTACTGCTTTTAGTTAATTTTATTAAATTGATTATTGTTACTCTTCTGATGCCACAGATATGTCTATGTGTGTGTATATGTGTGTATTTATATAAATATATATATGTGTGTGTGTGTGTGTCCATTTTTGCATGAATCTTTAAATACTTTTTTTAGGACTTCAGCATATTTTCTGTTTTTTAAAATACTTTTCCAAATACACTGTCCTTTTCTAGATGTATTACAAGAGTTATGAAATGAGGACATTGCTATTAGAATGTTTCTTGCTATTGATGCACTAACCCAGAAATATAGTGCTGCTTAGGAGAATTGTAGTGAACTCTCACCCTGAGAAATCTAATTCTTGTGGCTTCTCATTAGCAATCCTGATTCTTCACAGAAGAAACCACAAAAATCTTGTCCATAGAAGAAACCACAGAAAATAAGCAGCAGCCTCTAGACGTCGTAGTAGAAATTGCACAATTGCTGTTCACACAGCAAAAAAATACTCACGCTGAGTTCCTTAGAAAATAGAGATAAGGGTAATTAAAAAAAATAATAACACAGGGTCTAACTGAACTATGCCATTTTTCAATAATACAAGAGGGTGGAAATACTGAGGATCCAGATGCATCACTGTCATACCAACTTGAACAAAACTCCAGTGCTCCAGTGTGTGCTATGGCTTTTCTAATAGAATATTTGCTATTGCAGTGGTGGTTGAAATACACTAAAAAACAGAGTACTGTAAATACTGTGAGGGTTTGATGCAGCATATAAAAACGAAAATTATTTACCTTTGAGCTTTATTAGGTTTTCAGTGAACTATCCACCAATACAATTTAGGACTTAATTCAGGTTTGTTGTTTGAAAATGCTAGGAAGGAAGTGAGGATTGAAAAATAGAGCATATACAGGAAAACTTAACAAGAAGAAACAGCCAGCTACATAAAGATGTTCCTATTTTTAAAAACAGAATATTTCATTGGTAATATTAAGATAGTAGTTGCTACTAGCAATTAAATGATGAGATATTTAAACGTGAATGTCTTGAAAACCAATGACAGGATCCTGAAATCAGGATGAGTGGAGAAATTAGTGAAAAGATAGATGAAAAAAACAGTACAACTGCTCAACAGTTTAATAATATGGTATAGGAGAAAACTCATTTAAAGGGACATATAATAATTGGGGTTTGCTGAGTAGCAAAATGGGTAAAATAGTCGCTCTCAAGCAAACCAAACTGCAAAATACTGTTTGTCTTTTCACATGCAGAAGGATCCACAGTCATTCCCTGGGTTCATGCTTCTTCTGGAATAACAGCCAGTGTGAAACACTAACAATTTTGAGTTGTGAATTCTTGGGAGATGCAGGTCTGCTTGTACCTGTAGTTACCTAAGTCCAGGTCAGAGATCCAAGTACTAAGCCTAGACTCAGAATAACTGAAATTGCAGTGGATTGATGTTTTTAGCCTCCCATAAGAGACATGAACATGTAACATGTAAGTATAGATGCACGCACATACACAGAAATTAAAGTACAATTTTCAAAACTGTCTGTTCATCTCCAGCTGTCTTAAAAAAAAAAAAAAGAAAGATAAAATAGTAGGTTTTTGGAAGGATGGCCGGGGCCAGATTTCATTCCAACAGAGATCATAAGCTTATTTCTACAAAGAAAATGTTTTTCCCTGTAAGCTTAAAGGACTGAAGAATGAGAGGTTCTGCCAAGGCTAGCCAAGTGTTATCCAGCTGGTGTAGAGCTGGAAAATAGCTTATTGCTTTGATGAACTGCATTAAAACATGGTCCACAGGCTCTTCGCTTTTCTATTTTTGAGACCTTAGTAGGATATGTTAACAGTTCTTCCAGAAGTAAGAGCATGAGTCACATATGGCACAAAAAAGTGAGCTCTGCTGGGTGTGTACCTTTGTATGCTTAAAAGGTACACAACCTGTGTAAATACGACCCCTGAGTGGAAGCAGAATTTCATCCCTTTTCTCTCCCTGTTAGTTTTTAGTTTGGTAAGCTATTGTTAGCATCCCATAGTGAACAGAGCTACACTTTTTCTGTAAGGTGATGGGATAGAATTTCACTGATACAAAGGTTAGTGGCAAGTTTTGTTTTAGCCAAGGGAAAGTAAATTTAATGCTGGTTAAGTGAATCATCTGTGTTTTCAGATACCTAAGCAAGAAACAGAATGGAAAAACAAACAAAAAAAAACCCATAGAAAAATTATTTAATAAAATATGAATGAAAAGTCAGAAGCACTAAAGCATGGCTGTATAAAAATCTGAGTAAATTATGAATGTAATATTTCATGCTTCCAATTTTTGCACTTTTGAGCCTCTTAACAGGTAATTTATGAACAAAATAGAGCAGAAGCCACTGAGGTTCTGGTCAGGATTATGGACACTGTTGGCTGCAGCCATTATTTGAAAGTTCAGGTGTGTACAGCTATGTGACCACTGCCAGAGCATGGGAAGCGGCACGTATTGAGCTCAGGAAAATGGAAGATGACAGTTTTTGTGAAGTCTCTTCCACTCTGAAGTAAGTCTACCCTTCTTATTCTGTAGTTTGCAATGTGTGTTGATGCATTAGTATTCTGCAAGGAGGCCATGGTTTGCCATATACCTGTTACAATCTTTTCCATGCACATTTCTGATTTAGTTGTTTCATAGTTTGACAAGAAATTACACATTCTGCACAGCCTTCATTAATGCAGAAGGACACTTGGGAGACTTAGTCCTCTTACAGGCTGGATACCTTTTTGAAACATGGAACAGGAAAGTTTGAGTTTCTTCCTGCATGATTATAATCAAGGTGTAGGTTGCATAGAGGTGGAAGAATCTCAGGCTACCGGATGGGTATGGATTTCCAGTTACATTCCATGCTGAAAAAAAGTGAAGCACAAAAAGGGAATATTTGCGAGAAAGGGAGGCTCTCACTGTCGTGTTTTCATGGCTTGGGATTTTCTTTCCTCCCTTCCTTATAAAACTCAAATTGTTAATTGTATGCATCAAAGAAGAAAATGATTTTGCATCCTCACTGAAGACAAAAGCCCTTACTGTATTAAATCTAGAATATAGCATCAGTTTTCAATTTGACCTGTATATAAATAAACCACAGAACTGTGACATAATACACTTTCTGAGGAAATGCATCAGGGTGGAGCAGAAAAAAACCTTCTGTCAAACATAAGTAAGGCTGAGAAGATTTTAAAGAAATAGCACATATTTTTCTCTTCTGGAAATGTGACTTGTGCTAAAAAAAGTACATTCTTATTTTCCGTCAGATAAAACCCATGTGCCCTGAAGTTACCAATTAGAGTTCAACATACCAAAGGCTTGGAGAAAACAAAAGGCCTCAACCTCCTCCTTCAGGCCCTTCCTAAGTGCTAGAAAACTGTTTTATTGTCATATTTCAGTACAAAAATCAACTTACTAGAAAACGTTAACAAACAATAAATGAGTATAACAAGTTTGGCCAGCAGAGAAAATTACTTCTATTTATTCTAGTATTATTTGTTAATAAGATGAACTCTTAAAGATACCTGTGTAACATTGTCCCAGGGCCAACAGACCTGCCTTACTATGAATTTAAATCTTTATTCAGTTCTGCTATGTGTATTAATTTATGTTTCAGTTTACTGGAAAATCTTGTAGTTTATAAGTAGCTGCTGTAGGATTGGATTGTTGATATTCTCATGAAGGTAATTGTCAAGAGAACTGCTCCTGAAATGCAGCCAACCTCGAGTAGAGCAGTTGCATTTGTGCAGACTTGCAAACCAAATTAGGTCTGGTTTGGGTTAGCTCAGGTGTACCTCCAGCCACCTGAGCTTTGCACAAATACTACAACTGAGAACATAATGAATGCACTGTCTTATTCAGTCTCTGATAAGGGAAGAGAAGACAACGAAAATCGAAGTCAATATGCTTACCATTGTAGAAGGAAGTGTTTGAAAGCAACACATAATTAAGGAAATAGAATCTTTGAGAGGGTTTAATAAAATTGCACTATTTCCTTATATGCTTATTGAGAATCTGTTGAACCACTTTGTACATGTTGTGAAAATTAGGGTGCAAACAGTAATGTTCAGGGCTTAAACAAATTATTAAGGACCACTGTGTGATAAATCACTAAAGCAGGTTAGGAGAAGGTATGATTTCATTCAAGGCAATGGAACTGTTCATACTCAAAGATAAAGTGTACCTCAGTGCTCCACTGGCTCAGAAGCTCATGGTTCAGTGGTACAAGTTCAGCTATGGGCAGGTTCTTTGGAAGGTGTCTATTATGCCTTTCTCTTACTTCCCTCTAATGCATAAGTTCCTGTTGAAGGCAGGATATTATAATAGATGGACGACTGGTCTGATGCAATAGATTGTTCATGTTCTTATATTTTCCTGTGAAGAACAATTTTTCAATGTTTTGTTTTCATTTCACTGTAGTGCATAGAGGCAAAAGGAATTATGAGCCCTATCTTCTGCTGGTCTGTTTGACCTCTCTGAAAGCAGAAGACTTGTTCCAACTGGGAAATGTCAATTCCTAGGAACGGACACTTTAAAAAATGTTATATAGTATCCAGGTTTTTTAAGTAGCCAGGAAAATAATTTAATTCTTCAACAATGATGTCACTGAGCTTGTAGTCCAAATGGTGTTCTCATTCTTGGCAAAGAACATTAAACAAAGAATGTATGGTTTTCAAATGCTACTCAGATTCAGCAAAAAGCATTTATGCAAACAAAAGATGTTGTTGTGTCTAGAAACTATTGTTTATCTTTAGAATGGAGCCATGTTAATAGTTTTGATATGCTAAAATGTGAGGTCCTAGATGCATAGAATAATCAAATTCTGTTCATCTGCCTAAAAGCACTGACATCCTGTGACCTGAATTAGGACTGTGATGAGACCCCAGGCCCTGACTAATCTGTGCACAGACTAATTGTCATAGAATGTTTTTTCATTCTTACTTTCTATGGAAAGTAAAGTTGTCTTTATCTGTATTAGCTGTATTTTTTTTTAATGTCTAGAGAAAGTATATGTATAATACATATAATTGTCATCATGCTGCATCAATATACAAATTTACTGATGCCCTTTTTTTTTCTGGAATCTTGAAGGAGATTTACATTGAAGAGACATTGTGAGTTTTAATTCAAAGTGGTTTATGTCCACATCCAAAAGTATTTAAGTCAGCAGTGGGATCTCAGTACTTTTGGTATCCTCTGTTTTCTTATCAAATGCTTACGATTTATCAAACGATATGATGGTATTGAGTGTGAACATGTAGAGTTATCTTCATGTGACAGAAAATAAACAGACTGAAACTTGGTGTTGAGAGTATTATCCCTAAATAATAGGTAAGAATACAGAAATAGATATAAAGTAAAATGAGCAATATATTCTTGTGATGATTTACTTGACTGCCAACATGAATTTTCAGTTTTAGCTTTTCTAGGTATTTTTTCTAAACATTTTTTTTTTCTAAACATTTACACTATACAAAATGTAGGTTTTCAAAAGAAATTCTCAGAAATTACACATTCTTAGTTTCAGGGGAGCAGAACCAATATATTTTTATCTTTTAAATAGGAAAAAGCACTGTGCTGTTTTGAAGGCAAAGCAGGAAGAATTAACTCCACACAAATATGTTGTGAGAGATTCCAAGTGAGAACTAGAGTTTAATAGGAAAAATTACAATAAAGGCAACAGTACAAAAACACTGGCTTAAACTGACAATGTCAGAATACAACCTTGGCACCCTCTTGGTCAGGGCAGTGGGACCAGTCCAGCTGGAGTAATGGATGTGGTCCTGTTGAGGCGGTGGTCCTGTAGAAAGGTCTGGTCCTTCTCTGCAGGCCCAGTGGTGGTTGTTGAGAGCTCTTGTCCTCTGGGCATCCATAGTTGTATTGTGGTGTCCCAAGCCCCAGATTATATACAGGTACATACAGGAAACTTTGGTACCACCCCCACAGCAGGGCATTTCACAATAGGATAATGTAATTCTGAGTCATTCTGGGAATCCTTGATGGCCTATTAGCAGAAATGGCTCCCCTTTAGGCTGAGTGTGCATTGGGCAGCTGTTGCAAGACTGACCAGTAACAGCTCATCAGAAGGTAGTGTAGGTGATGATAGAATACACCTTACATTAAATACCTCACATTGTAACCCAAGATACGTGCTCCAAGATGCATAAATAGTACCAACAGATTGCAAATGAAGCAGTCCTATGAGAAAGAGAAGTAAAGGTGCTTGGGAGACAGGGAAGCTGTTTTTTTTTTTTTTATCCTCCCCTGCTGTAAGATATTGTTCTTCTCCAGCTGAGGTAGAATATTCCAAATTATTTTAGAATATGGACAGCAAATGTATAACCCTGTGGATCCCCACATGAGAATATGGAAATTTACAATTTGAGGCAGCCATGATGATGTGTAGATTCTGCACAACTTACTGTTTAAAACTGTTAGAAGAAAGAAAAAATCCATTTTCTTCCATCTTTTCAACTTGCGCTTTTGTATTCAGTGACAGACTCCAAGATCTAGTTGCTTATTTTCAGTTGTTATAATAGGCTCTTACAGAAAAATGTCAATTTGCCCGTGTCACATTCCAGTCCACAGACTCTTCCCAGTGATTAGGAAATAATAAACTTTCCTAGAGCATGATACATAATCTTTTTATCATCTATAATGCAATCTTCCTCATATAAATCTGAATCTTCTGTTTCTGAGAATCTGAGGCAATTGTGTAATGTATATAATGTGGAGTTTGCTATGCCAGTTCCTAATTTAGCACTAATATTTTTTGGAAGAAGTGCAAAATAACAGGCAGTGTTGCTTGTTTCGTGTGAATTTATATCTCAAATTCAGAGTCTTGGTTTTGCCCAAGGTTATTCTTTCTCTCACAGCTCCCTGTCGTGTAATAATTCTCTGTCATCTAATTAAGTAGTGACGTGAGATCACATAAGGCCATTCAATGTGTCTATTGAATTTGGCCCAGTCTGTGAAAATAATGTACAAGAGAGAGAGAGATGTGTGAAAGCACTAGGAGCAATTTTATTTCATTTTAAAAAGCATTTTAGACAATCTAGCTTCCTTTTTGTCTCTGTTTCTTTTTTTTCTTTTTAGTCTTTAATGTTTGCCCTAGAAGAAGACTTTGGATCTACAAAGATTTATACCAGTTTAACTAGAAATTGCCCAGCGGAGTTAAATGTAAAAGGAAGTTGCAGTAATGCAGTTGGAGATACACAGAGGAGGAATGGGTGATTTTGACATGCCAAAGTAAAAACTGGTTTGCAAATGTGACTGAGCAGAGTCACTTGAACAGAGCAATGTCTGACACATTCCCTTGACACTGGCTCCCTGGGATGGAACAAAATGCAGGAGCATCACTGTGTAAAGCGATTGCCATTCTTTGCTAAGGAGGGTCAGCTTTTCTATTGTGCAGAAAACAGCCATTATCTGATGGTGTGGGGAGGTATTTGTACTTGGAGTTATAGTATTTGGGTAGAGAAATGAGGGATTTCTAATGGGATTCTTCAATTATAGAAGTTTCTTCTTAGGAAGATTATTGTCTTTCAGAAAATTCTTTCATCCTGCATTGTATGGTGCATTGAAGAGGCGAGTAAACTGAATTTCAAACGTGCACTGGAGAGAAGTGAGCCTCTGTTATCAGAGACCACTAAATGTTCCTAATGCAGCAGTTTGGTAGAAGCATAACTGATGCAGAATTGAGGCTTAGGCTTTTGCTCACAGGGATGTTTAAAGAATTCTTTTTCCATACTCAGTTCTTACGTTTGGGTATGAAACAGTAAAGTAAAAAACAAACACACCTTATTTTTTTCTATGCTATGGTGCTCAGTTGTATTATTATTTTTGCTACTAAAGGCCAAAAAGTTCTTCACTCATGTGCACAGTTTTTATTGACAAAGCCCAGCAATCTCCCCTAAAATATTCTGATTTTTAGCCTGTTGCTTTTTGTCCTGTCTTGCATCCGTGCCGACTGGACTTACAGTATGGATGCTGTAATTGGAACATGCTCCTCGCTGTCTTGAGTAGTTCTCAAAGCAGTATTTTCCAAGTGTTTGTGACACTTACCATATGGTTTCCAACTTCAGTGCTGGCCAAAGCCTGGCTGTCAACAACAGACATGAACAGCACAGCTTCAGAAACTCACGTTCTTTATTCCTTGTGTCTTGCATCAGTTTCCTTTTGCAAAAAATATGCACTGAACTACTCTTCATTAAAAGAGAAGAAGTTGAAATCAATTGTTCTATACATGTAAAACTGCTGCCCACACACAGGACAATGACCTGCATCTTTTCTACCAGCACTGTTTGTCCTTTTACACCCCTTGAATTTACTTTACAGTTCCATTGATGAATGACTTAGGGTTGATATTGATAAATGAACTAAAAACTGAAGATACTAAGAGGGAGTAAGCGGCACAGCTATTATTACAAACAAGATAATTTAATTCTGTGAATCCTGCCATCTTTGTTAACCTGTGTTCCATTTGTGTGTTTACCTCTCACTATAATTTTCTGTCCTAAATTTTAATCAGGAGTATTTTGGCCCATGTATACTTTTGGCCTCTAAAAGGAATTCTGTTTCCCATTTTGTCCTACATGGTGGAGTTTTAAATATGTTTAGGTGCTAATTAATGTTGAATGCAGAAGGAATTAAACACTTATATAAATAGAGCATAGAGATAGAAATTTATCCAATATATTTGGAATATCATGATCCAGGCAGTATTTTTTTACTCACTGATTTTGCACCATAGGGAGCTTTCATGTGTGGGCCTAGGAGACTTGATATCCTTAAGATAGTAGAAAAAATGTATCTGTTTGGGTCCTGCTTTCAGGTGACTATGAGCCAGTGTTGTATGGAGAGGATACAGGGTCGTATAGCTGGCTGTAGAACACTGGCTGTGGGTATCACTTTAAAAATGTAACTGTAATGAATGCAGTTATTCTAAAATAAAATTCTTTCACAGGGAAGGAAAATACTCACAGTTAAATGCTCTGTTTTTCCTTGAAATTTTTTGCAAGTACTTTTTTTTTTTATTTGGCTAGAAAGGGTTCAAATAATGATATGTGTTTTCTTCCTAGGCAACTTTGTTTTCCATGTTTTTAGGTTTTCCTAATGAATTAATTAGCCCTTTTTCTTCCATGAATTAAAGAAAAGGAATGAATCATTTGACTTTACATTTTTGGTTAAACCTGTGATTTTGGCTTACAGAATGGTACATTCCATTGAAAGTAAAAGCCAAGCAATCCAGTTTACCACTGATGTAAGTACAATCATTAAGGTTGGTAAAGATCATCAAGTCCAAATCAAGGCAGCTTCATAGAATCATGGAATTGTAGAATGTTAAGGGGTTGGAATGCACTGTAAAGGTCATATAATCCCAACCTCCCCTACCATGTGCAAGGACACCTCCACTAGACCAGGTTGCTAAAGGCTTTATCCAGTCTGGCTTTGGACACTTCCAGGGATGGGGCAACCACAACCTCCCTGAGCAACTGCCTTGATTTCTTTGCCATATTGCCCCACATTTGTAAAACAGTACCTGTTTGTGTTTGGAAATGCTATTTTTTTCCTGTTTATGTGATCTGTTCCATGCAGAATTCAGTTATAAATTCATAATGAAAATTAAAATGGGGAAACCTAATTCAATATGATCTTCGTAAGAGAATCAAGAGACTTTTGTCTTATGGACCTCTGGGTTATCTTTTAGAGGATCAGAGTTGTGGACCATGTTGTTATTTCAAGCCATAGTCCGTGCAGGTACGCAGTGCATTTAGAGAGGTCCGTCACTGAGAGCTTTTAAGAAAATTAATCAACACAGGCCAAAAAGGAAGATCCTTGCTTAGCTAAACAGTCACCTAAAATACTGACTAAGGAGGATAAGTCTAAAATGTCATTTTTACAATGAACAGTCATTTGCAAATTTCGGGAGTGGTCTGTGCTAAGATCTACTTTCTTCAATGTGCTCCTATATAACCTAGAGGCAGATATGAACATTGAGATTAAAAGTTTGAAAGATACTAAGTTATTCAGGAGAGAAGAAGAGAAGATGAACTCTTCTATATAAGAAATAATAGAACTTAAAGTTCTATTATTCTTTTACATATATAGAACTATATAAGTTCTATAGATGTATAGCTTAATGACCAGGCAATAAAATTGCAGCTGAAATTCAGAGTAAATAAATGTGAAATCAAACACATGGCAAAAACAACTCTGGAGTCACATAAAACTGAACCAGCTGTTCCCACTCAAGGGCAAGATTCTGAGGTTATGATCTTTAGTTTCATGAAACATTGATTCATTGCTCAGTGACAGTCATAAAACCGAATCAACTGTTAGGCATTTTCAAGACTGAAAACAAAACAGAGAACACCATTATGCCGTCATGTACCTTTATAGTTCAATCATGTTTTTTTGGATATTGAGCAAGTTCCAATCTCTTGATCTCAAACAGGAATATATTAAAACTTGAAAATATTCAGAGAAGGCAAAAAAGGTAACAAAAATATGGAGTTTCTCTAGAACGGATGGATTACTAGGCTAGCCATTTTTGACTCAGAATAGGGTGATTTAGAGGACTGATAAGAAGTCCATAGGATCCTAGCTTTCATAGGGATAGTTGATGCAGGTCAGCTGTTCAGTGTCTCTTCACAGAAAAACTAAGGACTATCAGATGAAGCTGACTTCAGAACAAATACAATATGGCAGTTCTTAAAGCAGAGTAACAGCCCCATGGAACTGCTCACTAGGAGGCATTGCAGATGCTCATATTTATGTGGATTTTAGGGGGGAAGTGGACAAACACTTAGAAGAGGAATCCACTTAAGATTGCTAAACAGAAAAAAATCCAGTGAGTTTAGGAAATCATGTGACCTGCATATAATTGGGAACTGAGGGACTTCTGAAGGAAAAGTATGTTTTTTCTCTGTTGCTCTTCACAGAGCATCCACTTACTGCTACTGCTAAATAAAAATTACCAGTCTAAATGGCCCCCTGGCTTGAATTCCTGTTCCTAAGAAGTGAAAATTGTGTTTATTTCTTAAAAACAATGAAGACCAAAATTACACAATTTAAGACCAAAATCACCTGTTTGGGGCATGTGGCATGCTGTATTTTAAGATTATTTAAATATCCAAACAAGAATTTAGAGCTGATATTTTCATAAATACCAAGGGACTAAATTACTTCCAAAATTACTTAAAGGAACTTAATGGCTTCCAAATCTGACCAAATTGCAGTCTGATTTAGACACTTCATTGTATTTGTTGTCCTTGAAAACTGGGGCATAAAAAATTACACAGAAAATATCAGAGAGTACTGATCACAGTAAAAATTACATTGGCTTTGCACTTTAATTAGAGATTTATGTCTTCTGTTATTTTTTAAGGTTATTGATCTCCCATGCATATTTTCATTATAACGTGAGTAGAAACTCATGTTTCTGTTTTAAAAGCCTGGTATGAGAAAAGGGAGTTCAAAACTAGTGGATGTAAATAGTGATTTTCCAAGAAACATGACTGTTCCATAAATGTATTATGTTTTCATTCAAGCAGAATAGTGCTTTCTTCATTTGATGAGTCATTGGGGCTGCTGTAACACTCCATAATGGAAAACCCTTTAGAAGGTTTATTTCTGAAGAACCAAATGGGTTTGGGTTTTTTTTTGTTTCAGCTAAAATTCAACAAAAAATTATGTGGTTCCTTAAGGCATATATTTCTTAAAACTACCCAGTTTAAGATCTAAAAGAATATTGCTGTACAATATTATAATAATGCTTTCAAATATTTCATCTGAGAATTTATGTATGAATGGGCATTCCCAAAGCATATGTGTTAGATTAACATTCAGTCCTCCACAGTTACAATGCAGTTTCCTTTAATGGATTCCAGGGGTTTAAGAAAAGTATATTTTACGATATTAACTTCAGCTTAGTTCTGTTAACAGCAATTAATCCTCTTTTTTGTTCAACTTCATGAGATTTATGCAAGTTTAGAGGTTTGAAAATAATATTGTTATATTAGCATAAAGGTACTAATGAAGGGATAAATAGGGAAATCACTCTTCATTGTCAATACAATGAAAATTAGCTGTTTATCCAGATGCTAGCATTCTGTCCATCATTAACATATATGCTTGATTCCCAACGAAATGAGGCTTATAGCTGGCACGCTAGGATGTTGAATTCACCTAGACTCCTGCTGACTGGTTACAAAATTTATGTATTTTTATATATGTTCAAGTATATGATATATCTAGCAATATAGTACAGCATTTCTATCAAAATTAGGAATTTTTTACTACACTAAGGCTTTTGCTTATGTTATTTGTTGTTTGCAGGATATATTGGCCAATAATAATGATAATAATAGTAATGATAATAATGTTCTGTAAAGTTAGCAAAGCACTTTAGTTCTTAATGTCAGACAAACGTGTAATGAAATAATATCACGTTGTATACAATAGCCTATTTCTTGGTCTGCCTATCTAGTAAATAATAAAGTGCAAGAATTCAAAATTTTTGAGTTGGAATAGGAATACTTTTGAAGCTTGGAGTGAAGGAGGGAACATTCACTAAGAATTTTGCTTCCAACATCAATGCACCTAAGATTCAAGTCTAAATTTCAAGTAGTAGAGATCATAATTTTGTTATTTTAGTGTTTTATCATGCTTTAGCTATAATAAACAATGTTAGTAGCCATTTTGCAGGATGGCATTCAGACTTTTTTGGTATTCTACCATATTAGTTGAATCCTCAGACAGATTGCATCACTTCCTGTGTATTGGGCATGCATTCATTCATTCATTCAAACAAGTTTTCTTGTTCAGTTAAGAACACTAATCAGATGCTTTAGAGCTGCACTTGTGTTTAAATTCCTGCTGCAGAGGAGATCTGTTTCCTGAAGTAACATATGCCACTTTTGACATAACCAAACCATTTCTGTCTTGCCAACAGATGATATGTGTTTGGATTCAGGCAAATTGCCAAAGGGGCTCCACTATATTACCTTTCTTGTTCTGTTTAAAAGTTTTCCTGAATACATCAGAGGAGCTAGGCAAATCTGTTTGAAATTTAGATTCTAAGGGGACTGTAAAGGGCTGGTTTAGGAGCAATGACAATTTTAGTCTACAGAAGAAATTGCATTCCCTTGTTTTCTTTGCCCCACAGGAGAGATTGGAGACCTGTGCCTGTGTGGATGTCTTTTAATATGAACTGAATGTAATCTGGAAATTATATTTCTGACCAGAATAGCAGATTTATTTTCCCTGTCCCTCACTGGGAAGCCAAACTGGCTGTTTAGAAGGAGACACAATTGGTGCAAACAAATTTGTTTTGAGATGTTTTGGTCTGTTTCTTCTTCGCTTTGTAGTTCAGGAAGTTTGGGAGAATAGTAAGAATGTGATGGTGATTTTCATTCTTACTGTAATCTCAGTGTTAATTCCCATAATGAATTTAATTTACAACTCATAACTAATCGTAACTACTAGTAATGCTCTGAGCACTCTGGATGCTGCAAAGCCAGACTTAGCACTTCTCCCTAAATATTGAAGAGGACACTTTCTGAGCTTGAGAGGGTACTTGGGGCACCTCCTTTGAGACCTTGAAATACCCTCTTGATAAAAATAAAAACTTAGTGTCCTTACTTGTATGTTCGGTGCAGTTGTTCCAAGAAGATTGCAGTTTGCTTTTCTCCATTTCACATACATTGTTAAGCCTTCTGAGCACTTCTATTTGGAGACTTTTTATGAATCTAATACAGAAACCAGGGATTAAATTAACAGAAAAATTACGGAATAGTTTTAAAACAACACGAAGATGATTCCATGTTAAAATTCAGGTGCAGCTTCTGATTGCACTAAGTGAAAAATTTACATTTATTTTCTTTAAAAGTGAAAAACTTGATCTTTTGGTGAAAGTTAATTTTAAGTGCCATCTTCCCTTCTTCTTTGGAGCTGATGCTTCCAAAGGGATATACCTTCTATAAAGACCAGTGGCTGCCTGGCTCCCACAATACACCACAATATGCCAAAGAAAGGGAGTCAGAGTCTCTGATGTTACCTGTCAGAATAATTTTCATGAGCTATGGATCTAGTGACAAAAAGGGATCTTGAAAAAAAAATAGGATCTCACTATTTAAAACCTTTCTTTTCAAAACCAATGTATTTCAGCTGCATGTTTCAAACATGGATCTTAAGACCATGAAATTAGGAGTAAAAAGAATTTATATGTTAATAAATTACATGTTAAATAATAATCATATGGTTAGTTAGTATATGCGTACATATTAACTGCCTGCTAGTTTTCATTTTATTTGAAGGGCAGAGTATGTCTAAAGTAATCTCCACAACAGAAAATGTTTCACATAACTTGGATTAGATCCTATGTCCTATGAAGTAAGGAGAATTTTACAGTAGATTTCAATGGACCCAAATTCTTATATAGTCATTTGAGACAATGCAAAGTAAATGAAAGAAAACCCCCACTCTTTTCTGTCTTACTCATAATTAGCACCAGGGCTAATGACTTACGTGAAATGCAGGGAAATGGATAATAAGGCTCACAAAATACTGTCATTCAGAGCATGTATGTGCAATGACATTGCTTCATTGTATTAGGGAAAAAAGCCTTATTAATTTGAAATAAACATTTCTAATGCTGCACAAGTGTCAATACCTTAGTTAAATAATTGGTCAATAGCGAGTGCTATCTGGCAGTTTCAACCAATTGAAATGCATTGAGGATTTTTAGTTGACTTCAGTGGTCTCCGGACTAAGTTTGCATGTAAATGTGCAGAACTGTCTCGAGTATTTGTAATTCAGTCATTTCATTTTTTAAAGACTAGATTTCAAATTAAGTATTTGTGTTTCAACCCAGTGTTTTAACCCTATGGGCAGGAAGTATTTCTGTTTATTCATTTAGTGCAACTGTAATGTAGTTAGCTCAGTCTTTCTACCCTTGAAATTAATGGCAACGTTCCTGCTAATTCCAGCAGTAAAAGCAAATCTACATAATAACTAACTGCAATTCCTTTTACTCCTCCTTCCTTCTCATATCCCATATTATGCTTTTTAGAGAAAGTTAATGTTGAAATGTTCTTTAATTAGTGATCTGCTGAAAGACATTTAACTCCTTAAATTTAGTTTTAAAATGTCAGATGTTAAGAAATAAAACACTGATTAAACAAGACACTGATTAATGTACTTCCCTTTCCAATTTGTGCTTATGCTGAATCCCTTGGCTAGAAGGGAGATATTTACATGGTACTTGGTAGGTCACAAACACTAAGAGCGTTTAGAAAGACCTATATTAATGTAATTTCCCTGCTTAAATGTGTCCTCTGTGCTGTGCATGGTACCCATTAAAGCTTATTATCATACAATGAAATGAAACAGCCCAGTGAAAAAGGCTATTGTCAGATCCCACATGATGAATTGTAACTTCAGGCATCTCTGTGTAAATCTCTCTGCTAACCTGTTCCCAATTAGTGACATCTGGGACCAGATTTTCTTGTATTTGAAGCAGAGGCTGTAAGACGTTTCTACTCTGTAAAAAAAATCATAAAAAAAGGAGATGGGAAATGTAATAACAGAAAGAATTTAAAATCCAAGTCCTACGTATGATTTTACAAGCAGTATCAGATATTTTTAAGTATTGCATGTTAGTGTAGTGCATTAGACCATGAAGTGTTAAAGGTGTGACTTTACAGTGATTGCTGTTATTCCAAGTCTATGTTTCAAACTTTTACAAGCTTTTTTTTAATTTTTTTTTAAAATAAAGATATTAACTACAATACCTTTGAGGACACACTAAAAAACTTCCTCCCTTACATACAGAAATTTGTAGGATACTGCACCTCCTTTTTTTTTCCCCCAGGAGTTAGCAATCCTCTTCTGTTGCAAATTGTCACAATTTTGATGAGAAGTGGAGCCATGAGGATTTACATAAGCCATGAGATTGAGAACCTTAGCAAGTAGATATTTGTGCTTCCATTGCATTTTTGGTTATGATTTCACTTTTGTGCCATGGATGAGTTTTTAGACTCTGTATCTGTTCAGTCTTTCCCTGAAATTATGGTTGGAATGGAGGAGTCTGAAGGCAAAACCATGTAACTTGCTGAAGTGTACAAAAGGTCTTTTAAACAAGAATTTTTCATTTTGAGAGACACTAAACATTAACCTCGAGCTTTTCAGCTGAAATTAGGTAAATGTTGAAGCAAGAAGCAGGCCAGCATAGCAATGTATGCATAGATACATAAATAAGCAAAAAAAGGAAACACATGCTCAAACTTGGCACTTTTGTGGTGTTTCACTAATATTTAATTATGGGTGCTTTTCATAGGCATTAAGATCAAAAGAGAAGGTGGTAGTGTTTGTCCCAGAAAACATTAAGTCTCATTTCTATCCTGGTGGTGGTCATAAGAACAAACTTGTCCTTCTAGCAGGGAAGATCTCAGAAAGATCTCTAGTTAATCTTTCATCTCAAAAACCATCAATCTGATGAGAAGCTATTAACAACTCTGACAGCTTAAAGCTCCATTATTTTTTCTGGTGTCTAAGGTAAATTTTAAATATATTGTATGAGGAAGAGCCAGGGAACGTAGGAAGAGAGAACAGATGAATTCTTCAGGCTTTTATTAATATTTCATAGACCACTACTACTGCTAGTTGCTGTTTATATGAAGGCAATATCTAGGGGTCTGGTTTTACAAATGCCACTGCACAGTACTAGGTCATCTAGGAGTGACCAGCTAATGTCCATGTAAGCAAATAAAGGAGTTATTCCACTGTGTAGAACCATGTCTGTAAGAAATGACTTTCAGCTAAAACACAATGAACAACAGTCTGGGGGTTGCAACAAGGTGTTAATATGTTTGTCTGTATTCTCCTGAAAGTACCTACTCCTGTGTCTTCACTCATGAAGAAAATGAATATGGGATACACTTGCCTGAGATACAAACACAATCTTTTGTGTGTTCTCCATGAAAGTAAGTTCTGAAGAAAAACTGAATGCCAAGACCGCTAGTTCTTTAAAAAGAATAGTCATTGCCTCGTTCAAATAAACTCAGAATATACGGGGGAAATTTTCTTTTTCTTTTGAGAATCTGCATATGATTGGCATATGAAAGCAATGCTGGCATTACCTCATTGTCTTCCTCAATGTTGAGTTGAAGAGAAATCAGGCAGTTAAAACTCCAGCATGAATTTTTTTACTAAAAACAGAACAGCAAACCAGAAGAGAATTTACAGACATTTCTAATAAGGCTGGCTTTACTAAGAAAGGAAACAGCTCACTGTGACAGGCAGAGAAGTGAAAAGGACCTCAGATTCTGTGAGCTCTCAGAAAATACAGAAGGAGGCATGAACAGCATGTGTGTGAAAAAGATTCTTTTGACCCGTGATGGAGTCTGACAAATGCTGGCTTCAGAAATCATAGTGAAAAACTACAGTTCTCAACATACATTTTGGAAAATGAAAAGCATGAGTGGACTTTTTTTTAGGACATTTTATATAACCCAGTTCAATAAAAAATTTAATGGGATATATAAATTAAGGTGTGTGAGTAATCCCAGTGAAGTTAATAAGCCTGTTAAATAATGATGAAGTGTTTGGCTGTATTGAAATTAGGCTACATACCATCCCATGGGAACAAGTCCTACAGCACTCCAAGACAAATATTATCAGTTTCTTCAGTGGCAGTTCTTGCAAAATTAAAGCTATTCTTAGCTTTGCTGCTTCAGAGAAAACAGTCCAATTTCTTCCAGCTATGATCAGAACAACAGTACTTGAACATCTACTGTGAAACTTTACAGAGTTCAAAAGAAAAGCAGCTAGAAAGAGTTTGCAAGAGGACACAGAGAGTTAGTCAACGACCACTAACATGGATCTGCATTCTGTGTGTTTAGCAGAGGACTCTAAATATGGACCATCCTCAGTATAACTTATAGAGAGAGCTCTCCACAGCTGGATTTTTAGGGGTTTGTTGGACACAATGTTGCTGAATTTCCTGTTCCACATTAAATCCAGTTCCTTGTGGTTTTTTCCTATTCACAAAGTCATCGTTGTATTTTGATGGCAACCAGGAAACGGAATGGTTTGGTGTAGTAAATGGTCTGGAATAGACATATATTTGAATCCTAGAATGGTCTGTGTTGAAAGGGAACTTACAGCCCATCCCATTTCACTCCCTGCCACGGGCAGAGACACCTTCCACTATCCCAGGTTGCTCCAAGCCCTGTCCAACTTGGTCTTGAGCACTTTCAGGGATGGGGCAGCCACAGCTTCTCTGGGGACTGTGTACCAGGGCCTCCCCACCCTCACAGCAGAGAATTTCTTCCTAATATCCAATCTAAACCTGCTCTCTGTCATTTTGAAACCATTTCCCTTTGTCCTGTCACTCCAGGCCCTTGTAAATAGTCTCCATCTTTCTTCTAGGCTCCGTTCAGGTACTGGAAGGGGCAATTATGTTAACCCAGAGCCTTCTCTTTTCCAGGCTGAACAATCCCAATTCACTTAGCCTTTCCTCACAGGCTATAAATCATCCTCAACTTTGAGAGTTTCAGAAGATACAAAACAAATAGTAAATATTTTAGTGCATTTATAATGAAATGTGGAACTTGGAGGCAGAATGTTCCATCAGTTAATTTAATAAGCATGAATTTCTTTTTAATAATAATAATAAATGTTTTAATTTCTGTAAAACTGTCAGTGAAACCAGTGGAATATGAAAGTCAACATAGGTGTTTCCATTTATAAAATGAGAAGATTTGTTTTCCTCCGGGGTAAAAGTTTGGGGATAATTTATTATGCTAGTTTTGTCTTGAGGATTTGGCAAATTCTCAAGAATAACAGCTTTCGTAATTGTACAAAGTCAGTTCAACTTGTAAGCAGTCTGGATTGAGGTCTTAGCAGGGGCAGGCCAGCTTCCTAGACAATCTGGATTTTCCTTGTAGGGAAGAGTTAATACCAGTATTGGCCCCACTGAAGTCCGTGGGAATTTTGCCAATGATTTCATTAGAGCCAAGCTTTCACTTGTCTTTAGCAGAACTATTAAATACAGTATATTGCATAAACTGAGATTAATAAAGGCACTTCTTTTTCTGGATTCATGTAAATGATTCTGCAAATGCTTTTCATACAACCTATCTGCTGCAGGAGAGTTAAGACACCATTTATATAGCCCCCATATACACATATTTGAAAGCACCTTGTTTTCTGACTTGCAATACAACTCTTACTGACATGCACAAGTTAGATCTTCATAATGACAGCCTGTATGTTTGTGGAATATTTCAGAAGTAGAGTATAAATTATGGAATAACTGTCCAGCAAATGTCTGTGCTGGAAATGTGTCTGTCCGTACATTTCTAAGTTTGGAGAAAATATGAGAGCTATTCTGAATGCTAATGTTACTGTAATATAGACTATATAGGATGCTGCTTTGAAACTGGGGAAAGAGAAGTTAAGTTAAAATTGGCCCAAATTACTTCACACCCCAATCTTTGGGAAGCTAATGGCTTAAAGTTGCTAGTTCCTAACAACTAATTCTTATACACCTTGTTTAATTTTATGGAGCTCAAAACATTTTACAAATCAGGTTATGCCTATAGACAACATGAGCCACCAAGAGGTCCAGTATTTGGCTAAAAGATATCTCAGAAACCAGAGAGAACGAGCTAGAAACAGAATGTCTGTTAAAGTCTGCTCAAACTTGCTGTTTAGCAGGCCACATTTCTCCTGGATAATTAATTCCTAAATATTTAAGATTTTCAGGGTACGTGGGGTCATTTCTGTGAGCAGCCTGGATGTTTTTTCCACCTCTTTGGGTGTAAATTGCTGCTCTCTGTCTGTATGCCACATCATATTTTCATACATTCACTTGGGGGCTGTTCTTCCCTCTTGCAGTAATACCTGATTGACCCAATCCCAAACTCTATGACCATATGAAAGAACAGTTGTGAGATCAAGGTCAAAAGAAATAAAGAGTGTGAGGAAAGGGTAGTCTGGAAAAGAGAGGGTTAGTTCTTTCAAGTTCTTTTAGTTGGAACCTAAACTTTGTTTCTTCCTCTGCTTCTAGAGCTCACCCAGGAGTTAAGAAAGGAATGACAGAGTAGTTCCTGACAGACAGAAAAGCGCAAAACTTAGAATATGCTATAACTCTCCAAAGACTATGAGCCAGCCTCCTCATCCACATAGGCTGTGGCTAATGATGGAGTACCTACAAATGAAACTGGCTGGCTGAGAACCACAGGACACACACAGCATGGAACATGAAGTTCATTCAGTATTTGCATTTTGCAGCTGTACATAGATCTTCTGATCTGTTCACCCAATTAAAACCCAGTATGTACAAATTTCACACATACCAGGTATCAACCAGTTTCTGTGGAATTGTGCCAGAAAATAAGTTTATAATATTTTTACTCTAAACAGTTTGCTACACTACAATAACTTTTGAATTCATGTTTATTAAGGTACCCTCTCATAGCCACTGCTCAGAATTGTGTCAGCATTTTGCAAACGCAAGCCACACTCCCTGTAAATAGTATTATTAACATGTGTTTGTATAATTAGGCCACCAAGAATGATCTCAGGTTCCTGGGACAAAGATATTAAGCTCAGGGCTGTGAAGTCTAAGAGATGTGGTACATGAGTAAATAAATTTTGAGAACCTCTGGTAAGGAAGCTGAGACTGAAGAAAAGAAACAGGCTATCTGTGAAACTGGGGGAGAAGGAGAATATGAGTATACATGAATTTGTTGCAGAATTTTATCAGTGTTCACACTCTTTCCACTGACTGCCTGCATACTGTTTTAAATCACAGTTTCTACTGGTAAGATAAAGGTTTTCTGGCAGGCTGGGACTGTTTGCAGATGGGTAGGATGGGTTCTTGTTTATTAAAACTATGCAAAAATACTTGTAAATAATACAGAAAATTCATAGAACAATGAAGAAACAGCACTGAATAATGCAGGTCTTCAGTGACCATGAGGAAACATAGAAAACTACTCCTGGTTTGAAGCTAGTAGGTACAACTGACTCTGGGATTTTATTTATTCAAGACTGAAATATCTTATATTCACTTGTATATTTTCTGGTGCCCAAAGACCACTGGATCACATACTTGGATATTACTTCTGTTGGACAAGGGATGGAGTTCAGATTTACCAGGGTTACCAAGAGGGGAAATGGCCTTTACCAGAATAGCCATTTACTTTTTTGATGGATTTCCCCCACCCTTTATAATGAGATTTTCTTTAGACTGCAGCTAAAATAGCAACTGATCCCCGATGTTGTTGGATTTGTGGAGGCTCCAAGCAGAGTCTAAAGCAGATGCCACTGTTCCCTCGTACCTGTGTGTACATGACTCCCACTGTTTTCCAGCTTATCCAAAGGATCCCAGCCTTCCTGGGGCTCAGGTCATGGAAAACACCTTGCAGATCCACACATCAGGCTAGTTCAGTGTGTGGGGACATGAGAAAGTTTAGAAGGGGAAAGGAAATTTATGGGATGTGAGAGATCTGAGCGACTGGGAGGATGTATCTCTAGAAGGAGAGGCAGGAAATGCCCCATGAATGTCAGATTGAGTTATTCCTGAATTCTACAAATAATGCCACAAGGGAAATTACATGGATCGTCAAAGCATTCCTTTATGCCCAGGTAAACTCACCTCTTGTCTTAGAAGCAGTCCCTATACAGATGAATGGACAGCCAGTGTGTTCTGAGTGTCCAAGATAGCTATATCTATTTCCCTAAATCAGACAGGAGAGAAAAGAAAGTGTAGGCAACATGTAAAAAATGGATACAAGCTCCAAAATAGGGACAACCTCAACAAGCTTAGAAGCAATTTTGTTGAAGAGGACTCAGGGTTATTGGTCCCAGCCCAGAATATTTAACTGGAAAGAGGGAAAAGTGGTTTTGTCTTTGACAAGGAAAGCTCTTTAAGATAAGCCAAGCCTCTTCTAACAGTCTTTAGGCATTTGAAACATAATGCCCAGGTACATTCCCTTGTTTGGATACAAGCATCTGTATTTCTTGTATAAGTAAATGGCATAGTGGCTTGGACTGGCATCTGTGTAATTATACATATGCATATATATAATATGTATTTATTTATTTATGTATTTATGTATTTCTATTTATATGTAATACAATCTATATAAAAACAGTCTAAATTTAGGATTGTTATGAATGACATAGTAATTATTCTAGAAGGAATTCCAGCTCTACCTGTAGCTATGAGATGCTATGACAAGCCTGGCAGTGGTGTCTGGGTGGTTCTTGGAGGTGCAGTTTTGGACTTGCAGGGCAACAGAGGAGGCCCAGAGTCCTCTAATTTCCTTTTGTTTACCTAGGCTGGGAGCCATTTGGTATGGATGTTATGTAGTTTGAGATTTGAGGATGGGGATGTGCCTGCCTCCTGATTTGTTCCAAATCAATCCCTGACAAGGATATGGAAAGTGCATATAAAGTGTCCCCAAGTGATACCACCCTAAGGGGCTTTGGTGATCAATGATGATGCACAAAGTGATAACTTCAACATGAATACAAGCCTGGAGAGCTATTAAAAAGTAAACTATGTTGATTTAGACTCAAAATAAGCAAGCACTTCTTATCTGTAATGGCAGTAGCCATTTCAAAAAGGATTACTGTGCATCCATCTGTGAAAACTCAGCTAAGTTTCTTTTTTTTCCTGCTCCAGGCAGGAAAGAAACTGAATGTCAATTGCACCATGCTCATAGCATAGACCACTCATAGGCTGAGTGGTCGTTTGTACCCAACAGCCATGGATTTACCTACTGTAGACTTTGAGGCCTTACATTTACGGCGGGAGATGGTAGGATCCACATGAATCCTCTTAATCCTTATGTGTCTATACCAATCAGTAATGTATTCTTCCTATTAAGTCAGAAAAGAGGCCTTTTTATGCATCTTTAATGCGGCACATAGCAAGACCCAACATGTAGCTTCATTTTTTGCCACAGGGCCCAAGGAGTCTCCCTTTAGAGTTAGAAATCTGCAGTTAGATTTAATTTCTAGGTGAGTCTATTAACTTCCTTGCAACATTCTTCCTGAAAACAGGAAGATGCAATTTCACTTCACTCTCTTTTGTTCAACTTCTGGGACAGATAGGTGGAGTGGTCAAAAAATCAGGCCTTGGGAGCTGCAGTAAAAGAAATGAGCTGAGAGGCACAACAGCTGGGACTCGGGTCAGCTTTGTTCACTACACAGGGGTTGATGCCCTTACAGAGACTTAATCAGGCCATCTCAAGAATTCGTAAGTAGCCAAATGGGAGCTGTGAACCTGCTGCCATAGATGGCTGGATTTGATAAAGTAATTCTAAATTCTTTGTCGATCTACTTGCGTGCATCTACGCTCAACAGGACCCTTGGAAATTACTTGCGCAGTGATTTGTTATGCTGTCATTACTCATTATTCTGAGCTTCTGCAAATGATTTTTATTCTTCTGAAGTAGAAACAAAATCCTCATTAAAGAATTTGTTTGTTTTAGAGCTACACAAAAGATTACAGAACCTTTACAAACAGATATAAGAAAAAAATGTGGTTATGCAAAATGTTCCCTCTCATAAGCCCTTGCTTTCCATTGACTCCCAGGACCTCTGGATTGAGCCTGAAGTGCATGGCTCAGCTCATTACAAAGCTTGGGGTCAGTAATTGGAATCACATGTACTCAAGGCCTCTCAATCTGTCTGTAGGTGAGAGTGCCAATTTATAGTAGAAATGTGTATTAAGCAAAAAAGCTCCCTCCCCAAACCAAGGAAAAACCTATTGTCAGATCTGCCGATGACCATAGCCATGATGTTTTCTAGAAATACTTCTTAATCTTTTATTTAAATTTGCCTCATTTCTGTTATAGTTTGTGGTGGCAAACAAAACAGGAACAAGAAATTCTTACTCTGTAGTAAAAATGTTCACACATGGTGTTAATCAGGGTAACTCCATGTGTGGACAGGCTATTCTGTATGACTTTACACTGTTTTAGGCATGCTGGATGAAGTTCTTTCTACCCACCTTTAATCAATTAAGGGAAGGTTTTAATGTAGAGTGAAAAAAGGCAATATTGAACTGAACCCAGTGTTTCTATAGAGGGGATTCTTCTGGTTCAGTAAACTGTTATGAATTTTAGACAAAGTGTAATCTTTGTTAGGTGTTTCTCCCAGCTGTCTGATACATGAAAAATGGTAACTTGGGGGTTGGAATGAAACACTGGCAAGGTCCCACTGTAGCTGATGTAAAATCCTTTTAAACTGACTTAGGGCATTTAAAGAAGAGAGAGAAATATACATGCTCACATAGAAAATCCCACAATTAGAATCCCCTCCAAATAAAATCAGCCATCCATCCTTTTCCCCCTTTTCCAGTTGCCCCTTCCCCATCAAATAGAGGAGAAAACCACCCCCCAAAAAAAAAAAAAAAAAAAAAAAAAAAAAAAAAAGAAAACAAAGCAGTTAAAGGAAAATTATGTGGGCATTTTGAGCGTGGGTGGAGATCAGTTCTTGCATAACTCTTTCTGCAGTATATGTGGGAGGGAGCACCAGAAGGACATTGGAACCAGGTTCAAAAGGAAGAAAAGGAAATGGCCCTTCACATATTCATTGGTAAATCCATGAAACTGGTTGCTAAAGAGTATTTCGGATGATAAAGTTTTACAAGAACTCATGGGGACACATGAGAAATACCTGGAACAGAAATTCACTGGGGCTAGTAAGTACTAGTAAGTACACATGGACTACATTTCACTGAGGAAGTGCCCAAACTCAAAGGAGCTGAAGGCTGGGAGAGTAGTTGGGAAAATAATCACCTTTGTTTTTCTTATTCATGCTCTTCCACCACTTTACAACTGTGGCTGAGGACAGTCTGTTGAGATAGTTGGACTCTTGGCCTTATGGCTGTATTTATGTTCTTGTGTTAGAAAAGTACAAACAACTTGGTGCGGAAGAAAATACACATTCAACTCCTACTGCCTTAAATACATTTTCCATTTGGACATTTCGAGGAGAGGAGAAGATACTCAAAAGTTGCATTATTGAGTAGTTACAGGAGGAATAGCCCAGTCAGAGTCCACGTGGCACAACCTCCAAGTAAACACACATAACTTCCAACTCTTTGTTTGTGTAAAATTGAGGGCAAAGTTTACAGGGATGTTGAACTCTCTGTGTGTTTCCATCCCCATTTGTCTGCAAATATTATCGCTCTCATTATCTTAAAGATCTCAGCAACAGCATTGCCAACTGGGTCCTTTGACCACTATCAGTGTTTGTGTTCCTGTTTAAATAAGATATGGAGGTTAAAAAAAAAAAAAAAAAAAAAAGGGAGGAGAGAGAGAGCAGAGCTGCCTCATTTGGATTGAAATTCTTATCCTTTCTTATCCTGACTTCTTAAGAGAAGGGGGAGGGAAGAAGGGATTTTTATTTTCCCCACTGAATTTCATTGAAAGGTTCTAGAATGTCTCTCCTTTTTAAAATCTTATTTTATTGACAAAAGCTGTATTGGGGTAAAATCCACGGAAAGACCTAGAAGGGGGGTTGAGTATCTCCCCTTTAGAGGTTAAACCTCTGCTAGGTTGTTTCTTTTGTTTTGCTTTGCTTTGCCTTGCCTTTGTTTGTGGCTTTCTCTTACTTGGAACCGAGAGAAGTCGCTGCACTTCTCCTTCACAGAATCAGTCACGCCGGCCCGAGGTTCACGCTGAGGATCTGCAGTTTTCCGAGCTCAAGGGAGTCACTTTTAGAGCGTGTGGGGGCGGCGGGGTATCAGAAGCAACAGGGTTCGTGCCTCTGAGCTGCGCTGACGGCTCTGATCTGCCGAGCACTTGCAGGCTGTGTAATTAAGCGGGCAGGCACTGAATTAAATCTTTGTAAAGCCCACCGAGTGGGGGGTTCCTGTAAGCTCTCTTCCAACCGGTCTCAGGCGGCTGGGATAGCAGCAGCAGCAGCAAGCAAAAAGGGAAGTCTACGGGACGCCGCAGGAGAGCCGAGACCCGCTCGGAGCGAGCGCTCCCCGCTGATGGACAACCTCGGCGGGGCCCGGCCTGCGGCTGCTCCTGCTCCTGCTCCTGGCGCTGCTGCCTCGGCTCCGGGGACAAGGTAAGTGCGGGAGCGGCTGCCAGCGCCTCGAGCCGCCGGCTCTGCCCGCTGCGGGATGCGGGCTCCTGGCGTGGGACTGCGGGGCTCCGCGCCGTGTCCCCGCGCTGCCGTGCCGGGAATGGGGCCGCGGGGCCCCCCGTGGGGCCCCCTTCTTCCCCGTGTCCCTGGCACGTTCCGGGCAGGCTTTAAAGCTCTGCTGCCACGTCCAAGTGAGCAGAAAGGCGTGGTGTGCACCGGCCCCGCCGCTGCCCGCGGCGGTCCTGCTACCCCTGGGCGGGTTCGGTACGAGGCTCTCCCGGACGCGCTGTGCCGCGGGGAAAGGGTGGCTCGGTTCGCCCGACGGAACCCCTCACCCGGCATCCAGCGCAGCTCGCCGGCTATCGCAGGAATCGCGACTTGTCGGGGCGGCCACCGCATGGTGCCCCTCATCCCCAGCGAAGTGATGGGTCCGAAACCGGCGGGCAGCAGAGGTGTCAGCTCTGACCTGCCGGAGACACAACTACACCCGAAAAACATGGAAAACTGCACCAGCAGTTACTTGGAATCCCAGACAAGCGGGAGGAATAGCGAACCAAAGGATGCGGGCTTTTTGGAAACAAAATGTGGAGAATTTACAAATGCTAACGTGTGATGTGGTTGCTTTGAAAGCAGGGATCTGGATCCAGGCCATGACTTCTTGTCCGTATTGCACACTTTTTTCCTGATCTCTTAGTACTGTCTGAAGAGAGGATGTGAACTTGATTTAATTAATTGTAGCAATCTCCTGCAAATCTTAATTTGTAGGAGTTGACAATGAAAGTATTTGTCCTATGGTGATAATGAATTTATCACGGCTAATAGGTAAGTGACTTTTCCATTAGTGTAACCCCAAGGGGTCCATTGAGGTTCCATTACACTCCAGGCAAGTACTTGGAAACACATGGTCTCTGGCCCAGGCCGACAAAAGCCAGTGAAGTAAGTTGTTACTATCACAGTGTCTTGAGTCTTGGATTTTCATATAGTGGAGCACTTGTCACAGATATCCATCAAAATACTTGCTTTTGACTGTAGTGCTCTTTTTAAAGAGGGACAGAATAAGATGATCAGAAGAGCAGCATTCACCTCCAGAATCAAAATAGCTCCTACTTCATCTTATACAACAGAGTACATCAGCAAAACTATGGATTTGATGTGTCACAGTGAGCAGACGTAGTAATTTTAAGCATGAAAAATTTCACTTTGTAATAACCTCTGTACATTTAATCTTAGTTAGTGGATAGCTTATTAGAAAACTGGGAAGTCATTAGATCTATTACTTCAGTTTTTTAAAGGTTTTTTTAAACAGAAAAATTGGCGGCAAAATGTATATCAGGTTTTTATTCCCAAATTAGAATTCATACTCTAATTTGACTGAGAATTTCTATTTCTTAAAACTTAACAGTACACTGGATAAAATTAGATTTAAATGTCTCAAAGCAGGTGAGGATCCTTGCTTAGGGGATCAGCATTTAAAGAATAGGCTTTGCTTGAGTGAAATAATTATTGAATAATAATATTGAGTAATACTGAATATCTGAATACTGAATAATCTGTATTTTGTAGGTAAATTAAGTAATTATATGGTGAGGTCATGTTGTTGAAGTCTTTGAGCCTGTGCTCCCCTGCAGGTCTGGAGTAAGGGGCCTTGGCACAAAGAGGAGTTCATGGGTGCTTTAGTGATACAATTGCCGAGTTACTAGGACAGCATATTTATGAAATACAGCCTTCTTCTAAACTTGTTACCATCAGTTTTCTTAATTGCTCTTCCTTACTAATGAATCATCAAATCACCAGTAGCTCTCAAAGTCTTCATTCTGAAGAAACTGAAGGGACTGCCTTCAGGGGAACTGCCCAGTGCACGTAAATATAGGTATGTACATCATTCTTCGCAAGAGTAAGGATCTTAAAACCTGAAATGTTTCATGATGCAACTTTGTTTTACTGTAAACATTGCATTATTTAATATGTATCAACTACCACAAACTGAGGAAGATGAATTACATCACCATGGCCAGTCAGTGTATTAATAGATCATCTTGTAGCTCTCTCTTTGGCACATCTTGGTACTACAGGCACAATTTTAACTCACCAAACATCTGGAAACATGTATATTCAGGGGAAGCTTACTGTTGTAATGAAAAGAAAAGTTCCACTGACTTTGTGGAATGAGTTTTATTTTAAGATTATGATTTTTACATGTGCCTTTATAAGAGTACATTTATAAGTATATGGGTGGAGGTAGGACATATAAAAGGCTTAATCTGTACTTTCTTGTGTGCTATTATAAATAAAATCTGCCCCAAAAAATCACATATTACCAGTTCTAAAACATGAGTGCTACCTCTAAATTAGCTTTTAGTTGAGTTTCATTTTAAGAGACCGTTTACAGAAATGACATTTTATTGCAATCAGGAGAAGAGCAACATGTTAAAGCTCTTTGTTTTTCATCTGTGTAATTGAAAGCAGACGTGTTAGTGAAATCCAAGAGAAACCCCCATAAACCAGCTTATCAAGTTACTGCATTCAGGCAGTAGGTTTCAGGCATTATCTGAGACTAGCTCAATGCATTTTCAAAAGTTATTTATTTGTCGTCCTACTTCAGCCCATTCTGCAAGTTTCGTATCAGCTTTACATGTGTTTTCAATAAATAGTTGTGTTAAGACCAACTTGTTTTACAATACTTCTCTTACTATTTTCTGAAATGAAAGATGGGCTTTAGCCCTCAGGGACTTGACTGAAATAGTTAACTAGGACCATGAAAGATTTTGCATTTGGTTTTTTGAGTTATGGATACTTCTAAAGAAGTAGGTGGTAAAATGAATTCAGTAAGCAGAGAATCTGGGTTTACTTGATGTAGTAAAATATCTGTACAGAATGAAAGGGGATGAAACAGAGAAGGTCAAGAAAGAGAGAGCTGAAATCCAAATAAAATGACTTTAGGGCACAGGCAAGAATTTTAATAGTAACATAGAGTGGGTTAGTAGGAAAGAGATAATGAACAAAAGCTTTTGTGAAAATGTAGCAGAAAGTGATGGTTGACTGTTACAGGAAGCAAAGAAAATTAGTCAAGTTAAGAAATAAACTAAGCAGGCAATTTTAGTCAAAATAGACAGAAGCTTTTGTAAACACTCTGGAAATGTTAAGTACTCATATTTTTGCGTAGATTGGATGGAAGGAGATAGGCCGGGGGTGATATTTTATTAGTTAAGTCATCTCACAATTAAATTGGTAGGTTGGATAGCATTGCTCCAAGATAAGATGTAGAAGTGGAAGCAGAAGATTGAGAAGATTGCAGGGTAAGAAACAATAGAAAATTTGTCTGCAAAGCAATGCAATGAATGAGTTGTCAGGAGCAAGAGAGAAAACGTAGGAAAAAGCCGCAACAACCAAAAAATCTAAAAAGTAGAGAAAAAGTCAGTACAGATGAGTGGGAGTTCTAGGAAAATGGCTAGAATTACTGGCCATAATATTTTGTGAAAAAAAAGGCTCAGAATAATGTCAAGTAAGTGGAGATGGAGTAGACAAGGACCTGCTATTATATACTAGGTGATTTATGGTGACAGAGTTTACAGTGAGGTGAAAATTGTGACAGTCACCTGCATGTTTATCAGACTTGTCAAGGTTACTTGTCCTCTGGTAAGACACAGGACAGTCAAGAATAAGTGTTGTTTAAAGTCTTTTCTGATCAACTGGATGCAGCATGTCTTAAGCATCTCCCATGCTTGTACTCCTCTCAGTATACAAACAAATCTTTGGCTAAGGCAGTTCATGAAGTTTTTTCTGTTCATGTTTTAAAGCAAGCAACATTTCTATTTTCTGCCAGCACTAAGGAATATTTTGGCTCTGATTTTTAGCTATTATAACCTATCTCAGACTTAAAAGTTTTGAGAAATTGCCTTTTGGATTTGCAGTACGTGCTGCTGTATCTTTGGAAGAAAATAAATTTCAAGATTCTCAGGATTTTCATTCATACTCTTTTCAGTTAATCAGATTACTGTTACATTTTCATTCAAAGAAAGCTGATGTAGCTTTGGGTACTGAGTACACAGATACAGGAAGCACATTGTTTTCACAAATGAGCACAAGAGCACAGTATTAGGGCACAGTTCCCCAATAAATGGTTTGGTTTTGATTCTAGTCAAAATCTGGATTGAGACTTAATTCTTACTAATAAAGAAAGAAATATCAGAAAATAGTTTTTTTTCTTCAGTGCTGAAGTGTACAGATGTAGAATATAAAAATATACCATAGTTTGTATGATATATTGCAGCTCTTTAGGGTGTTTCCAAGGATTTGTGAAGCTTTGGAAGGATATAATGTGCAAATGCTACTTGCAGTAGATCCATTGATACTGCAACCTTCCAGCTTTGCTCTTGTCACTGACTAAATTTCAGGTACTGAGTACTTTTAATATAAATGCTTAGTCAGAGAATCTGGGAGAGCAAGATACTGATTTGTGGCTTGGTATAGATAATTTCAAAATGAGGAAAGTCTCATGTAGGAGTTCTAGTAATGTTGTCCCTAAAACGAAAGCTTCCCTAAAACATTGCTATATATATTCCAAAAAAGGATCTGTATTTTCTTCCTGCTCTGTAAAGTCTGTGGCTCCATCCATACTTGAACCGTGACCCATTGTGCTATAAATTTTACCCCATCTGCTTAGTGTTTCCTGACTATTCTTAAATATGGCAATACTGGAATATCAGAATCTTTCCTCATTGTCCACAGCTTTTTTATATTCAACAATAAACTTGCTGCCTACAGAGTAGATATGTTTTATTTTAGCAATATAGAAGAGCATAGTTATTACTGTTAATTTTTTAATCAGATGAAATACAGAAATCCCATGTGAAAATATTTTTGCTCTAATCATTTTACAGGAATAGCAATAGAAATAGAAATCATAGTACTGCAGTAGAAATGCTTGAGCATACATGTTCAATATTCTGAGACGTTCTCATATCCTTCTTATTTAAGTAGCTTTTTTTTTTTTATATGCATATACTTGGACTCAATCCAAAGCTCTTTAAGGTCTACCTAAAGACTACCATTTACTGCAGTACATTTTGGGTCATGGCCTTAGGACTAGCAATAGGTCCTAAATAAAACTTTCTAATCACACAGTTTTTCATTATTTGCAATGAGAAATCAAGAGATGATTAAAATTTGCTCTTAAATGAGAAAGCGTTATGTTGCTGCGCGAGGGGTTACGGAGTGGCGAAGGGACACAGCAACAAGGCAACTCTCTTACTTGGTGCAAGAAAGAGCAGTTTATTGAAAGAGAGCCATGGCTTTTTATAATACAGTTCGTGCAAAACAAAATTCATTGGGCAGAGAAAGAGACAGCTCTTGTCCCTGGTTTCCCACGGGTTCAGCAGGTGTTTTATCTTTGTTATAATTCCTCTCTGTTTTTCCCAAATGCTATCACCCTGGGAAAAGGCACAGGCCAGAGCTAAGAAACTGTCTCAGCCTGGGAAAGGCTTTCCCAGCATGAGAAAGAGAAAACGAGCTCAGAGCCTGAAGGAAGGCCTTGCAATTTCTGCCTGGACCTGCAGTGGTGTCCACAGCATTATGTGGCACTTTTCCTATCAGTATCCTCTGAAGTTATTTCGTTATTTGCATGATTTTCTCACAGGGGGAATAGTGGAAGGCAAAGTTTAGCATGTGTTTGTCAGGCAGAGCGGTTGCAGTTCTTCCAATTATGAGTCTTTTTTTGTATGTGCTTCCATGTCATCTTGGTGAGTCTGAGTTCCTTAGTCCACCTATGTCCATCAGAGCTGTGAATGGACCATCTTTTTTCATGTTCTTGTGAGTATGTAAAGCCTGGGAAAGAAACTATGCGTACTAAGCTGTTTACACAATGCTGATTCAGTTAACTCCAAATTTCTCTCAATACTTTCACGCCTTCTAGAAATTTTCAGAACAGTCTTTATTCTTCTAGTCTTAGTGTCTTTTGATCTTCGGCCTCCTCATGGAAGCCCAAAAAATAACCTGTCCAGAAAGATGAAAAAATTTATGTTAATTTCTTCCCAGAAAAGGCATCCTCAGGGAGCAGCAGTCTTCAGGCACACAGAAGGTTGGATGTATAAGAGGTAGCAACAAAGGAATTAATTGAAATGAGCTTTTGAAGTGAACAGTAAGACAATATATTATTAAAAAATTTCCATTGTTGATGAATGTTTGAGATCTTGGAGCACAAGAGCACATTGCCAAGACGAGTTTGGGAATCAGTCTCACTTGATATTGATTTTGGGCAACTGTGTAGAACTCTGTCCACAACGGACTGAATTTTATCAGGTTTCCCTGAAAGTAGTGAGTAAGATAACCTCCCAAGGCCTTCTATATCTTCATCTTTTCTGAGATATATATATATATATATTTATTTAAACACACATATATATATATATTTAAGATGCCTCATTTCTGCAATAGATGGAGTTGTCTTTTCTAATTTTTAGTAGCCAATTGCCTACTTTTAGAAAGATTTTTTTTTAGGCCTGAGACATAATAAAAATTCTGCAGTAAAGCATGTGCTTTCCCCACTAGGGACATAATGGATGTTGCAGCATAGCATTGCCTCTGTCAGCCTGTCCTCATCGCCAGCTATTATCTTGGAAGGTTTTAAGAACTTGTTTTATAAACTGCACATAGATATCTTATAAAATGAGGTTTGGCTGCATCTGAAAAATCCCCTAGTTTTGTGATGACCATTACTGGTGCTACCAGAGTTACATTCTCCGTAAATGACTGTTCTCCAGACCTAAAAAAATTTCCAGTAAAATGTTGGCTCTTTTCAAACCAACCACAAAACACACTAACATACCAGGCATTTCCTTTAGGGTGCTGCTGCTTTAGTTACTGTGCTAAGTGGGTTTCTTCAGTGATTTCAGCTGTCCTGAAATAATCACCCTTAGCTGAGAATCTATCTGAAAATAAAGGTTCAAACCCTTTAAACATGTTTAGAGAAGATGTTATATTTTTTAGCTGCATATGAATTGCAGTTGTCTATCAACCTGTAAAGCTCCAGTATGACTCCTCACACTTGGAGGAGAGACGCCCAAAGTCATAGATCCTCTTTGAGGGACTAGAGCAGGACAGGAAAGGGACAGCTGGTGAGGAACACAGCCTTACATCCTACAACATAAGCATTGAGGAATTCCTCCTGGCCCCTGCTGCTGTGGGTGTTAGGAGAAAGGATGTCCTGGCTCCATGTTTTATGCTTTTATTATGAAGTTCAGGCTGTCATAGTCTTTAAGGGAGCCTGTAAGAACAACTGAGTGAAATGACTGAGAATATCTTACTGTCCAAAGATGACTAGTGCCACTGTGTCTGTCCACTGTACCCCATCAGTGTATTGGTGTATTTGATAAACAGTCTGGAGGTTAAACAGCATTTCTCTGCAGAAAAAGAAAAGCTTCTTTTCACTTTGCTTCTTTCTTTTTATACAAAATGGAAGAGGGACATCTTCATTACAACTCCATCCTGAAGAGATCCATCACATACATTGTCTCAGGTGAAGAATGGTAATGCTCTCCTGCATTGCTCCCTTACTTCCAGTTAAAACTATTTGTTTCAGGGAATCATGGGGCCAGATTTTCCCTTCATGGGTTCAGGTCTCCTTCACCCTTGTCCCTACTCTGTGTGCCCACTCCCTAGTTTTACACACAATATGAAGATGCAGCAAAGCTGTATGTCGTGTTAGTCTATTACAAGTTGGACCTTTGAAGTCGGCTGGCTCCCCTCTTGTCTAAACATTTCTCTAGGTCTATTCAATACCTTAAGTGGCCAGCCAGAGTGTGTTTGCATTGCCAGAGACAGCATTTCCACAGTTTGTTGTAAGAAAAGCTAAAAAATGAAGAGTACAAATCCCAGCTGCCGACGCTTAACTGCTGCCCCCACTACAAAAGCAGCTGACTTTGTCCACCTGGTAGCAGCCAGGTGTCATTGTTCAAGAGGAATTAATTTGGTGTAGCAGATCAAGCCAAGCACACTTTGTTTGCCCTGAATGTTGAGCAAAGGGGAGTCTTGGTTAAAAGATATGCAGTTGCTGTAGTTTTGTGAGAATGCAGATGTAAAGGGAGATTGAAAGGCAAAGAATGTGACTCTGAGTATTATGGCTCGCTAGTCTGTCATTCTGAGGATCAAATTCTGTAAGTAGATTTGGATTTTTTTTCCAGCTGGCATTTAGATGGATGAGCATTGATAGTAAGAGAGTTTTCTGGACAGGACAAAGAGGTTTTATCAGAAAGGTACACAGTGACTGTTAAAAGTGTTTTTTCTTACTGGAAACCTAAACCACTGTGTGCCTGCTGTAATCACAAGTTCCAGAAATTCTGCTGACATACTGTTACTGAAACATGTTGGATTAGTGCTGAGCTCTCACAGAGTCTATCTATTGCCTGTATCCTCATATGCTGAAAAGTGACTATCATGTTTTATTTTCTCACATTCCATAGTGCTGAGCCTCTTACAAAGTAAATTGAAGAGAAAGACCTGCACCTCATTTTGCAAACATAATCAGTTCACATGCTTAAAGGATTATAAGCATCTTAATAAGAAGGTGTGATTTTGACCCCTTGACCTCACTCAAGGGGACTCACTTCCAAATCCATACCCAACTACAACTGGTTATATGGGCTGGCAAATTGAGGAGTTTGAGGGCCACATCATTGTCTGCCCTGAAGAAAAGGCAATCCTAACTGGCACTGGCTTAGTGAGCCCACCTAGGCTCAGGTGTCCCTTTGGTTTGGTTTCACCATCAGGTTGATAACTGTTCCATGTATCAGTGGTGAGTAATGAACAGCTATCCAATCCTGGACTGTAGATAGGCCTTTCCATTAGAGGCAACTGTGCAGAATAGCTACTGCTGTAGATTGTTACCTAAATAAATCTCCCTTTTTGATCTAGCTGGAATGCTACTGCTATAAAACGTATCCAGTTCTCTTTATTTCTCCTTATCATTTGCACAAGAAACAATTCAGGGGTTCTCATTCCAGGAATAATGCTTTTGGGTAATGTTCTTTGGTTTATCTTTCTTTTGCAGAAAATATTCACTGCAGCAGTTGATAAGCAATTGTTACATCATAGTAGTCTAAGGTTATGCAGATATTAACCTCATTTCTTGCTTTGAACTCCCCAAGTTATGGCAATCCTGTTAAAATTAGCAAACTATCTTTTTTTAAAAAAACAACCTTTGCATTGTACACATCATGTCTGTGTAAACATAGTTCAGAACTAGCACATGAATGCATCATGCACACATAATGTTTGAATATTTTTGTCATTAATCATGTCCTATCTGATAGATTTTCTTCATGACATCTTTTGTAAAATTAGAGAACTTAGCTTCAGCTGTGTTTCTACTGTCTCCTTCCCAAGATTCCTGAAATCTCTCTTAAAATCCAACAAACACTAGGTATCCTTTAGCACAGGCTTCCTTGCTGTTACCATACTAACAGAGCTCAAGTTCTTTTGGATGCCCTTCTGCACATATTTTTGTATAGGAGCAAAGTAGTGATAAAGCTGCATTGGATTTTATTCAAAATAAACCTGTGATTTTCTGAACGAATCAGTTAGCATGCAAAATTACTGTATCTGATGAAAAGGAAGTTAACATGCTCCCATATTAACAGAGCCCTGGTTTATCCTTATATTTTTCTGTGTTGTGATACCAGAAAGCTGAACCAGTGTTCTTGAATTTTACAAAATGAATCTGACACTGTATTCTTGCATGTTACAACTTTCCTGTAGGGTTTCTTCCTCCAAATAAAAAGTCATATTTAATCTGTACACAGATGATGTCATCAGCATTTCCCATAAGGGCTTTGTCTTTAGGATGCCTGAGATTTCTCTGACTGATTTGCATGAAATATTGTGCACTTGGCAAAATTGAAGGAGCACCAGGTTCAGTGGAGCAATACTGCTGTTCCTGTTTGATCATTGTTGGCACTGCAGCTCTGAGATGTGTCAGGAGCCCACTAGCTGAAGTAAGAGACATATGGTTACAGTCAAGAAAACCCCCCATTCTTTTCGGTGAAATTCCTTGAGATGTCATAATCAGAGTAGTTTCTACCTTCTACTTCCCACTGCCTGATTCTTTGCCCACCCTGCAGTACCAGCTCATAGTTAGGAGAGGCTGCAAAGAGGCCACAGCCCCTCCATGGTGTTGATCCCCTGAAGAGGGTGTAAGAAAGCACAAATGGCCTCAGTATGAACTTTTTACTCAAGGATTTCCAACTGGGAGCCACATGAATGTGCACATGTGTATAGTTGGATCAGCAACAAAACTGCAGATGGTAAGTCTGTCCTGTTTCTAAACACCCATTAGCAACTCTTAATGCCCAAATAGAATCACTTCTAGTGCGATCAGAAGTTGACACTTAATATGTGAGGCCACACTTTGAGACTTTGAAAGAATAAGGATTTGCCTGTGAACTACCGTTTTTAAACCAAACTGCAAAGCCAAGAGAAAATATTTTTCACTGTTTAATTGTTAGGTTTTAGAAGAATGGCCTTGAGGGTGGAGTGCTTTTTTTACTACTTGTTTTTCTCTTCCCTCTATTCTCAGGAGATGTTTGGCAGGATCTTTAGAGGATATGAATTGTGATGTCACCAAAACAATGGGCCAGTTCTCCTTCAACAAACTCTTCATGATCCTTCTTTGTCTGGATGCACTTCTTCAGCCTAGCTTGCTTAGCTTGGCCTTCTTTGAATTCTTGGGTTATTAGGTTGGAGTAGAGGTGTGTTGCCAGGGCTTGGAGGGAAGAGTTGGTGTCCTGAGCCAGGGATTGTCCTTCTGGGGAGGAACTGGGCAAAAGACTCATTTGTACAAAGCCCTGCAAAAACCTGCAGCCAGCTCTTCATTTCAGTTAAATATGTATCATTTTTCAACACACTGAAGATTGATTGCAGACAGCAGCACTAAAAATAAGGTTATTTGTAATTCTTTGTATGAAATTTGATGCATATTATGTTTGTCAGCCAGAGAGCCCCAGACAGGGTCCCTATTCCCAAAGAAGAGCTTAGACACAAATGCATGGATTTCAGGCCAAGAGTTATTTACTAGACTGGTTTAATCTGAAGCATTATAAATTACACTTAGCTTTCAGTCACTGGTATGAATTCTGGACACACTGAGAAATTCAAGAGAAATACTGCCTTGACTTAGTAATGACAGAATTTTTATGATTGTTTTGGGTAAGACTAGAAGAATGACCTGGGTCATAGAATGCAGAGCACTGTTATAAACTTACACTTAAATGTAATTCTGCTTATAAGTATAATGATTTTCTTACTAAAACATGTTTGGTTTACTTGATCCCATAATTCTGATTGTTGTTTACTGTAATAATACTGTAACACTGCAATATTTGTTGACAGGAACCATATTCATTCACGGGTTTTACTTATCTATGCCTAAAATGGTGTGTTTCTCCCAGTTTCTCCTCATTTAGCAGGACTTTGACTCCCTTGGTTATCCTCCTAATCTTTCTTTGCACATTTTTCACTTTGATGTAATCTTTCCTAAGCAGGGAAAGTCAGATTTCTGTGCAATACTACAGAGCTTTTCACTGTAGAATTGATAACTGCCTTGAGAGTAACTAGGCAGTAACTATGGCTGATGCATCCTAAAATCTTGCTTAACTCATTCATTTTTGCCTTGAATTATGATCACTAGTTGGGAATATAGATTGTTCCCTGCAAAAAAACCTTGAATTACTGGAGAGAATTACCTTCTCTACATGCTTTTAGCTCTTGCCTTCCCCATGTGAATATCTGTCAGCTGAGCAGATATGAACTCTGTCTGATGTGTGTCAAAATGAGAGTGATCATGAACAGTTTAAATACTTCAGCTTATTTTAATAACTCCAACAAGTTAGGTAGTGGGTATATAGACAGATGGAAGGCTCCTACCTCAGGAGCACCTAAGAATGATGGCTTTGTAACTGCTGTAGCCAGAGAAGACAGATGCTTCTCCTTAAAAACTCTGCAGAAGTAATTTTTGAAGATGTAGTCTTGTATATAATGTGACTGCCTGTTGAAATGTGTTCATTTCAAATGTGCTTGGACCAAAACTAAGGATGAGACAATCACGTGTGCTCCCTGTTCTGCCACCAGCTTGATATGTAATTTGGGCAAGTCATTTCATCCATCTGTACTTCATCTTCTCCATAAAAAACAAGTACATGAGATTTGCCTTCCTCTGTGCAACAAACAGATGGAAGGATCTTACTTATTTTTCATTAAGTAATTGGTCACAGGATCATTTAGGTTGAAAGGTACTTCTTGAAATCCTCCAGAGTTTAGGCACTCTCATAGTAAGGGGGTGTTGTGTTCAGATGGAACTTCCTATGGTATAACTTGTGTCAAGTGTCTCTTGTCAGTGAACTCTGTGGAGAGGAGTCTGGCTCCCTCTTCATCCCTTCCTCTCACGTATTTACTAAAAAATATCAGATCCCCCCCAAGCCTTCTGTTCTCTGGACTGAACAGTCCCAGCTCTTCTTGTCTCTCTTCATATGAAAGACACTCCAGTGCATAGATTGTCTTGGAGGCCTTGCACTGGACTCAGTACAGCAAGTCCACGTCTTTCTTGAACTGGGGAGCCCAGGACGGAACACAGCCCTTTAGATGTGGTTTCATCAGTGCTCTGCAGAGGGGAAGGATCAGATCCCTTCGCGTGCTGCCAATGTTCTGTCTAATGAAGTTGGTGTGGGCCTGTTGCTGGGAAAGTGCATTGCTGGCTTACAGTTAGCTTGGAGTCCACCAGGACACCAAGGTCCTTCTTTGCAGAGCTGTTTTACAGCTGGTAGGTCCTCAGTGTGCACTGCTGCATAGGCCTTATTCCCCAGAAGCAGGAGTTTGCATTTCCCTTTGCAGAGCTTCCTGAGGTTCCTGTTGGCCCATTTCTCAGCCTGTTGAGGTTCCTCTGGATGGCAGCATGACCCTCTGGTGCATCAGCCACTCCTGCCAGATTTGTATGGATCTGTGAGCTGGTGGAGGGTGCACTGCTTCCCCATGGCCATTGTCCGTTGTCAGCTTGTCTGTAATGATGTTGTAGGAGATGGTGCTGAAAGCCTTACAGATGTCATGGGAAACAACATCAGCTCCCTCATCTGCTAAACTAGCCACCTCCTTGTCAAAGGCTGTGAGATAATTAACTAATCATATGCTTAATCATCATGCTTAATGCATTATATACTCTTCATAAATCTAAGATGACCTGCCAGTCACATTCTTGTCCCTCATGTGTTTAGACATTATTTCCAGAAGGATTTACTCCACCACCTTCCCAGAGAATGAGAATGGTGTGCCAAATGGGCAAAAAAACCAATGGCCTCCTAATCTGTATAAAAAATAGTTTGACCAACAAGGCCAAGACAGTGATTTTCCCCCTGGACTTGGCACTGGGGGAAGCCACACCTTGAGTCTTGTGTCCAGTTCTGGGTCCCTCACTACAAGAAGGACTTTGAGGGGTTGGAGCATGTCCAGAAAAGGGAATGGAGATGAGGAAGGTTCTGGAGCATCAGGAGTAGCTGAGGTAGCTGTGAAGGCTGAGCCTGGAGAAAAGGACGCTCAAGGGGAACCTTCTAACATTCTATAGCTCCCTGACAGGAGGGTGCAGCCAGGTGAGGTTTGGGCTCTGCTCCCAGGGAATAAGGGACAGGACAAGGCCAAATGGCTTCAAGTTGTTCCAGGCGTTATTCAGGTTGGATATCAGGCGGAATTTCTTCACTGAAAAGTTGCTCAGGCATCGGCAAGGATGGCCCAGGGAGCTGGTGGAGTCCCCATCCCTGGAGGTGTCCAAGGAATGACTGGACATGGCACTCAGTGCTCTGGTCTGGGTGACACGGTGGGCATCAGCCACAGGCTGGACTTTTATCTCAGAGGTCTTTTCCAACATGAGTGATTCCATAATTCTGTAAGAGGTTGACTAGCTTGTAGTTTCCCAGATCTTCTCTCTTGTCCTCCTTGAAGTCAGGGAGACACTTACTCTCTTTCATCCTTCAGGAACTCCTCTCATTCACCATGAGCTCTAAGATCATGTATGTAGCCTGACAATGTCATCATCCAGCTCCCTCAGCACTCATGGGTGAAACGTGTCTGGGCCATCAAGTCAAAAAACTTAGGAAACAGAGAGAAATCACCAGAAACCTGTCCCTATGGATCACCAGATAGGGTTTTTACATACTTTGCGTATTTGTTACACAAGGAGCTGTTCAGCGTTCAGACTACAAGATAATTAATAGAAAAGTGTGACTCATATTTTATTCCAAGTTCTGATACACCTGCTGTGCACTGAACTTTTGCACTTGGAATATGAAGCAAATCAGTAGTGCTATTCAGTTCATTAACTGTATTCAGTTTTATTAAATTAAAAGCTTGCAAAAATATGCTCTACACAAGTAATTGTCTTCGGCATGGTTTTCCCCTTAGTTTCAGTGTTGGTATAAGTTGTTAACAGGATTAATTTTTTTTTCATATGTTAAGTGATCAAAATGCCATGTACCTTTTTGTTCCTCTCTACAGTACTTTTGCATTTACAGATATACTTCTGAATAAAAAGTTGAAAACAGATTAACTGGATAATAATCTCAGGGGAAAAAATAGTTCTGCAAAATTTCTTGTAATGTGATTCATCTGTTTTCATATCAAGTATTTGATTTATCCTGTATTCATCAGGATTTCAAAAAGTTGTTTATTGCTAGTGCTGCTTTTGATAATAAAGGAGTGCAATCCCAAAGATCCTTTTATTTGGCAGGAATATCTGAACTGGTTTCTGCCAGTGTATCAGTCCCTAGGCTGTGTCTTTGTCTTTTGGAAGGTTAGGAGAAAATGCAGTTTGCTTCACCAAGGAAGGAAAACCTCCAGCACTGGGCTTTATTGCAAGGCCCACACAGGTGCTTTGTTTGGCCATGGCTGCTTTTTGTATGGGTTCCCTGTTCTGTGTGTAAGTCAGAGGGGGTAAAACTGATTTGCTTCTGTTTGGTTGGGTTATTTTAACTGGCAGATGTGATATCATTTATTAAGGTGTATTAAATATATTGTGTTTTTCTCTCTTTCTTCATTTCTGCAGATCTGTCAGTGGAAGAATGCTGTGACAAGGGTGTTGAATGGGCTAATAAAAACAGAATATGTGCTTCTCTGCCGTTAATATCCGAGTCTAAAGAATGCAGGTACGTAGTTACGTAGTATATATTAAAACACAGTTTATACTCTGATGTGAAACCATAGGAATGGCAAGTATTAAAGCCAAATTACAAGATGAAGAACCCAACTCTTATATCCCAGCTTTTCAATTCCATGTGTAGCCTTGGGAAGTACTTCCTGCGTACCTTCTTTTGATCCTTCAAGTTCTTTTAATTTTTGGTGTCAGTCTAGTGTAGATTCACCCAGCCCTAACCCATGTGGCACGTACTGTCTCTAACTCAGAGGTTTTCCCTCTGTGCTCTGCTCAGGGGGCTTGGGCTCTGCCTGCAGTCAGGACATCTCAGTGTGGCTGCACTGTCACCAAGCTGGTTGTGAATCTGGCCACATTTCTGGGCAAACTTTTATAAAGAAACACAGCAGATCGTGCACATGACTAATCTATGGTTTGAGTAAGTACATATGTGTGTATGTACGTGTGTGTATGTACAGCCTTCTGTGGTGCTACACAAGTAATCGTCCTGCAGTCCTTAGTTGACTTAAGCTTTCAGTTCCCCCACAGAGCAATTCAAGGAGATTCCTAGTTAGTCCAGCTTAGGAAAGGAGCCTACAAGAAAGATGGAGAGAGATTATTCACAAGGGCTTCACACTGACACAGAGTAGGTTTAGATTAGATGTTAGGAAGAATTTTTTTCCCTGTGAGGCTGGTAAGGGTCTGGTACAGGTTTCCCAGAGAAGCTGTGGCTGCCCCATCCCTGGAAGTGTCCAAAGCCAGGTTGGATGGGGCTTGGAGCAACCTGGGACAGTAGAAGGTGTCTCTGCTCATGGCAGGATGAGTGGATGAGATGAGCTTTAAGGTCTCCTCCAACCCAAACAATTCTGTGTTTCTATGATTGTATGAAATGTATTTGACTGTAGAAAGTAGAACCCTTCAGTTAGTATACAGATTTCTTAACTCTACAAAGAATTGATAGGATATTTCTGTTTGGTATTCTACTAAATGAGATAATGAAGGCAGATGTTTAATTAAGATTTTGATTCTACTGCATCTCTTGTGTTATTGTGGCATTTTTACTTTGTATGTTAATGATAGTTTGCATTATTTTTGCTGTTACATGCACTTGTTACATTTAATTAGTGGAGCTAACAACTGGTAGTTCGAGAGGCAGCTTCATAGAGAAATTTGTATTTAAAACGCTTTACTTTGCTCCCCTCTAATTAAATGGATTGCAAAGTGATTTAACCTTGGTAATTGTAGAAGTGGTGGGTTGATCTTTATTACAGAAAAAATGTGTCTTCCAGGGAAGTCTATCCATGTTTTCTGACTTTTGCATTTATGCTGGCATTGAAAGCAGTCTCTTACACAGAAGAATTGACAGATAGGAAATAAATGCCAATTTAGGAAATACTTGAAGAGTCATAGGAATTACAGACAAAACAGAAGCAGGAAAAACAGGAAATCAGGTTTATTGAATATCTTGATGATTTAATCATAATTTGATTTAATGTGAGTTGAAATTCTGCTGTAAATAATTTATTCTTCAAGATATTTTAATTTTAGAGACTCACTTGGACTTCATAGGAACTGGGAAAAAAGCTCACTAATAACTCATCCAGCTTTTGTGCATAACTGAGATGTAGTTAAGATAATTATACTAGTAAAATAAAAGGCACGTATTCTGTGAGAGGTATGAGCACTTCTTAAGCCTTAGTTGAAAGACTCAGTTCAGTTGCATTTATTTGTGACACTCCCTGAAGATTGGTTTCACTCTAAAAAATGACTAAGTAAAATTGGCACCTTGGAGCACTTTTTTTTTCATCAATATTATTTTATTCCAGTTATGATTGCAAACTGGCGTGTCTGTGAGAGATACAGAAAAATCACTTTAGAATGCCATTTCAGACACAAAGGTCAGGGCCAAATTAAACTCCTAATTGCTGTTGTAACTGAAGCCAGAACGAGCACTGAGAGAGCACGATTCTTTTTGCAGGCACATGAGGGTAATGACACTGGTGTTCTACATTTATTCCTGCTGCACAAAGATGGGAACAGACCTGAGTTCATTGCCCTTGCTGAGGTCTAGGCAGGTTAGACTAGGGGATTGAAAAAGAGGATGCTTTATTGGCCACAGATTTTCAAAATAACTTGGCTCCTACTTGGACTCCTGCATGGAAGTGGGAGCTGCTGGGGGCCACATATCAGCATTCCTGTGGTTCTTTAAACCCCAGCTGGGATCCCCTGACCATCTAGTGCAGTGCAGTGTTGACCATCTGACTTGAGTGCTCTAGAAAAGTGGTGGGGTAGAAAACCATATCCATTGATACCGGGGGAAGTTGTTTGCCCTGCGTATTTCGTCTTCAATTTGCAAGATTAGCAGGTGAATATAAGGGGAAAACATATTCTGAAGTGAGCAGGTTTGATAAAGTTTCTGAAATAAAAGAGATTTTTTGCAGTTACTGTGCAAAGATTGTGCAACACAGAAGAGAACTGATGTGAGTGTTTTCCCCAGTCTGCTTTACAAGAATTTCCATGCTGTTTTTGAATCATCTGTTTAGAATAGTAATAACTTAGTGGTGTCTCCGATTCAGTCCCTCCCTCAAAGGAAGCCCATCACTAGAGTCTGTTGTTTGTGTGAGGAACCAACTGCCTTATTGAGTTAGAGTTGCATCCCCTTAGCTGTTTCCCAACCATTTAAAATACATCCATAGTAATAATAGAATCATGGAATGGTTTGGGTTGGAAGGGACCTTAGAGATCATCCAGTTTTCCACCTTCCACTTTCCCTGGTAGGGACACCTCGCACTATCCCAGGTTGCTCCAAGCCCATTCCAGCCTGGCCTTGGACACTGCCAGGGATGGCGCAGCCACAGCTTCTCTGGGCAACCTGTGCCACTATCTCAATACCCTCACAGGAAAAATTCCTTCCATAGTGAAAGAAGAATGATTCCAGCCCTGTCATTCTCATATCTGCCATGCATCCCAGAAACAAGGTGACAGTTCTCGGTTCCAGCATATTTGTAGTATTCTTCTCCCAAAGTCCCTTGTGGTTCCTGAGGGACTTGCCAGCAGTCTCAGTGTCACTTACTGAGTGTGGTGTGGTTCAAACTGCAAACATTCTTACTTTTTTGTCATACATAAGGTGAGCCAAACCCTGTGTGAAGTTCACAAGTTCCAAAGGTCCCTCTAGCTGCTCTTAACTCCATTGTGTTTAAGCTGAGACAAGGCTCTGGGCCCAATGTCTGCAATCTCTTACTGTGGTTTCTTGCCGCACACGATTTTATCTCATTGCATTATCTCTCTGGACAACGTCAGTGTTTATCTCCGTGTCTTTGTGGCTCAGTAAATACAAGTGTAGAATTTAAATGAGTAATATCTCTGGCTGTCATCACAGTGGGTCTTTTCCCATTCATTTGTTTTCTTGTGATGCAGTTAAACTCACAACAGCTGGAAAGCACTGCCATTTAATTTTGGAACTCAACCTGTCCAATAAGTCTTCTTCCTTTCTAAGTGGAGAGTTTCCCCTGCAGAGAGCTCTTAGCAAGTGAACTTAATTCCCATGCCAGAAACAGTTTATCTCCATATGGTATTTGCATGCCTTTAACAATGTGTAGCCTTTCTGGAATTACATCAGGAATAATATTATTCATTAGTGTTACAAGAATGCAGACTGAAGAATCTAAGGCTGGAAGACCTAGCTTGTTTTTGCAAAATCATTCTTTTTAATTTTGATATTTTGTCCAAGACCTTCCACTGTACACATGAATAGCACTAGCATAGCTTGAAGGAAATAGCATGAGAGAGACTAAAGGTAATAAAAGTAGATCAACAAGACATTGTTTTCAGCAAAAAGTTAAATTTTAATGCTTTTATGAAAAGAAGTGAAATAAAAAATAGGTGATTATAACATCTAGCAGTGCATCCTCTAGACAGGAGAATAATAAATGTGAAAATATTGTGGATGTAAGTGGGTATGTAGATTTTCATTTGGAAATTAATTCAATTAATTCATTCAATTAATGAAATTCAGCCACACTGGTTAAATTTTAATAGAAAGGAAAAGTGAGAATATAAAATGGGATTTATTATCTTGATTTATAATCAAATTATCTAGTAGTGAAATAACTTTTAGATCAACATCTGAAACAGTGAATAAGGATTTTTAAAATGTCTTGGTGATTTTTGTTCACTTGTGAATAAAACTCATCCTTCAGAAATGCATTATTTTGCCTGAAATATCCTGAATGAATATCAGTTATGAGGCCTCATGCCCCTAAATATTCAATATTTAGTGTTATACAATAGCTGCCATATTGTGAATACCTGCTTATTTTCAGAAAAATTCTATTGTTCTCTTTTAACTGAAAGTCAGAATAAGGCAGATAAAGAAAAAGCAGCTTTTGACTTTTTAAAGTATTACTCGTAATTAAAAAAACCCCAGACTTATGGAAAGGTGCTACTTACTCTGTTTTTAGAGACCAATATTGTAATGGTCCACAGACTGTTAATGGTACACCTGGAAGGTTTTACACCAAGAGACAAATCTAAATGTCCTGTTAGCCAGAAAAGACAGCTCCTTCACCTTGCTGGGGAGTGGAAAGTGAGCATGCATTAGGTGAGGCTGTAAGCCTTGTGACTTAGGAAAGACAAGGAGAGACACTGCCCATCTCAGATTGCCTGGAGCCTGCCAAGCTGGTGAGTGCAGAGGGAAAAGGAAGACCAACACTGTGCAGGTATTTCTAGCACTTTTCTCTGCCATCTTCCAAGGACTTTTGCCTCTGTTACTGCCACACTAGTGTTTAGAGTCTCAAGCAATATTTGCTACCAGTGCAACTTGGCTGTAGGATTTGGGCAATGAAGTGTGATTTTGTTGTTGTTGTTGTTCTCAGAATGAACAAATGGTATTTTAATCTAGTATCCAATTGATGTTTAATTCCTTATTACAGTTGGGGTGGAGCACATGACTTATGAATACAGCTGTGGGAAAGGTTTTAAGAAACTTTCTTGTTTTGGTTGAAATTGCCTGTTTTTCAGAGATTTCAAAGAGTTGGCTTGTGTTTGAAAAAACAAGGAAACACCAGGAATCAAACAGATCTACTGAAAGACTGCTGTTGTTTGTTTATTTGTTTGCTTGTCTGTGGCTAACATATCTAGCTCCTCAAGAGAATCTGAAGGGGTAAAGAGGCTGGAAAGTCTCAGCTCCCACACTCTTGGTCTTGGAGCTCAGTTTTTAGAAGTTTCCAAAGCCCTGAAAGTCAGACCACCCCAGAGTTGGGCAGGGAATGGAAATTTTGCTTCAGAGGGAATTTCAACAACAAAAAAGCTACACATTCTTCCAAACTGGAACTAAATCAGATATCAAAAACTTCAAATATCCTGCCAGATAAAGTTACTGTCCCAGGCTTAACTCCTTGCTATGATTTTAGAGTCTATTTTTGAACAATTTGTACATTAATTTATCCTGAATTTTGTTCCTATGCATTGAAATATCATGGTTGTTTTTGTCAGAACTGCACAGTCAGACCATTACTAATCACAGAAGTGTAGAATTCTAGAGTGGCTTGGGTTGGAAGTGACCCATGTAAAAATCTTATAAATAGTAATTGGAATCTTCAGGAATGTATCTTGACAACCTGGCCTCACCCACATGCATAGAGATGCATAACCTGAGCCCAGTACCCACATATCCTCTGCTTTTAGTTGCCTGGCCTTAGAGCTGAGGGAATCCTTCATACTGCCTGACAGCTGAAAGGTCATCCTGTGGTCCAGGAGAGCAGGAAATCTCCTCCAGAGGGGATGCATACTAAACCACTTATCTCAGGTGATGGTGGGAGAAGCCTGTAGTTAAGTAGTTCCACTAACCCAATCCTCTTCCTGATCTTATATAAATTTCCAACAGTGGAATAAAGGATTTTTAGGAGGATATTTTTTCCCAGTTTCCCAGTGTCTGTAACATGAGGAGTGGTGGAAGAGCTTCACCCACAAAACCATCCAGCAAAGCAGAGTTACACATAAAAGTAGAGTGGAGAAAGGTCTTCACTGGGATTTGTATTTATGTGACAGTAGCAACTGGACTGGAGGAGTTTAAAAGCTCCTCATGCAGATTTTTTTCCCAGTTTTTTCATTGACGTTGAGATAAAATAGAAAGATTCAATGAGCAGTGTAATAATGAAACTTAGTTTCCTGCACAATTTTATCCTGTACCCTCTCCACATCTCCCTGCCCTGTAATACTTTTCTTTCCCTTGTCTTTCTTCTCCCCTTGTTTGCAATACACCCTGCTGTTTCGCACTGTGATCTTCCCTGGTATCTTCATTTCTCTCCATTATCTCCAGGTGTCCCACAGAACAGTGCTCTCATCTTCTTCCCATGGGCCATACCTTTGATTTGGGGCAGCAGATGCAAGGGTAGACTGAGATTTCAGGCTCTCACAAGATCCAGGGCCTGATTTTTCCCTCCACCAGTCTCCTCAGCCAGCAGCTGTCACAAAACATGCCAGAATGCAGCCCTGAAAACACTGAGCCCTGAGGCAGGTGTGGTTGAAGTTACCCATTTGTTAAAAAAAGTTGTTCGGGCAGGCTGCAAAGTAAATCAGCAATGAAACTGTGTTGAACATGTCACCCAGACAGTCTGCCTCCTGCCGGAGAATATCTTTATGTTGTAACAGTGTTCCCACTGAGACCCCTTTCCGCATAACTGGTATGAGTACTAATTGCAAATCTTGCATCATCTGTTCCTGGCTCAATGTGACGTTGTTCTCCCCTTCCTTCGATGCTGTTGGCAGCATGACCCAGGAGCAGTGCTGCCGCAGCCAGCTGGAGAAGCAGTCCTGTTCTGACGGCGTGGAATTTGCCAGCGTGCGTGAGGAGTGTGACTCACACAGTGCCAAAAATTCCACCTGTGAAGCCGAATACTTCAAGGTGAGATATCAGAGGTACTCCTTTTGTCTCTACGAAGAGGAATTGAGGTTATTTAGGGTTGACCCTGAAGGTCATCAGACTTGGTTTGCTGCACATGAACAGGTTTTTTTGCTGCCTTCACTTCATGTCTCTGTTTAAGTTTTTTTCTTTGTCCTTCTCTTTGAGAAATGGAGACCTGCTCAGCAAAGCTGACTGTCACATTGCATTTTAGATGAGGTGGAGGGGAGAATGCAAAAGGGTAGAAAATCTTTAATGGGTAATTGGCCAGGAAATTGCTTTTGAATGAAAAGAGGTCATCAGTGCTGTAGTGACAAATGGGTGAGAAACTCAGACACATTTCAGACTTCAGCTTTCACTAAAGCATCATGGCCTAAGGTCAGACTCATTGGTTTTCAATATTGGTGGTCCTAAATGTAGGAGTGAAATTAATCCTCTCAGAGTACTTATAATTCCAGCTTGTGTAAGTGTTCTAAGGTAACATGACTTTGATTTACAACAGGATGGAGAGATCTGTGAGTCTGTGATACCAGCATTTGATATCAGATAAAAAATGCCTGTTGTTGGCATCTGCAATTAATCTGTGCCCTGCCCTCCACCTCCACCAAGACTGTCTTGGTCTCTCACTGCCTGGAAGGGAGCATAGTCATACTTTTCTTCAGGTATTTTTGGAAGAAAATTCCACCAGTAAGATCATGACCTTTACCATGAAGCAGTTGTGCAGAGCTTTGGTCCTATTATGGATCTCTTTCCATGGTGATGAGAACAGATGAGAGTGATTTTAGTTCTTCCCACTGCTTCAAGATGCCGATGTTTCATTCGGTTAAAATTTAAAAATCCACTGTGCAGAGGATGGCAGACAGTGTCTGACTGACAGGTTTCATATTCTAGAAAATGCTGGCTTGATCTGCCCCATCCATGGGATGTCATTGAATCCAGGGCTAGGAAGTAATCCAGATTCTCACAGGTAGGAGAAGAAAGGTGACACATGCTAATGAGGCTGATATTGTTGTGTTCTCCTGAGTCTGTCCCCACATGCAGTATAACCTTGTCCCATGGCGGACTGTGTCTCCCAGAAGGGCCATGCATCACTGGTTGAGTGCCCCGGTCTTGGCACAGGAATTCCTGTGGGCAACCTTTACTGCTGGGAAGCACGTCCTCCTCAGTCTGAATGTGGCACAAAATAGTATTTCACCTTCTGGGTCAATATTTTGAAGAGCTCTGAGCAGATGAACAAGGACTGATGGTGAGGACTCTGCAGATCCTAGTGCTTTTTACCAAAGACATGATTTTAGCAGCAGTACTATTTTAATCACATGCTATGGGGCAACTCTGAACCAGAATGGAGCTGTTCAAGGAAACCCACTTAACCACCAAGTGTCTGATGTTTGCCTATGTAGGCTTGTCAGCATGAGGAAGAAGACTTAATGCTGTTTTTGTAGATGACCAAACTTCTTTAAAGATGACAGATTTTGATAGTGACAGGTTTTTTTATTAAACAAGTTGGGCTGGGCCTTGATCTCTGGCCCTGAGAAGAATGTCACGTAACTGCTGTCCTTCCCCTGCAACACACTATGCAAGAGGGCTGTGTTGGCCTCAGAACACACTTTAGCCTTGTCTGATGGAGTGTTAGGTGCCATTAGAGCTTGCTGATATTTAAACATTACAGGTGATTGTAGAGTAATGCCCTGAGCCCACATTCTGTCCCTGTTTAATCTACTGGTATAAACATAGTCTGAGTTTATTAATCTTTGTGGGTCACATTCTGTCCCTCCACTCCCTAAAAGGAACTTCCTACACATATCAACTTCACTGAGGTAGGAGTATCTTTGAATGTAATCTCTTATCTGTGGTGGACATGGATGACTTAACAATTCATATTTTTTTCTGTTGACTACATTTTGAATTTGATCACCTTGAGGCATACAGTGTCTGGAAGTTGTGCCTTGCTGTGGTAAACAAACTTGAATCTCATTTTGCCTAAGTTGGTCCAATTTTTTTAGCTCAGGTCATGCCTTTTGGATCTTCATTGTCTCCTTCAAGGAAGTAGAAAGAGTGATTAGTAGGATTAATTGCAGCCCTTTGCAGCAAATGAGGCAGATAATCCTTCCTTTGAATCCAAAACTTGGGATTGGAAAGAAGATAAAAAGACCATATTTTGAAAACATTTGCCTTAGCTTTTATACATAAAGGCAGTAGGCTTAAGAAATGATGGGCAGAATTTTCTCCTCTGGTTGTATAGAAGCATTGTTTTTCTAGCCTTGGAAAAATAATGCAAAATGAATTATTAATCTTTAAAATCTTTATCAAAATAAAGCAATCAATTTCTAGATGTGATGCTGGTACATGAGATGTAGAAATTATTTTTTGGAAGTTTGTACCACAACAGCTCTGCAGAAGGGAGTGCAGCTTCTAGAAATGTAATCATCTTTAAGGTGCTGGGACATTTCCCCCAAAATTTGTCATAGGTACTTTTCAAGGTTGAGATACATCCTTATCTCAAAAGTTTTGTCATGAATACTTTGGTTGTGTGCAATAGGTGAGCACAAGTTTTATTGCTTTGGAATATTGAAAATATTTTAAATTTTTGTTTAGCTTTCAAAAAGTTCTGGAAAACTCTTTTGAGTCATTTGTGGGTTTTTGGTTAGCATCTAATGGATTTCAGCAAGGGAGAGACCTCTTGTGGACAGATAGCAAAAACACTGTTACTGCAGGATTCACACCAAAACTGGTGAGTTAAATCCGAACATAAATAATAAGAAATATTGTAAAACTATTGTAAACTTTACATAATCAAGGGACCTTATTCATCTAAGGAACTTCAGGCGTTTCCTAATCACACCAAAAATAAATCTTCACATTTCTCACGTGTAACTTTATTCCTTTCTGTGAGAAAGCAGTCAAGGCAACATGGGACTACAGGCAGGACACAGCTGTCTACCATCTATCCAAACACGAGAAGCAAGGCATGGCTTTGAAGCTGCATGGGATTTTGCTAATATCAGGGGGAAAAATGTGTGATATTATTATTAGGGTGACTTAAGGAGCAGAGGCTTACAGGCAGTGAAGGGGTATAGTAACCTTGATGATAGGTTGTACCATCCATTAAACCAGTGATGGCTCTAGCAAATCAATAAGTGGTCATCACAACTTGCTTCCAGGCAACTGGAAGCCCATGGAAAATGGCTGCAAACACCTCAAGAATAAAACTAATATGAAGATTATGACGCACTCCTGATTAAAGGATCAAAGGCTTTCAGAACAGGCCAACAGCCAGGAAAATTGGTGTGAAAAAGGAAACATTGCAATTAATTGTACCAGGATCATGCTAGTGGTACTTCCATGCTACTTTGTGTCTTGGAATTCCAGAGTGCACCATGAACATGAGTTTAAGTCTCCTCATCACTGCTAAGATGCTCCCTTTCTACAGTGGGAGAACTGAAAGCAAGGGTGACTTTCCAAGTTCACAGGTGAAACATGTTGGAGCCATGTCCAGGTCTACAGAGTCCTCAGTGTGCTCTTCATCAGCTTCTCCATCTTCTTTCATGGGTCAGTCATGAAATGTTGGCTTTTGAGATTGCTGGTGTAGAAGCTATGAGGGTCAGTAGGAAAACTCAGTAATGATAAACACCAGTTGTTGTGGTTAGACTCTGACCAAACGCCGGGCATCCATGTAAGTCGCTCATTCACCCTCCCCTGCCATAGCTGGACAGAGAAGAAAAAAATTTAATGAATGGTCCATGAGTTAAGGACCTGGAGAAAACACTCCAAGGTAAAAATGGGCTTGGCTTAGAGGTACAAAGTGAGTTTATTAGTAACAGAATCAGAGGAGGATAATGAGAAGTAAATAAGCCCTTAAAACCCTCTCTTTCACCACAGCCCCTCCCTCCTTCCTCCTGACAGTGCAAGGAGAAAGGGTGTGGGAGCTTTGATCAGTTTGTCACTCAAGATTTTTTTGCACTGCTCAGGGAGAGGAGTCCTTTCCCTGTGAGACCATGGGGTCCCTTCCCATGGGAGACAGTTCACTGTGAACTTCTCCAGCGTGGTTCCACTCTCATGAGCAGCAGTCCTCCCAAAAAAACTGCTGCAATGTGAGTCCCTCCCATGGGCAAACAGTCCTCCCAAAACTGCTGCAGTGTGGGTCTCTCTTCCTGCAGGGTGCAGTCCTCCAAGGACAGGCTACTCCAGCCTGGAAGCAGGGCCCCTCTCTCCACTGGGTCTCCCGCTGGATCACAGCCTCCTCCAGGCATCCACCTGCTCTGGTGTGGGCACCTCTGCCATGGGCTGTGGGTGAATCTCTGCATCCCCCATGGATCCCCATGGGCTGTGGGTGGATCTCTGCATCCCCCATGGATCCCCATGGGCTGTGGGTGGATCTCTGCATCCCCCATTGATCCCCATGGGCTGTGGGTGGATCTCTGCATCCCCCATGGATCCCCATGGCTGCAGGGCACAGCTGCTTCACCATGATCTCACCACAGCCTGCAGAGGAATCTCAGCTCTGGCCCCTGGAGCACCTCCTGCCCTCCTTCTGCCCTGACCTTGTTTCCCTCACATATTCTCCCCTCCTCCTCTTCTCTATCTGGAGTTAAACCTGCCCCATTCTTTTAGTTTTGATTTTCTTTTAAAATCTGTTATCACAGAGGCATTACCATTATCTCTAATTGGCCCAGCCTTGGCCAGCAGCATGTCCATCTCCAGACCCATCAGGGGTTGGCTCTGCCAGACATGGTGGAAGCTCCCAGCAGCTTCTCACAGGAGCCACCCGTGTGGGCCCCCTGTTGCGCATGTACTGGAGATAATTTTTCAAGTGATGGCTCATCCTGAAAGAAGTAAGGAACATAAGTCTATTCAACAATTCAAAAAGGGAAAAAATAATGATCACTGCTTTAAAAAAAAAAAAACAAAAAAACAAAAAAACAAGAGAAACCCTATAACTCCCAATATGAACGTCCTGTGACAAGATAGGAAAGGAGACTGAGTCTCCCAGCAGAAGTCAGTGAGGATACTAGAATAATATAGTGTCAAAATTGGTCAAGGCATCAGCCTATTCAATAACTTAAATAAAATTTGGTTATCAAAAATACGTAAGTTTAAGTCAAGTAATGAATCTTTAGCTCACTTTCATTTTTTGTCTTCTAATTTATGGTTGGGAAAATTGAAAATTAACAAAATTATCGTCACATTTAAGAACTTTGAGAAGAATGCCTCAGGGAATTGCTTGATATGTCAGAATAAATATCGAGAAATATTGCAGTTGTCAAGGGTTTATTTCTAAAGTCATCCGAAAAGCAAGAAAAGATGGAATAATCCCAGACATAATAGGATGATCAGCATCTGCCACTGGATGGAAGTAGTTGGAGAAACTAGTATAAAAAAGCGGGTAGTAGGAGCCATTTCACCAAGCAAGAGTAAATAAGGGAAGACATGTATCCTAGAGATTGAGAGGGCATGAAAACAACACCCCAGGAGATGAGGCCAGGAGAGAGAAGTCCCAGCCCTACAGCAGTCTGCAGCGTGGAAAAGTTTCTGTTGTGTATTTAATGACATCATACAAAATGGAATACTTACATAACTCAGGATGCTGTTGCTATCTTGCGTTCATGCTGCTCTAAGTTTTAAAAGTGACTTTCAGTTCAGTACAGGGAGAGAAACACGTCATTCCTTACAAGGGAAAAGTTTGAATGTGGGCAAGGATAGACATCTCAAAGTAATGAAAAGCTTTTCATAGTTGCCTTCTTTTCAGCAGGTGTGGTACTTAAAGCACCAAACTACAGAAATCTAGTTGAAAGTTTAGTTATTTCATATTCCATCTGTTCTGCTTAATGGGGTAGGCAATTTTCTTCAAGCAAAATAGAGTCTGGAAGACTAACAAAACTAATTTTAAAAAAGCTTAAATCTGCTTTCATGTGACAGTAGCAATTGGCAGACACCAGTTCCAGAGAACCAAACACTTTTGCTGCTTTCTGGCAGCAAGGCGGAAAACTGAATAAATCAGCAGTATATACTCAATTTAAAATAAAGGAAGCCTCCACAGAATTAACTTGTCCTGTCCTTGCTTGTGTGGTGTATTTTCAGGGCTGCAGTTCAGCAGGTCATGAGGAGGCAGATCATGTGTTACTTCTGGAAGCCATGTCAGGACTGTGATGCTTTTAAATAATGTCTGACTATTCTTGTCAAAGCAAAATAGCCTCTCTTTATGACCCACTAACCCAAACCTTGGACAAGGCATTTGCTCATTCAAGGAGGAAATTGAGTAAGCAGCTCCAGTCAAACTGAGCCCTGCAGTTCATTGAATGTATCCCATTCAAATTAAACTTGATGCAATGGGAAGGAGGGGTGTGAAGAATTCTGACTTTTGGCTGGTGTTTGAATACAGGCTGTGCAGGCAGGGGGTAATGAAATCCCATATACATGTGGGGAGTGTTGTGGTCCTCCATATCAGCTTGCACACACCTTCACACATACACAGTTTTTCTGGGAGCTGGACCCAGGTTCTGTACTTGGCCAGATGCAGAGCTCATTGAGCTCCACAGGTTAAGAAATTTAAGCCCAAGTATACCAGGAGTTCTTAAAGAATTTGCAGAGAATTTTCTGTCAGTGCCAAGGTGAGAGACTAGTGGCATCATTGTCAAAGCTCATGTTGTTTTGTTAATATTTTTGTTTTCTTTTTAACAGACATGTTGTCACTGTTGTTTGCTGGGAAAGGCTGCCCAAGTTCAAGGACAGAGTTGTGAACCCAATCCAAAGATAGGATATCAGTGTGGAATTGTCTTCAGAGCTTGCTGTGGGAAAGGTCAAGAAGGCGTTGATCTGTCCATCCATGATTATGCTCCTAAAAAAGAGCCAGGTATTTTATTGCGTACTTAAAAGAGTGACACAAAATGATACAGGGTACAAGGAGTGTTTTTGCTTTAAATTATTTCTGTTGGAATTCCTCTAATTTGACATCTCATCTGAGTAATTTATTGATGCATAAATATTGATGCAGTTTTGGAGCTCATTTTTTTGGCTAGTGATAGCTGAAAGGCTGTTACTGAAAATAAGAGGTGGAAAGAGGTCACTTAGTTTCTGGTATCAGAACTTAAATGTAGAAGAGCTTATTTTGGCAACTCATGATCTTATCTTGGAAGTTGAATATAAGCTATTAATTTTAATGGCATTTTGCCCACTGATAAATGCTTAATTAAAATGAAAATCAACAAAGAGTTCTTTGAATGGTGTTGAAAAGCTAGAGGGCCTTTGCCAGTTCAGCAGAATGCAAATGTTCCTATTGTGAGAAGCAAATGCCCACAAACCAGAGGAATTTGAAATGCCTGGACTGCTTGGGACAACTGAAGATCTCCAGGAAGTGTGGAACCTGTTTCTTTTGATACTGCCAAAGAAGAGGGGTACCTAGATGGCAGCGGCTCCTGACACCCTTATCCATACCTAGTCCACAGAGCTGAAGAGGATGAATGTGTAGAGACTGACCCTTATAGTCCTTTATTTGTTTTGGGGTTTTTTTTCCCTTTTTTTCACTTGGCAGACAGGCCTGAAACTGCAGACAAGTCATGCTGTGTGGTGTTGCCCCTCTCATGGGCTGCCAAGTACTGAAAACATATAATCTGGCAGATCACAAGAAACAGATTTTGGGGACATCATTCTAATCAATCATTTAAATGCAAATCCCATTATAAAAGCTTGCACTGGTCTGCTTCAGCCAGAATGTTATTAGGCTTGTTCCAGGTCTTTCAAGCCTGGCTTGTCTCAGTGTCTCCCTTATCAGGCAACATCTGGAAATGCCCTTTTTGGCAGTTTTTCTGTGTGTGCTCTTGTCTCAGGAGGGGAATTGCCCCTGTCCATTGGCACTGGGGCTAGTATGGTGACTGGGCTAGTAGATCCCTCATACTCGGACATCTCTGCTAATAACAGAAATTTGCATACTCAATGTGCCTGTATGGCATGAGAGATATGTCACCTATGAGAACTGCAAGCATGGTGTAGAGTATTTCCCTGCTTGCTTTTGTGGGCAAGTGGCACACACAGCAATCATTAGTATGGTGGTTGTGGCACACAGAAGAGCCACTATGCATTGCAAAGTTGGGACTGTGTCCACGAGCAGGGACAAGAATTCATCATTCTCATCATTCGACTAAGAAACAAACAGGTGCTTGAACATACATCAAATGACTCTATTGACAATAAAAAATGCCTGTAGAAAGGCAGAGCAAACAACGCAAATGGACACTTTGGTTCGTTGTGAAGGGGAGATGAGGTTCCATTTGGCAAGACAGATTTTTGGACTAGAACCTTGTGTTCGTTGTGCCATAGCAGTGCATGAAGGGCATTCTGCTGCAGGAGTAAGACAAGCTGGCTCTCCAAGTCACATAAAGTGTTGTCCACAGGTTGGACTTGATGGTCTTGGAAGTATTTTCCAACCTAATTAATTTTGTGATCTCTGGTGTTATGTCCCCAGAGGCCTGTACAAAATCCAACCAGATTTGGGCAAACTGGTTTCATCAGCTCTGCATAACTGAAATGTGCCTCTCTGACTTGAGGATTCTGTGAACCAACTCAGCCTCATGCCATTGCACAAACATTGCTCTCACATCTTCTATGCATCACTTGCTTGTAAGTGACTGCTGGTGGAATGGGCTCATGGACAGTCACTGAAACAAGCCTAAGTTTCCTAGTCAATAAGCAGAGTATTTTGGGATCGTGTTTTTGCATACTACCAACCTACATTTGCCCCTGTGTTTGAAGTGGCAAGATTGGAGAAAGCCCATTAGCTGGTTCTTTGGGGAAGCAGTGGATTTGGGACGTGTTTGACCCTTGTATGTCCTTATGTGAGGAGAATATACTCTTGGGATACATACATGTGGCAGGAGTATCACAGATCAAAACTCTCCAAGGTATATAAGTATACTTGAAAGAATGCCATAAGTATGTGCCCAAAATCTTAGGTGTGGAGTTCCTTTTGAAATGAATTCTAAATGAATAACTGAGGTTAATCTGATTTTCATTAAATCTCTGAGTACCCCAAGCTACTATAAAGTCAGTGGAAGCATGCCTCAACAACATGCCTGATGAAAATGAGGTTAAGCTCTGGTTAAATGTCCGACATTAAGAACCTGCATTTGAAAATCTCAGTCCATATGCAATCTATGATCACAGTGTGACTTTCATATTAAATCAGCCAGATGGAGAATGCCCCATGGCCATGAGCATTTGAATGTCAAATTTAAGAAATAGCTGTAAAATATGTAAATAATGCTTTTTAATTTTGTTCTGGTTTGTCCAAAACCCTGGTGTGTACCATTCCAAGCACAGTGTTTTACCTTGAGATGAAAAGTGCTTTCTCCTCTAATGCCTATCTCTCCTCTTTTTAGTTGAAATTTCAAAGGAGGAACTAGACCAAGAAGATCCTTATCTACATGATGGCTGCAGAGGTGAGTCAGGTGACTAGTCCTCCTAGCCAGCTTTTTGTGATTGCTTTCAATAAAGTGAAGCCAAATTAGATCTAGAGATTAGCCAAAGCCCTTTGCCTAGGATAGTTATAGGTAAAAAAACATGAGGAAGAATCTTTCCAAGGAGTAATGGGCCATTATGTGATGCCTAAATTGTTCCTAAATACACAGGAGGCATTGTCTCTCACAGCAGAGTCCATTTTATCCAACTGAAGCTGAGACAATACATTTAATTTCAACTTAAATTCTAGTGGGTAATACCTTAGAAGTGTTACCCTTGAACCTGTGGAGTACTTTGGATTCTTCAGAATATGGTAATCCTATATTAAATATGTGCATCTTTTATTCTTCTCTTGGTGTTTGAATATCAGGGTGTTTGAATATGAAACTAAACTTGTTTCTGTTTGGGATGCATCACCTAAAAAAAGGAAGAAAAATGTGAGTATTGTCCTGCTTCCTTGGAAATGTTCATTTGGAATATTGTTCTGCTAAGTATTCTGATTTATTGCTTGTCACATGTGATTTACATGTCTATAAACCTAAACCAGCAGTGATTCATTGTTTTCTGCTGGCATTTCAGAACTCAGAAATGTATTTAGGATGAAATCAATTTAATAGGCTTATTATTATTTCCTATTGAAAAATTATTTACTGTGCTCCAAGTTCTACAGCTGTTACACTCTGGAGAGAATGGGAATATCTACCAGGTCATTAATGAACCAGTCAACAGTGCCTCTCCTCCTTGTCTCCAGTTGCTAATTACAGGAGATGACATAGAAATATGTGTTACATATTTTCCTAGCATTATTTCTTCATGTAATCAGTTGTGGTATTTCTCAGTTAATCAGCTGCCTGCAGAAGATGGATTGCTATTGCTAATTGCCAATTGGTGGTTCTAGCTACAGTATATTTTCTGATAAACTTGGCATGCCAAAAGTATTTGTAATTTTCTGAACTTGAACAGGAAAAACTTAAATTTCCTAGGCAATGGAACTTCCAGCAATTTGTTTTGGAGCACCTTTGTGTTACATGGGGAAATTAATTCTGTTGTTCTAACACTTCCACTACAGGTTTTACTGTGTCAGGGTGGAGCTCACAGTATTAGCAGAGATTCAGAGAGCAGAGGCTGTTGATCTCAATCACAAAACTATGGTTCCATCTAATTTTTAGTGATGCATTAATGGCCTTGTCCTCATTAGAAATGGTTGTACTTTAAAAATTCTTTGTAGCGTATTACAGCTGCAATTGCTCACATGGATTGTGCCTCACACCTGATTTTTTAATGCCTATCCAGCCATTCTAAAAAACAGGACATGGGTTCTGTTTGTACTAAGAATATCTGCAGCCTTACAACAAATACTTGTTGTTGGAAATATATAACCTTTTCTCTTTTTTTAGAATATGAAGAAATTTTAATATTAATTTGTATTTTGAAAAGGTCAGAAAAAAGTTTTCTTAATGATGAGCCAAATTTTGTGTAAATTATCTGTAGTATTCTCTTTCTGTTTTCAGAATAACCGTTCTTGTATTAATTTTTAGAGCTTTCAGTGCTTAGCCCTTTCTTTTGTATATGTGTATTAACTTCTTTTCTAAATAAATCAAGTATCCTGTAAATTAATGGTTTGTTTTAGTTCCTATTAAGAGCCTCTTAATTACATGAGACCTTTAACATATCCATTAGGTGGTGGTCCCTGCTCTCAGCAGTGCAGAGACACAGGATCCAGTTATGTCTGTTCCTGCTTTGTTGGCTATCAGCTTCAACCAGATGGTATCACCTGTGAAGGTAAAAGAAATAAAGGCATTTTTTCATTTATAAACATTCTTGTTTTAAAATATCAGGAATAGATACAAAGATACCCAGTGAGAAGAGACCAGAGTATGCTTATGTCAGCTGAGGAAAGAGGTGAAGTCATAAAAAGTTGATTTGAATGGAGTGTTGAATTGAGAATTGTGGGAAGATTAAGTTAAGAGAGGGTTAGTGGAAAAGGTGGAGAATTTAGAATTGAGAAGAGATAGAGTTTGAATTCATTGTGAATGAAACCAAAATAGAATACCTATTCTCTCTTGTAAAAGTGGATTGTTTTTAATAAGGCAGACAAAATAAATAGAGTAGGATTCTTTTGCTTGTTAAGGACACAACTGACAGAAAGGATTAATGTTCTGGATTCCATGAGTGGCATGGGAATTGTCAAGGAAAGATTGTTAGTTTCTCCCAGATGAAGAATTGGTTCTTCCCTTCCCCCTGAGTTGGTAAGGCACCCCAGGGAATGGTAACGGCCTCAAGACTGTCGTATTTCCAGGAGTGTTTGGACAATGCTCTCAGGGATGCACAAGGTGGGATTTTTGGGGTGTCTGTGCAAGGCCAGGAGTTGGACTCAATGACCCTTGTGGGTGCCTTCCAACTCAGGATATTCTAATCTGTGACATCAATTGAAATGGGCTGGGATAGTGGTTGCATTTGACTTCAGGTATGTGCAGTGTGACATTTGGTTCTGAGCTGGTGAGCCCATGCTTCTTGTTGCTGAGAGATATGAGCCCTTCCAGGGCACAGTTCACCTTGCCCATCCTGCATAGCTATTCAAGGGTGGCAAGTGCTCCAGATGAAGAGTGCCTTTTCCTGTCAGTGACTGGAAATGGAGTCTTAAATAGCTCAGATACAACTTCAGAATATAAAATAAATATTGATGATTGGTCAGATTAACACTAACCTAGTTGGACATATAAAAAGGAAGAGACAATTAATACACATGGATGTCAGATTTTCTTATGCATTCAAAGTTAAAATGAAAAAAATCACAATGGAAATGTCTATCAGTAGCTGTAAAATAGAAAGTCACCACTTGGTTCAAAGAGCCTTTCAACCATCTGTTGGTGGGATGCAGAGTAAGGTGAGGATTTCTGAAAGTTTGCCTCATTCATATAGTCACTATAATCAAACCGTTAAATCACTGAGGCTGGAAAAGACACTTAACATCATCAAGTCCAACATAAACCAGATACTGCAAACTCCACCAGCAGACCATGTCTACACATCCTAGCTCTAACAACCTTAGACATGTCCAGCGACATCGTCTACTATTAGACTGAATCAGATGATGTTGGTTCCTTGCTCTCACTCACTTAACCTCCTCTTCTTAAGTACAGTGAATCAGCAAGTCCTAGTACCAGCAGGGTCCAAATGTCTTTTCTGGCTCACGTCCTGGCAGCAGCTGTGTCGTGAGATGTGAGTGTGAGGCCAAATCCACACCTTTGTATTCTGATGCTTAGAGGAAAGCCTGGTTGGAAAGGTTCACAGCTAGCCTTTGACCACATCTTTTCTCAGCAACATCATGCTTCTTATTTACTCTCTCTTACTTATTTTTAAATAATTTTCCGTACTGTAGATATTAACGAATGTATCACTGGGACACACAACTGTGGGATTGGACAAACCTGTGTCAATACATTAGGATCCTTCCGCTGTCAGCGGGACACGAGCTGCGGAACTGGTTATGAACTAACAGATGACAATCGTTGCAAAGGTATGTCCTGTGCAAAGAAATCAGAATCTTCTGGGCTTGAGTTTAAGCACATCATCATGTCATGCTCTTTGGCTTTTGGTAAACACATGTGTAACTGAGACACACACACTTCAAGGACAGCAGTTTTCCCACCTGTCACCTTGCAAATAACTAGATCATGCAGCTGGGGGCTGCTGCAAAGACTTCCAGGGGAGATAACTACTTCACACTGGCTGTTTGTGTTGTATGTTAGGAGCTGCTCTGGGGGCTAAAACAGATGATTACGAAGGCTCAGACCTCACACTATACACAATACCCTGAGATTATTTCTGGCTAGCTCCAGTCTTCTCTGTGGAATTGGTTGCTCATTTGTGAGTGGAGTGCTCAAGTCCTGCTCTTGGAGTGTATCTAATGGTTTAGATGCACCTGAATGAATCAAGTTTGCACATTCTGGAGTGTGAAACAAAGTGTGGCAAGTGGAGCAACTAGGGGATTCAGTTTGAAAATGTGAATGTAGAAAAAGAAAGTAAGCTTTTACCTTTAGGAGGTTACAAAGGGATTAATTTCTTAATCACAGCATTCCTAGGGATTTAAAAACATAAAAGGGCTAAAATCACTGCTCTTGACTGGTTGCCTTTGAACAGAAAGGTAACAGTCTTTCTTACTCAAAAAGTTACTTATTTCAAGTTCCATTTAGCCTAAAGAATGCTGTTATGTGCATATGTAACTTCATCTGGCGTGCTGCCTTATAGAAATATAAATTAGCAGCCAGCTCCAGCTGATGTGGAATTGGTTTTCACTATGAAAAAGTCTGTGCCCCCTAAGCTTAGAACAGCTTATAAATAAACTAATTTCATTCCACTGAGTAAATTAACTCAGCCAAAATTTTAGCTAAGGTTTTACTGTAGGAACTGATCAGTAATGAATAATAGATTGAATAAAAAAGCTGATGAACACACTCCAATGCAAAACATGCAGAACATCAGGCAATCCCTTTGAAGTAATACTTCCATTGGTTTGAATGACATCAGATTTAGGCCAACAAATAGCTTACTGGCAAGTATTAACATATTTCTCTGTTGGGAAAAAAGGAGTGCAGATAGTAAATCACACCTGCAACTAATGTTATAAAGTTCTTATTTGGGTAAGATATGTTACTAATGTTAATTATTACTGTTATGTTAATAGTGATAAAAATAAAAAATTAATAATCTTCATGTATGGTTTTTAAATGCCAAGTAACATGACTGAGTTGTGCTACATGCAGAGCCCCGCTAAACCAAATTCAGTATTAATCCAACCTAAACTTCAAATAGTCTCCACACTCATTTTTTTAAGTTTCACAAATCTCTAGGGCTGCTATTGTATCAACTCCATGAATCAGAAAGCTGAGGTATCCTATTGCTGGAGAGTTTCTGTATTTTGATAGCTTTAGGAGATTTTATCCCATTGCCAGGTGGCAAACATTAAATTTCAGTTGCTTTATGTGGACAGGACTACATTTGTGAGAGAAACCCCGTTTGCCATTTTCTTCTTTAGCTGCTTTACATGAACAATAATTTATTCATAAATATTTATTGTCTTTTGTGAACTGGAGTAGAATATTAAAGTAAGCATAAGTCATATTTATGTGCATTTTAAAGTGTGATAATGCAGGAATATTACAAGTCTTAGTATGGATGGGAATTGAGGCAAATTAACTCACTTATGAAAGAAATTAACAATATCTGCATTGGATCTAAAGTTAAAATTAAAATTGCACTTTGGTAATTAAATCTTCCTGACTTCAGAGCTAAGCACACTGCTGAATCAAGGCTGAGAAGTGCTGAATGTGGTGCTTTAGGTACTCTATAATAGTTTTGAATCATTTAGTTGTGAGAACTAAACTTGTAAAGTATAATATGCACAGACACACCCCTATATTTAATATTAATAATGAAATAGTAAAAAAATCTTAACCTACCTGGTTTTACTGAGATCTTTTTTGAGGTAGTAAGTCAGATTGATCCTGGATCACAGAATTCCAGGAAGGTTTGCTGAGGATCAATCTATGTGATGATTTTTAACTATGTCTTATGTTTTAAATGTAATGAAAAAACCTGTCAGATTCCTGCTAACAATTTTTTTTTGTGATGTACCAGATATTGACGAATGTGAGACTGGTACTCATAACTGCCCCCCCGATTTTATCTGTCAGAATACTCCAGGATCTTTCCGTTGCCGACCCAAGCTACAGTGCATGAGTGGGTTTATACAAGATGCACTAGGCAACTGTATTGGTAAGGCATGTTCTTATCTTGGGGAATACTCCAGTGCTGTCTGGCAGAAAAGTTGTAGTTCCACTGAGTGGGTTCTGAGCTACTCAAGCTGTTCTTCATTTTTGTATGCATTGCTCTTTCCTTGATTCCACAGGTAAGAGCGACAGATGAAAGCCATTTAAATAAAAATTTAAATATTAGATCACTATTTTTAATGATATTATTTCCTAAGGTGGTTAGCTTCTCCAGTCTTTGGGTGTTTTATCTGAAACAAAATTTGTAAAAAAGTTGTGATATATTTTATCTAACTCCATCCAAAAGGTTTTAGCCAAAGCTTTGTGTAGAAAGCTGTAACTGTGACATCCTCTGCAGCACCCTTTGATATTAGTCTGCTTGGTTTTACAGGCATGTAGATCTTTCCAGACCTGTCCCACATTACAGCCCATCAAGAATTTACTGTGCTGGAGGAAAGTTATACTGTGGAGAGGAGTTTTTCTTTAAAGACTGATTACAATCTTGTCAGGCCAATGCCTTCTTCCCAAGACTCCCAAAACCAGAATTAAAACCTTCATATAAATGCATTAAAATTACTGGTTTCCAGCAGACTCTATATGGATTTGTCTAAAGTTACCTACAAATCTATCAGTTATTCCCTTGAGTATAATTTTCAAGTCTCAACTTTTAATTCTGCATTGGCATAGCAAGTCTTGGACTTGTGGAACTGGCCGAGCAGCAGCTGCTGCCAAGTTGCACTCATTATCAGCCCCTTGTTCTCCTGTAGTGTTGAAATCTGACACTGGAAACAGACTGAAAACAAAACTGCTGCCTTTAAAATGAGGGGGCCAGTGCCTGTGCACAGCAAGGCCTCTGAAGGCACATGCCTGCCACAAGCAGTGCCAGGTCCATGGCAGCTTCTGATTAGCTTGCTGTCATGGACATCAGTAAAGCAACATCAATTTGCAGCAGCAATAGTTACGGCCTGTAAAATGCATTAGCTCAAAATATTTAGGCAGTTTCACAGCCTAACTTTATGTGGTGAGAGTCAAATGCTTCTCTAAGTGGAGTTGAGGGGATTTTGTTGTTGGATTTGTGACTTTGATCATCCTATAGAAGCTAAGAGCTCAGACAGAACACACAGACTGAAGCAGAACTGGTTAAGCTGGTGAACTGAATTGTTGACTGGCTCTTTGTATGTTTAGGAGAGACTTTTAAAGGCTTTAAAACAGGTACAAGTTCTATACCAAATTTCCACTGCTTTTTAGTGGTATCTATGACTTTTGCACCTCCCCACTCTTCCCTCTGGAAGCACTGTATCAGTGAAGCTAAATGTCATGAATAGGTGTCTCCTCCCACAAGCAGAACTTTTCTCTGAAGAATTACATAATGAGAGCATCTTACCTTAAACCTCTTGAGAACAGAAAGAGTTACACTGACTTGTCCTCTTGTAGATATCAATGAGTGTCTGAGTACCAACATGCCGTGCCCAGCTGGACAGATCTGTATCAACACTGATGGCTCCTTTACCTGCCAGCGAATCTCACCCAGCTGTGGCCGAGGTTACCATCTCAATGAAGATGGAACAAGATGTGTAGGTGAGTGATGGTTGGGAAGAAAAAGTAGCTCTAAGAACTCACTTATGAAGTTTATGTTTACCTGTTTCTTGCACTTTGCCCAGGTTTTTATCATTCCCACAGTCAGTTCTTGACCCTGTTCTCTCCCTCATAGCAGTCCCAGCAAGTGAAGAACGACAAGCATCCACCTTCTGTCCTTCATATAACTCATGAAACCCTATGTTTGAGAAGAGGAGTAATGATTATCAGCTCCAATAAATGGCAGTGTCTGTGACTGTGTCAATGGAACAATGCTGTGTGGTCCCAAATCTCCTTAGTACAGAGAGAGATAGCACAAGGTTAACTTAATGTGCCACGGAAGCCATTCAAGTAACATTGAAGGAAATAGATGCTTTGGCTGGCTTTTAACTGAGGTGGTTTTTGCAAAAAGAGTAATTTTTGTGTGTTTTCAATTTCTGCAAGTGGCTTATCAAAGCAGTAGTGATGACTCTGGAGCTCAGACATCTTAGATTCGATGAAAATCTGATCCACAAATAATGAGTATGCATAATAAAGCAATTTTGCACCTGAATTCCTCCAAAGATTGCCTGCTACTTCATCACTTTCCTCCCAAGTCCATCAACATTAAGGACACCTTAGAACTAACCTGCTTTGGTACAAATAGTTTGGATTTGTGAGTCTGATCTTGTAAAAGCTGAGAGCATGATAACATCTTGTTTTCTGTTTCAAAACACTTTATAACCACCAGGGGACAAAAAAATATGTTAACATGTTGCTCTTCTCTCAACTTGCATAGTCAGAAGCATACTCTGACTAAAATCACTTTTTGTTTTAGATGTGGATGAGTGCTCATCCTCTAACCAGCCCTGTGGAGAAGGACACCTTTGTATCAATGCCCCAGGCAATTACCGCTGTGAGTGCAAAGCTGGCTATACTTTTGATGTCATCAGTAGGACATGTATTGGTAAGTGCACCATCAACCTAAATACACGCAGCCATGGCACTTATAAAATGATCCCATGTTAAAGATGTTACTGCTCTCTGCATACCCTCTGTCATCAGAATGCAAAATTGACTGCTATATTATTTGGCGAACTCTAAAACCATGTTAAAGAACTGCTGATACTTCAAAGGAAGCTGTATTAGTATTGTCAATGTGTTATCTGCTATCTTGTTAAAAGGTTCAATCCAGTTATACTCTGGGGTGCTTCTAAATGAACATTTTGAGGACTTCTTCTCTTTTATATGAAATTTAAATGTGGAAAATAGCAATCGAACTTTTATAACCACGTTCTTGTCCAGACTGGTACAGCAGTGAGGCAGCCAATCCACAGACCTCTCTGTGTGTTTGTCATTGCAGATATCAATGAATGCAGACGCTACCCAGGCCGCCTCTGTGCTCACAAGTGTGAGAATACTCCTGGTTCCTACTACTGCACTTGTACCATGGGCTTCAAACTTTCAGCTGATGGTAGATCCTGTGAAGGTATGGCTGACAGTGCTTTTGTTGTGGAGTGTAAGAAACAGCTCATTGCTCTTTCAGCTGTTTTTTATTTTAGCTTGCAAGACTGCACTGGAATGGCATGAGAAATCATCACAGTGCAGTCTCTTTGATTATATTCATTCATATGAATGCTGCTGTGCTTAGTTGAGGCCACTATAGCCCACAGCTTGAATATATCCCCCTTAGACTGCATCATTCGACAGGACAAGATGACACAGCCTCAAGCTGCACCAGGGAAGGTGCAGGTTGAACATCAGGAAGAATTTCTTCACTGAAAGGGTGGTCAGGCATTGGAAAGGGCTTCCCAGGGAGGTGGTGGAGTTCCTTTCCTGAAGGTGTCCAAGGAATATCTGGACATGGCACTCAGTGCTTTGGTCTGGTGGACAAGGTGGGGCTTGATCACAGGTTTTACTCAATGGTCTTGGAGGTATTTTCCAACCTGAATGGTTCTGTGATTCTGTGATGCAGAGGTGTACGGTCTGCATTTGCTGCACTTTTAAGGGTGATTCAACTAAATCAGGTTCAAAATCTTTAAAACCAGCCTTGCTGATATCCAGACACAAAAATGTAAGTGTTGGCCTAAAGATTCCCTCCCAGCCTCACACCTTGAAGTACCATAGGAATTTATAATACAGTGCAAATCAATCTGTACTGCCAGACCCTGTTAAGAGTAACACTCAGAGCCAGGTTTCCAGGTTACCCAGTGAGGTGTGCCATCCTTTTTTTAATTAAAAAAAAATCACCTTCCAAAATTTTGTCTTATTTCAGTATTAGGAGTGATGAATAATGCAAGAAATTTGAGGTTCAGGTGTATAACTCTGCGTTTCAGATTTGAATGAGTGTGAGAGCAACCCCTGTAGCCAAGAGTGTGCCAATGTGTACGGCTCCTACCAGTGCTATTGCCGCCGTGGATTCCAGCTCAGTGACATCGATGGCATTTCGTGTGAAGGTGAGCTCTGTGGTGCTGCAGGGACAGGGTGGGTGGCCATTTCTTATTGTTGCCATAACAAATGAGCAATTCCATGTAGTTTTTTAATTTTGAGTCTCTCTGGTATTTCTTGTGGAACTGTATTTAATGAAGGTCACCCACCCATGTCCTAATCTAGAAGCATGTCTTTGCATGTGTGGTGTCATTTTTGCTGCTTACGCTGAATTGTAGCTTGGCACAATTTTGTAACTTGACAGAAATTTGTCTTTTTCCTGAGGAGCTACCAGAATTTCTAGTCTTCAGCAAGTGGAGATATAAGCATATTTATATGTTACATATGCAATATAGGATATTACTAGGTAGTATTTTATACATCCTCTTTTCGGGGCTGGTTGTGAACTAATGTGTTCTCAATACAAGGAGGATATGGGTGTGACCTCGTGGACAAGATCCTGTACTTGGAGACTTAGGTCTCCAAGACTTACTAAACAGTGAGGCCTTGGCCAGAACACCTACTTTTTATTTCCTTTTTGTAAAAACAAGGATAAAACTATTCCTCTCTCTCCCTTTTATAAAGCACTATAATACATGTCACTGTAAAGTGCTTACTCTCATCCATTACTTTGTCTTTTCGGCTCTCATATAGCCTTTAATTTTCCTCAGAATTCCATTTATTCCTGAAAATCTTTGCTATTTAAATGCTGTTGGCTAGAGCCACACCTATCTGATGATCTTCATTGCCCAGAAATTAGGACCATCAAATTGTGTTTGAAGCTCATAGCAGGAGCACTGTACTGTATGCACACTGGGTTGAATGTCATGAACACATAGTAAATTCGTGGTGTTTTTTCCTTGTAGATATTGATGAATGTGCTTTGCCCACTGGAGGACATATCTGTTCCTTTCGATGCATTAACACTCCTGGGAGCTTTCAATGTACTTGTCCCTCTACTGGGTACAGGCTGGCACCCAATGCACGCAACTGCCAAGGTGGGTTCAGTAACTGCCGGGACACCTCACTGGATTGTGGAATTCTGACAATTTCTAGCAGGTTTTGTATTTGAAAAATGTCTTTCCTTCAACATTGTAGGTAATGCAGTACACATCAGCTAGACATCTGAAGAAATCAGTCTTTTATAATAAATATATAAGAAGTTTCAGTTACAAAGTAGTTCAGTAGAGACTACTTTTTAAAACATTATTAAATAATTATTAGAAATTCTTACAATAAAGATTCCAATGGTGAAGTGCTATGAGTTAATTTAGACATTAAGAGGAAATATACTGCTGTAAACATCTCAGCAAATATTTAGGTCTTGTCCACTTAGTGGCACTGCTGCGCTTCTTTTTCTTCTTCTTGCTAGTTGATTGGGTTAGTGTTCTTTTTTGTTCTTCTGCCTTTCCCTTGCAATCCTGTAGTAATGTTTAATTGCACTCCATGTTCTGTAGTATCTAATAGGATACTGTCATTGTCTGGCAGCTGCAGGGAGTGGAAAAAGCATGTATTTAATCCACTCCCCTCTTTCCATTTGGCAGATATTGATGAGTGTGTTGCAGAAAGCCACAACTGCTCTTTCAATGAGACCTGCTTTAACATCCAGGGCGGCTTTCGCTGCCTGTCTTTGGAATGTCCTGAGAATTACCGCAAGTCAGGAGATACGTAAGTACCTTCTTTTTCAAGGTCAGACAGTTTTTTGGTGGCATGATCTCCTTAATGTCATGCCACTGCTGACTGAACACAGAGCAGTTTCTAGCAAATATGTATTGTGTTGGCAGGCCTAGGCTATGTTTTGCACACACAGGTCTGGTTTCTTTCTCATGCTTCTCTTTCTAAGAAAAATATACTCCCTTTAAAAATGCCATGTGTCAGTGGTTTGCACCATAATGATTCCCAGAGCCATAAGCAGGTACTCTCTGCCTGGCTCCCTTGCAGGCAGCATGACAAGAGGGCTACATTCGGCTTTGAAATCATTGGCTTTAATTTCAGAATCACACAAACACAGTAAGTATTTCCTTACTTTCACGCTTCAGCTAAAGGATTCTTTTTAGCTCCCTCTCTGAATTCTCACCTGCACTGTTGCAAAGCATTGCAAGAATGTCTTTTTTTGGTACCATTTAATTGAATGATAGAATATTAAGGGGTCAGAATGGACCTTAAAAATCATCTAGTCCCAACCCTCTCTGCCATGTGCAGTGTCATGTCCCACTAGACCAGTTTGCTCAAGGCCGTATCCAGCCTGGCCTTGAGCACTGCCAGGGTTGGGGCATCCATCTCACTGGGCAACCTGTTCCAGTGTCTCACCACCCTCACAATAAAAAATTTCTTCCTAATATCTTACATAAATCTCCCTCCTTTCAATTTGTATCCAATTTTCACCTGTATTAGAAAACCTGTGAATCCTAGCAAGGGTGGTATGTTAGCTGAAGCTCATAATTATTTCTCTAAACTAGCTCAGAGATAGTCTCTGAATTCTGGTGTAGAAAATAGGAGGCAGCTCTGGGAGGAGAGGTAGCTGACAGCTCTTTTATACCCATCAAATAGTGTCAGCAGAGAGGAGCAGTTGTTGCAAACTCTCAGTTGTTTAGCTGGAGTTTATGGCTAGTGAAGGCGATGCTTTGCCTCCTGCCCTGTGGCTTTCCTGTACTCCTGTGGCCACCCTGTACTCCAGGAATTCTGCCAAAGGCTGCATCATGGTCCCCCCATGTGCCCTATACTCAGGTAAGTGTGTGCTCCACCAGCCAGGGAGGAAAGCTGAGAGACCACATTTGTTATCAGCCCGCTATTGCTTTTCCCAGGCAGTATTGGCATGGCCACCATCTGTTAGACAGACCTGAGTACTCTGTGTCTCCTCTGTAGAATGAAGCCAACACTGATCTTCATCTCAGGTATTTTGTGGGGATTAGTTAGTTCACATTTAAGCCATAGTCTTTGAGACGTCATATAAGTGGCACAGGAGATGTATTTGATTAGAATGCTGGAGAGGAAGTTCATGGTGCAAACCCAGCTGTTTATAAAATATGCTTGTGTTCTGGGAAGGGTAATAGGAATTAAATTTTAAATTGTATTTGTCATATCAGTGACCAAGCAGTGTCTCATGATGCAGATGTTCTCTTTATTTGTAAGACTGTGGGTTGACTGATATCTTAATTTAAAAAAAAGTTCATTGGGCAATGGGCCACTAGGCAGAATTAGCAGATTTCTACTCCTATGGACGTTCCTGCGTTGCAGAGTTCAGTTTATAAAATACACGTCATACACACATTCCATTTATTTTCCCTCTTATCTGTATTTGACTTCATTGGCTATTTTAGCTTCATGGGATCTTTGGGAAAGCAGCAGAACATCTGAATTGTTCTTCTGTGTCTAGGTTGTTGGGCTCTGTAATGGCTTTCTCTGCCTAACTCAGACTTACTCACAGGGTGAGATCCTTCTGATGTGCTCAGGCTATAATCAGGCTGAGTCAGACACAAATCCTGCAGCTGCTCAGTGAATTTCTAGTTATTTTAATTCCTTGAGTTATTTTGTTGCTGGATTTATTAGGTTTTGCCCTTTCAACAGCTACAGATAGTTACTAAATGTATTGTTGAGGACCTGTTTGCATAAAGCAAAGAGAATGTGAGTTTGTTGTGATCACTGAGGAAGTGCAGTGGGTTCTGCAGGTGCTCTCATACTTAGCCCGGATACAAATGTTCAATGTGCTGGAATCAGGGTTTATGGGTGGGATTACCTGGTGCCCACTAGGGAGCAGTTTCACAAGACAAGTCTTTAGCAACCTTTTTACATCCAAACTACTTTACATCTCCTTGACTGAATCAATTTTGCATATATACCAGCAGGGCTGATAGCCAGCATATCTTTGTTACATTCTGCATGATAATGTTAATTAAATTGCATTAACCCAGGCTCTAGAATCAAAGTAGTTGGCTTCTTATCACAGCAAGTACAGATAGCACTTTTTCTCTCCTTTTTATTCAAAACACATTCCAGTTTCACCAACTTGGTGTATCATAAGAAAGACAGCATATTTTTCCATTCCCATCAAGCTGGCACCTCAGGAAATTTTTTTACCCTGTTCCCCATTATTTTCTTTGGAATAGCTATAATTTAATAGGCCTCAGTCCTGTAAATCTAAGTTTCTTTATTCTTGTTTTCCTTAAAATCCTTATGTACAAGCAACAGCACTCAGTGATCCAGAAGCTCCTTTACCCGATACCTGTAAAGCAGAGGTTTTGGCATAGTGGCTGTTGCAGCTGCAATTGCTATCAGGCAAAGAAATTGCAGTATCATCCCAGGCTATTGGCTGAAACTTCAGGATACTGAGGTTGTACTCTGAGCTCCAGGAGGAAATAGTCTGTGTTATCTTCCCCAAAGACAGCAAAATGTCTGGCCTGATCTAAATGGTAACAATTTTATTGAAGGCCTTATCTCTTCTACTTAAATTCTGCTTTTTGTTTTCCATTGATCAGTTCTATAGGCTTGCTATTTTTCCCAGGAAAGATAAGATCTGCTGCTCCTCATAAGAGAATTTAACTTGTTGCACTGCCTTGCCAAACAGTTTTGGTTTTCAAATTGCATAACAATTAACTTCTCTTTATTTGGCATTGAAGTCTAACATTTGTAATATTTAAGCCAAGAAAAATAGTAGAAAAGATAAAGAAGCGTTTATGGCAACATGTCAGATGTAGGCTGCATTGAGCCCATTTGTGTTTTCTAGGCATGTCTGCATGTTATTAAGGTTGCCTGGTGCTTCTCATTAGGATGTGTTTTTAACTCCTTAAAGTTTTGCCAAAATGTAACCAGTAGCTGAAATTTTACATGCTAGGTGCCTGACTAGGCTCAAGTTTTGGCAAATTTCATCCAGAGCAGTTCACCCATTTCCAAGAACAAGTGTAGAGAGGAGCACGCTGGTTTGTGTGTTTTAAAAATATTTTGGTGATTTTTTAAAAAAATTATTTAATAGTGTTCTACCATGTTATGGAGCAGAAATCTGAAATTTGCTAGGAAATTGCTTTTGCGCTTTTTGTCATCCTTGCCAAAATCCTCGGAAACTTTTGAAATTACAAACTTAGTAAAATTGCATCCAGCCTTTTTATTTTTTTTTCCAAAAACCTTAGGAAATTAGGACCTTGGTGGGTCCTGAAATCTTAGTCCACACCTTTATGCCAAAATAGGCTCAGATGTACCTGGAATCTTTCTGAGAATTCTTTATTTAACTTTTGCTTCAAGTCCTTGAATGATAAGGATTTCATAGCCTCAGCAATCTGTCTTTGTGTTTGACTATCTGCCTTGCTGCAATTTAATTCTCCCTATCAGTAGAGAGGTCTTTTTCTTCCAGCAACCAAGAGTTCACTTCTGATTTAGTGGTCCTGAGCTTCTTATTGTTCTTCAAAGCAGTCTGAGACTTGCAGGTCCAACTCCACAGACTCTCTGAGCCTGCTCCCACATAAAGCCACAGGAGAGGAGCCCAGTCTGTCTATCTGTCTGTCTGTCCTGGGCCAGGTACTGCCTGCCTGGACAGCCCCAACTCCATGAATAAGCAAGCTGTTTCTAGCATGGGTGAGAGAGGAGCCAACTAGCTAGGAAGAAAATGCATACTTTGAGATAAGGAGGTTGAATGTAGGGAGGGAATGATCTGAAGGTATGTCAAGCTGAGGAGAATGAGTCTGGAGTAGCTAGTGAAATGGGGTAAAACTAGAAAAGGGGCAACCACAGAGGTCATAACCTTATGGTCAAGGGTGACTGATTGCAGGGAATTAGTAACAGGATGAGAGGGAATCAGGAATAATTTCTTCATTGAAATGATGCTCAGGCATTGGAAAGGGCTGCCCAGGGAGGTAGTGGAGTCCCCATCCCTGGAGGTGTCCAAGGCATGCCTGGATGTGGCACTCAGTGCTCTGGTCTGGGTGACAAGGTGGAGCTTGATCACAGGCTGGACTCGATGGTCTTGGAGGTATTTTCCATCCTTAATGATCCTATGATTCTATTCCAGATTTAGATAAGGACCATCAGAGGAAGTAATAATTTGGGATGGCCACACAAAGATCCTGAGGGAAAGGATCTGTGCACTGGGCCTAGGGCTATGAGGTGGAAACTGAGAGGACTAAATGTCAGCCAGGAGAGAATGGAGAAAGATGAGGAGGTTTGGCACTGGCTGAGTAGACAGTCCTGATGCCAAATATTTGAGCAAGTAGCAGGGGCCATAGGCTAGGAAAGGGGACAGAAAGAAGAAACTAGATTAGGAAAGACAGATGAAGGCGACAGGGATAGGGTGTAAAGAAAGGCTCAGTGCTGAGGGCAAAGAGAGTATAATTCTGTCTGCTCTACACTTTGAAATGTCCTAGAGACTTCCCATCTCCAGACAGAGTGCTTATCCATCCTCACTACTACTCTGCTGTATCCTGTTTTCCTTCCTGAAGCGGGGCTCCAGATTCTCCTCTGGTTAAGAGTTCTCTGTGAGGACCGACCATCAGTTGGTTTCATTCCCTGAAAGTTCTGGTCTGTTTAAGACAAAAACCACCTTCCCTGCACCTCTGATCATTAGCATCAATGTCCATGATGTGGCTATGGCTCACTTGGACCTCATGGTGTGGTGCAATCTGCTGAAAAGAAGTGCACACAGATGATAGAATGAGCAAGAACCTTTGCAGTGGAATACATTCTAGGAGGCCTAGAAGACTGTTACAGTTCTGGAAATCTACAGCATAGAATGGATAATGTGGGTATAGTTCACTAATAAAGCTTGTTCAGCATGTTGAGTTGGTTTCCCTGTGGGGAGTAAATCATAAAGCCATAAATCTTGCTAGCAAAAAGTTCATTTTCCTTCAGTCCTCATTCAATGAGGAATTATTGCATACCACTCAGCTCCTTTAAGCACAATGAAGTGAAAACCTGATCAGAAATTAAAGTGAGGGAAGGCACAAAATATTTTTCTCCTTGTTTTTCTGTTTCAAAATGTTGTATTTATTATCTACAAATGGAATCCCTCTAGTTTCGGTAGTTTTTTTTTATTGGTGTTTGGTACATTAAATTCAAACTGGGAGTAATTCTTTGAAACCATTATTTCAGTCATATAAATAAACATAAGAGAACAGAGTAGAAAGAGCTAAAATAACCGGGTTCAAATTCAGGAATAAGCATTTAGCAGCAGTATACACTTACTTTTGTAGCCCATGCACCTGATTTCAGAGTTTTCCAAAGACATATACAACTGCCCCTGGGCTCTGGGCTGGTTTTCTCTGGTAGCACTTTCTGCCTGCTCAGCACGCTTCTCTCCTGCTGGGCCCCTGGGCTGTGCCCCGTGGCTCACAGCATGGTGGCAGGACACAGGACCTCTACAGGCAGGTCACCTGTCCCAAGGAGCCACAGAGCAGCCCAGGCCTTGGGCTGCTCCCTCATTAGCAGCAGCTTGTTGCATTCTCCCACCATGGGACTTCCTGTTGCCCACTGAAGGTCTAGAGAATGTACTGGGGTTGAAATGCTCTTTGCTTCTTGCCTTTGTGGTGTGTGACCCCAGAATGAACTCTAGTTCTTGCAAGCAATAATATTTGCTCACTCTCCTTTGTGGTTATTTGATGGAACAATTACTGCATATTAACTGAACCTACAATGCAGTGTGCAGTGTATACCACCAAAGCATGAGATAAAAGTTGATGAATTTTGAATAATTTTAGCTCCTAGATGCAGTCACATCTATCTTCACAAATAGCTCTCTGAATCAACAGAACATCCTTTTTCAAGTCTTTGAAAGCTGGAAGCTTTGTTTTTTTGTTCTCTTAAAAAATTCTGCCATAATTTAAAGATGTCTTTTACTTTTAAAAAAATAATAAGGGAGAGCATCTTTATGAGAGTGTAAGTTCTCATAAGCATGTATGTGCTTCCAAGAAGTTGTACTTGAAGAAAACTTTTCCAGCTAAGGAATTAAGTGTCTCAACTTGCTCCATGATTTCAGCAAAACCACGTAGCCTCGTGATTTCAACAGCACCAAGTCATTCTCCTTAGTGGAGTTATTAATGACGTTTCAGAAAAGAATGCAGAGCTCTCCATACCTGAAAATACTTCAAGAGTATCCACACCTAATTAGCTAGCCATCCTGTAAGGACTTGTGCGTGATCTTTAAACACATGAATAAAATTAAGAATTCATTCAAATCTTCAAAGAATTGCTTCAAAGAACCAATTTTGCTTGCAAGTAGTATTAAAAGAAAACAAGCAACACATTAATTGAAGAACTGCGAGTACTTTTAATTAGTCTTCTTGGAAGTGCTGATTTTGCATATAAGAGAAGTTCCTGGAATTCAGGTCACTGTGCATTGGCAACGAAGTGGGTCTTGCTTATGAGCCACAGTTCTGTTCATAGCAGATACTGCTGATAGGAGTGCAAACTCATGTCACAGTAAAGTAATAAAATGGACACTCAGATTCACTTGAGGTGGTAAGAAGCAAACTTTTTTATGCTGGAACATTTCTTGGTAAAGAAAGAAATTGTTTAGGTTCCAAAACTGCAACCTGTGGACCAAATACTGCTTGGAGTGGAGAGACTCTTGCACGTAATTTAATTGATCCATAGTTTTGCATGATGCAAGTTTGGAGCTAAATGCTCAACCTGATCATGATGAATTTTACAAAGTCATCATCCAGCTGAGATCGTTTTTACTTCCACACACCTGCCCGAAAGGATGTTTGGATACCTGTGTGGTGATTTGGGCATATCTTTAATCTGAAATGCATACAAATTTACCCAGTATGCAATCCTTTACACTCTTCTCAAACCCACCAGGTACCATGACCTGTCAGCTCTTCATTAATGTGCCAGTAAACTATAACAGTCTTAAACAGCAGTGAATTGGATGCCCATAGCTGTCTATCATATTTTCTGGACAAAGTTCACTTCTCTCTGGAACAGAATGCATGAAGATTGCAACTGCTTATGTAGAGAGAGGTTTGTTGTTCCCTGCCAGCCTATATATGTGATCTCTTACTAGTGCTCTGGATTTTTCACTGTGACACAGTGCTAAGGGAATGAAAGAACAGAGGCAAATTCCTCTCTCAATGATTCCCATGACTTAGGGCTAAGTAAGAGGGGACTGAATGTGTAGAATGCATGCTGGAAACATCAGGCCATTTGATCTTGTTTTTAGGGCTTGCCTAGATGGATGTTAGACTGACTCTGGTTGATTCTGGTAGTGCAGAGGAATACTGTGCCATATGAGCAGGAAAAGGCTTGTCTTCAGACACCAACTCCTTGGACATTCATGGTTTTCAGAATACTTCACTCAGTCTTAAAATACAGCCAGACATCCCAAGCAGGACACAGACAACTCCCTAAGCACATAGAATCTCTTCCTTTACTGAACATATGTCCAACCAGCAAAAGAATAAAACTTGGAGGGGAAAAAAGTGCCAGTGTTTCTCCCAAGGAGAGCTTGGCTGACATAAATGAAAATACACTGTCACCCCTGCTGAGGTGCCAGACTTGATCCATCTGTGCGTGTAGAGCAAGGGCAACACTTCTGACAATGGCAACGCTTCTCCTAAAGCTCCAACTGCAGGCAAGTTCATCCTTATTGAATTCATACCCCTTTGCAATATGAGTGAGGTGCCAGGCTGAAGAGTGGATACAGGATGCAAGTCAGCCTGTCTTTTCCCACCCCCACCGCCCTTGCTCTGCCTCCCACTCGCTAAATGTGCGCTAATTCCTCTTGTCTTGTGTTCTCACTTTTCTTGCAGTCGCTGTGAGCGCTTGCCTTGTAATGAAAATAAGGAGTGCCAGAGCCTGCCTCTGAGAATAACCTACTATCACCTCTCTTTTCCTACCAACATTCAAGTACCCACCGACATTTTCCGCATGGGTCCTTCCAATGCTGTCCCTGGGGATAAAATTCAGCTGTCCATCATCAGCGGGAACCAGGAGGGGTTTTTCACCACAAAAAAAGTGAACAACCACAGTGGCCTTGTGGTCATGCAGCGTCAAATCACAGAGCCCAGAGACCTTCTTCTGACAATTCAAATGCGACTTTCCCGCCATGGAACTGTCAACACATTTATTGCCAAACTTTTTATCTTTGTCTCTCCACAGCTTTGATCCCTAACTTACAGTCATCATTGGCTACTCTTTCTCTTCAAAGGGTAGCTTTTCCCCCCCCAATTTTAATAAAGTTTTAGTTCATCTGTTGCATGCCGCACTTGCATTTTATTTACCATCATCATTACAGTTTTCCACTTTCCCCTATAACTGAACATCTTAATTCATGGAGATTCTTCTGTGTACTCTGCATCATAATACAAAACAGAAGATGGTATCTAAGAGTTCATTACTTGAACATACTGAGGACTGAAAGCTATTAACTTACTTCACATCATAGGGGAGCCATCTGATCATACACAGTTTCATATGTTTAAGTCTAAATTTTCTAAAGGAAATAGGTACATATTTTGAACTGTCTCAACTGAGACATCTCTAGAAAATTTCATCACTTATGTAGCAAATAGTGTGCATTTTCTGAAACTCTGTTAAAAGGGCGGAATTGGACCTTTAGGTCCCCTGAGGTGCCCCAGGACACGGGTCAGTATGAAAGCATGCCACCAGTTTCTCAAGCTGTCCTATTTATTGTTGCTCTGCTGTGTCCTGTGAGCTAATGCTGATTTCCACCAGGTGCAGATCCCAGTTCTAGCTTCTAAGGATGGTACAAAAGCTAATCTCCTCTAAAGAATATTTATTTGAGAGATATTTCATCTTCATTTCTGTGGAATTTTTGCTGAATGGAACAACTAATAACAGCAGAACAGCAATCAACTTCATAATAGCATTAGCATTTAGCTAATAGCACAGAGCTCCTTTCTGTTTCACAAGCTATAACCTGAAACATTCCCATCTACAAGAATGTTTGAAAAAGATACTTGATTTGTCTCATAACACTTTTGTCTCTCCAGCTTCCATATTAAAGCTGATAAATTTTGACCAGTTAAGATTTTATCCACAGCCACCATCATACCAAACCATAAGTGTCCTGAAAAATCAGTCAGAGTTCCAATATCCAAATCTTTTTTCCTTTACTTTGACTTTCAAGAACAATGTAGATAATACAACTGGAATTTCTTTGGAATTCTTTTGTTTTCTGAGCTGGAAGTGGATTTATTGATAACACATAGTCCTTGTGTAGATAAATATTAGATGCTCTGTCCCAGAGATATGATCCAAAAATTAATGTTCTACATTACCCTGGGCTCAGTTATCTCCGCTGCTCATTACACAGTCATTCCATAGAAGAACAAGGATTAATGCATATGAATGCACCTATAGAAAAAAATCCTCACTGTCTAAGTGCTGACAGCCCAGCCTGGGTACAAGGGTAGAAACTGGGAACCTTCTAAACCGAGACCATAAGCCTTAATCACCTTGAGCCCAAGGAATTGCTCCATTAGCTGGAAGCTGTAGGCTCTCAGGCTCATCATCAGCCAACGCCTGGATCGGGGCATGATCACAGCACTCTGCCTGAGTATTACATGTTCCCCAAGGCAAAGTTTATCCCAGCTGGCTGACAAGAGTTCAAGTCTCATAAGGAATGCTAGTGTTTAATAAGCCTGTTGACACATCCTTAAAAAGCTGCCAGAAGTTGTCAATGGGAATAGAGTCCCAGGTTTAAATACAGAAAGCACAAGCCCATGCTACTTGAGCTCATGGAGTTTATTACTGCTGCAGAAGATGCTTATATGTAAATGCCCTCTGGCCACCAGTTCCTTATGAGGCCATAAAGAAGTAGGATAGATCTTCAAAAATAAACTTAATTTTTGCAAACATTAATATGTATTTTTTGGCAGGAAAAGAAGGGTGTTTGAGAACTTGCCCTCAGTGTTGTAAAATGATGCCACATTAATTGTATTTAGCAAGGAATTCAAGAGCAAAAAGCTCATGTTCCCCTGTGTTAGATGCTTGAATGCTGCAGTGTCACTGGGGCTTTCAGGAGCATGTATGTAATTACATAAATAGTGTAATTGTGTAAATAACACAATAGTGTTATTTATATTTTCCAAATGAAAATGAAATCACAGCTCCTGGTCCAAAGAATTTACTGACTGAATCTAACAGACAGTACAAAAAATAGTCGTACCAGGACCCTAGAAGAACTAAAAAATTATACTCAGGAAATAATCAGAGAAGCTGAGCTGTTTCTTAACTTTCTTCTCTCTAAATAAAAATGCCTGGAGGGAAGACGATCTACAAACTGTAATTTGTGCTAGAGGCAGAAAACTTGAAGGAAAGGTAGAAATAAAAAAGTTCTCAGCACTGAGGAATAAACTTTTGCCAGTCACAGTCCCCACTGTAGGCAAGCATGAGCAAAAAGGAAAATATCAGCTAATCAGAAGATGAAATGCAAAGATGATGTGCAAAGATATAATTATAAAGTATTATGAGAACAAAGCATATAATTTATAGCAAATATCAGGATTTGAAATAGATGTTGGTTCTGAAGTTACTCAGTTTGGAGATGTCCAAAAGATGAAGTAATGAGAGATCCAAGTGTTATCAACTGCACTTTGGATATGCTGGCATGAAGCAATTAGCAGGGATAGCAAAAGAAATGAAATCAGAGAATGAGTATAATGAAAGAACAAATTCCAGTTTAGCAGTATGGACAGAGCATGCAAAAAAACCCCTCAAGTTAGTGGGATTTGTAAGAGGAGTGACAAAAGGTACAAAGAAATAGAGTTGATACAGACATTTATCTGTCACACATGTGGTTATGAGCTGGATGGCTCTAGAAACTCAGTTTAGATGAGAACACAAATCATTTGTGACTATTGAGATCCCCTGGTCTGACCAGTCATGTCAGAAGGCTTTATTCCACAGGTGAGAATCATGAATGCAAGTCTTACTTAGACTTCATTTTACACTGAATTATGGCTTTATTGGCAAAGTATTTAAAAAATATTTGTATTTGCCTTTTGTTCCAGGTGAAGTCAAGAGTAAAGCTCCCTTTTATTCCCAGGAAAAAGCAAAAGGAGACCACAACTGTATGCCTGAGACACTCCCACCACAATGTTTTTTGCATACAAATTCTGTTGTATAAATACAGCTGTGGTAATTTAGGATGTTCTATGTATTATAACAGTACTTCATCAGTATTATTGTACCAAAACAAGTTGTGCAAGCTACTGTTTATAGTGAGGTGTCTAGGACATGACAAGATTTCGTACACAGGGAGTGGTGGGAAGTCTCTTCTGGCCTGTATCTCCTGGCCAGTGTCAAAGCATCAAGTACAGGGTGTGAATACCAGGCTCAGCTGGTATTTATTAACTCATCTCTGTTGCCTCCCCATGGACTGTGTAAGTTCACATCTGTTGAAGAGGAGTTGATTTGTGTTTTTCCCTTATTTAACTTCATACAGGATCAGTGTGTTTGGCTTAATTGTCTTTGATGAGCAGAGATTCCCACCTCTGTAATAAGAAGTTACTGATATATTGATTATAATAGAGCCATAAAGTCCCTTTGAACATATGAAAAAAGCTAGTTTGTAGGTGTGGACTGGGATAACACATTTTGAAAAGAGGAAGAATCATTTGTTATTAGAGGTATCTAACAAACTAAATCTTCCTTTTTTTCTGTTTCCCTTTAGCTCAGTAAATTTTTCTCACTTTTAATCTTTTAATTCCCCCCCTCTGACACTGCAGTATTTTCTTTTTCCACTTAGAAATATGTAGAAAAGGGCAGGTCAAAGTTGAGATCATTTGCAGGGCTTAGTCACATTTTAAGTCCCAGCACAGCTCTTTCATCTCTTATGAACACAGAGTGGGCATTGTGTGAAGTTCTTGAACTGTAAGTGACTTTAAATTCACTCTAGTGGACAAGGGTGAGAAGTCATTTAACTTTTAATAGACTTTCAAGGCCGAATGAGCAGCTGGTTGAGATGGAATATGAAATGACCCTTACCATTTCCCCAAATTCAGAATTCAACTTTTGAGGTTTTAAATAATGTGGTTAACTTTTTTCTTGTGCTATCTTCCATTCCTCTGTTTTCTAAGTTCTATCAGATGGAAAGGAAGAATGTGAAAAAAAGAGTCTCCTCTGGCCCTTGCTACACCAAAAATCGTGAAAGTTGGCCCTTTACGATTAATGCCATGTTTCTCAAATAGAAACAATTGTCTGCTTTATGTGACTGAGTAAAAAAGGCTGGTGCAAGTTAAAGCAGCTCCACTGAAATTGCTGAGACCAGGCCAGCTGAGGATGTGGGTCTCATTGTTTGCTCCTGTGTGTCCTTGCAAAAGGACATTACATGGCATCTTGGGCACTACAATTCTCCTTGCTTTCACATGCCTGGCTTGAAGAACTGTGTTTGGGGGAGTTTTGACTGCAGCTTTGAGCCAAACCAAGTTCTTCAGGGGTCCCAAAGTCCTGATGATCTGCATTTGTCTAAGTTTTTGAGCTTAAGACTCAACACATATCAACCACAGTTTCTAGCTCTCTAGATTGCAAAACACAGAGTATTTAATATTCAGTCTATATATGAATCTCTTTTTGGTTTCTCTTAGTGTCAGACTAGAAAAGACAGATACCATCCGTTGCATTAAGTCTTGTCGACCAAATGATGTCAGCTGTCTGCTGGATCCAGTCCACACAATTTCCCACACTGTCATTTCACTGCCCACGTTCAGAGAATTTACAAGACCTGAAGGTAAGTGGTTTGTTCCTTTTTTTGTTTAATAGACTACAGCATATAAACCTCCGCCGGAAATCCTTGCCTAAAGCCAGACTTGCTACCATGCAGTAAATGTTTGCACAGCTCCAAATTATAGTTTGCTATTCATTTAATTAAAAGCTTCAATATCCAGGAGTTTCAATTTTATGGAGGAAAGAAAGCCTTTCTGAGCTGTAACTCATACTACTTCCCAGTCTAAGGAAATACTGACTCTGAATTCCCATGTACCACATTTACTCATACAATAGCCACATGCCCCATGACATTTTTTCTTCCCTTGTTTGCAGATTTTGCTTTAGGAACAAGGTACTAAATATATTTCTCTCATCTGTCTATGACCAGTTACTGACCAGTTGCTACTGACAGGTGACTTGTTCCAAGAATAAAAACCTTAAATGCAGACAGACATTAATCACAAAATAAATTATAAAGAGTATATGATGATTGGCTGGGTTTTTGACCTATGAACAAAGTGTTGTTTGTTATAGATTAAAGGAAGGGAAATTCCAAGGACTGGGCAGAAAATTTTTAAGCCAAAAATTTCAAGTGGTTGTCCTCTGCAGTACCTGCAAGTTTTTGAGTCCTGCAGTTTCATACTTACTTTTCACTCAATTTCTTAGTTCACATAAAAACTAAAAACTTAGAGATCAAGAGCCAGTTTTCACTCCTTGCCATTTGTATGGATTTTCTGACAATCCATCCATCAGTGGGATGACTGCCTGCAGCCCTGCTGCTCTAAGCACCTTACTGAGTGTCACAGACACAGAGAGAAGGGTATGGAGGTAAGAAAGGTTATTTTGGAGGGGTTTCCAAAGGCTCTAAATCCTAATTTCTGATGTACCCAAAGTCTCAGCCTTGCTGTTTCAGAAAGTTGTCCTAAATGAAAGCCAAAGCTGATTCTTTCCCTCTGCACCAGGCAGGAGTGGGGAAAAAGACATCTCAGTCTTTGCCCAGACAGGAACAACTTAACCACTTATGTAGAGCTCCTGTAAGTTCTGTCAGGTCTGTTTCAGGCCTTGGCTGGCCCTGCTTCACAGGGAATGGAGGAATGCCCCATGGCCACTTCTGCTCCCATACACACCCCACCAGCTTCACCAGGTGTACTGGCAGCAGAGCTAAGGATTTGGCCCGGGATGCTTACCCAACTTCATTAGTCCATCCTCGTGTTTTAATAAGAAGAGATGAGACCTAGTGATCTGAGATTACTACTGAAGGCCAGAAGACGTAACTGTAATTCAGTGCATGGCCTCAGGTGAATTCTTACAGCACCAAGTCTAGTTTCATCATCTGTAGAGTGAAGATAATAATGAGAATAATAATATCTCCATCCCTCACAAGGGACTTGAAAATAGTCTCACTTTTATTTTTAAACCTAAACACCTCCTCCAGCTCTCCAAAGGACTCAAATGTGTAATGGCACTACTCTGTGTAACTGCCTAGGGGAATCAGAGTGGAGAGGTTTATCTGTTTGGTCCCTTCTTCACCCAGTCTGTGGATCCTTGGTGTTGTCCTCTTTGGGTACATGCTGGAAATCTGATTGGCTTCTTAAGAACAATCTTTTTGGATTTTAAAAGTAAGAGTGTTTTGGCTTCAGGGCCCTTGGATGGTGGAAATAGGAGGAGAAAACAAATCTATCCAAATTCTCACTTCCCTTAGATCTTATGCCTTTCCATTTTAAAGGACAAACTGGGAGTGGTAAGGGAGGGGAATGTCTTCCACCAGCTTTTGGATCAAATTCTGTTGGATCCTTCAGTGATATTTTCAAATACTTGTCAGTGCATTCTGTGATACTCTCTACTTGCAGAGATTATTTTTCTTCGTGCCATTACACCTACATATCCGGCCAACCAGGCAGATATCATATTTGACATTACAGAAGGAAATTTAAGAGATTCATTTGATATCATCAAGCGTTACATGGATGGTATGACAGTGGGTGAGTAGTGTTTTCTGCCTATTTTCTTCTTTCAGCTATACTGTAGGACAAGGTCAAATAAATTAATTCAAATAATTAATTTCTATCTTGAGTTTCAAGACAGAGATGATTTCATATTCTTCAGTCCAATATGTGTAATTTGAACTAATATCACAGATAATTTTTATTTAAAATACCAGAGTTATATTTCAGTATTCTTTAACTTAAGAAGTATTTTAACTTTTTTTCAGAACTGACTCTAACTAAAAATGCAAATGGCTTAGTTTTAAAATTATGAGGGACCTAATATAAGCAGGAGCAGTTGGAAAATGATGTTAGGGTGGAGGACAGGAGCAGGTCTCAGCTGATGTGTTACAGCCCAATGGGAGCTGCTGGGGCAGTGGCAGGAGAGTACACTGGAATTCTCATGCCAGGTAGTAGTAGTAGTATTAAAAAGTATTAAAGTATTAAAGTAGCAGTATTTAAAAGTATTAAAAATAGTATTTGATTGCTCTTTATTAATGTTTATTTATGAAAATAAAGAACTACTGTTCCCAGTGAACACTTGTGGTTTGGTATGTGAACATGCAGATTCTGCTCAGGTTCATACATGTGCTTCAGGAGGACTTGTCTGGAGGAGAAGAAAAATCACTGCAGCTTTCATATTGAGGGTTGTGAAAAAGCCTTATTTCACATGGTCTGAAGGTGGCACTGGTGCATTTCAGAAGCAAGATAGCACAGTGTCAGCTCTGCTAAGGTTTTACTAACTGTAGATAAAAATCCTAAGTCATTAGGTTTCTATTTCTTTCTTGATCAAACAGAAGTATATATGTGAATGCTGAGAAAAAGGGAGAGTCTGTTAAAAAAGGATGATAAGATTACAGATTTCAGTTATTGGGGCATTTCTTTAGCAGAGTATAAATGTTATCAGATCCCACAGGAGCTACAGTAGTTTGCTTTTCGTGCCGTGTGCTTCTTTCTGTCTAAAATAAGAAAGAAGGATGTGTTTGGAAATTCGACTGACCAAGATATTTGCCTGAGGGAAGGGTTTCCATTTTGAAGAATAGGACTGTGTGTCAGTGGTATTTTACTCGGTAAACTGGATTATTTGCCTCACATTGTAAAAAGAGGAAGGATATTCTTATACACTGAGTTGAGAAGGTATGATACATGCCCAAGTGTATTCCCAGCTCTGTGAAAGAATTGGGCAACTTTTTCTTCACCTCAGTTCCCCCTGTGCAACATGGAGATGATAAAACATGCCTACTGCTGTCTTAATTAATTCTTGTGTGTAAGTCTCTTAATTAATTCCTCTATGTAAAAGTACTTTTAGATTAATGGATGGAAGCTGCAAAGAAAACTGCCTGCAGCAGAATTGGAAAAGGAAAATCAAAACAACCCCCCAGCTGATATTACCTGGAGGGGCAGAGGTTCAGGACAGCACATTGTCTGTGTGATATTAGGATTGCAAATAATTCTGCCTGCAGCAGTTCTGCTGCTCTCATCATAATATAATTTTTATTATTATTAATAATCAGAATGTTTACTTAAAAAGTGCTGGGAAGTTTTCAACACAAATTAGATGGGATCCTAGTCGATGAGAATTCACAAAGTCCCTCTTGTAAAGAAAGGGAAGGGTTTGTACAATGGAGGAAAACCCCAAAGGGCGTATGCAGTATCAGAAAGCTTTAGTGGTTATCCCTCTAAGTTTCAGGAACATCAGAACTGTGGGGAATATAGCAACTCTAGTAGAGCAAATACCCAGCTAGGCCAGTAACAGAAGGGTTTTCAGGAATCTTTGTGCAATTACAATGTTCCAACTTGTTGCAAAAAGGAACTTATGTGCTTCTGGGAGAGCACACCTGGACATCATGCTGGATGACCACATATGCCACTGGGATCCATGTAGCACATTTTAATTTTTTTTTTAATACATACTTTTTGCTGCCTATATAGGAAAGAATAAATTTATTTTAATAATAAATCATAAATGCACTGGTAAAAGAAACAAGAAGCATGCTTCATTCTGTTGTACTATTTCAGGAGAAATGACCAGAATATCAAAGCTGTTTTGTCTGCTAATGGAAATTAGATCACGATTTTTTTTAAAATTTTTTTTTTTTAACAAGACTAATTTTCTCTACCAGGGAAAAGATTGAAAATTTCTACAGTAAGCTTTTTATTGTTTGGGTTGGTTTGTTTTTTCCTGTTAAAGAAAAGACACATACTAGCTCAGAGTGTGATGAAATGCATAAGAGTAGATACAAAAAAGCAGGAAAAAAATTACTAGAAATTCTGAAAGGCCTCAGTGTAATAAACCTTGACTCAATATCAGACTAGAGGAAGCCAGTGAAGGGATTCAGTGAAGGGATTCACTGGGAAAAGAGAGGGAGAAAGACCAGGCCAATGAAGATGCACTTGCAGGAAGATGCTCCTTAGTAACACAGTTTTAGCTAGGCTGTCACTAACAAGGCCAGAGATGATGCCTTAAGAAGGACATGGATGTAACCTGTGCTTGTGTGAATGCAAAAAAATGGTCTCAAAAGGGCAACTGGGGGGAAAAAAAAAAGTGAAAAGGCACAATTCTTTTGGGAAAGGTTTAAAGAGTGAGAGGAGCTCTTAAAGATGAAGTTACAGAAGAAAAGTGGGGGCTTCAACACAGAATTTTGGGCTGAAAAGATTCAGGTTACCACTTTCAGCCATTATCCCTCTAAGCTGACACTGAGACTTCAGGGAGATGTTAGGGAAGCTGAATTATGTGTGAGATGGGATGGAGAGGGGCTGATCAGGATGGTTTGTGCTTTGTTGATGGAGATATTGCAGCTGAAGTCGTTGGAGGAGATGAGTGTGAAGTAGCAGGCTGTGAGGGAGATAAAGGAAGAAAATAGAAGCAGAGAAAAGCCCTGCCCCAGGCAATGTTACAAAAAGAAAGAACATAGTCTCCCAAAAGATATGTGGAAGAAAAAGGCCCAAAGGTAGGAGAAGAAAGAGGTAAGGACAGTATTGCAAAATCAAGGAAAGAAAACATGTCAAACAGGAATCATTGATGAGCACTATTAGACGTAGAGAAGCCAAAAGAACTAAGCACAAACTTCAAAAGTAGCTCCGCTGACGTACAGAAAATATCTTTCTGTGCAAGAGGAGGAACCTCTCTCTCTCAGACTCATGGAGAGGTAGTGTATAGACTTCATGAAATATGATGAAAAAGAATTATATGTAAAGTTGCTTCCAATATTTTTGCCCCTCTATTTTATTACAAGGATATGAAAATCCCCAGTCTTCCCTGGTTCAGGAAGTGATGAAGACTCCTTGTTTCCCAGTGTGGTTACAGGCCAAGGTGCAATGAGTCTAAATGAACTGTTAACAACCTAGCATCGCTTACAAGCATGGGTGGGAGAAAAACAAAAGTGCAGACCTATCCAGGTTTGGGTTTTTTTTAAAGTTTTATAGACTTTTCACTGCATTCCTCCTTTAACCAGCTGTCAGTGAAAAATGAAGAATGCATTTTCAACCTGTGCAAATATGTCCTATCAGTGCCTAAGGTATTATCAGTTGCTATAAAACACTTTCCCCTTCAGCTATGCATTCATTTTTTAAAACAGTAATCCCACCTTGTAGTCTGGTAAACTTCAGAAAGGTTTTAAAATTTCACAATACAGCTAAAAGTAGTTTTAATAGGCTGAAATCTTCCATATTGCATTTGGTCATAACCAAAGCCTATATCTTGCCTATAAAGCAGAATGGTGCTATTCTTCTGGAGAGCATCCAGAGCCAATACAGCTATAAAGTCACTACAGAGTTTCAATGGGGGGTTGTGCTGGTGCTTGAATGCACTTGTATCTACACTGATAGACACTACTGCTCTCCATTGCTATTTGCAAGGCTGACATTACTCTGTCCTGAATTTCCAGCCTCTTTTACGTGGTGACAGTTTGTGATGTTACCTTTGACCCATTAAAGTGTCTCAACTACTGATAGCACCATGCTGGATTTATAACTAGTCTAATTTCTACTATGGTATCATGATTGTTTAGTGTGTTCCAGAGTCTGAGGAGAGACTTGTCAAAAATTATCAAGAAGGTAAACAAAACCAGGTACCCTGAGCAAGTGTGTTTGTGAGATCCCATATTAGGTGGGGCAGGAGGAGACTGGAGGTTCATTTGATTTCTGTGACTCCTGTCTGTAGCATAGGAGTAGTAGTTCTTTATCTCATAAGTAGTTTGGCCATTTGCAGTGTGGCAAAGTCCTTTTACAGTCATGCAAATGTTTGTATGGTCTGACATGAAATTCAGTCGTTGGTGTGCAAAAGATTTTTTCTGAGCTTTGTCCCTGGACCACTCTCCACTGCCAGGCAAGTACCTTTGCATTTCCATCTGCTTCTCTCTCCTTCTGTGTTGTTCCAGACTCTGCCTTTGGGCCAGAGGCTGGCTGGTTCTTACCATGCATTTGTTTTGGTGTTCAAAAATGAGTTTCCCAGACTGATGTAGGCCTCCTGGCACAGCTGGTGTTGAAAGCAACAGTTCACCTACAGCTGGATTTCTGTGAGGCAGGAGAGGTGTAGGCAGAGCCTGGGCATGCAGACGTGCTGTTTACAGGGGCAAGGAGAGAGAACACTTATTATCTTCCCATGTGGATACTCTTTCTAGAAAGTGAGCAGCAATAGGAACATTTTGTTTTGATTATAATGTCATTAGTGTAAAACAACAATGGTGTCTGGGCATACAAAATTGGTGCTGCCTGGTCATTACCAACAAGCTCATGGAGCAGGACATAATTCAGTAGGTTTTTCAACAGGCTTTTGCAGCTGTACATTAAAAAAGGGACAGTCCCTTTCAGTATCTTTGTTCTGGTTTCATCCCTAGGCTTTCCACTCTCACAAGCAGACCTCCTCAGAAAAGAATATTTTGTGAGTTTTTCTCTGTTCCAGGTTGCCTTGTTGAAATTAGTAGCTGTGTATTTGAGATGAGGGTGCCCAGAAGCCATTTGGTAAATGGGATCCTAGATTTACTGCCTAAACCTGCCCTTTCAGGATGCTGCTACTGCACTGCTCAGCAGTCAAATCGCTCAACACCCTCCCTCCCCTCCAGAAAAAAATGAAGATGGAGAGCTCTTCTGGGGGCAAAGGAGCACCTTGAGCAGGAGGCAAATTTTCATTTCATATCTGAGAAATGCTGAAGGTGCCTTTCTGGTGAGAATGATCTCAAGTGGAACAACCCTCCTAATGCCAAATTTCACTCTAGCACATTGCAAATGTCTAGTTAATCCAACTCTCCTCCTTGATCTGTGTTCATATCACCTCTCCAGTAGTACAAGCTATTACAAAACCATTCATACAGACCACCCTTGGTTACAGCTTCCTTAAGGCTCAGCACGCAGATAAATTGTACTGCAGGTCTGATGATGTTTTGTGAACTGTGGTATGAGGTATAAAACCTGGTAATTTGGGAAAGAAATTGACTGAGTTAGGGACAGCAAAAGGCACCGAAGTCCTTGATTCAGATTGCATAGCATGCATTTTCTGGTATTCATATTAAACAGCAGGCTGAGATACTGCAAAATGAGCAAATAAAGCCAGATTTGAAATCCAGTACACCAAGAAACATACTATAGCAATTCGTCTGAGACATGTCTGTGTGAATCCAGCTTTCTGAGGTGCTCTGCCCCAGTTTAAAGTAGTCAAAGACCTGTTTTCATTATGATCTCCAAGTGTGAAATATATGTGGAATTGATAAATGACTGGACATGATACTCACTGCTCTGGTTTAGTTGAGATGGTGTTTGGTCAAAGGTTGGACTCAATGGTCTTGAAAATATTTTACAGTCTTAATAATTCTATGATTCAGGTGCTTCTGCTGTTGTTTTTGTGTTGATAGCAGCCATCTTATTCTCGCAGCATCACCTCCACACCCTATAAAAATGGAAAAGGAAGATAAGACCCAAGGCATATCATAAATCTTTCCCAGTATGATATGCAGATGCCTGTCTCACTTAAAAACAGCCCTGCCTTAACTTTTGTTTTTAAAGGGGACAAATGTGGTGAAATGAACCCTTATTTCAGCCTTTGAGAACTGGTCAGGAATTGACACACATTAAAGCTCAGGAGGCCTACTTGTCAGAATTCTGCAAACAGGAACAGCACAGCTGTTGCCTCAAGGTTTGCCTCAAGGTGATGGCTGAGCACTCTATAAGGGCTTCTGTGTCAAAGCCTCAGGATCAGGTACTCTTTTTTTCCATGGTAAATCTAATCACAGAGCCATATCATGCTATGTGCCATAATTGTGGCTCTTTGCCAAGAAATGCTTTTATCTCATAGGTTGCAATAATTAATTGCCCAGGTGTTGTGGACCTAAGTGTGGCTGAATCAGAATAATGTGACTGTGAGACAGGCAGGGTAAACATAGCCACTCTCACATGAAGCCCCGTGTAAATAAATATTGGGAATAAAGTAGCAGGAGGCTGATACACGTGATTTTGCACATTCTGGACATTCATTGCTGAAGATTGTCCACCTGTTTTTGTAATATGTAAGGCTCTTCTAATGCATAGAGCATCTTGCATTCTTAAAGATGCAAGATAGATTAAAAAATATATTATGGAAACTATTTTTCAAGTACAGTTACTGCATTTTAGGCATGAGCAATTTCACAGCATTTTCAGCATTGAAACCCATTGCAAGGTTTGGCTGGAAGACAAACCAGGCATCTAAAAGCACGTCAAGTTTGCCAAACCAAGATAAGAGCACATCTCTCTGAAGTTATTTAGTATCCTTAATAAAGACCATAGTATTTGTAAACTAGCCAAACCTCAGTAAAAGCAAAGATTGTTTTTAATTCTTTCATAATACCAAGGCTCCATATGACCCAACACGACAGATAATAGCTTTGAAAATATTCAGCATTTCTTACTGGCCAAAGAAGTTATTAATGTGATGACACCTCTTCATGGCCTCTTTATCTGATGCACTTCAGCAATCAAAGCTTTCTAGAGAAGCCCAAGTGTTCATGAAATTAAACTTCATGGAGTAATTGAATTTATAATACATTGAATCCTAAATATCTACTCTGTTGAATAATACAGAAATATTCTTTTTCCATGCTGAAATGTAATTCCTGTACTGTAATTTCATTTTTTCTTTGGAGTTGAAGCAAAAGGAAAGAGAGAAAAATACTTAGTTTTAGCTAAATTTAAACTAACACTGGTACCCTGGGTGGAAACTTCAAAGGCTGTGAGTATCTGTAGAGTTTTAGACAATTGTTCAAGCTGTCTTTAAAAGAGAGCTTTGCCTTTACATGGCATATAAATTATTCTGGTGGCAACAGGTATTTTGCGTGTGGCAGAGATATGAGCCAGAGGTGGTGGTTGTGGGCCCAGGCATGTTTTGCCTGGTTATACTCTTTTTCTGCAGGTTGTCTTGACACGCCCCTGTCCTCTTGGACACTTCTCAGAGAAGCATCCAATAGTTCCTTGAGCTGCACTGTTGGCTAATGACTGGTGAACTGCTCCAGGGACACACACACACACAGGCACACATGTTATTTATATATCCCATGGTAATGTACCACTGCAGTCAGCACTGCACCAGCAGGCCTGGGTCATTAGGAGCCCTGTTCATGCCACTAGTGCAGTACTCACTGTGCCAGTGCCCAAATCTCTGCTACCTTTCTATTCCCAACAGGAGGAACAGGAGGTTTTGCTCAGTTATTGCTCCGAGGAGAAATCCCTTTCTGTCCACCTCTGACATCCCGTGGGCAGATGAGTGCTTGTGTGGCAAGCTGTGGTTTTGGTTCTTTCAGGTGTTTATCCAAGGAAAGGGGTGGAGGATATATCAGGACCACTACTTTTGATCAGCTTAAACCAACAGTGAAATTACCCTGAGTGTCATATAGCTTATAAAAGTGAATTTTATGTGGCCAAACTGACTTCTGAAGTATTTTAAAAGCATTTGGTTGCTCAACAGTTGAAAAACAGGCCTTTATCCTAAATAAAGACCTGGGATGTTCATGTTTGAAAAGTATGTCTCTGAAAATCTTGTCCCCAGATACTTCAGCAAAGAAATGTATAGCCAGCCACATTGCTGTGAAACATGGAAACCTTGTTAACATCCAACTCTAACTTCATTCGCCAAAACTTTTCTTTTTTGAAGTGTTCACCATCAAACTTGAATGAAGGTCTAATTCACAATGTTATGAGGGCAATATACTTCAAAGCAAGAGGAAATCTATTTTGGTACTTGTATTTTGATTAATGAGTTTTCTGAATCCTTTCACTGTAGTTATGTTTGTCAGGTGTGGCATCTTAAGGATTAATGATATCTTCAGAGCTATTTTTCAGTGTATGATTTGATGCCTGAAGTGACGATTACCAAGAAATATTTCATTTTACAAAAAGCAGCCACTTATTAATAAAACAGATTATATCAAAAACTATAGAGAACCATAGCAGGAGGCACATTGTTATTGTGACAAATAATTGAGAGAAATATAGATTGCTTTTGCACACACAAAAAAAAAAAAAAAAGAAAATTAAAATGACTATTCAGCTTTTGAGAGACGGAGGAATCTCAAGTATACATTAACTTTCTGAAGTCAGCAGACTTCAGATATCTGGTGGTCTGGGAAATGCCTGCAGTTTGACAGCTAGATTGTTAGGCATAGCCATGAACTGGAGAGGAGTGGAGGAAAATAATGCCTGTGGTGCCAGGAATAGGGCAGGAGAACTGGTGACAAAGCCAAAGTATTCAATGCTTTCTTTCCTCATTCTTTACTGATAAAACTAGCCTTCAAGAGTCCTGGGGCTATCAGAGAAAGAGGAAGATGTGGACCAGGAAGTACTCACCCACAGTGGAACAGGTTCAGGTTTGGGAACATTTAACAAACTGGGCATAACAAAGTCCATGGGTGCTGATAGGGTACTGAGCCACAAGTGCTGGGGGAACTGGCCAATGTCATTGTAAGACACTCTCAACTATCTTTAAAAGATTGTGGTGATCAAAAAATCCCATGGAAAAAGGCAAATGTCACTGCAATCTTCAGGAAGGCCAAAAAGGATCTAGGGAAGTACAGGCTGGTCAGCCTCACCCGAATCCCTGGGAAGGTGATGGAGCAAATCCATCTGGAAACCATTTCCAAACATCATAAGGACAAAGAGGTCACTGGAAGCAGTCAGCAAGGTTTTATGAAAGGGAAATCATGCCTGACCTACCTGACATCCTTCTACAAAAAGATGGTTGAATTAGTGAGAAGAGAGGATGTTGCTGATCTTGACTTTAGTAAGGCTTTCAACAATCTCCCTTAGTACTCTCACAGGCCACTCAATGAAATGTACACTGGCTAAGTGGACAGTGAGATAGATTGGAAAAAGACTGAACTCCAGGCTCATGAATATATGTGAATATCCAGCCCTACTGATGAACTCTGTATATTTGTAATGAATACTGAATACGAAATTACAAATCTTACCATGACTTCTTTTGAATTAAGATCTGAAAAGCCAAAAATTTTCTATGTAGTTTTAGCTTCACACTATAGACATGTATTTACATGTTGTAGACTGAGAACTTGGTGTTCAAGCCTAACTTGCAGCTCCTATGATTTGATCCAAAGAAGCATTAATTCATTGCAGGGTTTATTTTCTTCTTGCCCATTTCTGGAATGATACTTATAGATTTACCTTTTATAATTATCTCTGCCATTTCCCTAGCCCTAAATTTCCTAATTGCCTGAACATCTCTTCTGAAATTATGACAATACTCCTGAGTAGCACTAATGCAGTAGAGATATTTACTCTTAATTCTCTAAATCTTGGCTTGCAGTATAAAGCAAAAAGCCTTCAGGAGAAAAGAAAACTTGAAGTTATAATTCAGGATCTCACATTAACATGAGGAGATTGGTCTTGTATTGCTTAAGTGAAACTCATAAGCAAGCTTTCCCCCTTCAAAACGTTGTTCACCACACATTACCACCAGTGTGCCAGAGTTTTGGGCTCCTTGTCTTTAACAGCAACAAAATGGCTGTAGGTTTCAGAAGGAACGACCTCCTTTGTGATTCCTGAAGATCCATTACTTAGAAAGGGGTAGTTACTGTTGTGTTGTGATAGCTAGGACTATTCATTTCTGACAAAGCTGTAAAAAGGACCAGAGTGTTTTTTGTGGAGAAACAGAGACCCAGGAACAGCCAAATGTAGGCCTACAGAACATAGGCTGAGATTATTTGGAATTTAATATAAAGGCAAATAAGTTATTTGAGTTTCAGCTGAGTTTAGGTTCCATCTCCACAGCTCTTGTCACATTTTCTTATACTTGAATTTTCCCAATTGATCATTTCATGTTCCAAGTATCCATTTAAAACATAAGGAAAATAACTGGAGGAAAAATTATAAGGGTGGATTTTTTTTGTGTCATTGAAATCTCTCATGTAGGTGTCACAAACAGCTCATCTCAAATGTTCCATCTGAAGATAGACAGCACTCTCTCACCATGTAATAGTAAATTCCCTTGACAATTCTTCCTGTGCTTCTTTTCAAAGGGGGAAATTTTCATTGGGTTCACAATAGTTTAAAAGTAAAGAGGGGACCCAACCCACTCTATGGTTCTGTGATTCTATTTCGTGAGGGACTTAAGCTTTCACTTACAGTCAGGCCTGTCATAGCCCAAGGGTTAGGAAATGTAGGGGGAAAACCAGACATGCTTGATCTCACATAGGATTTTATTTATCTAATGAGGACTAGGCATTCATATGTTGCCACCAATATTCATTTCCAATTCATGGAAGTTAATTTTAATAGTGCATGGCCACTGCAAATCCCAAAATAGCCTGAACAGCAGTGTGTGCTTATTTTGAAGGAAAAGCAAATGATGAGCTATGGTCAGACTTTGTAGCATCACAGAATCATTAAATTTGGAAAAGACCTTTAAACTCATAAAGTCCAACAATCAACCCAGCACCACCGCCACGTTCACCACAAAACCATGGCATTTGTTTGACAGCCTCTGGTATTTCAAATGTATATCCCATTTTTATTATTTCACATAGTTTTTACAGAGTGTTTAATTTAAAATAGATCTTTGAATTAATAAAAATATGTGTCTTGTTCTATTTAGGATCTTATGAATAAGTTAACTATAGATTAATGATTCAGAAAAATGGATTTTCTTCTTTGCATCACTTCATGCTTTCTCAGTAATTCCTTACCACACATCCCACATTTATTCAGTTCCTGGGAAGTTTTCAGCTGACCACAGATCATACAACTAAACAATGATTAAAAAAATAGCAAATTATCCTAAATAGTTTGTTTGTTCCCAGAAAATGTTGCTAAATTATTACTTGCCTGTAATGTTAAGGTTGAGGTGTTGCACTAGTGAGAACAGGGTGATACTGCTGGATCCACCCAACAGGAACTAACCACACATCCCTCTGTTAACTTGCCTCCTGAGAAGAGTCACAGAAAGGACACTGTGTGCTTGCTGTGAGCACAAAGGGAAAGAAGAAGGAGTTTTTTTATTGTCCTTTGGTATGCAGTGACAGGAACCCCATGGGGGAAGCAATGGGAAGGAGGCAATAGGAACAAGAGCTCTCGTGCTTGTTACTTAACACAAAGCTTGAAATGTGGTTGAGGGAATTGATCCCAATTTTGATAACTGTGTTTGTTGTACTTCCCTGAGCATAGCCCACAGGTTATTTGGAAGAATAACTTCTGATTTGGCAGTTAAACTGGAATTGTTTATATATACACAAATACATATGCCTGCATATGCAGGCAAGTCAAGAGGAGTTTACTGTAGCACATCCCCTCTTTCAGTAGTCACCAGGTACAGCCCCTGACAGCCTTTGATTCCTTGCCTGCTCCACTAATATTTCTCTGCTTGGGTTTTTGGGGGATCCTTAAAAATTTAGGATCTCCAAAGCTCTCTTTTTGAGGAATGGGTGCAATTTATGTCTCTTCTGTGCTCCTAATGATGATATAGATGTAAATATTTGACTAGACCCAAAAATCAATCCCTGTGGAAAATCCTATGAGCTTCACCTCTGAACCATAAAATGCAACATACTGCAACCTCTCTACCAACCCAAACCAGTCATTTCTTATGGCAGTATGAAAATAAGCTGCTTGGTTCTGCTTTGCTTTTTGCACATTATGGTGATCCCTCTTAGAGGAACTTCCTTTAGAGGAAGTGCAAATGCAGTGTGAGGAACACCACGACCCAGATCCCCTGGGAGTGTAATTGCAGCAGATTTTGTGGCTAACAGTGAAAAAAGAGAAAGAAAGGTTCTTTTAAATGGCAGTATTTTAAGGAGCTTAGCATGGAAGGCAGAATTAGGAGTCTGGAAGAAAGATGTGAGTGCATGACAAGGCAGGGACCTGTCAGCTAGAATGGGTTAATGTGGTAACAAAACAGCAGCTCTTCTTCTCTGCTGAAAATGGAGCTTCTTAGCAAATCAGCTGCCTAATGCAGAAGTACAAGCAGAAACCAGACACAGAGGTGAATTGCCTGAGGGTCTCACATATTTGAAAGCAGAGAAATGTAATGATATCTTAAAGAGGTATAGACAAGCCAAGGAATACCTGTGGCATCTAGAGAACATGTGTTATGAGGAGCAGCTGAAGGAGCTGGGGGAGCTGAGCCTGGAGAAAAGGAGATTCAGGGGTGTCCTGGGTGACTTTATGATGCTGAACCATGATAAGGGGGAAACTTCTCATCTCTACAACTCCCTGACAGGAGGGTGTAGCCAGATCAGTCTCTGTTCCCAGGGAACTAGAGATAGGACAAAGGCAAACAGCCTCAAGCTGTGCCAGAGGAGGTTTAGATTGGATATGGGTGAAAATTCCTCTACTAAAAGGGTTGTCAAGCTTTTGAACAGGATGCTGTTCAGGTAAGTGGTTGAGGCACCAACCCTGGAGGGATTTAACCAATGTGTGGATGTGGTGCTTGGGGACATTAGTTAGTGATGGCCTTGGCAGTGCTGAATTAATGGTTGGACTTGATCTTAGAGGCCTTTTCTATTCAAAACAATTCTATGATTCTTTCTGATTAAAATACTAGAAGTGCTGCTGAAAGGCTTAGGAATATTAACAATATTATCCTTGGTGTCTTATTTATCCCATCTTCTCTGATAAGCAAAGCTTCGGTAGTGGCAGTTACTGAGATTATTGGCTATTTTCATTGCTCTCACTTAAAAGTATGTATTATATATTATTTAGGTTATTGTCCTCACTACACATGGTGGCATGTTCTACCTTAGAAAAGATTAAAATACAAAACATGAAATAAGAAACAGGAGAGAACAGTAGCTCAGTGTCTAAATTATAGAGCTTTAGGAGCTGGACCATGGTCAGACTGTTACTGTGACATCCAAAAACTTGCTGCCTCTCACTCTGAGGTTGTTTGCTTTCATAGATTAGCAGGTGGAAAGAATTGATAGATTCTGTAGACAGTAAGGGTAAAGTGTGCAAGAGAAAGAAATCTTATCACTGTTTTTTAAAAGGAGGACAACAAATCATGAAGATACCCAAACATATTTGGGAGATGTAATGATATCTGTGCCCAGTTAACCAAACAGAAAATCAAAGCACAGGTGAGCTCATGGAAGGCATTATGCCTGGCCCATGAGTCATGGCATTTTCTGGAGGCTGAGTCTGTGTTCAGGTCACAAATGATGGACCAAAGACAATGAACAGCACCAGCAGCTCATCAGGCTGGAGGGTACCAACACTGGTAGATGTGCCTGCAGACAAGACAACACAGATGCTTGAGGTTGCCTGACACTTTGGATTCAGCAGCAGGGGGAATCTCCTCCTTCTCCTTCTTCTCCTTCTCCTTCTCCTTCTCCTTCTCCTTCTCCTTCTCCTTCTCCTTCTCCTTCTCCTTCTCCTTCTCCTTCTCCTTCTCCTTCTCCTTCTCCTTCTCCTTCTCCTTCTCCTTCTCCTTCTCCTTCTCCTTCTCCTTCTCCTTCTCCTTCTCCTTCTCCTCCTCCTCCTCCTCCTCCTCCTCCTCCTCCTCCTCCTTCTCCTCCTCCTCCTCCTTCTCCTTCTTCTAACCTAGGTGACATCTAATATTGTTGGAAAAGAATTGGGGTGAACTTGCTTAAATGAACTCATCTTCTTTGCCAACTGTACAGCCTGTAGCTTTGGACCCTGAGAGGAACAAATGGTGGTATTTGAGAGCCCTCTGTTTTCAAGTCATTTCCTGAGCAGCCCCACTGGTGCTTGTGGCATCCTGCAGTGACTCAGAACAGTGGGCAATGCTACAGTGGTCCAGGACCCAGTCCCAGTCTGCAATTATCCCCATAGCAAATCTGAGTGGCTCCATCCACCTACTTTGGATTTAGATGGGTAAAAAAGAGATCAAAAAGCAGACCTAATTTTTACATTTCCTGACTTCTCAGGAAGTTACATTTAAAAATTGCAACCTTCCTGTTACTATAAGGTATGTTTCTGTACTTGTTATTTAGCTATAAATTCTGACAGCTGCCAGACCACAAATCTGGACCCGTTAGTTTGCCAAAAGGGATAGTGAAACAGCATGTTTATGCAAATATTGAAGTGTCTCACAAATCCATGTAACTTAAAAACACCGAGAAATATTACATGTGGTTTCTTCAAATGTGTCCTGGGATAAATGCTTTTGAGATATTGACTGATTTATTGAGCCACGTATGTGAAGTACATGGGCCTAGATTTCAAGATTTTTCTTTAGCCTTTTGTGTGAGTCAGCCCAAGGCACTGCTGGTCTTGTTTGGGTCTAGCAGAACTATGCCTCCCTTGTAGGTGATGTGAAAGGTTAGAGACAGGAGAGAATCAGACACAGGAATCATCTTTCATGGTTTCCACCTGCATTTGTCCTCGAGTTTAGTGGAGAAAAATACTCAGGTTTTCCATTTTAGCACTCGTCACAAAACAAAAATGCAAAATTCTCAAGGAGTGAATCTGCTAAGAGCAGCAAAACCTCTCACATGACTTTGTCCAGAAGAACATTTCAAGGGTTTCTCCTAATTTATTTTTTTCATTTTACCCATTCAGAATGAATGCATTCTTACACATATGGTGTAACACAAAGTGACCTACCTGTATCATCCTGTATCATCCTTATTCATTTAATGGGAGAGAAGAAAAATTGTTCCTGCAGTGGTCATCATTTCAGCACCATCTAGAACACTGGCATAACAAACTGTAGAAGTAACTATTGTCAGAGTATTGTTTCTTTCTACATTCCCTCAATTTCTTTCTTCAATACAGCTGTCGGCATGCATGGCATTCACTTCTCAATTTTATATGCTGGATTTTAAAACTGCAGCAAGAGAACTGTGTGAAAAGGCACTGCCACATGGATTGCAGTGTTTGCCCTTTGCACCTTTTTTCCTGCCTGTTAGTAGTGTGCATCTCAACAGGAATGAGAACATTACTAATGGCTTTGAATGCTGCATCAGTGATGTGTGAATGTTTGCCATAGTGTGGCATAGCACAGGAGAGAAAACACCACTTGCAATCCCACCTCTAGAGTAGAGCGAACTACTGGAGTAGCCCAGAAAGTGTAGAATGCTATAATAGGATTGCTAAATGAAACCAGGAGCCTTTACTCTCTAGGGCTTGGTGATGACTCCAGGAGCTGCTCACGGAGTTGGTTAAAGATTGCCAGCACTGAGTGATTTCAATGCTGTGCATTTCCATGGTTCTCAGTTAGAGCAGTGCCTGCAATAATGTGATGTGTTGTTAGCAAAGTGCTTCAAATGTTACCCTAAAGGGTGGGCAATTTTAGCAGGGCTTTTCTGTTTCAACACATCATCTGCCAAGCCCAGTCATTTTTCTAAGATACAGGAGAGTAGCCAAGAAAGCTAAAGAAAATAAAATGTAAGTATATATATATATGTGCATATAAATTGTAGAGGGCAGGATGCTTTAAAAGTGTATTCATCAAATATGGCAGGCAAAGTGACTGTGGTGAGAAGTTTGCAATTGCACTGCATGCTGAAGATATTAGTTAGTGTTTGAACAGGATAGAACTGTAACGTCATCATTGTCTTAGGAAAAGGTGCTGACAGCCTGAATAAGCAAACGTTTATGCCTCCCACCAGATCTCAGGCCAGTGTCTTTGTAGGGAATGGCTGCAGGAGCTTGGCTGGGACTCCATGATGGTGTGCTGCCTGCTTGTGAAACATAATCCCCAGCATACAGGAGTACATCTCAAACCATCCTTCCTTAAACCATGCATTTCCTTCTGAATCAAACACCCAGTCAGAACAGTCTGTTGTCAGAATGAGGTGTCTGGGGAGGGGGGGGTCCCCACCAGGGTCCCCACCAGACTCCCTGTGCCTACTGGCTGACCTTGGCTTCACATGATTTTGACATTTGAGGACATCTTTTTCAGAGGAGAGCAGTTTGGTAGCTGCCTGTAGGTGTAGAAGAAGAGAGTAGGGGTGACCTGGCCCCTCATAAATCACAGTTGTACTAATTACCAAAGAAGAGGAATAGCCTTGCCTTTAATGGGTTGCAGCTGTGACTAATACAGGTAAGTATGAAAAAAGGGGTGTGTTGGTGGAAGAGGGCCTGGAGGAGGTAGGCTGGCCCTGAGGAAGAAGGAACAATCTGAGAGACACAAAGAAGAACAAAACAAGGAGGAGAGTTACTGCAGTAAAAGATCTGCTGTGAGGTCAGTCTGGGTCTGATGGAGTCAGAGCCTGCTGCTGGAGCCTGCAGTCATAGTCGAGCTGGGTGAAAGCTGTGTTCAGAGTCTGCAAGCCAATGCTTGCAGTCATGGTTCAGCAGGAAATAGCCAGCAGTCAGAGTCTGCAGTTGGACCCTGCAGTAGGAGCTTGCTGTAGTCAGAGTCAGGATTGCAAAGCTGTAAAGAAGAATAAGCTGGGACCCTTTTCATGTTGTTGGATGAGAGTCTGTGTCTTGGCTCATTTCTACCCTTACTGAGAGGTCTGCTGCACTAGCTGCCTGCTCTTTAACACCAGGCCTAGAAAATAAACAAGAAGTGAGAATGTGTTTAGGACCTCATCTGGAGCCTTTGAAGTCAAAGGCAAAACTTGAGTTGACTTTGTTTTAACGCAATGTGCCTAGACAGAATAGTGGTACAGTTTCAGACCTACAAAACAAAGACAACTCCTTGTGACCCAGATGTACCTCCCCTGGGTCCTCTCCCACACCTACCTGAGCCCAGGAGACTGATGTCAGTTTCAATCCCTGCCAAGCAGTGCTGGAAAAGAGTTGGTCTCTGGTTCTAGCACAGCTGAGGGTTTGCTTGTTCTGGATCATGCCCTATATGTTGCTGCCTCAGTTTGACTTTGGCCCAGCATCATCCATGAGCCAGGCTGGGATGTGGGGCTCTGGCTGAACCTGGCTGCCCCTGGCCTACCCTGCTGCCTGGCTGGGGAGTTGGACAAGCCCTGTCCTGCCACCCTCTGAGGACTCCAGCAGTCTTCATCCTGCTGTGCCTGGCACTGGGGCTCCTCCATGGCAAGCCAGCCACATGACTGGAACCCTGAAGACACAGCTTCTCCCTTTCTGCTTCCTTTCTTACCCAAGCCCCAGTGCTGGAGAAGGAATGCCATTCACACGAGGATGACATAGGAGCAGATGCAGAGATAGCTCCCTTTCCTCATTAAACTTTATTCCTGTTGTGTCCAGTGGGATTGTCCATCCATGACTCAGCACACTAATGATTTACAGTTTGGTGTCATCAGATATTCACAGGGGAAGGGTTAATGCAATACAGATAGTTTTTACTGTTCCAAATGAAGTGGGGTTTTCAACATAATATGAGGAATTACATGGTGTTCCCAAGTTTGCTGATGTACTCCTCTGAGCAATGTGTGTTCTGGGTTACCCAGGGAAATCTCCTTCTGCCCTATATAAAAGCAATGCCACAGCACGCTTATTGAATTTGTCTCCAAATAAAATCTAAAACAAATTAGTGATTTCAGAATATATAGGAGGGTTTTGCCATTTGCATCATTTGAGTGATCATTATAGATCTTCAAGATATTTTGACCTATAAGTTGTATTTTATCCTTCTTTTGCAAGCTGTTTACAGACTTAATAGATAAAATACCTGTCCCTGGGCTATACTGAATTCCAAGGGTGGTTTAGCTCCCTCAGACTTCCCCTGCTAATCTCAGCAACCTATTTCTGTCCCAACAGGTGTAGTTCGCCAGGTGAGGCCCATAATTGGACCTTTCCATGCCATCCTGAAACTGGAGATGAACTACGTCATGGGTGGAGTGGTGTCCCACCGCAACATCGTCAACGTCCACATCTTCGTGTCTGAGTACTGGTTCTGAGGGACACACAAAACAAGTGCTCCAGCCTGAAACATTACCACAAGCTTTTGTCATATATTTGTTTTTAAAACCCAGTAGTGTTCTTTTTTTTTTGTTTATTTTATTTTTTTAAATATTTGGTTTATAGTTTAAAACAAATAACAAGCTATTATGTTGATTAGACATAGGGCGGAGCAAATTAAGTGAGCCTGATGTAGTTGTTTGTATAAATACATAGTGTGTAAAACTGCTCAGCTGCCTGGTGAAATTTAAAGCTTTTCTAAATGTTTGGACAGATTTCAACTATTGCTCCATGGCCAGATAACCTGAGTGACAGACCGTAGAACAAAACAGATGTCAGAGCTCATTGGGATGAGTATATGGTGTCTTTGGATGGAAGAAGTTGGATAAGGATTAATAATTTCACCTCAAATTAATTGCCTTGAAGAGGATTGTCAGAGAGTGATAAATAGTTAGGTTTGGGCCCTCTGAAAAGGCCCTCAGAATTGCTAATCATTCCTGAAAAATTCAGCTGGGATATTTAAAAGTGACATTCAGCTGCAGCTACCAGAGGAAGTGCAAAAGGAATTAGAAATACTTAGAGACTAACAAACTATTGCACATATTTAAAAAATACTCCTTTTTTGGTACTTATTATTTGATTTGTAAGATTGTTTGATTCTAATTAAACAAGTACCTCTCATTGAAATTAATCTGTTACAGGAATGTACCATATTGTTTAAATTCCAATCTCACCAGTACTCAGCAATATATGGGAAACTCAGACTTTATCTCTTATCTGTTCTAAAGCTCCATGCCTTTCTAAAATTGGTAATAAATTAGCATATTAAACTGTACATTTCCTATGCACCAAACCAAGGCATATGTAATAATACAATGAAAATCTCACAAATAAATGAATGTTTAATGTATTTTCTGGACATCAAAATACTGTACCTTTTTTATTACAGAACAGAAAAGAAATAACTCCGTGTTTCAGTTTATGTTTAAGATATGAGGAAATAAAGAAGGTGTGATGGGAAATACTCTAAAATACGGTTTCTGATTCCCAGGAAAATTATATTATACAGCTTTTGTAAACAAATTCATCATAGACATATTCCCCAGTCACACCAGACCTCCTTGGTCATTATTAGCACTAAGCATGGAACAGCCTACCATGAGAATCTGTGGCTGCCCTGGAAGTGTCCAAGCATCCCAGGAGCAACCTGGGATGGTGAAAGGTGTCCCTGCCCATGGCAGCGGGTGGAACTGGATGAGCTTTAAGGTCAGTGTGATCCTGCTATGTTTACTTTTTAAATGACTGTTTGTGGACTGGGTCTGTTGGGTGGATGTCATTGATGATAAAAATAGCAGGTGCCAGTTGTGGCAGAAAAGGAGTGTGGGCTCTGAGGGATGTTTCTGTGAGCACCAGCCCCTAGCAACCCTCTTGCAGAGTTTCAGCAGTTTGCATTTAGTATTTCACAGGGTGCTGACACATGACTTTTCTATATTCTGTGGAGGTGTTAAGCTACATTGTGTAGGAAAATAGTATATGTTTGTACTCATGTGCTGGGCAGGGATGGAGATGTTCATGCCATACCCTCCTTGCCTTTTTCTTACCCATCTGAGCTTGACAACTCATCTCTCAAGTCTTGCTCTTGACATGAGTGAGATCACTAATGCAGCTGGACAAGGAACCCACCCCTGGGGTGCTCTCATCACCTTGGATGGGCTTTCCCAGCTAGGTGGGCTTTCACAGAGGTTAAACAAAGCATCAGTTCCTTTTGCTATTGGCTACATCACATACAGAGCTGGTGGTGGCTGGCTGTGGCTGATGTGGTTCATTTAACATTTCTTTTGCTTGTGAATTGTGATGATACAACTCATAAGAACTGTGGCCATTACAGGCCCAGGAAGAATCTTAAAGGATTTTTCCAGTCTGGCTTTCTCAGGCTTGGCTGGGATTTTTCTCAAGCTAGAGCCTCTTTCTCTATTGTAAACATAAGAGAAAGAATCATAACAAAAGATAAACACCTGCTGGATCCGAAAGAAGCCTGGGAGGTGTCTCCTTCTCTGACCAATGAACTGTCTGTATTTTGTTTTTCACAAACTGTCTTATTTAGAGCCATGGCTTCCTTCAATAAATTGCTCTTTCTTGCACCATGAAAGAGAGTGCCATGTTACTGTGTCCTTTCACCACTCCGTAGCACCTATACAGTAACAAAGAACAGCAGGGAAAATATTAACGCAGTGGAAAATCTCCACTTTTATCTACTTTTTGCACAATGATCTCAAAATAAGCAAATGATGCTAAGGACAGCAGAGTAACTTCCTTTGGCAAGCTTCAAAATTATTCTGAGGTGATTCTAACCAAACACATAAGACAAGGCTGTTGGAATTCAGTAGAACCAAAATAAATAAGTGTGCTCCTTAATATAATTTTTAGAAAAACCCAAACCTGCAAATAACAGCATTCTTCAATTTCTTTCTACTGTGGGCAGATCGATAGTCTTGATACTGTGTCTTCTCATCTGCTTTCTATAACAAGGTTTGAGTTTGTGTTCATTGGCTGCCTCTTCCCTTTTGATTTTTAGTACATTCAACATCCAGAGCTCAAGGAGTATTGGAAACACTCTCAGGCCCATAAGCTGTCCTGTGCAGGGCCAGGGGCCAGACTTCTCTGTGGGTCCCTTCCAGCTCAGGGTATTCTATGATTCTGTTAACTAATTAACAGATTTGATTTGTAGAAAAGGCATTATCTCTGAAAGAAACAACAAAAGAAAATCCTTCTCTTCCCTAAGCTGGCATTTTTGCTGGCTCTTGAAAAGTTATCAGCCTAGGTCTCCCAGGGATGCTCACTCCAAGGGCTTGCAGTCAGTCACCTTCAAAAGCAGCAGCTTATTGTTCTCTCTCGGCCAAGGCTGGAGTGAGCACGGTTTTGATGGAACAGCCAGAGTCTCTCCAGGCTGGCCAGCACTTGCCTAGCCATGGGATAAGGAATGCCCTTTTCCCTGGGGAAAGGGAGAGGGGCCAAAATGTGATTTACATTGCAGGGTCCTGAGTTTGGCTGAAGTTTCCAACCTGCCTACAGGAAGCCCATGCCCCATCTGCCTCTGCACCCTCAGCTCCTGTCCTGTCAACCAGGGCTCCCTGCAGAGGATGGGGAGGATGCCTTTTCCTCCAGCTCCCCTCTGGTCTCTCCAGAGCAAGGCTCTCTGCTCTGATGCAGCAAGGAATGCCAGAGTCCTTCCCACATCACTTCTGCTCTCTGAGTGCCTTTGTTCCTGCTGCCTGTGGTAAGAGTGGGAGGTGTGAGGCTGCCTGCAAATTGCTGCTCCAAGATAGAGACATAAAGTACACCCACCAAGTCTCCAAAACATTGGTCTGATGAAAGATCTTTTATTCCTGCTGTGGCTAAGAATGTGCTATCTCTTCTGTAATGGTTTTTTCCCTCTTCCTTTCCTTTATTGAATTCTCCTCTCCCTCTCCATATTTTCACTCTCTGCATCCATCTTCTTATTTTTTTCTATCAATGAGTGTTTACTTGTAACTGAACAATTGAAGTTAAACATGATCACCAGACCCAGGAGAGAGATCTTGAACAGCTGCAGAGAGAAAACCCATCCTGGGATGACTGCAGACAGGCACATTTGCTTTCATACCCAAATGTTTTATCATGTTACTCTGAATCACATCCAGATCATGCCAGGAGGGACACTTTCATGTGACAGTTTCTGGCCACTCTCTTTTAAACTTCATTCTTGGAGCACATCTTCTGTGAGAAAAGACTGACAGAATTGGGATTGTTCAGCCTGGAAAAGAGAAGCTATGCGGTGACCTAATTGCCCTTTCCAGTACCTAAAGGGAGCACTCAACAAAGATGGAAAGAGACTATTTACAAGGGCCTGGGGGAATAGCTTGATATGAACAGAAAACAGGTTTATATGAGATATTAGGAAAAAAATTCTTCCCTGTGAGGGTGGGGAGGCCCTGGCACAGGTTGCCCAGAGAAGCTGCCACTGCCCCATCCCTGGAAGTGTCCAGGGCCAGGTTGGATTGGGCTTGCAGCAACCTGGTCTGGTGGAAGAGGGTGGGACTGGAAGAGCTTTGAGGTAACTTGCAACCCAAAATATTCTGGGATTCTATGATTCTTACATGGTGTTTGAGAGCCCATGAGGCCAAAGAAGTTACCCCACAATCACATCTAACTTAAATCTGGCTTTGATATTGCTTGGATGGAAGGAGAGTCACCCCATTTAAATCAAAAAACAATTAAATGGAAGGTGAATGCCTTTTTCAACCTAAAAATGAAACTTGAGATAGTTTTAGTATAGGAGGTAATATAAAAGTGCATCTTTATTGGAGCTCCAGGAGCAATTATGGAAGAATGCCTACAAAAGTCCACCTTCACAAGGATGTATACATTTTTACAGGTTTCAGGAAATTAGCATAATTGATAGAAAGTACCAATTAGGAGGACAAGTGATAATGCAATTCCCCCCAAGTCAAGCCCCTTCTCTGGAGCTCCACCCCTCCACTCCCCCCCCAACTTGGTACTAGCTGTACTTTGTTTATGAAAATGTGTCCTAAAGAGCTGTTTTCAGCCTTGGCTCCCAGTAAGAACCAAGATAGGATAGGGGCCTTTTACCCCTGGGCCTTGGAGCTCTGGAATTTGTTTTGCCTTTCTGCCTAGGGAAAGGGCAAGGAAAACTGCTGGGAAAACTAGCTACTAATGCATTATAAGCTACAGAGCTCCAAATACATGTGCAAAGAATACCAAGAACACATAAAAGAAAAAAAGGTAGAAATCAATAGGCATCAAAGGTGCATAGGTGGTGGCTATCTTGGCCTGGCCACAGAGCCAGGTGGAGAGCCAGAGCTACTCACAGAGCAGGCTGATCCCCAATATGCTGGTAAGGGGTTTTGTTTTATCATTAGCTGATGGTTCTCACATGAGTGAGATCTGGTGGAGGTCACACAGTGATGGGGGGGAAAGCTGATAATAGATTTTGGGTTCCTCCACTCAGGCAAAGCCAAAACCAACTTTATGTGAACCCAGCCCACGAGTGACCTTGGACCTGATGAGAACAACCACCCTTGACTCTGGATGTGAGGTAAGTTAAATTACATGTTGCTGAATTGTCCTAATACTGCCAACATTTTGAGCAGGAATTGTAATAATGATAAAAAAAACACTACTGTAATGGATACTATCATAACTCTAACTACAGTTTAGGTTTTGAAAATTACAAATATGTGTTTAACTTTAAGGCTAGCCAGAAAGTACTAAATGGTGCTTGAACTGTGGCCAGCTGTGTAGAAGCTAGAAATTAGGAAAAAAATTGAGGTTTTTCTCATCCAAAGTGGAAAAATTGTATACATTTGTACCTATTGAGCTGGTGACCATTTGTCCAGCTCTACCAAGAAGCACCAGATTTTCTGTGGTATTGAGAGGATGAAGTAGTTTATAAAACAACTGCCAGAAGCTTGAAGAAAAATGGACTGGCTAGCCTTCAACCTATGCATTTTACATCTTACAGATTAGAGTTCTCATTTGCAGCCACTAAATCTCATTGTTTATTTTTAATCAGACTCCTTCAGTTAACAAGTCATGGTAAACTTCTCTTTCTTTAGCATTCATTTTGTCTTGAATTACATGCATTGATTGATTTTAGTGATGTTTCTTCAACTCATAAAAGCTACTTTTTTTTTTTCCAACTCCTTGTAGAAGAATCCACAATGTAGGAAAATCTCTGGCTACTGAGCTCTCTAAATGTTTATGATTACAATTCTTTTTTACCTCTCCCCTGAGTAAGGTTTACACCTGACCTCTTATTCCACTTCCCTCTCCTTAAGTTTCTCAGATGGGGAACAGCTGGGAGCGTGGAAAGAGTATTTCAGCTGCATATGCCTGGGTCAGTCAAAGAGATGTGAGATGCTCTGCTCCATAAGCTACTGTGCTGTGGAGCTGCTTTTTCTGTGTCAGAGACCAGAGAAGGTGGTCCTGGGGGTGAGATGGGCAGAAAGAGGCAGGAAAGTATCTGTGTTAGCCAGCTGGGAAGGGAATATTAATGCAATTTGAGAACATGTGGGCTACCCCGAGCTCCTCCCAGGCAAAGGTTACACTGAAATCACTGGGGCTGAGGCTGGTCTTTGGTTTTGATGACTGGCAAAGCACCGTTATCTGATAGGTGTGGGTGGCTACTAGATTGCTCCCATTGGAGGGCACTGACAAAATGAGCTGGTTTTTTTCTCCTAAACTCACAAGATTTCCCAGCTCTACAGATGCACTGCTTACCGGGATGGGGTTAGAAAGCCACTAAAGCGGAGCTCCATGGAGCTCCAGGTGGGTTTACCTGGGCAGGGGCACAAGGACTCTGACCAGGCACACAGGTCAGCTGAAGCAGCATCTGGAAATCCCCTCTTCAGCAGTGGTGGTGTATTTGATGCTGGGAATAGAGGCTGCCTCTGCAGGAGCCTTTCTGTTGGGAGAGAACTGGGAGAAGAGCAAATCCACGAGGTCAGCAAAGCCTCTCTGGTGTCTCTGCAGCAAAACTCAGCCCTCTGTTCTCTGGAGTCCCATCTCCTCTGAAACACAGAGGCAGGGGCTTGGCAACAGGGACTGGGACCCACCTGGTCCATCCTCTTTTCCATGGTGGTTGAGTATGAGCTGGTGAAATTGTGAGAGGCGGTGTGCCACTCAGAGCCAGGGATGTCCAGCAGCCTGAGTGCAGCCATGGGAACCCATGGAGGGCAGGAATGTCCTGGAAGGGCTCCTGAGCCTCTGCTCTCACACAGCACAGGCTCCTCACTGGGGTCAGCATGCCCAGCCTGCCTTCCCGCCTGCTCAGGCATGGCTGAGTGGTTTCTCTGGGGCCAGCCAAGGAGGTCCAGGAGCTGGGGGTTCCAAGATGATCTAAAGCAGAATCATCTAATTACTCTCTGCAACTGCACTGGGGTCAGGACATTTTGACTTTTGTTTCATCTCACAATGACAATAACATCTTCTCTGGCAGTAACATTAAAAACCTAAATTGGTGTCCATTGAAGTTAATGAAGAGTTCCTGATTCATCAGGCACACAGCATTTCAAAGAGACCTTGGGCAAGTGTTTTACTTCTTCATGTTTTATCCATTCCTTCTATGTATGAAGATTATATAGATAGTTATCTGAAAAACCCAAATTCTGCTATTTTGTAAATAAAAGCCAGCTGTACTTGGGTACACCCTTGGGTGGCAGACACTTTAAGAAAACATGGAAATATTATTAATACAGGTTTATTAATACAGGTATATTTATACAGGCTTGTCTTTAATATGTATCTTTAGCTGTATAAAAGTGTTAAGAAAGGTTTTGGAAGTGTTTTAAATTCTTAACCCAGAAACTTGAGAGAAAGAGTGGAAAGGCTGTCTGGGACCACTGCAAGGTGGCAATAGTTACTGGGGAGGTCAAAAGGGAAAATATCTTCAGCAGAGAGCACAGCTCTGCCCCCATGTTGGGGTTGGGGGGGGGGAGGGGCTCACAGGGTGGCTCCCATTGGCTCTTGCTGTGGAATATCCTGAGCTGGGAGGATCCTGAAGGGTTGGTTTGATCCTGCAGAGCCAGTCCAAGGGCTCAGTACCCTGAAGTCCTCCCACTTACACCTCTTGGTCCCTAGGTCTTTCTTTCCTTGAACTGTCAGAAGCCTTTAAAATGATAAATAATTACTTTTGGAGTGGGAGAGGTAGTTTCTCCCTATGAGTGGGAGAGTGAAAATGGCATAACAAAAAAAGATAAAGCATAGCTATAACCAAATTAACCGTGACTAATTTACAGTGCTGTGTTGGGGGCTATCAGATACATAGAAGTTCAACAAATCACCTTCAAACCACAGGAGCCTCACTCAAGGCTGTAAGTTTCACATATGTGAGATTAAAGGAAATCCAAGAATGTAATTAATTACTTGCAGTAGGTGAAAGAGTTTACATCAGATTTTTTGAAGGAATTTGTAGAAGCAGTCTGTTTATCTGCAGCTATGTTCTGCTTATTTCATCTCCTTTGCAATTCTAATGGTATATATATTTTCCTCCCTGCCCTCTAGAGTTGTTTGGCACGTGCCCGGCTCTTTGGCGTTTCTTTGGAATATCATGTAAGCCACTGGGTTGATGTAAACTGCTCTGTTTTGTAGCTGGTAATTGTTCATGAAACTGAACTCATGTGCAAATAAAGAGCATTTGTGTAAGTGCAGCCTTGGGTCTGCCTCAGAAATGCAGCATTCTGAAATAACTGAGTAGCATCTGTCTCTGAAGTTACACTGCACATCTGTCTTATCCACACAAGTTTTTTTATTCTCTTTGAGTTGTTGTTCATGGTCTGAATTTGCTTTCTTGAAGTCCATGGAGCATTGCCATTAGTTTTGACCAGTGAATTTCATTAGTGACTGAACATCTTTTGCTAGCTCTCTCCCCACTCTCTGTTTTCTTTTTGATTCTTCTACAATGCTCAATGCATTAGATCCTCTATAATATATCAACCATATTTTTTATTTACCAAAAATCAAACTCTTGAGAGGGGAAATATTGGAAAGGCTCTATGGATCCAAAGCTGTTTTCCACATGGCCAGATTCCTGAAGATGTGCAGATGCCTAGTGACATTGTCATAAGAGTCAAAACAGATTAGCTATCTGTGGTATTTAGGTATGTCAATGCCTTTTATTATCTACCCCTTAATCTCCTCAAAATTTGGCTGTATAACAAAAAAGAAAATATGTGCTAAGGTATTTACAGAAAGGCATTTTTTTTTAAATGCCATTCTTCTGTGACTAGAGCATGAAAATAAAATACATTGAACTTGCTAGAAAGTACCCTTGTGTTTCCTTACTGTCCATCCCAGAGATTATATATGTAATACTTGCATCAAATTGAGCATGGTATGACCCTTCAACTGGGACTGAGGAATAGAAATGCCAGTATTTTTTAAGAGTCCACAGCAATATGATTCAAATAAATTCAGTCAACCTACACAGCAGAGAAAAGTTACTCGTTAAACAGTGGAAGAAAGTCACTGATGAATGAGCTGCATCCTCTCCACCTTGAGCTTGTGGTCAATAAATCTCACTTAAAAAGTGATACTGCCACTTATCCTGTCAGCACCAAGCTGCATTATTCCTAGTCTCACAGGATTTGTCCTGCTGACCTATCATTAGCCGTGATATTGGCACACATGGCTAGGTTTTATCAGAAGCCAGTGGCTGGAATTGTCCCAGCTGTGGAGCTCATTGATGGAAACAGAAGCACTTTTCTGTGGGAAAGAAAGAGGAGAGGGATGGGCCTATCTGATGGCTGGTGTCTTGTCTGACTGCAGCTTGTGGCAGGTCAGACATGCATCCTGACACGAGGCCATAGGTAGCTCCAGATGCTTGGCTGCAGTGGGTTACAGCTGTACCTGTAATTGTTACATGTCTCAAGAAGCAGCAGCAGAGGGCTTAGCTTTGTCATCACACTGCCCTTGATGCTCCCTATGCCCATGAGCAAGATGTGTAGGCTCTGACTACATTACCAAAGCAGTAAAGTACAAAAGGATCACATCTGGAGACTGAAAAAGTTGAGGATAAGGAGTTGATGTTCATCCCCCACAAACACACAAGCTCTCCAGGCTGAGGGGTTTTTCCCCAGTGAAGGTCTAGTCTAATCAATAGTGCTGAACATTCATGAGGCTGAAGCACAATAGGTGCTCTCTTGATAAGCATCTTGCTCGAGTTTCACCCAGGTTGAATCCAGCTGTTATTCTGTGATCTCTCTGCAGTATAACCCAAGGTACAGTAGCTGAAGATAACCTGGCAGATGAGCTTCAGGAGTGCAGTAATGGTGGAAACTGAAATGCCCACACAGCTCACCGTGTTACTCCCAATGCCTCAGAAGGAATTCAGAGATTCATGTATGTGGGACCTGCACAGCACAGTCCAAACACAGTTATGTTCTTTGTCCAATTCAAAATGAGGTCTTCTTATCAAGTGGTGGCTTGAAACTGGGTGGCTTCCCAGGAGTGTGTGGAAGATAAGCTAGTGGGAGATGTGAAGGTTGGAGGACACTTGGGGCACAGTGATCATGACATTATAGAATTCTCAATAGTTGGTGACATAAGGAGGAATATGAATAAGATCTCTGTGTTGAACTTCCGGAGGGCAGACTTTGGCTTATTTAGGACACTTATTCAAAGAGTTCCTTGGGAAACAGCTCTTGGAAACAAAGGAATCCAGGAGAAATGGATGTGCTTCAAAGCAGAGTTCCTGAGGGCGCAGGAGCAGACTGTCCCTGTGTGCCGGAAGACGTGTCGACGAGGCAAGCATCCAGTCTGGATGAGCAAGGAGGTTTTGAATGAACTTAGAAATAAAAGAAAGATGTATCATCTTTTGAAGGAAGGACTGATTTCTCAGGAAATATTTAAGGGAGCTGCTAGGGCATGTAGAAAAAAAATTAGGGAAGCCAAAGCCCAGTTTGAACTTAACTTGGCAACTACTGTTAAAAATAATAAAAAGAGTTTTTACAAATATATTAACGGTAAAAGGAAGGGTATAACCAACCTCTGCCCCTTATTGGATGAGGCAGGCAACCTAGTAACTAACGACGAGGAGAAGGCGGAAATGCTTAATGCCTTCTTCACCTCAGTCTTTAGTGGCAAGACAGCTTGTCCTCAAGACCACTGTCCTCATGGGTTGGTAAGTGGTGCCAGGGAGCAGAATGGTCCTCTTGTTATCCAAGAAGAGGCAGTCAGAGAGCTGCTGGGATGCTTGGATATTTATAAATCAATGGGACCAGATGGGATCCATCCCAGGGTGATGAGGGAGCTGGCAGATGAGCTTGCGAAGCCGCTCTCCATCATTTACCAGCAGTCCTGGCTCACTGGTGAGGTTCCAGACGATTGGAAACTGGCCAATGTGACACCCATTTCCAAAAAGGTAGGAAGGAGGATCCTAGTAACTACAGACCAGTTAGCCTGACCTCAGTACCAGGTAAGATAATGGAGCAGTTCCTAATGAGTGCTATCATACAGCACTTACAGGATGGCCAGGGCATCAGACCCAGTCAGCATGGGTTTACAAAGGGTAGGTCGTGTCTGACCAACCTGGTCTCCTTCTATGACCAGGTGACACGCCTGGTGGATACAGGAAAGGCTGTGGATGTTGTCTATTTAGACTTCAGCAAGGCCTTTGATACTGTCTCCCACAGCACACTCCTGGAAAAGCTGGCAGTGCACGGCTTGGACAGGAGCACTCTGTGCTGGGTTAGGAACTGGCTGAACGGCCGGGCCCAGAGAGTGGTGGTGAATGGTGCTGCATCCAGCTGGGGATCAGTCACCAGTGGTGTCCCTCAGGGCTCTGTGCTGGGGCCAGTTCTGTTTAATATTTTTATAGACGACATGGATGAGGGCATCGAGTCTTTCATTAGCAAATTTGCAGATGACACTAAGCTGGGAGCTTGTGTTGATCTATTGGAAGGAAGAAGGGCTCTGCAGAGAGACTTAGATAGATTAGATAGATGGGCAGAATCCAACAGCATGAAATTTAATAAGTCTAAGTGCCGAGTTCTACATTTTGGCCATAAAAATCCCCTTCAACGTTACAAGCTGGGGACAGTGTGGCTGGATAGTGTACAGGCAGAAAGGGACCTGGGGGTGCTGGTTGACAGCCAGCTGAACATGAGCCAGCAATGTGCCTTGGTGGCCAAGAAGGCCAAAGGCATCCTGGCCTGCATTAGGAATTGTGTGGCGAGCAGGAGCAGGGAGGTCATTCTTCCCCTATACTCGGCACTGGTGAGACCACATCTTGAGTACTGTGTCCAATTCTGGGGCCCTCAGTTTAGGAAGGACGTTGATATGCTAGAACGTGTCCAGAGGAGGGCAACAAGGCTGGTGAAGGGCTTGGAACACAAGCCTTATGAGGAACGTTTGAAGGAGCTGGGGTTGTTTAGCCTGGAAAAGAGGAGGCTTAGAGGTGACCTTATTGTTCTCTACAACTTCCTGAAGGGAGGCTGTAGACAGGTGAGGGTCAGTCTCTTCCACCAGGCAGCAACTGACAGAACCAGAGGACACAGTCTCAAGCTACGTCAGGGAAGGTATGGGTTGGATGTTAGGAAGAAATTTTTCACCGAAAGAATAATAAAGTACTGGAATGCTCTTCCCAGAGAGGTGGTGGAATCATCATCTCTGGAAGTGTTCAAGAAAAGGCTGGACATGGCACTTAGTGCCATGTTATAGTCTATACTCTGAGTCGAGGTGTTAGGACATAGGTTGGACTCGATGATCTTGGAGGTCTCTTCCAACCTCAGTATTCTGTGATTCTGTGATTCTGTGAAATACAGTTTCATGCCTTCTCCATAGACTGGGAAGATCTGGCTCTTTTTTCTTCTGGGTCTGTCTGTCCCAAGCTGTAAAACTTGCTGAGGATGATGACTAGGAAGTTCCATCTATAGAAGGGAAGCAAGTAGCGCTACCTATTGCATCCTAGGGATTAAGAAGTTATAAAAAAAAACTTTAAAAACTATCATGTCACCTTGTGAGCCTCCTAGATCACAAAGCCTGGGTAAATTTTTTTCAAGCCTGTCCCATCCATTTAGAGTTGTTAATTTCTGCAGAAAACGGAGATGAAAGTTAAACCATTTTCAAAATTGCCTGAAAGAACACTGTTTTGTTTTGTTCTGTTTTTTTATCAGAGGTACGTTTGTAAGGATGGAAATTGCTGCAAAGATAAAAAGCACCCTGGGCTTCAAAAGAGGAAAATATGGTAATTAAAAGCAAAAGGCAAACTCCAAGCTTGTCTTTTCTGCTTTACAGGATGAGCAAAGTGTGAAATTTCTGCTCAATCTGCCCTGTTACATAAGACTCATTTCAGCACTGGGATTTTGGCACAAACTTAAGTGTTTGGACAGAAATTTTCTGTATCTCAAGTCAGCTTTTGTTTCATAGCCTAAACAAGGCTTATGTTCTCAAACTGAAAGTTATGGTAAATCAGAGTGAGTGTTGACCTGAGCAGATAGGTGCCAGAAGAGGGGGAAGGGTAAACATGCCTCCTGCCATGGAGAAGCAGATGATGGGCTGCCTATAGCTAAGGAAAAGTCTAAACTTGCACTGTTTCTATATTAAAGCATGCATGGACTTTTTGTTGTTGTTGTTGTTTTTGGGTTGGGTTTTTTTTTTGTCTTTTAGGGTTATTTTTTCCTGGCATGCTGAGCAAGTGCTCCCTAGTTCCCAGGTAGAATGGCCTTTCTGCCATGCAGGCAACTTCTTCCATCTCCAATAACTGGGTATCCTACCCAGTTGAGCAGCATAGAGCTGTGACTGTGCTTATTTTGAGAATATATTTTGAAATAGGAGTAATGAATTTGGAGCAGAGCTAGAGAAGTTGTGTGACTTTACTTGGTTCTAGTTGTGTAGCTGGATTAAAATGGCATTGCACAATAGTAGACCTGTACTTGACATCCCAATTTTTCTTCCTTAAAGGGTTTTCCATGCCTTCAGCTGCCTTTTCTTCTTTTACTTATGTTAAGAGTTAGGATGCCAGTTTGGGTGGGTTAGGTATGTGTTTCAGCAATATTATGAATACTTTTTCTTCAGCTTTTTTTAATGTTGACATATGAAATATAAATTTTTACAAATTCAACAAAACAAATTGGCTTTAAAACCATAATACGTGTTCCTTTTTTTAGCAGCAGACCAGTAAGAAAAGCAGGCTAGTGTGTATGTTGTTAAAAGTTGCTGGTAAAGAGATGCACATAAAAAGCTGTTTGCAATGCATGGAAGGAGGCTTGATCCGGTCTGGGAGAAATAAGTGCCACCTACTGGGAATTCATCCATCAGCAATTAGCCAGATGCTTGAAGGAGCCAGCACAAACCAGAAGAATCAATCTGGAGCAGAGCCCTGGGACTGTGGAAGGAATGATGCTGTGGTCCCACTGGGTCTGATTTTTACACTGCAGTGTATTTCCCCATGCATTTATGCAGTGCTTTGTCTTGCCAGCATCTCAGGGCTGACAAATTACGGGCAGAAATGAGAGCCAGACTATCCACCCCAATCTGCTGCAGAGATAACATTCTTGCATTGAAGGAATTTCACCTCATCCCAGGCAGGTAATGGAAACCAGGTCAAGCAGACCAGCAGCTCTGCTCTCCACATTGCAGCAGCTTTCCTTGGATTCACCCTTGCTGCCATGCTGCTCTCCCAGTCCAAGCAGACACTGGGTCTCTACTTTGTGTGTGCTGGCTCCTTGCCCTCTGGGTGCCAAGGACAGCCCTTCCCTGGGCTCTGTTTATTTAAGCATTTTCCAGGTATCTGCCTGCTCTCCATGCAGTGAGACAGAGCACTGCGCTGCCCCACAGGTGTTTGTTGCTGTCTTTGAGCTCTTGAGCTGCCCTGACAGTGGGATGTAGATGTGAAGAAAAGTGGAGATTGACTGCAGATATGAGGCAGGTTCAGGAATCTTAGTCCAGTTAAATTCCTCTAATGAAAAATTTGTCTCGTATACAAAGTCTAGCTAATGCTAGAGTTTTTGCTAAACCAAGATAGGAGAGAATCCTCAAGTCAAAACAACCCAAGGAACAAAGTTTCCCTTTCTCCTCTGAAGAGTTTAACCCACAGGCCAGTAGATTTAGTTGACAGAGAGATTGGAAAATCTGATACATGCAGACAGATGCAGACATGTATAAGATACATGTCTAAGTAGTATAAGTAGTTACCTGTAGGCATAAGGATTAACATACAAACATACTGAGATTTGTCCTTGCAAATATGGGAATACTAGTACAAACACTGAAGTGATGGTTTCTGTACATCACATAATGATTAATTGTTGAACCTTGAAAATGTGTGCCCCAAATTTACCTATTTTGTGAATGAGCACAGAAGCAATCTGTCCCTCTGATGGCACCTGGCTGTCTGGACAAGCTCAGGTATCTGAAACTGGCTGAGATCTTCTCAAGGTTCTTTTACAGCCTGCCTGGGCTCTGACTGCTCCTCTGGAAAGGTGTGTTTTTTCCACAGCTCCTACCTCTGCCAGGCTGGTGTGGGTATCATGGCTAGCCCAAAACACCTACTGCACATCTGTGTTCAGGTGCCCAAATTTCTCCTTTCAGGAACCTTGCTGGAGCCTGTATTTAGATAAAATTTTGACCATAGTGGATTTTTGCCACTGGAAGAGCAACACACTGTGGAAGGAAGAAAAAAATTAGAATGGATTACATAGGGATTGCCTGACTAAAATGCTACCAGCTGTATGTTGGAACAGGGAGTTGTGTTACTGCAGGGAGGAAAGGGAGAAAAATGCCCACTTTGTTAGCTGAGAAAACCCAATTTGTAAAGTTCAAATCTGCATTCAGACCAGAGTCCGGGGTTATTTTGATCAAAGGGGTAAGTACAGCTTGCTGAGAGACCAAAACAATAGCCAGGCTGGGCTGGCAGGGAGGGAGCCAAAGCTTTCAGCCACCAGATTCTCATATCTTGGGAGCATTGAGCCTGGATATGGCTGTCTGGGAGTGAGTAAGTGCACAAAGCAGCTACATTTGGGAGTGCTGAGGCTCTGTCAGGTAGATAAGGCACTAGCAGGAGATTAGATTGCAGTGTGTTGATGGAGCATGTGTTTTGGGCAATAGCAGGAGGAACAGAAAGAAAAAGACAATATAATGTGCAGAAGATAAGGTTTTGACAGTATTGTCAATTATTTGAATTTTTGGATTTCCAGGAGAGCTCTCCTTGTCCAACCATGGGTGAACTTTCCTGCTGCTCCCTGCTGGCAAGGATCTGTGTCCTTGCAGGAGGTCCAAGGAATTTGCATTTGATGGTTACTGCAGCACAGAAGGGCCGGTTCAATGGCCACACTTGATTTAAGGTAGTAAACCATACCAAAGACAGGATTTATGATGTTGTTAAAGAAGCATCTGAATTGCTCAGAATTATTTTAAAACTGTCTTTACTGAATCAGAGTTCAATATGAACAACAATATGAACTTAACAGCACAAACCATTCATGTTCACCTTTTAAAATTTTTTTATCTCTCTTCATGCTGTGGTTTTTGTCCAAAAATAAGAATAAGTGGTCCTAACAACACCAGTCATTTTAAGAAATGAAAATGCTGATAGGATGAAATGGCTCAGCAGCAGAGAGCAAATTGGCACTTAGGGTTGCAGAGGCTACAGAGAGCTCCAAGTGCTGCATTCCCAATGAGGATAACACTATTGATTTATTTCATAAATTCACCTGCCTCTCACTGATAGATGGCTGCTTATTTTGGTCCCTGGAAAATAGTTCTGCACAATAACATAGGTGCATTGAATGCTCCAAAGGTCAGGCAACTTGAGCATGGGAAAATATTTGTGAATGAGGCCCAAAAAAATTACTGAAAGAGGTGATTTCTGGCTCAAAGATTAGTCTTCATTTAGAGACTGAGAATTTATTGCTGCCCAAACCAGCATTATCAGCTTTCTGTCAGCAACAATCATCAGGATTTCCTTTCCCAATCAACATGAGCTGTGACCTCACCGCTGCAAAGGTGAAACCCTGACAGGGATTAAAGGCTAATAGAAAGAAATGAGGTAGCAGGGCTGAACAAAGAGGAGCTTGTTACACAGCAATGGCCAACTCAGGCAGAATGTTACAGCTGAAACACGAGCCACCAAACCGAAGGTGAAAAAGAGTATTTTTAAGAGCCTGAGTAATGCTGGGTCTCCCCATCTTTCAGTGGAGAAGGAAGGCAGACTGCCATCCTTGCATCAGAAATTTTTGAAGTGGGATTAGAATAGCCTTGTGGTTTGTCAAGTGTTTAATTGCAATTCTGCAGGGACGCAGCCTCAAAGACACTGGAAACCAATTTAACAATCATGCCTATCATTATATACACCAAATTGCTCCTGTGCACATATAATATTCAGTAGTCTGAAACAGAGAGGCTGAGTCTAGGGCAAGGTTTAGAATGTGAAAAGTGATGAAAGGCAAATACATGTCTGATATTCATCAAGCAACTTAATCCATGGTGGAAGAGTGAAAAGAGGTAAAAAGGGGTTTATGTTGTTGATCTGTGAGTTACTAGTTTTTCTCACTCATCCCCCCAGTTCCTGGAACCAACAAGTGAGGCCATTTTTTTGGGAGCAGTTCTTTTCTCTTAAAGGTCACTCTTGGCTGCCACAATCTTAAAACCCACCACAGACTTGGTTCAAGTCCTAGTGCAAGCCATATGTATCATAACTTTCAGTGGACTCTGGATCGGTCCCTTTGTCAGTCACCGACATATCCCTGTTTTTTCCAGCAGAGGTAGACTTGTACTGTAGTCCAGATCCATGTCTTTTAGAAGTTTATTGCATGCAGGATGCTTTCTGCATGTTTCAAATGTATTTAACCCATCAACACAGGATAGCATCTCCTCCTGCTGTGTGCTGGGCTCTCTCAAAAGGGGACAGGATAATTTGACCTCTCACTGGAGAACTGAAATCACCTAACAGGGCTGAGGGTACTTGACACTTCATGGTATGAAGTCTCTGGGCTGTGGTCTATTCTGAGGCTGCAAGTAGAGGATTAGAAACCAAATCCATCTCAAACATACAAGAATACGATTGAATTTGATATGGACCAGATACTGTCATATTTGACATGGTGTTTTTGAGCACCTCTCAATCCAGCACAAAGAATCCAAGTGAATCTCAAGCAGAAAGGATGAAAGGAAACATTCTTGTTATAAGTACATGCATAAATCAGGTTCCTTGCTGATACTGAGCAGGCTTCAGAAACTATTTGGAATAAAAGTATCTCCAGCCTAACACATTATAGAGCTCTCTGAGAGGAATCAATGCGTCTTAAAACCCCCCCAAACCTTCATTATTTATATTTTAGAGATTAATGTCAGCCACAAATGCAACAAGGTTAAGTCCTTTTCTTGTAAAGAAATCACCATCTCAAGCAGTCTGGCTGATCCCCAGCTCCCAAAAGGTGGAGCTGCAGGAACAGCCTTCAGCTGCTTCTGAAATGTTTGTAAGCTTTCTCCAAACCCTGAGCTTGAGCCATGCGGATAATCCCCAGCCCAGCATTAGGAAGCATTAGGAAGCATTAGGATGCAATGTTCAGAGCTGCAGAGGGTAGCCTTGCTGAAATTCAACTAATAATGAAAACCTCTGCAGCAGCTTCTGAAGGCTGGGCAGTCAGTGTCCTTTCTGGGCTGATTTGGGTGGAGTTTGACATGGTTAAAACTTTTCACTCAATAGCAGTAAGATACTTAATTGTATGAAAGCCTTAGAAATATTAGATTTAGCAATGCTATGGCTTGAATTCCTTTAATTTAGTACTCTCAGCCTGAAGAGAGTACTATGAAGTATATGAAGCCCATTGGGGTAGAGGAATAATCAGTCTTGTAGCAAAACCCAAAGCTACTACCCAGCATTGAAAGGCAAGCAACAGGTTTTGGGTTTGTCAGACAGTTTTCAGAGAGGAAGACATGTACATAATGTTGAACTGAAGGGAAAATTTAAGTAGGGACAATGTAATTACCAGGCCAGGAAACTGGGCTAGGATCTTTATGAAAACTGCATGGATTGATGTCTGGCAAACTAATAGTCATGAATGATTTATTAATTTATATGATCTCTTTTGTTTTCAATTTCATTTTTAGTGACTGACCACCTGCAAAAAAGGTTTTCTCTTTTTTCTTCATCAAGTCTTCAGTGGTGATCAAACAGGATCCATTTCAGTTGCTGCCTTTCTTGCCAAATTCTTGCTTTGATCAACTTAATTTTGTTCATGCTATTTCTGCTTCATGCAGAAATAGCACTGGCTCTCCAGGCACAAGAAAACTAAAAAAGAGTGAAAGGCTTCAGTCTATTTTAAAGTTGGGTTCAAACATTTTTACCAACACCTGAAAATGGAGGAAGTTTTTCAGGTTTTTACAACATGGGAATATTTTAAAAACAAAATCAAAAGTCTCATGTGTCTTGGTCCCATGTCTTTGGGAATGAACACTGGAGATTTCACACTGGCATGTAGCCTAAGGCACCTGCATCTCCCTCAGCTCGCCAGGCATGCTAACAGTTCTACCAAACCTCTTATCCTACTGAATTAAGATATGTCCCTTTGAGATCCTTTCCTGGTATGTTTGAACACCTTTTTATTTGTATTATAATCAACTTGCAAGCACGCCAAGGGAAATAGCTGTGCCCTCCACAACAGGACCAATTAAGGGCAGAGATCAGCATTACTCAGCTACAACTATCAGAGCCCTCCTCATTTCCTCCCTTTCCCTGCAAACATACTCTAATCTGTTGTGAGCTGAAACTGTTTTTTCCGCTCCATATATTGAGGACAGACTTGGTGTTTGTATTGGCACAGGGCCTGACATGGCATTTGTGAGGATGAACCATGAGCATGTGTACTTCAGCTAGGCTGAACTAGGGAAATATGCACTAAAATCAGGAAAAACCTTCTTCCCCTCTCCTTCTGCTTCCAAACCAATAAGGCAAGGGGGAAAACATCCTTCAGAAGCTTTTCCTTTGCAACCTGCAGCCACAACTTCCTCTCACCTCTCTTGGCACGTACACACGAGGTCCCTTCACAGGGCTGGGGACTGGCACTGCTGCACAAGCAAGTTCTGTGAGGCAGCTTTTGATCGGGGGCAAGGGGAGGAAGATACAAGTGGCCACACATGGATGGCACTTTGGCTTTCTTTTCCAATAATTTGTGAGGCAACGCAGCTAAACTTTAATGGAAAAGATGATAATGTGCCCCTAATATAGGCAGTAATTTAGCGTATTCCCAGCTAGAACACAGTGGAGGGATCTCTCCAAAGAAGAAGTTACAACTCTGTACCTGAATTTTGTCTCTAGTGTGCTCCTGGAGTAGCTCTGTACCTAGCCCCAGGCAGCAGCAGTTCACACACTGCGATGAGCAAAACTCCATGGCATTATACAAAGATGTGTTCTGTAGTAAGGTTAATGTGAAATGTACAAAAGAGCGGTTTGGCATGTGGAGCAGGGAATGAATTGTGGGATCTTTTCACTTGATGGTCATCATTTCAGGCCTCACCCAAGCTGGTACCAGCCAAACTCCCCTAAACAGACTCTCCTGTTCTTGGGTGTCTTTCACAGGGAATCGTGGCTTTTTTCATGGCCACTCCAACATCCAAGTACAACAGCAACTCCCTGCTTGGTAACTTCCCAGAGACAGACTGTACCAACAGAGCCAAGAATTGATCCCTTTTCAACAGGCACCATCTTATGGTTCTACCTTTGCACTGATGTCTATCAGTGCTGGAACTGAGTGCCAGTTGAGCAGTTTATTTCTGTCCCTTTATATAGGAAAAGCTCCTGGGATACTGCCCTGGTGGTATTTGTGCTGTGCTCATTCTAGGGGCAAATCCAGACATTTTTTTCCAGCAAATGAAGACTGATGTAAAAGGAGATTAAATTTATGGGGGTATATGTGAATCATGTCTGTAGAGTGTAAGGGTTTTCAAGGACCACTGCAGAGCAAACTGTGCCAGGCTGAGTCCCTGTGCACTGTCAGAGATGCTCAGTATTGCAGCAATTGGGCTGGGAGAATGGCTACTGTGCACAGGGGTCATGGAGATGCTTGTCCTTGTTTGAGGCCCATGGCAGCTTCTTGATGCCCGAGTAACTTTTGTTTTCAAAGTCATCTACTTTCCACCTGTGCTCAGAAGTATGTTGTTCATCTCCTGGAGGTAACTCCTACAACGTATCTTGATTTGCAGTGTGACTGGAAAAAATTCTATCACTTCAGCTCATCAGATCCTTTCAGTAATTAATTGTATTATTCCTGCTGCTAAATCAGCAAATTTGGCCTTTTTTTCTTAAATAATATTCCTTGAGACTGTAATGCTGGCACTTAGTATTTGCAGTATTCTGTACTTACATTGTGATTATAAATGCAGTTTTGTGCTTTCATTCCTACCCAGATTATGACACACACACCCCATTTACTCCTCTTTTATCCAAATGCTGCAAATCTTTCAATGAAATTTTCTTTCCTCCTTCAAATTAAAATGCACATAAACATTTTTATCCTCACTTCAAAACTTGGAAAATTTCAGAGAATAATCTACCCAAGAAGAAAAAAAAAAAAGGTGTTACTTTTTTTTGTAAAATAAATTGAAAAACACTTTATTTGATATAAATTAAAAAATTTATATCAAAGGTGACATCATCCAAATTTTGGAAAGCTTTCCAAAGAACTGAGTCAGATTTATTAACTCTAGCAAACTCAATATAGTGTGATGGGGGTTTCTGTGATTGAAATGGATAAAACCTCTTTATGTTTAAGGTTAGGAAGAGCTAACTGAGACAGTCATCTCAGCATCTCCTCTAAGTAAATTATTAAAAATGCAAAGGTAGAAAAATCAGGAAACTGCAGTTAATATGTTTCCCTGATAGATTCTTCAGTCATTTATACCTCCTCTTTTTGTTTAATCATTAAATCAGTCAATCTTTTCTGCTTCACTTGTATCTGACTTCTATCGCTGTGTAGAGATCTTAGACAACTTTTCTCTCAGAAACCCTGCAGGGATTAACAAGATGTTTTTATAAATCAAAGGGGAAAAATCAAGAAAAGAGATTTTGTTTTTCTATAAGCAGACTGGCTTTACTCCCTTTGGAATTTTTTCCCTTTATTGTCAATAAGAAAAAATAATCTCCCTACACCTGGCTTACTGTGAAATCCTCTTTGCAAGTTTCTTAAATGAGAAAGACAACTAGGATGGTGGTTTTAAGAGAGATTATTGGACAGTGTCTAAAGAGGTTGATATACAACTTTAAATAGAAGGTATTTTTAAGAATTTGGGCTTGAGGAAAAAAAGTTGCTTTCAGTTCAACTCTTTGTTTGCCAGAGGTCAATGAATGATGAGGAAGAGATTACACATCAAGCAAATAATGTTGAATAATGAATTTGAAACTCTTCTGAAATTTTAAGCTTGTGTTTACTCATTTTCTTTCTTCTGCATTGGTCTGAATAAGTCTTCTTAATCAAAAAAATCAACCTCTGGAACAAATACTGATGTGTCATGTAGACCATGGAGCTCAACAAATGCTCTTGCTCTTTCTGGCCTTAGCAGAGTGAGTGTGTGGTTGTGGATGTTGTACCTGCTTGGAGCATGTACTTTGCAGGGTTTGGTCCATCCACCCCTTCTTGGGAATGTTTTCTCTTGGATGTACTTCTCTAGAGCTTTTCATGACTGGCATCTTTCTGCCCTGTGCTCAGATAGGCGTGGACAGCCTGTGCTGCTCTGACCCAGGAGGGGACAGAAAGGATGCAGATGTCACTTCTTTGTTCATGAGCTGCCTGTGGTTTCCTTGGGGTCTAGTTTGGGTATATTCTAGTTCTGAGCTGTCACAGCACTACCTACAGCTGCTGTGCCATCTACCCAGCACAAACTGCAAAGTGTGTCTTCCTTTCCAGCTCTGACTTGTCTTCCCAAAATCACTTGCCCCACTGCTCTGTGGGAAGGTGGCAATGCCAATTATCACATCCTGCCCTCTCACGCTTCCTGTCCTTTGTTCCTGCAGGCCCCCATCTCCTTACTTGTGTCAAGGTAAGTGTTGAACCACCCCACGGTGGATCAGCACCAGGAACTAATAAAAATTATAGCAAGAATATGATAATTCAAAATTGGAGCAGTTAAATTAAGTCACCAGCCCACAGGGATGTGTGGCCACAGAACACTCACAACAGCACAGCATGAGGTGTGGGGCACCAGCAACTAAGAGCAGGCAGGAGGAAGGAGGGCAGAGATTCTTGGAGTCAACTTCCAGCTTTCCTGCTGGATCAGCCCTCTCAATCAGCTTGTTCTTCTACTGGGTCACTGACTGATAGACCTCAAACAGTGGAGCAAGGATGGAAGTGGCCCCCAGGGCAAAGCAGGACTGCTGCTTTCCGAGAGCTGTCAGCTCCAACATCAGTCTGCAGCCGTCATGTGCACCTGGCTCAACTCCCTGAGCCAAATCCCCAGCAATCACCAGTGGAGGAGGGAGGCCAGACCACTTCAAGGCAGACCATTTAAGTCATCTTTATCTTCTGAAAGCACAGTCTCCTACAGGATAATCACTGCTGTTCCCCCCATCCTGGCCAACCTGCCAGGGAATACCTTGGGATAGAAGTAGGGCCATGAGGTGCAACTTCTTCTTGATGTTTGCCATTGCACCAAGCGCTGAAATACACCCCAGTTAGTGACACCTCAGTAAAATACCAGAACAGACCTATGTTGCTCTTGTTTAAAGGAATATATGAGAGTACAGCCAGTTGAGAATGAAGGTATCCCCTGAAATAAGGAATTTCTCAGAAAGGCTCTTCCCAACATATTAACATGTATCGATACCGGAGTAAAGCAACCCAACTTGTTTAAGACTGGAATCTTTGTTAAAGAGTGAACGCAGGCTGAATGTACTCTTGTGTTTAAATCTCAGCAGTCATTAATGGGATAGGAGAGGGGAGGCAGAAAAGAAAAAACAACCCATTCATGAAAAAACCAGTCACTATTTCTTCCTTTACAAACAAAGGGGAAAAAAGGGAAAAGAGCTCTCATGAGAACCTGTATGAATTTCCTTAAAAGAGTGTACTTTAGATGGAGAATAAGTTAAATTCTGTGAGATGTTTGGGTTACCAGGGTAACAACGTTTTGAATGCAAAATCAAATAGATGTATGAGCCCAAAGTAAATAATTAATGTGCATCAGTATATTTGAGATGGGTTGAAGTGACTTATATATTGTAGTCCTTCTTTATTTAATATTTCAAAAGTGTTCTTTGATTTAAAAGCAAACACTTAATAGGCCCCTTTTCAGACAATCATGTCCCCTTTTCTACAAAGCACTTTGAAAAGAGGCTAGTCATTGATGCCATCTAATAGAATAAACACAAAAATTTGATGGAGTCCAACAGAACAAAGGGGCCTTGATATATCAAGACACTTAAACATGGACATTATTTTAAGATTGGTAATCATCCCAAGACTACCCCGTTTCTTGCAAACTTCCATTTAACACCCTTCTGAATTCAAGCTTACATGGTCAATCTGCACTTTTTAACTGCAAGGAACATATCTTGGTAACTATTTTTGAAATAAGTCTTTCTGTAGTAGAGGAAAAGAGTGGCTATAGATTGGTTGGGGCTGGATGTGACTGTTTTCCAAGCAATTATCTCCTTATTGATACCTGTTTTCCTTGTTTAATACAATCAATTCAATCCAGGAGACCTGTTCATAGCAGCATGATAAAAGCAGCAAAAGTGAGTTAAATGAATTGAAGAGATCTCTTACAGGATCCTAAATTAGCCCTGGCAAGTACTGAACCTCTACTTGTTAACAGTTGCTAGTAACTGTGAATGATTGCTTTCTTCCCCCAAGATCTGACCATTTTTCCCATCATTTCTTCCCATCCTGATTGCTATTCTAGGGACCTACTCAAAGTTTGGGCTTCATAATTATTAGGAATAAAACATGGTCATTTAACAATGCCACTAAGCTGGAACAAATGGAGTTACTTTGCTTATTGAAGTTTGGGGCAAACAACAGAGAATAATATCCCAGAAGAGAAAAAACATACTGCGTGCCTAACATTATGGAAGGGAATTAAACTCTGACTTGCAGTTAGAAAATCGTTGTAACTACTTTCATTAGTCCAGTAAAGAAATTCAGTTCTTCTCTGAAATAGGAAGTGTTAAATTTGTAGCAATTTATTATATGTTGGAGTTTTTGCAGTTCACAGTGCACTTAAATGATTATAAAAACCAAGTTCTTAAGAACAGAAGTAGCGTTTCTTCCAAGGATTATTTCTGGAAGCTCCTATTTGCTGGATGTTATTTGTGTCCCTTTTCAAGTGGTGGTGATTTTAAGCAACTTCTGTTGCAGGGCTGAAGAAGGATATTGGTGAATAAGAACTCCTCTGGCTCCTGCAGCTCTGCTAATGGTCTGACCAAACATACCTTTCTGGGGGAGAGCAGCTGCACAGTTAAAGGTCAGCACAAGAGAAAGGGGAGCTCTGCTGACCTTCCCTGGGAAGCTCCAGCCAGATGACGGTGCCACACCACATCACTGCTGACAGTTCCTTGAGCAGATTCCTTCCATGGGCAATTAGCTTTCACAAAGCATGAATGGACTAGTTTTCTATGAGGAGACTGAATTTTAGCTGACAAATTAGACAGGTTCCCTGAGGCCAGAGTTATGCGGCTTTGCCAGTCTCACTAAAAATGTGATTTATAACAGATTCCTTAGCCGAGACACTCCTTCCTTCAGGAATGAAGGTGCACACTGTATTCAGACTCTTCATCTAACATGATGATCTTACAAATCTTTGTCTTGTGCAGGAAAAACTGACTGTTACCTGCTCTTGACTTATCAGGTGACTCCTCATCTGCCCATGAATGGATAGTGCCAGGAAATACAGTGCATATTTAGAAGTCAGGCAGGTACAGGTGTGAATAACATTTTAGGAGGTAAGAGTATATTAATTTGGGAAGTTACGTCAGATGTAGCTGGATGGAGTTTCTAGCTGTGAAAACAAGGCAACAGATTTTGTCTAAGATGGGACTCTGGCTTTTGATGATGCTGGCATAAAACAGAAGCAGAGGAGCAGAGGCTGTGGTGCACAGGGCTGCACTAATGATATGCAAATATATCTACCCTGCATGTTCCCAGCACTGGGCAGGAGACTCCTGATGCCAGGTGTTTGTGATACAGTCGGGGGCAGGAGGAGTCAAGGACAACTGTTCCATCAATGAGCAGCAAGCACAGGTAAGAGACAGAAGTAAAGTCTAGCAAACACAAATACCATATTGTGCTTTATTCCCTTTAGTTCTGCCTATAAACCAGACCACTCTGAAAGGGACAAAAAAAAAAAGAGATGTTTTCCCAAAGCTAATGAAGGACACAGAGTTTTGTGCAGTTGCAGAGTCACAAAAATGATGGGCAAGGAAAAAAGGGAAGAGAGAAGTTAGATCCCAGACCCAATTCCTGCCAACTGAGGCTCCACCTCTGACTCATCACAAGGTTTCTCCTCTTTCCCCTCCGGTGAAACCAGAATTTGTATTCTGTGAATATTAGCACTTGCTCAGATCAAAAAGCAGGCTCACCCATCCCTAACAGTGTCTTGAACATGTCTGTGTTTGCATGGAATTAATAGTTAATATTTCAATTATTAATTTATATTACTTAATAAGTGCATGCTGTGTTACAGGGGTATGAGGCACACTCAGAGACTGCTAAAGAATGGGAGGGGAGGCTAGCAAAGCCCACGTAGCATATATCTAGCAAATGGATAACATATGGCACACTGATGCACACACAGGGGGCTGATTTTATTTGGATGAGTTTTGGACTTAAGGAGAACATTGCACAGGTGAACAGATGGACAAATGCCTCCTTGCTTTTATCTCCATGTGAGTTGGGAAATTTATAGCTCTGAAGTATTATTACTCCCAGTCATTAATGAATGTGGGATTTATGAATTTAGAAGCCTGTCATACACATAAAAATAATGACTTCTTCAGAGGCCAAATCTTATAATCAGCAGATGCAGGAGGAAACTATGAAACTTAACTTACATTTGTAGCAGCTTAAAAAAGATGTTAGTTTAAAAAAATTAATAACCTATCACTTTAGTATACTGACATGACCTTGTGGAAAAAGACATATAAAACAGGCAAACAGGCATGGATCAAAGCTTCTGTTCAGATACATAATTAAACAAATGGTTTTGGACAGCCTTTACATACTGGTTTAAAAGAAACTTAATTTTCTTTTTTTTCAGATCCACTGGTATGACAGGGAGGTTTCATCAAATATTTCTTCATTGGGCTAAGGTTTTGAAATTGAAAAGCAATAAAATATCCATATATCTGAACCTTCTGAAATCCTCTGATGATGTTATTTTAATTGAAATATTTGTTCTTTTTTATAAGGTTTAGGTTGCATATTTCTTTCAATGAATATTACGCTAGCATAGGAAAATGATAAGAAAATAAGTTCTGAGATTTTAAAGTAGAACTTCACAAGCGTCATAGTATTATATCAAAATGAATGCTCACAATTTCCAGTGGCTTTTTCTTTTAAGTACTGAAGCTTTTCTTATAGCTGCAAAAATTGACAAAGTTCTAAAGAAAAATATTCTGGAGAACTGAAGTTTAACCCTTTATTTCTCAGTTCTGTCAGTGTAGCAACTCTGTCTATATATTTTCTCCTTAGAGACAAATAGATAATGTATGAGTAACTTTTAGTTACCAATATCATCTTCTCAAATATTATCTCATAAGATGACATTAGACTGGCTTTCATAAATTCTGCAAAAGCAAACTTTGTAGGTATTTGTCTCCTAACATGAAGATACTAACCCCAAGCCTACTGCTTTCACCTTACAAAGATTATCTGCTGACAGGTGTTGTACATACAGAAAACCTTCCAGTGGCTGGGTTATTGTGATTCAGAATCCCAAATTATCGTGGGTTGGAAGGGACATGTATCCTGTGTTTTTAGTGTACAAGAAAGTTGAATAGACTAACTCATATTTCACAGATGGAATTAACAAATTAAACGGCCTCTACACTGGCAGTGAATAATACAAATTCTGCAGTGGGATGATTTTAGGCTGAGTTCTGCTGCTCACTTTTTACCTCCACTAGATGTCAGGCTTTTGACAGAGCTGGCGGGGTTTACTCTTTCTTACTATGAAGCATGGTCAGGATCACAGCTACAATTCTCTAATTCCAAGCACCAGCAGTAACCCAAAATAGGAGATACTCTGAGTCACTATATGGGTTTTTCCTGTTCTTCATTATTTTAGACCTTGTTTTTTCCCTGCAGCAAATTTCTCAGCACTAACAAGGTACACCAATGTTGGTAAATGGGAGCACTGCCCATGCCCTGTGGGCATTTCCCTTTGCTCCTCCATTCATCGGCTTGATACATGTCTTCAGGAAGCCTACAGAACTGGTGAATTCCTCGAAAATATTCAAGCACATGCCTCTTTACTCTCTGACAGCAACCAGGTGGTGGGGAACTTTTCAGTTATTTCTGCTCCTTAGTAGGGATATTAGTTTCTATTTTTTGGGGATGAGATACAATTTCAGAGAGTGCTCCCATCTCTCCAACAGCATCTTTGTGAGACACCTGAAGGAGCCAGGCTGGCTCCCAAACTTAGAGATGAATTAAATTTCCCAAGCAATAGAAGGCAGATAGCATTTCCAGGACAGTACACAGGATTTTGTAAGAATTTGCTCACAGATGCAAACCAGTGGCTGCCACAGTCCCCAAAAGGTGTGTTTCCCATGTGGAGCTCTGCATATGTGGAGCAATCCCAGCAGGTTTAATATGCATGTGGAGAGTGATTCCATACTGTGGAAAAGCAATGAGTCTGCTTGAACTCCCTGTTCTGTGCCACAGAGTGACTCCACGGAAGCACAAAAGCCTCTTGAGCTCAACGTAGAGCACAGAGGTGATTTATGTGTACTGGCTCAATAGAAGCTTTTTGGATGCTCAATTGTCTGGACTGCTGAAGTTCAGAAAAGCTGTTGCTGCAATGAAAAGCAGGAAAACCCAAGATTTTCACATGAGAGAGGAGATCTGATTGTATTTGTATGGGAAATCTACACTATATGGCACAACTGTCAAATCTAGCTCCCACTTCACTGCTTGTGGGAGAATTTTCACACTGGCTTCTAGGACTTTAACACTAAATAGTGGAAAAGGTCACAAGAGGTGACTATTTACTGCATGTTCTCACCTTCACAGTCCTCCTCAAGAATCCTTCTTTACCACAAAACCTTAAACAAGATCCTTAGAACTTTTTTTGGATATGCTGTCTCTATGCAGCATTTCTACAAGCTCATTGCTTACTGCCTCATTCCCCACATCCATCATTTTTCCTTCAGCCTCATGACTGGTGTCAAGGGCAGCCTGCTTGTGGAGAGAGATGTCCTTCCCTGCTTTGTGTAGGGCCTTGTGCATCTGTGTCCTTTCCTACAGAAATTAAACTGTGGTAACCTTTTTTTCTCCTGCAGCAATGTTAAACTATATGTTACTCTAAATCATAGAATCATGGAGTGGTTTGAGTTGGAAGGGACCTTAAAGAGCATCTCATTCCACTCCCCTGCCTTCAGCAGGAGCACCTTCCTCTAGAACAGGTTGCTCTAAGCCCTGTCCAACCTGATCTTTAACACTTCCAGAGATGGGGAATACCCTGACACTCAAGAAGAAGAAAAATCAGTGACTTTTTATTCAAATTTGTGTTAACCCTGTAACAGGGTCATTCTCTATCCATGAGAATAAATTTCTAAACAGAAGGAGGTCTCTCCCTGGCACCTCGTAGCATGGGAAGAACTGCAGGATGACACAACAAAACTTCCTCTAATTCAGCACCATCTTTTTACAATTCAACTGCACTTCCTTCTGTACCAGACAAAATCCTGACTCTAGATTCTACATATTATACATCAACTGGTACATGAATGAGGTGAAATTCATGTATCATGAAATTCCTCAGTCTACCAGGGAACCTTTGGGTACCAGATATTTTAAGTAGCATCTCTTTGATCCAGCTGACCAGGGCAAGGATAGTGTCCATCCACAGGCTTATGTCATTGTCTAATATGATGAGGATAATGCTGATCCAAACAAAAACACTCCATGCAAATGTGGAATAAAACCTTTGTGAAGGGTAGATGAATCACAAAATTCCTCATTATCTCTAGAAACTGGACTGCATCTAACAAATGAGGCAAGAGTCCCTGCAGTGACTCGGAGCCTGACAACAGTGCAGCTGACAGCATTTCATCTGTGTCTGCTTCTCAAAAGACATAATTTGTTTCCAGGACAAAATGCAAGGGCTTTGAACATCTCTGAGGCATTGCAGGCTTTTTTTCCAGATGGAGGGATTTCTTTCTTATAAAGAATTAAATTTATTTATGATATTACACAACAAACGAGTGACACATAAATCTCAACATCAAATGTAACTGCTCTTTTATGGCCTTCAGACACATGTGTAACATCTCACCTGAAGCCAAATAAACTCTGTTTAGTAGTTGGCTTCAGATTGCAATAGTTATTCTTGGGTTTGAGACAGTCTGCAGTATCCATTTCATATGGATTCTGTTTTACCTTCAGTGTTTAAAAAGATGGTCCTACCTCCTCTCAGATCTGCTCTTCCTCGTCTTAATGCAGGTGTTCAGAATTCCTTGGCAAGGCAAGGAATGCCTGTAATTTGCCCAGTATAAGCAGGAAACTGAGGGCACGTTGGCAGGGTGTGCTCCACAGATTTAGCAACAGAGCCTAATGCAAAGCATTTTTCCAAGTGCATCGATCAATTTCACTAGATCCTATTAAATAACAGAACAAAAATAAAAGCTTTTGGTCTACAGCTTCAAAGCTGTGTGGGCTAAGTCATACTTAATATAACGCAGGCCCAAAATAAGAGTCAGAAAACTAGTATTTATGCCGGAAACATATAAAATATTTATGCCGCAGGATTTGCTTCTTTACTGTAAAGTAATTTTTTCCAGAGCCAAATTTTATCTTCTGATGGAAGTTGCCCCCAGTAAAAAAGAAGCACAGTCAGTATACACACTGTGATTAGAACAAGTGGCCCTCTCACAACATTTGAGATAGGAGGGATTCAACATCTTTGACCTGCTGTGCCTCCTGCAGAGCCAGTGTTTGCTGGAGTGGGGCAATTGTCTTCCAGAGTCTTAGCTAAGACAGGTCCTTCTCTGTCTCCAGCTTCAAGCACTGTTGCCTCAAGAGCATAGCCTACCTCTTAATTTGATGGAGAATTCTTAAAAGTAAGTTTACATTGTTTTGTTTTCTGCTGTAGTTGGCTCTAGGTGGATTGTTTCCCTTCTTGTAGTTCCTTAAAGCTGCGGTAAGTATTTAGACTGTAAACTCTCTGGGTGAAAAGCGGCATCTTTAAGGGATCTGCCTGTTGTTCACAGAATTAGGTAGATCAGATGAGCTTAAGATAAAACATCTGTGAGTAATCTGGAAAAAAATCCTAGATTTTATAATGTATATAAGAATTGACTGGATGTTGAACTCTTAAGAGTGTCTTCCCTGTGAGAGTGCCCAGAGAAGCCGTTGCTGCTCCTGGATCCCTGGAAGTGTTCCAGGTGGGATGGGACTGGGAGCAACCTGGGATAGTGGGAGGTGTCCCTGTCCAAGGCAGAGGGTGGGACTGGATGGGCTTTAGGGTCCCTTCCAACCCAAACCAGGCTGTGATTTGATGACGATTGTCTAGCAAAGCTTTCTCCAGTGCTTGGCCACAATTATTCTTTTTATCCATTGGAAGCTAGTTTCCCACCCACCCACATACAGATTAACTTTTCATACGTGTTTAGAAAATGCTGGACGATATTTAAAAACAAACAAACAAACAAACAAAAAAAACTAAAAATGTAGCATTTAGTTAAAAATATTTTAAAACCTGACACAAAGTAGTATTTATTCACAGAATCACAGAAGAGCTTGGACAGAGAAGGACCTTAGCAACTGTCTAGTTCCACACCCCTGCCACAGCCTGGGAGATCATTAGGATATTAAGCATGAAATAGTGATTCCCGCAACTTATGTATTTTTATGTTAACATTTGTTTAATTATACGTATCTCCAAGAGCACACGCGGAGAGGTGCGGGGCGGCAGCAGCAGCGGGGTCACGGGAGCCGGCGCCGCGGTGAGCTTCCGACGTGGAAAAGGAGGGAGAGCAAGAGAAAAGCAAGGGAAAGGCGAGGGACGCGAGAAGAAAAAGACGCGGAAAGGCAGCCCGCCCCTGAGGCAGAGCGGCCATTTTGGGGCGGGGCCGCGCCGCCGCCATTTCCGCGCGGGGGGCGGAGCGGAGCGCGCCGGGGCGGGCGATGGCGGCGGCGGCGGGAGAGCTGCCCGCGGCCCGCCTGGAGAGCCTGCGAGCGCTGTCGGCTCTGTTCCGGGAGGCGCAGCCCAGGTAGCGGGGAGCAGGGAGCGGCGGTGCCGGCGGATGTCGGGCAGGACTCGCCTCGGCTCCCAGCGCGGTCCTGCCCCTCGCGGAGTCGGCTGCGGGCCGGAAAAGAGGCTGTTAGTGCGCACATAGGGGTGTGGATCAGGTCCTTTCTGGAGAGGTTCCGCACCCCCAGCCTTCTTCTGGGTCTGTGCGTGTCGGGGAGTGATCTGTCCCTTCTGTCCTGCCCCGGGGGGTCCGTGAGGAGCTGCAGTGTGCTCAGTCCTTGTGCCTGTAGCACGGAGGAAAGGTGCTTGTCTTTTAGTCGTGGGTGGCGTAAAATATTCTGAAGATACAGAATGGCTTGGGTTGGAGGGACACTAAAGCTCATCCCATCCTGCCCTTGCTATGGGCAAGGATACCTTCCACTATCCCAGGCTGCTCCAAGCCCCATCCAGCCTGGCCTTGAACACTTCCAGGGATCCAGGGACAGCCACAGCTTCTCTGGGCAATCTGTGCCAGTGCCTCACCTGCCTCACAGGGCATACATCCAATCACAGGTCTAACATCCAATCTAAACCTACTCTATCAGGCTGAAGCCATTCCCTCTTGTTCTGTCACTTCAGGCCCATGTAAATAATCTCCACCTTCTTGTAGGTTCCCTTCAGGTACTGGAAAGCATCAGTTAGGTCAGCCCAGAGCTGCTCTTTGGGCTGAGCACTCCCAAGTCTCCCAGCCTTTCCTCACAGCAGAGATGCTCCATCCCTCTGATCACCTTGGTGCCTCCTCTGGACTCACTCCAGCAGCTCCATGTCCTTCCTGTGCTGGGATCCCAGGGCTGGAGGCAGCTCTGCAGGTGGGGTCTCACCTGAGCAGGGCAGAGGAACAGAACCCCCCTCCCCTGCTGCCCACGCTGGGGGCTCAGCGCAGCACAGCGGGGTTCAGGGTCCCAGTGCACATGGCCAGGGCATGTCCAGCTCTCATCCTCTGGCATCTCCAAGTCCTTCTCCCAGGGATACTCCACCTGCTCATCCCCAGCCTGGATTGATCTCTGGGGGGTTTTCCTGACCCGGGTGCAGCATCAGCACTTGGTCTTGTTGAACCTCATGGGATTTGCATGCACCACTTCTGGGGCTTGTGGTGCCTTTCCAGGCAGACACCTTAGGTGAGATGTAGCTGTGGGAGCAGCAGAAGTGGGTGAGATGTGCCTGTGTGAGGCCCTGCTGGGTGACAGTCTTGTTCCTATGTGAGGCCAGAGCTTTGGATGAGGGTGGTGACTGTGGGCCTTAGGAACAGAGGGCATGCACTGTGTGGCAGGGTGGGCTGCACTGGCTTAATGGGAGGAAAGGTTGGATCCCCTCAGTAGGTTTAAGATGAGTGAAGACAGAATGGGGCTGCTGGAAAAATGGGGCTGATATTGAGCAGTGCCTCTAAGATCAGGGAGACCTTTGAAATACCACACAGCACTGTTGGTTTTGGCAGAGGCTGGGTTTGCAGAGGTTCAGCTGAGAGACTGGGCTTAGAGGAATGGGTTTTGCTCTTCCTGGAAGGAGCGAGAAGGCACAGCACAGTGGAAAGCTTGTGCTCACTTCTAGCAGTAATCATTTGAAGGTGTCGAAGCTGAGAATGAAGAAACCAGACTTAAGCTTGGTGTAAAATCCAGCTGGTGGTTTGTTTTGATTGTTTGAATTCCTAATATGGTTTTGTTTCTCAAATCCACATTTAAAAGTTGGGGGGGCGAGGGGGGAAGATGTATTCACAAATATTTTTTTGTAGTCTCCATGGGTGCAGGAGACCTAGGAGACCTTGTTCTGTTGTTCATCTCAGTTTCTCTGGAAAGAAGGGAGGACCTGTGCAAATTTTGGGCTTGTGGGCTGATGCTTTCTCTGTCTCACTCCCCAAAACCTCTGCCACTATGTTTGAAAGAAAAGTAGATATTCCCCAAAACAGCCAAGTTGTGTAGGTACAGGTGGGCTGAAAGAGAGACACTGTAGTTGCCCTTCCAGAAAGACAAAGCTGTAGCATTACCTTACATTCCATAGGATGAGGCAGAATGGATCTAGGAGCAGCTCTGGCAGAAAATTGGCCAACTCTGGCAAATCCTGTTGTTGGTGCTGTTCAATCACGAAGACACAACCCAATGGATGATTCATGTTTGAAGGTGTGATATTTAGTGGCAATTCTTTTGTATTAATGGGACTGTTCAGTGTTTGTGGAAACAAAATACATTAAAAATGTGGGTCTGGTATTCTGTAACTCAGAAGGAAATAAAGTGAGGCAACAATGTCCCTACTATGAGACTGATGTGGAATTTGGGAGACTAGCATTTGGCTATGTGATTTACTTGAGGCTTCCAATGATTTTAGTTGATTTCTTTATGCTTTCTTTACTAAGCTACAAAAAACAAGAAAATGGCTTTATTTTGTTCCTTGGAATGTTGTGAGGATGAGTCCTTTACAGGTTTTTTAGGGACTCTACTTACAGGAATGGAGTTGTGCAAGTACCTAAAACTTAGAGTGGTAATACAGAATTGTAAATTCGTGGATTTGTTCACATAGTTCCTCACTAGTTTTGTGGGGTTTTTTTGGGCCCTGGGCTTTTGAACAGACTTTCATTACTGTTTTAAACACTGTGTTCACTAGAGTGGTATCTTGTAGTTTCTGCTTTTAACAATCAAACAGGTCTTACAAGAAGTGACAGTAATCTTCCTTTTGACATAGGCACAGGAATTCTGAATCATTGTTTTGACTTAACAAGAAATTGTGCATGTCCTTGTCCAAGAGCTGGCCTGCTGTAGCCTTTGCCTCTGCTTCCTTTTGTATTCCTGCTGAACTTGATGTGGAGATGAAGAACAGGTGGCAATAGCAAATTGTGGAGCTGCTGTGTTAGGCAACCAGACACAGGAAATAGAAGTTTGTGGAATATCCGCAAAGCAGTTCTGGATGGATTTCAAGGCGTCTTTACAATGCAAGGTATTATTTAATCTAAAATCCATTTAGGAGGCTCTTTGGCAGTTCTATAAATTAAAAATTAGGGAAAAGATTATGGAAGGAAAATATTTTCCATTTCAAAAATAAGTTTTTAATATTTATAACTGTTGCTTTGTATATGAGTATTTGTTGTACTGCTGGAAAATTATTATTTTTAAAAAACTGTTAGTAAGTATTGCTGTGGAAGTTTCCTGAAGTCAGTCTTGGCTGGTTTCTTAATATCAGCTAAATATTTTCCTGCTGTTCTTGCTAATTTGAGGATTTTTTTATTCAGAAGGACAGTTTTCATTAAAATTCCTTTGTAGTACACACTCAAATTGCAGTGCTATTTGAATGCTTAGGTACAAGACTCACATGTAAATTTTCTCAGAACATAATCCTACTTTATCAAACAACATTTAAGTCAGTCCATCTTCATTTGGAATACCTTTTGCTTGCTCACTTAGGCTTTGAGATTTGGTTTCTGCCTGGAATGGTCTGGCTTGAGCAGTCTGGATTTTCTTTTGTAGGGTTCAAGAGGTGGATTTGGAGTTCTGTCTCTCCTTAATGATGTAAAAAAAATCAACATCTCCTTCCACATTTACAGCAAGGACAGATACTTCCTTGTGTACCCCACACTTGTTCCATTGGGACACACAAGGTTTTCATGTTTGTATTTTACTGGAAATGTCTGCACTCTTAGGGTTTTTTTTCTACTTTCAATCTAATTTTAAAAGAAACATTGTCACAGCAGCTCAGCATGCTTCTGATCCAGTGTCTGACTAAAAGTTCTGTTCTGCTGCATAGCTCTGCCAGGAGAGTGGAGCTTTTCCAGCACAAGAATAACTTTAAGGTGTCCTTTTACCCATGGAGTCACAAAAATGTGCACAAAAGTTCTTCTGGCTTCTTTCGTATATCTTTCACCAATTTAAATAAGTGAATGTTGTACAGTAGTATGTCTTGACTGACCACTGGTTTCTGTATTTTGCAGTTGGGTTAGGAAATGACTGGTTTCATGGGATAATCCAACAAAAGGCATAGGCTGATATGAAGGAAACTACAATGGGCTGAGTGGTCCCATTTTAGAGTAATGTCAGAGTTTAAGAAATCAGAACTGCTAATAGTTCTTCTCAGTGTAGAAAACACTCTCTAGCTGAGGGCTACCTTACCACACCATAGCTCTTCTGACATTTAGAAAAACTTGTCTCTGGTGCATTTCCCATGGGGACTGTGGTACATCAGCCACTGAGTCTTCTCTTGGCACATAGTGAAGTGGCAGGAGCTGCCACAGTTGAAGGTTCAAGTTCCATGAATATATTTTCTTCGGTCTTGAAACCAAAACCAAATTCCAAACTTTCTTTCTGGTTATGTAAACTCCACTGTTTTCTTTATGACTGAGGGCCAGCTCTGCTTTTGGTCTTTGTTTTTTGTGCCTCTTTGGTATTTTCTCTTTAGTATTGCACCACTGTAAAAGGTAGCTTCTCCCCCATAATTCTCAGTGATGCAGCGGTGGTTTTTTTAATGTTTCAGTGTACATGGAGAATGTGTAAATAGATTGATCTTGATCAATAGATTTGATCAAGGTTGCAAAACGAAATACATGCTTCCTGGAGATATGAAACCTAATGTTGTGGTAATTCAGTGATATTTGCATATGTTGTTGTAGTTCCTACAGCACTGCCCCTTCTTTGTAAGTTTCCTTCACGCCCCAACAGACCTCAGCATTGGAGACACTGTACTGTCAGTAAGATGTAGCCTAGCATAAAAGTGTCACTATTGGAGAAAACAAATCTGTTAAGGGACTTAGAAAATGTGGACTGTGAGTAAAGACTTAAGAGTTTTGTTTAGTCTAGGAAAGAAAACATGGCAGGAGCAGAGAAATAGTATCTCCAGACTTGTCTAAGGGTATGCTTAGGGACAAGGTGGATTGACAGTGTTTAGTTAACGTTGAACTTGATGATCTTAAAGGTCTTTTCTAATCCTGGTGATTCCATGGTTTGATTTATGGACATGATCACTTAGGAAGGAGAAGAAATTAGAAATTCTAATTGTGCAAATGTGTAGGCATTTGAGTGAGCAGCAGAATGCAGGTAATATTATATCATCCAGTAGTGTTTGATCAAGAGGTTTTTAAATTCTGCTGTAGGAAGAGTTTTCTGTGTGGACATTTTATTTAATGCTACTTTATATTTTCTCTCATCTCACTTTCTTCTATTTGATTCTGAGTACATGACAAGCCTATTTAAGGTTCAAGGAGGCTGCATCTGGATTTCCTTTTCCTGATCCCAGTCAGAAGTATTGGATGAGCAAATTTATTGAACTTCCCTGTAGCAAGGCCATAAACACTCTCTAGTGTGGCTTCTCTCCACCAGCATGTGGTATCAGAACTGAGTTAGCAACATTTGTCATGTGTTGTCCTCATCTCTTTTGTGGACATAAAATCAGGGCATAGAGTAGACGAATAGCTGTAGTTTGGAAATGTTGTTTACTTCTCTGTGACAGGTCATCTGTAGATGTGTGTGTCCATCCTGGGAGCCTGGTGAATCTTCATGGAGCAGCAGCATCAGCTGTCATCCAGCTTGTGGTTTGATAGTTCTGTTTTCATTGGTCTGGGTGCGCCTGGTACCTTCTATGTTGTGTCTGTGTTGGTCTGCTGAGGTGGAACAGAGTTGGCTTTTTCCCTTGACTGTGATTCACACATTTCAGAATGGTGCTTGTGCAGCCACCAGCTTTCTCCATGACCTTTGTCCCTCTGAGGAAATATGCAGCAGGCTGGAGCTTCTGATACCGTATTCTTCTGAAACATCTAATGCTAGACATGTAAACTATGTTTATTAAATAAAGCAATTCCTCTTAAAGCAGCATGCAGTGTTATGTATAAATCTGCCAGCTGTATGTATTAGGGAGAATTTTTTTTTTCTTTTTAGTAAAATTCCAAAAGAGCTGTTAAAAAGTCATGAGGGATACTAAGGCAACGCAACTCTCCTACAGCCCCTTTTCTAAAAAAGCTGATGGGAAGATTTTTGTTCTTTCTACTTGAAAGACTGTGGGTAGTTAAATATTCTGAATAACTAAAGATTGCTAAAGAAGCATCTGAAGATTGCTACAGAAATATCTTTGGGTTTACAATAAGTGTCAATGTCATAGGCTTCTTGGTAGGAGTGCATTTATATTTTTTCTTCACCACAAATATATGTGTTTCAGAGAAACAGCAGAAGAAAGTGTATTTCGGAATGTCCTGGAAATCCTGACAAGCTCCTCAAGTGCCATTGAGCAGACCTGTAAGGACTCCTGTGGACTGGCAGATCTGGACACCTGCCTGCTGCTTATAGCAGAGTGCTTCAGATGTCTGAGGAATGCCTGTGTTGAGTGTGCCAAGAATCAACATGTCATGAGGTACAGTTATGATCCCTTTTAGCCCATACCCAGGTATGACCTTCTGATGTTTATGTGGTTTTAAAAAAGGGATTCTTATTTTACACTGCTGTGTTAGTTGATTTATTAACTGGCATTTCCTGCTTGATACAATCACTTGAATTCAAATATGCTGGAAACAAAAATAGCTGGCCTATTTGTAGGTCAGTTTGGGGCCCTGCTCAGTAATAGAACAAAGTGTTTGGGTCCACAATACGAGTTGATTTACACAAATGATATAAGCCTGTTGGAAGCCTGACTGTAGAACTATCCTTTTTTTATCTTTCTTTAATTTTTTAATGATATAATGAATAAGTAAATGGTCTTAATAATCAGTTACAGGTTACTATGTATTTTAAGGTTCATTTAGATGTCTGGCTTTACTAGCAAAACACAGCAAGTAGAACTGTGCATATTAATCCTGATACATATATACAGGCAAGCTGAGCTTAAAGGATATTAAGTCAGTCTGGCTCCTTAAGTTATTTAGCCTCTCTGTTCTTTGCCTGTGTCTGTTGCAACATTGAGGGATGCTTGTGATACAACCAGCTATAGTTACCTGATAGTCTGGTTGATGTTTTTAAAAAATCCAGCAAAATAGCAACGAACACCCTTCTTGCCTAGATGCCCCACAAGAACCCCAAACCAGCCAACCAACAAAATAACCCCCCGAACTTGTTAACACCAAGTTAGTTGTATCAAAGAATTATTGGGGACTGTAGTCTTAAAAAATGGCTTCTTGGGATTTGTCAAATTTGATTTATTGGACTAAATGTAATTTTGACATGGGACCAAGTATTACTTTCTGTGCTGGGGCAGAATTCTGTTAATGCCAGAGAAATTGCAATGCAAATCATTTGGAGAGTCTACCTATGATTCCTCCTCGCTGGAGAAAGGAGAAATGATTCCTTTGCCTTCTCTGCTTCTCTCTTGAGAGTTGTGTATGTTTCCCTTTGAGCTGGCCCTGTTGTTTTTTGGTAGCTGTCACTAATTGCTTTGTTGGCGTTGAAAATCCTCCAAGTTTATTATGAAGTAAGATACATGATTCTTGTTCTGGATGCTGACCTCCAGACAAAGTAAGATTTTTACACAAATAAAGCTGTTGAAATTATATGAATAATTTGCTAATGTTTAATATTTAATGTCTGATAGGAAGAATAGCAAAAATGGAGGAAAAGGTACTTAGCTCTGAAGGTTCTGTTCCCAAAATTGATAAAATGCAGGATGATGCAATAAACCCCTTTGATTTGCTTCTGATGGTAGTAGTGTGGCTGCTGATAGGCAGGCAATACTGTAGGAGAAGTTATTTTTGTTTCAGAGGTCCTGAAGATGATAAAGATTTACTATTAACTTTGGTGAAAAGCCTTTTAAATTTTTTGAGTGTATTTCATATCAAGTAAATAATAATGTTTTTTTTTTTTCTCAATTTAATAATAGGAACTTGGGTCTCATCTCTACATCTGTCCATTTGATAAAGTTGCTTCATGGAATACAAATCAAAGAAGAATTGTTACTGACTGGTAAGGCTGGAGATTTTGTTAAATGTGTATAGCCTGCACTTTATTTTTTCACACGGGTGGTATGATGTCACTTTACTCATGCATTTGTTTTATAAATAAGCTTAATTCTTTCTTGAATTGCAGTTAAGAATTGGCCCTCTCTTAGACTGCTTAAAAAAGGTCTCAGCCTCAAGTCTAGTTTAGCTGTATTTTCACTGATCTGTTCCTTACAGATTGCTAAAGGAAAGATATGTGGAAACTTTAATATGAAGCAGGATATTTGGTTTTATAAAAGAAAAAGTTAATGTAGTACCTCCGTTCAAAATACATTCTGCTGTTTTACTGTCTTCTGTATTTTTATTTGTTGATACTTAAAATAATTTATCTGATTCCAGCAAGCAAATTTGACTGTGACTTCTTAAAAATTATTTTTAATTTTCATTTAGTGTATTTCTGGTGCTGCTTTTCTGTCGTTCTGTGAAAGCAGGTGAAACAGCTGTCATACGGTACCTTACCCTCAAATAGCTGTATGAAGCTGTGAGGGAGCAATGAAGTCCAGACTGGGTTTCCTTTTTGCTCATGTGTTTGTCTCAAAATGAAGCCCTGTGGGAACGTGAGGGTATTATGCTTAAGCCAAGTTCACTCCTGGACCTGTTGCTGGAATCCTGCTGCCAGGGAAGGGTCGATGATGCCAGCACAGCCCTTCAGTGTGGGAGGAGCTGAACTATAAGCTCTGTGGGTGGCAAAAAGGGCTTGCTCAGTGGCCCTAAAGAGGAAGAATTGATGGTGCACATGGGTGGCTTTCAAGCCATGTTACAGGAAGGACTGGGAAAGGTCATGGAGGGCAAGAGCATCCTGCCCCGCAGCTGTGAACTGCTTTGCAGACCAGCAAGATAAAAGGAAAAGTGATGGGAGCCAAAATGTTGCTTCTGTCCTGCCTGTCTCTGTCCCTGCTAGGGCCCTGGACAGTAGTGCGCTTAAAAGCCTGTACTGCGAAAGTGGGCTTCCACCTTCAGCTTCTTCAGGGCATCAGGAAGTGTGGTTTAAGAATGCCGCCTGCCAGAGGGGCTGCCCAGCACCTGCAGGAGAGGGAGCAGGATGTGTTCATTGTTGGATACAGGAATAGCCTGAGGTCTTCCCTTGGGCTTCATGGCTGCTGGCCTGTCCTTGCTGGGCTGTCACATGTGTGCTGTTCTCTGCTCTTGGGTTTGAAGAAGGAGAGGGAATGCTGTTGAGCAAAAAGGAAAGGAGGGTAAAACCCAGTAATTTGATTCTCTGCTTCAGGCACTTTTTCCTAGCCAGAGGATGGTGTAAAACCTCTGCTTGTCAGCATTGATTATAAGGGTGGCATTGTCAAGACAGTTTTTAACAGGATTTTGGTAAAAGTTGTTTTGTGACTGTTACTCTGCATAACCTTTCAGTAAATGCATCTGAGTTATAACTAAGATTTGCTGTATTTACCCAGGATTGGTGGTTCATGTAATGCTGTAAGTAGCATTGATCTCCTTGGGGAACCTCTGCAATGAGCATGGCTCATGTATTCCATGTATTTTAGTACAACAGAAAAATTGTAGACAAGCAAATGTTGCTAATTCCTTGCTGAGTGATCTGATGAACTTTATTCTAAGTGAAAATTAATGTAGTGCCTAGAGCACCGATTCCTTCTGCAGGGTTTACCTCAGAAGTTAACAGTTACATTTGACTGTGGATTATTAGTTGTACCAAAGCAAATTGCTAAATTGGACGTAGCACTGTTGAAATGAAAGAGACACATGAAATTAGTAAATGGTACTGTGTTTATTAACTGTAATTCTGTTTCATGATTCTCCTCATGTTTCATGTAGGAAATCAGGTCTCAGGGCTAGAGTAGCATGTGTATTTTGTTCTTGCAGATAATTACGTGTTGGGTGAAGTATTTCAGGTTGTTCATTTGGGTGTGTCTCATTTCCTCCCTCTTGGGTTGGATTGGATGATCCCTCTTGGTGCCTGTGGAAATTCTTAAGGTTTTTAAAATACCTTCATGTTGCTTCCATAGCAACAAAGTACAAGGAGGTGGTAAGGCTGTACTGCAGGGTGAGCAACACTAAATGATGTTTCAGATTATGTTCCTGTGAAAAATTCCCAGAAAAAATAATTGTAGGCTAAATAAACTTGAAGTTCCAACATTACCATATTTACAAAGATGAGATTGAAAATTCTTTCTGCAGACTGAAATATTCATTTAACCTGATCTATGGCAGGTTTGCACTCTAATCCACTAGTAGCTGTTAAGGCTGGTAAGTGAGTGGTGTGGTAATTTTTGTTAGAAAGTTCAGTGTAGTACAATTTCAAATGGATAAAACGAGAAATTAAATAAAAGTATGTCTTGTTTGGCCACTGCTGTGACCTGTGTGATGATTAAGGGAGAGGACACAATCAAAGAAACAAAAAAGGTGATGTTGCACAAAGTGATATGACTAAAAACTGTTGCTAATATTTATTCAAATAAATCCAGACTCCTTTGCATCCTCTCTGCTAGGAGTAATACTTTAAAAATAGTTGCCCAGGGATTATATACATGATTAATTGGGCTCCTCAATTCAGTATATTTACTGAAACAACTCTACTGCATGTTTTCACCGTACATCTTTTTCTTTTTTTTTTTTTTTTTTTTTTTAGTGCTTTAAAAAACTAGATAAATTTATGTATGTTTGTAATACTTGTCCCACCCAGCTATGGAAAAAGTTAATGTTTTGAGTACATGATATACCACTGAGGCAATGGGCCAGAATCCTTGAAGGTGAGATGGGATGTCTGTCCTGAAATAGCTGTTTAAAACTTCAGGTAGGTTGAAAAATAGTTAATTCATACATACAGCATTAATAGATTGTCCAATCCCACATACAAGCCAGCTGTCACCATAATAAGAGTCTCCTTTCTTTTTGATACTTGCATTTAAAAAACACTAACATTTTTAGTCCTTTCTTTTATGGTATCGCTACAGTTAGATGTTTGACCCCACTCTTCCTCCTTGCCTACTTCCCATTTATTTTGAGTTGAACTCCATAGCCTAGTTTTATTTCCCATAATTGCTTACATAGCACATCTGTAGTAATCAAAGACAGTCTTAAAACTAATATCTCTTACAATTAATCTGTCTTGAGCAATGCGTATTTTGTACTGCGTGGAGAAGGGAACCTTCTCTGAGGAGTTGCATGAAGAAGCCAACAGAACTTGAATATTCCTGGTGGGAAGACAGATAAGATGATAAATGCTGCCCCCTTTGCCCAGTTCAGAATTAATTTGGATGGGGATTGAAGATGCAGAAACTGTACCTGCTCATGCAGAAAGACTACATGCAAGAAGGTCTTTTATGTTTCTTAACTGATTTGAGACCACAGTCTTCCAACAAATAGTTAATAAGATACTAAATTTTTTAAATCTGAAGGAAAAAACTCCCTGCAGGATATAGATTTAATGGAATTTCTGAAGTACCCTCTCCACATCCCTTTTGTTTTAGGTTTTTTTTTTTTTTTTTTTTTTTTTTGTTTTGTTTTGTTTTGTTTTAATTAGAGGACTCTCATAACAGCCTTTTTTTCTGCTGTGGGTACAAAGACCAAGAACACTTGCTGGTGGAGCAGCTGGTGAAGCTGCCAGATGAACTTTAACTGAACTTAAATCAGACCCAGATCTCTTAAGAGCTCAGAAGTAGTTCAGTATGTTTGGGATTGCAGCAGACGTAGGAAATATCCTTGTCAGAAGCCCAAGTAGAAAATCTCCTTCACTTCACAGCATGTGTCTTCATTTGGTTGTGGGGTTAAGTTTGTTTGGTTTTTTTTCCTTTTTCCTATGGCAAATCTTAAGCTTTCCAGTGGAATCCAGCAGATCTTTGTGAAGGTTCATTGAGGTTTGTCGAGATGATGGATCTTTAGGTTCCAGAATGTGAGAGCTGGATTTAGGATCCCTCTCCAAAATCTGTAAAAAGCCCGAAGGATAGCTCTCTGTCTCCTTGATAAGTTTCAAGCAAGGACATGCCTGTTTTGTGGCAAGCTCATGTTCTATAGGCAGTGTCCCATCTGATCCTTTCATTGATTCCCACCCCGGCTTGGACAGAAGGAGCTTTACTGTTTTTGTTTGTAAACAGATCTTCTCAAACCTTTCACCACTTCAAAGTACTGCTGATGCTGAAGAATCCTCTTTGAATTCCAATATAATTGCTTAAAAATTATTTATCTGCTAAAATACCATTCTGTCCTGCCAAAATACATTTCTGTCCTCTCATGTGAAAAGGCATCAAATGCCTCATAGCTGCCCTGCATGAGACAACTTGTGTGAGTTCTCTGAATGAGGTGATTGTCCTCTCTGAGCAGAGCTGGGGTCTCAGCTGCAGTGCTTGCCTGAGAGGTGCTCCAAGCATCCCACCAGTACTCCTCAGGTCCAGGCTGCTGGTGATACTGGCCTTGCTTTAAATCAACTGGCACAGGTATTGTTATTGCTGTGCTGATGCCAGGCCTCCATAGTTTTTAGGGGTGTCTTGGTTTTAAGGACAATTATCTGCCAATAAAGGTAAAAGCTTTTTTTTTAAATGGAGAATGTAAGCTCCCCCCTTCCAAATTATTATAAATTTGAAATTAAAGGACTCTCAGGCAAAGATATGGGAATTAGGAATAACAGTTTTTTACTGGGAAGATTAAAATAGAAATACAGTAATACAAAAACAATCCCTCTAACAGAGTCAGAATACAACACCCCATCAGTCAGGGTGTTGGTAGCAGTTCGATTAAAATGGTGGCCACAGTCCCCTGCAGTGGCAGATGTGGTTGAGATGAAGCAGTGCTCTTGTAGAAGGGTGCAGCCTTCCTCTAAAAGTCTAGGGATGATGTAGAAAAGGTTTGGCTTTTCCTCTGGAATCCAGTGTAAAGAAGGGGTAACTTGCTGTTCAACAGCTGTATTTTTATTTAGATAGGAAAGGCTTGGTTCCTCCCCATGGCTGGAGCATCTCTCAATGGGATGATGTAATTTTATTAGTCATACAATGGGACTTAATGGACCATCAGCAGATTATATTTTCTTGGAGGGAGGATGGGTTGTGTAAAAGATAAAGGTGATTGCTCTATTTTGTCTTGAAGATGGCCCATTAGCAGGTAATGTGTGCTACAGAGATAAGGAATCACTACCCCACTCGGTTTTAACAGATGGTGATAGAATACACATTTCTGGCTACATCAACCCAACACAAGGGGGTTTAATAACCCAAAGAACTACATAAAATGTGTTAAATGAAAATCACAGAATCATGGAATGCCTGGGGTTGAAAAAGGTCTCCAAGACCACCATGTCCAGCCTGTGACTGATCCCCACCTTGTCACCCAGACCAGAGCACTGAATGCCACGTCCAGCCATTCCTTGGACACCTCCAGAGATGGGGCTCTACCATCTCCTTGGGCTGTCCCTGCCAGTCCCTGACAACATTTTCCATGAGGAAGTTCTTCCAGATGTCCAACCTGACACTCCATTGGCACAGTTTGAGGCCATTTCCTCTCATCCTCTCCCTTATTTCCTGGGAGCAGAGCCCAACCCCCCCTGGCTACCCCTTCCTGTCAGGGAGTTGTGGAGAGCCAGAAGGTCCCTCCTAAGCCTCCTTTTCTCCAGCAGCTGTCTCAGCTTCTCCTCACTGGACTAGTGCTCCAGACCTTTCCCCAGCTTCATTGCCTTCCCTGGACATGCTCCTAGCCCTTCAGTGTCTTTAATTTTTTAGGTAAGGGCCCAGAACTGGACACAGAATTGGAGGTGCCTCAGCAGTATGCCAGCCCAGGGCACAGTCACTGTCCTGGTCCTGCTGCCACAATATTGCTGGTACAGAATTTTTTTGGTACAGGATATTAAGAGGCTGGGTTCATGTCACAGCCACTGCTGGGGATCTCAGCCAAAGTCTGTATCCAGGTGTGCTGCCTATTAGAGCAAGGTTTGGGGTGTTCTCTGCTCATAATTCTGTGAAGTCCAGAAACTTTGGTAAAATTGTAGTGGATTGTAGCTTGAATCCACGAGCAGGAATTTGACCTTGCTTCCAATTTTCTGCTAAGTGTTTGGGTGTAGTTAAACAGCTGCAGATACTCTCTTCAGAACAGAACTTACAGCATTCCTTTAAAAGCAGTGATGAAAGATGACTCTATGTAAATTTTTTAATACTGCGCTCATTATAGTAACTTGAGCATTTTCTGGTAGGATGTTCAGTAACATGAATATCATGTGTCTAACACCTGTTCATGCTTCCTTTTGTGAGGGAGGATGTGTGGGAAAATATGTGATACCTTATTTTAAGCATAAGTACTATATGAATGCCATGTTTTTACAAGGGAGCTATAAAAAACATTTCTTTCTTTGAGCCTTTTTTCTTCCCCCCCTTTTTTTTCCTTCTTTTCCACTCTCTTTTTCCTTTCTCCCTTTTTCTCTATATTTTCTCGTCAGTTTTGGCTCTTCTTTTTTCTCTTTTTTTTCTCTCTTTTTTTCCTCTGTTCCCCTTTATTCCTCTGTCTTCTTTTTTTTCTCTCTCCTGTTTTTCTCCTTTCTTATTTTTCCTTTATCGTCCTTTTTTCTCTCTGCTTTTCTGCCACCTTTCTTCTCCTCTGTCCACCAGGACCATTAATAGCACAATGGGTTCAGCCTCAGTCAATGTTGTTGAACTACTCCAGCTGTTCTGGACCTGATCAGTTCTCATGCATATTTTTCTTTCAGTTAATGAAAACCCAGTTGTTCTTGACCCATTGGTGCTTTATGGGTTGCTCATGGTCTGGGAAGAAAGTGCCTTGGGAAGTTTTTTTTAATCCAATGTGGAAGAGAAGCACTCTGCAGAAGAGATAGCCATGAGTAACCTTTGAATTCAGAACTCTGTATTAATAAAAATATCATTCCTTCATACACACTAAAACGAAATTTTATAAAGCACAGGGGTGTGCATGTGCTTCAAAAATTAGATGCAAGGGACCTAGGCCTATCTGTAGCTTCCAGAGATTGTTTCTTGCAAAGGCCAAATGGGAAGAGGAAGCATTTCATCTTGGATGAAGAAGACAAATGTGCCCCTGAGGTCTACAGGAGAACATCACGTGGCTGATCAAAGAAGGATACTTGATTTATTTGTAAGCTTTTGAAGGTGAAGACATGCTGGGTTTCAAAAGCCACTGAATATAAGCTGTAGGTGCTCATGTAGTACTAGAAAATCATGTTGGCATTTCGTTAGAAGAGATCCCCAAAAATAAACGGCAAGAGGAAATAATTTTCTAGCAGCTACACTGGATACCTTCACAGTTCCAAAATTAACAGTTTGTTAATTCAAAGTACTTTTCAAAGGTTTACATAAAAGGAGATATTTAATCAAATGTTTTTGTTTTTCTGAAGAAGAGCATGAGTAAAACAAGGTTAAATTGTTAGGTTTGCAAAAGTATTCCTGAAAACAAAAATGGGTAAATACCAGGGATGTGATTTCTGTTTTTTCAAGAGGATATAGGGGAAACAAAACTTTCGATTCCATCCTCACTCAGTGAATAAAATCAGGAGATGTTTCTTGGCTCTGACCTTTTCCATTTCTGCACTCAAGGATCAACAGCTTGGAATTACAGTGGAAAATCAAGAGTGGCTAATTTTGAAGGTACTTAAAAGAACAGGGGAAGGAAATGCTTTCAAACTTGCCAAAGCACACTGAGTTGATTTTCCTGTATTCCTTCTTAAATGGGCAGCCATGTCTCCTTAACTGTTTACTATTTCTTGTCAATATTTATTTATCTCAGTATTTATTTTTTTCCCCTAGAAGGCTATGGTCCCCTTAAGAAGGCTATTTTGGCAATAGGAAAATGAGTTAGAAGTAACTACTTGGACTTTTGGAAATGCATTGGAGTGGTACCTTTGCAGAACCAGTGAGTAGAAAAATCTGGGCATCAGAGGCTTATGTACTGGCATCACAGTCTAACTAGTTTTCACCTGTTCTGGAAATTATTCAAAGTTCCTGGACATTCAGGGAAGTATTTTAAATCAACAGGAAAGAGAAACAGTGTGGCCAGTTATGGAACTTAAATGTTCTTTAATGAATGCTAATATTGACCAAAGGAGTCACTCTCATCTTTTGTGCTTCCCTTTTATCTCTTGTCCACTATTTTTCATTCTTCTGTTTGATTCTTCTAAAAAACTTCATTTTGCTTTCACATCTTTTTGTAGTTCTTTAATCATGTTGCACTGAATGGTTTCACTTCCAAATTACTGCTAATGTTTCCTATATAAAAGATAAATATTTTAAACATGCTTGGAAAGTGTGATGAACGCAGGAACTTTTTGCTAGACAGACATCATAGCAGAGCTCATGCAGTGCATTTGGGAAACCATTGCCAAGTTTTATTGTCTATAAACAGAGGTCTGTAACTGTCTGAACAAGTGTCTTCACACAGGCTTATTTTAGAGAGATTTGGTGAAGGTGCAGTTTTGAAATTGTGTCTCGGAGACTCATAGACAATGGCTAATAAATTTAAACCAACAGGGTTAAGGAAGGAAAGTTGATCTTTATTCTCTTTCCACATCAGTGCCCCAAATACTTAATATACGAAGGAAAAGGCATACGGTTTTGTTAGAGACCTTGGGAGTGTTTGTGACCAAATACAGTAAATTATTATGCTGCAGTTTTTTTTGTATGGATCATGTTACATCCTGATTTACATGGAATGAGTGAGTGGTTATAAAGCTTGAATCATTTTACATGTCATACAGACATCATGAACTGTTGATTGGTGACGTTTCTCAGCTTGAGTTTACATCAGCTTTTCTTTTGAGGGAGAGGAAGAGGGAGAAAGCAGATCCTGAGTGGACCCACAGTCCATGGGATTAATTGCCAAAAAGCAGCTTGAAAGAACATGCCTCAGTTGCATGAAGGAAGAGAATTTAAAAATCTGCACTACCATTTATTTTTGTATTTGGGGTTTCCTTTTGCTTACAGCTAGCATAATTAAAACTACGTGTGTATTGTAGCTTAAATAAACCAACTGCTAACTTAAACAAACTTTTTTTTAGACATAGGAATAAAGGACAGCACTGACCTTAAGAGTTGCCAGTTTCAATGTGTGATCTTTGCTTTGTCTGTTAGGATTTTTGTATGGGAGACTGGTGCCAACACTTCGCTGCCACTGTTAAAGTAAAAACTATAATTACATTGTCAAAATAATATTTATATTATTTTTGGGGAATAATTGTGGCAATGTGACGAATATATTATACTCATCAAACTTTTATGTAAACATAAGCACGAGTTTTTTATTTGAGTTATTGGTGTTGTTTTTGGCCTTTGTGTTTTTCCAATCTGTAAAAATAATATTGGGATTTTCATGGTCTCAAGCATTTGCAGAGTGTGTACACCAACAATCGGTTGATGCGCTAGCTGGTAGGAGTAAACTGCTAGTTGCACTTGTATTGGGATTTTGGTTTCATGTTTCCATAGCTTAAGAAAATCCTCTGTTTTTTTGAGTTTTGCTATCCCCTAATTACTATAGCTAAAATCATTTTACTGCTTTACCAAACAGGAAAGTTTTAAGTAATTGGTTTTTCTTTTGTACCATTTGGGTGGTTTTTTTTCTGTTGTTGTTGTTCCTCCTTTGTGTTTATCTTTTTTTAAATGAGTCTGAGTTCCTCTTAAAAGTGAGTGTGAACATCTCCCAGAAACATATATGGTAAGTAATTGTGAGGTTTTCTAGCAATAGGCAGATGTCCCTTGGCTAGTTGAAGGTACAGGCAGAACTTGCTGCTGGGCAGTGGGAAGTTACCAGATGCCCAGATGCTCCAGTCCTGCCCTGTACTGCAGTTTTAACTGTCCAGCTGTTCTGTCTCTGCTGTGTTTAGGTGATTATTGCCACAGATTTTTAATTTACTGTCTTCAGAACACCTACAGCAAGGATTCCAGCTGTGCAACTTCATGTTCCCAGATCATGCCAAGCTGATGAAACCTCCTGTGGGCATGAATGTTCTCTTGGTTCTCGTAGTTTGGTCCAAAATTCATTGAAGGCTGTGGAAAGACTCTGATTTGTCTGGGTCTTGGTTGAGGTCATTGTTCCAAGACTTAGTGCTTTGGCCTTTTTGCAGAAACTCCAAAATAGAGAACTAACCTTTATACCACTTGCCACTGTCTGCAAAAGAAAAAGAGCCAAACCTGGACACCAAGAACACTCAAACTGATGAGTTGTCCTGAGTTAGCAAATACAGAATTCTCTTTAGCTCTTGTGCATGTAGTACTGGCCCTGCCTGCGGTGGTTAACTCTTGCCCCATTCACTGGGAGTTCCCACACTTTGGATCTTGCACAGTGCGCAGCTCCCTGTGCTCTGCAGGTCTGGGGTATTTGGGTACATTTGTGTGATACAGCAGGAACTGAGATGTTGAGAAAATGCCAGTGCTTTCAACTGAAATTTCAGTTTTCAACTGAAATGTCTGCATAATGTTGGCTGTGACTTCTGGTATTAATATGGGAACTTTACACATGCCTTAATTTCTTTTTTCATTTTTTGACATTTGGAGTGGAGTGAAGTTTGAGAGAGTTTAGATCCACTGAAGGAGGGCATTGTAGGATCCATTGTAGAACCAGGGACTCTACTTAAATGCAGCACTTTCTTATCTTAATGGCAAAAGGAAAAGGAAGAGAGAGTGGGGCTTCCAACTTCCAGCAGGGCTGGGATCTTCACTATTACAGGCAACTGTAGTTGTAGACTCTTGTGTCCAAATATAGTAAGCTCCAGTTTGCTGAGTTTATCCCTTATTAGTCCCATGGAAGACTCTCCTCTAATTTTAAAACCTTTTCCTAACTCTGGTCTAAATGTCTTACTGTTTGAATGCAGTGATTCATGGTAGTGGGCTTTTTTCCCTACTGTGGGCTTGATTCTCTCCTTGAGTCTTGCTGCTTCTGCAGTAGAGGTCTGATTTAGAATCACAGAATGGCCTGTGACTCTAAACGCGACATTAAAGACCATCTTGTCCACACCCCCTGCTATGGTTCCACTATGTCAGAGACTCCAAGCCTCATCCAGCCTGGTCTTGGACATTTCCAGGGCTGAGGCAGCCCACCTTCTCTGGGCAGCTTGTGCCAGGGCCTCACCACCTTCACAGGGAAGAGTTTCTCTAATATCCCATCTAACCCTGCCTTCTGGCAGTGGGAAACCATTCTCTCTTGTCCTGTAAGTCCAGGCCCTTATAAATAGTCTCTCTCTGTTTAAGCTGTGCTGACTGAATTATTTTATTGACTGTGTATATGTGAGTATGAAAGTGTTTTATTGCAGCAACTTGTGGAGACACGATTTGAGCTACAGACCAGATCCTGCCTAATGAGGTTCTCCTGTCAGGTACTAATTACATGGATGGCATTGGAAGTTGACTTTGAAATAGAGATTAAAAAGCTGGTTTGGTACTACTTGTGCTGATGGTCGGAGCTGTCCCTCTTGTGGTACTCGTGGAAAGATGTTTTGATTGCTGTACTGGGAGGCAGAGGCAGTGACTGTCTCAGTGTCAGTGTAAATCATTTTGCTCCTTCTAGAGAGAGAGAGTAACCTGAGGAAATATCCTGAAGTCAGAACAATTAGTCAGTGGGTTGCCCTGTGGGCTCCCCTGCTCTTGCTGCTGGTACAGCTTTTAGACAGAGTGTAGAGCTGGTTTGTTTTTTTCCTGCTCCTGCAATTTGGAGGCTTTCTAGTGTGGCCTGCCAAGATGTTGCTGATTTATGCCACATGCATAGCGGTTTTATAATGTGGACTGATATCCACTTGGAGCACAAAGGAAATAGGAGTTTGCTGATGTCTATTTAATTAGAATGGTTTCTGGTTACTTTGGTTGAGGCTTGAAATGAACGGTAAGGCCTATATTTCCGTGGATCTCTAAATACAGTGTTCTCTAAGTCCTTTCCTTCCTTCCTTGCTCTTAAGTGTCTGCTACCCTACCCCAGCAAATAATGTCAGCAAGATTCATAATGAGGCAGGTTTCTGTTCTACGCAAATATACGTGAGTCAAACCTTGCAGAAATTTCCCTAGATTTAAGATGGTCACCATGTTTTTTGCAGCAGGGCCATTACAGTCTCAAGATAAAGGTGAGAAGGATGGGGCAAACCAACCTTTTAATTTCAGAGAGCTTCCTAAAGACAGAGCATCATAAACTTAATGCAGGGAAAAGAAACTTAACTTTTTTCACATATGCTGAGAGGAAATGTCCCTTCTAAAGAGCTTCCCACAGAGGCCCCAAGGGACAAATGAAGGCTCTCCAGGGAAGGTGAAGATGGAATGGGGATGAAAAGAAGCTAGAGGAAGATCTGGGTGGAAGAAACAATGGGAAGCAGCTGTTGTATGTTAGGTTAAAAATCCAAGTGCTTACAATTATGTAGGAGTTACACATGTCATTCTCTCAACCGTTTGATTGTCATTGCTATGGCACAACTTCCATACTTTCCAGTTACAGGAGCATTGTTCTCACGGAAAAGAGGGAGTTGTCCAACCATGGCTTTTCAGACACAAAGCTACAGGACTTTTATTTCCCATTCTGCAGCACCCATTTTTTCTAGCAGCTTTGGAGAGAAATGTGTCTCTCACTTTTTGTTGAGAATTTTCGGGAGCATTGCCAAGTTACATCATGTGTAGAGACATCAAGTAAGTTTGTGAGACAGATCGAGTTCTTCCCCTTTCTTTAATCCTCTGGGCATATACCACATCGTACAAAAGGGACCATAACATGGTAATGAGAAGAGGTAAGCTGCCTTTGCAGGTATTAAACTAAATAATAATGCCCTAAAAACGTTGGTGCTAAAATTGTTGCTGTACGTTAATGTGGATATGCAAGTAAAAATAGTAAGTCAAAGTTTGCTTGTAATTCTGTATTCCAAAAGAACTGTGGTCCGTTATTAGCCAGGTACAGAATTTAAATGGTACAAGTAAGTGGGGGGAAGTCTGATACTCTTTCCACAGACTTACAGAAAAAGATCATTCAGCTCTTTGAGTGCAAATATAAACACTTCAGTGGAAATTTTGGGTTAAATGAAACAACATACATAGTATGCTATCAAAAGTAATTGGAGAAATTTGTTAATAACCTTGGTTAGTACTTTGTGTTAATAATTTTTTCTTCCTTTGTTTTTTTTTAGACCTGTACAAGGTATCATGTAGGAGGAGTGTGTCTCATAGTCAGACACCACTAATAGTGCATAGTGGGTGGCCAGTCCTTCTTATTTTTCTTAGTTTCCTGGCATGTTTTAAGCTCAGTTTGAGACTCCCCAGTACTTCAAACTTGCTGATTTCACTGCTGCAGGACCTTTAAAGAGACATTGCATTAGATTTAGGCTTAGCTTTTGGACTGATTCAAGAATAAGATTTTACATCCTAAAGTGTGCAGGAGGGTAATAAAGGCAGTTCCCAGGTCTGCAAGCACTTAAAAGTGTTTTACTTCACATAGGAGTGTAATCTCAGGCATGTGTTTTTGGTGCTTGTGGGGATGTAACAGGAATCCCATTTCCATATGCCTTTAGATTTTAGTAGATAATTTGTTAAAAAATGAGCAAAATTTATGTTTACTTTCTAAAACTGAAATGATGCTATTAAAATAACAGGAGATAAAGAAAATGGTTGTAGTACTGTGTTTAATAAGCCTTGTTAGTGCTGCATAATTCAGAGTTGGTTTAAACCTGATCTTGAAAGTTGTCAAAATTACTCTTTCCTTAAAAAATGCTCAAGTAAGTTGTTGGGGGTTTTTGGGGTTTTTTTTTGGTTTTGGGGTTTTGTTTGTTTGCTTGTTTGTTTGTTTGTTTGTTTGTTTTAGTCTCCCATTAGGAGACCTCATTGGAACTTAATTTGCATTAGAGGCTAATTTGATGTGTGGTCTGATGGTTTCTTCCAGCTTCCTTCTAATTTATTTATAACTCCACATTTTTAGTAGTGTGGTAAGAATTTTACTTGCCTTTGAGTCAAATTCTCCTTTTAAGTCAGAACAAAGTGTTGATATTTTGCCTAAACATTTATCTTCCAAGAATACAAGGGTTGTCCAATCAGCTGCACATAATGTTCTGTTAAAATTAGAGTTGACACTTCTGAAGGGAAAGAAAAAAAAGTGTGCAACTGTTTCGGAGATGGAGGGAGGGAGAGCTAAACCTTACTAAACACTACATTTTTGGTATTCCACAGATGGTAAAAATGGGTTACTAGTCTGCACTGCAGCAACTGCAGTAAGACCAAGGTGGAAATATAAAAGGTAGCTAGACAATAATTTTATTTACAGCAATAAAATACTAAGTACAGTTTTAATAACATTAAATGACAGAGCCCATATATGTATTGTACATTCAATTTCAGTAGTCTAGACAGACTGTTTTCCAAGGAAAATACATTTTCATCAGTATTTGTGGTATGATTCATGGTGGTGAAGAGGCAAATAACTCTTTATGACTGGAAGTTGCTTTAACTTGCAGCCACAAGGAAACAAGTCAATGACCGGATGATAGTGGTGGAAACTCATATTTTATAGTAATAGAGGTCTGCACCTTATGCTGAGTTGGAGGTTTTATGTTTTCGAGGCAGTCTATCTATCACAAAGCATCCTGCGATTGTTTACAGACAGCCAGAGCTCCTCTATGTGACAGCTCACACCCCACAGTTTAGACTTGCAGAGTTTGTAGGCAACTCTAAAAATGTGCAGGCTTTTGAGAGCCTGGGATGTGGTCCCAGGACTTCATAGGCTTTATGTCTGCCCCAGTGCAGAGGGCGCACTCCAGCTCTGTTTTTCCTGCCTATTACTAGTTAGAGCATTAAGACAGAGCAAGTTTGTAAGTCTTATGTTTGCAGTCTGACAAGCAGTGTTGCACAGTTTTGTATGGGCTTTGGTTGGATCTGTTTTATATCTCTATTTGTTTTATAACTCCAGTAAAGGCAGAGGCTTGTGTTCACAACTGTCACTGTCACTGACAGTTGTTGTCTGACCCAAATAAAGAGCATGGAAATCTCTTAGGACTGTTTTAAGCCTCTGCAGTTGATGTCAAGGTTTTTTGAAATGATTGCTGAGCACATTTGTAGCCTCCTGTTCTGACCATACAGAACAGAAGGAAGCAAAAATCCTAATGCTTAAAGTCATTGTCCTCAGAACTTCAGGGATTTTAATTTTCATCTAATACACAATCTGATTCTGCAATTGCTATTGCGTGAAATGGTGTCTTTTTGTGGACTGGAGAATCTCTGCCAGGGAAAGGCTGAGGGAGCTGGGGCTGTCCAGGCTGGAGAGGAGCCCCCGCTGAGAGGGGCCCTCAGCCCTGGGTGTCCCTGTGTGCAGGGAGGGGCAGAGCAGGGCCAGGCTCTGCTCCAGGGCCCAGCAATGGCACCAGAGCCACGGGCAGGGACTGAGCCCAGGGGGTTCCACGTGGACAGGAGGCACAACTTCTTCCCTGGGCAGTGCCAGGCACTGAACAGAGACCAGAGAGGGTGTGGAGTCTCCTCACTGGGGATATTCCAGACCCCTCTGGACACAATCCTGTGCCCTGTGCTCTGGGATGACCGCACTGGAGCAGGGACCAGATGAGCCACTGTGGTCCTTTAGACTATATAATGTAATTGTTAAATGAGATAATGTCAATATAATAATTAAACGAAAAGCGTGCACTAGAGCCTGGCTCAGTTGTTCTGTGATAATAAAGGACTGGAAGGAAGAAAGGGAGCTGTGATCTTGAAGATACTGAACTGCTGGAGTGATTTAAACTATCCTCATGCAGGGCCATCAAGTGTCAACTGCCTCACCTTTTTCATGGGTGGCCTTGAGCAACTAAATGTTCAGTTTACATGTAGACAAACATTTAGGTACTAGAATTCATTAGGTAAAGAATCAGTGTTTCTGCGTATACCCTTTGCCCTATTGGATAAAGAGGTTATTTTTTAGAATCTGGAGAAGTTCCTTAAGCTGTTGCAGTCTGTTGTGAAAGCAACATGTAATCTGTGTATTTGCTAAAGAACACTCGCTTATACAGGAGCTTTTGAAATCTCAGTGAGGGGAAATCTCTTCAGCTGCAGGGTTGATTTGTGTATCAGATATTACATCTTAGAGCGTGCAATTTCATGGTGGTTGACCAGCAGGTTAAAAATACTCCTCTTGACCACACACAGAGCAACCTATTTTTTAAAGTAAAATTTAGTCATGCTGATAGCTACTGAATTAAGACGATTGTTTTTAGCTTTGTTAAAGTATATTTTCAGACTTTTGTCTTGTCTTCCCCCCTGCCTTTTTTTTTTTTTTTTTTTTGTTTTGTTTTCCCTCCTCTTTCAGAAAGCACATCTTCATTGCTTGGATAACAGAATGGAAGTCTGTCTTCATCAGCTTCTTCATTTTCTTGCTTTTGCTGTAAGGACATGGAAAGACCATGGAAGTAAATTGCCTCAAATTGTGCCAGGGGAAGTTCACATTAGATATCAGGGAAAATTTCTTAATGGAAAGGGTGGGCAGGCATTGAAATGGGCTGCCCAGGGAGGCAGTGGGTTTACCATTCTGGAGATATTCACAAAAGGTATGGATGTGGTACTTGAGAACATGCTTTAGTGGTAAACGTGATGGTGCTGGGTTAACAGTTGGACTTTATGATCTTACAGGTCTTTTCCAAGCTTAATAGTTCTAGGGTTCTGTGATTTTATGATGAAGAAATTCTTACAGAGGGGAAAAGCAGTATTTGTATTGTACAGATATCCAAGCATACTTCAATCATATGTTGCAGCAGTCAAGTCCAGTAGAAATAAAACAGAAAAGAAAAATGTGAACGCTAAGAAAATATTTCCATAGTTCAAAATGCAGTACTTCTCTTCTGTTGTAGTGTTTGCATTTTTAACACACACACACACACACACACACACACACACACACACACACACACACATATGCACACATACCTCGTTGTGAATCAACGGCTCTAGTTTGATTTTTGGGGAGTTTCTTTTTTAAAGCATAAGTACAATAGTATAGATTTGCAATGCTTGTATCTAAATTCACTTTCCCTTGGTAGCTTGGTGCTAGGCTAGTACATTTTACATGGAGTTACTACGTTTGCTGAGAAGCACTGGATGAGACATTCATGTATTCCAAGACCACCACCTGTGGAGTTCTGCAGGAGATGTTTCAGTTTTTTAAACACTACCATACAGATACTGCTGTGATGTGCTTCAGAGAGCATGCTGTGATGAGCTACTCTAGGTGTGGTGTAATGACTTTTCATGCTGTTTGTGCCTCTTATTCTGTGCCTTTCTATCTGACTATGTGACTGCTGGATGTGGTATGTGACTTGGACCCTGAGCTTTGCTCAGCTGCCTTGGGTGCTCATTTCTGTTTGTAGAATCACATCTTCTAAATTGCTGAGGGTCATCATGTGAGATTACTTGTATGGCAAAATGTTGCATTATCAAGGCATCCTCTTTCTCTGGTTAGTTGGGAATAGATGTGATAGGTTTTGTCTTTTGGAATATCCACTTGCCCATATATTGATTTGTGTTCTCTAATTAAAAGAAAAATCTTAACTCTTACTGGTTTAGAACAAGCACTTAGTGATGAAACTGTTTTTTTCCATGGGTCCATTCACAGAATTGTCACCTTTTCCTGTATTTTCCTTCCATGATTAATGGAGAACTCAGAGCTATTTATTACTGTACTGGAAATGTGTTCATGGCATTTTCTCTTTGTTACAGAAAGAATGGTAACTGTACAAGATCTTGAACTTTTTTCCTTGGTGTGTAGAACTTTTTGGACAGACTAATCTCTAGCAACCAAGATGTAATTGATAGCTAAAAAAGATCAAGCAAATTTTAGGGAAAAAATGGAATATAGTCAACCAACCTTATGTTTCTTTGGGAGAACTTTCTTGTAGCTGTATAGGTAAGGAATTCACCAAGGGAAATAATACCCTGTTCGTAGTATTAACTGCCTAGTTATTTCTTTTCTAGAAGGGAAATGTTTCCATAAAATGTCTGCTCGTGTGCCCATGCTTGCTGTCCTTCAGAAACTCCTTAGTCAGCACGATGGGAACCAGATGGGTGGGAGAAGCGGAAGCACAGTGATGAGCAGAAAATAATAAACCACTGCAGATGTGTAGGGGGAGACAACAGAGATGTTAAGAACTACAGGAGAATGAAATTCAAGATGCATTATAGAGACTACATACGTATTTTGGGCCTGCATATATATATATATATATATGTGTGTGTGTGTGTGTATATATACACATATATGTATGTGTGTGTGTGTGTATATATATATATATATATATATATATATGTATGTATATATGGCAAAAAAAGTTACTTTTTCCTTAGCCCAAGTGGCCACTTTTTAGACTTGCTGTCTTGTTCTCAAGAGGACATATGGCCAGACCTGTGTAGGAAATCTGGCTGCCAGCTGGCACAGCAGCACAGCACCTTTCCAAGAGACCTAATTTTAGATTCGGAGAACCTGGCAATACTAGCTGCCTCCATATGTATTAGACTGTTTGTACTGTCTGTTAAACTGAATTTGAACATTTAATTTCAAGTTTCTTTGCCAACTTATTAAAAAGGGCCAGGCTATTGAGAGCTGTTGATAAGCACAAAAAAAGAGTTTTAATTTTGTGAAGTCTCTGGGTTCGTGCTATTGTTTTTTATGAATTTACACTTTTTGATTGCTGCTCTAGAGTATTAACTTACGTGGTGAAATATCATCTTCTTGTATTTTAAATCTGTATTTAGAGGAGGCTAAAATAAATCCTTTGGAGTAAGAGCAGAAATGGGCCGTATTAAATTCAGTGTCAAAAATGGAGGCAGAGCTGGCTTTCATTTTTCTGGGCTACAAATTCTGGGATAGAAGGTATTGAGCACATCATAATAGTCTATAGTGATTTTTCCAGCTAACCAGAAAATAATGTGAGGAGCAAGGACCTATCAATTAGCTCTTGTAATTACTGGTAACCAGTGTGTAATACTCAGACAAGTCTTAGGTGTAGTTCTGAAGTACTTCATAAAATGATTTGCATTAAAAGAGAAAATGCAAATATTTATGTACAGTAGCAGTGAAATACTGCACCTAAATCTCCCTGGAGATGGATTCTGCAGTGTGTAACTGGAATATTGAAGTATGTAATTTTTGTGAAATTTGTATGTGTTGCTTTGAATTCTTGTTAATATATTTTCTGGATTTCTTTCAGCTCTTCGTTGTAGTCTACAGTTTCTTGGAAACATTGCAGCAGGAAATGGAGATTCCCAGAATAGCATTTGGAAGTGTGCTTTCCCAGATCTGTTCTTGTAAGCATGGATGCGGGTTTTTTTTCTAGTGTCATTTCTGTGGTTATATTCAAATCTTTTATACATGATAGTTGTGCCTTTGCTAGCACCATGAAACTGAAAAATAACTTTGGTGAGAGTGGAGTGGTTGAGACCGTATCCTGTAGGTTTTTTTTGTTAGTCAGCCCCAGGAGTCAGAACCTTTAAAAACCTGCTTGTTCTAAACTAACAGTAAATTGATTTAATTTAGCAGAAACTGGAAGAAAACTATTTTGGATGACAAGCTTCAAACATAAGCTTTATTTCAGACATGTTTTCAAGTAGTTACACTCATTTCCAAGAACGCAGCATTTTCTTTTCCTGTGTTGCTGCTGTGCAGACCTGTCAGTATTGGTGGATCAGATTAATCTATAAAAGTTCCTTAATCTTCATCTCTTTCAATCCTTCCGTCTCCCTCCTAATCTCACCAGAATATCTTCCTGGGGATTTGATGACATACATGTAAGGAAATATTGCATAAACTATTTTGTGCAGACACATGACAACACTGTTGATGTGTTCAGCCGGATTTTTTGTAGTAAGCTGGTAACAAAGGCACTTTGATTCAATTTGATAATAATTTTCCATGGGTTTTTGGAGCCCACTTGTCAACACTGGGTGTAGGAACACCTTACTGTAAGAAAAGCAGTTCCAATTTAGCATTAATTTTGTAAACTTCCTGTGAAGTTTGACCTTCAGCTGTGAGTTAGTTATTTTTCCTTGCAGGTGACTTTTATCGTTCTTAGGCAACGACAAACTTGTTCTCTAAAAGACAGCAAAGGACAGCTCAGTGAGCTCAGTGCCACCAGCCTGTTTTTCCATTTTAACTTGCCCTTAACTCCTTATTTTCTCTTGAAGGACATGCCTGACATACAGTGATAAGAAAATTGTCACCTATTGCTGCATGGTCCTGTTCACCTGCCTCAATTCAGAGCGAGTGAGAGAACTCCTGGATCCAGGGAACTTGGGTGTGGCTCTTAATGTCCTGAGAGTCTACAAAGAACAGTTGGATTCTGAGTGGTCGTATGTATCATTACATTTCTCACCTCTTGATTAGGTGTTTTTTTCTGGTGTAAATCACTGTACTAAAATGTCTAAACTTGTTACACTGCAAAGTAGTAAATGAAGATCTAATAAGAAATTAGTAGTTTAAAATAGAGATCATTTTCATGGTACTTTCAATGAGTCTTTTGATTACTGCTAAAATAAGACTCCTTTTTTGTTGAGGACATAGGAATTTTCAAATCATGGTCTGTTTTTCTTTTCTTAATGAAACGGGGTGCTAGAATGCAAACCAATTTATACTTGTGTGCTGGTTTGTGGAGATTTTTTAAAGTTAGCACAGAATAGTCTCACAGACAGATCATGCTAAGAAGACTTATATTTCTAATGCTTGTGAGTGCTACATAAAACCTGGAGTTTTTCCTTTTTTAACATTGCCCTTTTCTACTGCAGTCATTTTTATACCAGAATAAGGAAGACTTTTTTTTGTGAATTTTCATTTCATACTTCAAGAGCACCTAATCAGTGGTTTTATCCCTTTGAACTTTACATTTTTTACTAATGGCCATTCCTCTAAATATTGTTGTCAGTTATGCCTTTGATAAATGATCTGCCCTAAATAGCAAGGATGCACATTTAGCTAATTGTTACACTCTGTATTCCAAGGGGAAAAAATTGTATGTTTTTGTAGCATTCTATCTAAGTTTGTTTTTAAATTCAAAATTTAGTGAGGAAGAATTGTTGGTATTTTAGACATGATATGGAAAGTCTCAACACAGACTTAAGATGATTAAATGAAAAGTAAATGTCATTTTATAGTTTGCTTTTATACTGAGAAAAATGACCTGAAATTTGTTTGTGGCTGGGCTTTTTTAATGGCAAAGACAATTTGCTTAGGACATAAGTAGTTTTCAAAAACCCAACTGTAAGTTTAGGGCCAGATAATGAGACTTCTGTCTCAAAAGTGACAAACTGAATTTTGTCATCTGTCAGTAACACACATGTAAACTGTTGCTTTTCAGATAACTATCCTGATTATCCTTAATTTTTTTAATGAAGATACACTGAAATTTGTTCTGACTGAGATACCAAAGTCATAGTGATAAATTTATGTTTTGAAGGTAAATGCAGTGAAAATTCAGCTGAGGGATGCATTTCCCTGATCTCTCTAGTGTGAAGTAGATTCAGTTGATGTTATGATGAAAATTACTTACCTCCACTGTGGATGTTTGATGTGGGTGGGAAGTGGTCTCTTCTCAGGGTAGTCTTGAAATTGAAAAACACTGAAAATTTGCAGCTGTACTTCAGCTCTCACTGAAGTACATCTAAATCCCAGTAGAATTACTGAAAGGAATTTACATGGCTGTGGCATTTGCAGTGTGCCAGTGTCCTCTTGGAAAGGTTTGGATCTCTTGTGCCACAGCTGACAAAAGTACTCGGCAACCATTTTATGGTGTTATATATGGCTGGGGGGAAGTACAGATTATTCTTGGAGGTTTTGCTCACTGCTTACTCACAAGCGACTGAAATTAAGATGTTCTTACCTGAAGTTAAAGGTACCACTTAATTCCTGCCTACCTTCTTGTCTCTGAGCTGGAGCATCTGATTTCATGTTACAACAAATAAGAAGTGATTGCTGTGTATATGTTTAGTCTTCTCTTGGCTGGGTTTTCTTGCTGTCAGTTGCTGCTTTTAGGTATTGGAACTCTTTGTTTGAATAACTAGGGAAGTTTTGGTCTTAGGCAGATCTTCTGTTCATTATTTTATTCCTTTTTATTGTGCACTGAAATTTATGAAATTAATGTTTCTCTGAGACAGCATCCAGTGCATTCCGCAAGTAAACAACCTTGATGTTCAAACTATTTTTGCAGTTGCTGCCATGAATTGTTCGGATAGAGAGAGGATATCGGGGATAAATACCTGTATTTAAGACCACTGGCTGAAATGTAGTCTCTCCCATAGAGTCCTCACTACTCCATTCAGCTAGCACATGTTGGGTTCTCTATTCCTCACCCATCGCAGGAATACAAGCACACCTTTCAAGTCTTTATTTTGATGAGCTGACAGTTCTTTCTCTGTTAATAATCCTATATTCATATTTAAAGTCCAGGTTCCCATCTTCAGCTTGGAAAAGTCCTTGGAAAAGTTCAGGAGGACCCTCTTCCCAAGTGTGATGCCTTTTGCCTCTTCCACAGCAGTTTTGTTGACAGCTTCTATCCGAGGAAATCTGAGATTGTTTTGAGCAGTTCTTCAGAGCTTTTTTTGAGGCAGCAATTGGTAGCAAAACTTTTGCTGCTCTTCTTCTGTCTGACATAAACTCCTCTCCAGTTAGAGAGAGCAGAGGAAAGGTCTTTAAAAGCTGGATGTAGCTTTCTGGAATTTTTTTGTCACTTTTGTCTACTTACTGAGTCACAAGATGTTTGTTAGAAGGCTAAGATTTTGGGTCAGGAAAGAGGGAGTATCTGAGGTGTTGGCTCTGCTTCCTGAGAGGGTTGGGTCATGGGAAAGAAGATCTCAGTTCAGGAACTTCTGATTCTAATCAGTGATGAAAAGCCAAGTCATTCACTTCCTAACCAGTTTTTGAAGCAGAGAAGAGCTGGTTTGCAGATCAGCATTGTGGAATTTCTAGTCTAAGTGCTGATGCAAGTTTAAAACGTGTTTGTAGACTGACAGTATAACAAAAAGTTGCCTTAGAACTTGAAAGAATGAGAGTTAAGTGTTGTGATGCACATCTAAGTGTGTTTCTTGAGTGATACACATTCTGTTAAGTATTTTTGTCATGTGAGTCACTTCCCTAGGTAGCCTGTGCCAGGGCCTCACCACCCTTACCGAAGGAATTTCTTCCCTATATCTAATCTAAACCTACTGTCTGTCAGTTTATATGCATTCCCCCTTGTCATGCCACTACAGTTCCTGATGAAAAGTTCCTCTCCAGCTTCCCTGTAACCCTTTCAGATACTGGAAGGTGCTGTATGGTCTCCACACAACCTTCTCTTGTCCAGGCTGAACGGCCCCAGCTCTGTCATCCTGTCTCAGTAAGGCAAGTGCTTCAGTCTTAGCTTTTGTCCTCTTCTGGACTTGCTCCAACAGTTTAAATGTGTTGATGTTTAGATATTTTAAACACATAAGCAAACCTGTTCCATAAGCTGATTCTTGTCTTCCTACCAAAGGATGCTGTCAGGAAATTGGACATATCCATCCTTTAGGAAACAAAGCTGGAATATAACTGAGTATAACTGTTCAATAACTGAAATGTATTTTCTACTCTGTTCTGTGTGGACACTACCAAGGCCTGAAGAGCCCTCTGTTACAAACTCTCTTGCAGTTCCAAAATGTTCTATCTTGTTTTTTCAGTAATAGTAATAAACACATGCAGAGAGCCTTTGGCTCCGGAAAATAAATTGTGAAGCCTTTCAAAAGTTGTTTCTCTGTGTTTCCACATACATCTGCATCCACTCTCTCTGGGTTTGTGTTTATCAGGAGCAAAGTATGTCACACAGTGTAGAAGGTACAGTATTTAGAAGAGAAACTAACAGAGAATGCCACATGAGATCTATTTTAGAATGTGAACCTGGAAAAAACGTTTTTTTAAATAATTAGGAAAAAGTAGTTCAAAAATTACATTACTGTTCATCCTAACCAAGATCAGTGTGTGTTCTAAAAGCTTTTGTTTAGAAGTACCTTGGTGGCTCCATCAGAGATGAGAGCATAGCTTGTGTCATCATTTTTCCAAATGTGTGCATGGGGAGCTCAGCTAATATGGACAGGAAAAACAGGTTGTATTTTTGATTCCTGAAGAGCAAACAACAAAAATCCTGCATTTTAAATTAAGAGATATAATGTGCCTTTTGGCTTTCAGAAAAATGATATTAGGAGTGTGGTCAGCTGTTTGACATAGAAATAAGTTTTGCTGAACATCCACTCTCTTTTTGAAACCACAGCTAAATGATTACTCTAAAGATTAGGATGTGGGGCTACCCTTCCCCAGTTTTTTGCCTTTGGGTTTTTCGTCTTGGCTTATGGAAAGATGTGTGGACAGAAACTGGTACTCCTGTGGCAAGGAGTCTTGCCTCTGGGCACAGATTTGAAGGTGAGGATAGAACTCTCCAGTACTGCTCTTTTTGCTTAATTTGTGCATGTGTATGGTGAAGAAACTCTTTTTTTTCATTGGACTGGCAACTCAGTTTCTTCTGTTTCTTCTGTAGGATGTCCTCCACCTTCTTCTTCAGCTCTCTAGAAAGTAATTATTTTTTTAATTTCAGGGAAGTTGGATTTATGATGCAGATTCCAAGTTCAGCTGTGGTTTTAAATAGTACTGACACTTGGAAAAGTTTCCTTAATTTTAGAGATCTGAGTAGCTTCTACTTTCTATTTGCAGTAGCAGTGAATTGGCACAGATTTCCTCAATCTTTCAAAGGCTTAGCCTCATACATTTAATTATCTGGTCACCTCTTTCTTCTTGTGTATATTGTGGAGGGGGGGAGCAGGAAGTCCTATTAGCCATCCTAATCATCTTCCATTTTTTTCTTGGCAGCTCTTCAGAAAAAAATTATTTCAATTTTACATATAAGTTAGTTTTAATCTGTTTAGTGCTTTTCAGATGTAGCTGTCAAATTGAGTGGAAGTGTCTTCTGAATCAGAGAAGTACTGCACATAATTTGAGTTTAGTCTTCTAAACTTCAGAGTTTACTTGATGGGGGCTATCATGGCCAGTAAGGAGGATGCTTTCATTGTGTGAATGCCTTTGGAAGATGGAAGGATATTCACTGTTGTGCTTGGTTCAGCACAGGAGTATTGTGATGTTTGATACTAGGACCAAGCCTTAAATATGAAAGTGTGTTTCTTTATTTTCCTTCTGAGTGAGAAGTGCTGGTGTGGGAGTGGGGTGAATTACTTCTTCTCTAGTAATTTTATGACAGCACATGTTCCATTTGTTATTAAATAGCTTTATACTTGTAATTGTTTATTTAAATGGTTTTGGTAGGGTATTCTATTTTTGTGGAAGGATGAGGTATACTTATGCTTCTAAAATATGTTCTGATTCCAAATAATTCCTCATGGAGCATTCTGCATTTCTAAAAAGGCTGGTGGTCAGAGTTTGAAAGTTGGCTGAAAGTAGCTGAATTTTCTTCTTTACTTTCCTTCAAAATGTGGATGATTTATTACATTTTTTGTTAAATTACAGTGAAAAGATAGCTATTTAGCTCTTACTAAATATTTTGGATAGAGTGGCATTATTGTAGGGTGATGAAAAATGAGATTTTGAGATTGAAAAAGAAGGTTGCTGATTAAGTAGGGAATTGCCATGTCTTGTTCTTTTTACTTGGAGAACATATGTGGGGTTGTCTTCCTCTTTTTCTGAGACTCAGGAAACTCTTTGCTAAATTTGGTAATGGGATAAAATCAACTTGATGTGGAGAATGACATTTGATGATAAAGTTGATTGCTTACACCAGCTTTGATTGGAGCAAGCTTAGTGGCCTTCTGGAATATACTGAGTGCAAATGTAGCTCATAGCACTTAGTCTTGGCTGTTTCTGAACCTCAATTTGGTACAATACAGCCCTTGTGCTGTTATAAAGTCTTTGAACATCTCCTCCTGTATTTATCTACTATGGAAGCACTTGATTTTTTTAGGATTTTAGCCAAACAATTTTTAAAGAGTCGAGAAAATTGGCATATTTAACACTGTTCATTTGTTACTGTGTTACGCTTGCATAACAGCTTTAATTTTCACAATTTCCTTCACTAAATTACAGTGGTCTTCAGCTTATTCCAGTGGTTCTGCTGTTGGCCCCCATAGAGAGTTTAAGTCTCCTACCAAAGCCTTTGTGTGCATTTGAAATGCCACGTCAGTCAGTAACCCAAAACTGAATATCTTTTTATATTTCAGAATCGTGAATGATCTTTCTTTTCCTCTTCTTTTCCTGTGCCTCAAATGAGAAACAGGAGAGCTGAGAGGGCTAAAGATAGTATAAATTGAATTTACTGCATCCTTGCTTAGCTACCTCCAAAATTTCTGGGCATGGTGAAGTAGTTGGAAGTGCTTTACTCCACTATTAATTCTTCTGTTTTCTCTTGGTGATGATGCTCGTGCTCTGTTCTTGATGATACAGTAGTGCAGAAAGTGGATAAGGTAAAAGGGACACTTAAATGAAGAAGCAGGTACTTTACAGAATCACAGACTGGTGTGGGTTGGAATAGACCTTAAAGCACATCTCCTTCCACCCTCTGGAAGAGACACCTTCCACTATCCCAGGTTGCTCCAAGCCGTGTCCAGCCTGGCCTTGGACACTTCCAGGGATGGGGAAGCCACAGCTTTTTGTTTTCTGAAGTGTTGTGTCACATCATGACACCAGAAGGTAAGAATCAGAAATTTTAGTCTAAAATACTCCAGGCTCCTCAAGCAGTAGTGGTCTAGTCCACAGAATGTGAAAATGTGTATTTTGTGAGGAAAATACAGGAGTACAGACCCAAGTAATAGCTGAACAATTCCACTTTGCAGTAGTGATCAGGCATGTGAGCCTAGTAGCAGCAGATCTTTTTCTGTGATAATGATTGAGCACATTTTAATTACACGACAAATAGTCAAGAAGATTTCCTTACCATAGTCTTTAACATGAAAATTAAGCTCTAAATTAAATAGCCCCAATTGCAAAATGGAAAAACCAGGCTTGAGGCTGTCTCATCAAATGCACTTTTTACTCTACTGCATTGTCAGCTGAAATTTGTACATTCTTAAGCCAAGTTCTGTGTTCTGCACAGCACTGATCTGTGCTATTTTCTTCTGCAGGTCCACACAGAAGTTTGTGTTTCTACTTAAATCCATGGAAAATGAAGTTGGCTATGATAATTCTGAAGGTTTAACTTGGGATAGCTGTGAGTTGTTAGTTCAGGAACTGTGGAAGAGTTGCCCTTGACTGCCCTGCTGATGGCTTGACTTGGGTGCTACAGCCGAGTCTGCGCAGCTCAGTTGGATGCATTTGTGCTGCAGACTTCGGGCGACTCTTTGTGTTTTTTAAAATTGGTTTTGAAAAACTCTTAGATCAGCATGCCAATTTTAAGTTGATGATTCCTTAACACCTCTGCATATTTTTTTCATGAACAAATGTGCAAATATCAGTAAAAAGAAGTGCAGTAGAAAATAGTTTTTCTCCCCCCCCCCACTCTTAAAAATGCTAAGTTTTCAGTAACTGAACCAGATGCTGGCCAAGTCCACAGTTATGATTAGAAATATAATAGCTAATAATCTTTTGGACCTCTTATTCTCCTATTTGCCCAATTGGCATTGAGTACTTGTCCAGAAAATACTTTGTTGCAGCTGAAGTCTTGGTTGTGATCTTCTTATTAGTTGTGTAATAGGTTATGGCTATGCAAAATAAAGGCTGTCAGCAAAGGGAAAACCAGGGAAGAGGTGGAGGCAGTATTGAAATGGCATGGTTTTAATATTATTTTAGCTGTTCTTTCTCTGTAGGTTCATCAGCTCAGACAATACTCTGAAATTTAACTTGTAATTATTGTAGCCTAGACATGCTACTTTAAAAATGCATCGTCTAGTTTGTGTGTACCCATGCAGCATAACTATCACTGCTAGTGCTCCTGGGAATGTGATTTGAAGAGCTAAGTACTTTTACCTACTTTGTTTTTCTCCCATAATGCTAATAGTATGAGTCTGGGTTGAAATTAAATGACTGACACCTGCTATGGACTGCTGTGAATGGTGCTTGGGAAAGCAAATGGTGTAAATATTGACATTAGCGCAAGGCCGAAGCTAATCATATTTTCTAGAGAAAGTATTAAGAAGGAAGAATGAGCTGTTTGCCAGTTTTGGATGGATTATTTTTTTAAAGACTCTCTTTTTTGAGGCAGGTTGGTATCATAGATCCCTTGCAACATTTTGGTCAAGACAAAGAGGGAACCAGTGGTCAGTTTGTCAACTTTTGGTCATTTGTTGGTCTTTTTGTATTCCAGACAGAAACCCCAGATGTGGTGTGAGAAAGGGAAGGCAAAAAGGAAAGGAGGAACAAAGCTTAATAATTTATTACATAATATACTTCACTGTATTTTGACTGAAAAGGTCCTTATGTTAAAGTTGGGGGTGTCTTGTGCAGAGCCAGGATCTTCATGGGTCCCTTCCAGAATATGAGGTTCTGTGATTCTATATCCTTGTAAAGCAAGGGCTTAGAATTGGTTCTCAGCTTAGGTTTCTGTTACACAAGAAGGGTATGTTTGTGAGGTTGAGAAAAGTACTTTACTACCTTGCATCAGACAAAGAAATTCTCATTTGCTTTGATGCTTTGTCAGATTGCATTTTTTAAAGAAAAATCAGTATATTATTTGGGCACTTTTTTGACTGTTTGGGCGTACAGACAGTGTTGTGATGAATAGAATAACAATTTTCAAGCTTGGACTTTGGCTTTTTGTTTGGATGCATAAACCATTGAATGAGTGTTTCATTGTTTGAATTGTGGTGTGTATAACTGGCCTAAGACTCCAGCCAGCTTGCCTTCAAACACGTGAGTAAAAGTGTGCTGAACTGATGAGAAATGGTCATTGCTATGTTAGGGGAAGAACTACAGGACAATAGGCAATTATTTTGTGGCAATTTTTATCTATTAGCTAGTAGGACCAAAAAAGCACAACACACATTCATCTGTAAATAAAACTAACCAGCACCATTTGGAATAAAAGTGGGTACTGTTTTTACAGCACCAGTAAGACTTTCTTTTTCTTTTCCTTTAGGTTTCTGATTGTTACAGAACATTTGCTGAAATGTCCAGAGCTGGTAAAAGCCCTCTATGCCAAACTGAGCAATCAAGAAAGGTAACCCCAAAACCAGTGTGGCTTTTAGTATTTAACATTCCATATGGAGTATCCTGTTCACATGATTGAAAAACTGTGTGGTTTCATAGTTGGCACAAAATCTCTAAATACATGTTTCTATGTCAGTAATGGTTTTAAATTGGTTGGTTAACATTACAGCTTAGCCACAACTGGCAGTGATTTATGTAGGGTTGCAGAATCCAGGTTGGCGCCATTACTCGGTAAAGAAATACTTCACACACAAAAAAGGACAGGATTTCATGCCTGGGTCTTGATTTCATAAGAGCACCACACCCTACAGAGTTTTACAGCTTGATTAGAAATGTCCTCAGCTCTTCATACTTCTGTTGTTGTGTCAAGAAATTAGGAGAAATTTAAGAAAGATGGAAGTGTGTCTCATACTGGTTAGCAACCTGCAAAACATAGATGAGCAAAACATAGATGAGCAGATGCCTGTGATTACTTGATCTTTAATGTTCCCACTGTTGAAAAGCTTCAACAAACCTTCACCTTGAAAAAGCATTGATAGTTTTGCTTCAGGCATTTGAGTAAATGTATGCTGAATTGATGGGAAATGGCCACTGCCATAATGGAAAAATGCTCATTGCTTTAATAGAGAATTGAGGGAGATTTAAAAAAGATACTTTGTTAAGACAGTCAAATTTGGGAAACACTGCTGGAATTCTACAGCTCCTCCAACTGCTTGAAGATTTTGTGGTCTCATTTATGTGTTTAATGTGTCTACGTTGTTCCTCATCCACCCAGGGATGCTGCAAGTTCCTCTAGTTTTTGCAGGTGAAAGACAAAGCACTAAAAAAAAAACAGTGCCTTTGCATTTTTTTTTTTCTGTTTTGTGTTGTTTCCAGCATTACCACAGGTGAGGGTTCAGGCACTAATTCAGGCAGATTAGAAGAAAACTAAAAGGACATCAGACAGAGAAAGAATATGCAATAGATTTGAACTGTAAATAAAATATCATTATTGTATAAGGATGGGATGGGAATGGTAAGGAGGGAAATACTGTTTTTCTCCATAATTCAGGATGACCTGGTGGGAGCAAATCTGAGCTGTGTGCTTAATGTACCAGGATGCTGTATAACTGTTTTAAGTGAATGAGCTAGATTTAATTCTTTTGGGCAATATAATGAATTTCAGTTTGCAAGTTTTCATAATGCCTTTGAGGATAGCCAGGGCTTAGGTGTACTTTAAGCAGTAGGTGTAACCAGTTTCTGGAAAGGTCTCAGCATACTATAGACACTCATTGGATTCCTCACCTCAGAGGCTTTTCGTGTAGGCATGATAGATGATAGATGATCACAGGTGGGATCACTAGTTAGAGTGTAACTCCTGAGTTTATTATCAATCCCAAGAGTTCTGCCAGTCAACTCCATTAAGTTTTTCAAAGACATAATCACAGTACAGTGTGCTATGGATTGGACACTGGTTAATTTACTGACAAACATATGGAAGTGCTGTGAAGTAACCTTTTTGCATCCGAGCTATAGAAGAATACCCTGCCTTGGCATCTTCCTAGGTAGTATTAGCGTATTTAAGAATGCATTATTTTGAGGTACATGAAGAGAGAAATCCAAGTAAGATAAAAACATTTTGACTGTCATGAGCTGGAGAAGAAACTAGCCATCAACCCCACGCACAGGGAATTCATTGTTTCAAAATGAGACAAGGAGTCTTCACCGCAAGCACTGTTGTGTTGAGTGTCCAGTGAGGCTAAGTCCTATAAATGAAAAATGGACAGCTGTGGTATTCAGGTGTCTGGGGAAGGCAGCTGGAGCTCCTGAATATATGGTAGCCCTTAGTTACAGTGTCCTCTGTCATGCACATTAATAAATGTATTTGCTGAAATTAAATTAGCTGTGCCAAGGAAGTTTGTGAATATGCCCATTAGTGGTGACTCCTAAAGCTAGCAGTTGCCTGGGATGCTCAGAGCATATGTGGCTATGTAACTGCTGTTATTTGCACTATTCACAGTATTTGCACTATTCAAAGTATTTCCTGCAGTTGAAATCCAGTGCATTTGTGTTACAGTGGCCATGATGCCTGCCTCAAAGCAGTTCTTGTTCAAGTGGATTAGCAATTTGAATTTTCAATTAAAATGAAATTCCTGACTTCTGGACAACTTTCATTTCCTAACAAATTTAATGTGTTACATGTCTGAGTGTGCAAATGGCCTGAAATAAATCCTGTGTTAATGCAGTCAGGTTTTTAGTAGTATTCCAGGGGGAGAAGTGCATTGTGTTCTGACAATGCCTGCTGGTTCCCTGAAAGGGATTATTGTAGAAGGATATGGCCATTGAGCTAAATGAGTGTGGATTCTTGAATTCTTTGCCAGATTTGAGATTTTCCTGTATGTATGTGCAGGTATTTGGCAGAAAAAGCTGGTTTGCATTCATCCAAGTTAGCCTTGAGCATGGACACTGTAAGTTCATGCCTTGCTTGTCTTAATTACATTATAAAATCTTCAAAAGTGAGCACATCTGTTGTTGTCCCTCCTAAGAAGGGATTTTGCTTTAGTTAACAGCATGAAAAAGTGCAGCTAAATAGCTTCAGGTGTTTTTAAGATGCTCAAGTACTTACATCTCTAGGTTTGATTTTAGTGTTGTCAGGTGAAGTGTCCTGAGTGAAGGATGCAGCCACTGGTAAAATTGCCTGCCAGGAAATGGGCACTCAAGTAAGCAGCACCACTTCTTGCTAAGGCTCAGCTACAAGGCTGCCATTGTCATTGCTTGGGATGGTTTTGTTCCTGGCAATGTTCACAAGACATAGAATATCTGGAGGTAGCACTGAACTACAGTTGCTCACAAATTTACCAGTTTTCATTGAATATGATGCTTGCAAGTATCATTTGAAGATGGAGGAAGTGAAAGTTTTGAGGAAGGGCCTAATTTGTTTCATGGAACCATTGCTGTCAGAGAAGTGTTCAGGAAGGAGAAGCCTAAGTCACAGAGGAAGAATGTCCCAAGTGTCTGGCCCATGCTAAGACGTTATTAAAAAAAAACACATTTAGTGAAAACATTGTTTGATGCTAAGATAATATAATTTTACTCTGCTAGTTTTAGGCTTAGTGAGGCAGCATTTTATTGTGTGTCAATGAGCTTCCAGATTTAAATTGCGTTTGAATTATGTGGTTTATTTTCAGGCTATAGGAGACAGAAGTTTGTTTTACTGATGATTGCAAATACCTTATACTGGCTGTTCTAAGTTTATGCCAATTTAGCTTCAGGAAGAGCTGGTTTAAATTTGGCTAGGGGAAGAAAAAAAAACTGCAAGAGATTCACAAAAGGTCTTCCTCAGTGGTGCCTGAAGTAAAGGAAAATGACATGGTATGATTATTTTCAAACAAAAGTATAATTGTAAATATAATACACAGAATTAGATTTGAGATACTGAATGAGTGTTAAAAAATTCAACTGGTACTAGTAGTTGTCATATTTGTTGTATTTAGCTGCAGGCAAACAAGTAGGAAGAAATGCTGCCATTTGAATGGCTGAAGCAGTTGTGAGGTCATTTAAAAGAAATGGGCAAATTGCATTGTCTGGGAGAAACAACTTGGACAAATTAAGGTGAGTCTTTGAAAGAAAACTGAAAGAAACAATAGAAAAAAGGAATGTAAGGGAATTTGCAGAACAAAGCACATGGCTCTCAGGAAACTATTGGCTGAATGGTAAGGCTTGCTTGAAATTCAGGGAGAGATGGGTATGTCCTGAATGACTGTGCCTGGAAGAAAACTCAGGAAAACAGTTTGACTTGAATGCCTGAAGAGACCAGAAATCTTCAAAAGAAATTACATTCAGTTGATGTTTTAACAAAGGACTGCAGTTGTTGAAAAAGGCATCCATTCATACTGCAAGGGGAAGAGTAGCAAAAAAATTTCCCTATTGGCAACCATTCAATCTATTTAATGGGGTTTATAGAAGTGTGGTGACTCTCCAGCTTATTTACAAAAAGATTGCTTCTCAGTTTTAAGCATTTATTGTTTGGGTTATTGGTGCAAGAAGCACTGGCTAGAATCCTGTCAAGCAGAAGATAGTATTTGTTTTGGGTTTGCATGGCCTGGTTTTGGTAGAGGGGGGGGCTACAGGGGTGACTGCTATGAGAAGCTGCTGGAAGCTTCCTCCATGTCTGGCAGTGCCAATCTCTGGCATCTCCAAAGATTGACGTGCCACTGGTCAAGAGTGGGACAACTAGAAATGGTGATAAGCCTCTGGAATAATGTATTTAAGAAGAAAAAAAAAAATGTTTGCACAGTTGTAAATGCAGCCAGACAAGAGCAGGGTGAGAATATGTGAGAGGAACAACTCTGCAGACACCAAGGTCAATGAAGAAGGAGGGGGAGGTGATGTTTGAGGCACTGGAACTGGGATTCCTCTGCAGCCCGTGGTCCAGACCATGGGTAGGTGACCCATGGTAGGGTGACTCATGCTGCAGCAGTTTGCAGGAATCTGTTGCCTGTGAGATGGACTCTGGATGGAGAAGTTAATGGAGAACTGTCTCCCATGGGAGGGACCCCAGGGTGCAGGAGGGTATCCTTGAGTAGCAGGAGAAACAGTGGGTGATGCACTGACTACAGCCACCATTCTTTGTCTCCCTTTACCACTGGGGTAGGAGGTGAAGCTGGGAAGGAGGGGGGGTGGGAGGAAGGTGTTTTTAACATTTTATATTATTTATCTTTATATTGTTTCTTTATTCTCATTTATATTATTTCTCCTCTGATTTTGTTAGTATAAATTTAAGTTATCTCTAATTTTGAGCCTGTTTTGCCCATTACAGTATTTGATAGGTCATCTCTCATGGCTCATATCTAAACCCATGAACCCTTTGTGAAATTTTCTCTCCCCTGTCCAGCTAATGGGGAGAGAGGAGAGAAGGGAAGTGTGCGAGCAGCTTTGGTAGGTACCTGGCATCTGGCCAGGGTCAACCGACTGCAGTCCTGGAGTAATTCCTTTGTTGATCAAGTCTATGACCAGCCTGCGTTCTTAGCTGAGCACATGCTTGAAAGGCTCTAAACTTGGTGAAAACTGACCTGTCAAGTCTAGCCCTGTGTCAGGGGCAAATGACAAATCTGTAGGCTTGGGTCTTGTATGGGTTGCCAAATGGGAAAGCCTCTGGTCAGTGTAGGGTGTTGGGGAGCTGGACTCTGGTCATTTGGAGATGGGCAGGGTGCACCTGGCTGTGACCTGCAGAGCAAACAGACTGTGAGCAGAGCCCTGGAGAGGGGCTGCTCCAGCCTCCTGCCTGGAGTCCGCCCTTCACCAAAGGTGCCAACAGCACTTCTGTGCTGCTGTGCTGAAAAAGCTTTTTGTCCTCCTTCAGATAATAGTTTAATGCAGCTGTATTAATGACACTGAGAATTGAGTTTAGCAAGGACTAAGTAGCTGTTTTGTGATTAATAGAGGTGGGGTTTTGGAGGTCAATAAAGCAGTGACCGAGCTTTTTCCACAGAAAAAGACGTTTCTCTTCTTCTTCTGACAACCTGCATGATAAATTTAAAAGAAAAAGCATTTGAGCTATTTCACATGTTTAAATGTCAGTCTTTCCATCTGAATTTCAAATATTTCACTGAAAGAAAAGCCTATCTGGCAATTCTGTTTGAATTAATTCAATAAACAGTGTTCTTTCAGTTTGAGAGAAAGACTGTGAGGTTTCACTCGTCCTTGTGCGCTGGACTGGAGCAGGGACCTGTAGGAGGGCCTCTGCCATGTCCAAATCCTATTTCCACAAAATGCTTCCAGTTTGCTCTGACATGAAAGGACATTGGAAATAAAATTAAATTAAAGCTGTTAAAAAACCCAACTCAAGTAGATTTCATAGAGCAGCTTCATTATGTATCTAGTTACTTGCCAGCATAATACATTGAACTTGGATTTGCTTAGTCCATTTAGTAACAATTATAAAATAACTATAAAGAACAGAGTGTGCATATCAATTTTTATTTTCCCTGTTTGGGCTCAGAATTGGTTTGGAATTGTGAAGGAGAGTTAGTGAAGGACTGTAGCAAGGCAAGGGCTGTGAAAACTGGTATTTTTCAAACAGAAGCTGTCAAATAGTCTCTGCTTATTTTGCTATGCTTAACAGCTTTTAAGAGCTGGTTTGCTGGAAATTTTAGATATAGGGAATATGCAATCTCAGTAATGTTTTGTTGGGACCTAAGAAATTGTAAATTGAAATAGACTCGAGAAAAATGTTGACTTTCTGGCCAGATTGTACTAACTGAATGATGAATTAAATTAATTCTGTGCAGAAAAAACCTCAGCAGACAGCAACTGATTGCCAGTATTCATGAGGCTTGTTAATTTTTAAAAATCCTCTCTGTTACTAGCATGATAGTTGTTTTTATCATTTTTTAGCTATTGCTTATTCCACCGATAATTCTATGTGGCTCAGTGAATCTGAGTAACAAATTGTTTTCTGTCTCCAGAATTACTTTGTTAGAGCTGATGATGGTGAAAGCAAGTGACAAGAACTCAGTTAGCAGTGAAGAAATGAATGTGTTTGTGAGACATGCCGACTTCCTTGCAGTCTGTTTCAAAGAGAAATGTGGAGCTGTGCTCAAGTTAACTGCTGCAGCAGACACGGAAGATGAGGTATGACTGATAACCATTTAAGTATTAGAGTTTGATGTGATAAATCATTGTCACTGTTTCCCAGGGGGGCATACATAACAGTATCTTTTCCAGTTTATGTTGGAAAAGAGGTGGAAGAGCCCACAGTAGAGTCTGTAGGACAGCAGCCAACTTTCACTTTTAATTTGAGGATGGCAGAGGATATGGTACTTCCAAATAAGTCTATCCCACTGTTAAATATTTCAAAAACTAAAAGATGTTCAAGTTGTCACATATTTGGATATTGTATTATCTTACTAAGGATCACTTCTGTAATTTATTTGAGTTGTGAATTGTAATTCCTTCAAATTTAGAAGATGTGTAGTGACAGGACAAGGGGGAATGGCTTCACATTGATGGAGAGTAAAGACAGATTAGATGTTAGGAAGAAATGCTCCCCTGTGAGGCTGGTGAGGCCCTGGTGCAGGTTGCCCAGAGAAGCTGTGGCTGCCCCATCCCTGGAAGTGTCCAAGGCCAGGTTGGATGGGACTTGCAACAGCCTGGGATAGTGAAAAGTGTCTCTGCCCAAGGCAGGAGGTGGGACAAGGATGGGCTTTAAGGTCCCTTCCAACTCAGACCATGACCTGAGGTGAGCTCAGCTGGTCAGAGCATGGTGCTGGTAACACCAGAATTGTGGGTTTGATCCCCATATGGGCCATTCATCTAAGAGTTGGACTTCATTCTTGTGGCTGCCTTTCAGCTCAGAATATTTTGTGATTCTATGATGATCCTATGATTCAAATACAAACCAATATTAAAATACTTGTTTTGTTCATAGATGGGAAGCATTAATATACACGTAATCAGAATAATTTTATCGTTAATACAAAACTAATGTACAATAGTTTCATTTCTGGAAACTCTAGAGAAGAAGCATGGTAAATCATTTATTTTCAAAGTAAAAAAAACATTTATCTTAAATGCTTTTATATGATAATATTAAAAAGTGTTGTACTTGCTTGGGTTTTTTTGTTTAAATAGGCACGAGAATTTTAAAAGTAGCTTGAGACGTGTTGTGAAAAAATACCATAAATCACTTTATTGGAGGTGGTAGTTGCGTATGTTAAAAAACCAAAACATAAACCAACAAGCACACAATCTCTTCTTATCTGTCCAAGAAACACAGTCTCCCTCACTGCCCCAACTGTTTAGTCTAAGTTATGTCGGATAACTTAATTGACTGCTTCTAGAAAAGGTACCAGCTTGGCAGTGAGAGGACATACATTGAGACAATTCCATCTTTACTTTTTTTCCCCGCCTTCCGTTTATGGGGTTTTTTTGTCCTTTGTGGTTACTTTCCAAACCACTTTCTGTGGTTTCAGTTCATGGAAATAAAACCTATTTGTTTAGGTTTAGACCTCCTAACCCACTGTTAGGAGGTCTCTGTCCAACCAGGAGGTGTTGAGAGAACGGTATTGTGAGTATTACTCCATAACTTGCCCTGCTTGACACTGAGTTATTATTCTTCTCTCATATAAACAAGATGTATGATAATTTGAGTATCACTGTTTGGTGGGAAAGTGGGGCTCACTGAATGAACAGAAAATATAAGTCCTAATAGGTGAATAAATATAGGGCAATATGTATGCATGCATATCTGTATATGCGTTTGTTCACAACATATGCTTGCCATGGGAAAAGAGAAATGCCAGTCTAAGTTCATAAAACTGTTTCTTACAAGAAATTATAAAGAATTGCACCAATTTCTCCTCATTTGTATACATATTTTTAGATTTTGTGTAGCAGTTGTATTTAACTGCAAAAAATACAGTTGTGTATGTCGAGTCTGTCATTAAAAAGGCTTTAGGCAACATCTGTGATACTCAACTTGGCTTTTCCTGGCCTTTTCTGTGGCCCACAAGCCAAGTGCCTTGCTCAGGCCATGTCTGTAGTAGTAAGCTGCCTCAGACTCCAGAATTCTGAGGCCACATTTGAAAACTTTTGGGAGCAGTCCTTGGACTGGCCTGACTCCCAGAATGTTGTCTGGGTGTCCCATCCACTGTTTAATTTGTTATATGTAGACACTGCTTTGTTTTCTTCAGGAGCATCAGGTCTTGTAGCTTGCATCTTAAACCCATGAGAAGCTAATCATATGCTTTTGCAGTGCTTAAACCAATGTTTAAAATAGCTTTTCCATTCGAAGCCTGACTTGGGCATGGACTAACTTTCAGCCATACTAGCAGAATAAAACCCTTCCCTGGACGTAGTTCATCTCTTTATAAGGAACATCTTTTCTGCGTCTTGCTCTAAATATCTTTATTCTAAAAGTCTTCAGTTATTTCCTTATTTACTTTTCAGATTATATCCATATCAAGATGTCTGTCAGAGTTCAAACTGGTTTGGGTTTTGAACTTCAAAAGGAAGTATTTTTCTTTACTGCCTTTCTTTAGTACAGGTGGAGGGCAAAAAAAAAAAAAACCAATTTGGAACGTCAGCAGCAGGGAAAGAGCAATTTTTTGTACTTAGCAAGTTTCAAATATACATGAAAATTTGGGAATTCTTTTATATTTTAAATAATCTGTTCATCTTAAAAGTTGTAAAAAGCTAGTTACTGTCTCTGAAATACAGTTGGGGTATTATTACTTTGCAGTAGGATAATGGCTGATGTATTAAGAGTCTGTCTTCGTCCTGATGAAAGCAGTTTATTGAATAATTTAGGGCAAGACTTGCATTTTCCTACACCTGTATGGGTCAAAAAATGAAAATACAGCTTTTGTACCTGGACCCTACAGTAATTCAGTGTTTTCAAGGAGCAATGAATGAATATAATTGTACTACTCAATTACAGAACACTGTTGTTGATTATTTGAATACAATTATGTTGATTATATGGGTCCAAAATATTATACTGTTGGTAAGTAAACCTTTTTTTTTTTTCCTGGACCAGACATGACAAGAATAGTTACTGTGACCAATGTCTAAGCCTTTGCATGGCTACTTGCAGTTTGTGTAACACACCTGGAGTGGGATCATCTTGCATTCACAGCCTGGCTCTTTGGCAATATGTGGCGTTCCAAAATCTGTCATGTGTTCTTAAGGTATTTTCTGTAAGTGCTGGATTGTCATTATAAGCAGGACCAACATATTCCATGAGAAAAAATAGCTCAGTGGCTGAATAAATAATATGCAAATGAAATTGTCTCGTACCTAACCAAAATGCTGCATTGCTGATCGCAATCCTATTTACCCAAGAATAATGTAAATTCTCACAGCCAGAGTTTGTTTGACCACAGAACTTTACAGAATTCCTGCGGATAACAAATTGGTGTCTTGCAGGCGGTGTTTGTGTCTTTAAAGTGGAACTCTCTGACTGAATAAACTCAAAGAAAACATTTATACCGAAATAATTTTCTCAGCTAGTAATTTTCTGTATTTCTGCTTTTGGAAGCTACTGTGTTTTTGTTAAAATTTTATCCCTTATGGCTCTGTTTTGGTTTCCCCATGATTTTTCAGGCAGATACAACACTAACTGTAGAAAAGAAATTGCAATCTAATACATTATTGTTATTTTAGAAACTTGCCCTAATTTTATATAAATTTATTCTTGGCAGTTTGGAAGACCTGCACAGAACCTGAGGAGCTGAGAGTTCCTGTCTCCTATTTACATTTCTGGGTTTATGCTTTTTTGATGGCCTTTATAAGCCCATTTTCAGACATGCAGTTTTCATTCCAGGAAGCACTGGTGACAATTCGTCTTCTTGATGTTCTTTGTGAAATGACCTCAAACAACAGCCAGTTGGAGCATCTGCAGGCATTCCCTGGTTTGCTTGAAACAGCTGTAGGTGAGTGAACAGCCACAAGGCTTAACTGTTGGTGCTCTCTGAATGAAAACATGTTTTTCCCAACTGATGGTAATTATAATTCTGACCTTTGAATAAGATAAATAAATAGGAGATGTTAATCTGCATTTTCAAATATTTGATTTGTTTCTGGAAATTTTCTGCTTCTCCACTTTCTCTGTTGGCCTGTGTTGCCCAACAGAGCCTCAATTCAAGTAGCAGCAATGCTCTTTTCCTACAGAAAATGGTGCAAGGGACAGCTGCTTCCTGTGTTCTATCACTAGCTGAATGTGTAGGAGAGTTTTTTCAGGAAGTAGAAAAGGGACTTTTCCTTCATGCCTGTTCCCTTCAGTTTCCCAAACTTTTGAAATTTATGTGCAGTTTGAATGTTATTAACCAAATCCAGTGACTTTTAAAGGTCAGCTTTAAAGAAGCCAAGAAAGAGCAAGGGAAGGACTATACACAAAGAAAATATGTTAAGATGTTCCAGAGATGCTCAAGAGAGGAAGGATGCATACCATGACCATTTTTTTTTTTTTTACATCTTAGCACTTTGAGACTGAGGTATGCTACCATTTTATGGGAAAATTGTAAAAGTTGTGTATTTGTAAGACCAATAGGTAAGAATTAAAAAATAAAAAGGCTGAAACAGCTGTTGGCTGTGGCTGTTTGAGACGTTTGGAGGGTCCTTATTGAAAAAAGCCCAAACAAAGAAAGAAAATACCTCCAGCAACAACAAAAGGAAAACTTAAAAAGCAACCAAACCTCTGGTTTTGGTAATGGGTTCTTAGATACATGGTTTACAGTAAGATGACTAACAATAGGATTTATTTTGTGTGTGTGTGTGTGTTAAGGAAACTTAAAGTTGATCAGAGGCATGGAGAAACTGCTGTGAGGAGAAGCTGAGACAATTTGGATCCTTGAGCCTGGAGAAGAGAAGCTTCAGGGAGGCTTAATTGTGGCCTTTCAGTACCTGAAGGGAGCCTACAGGAGAGATAGAGAGATGCTGTTGACAAGGGCCTCTTGTGACAGAACAAAGGGAATGGCTTCAGACTGTTAAGAGAGTAGGGTTAGATTGTGAGGGTGATGAGGCACTGGGTGCTCAGAGAAGCTGTGGCTGCCCCATCCATGGAAGTGTCCAAGGCCAGGTTGGATAGGGCTTGGAGCAACCTGGGGTAGTGGAAGGTGTCCCTGCCCATAGCAGATGAGATAAGGTGATCTTTAAAGACCTTTCTAACCCAAACTGTTCTGTAATTCTATGTACTTGAAATTTCTCATCATGCTACAGTGCCAGGAACAGGCTGAAGAAGAGAGGAAAAAGTGATTCTGTGGTTAGTATATACTGCTGTGACAAATCCAAACTATACGAAGTTTTCTAAAAATCTTGGTTTTAGCAATATATTAATGGTGCCAGAATTCTCAACAGTCTACAAATTCTGACTTTTTAGGTGGCAATTGATAGCAGCAGCCTTCATGTGTGAACTGTGTAAGGGTTTAAAAAGTACACAAAAATGCCTTCTGACATTGGGCTCGTCTTTTATGGATGATTATATTAGCCCAAATCACACAATGAGGTAAACTTTCAAAGATCTCTGACATGATGTTGAATATCAGAAATTATCTTGCTTAGCATTGAACTCAGCAATTAATAATAAAGCTCTGTGCCAAGAGAGACTAATTTTCTAATGGTAATGTATTAAAATGTTTTCTCTAGATACCCTGAGATTAACTCACCTTGCTGGGAAACAGGCTGTAAATATTTTCACTGCCACGCATGCTGTGACAGGACAGGAAGAAATTTCACATCCAGCCGTGGGTTTTAAATCTCATCTCATTCGTTTGATTGGAAATCTGTGTTACAAGAATAAGGAAAACCAAGACAAGGTGAGCTAATACATTTTCTGGCAGAACTCTGATGTGTAAGCAGATGCCTGACTACAAGGTAACTGAAATATTGTTAGTCTAGAAATTGATTTGTAAATTGTAAATTGATTGTGTAAAGCAGACATTTTTTTAGCATCTATGAATTACTATCACAATTATGCTGACTTGTTACCAACAATGTAGTGTTTGCCTGCCTACCTTTTATTTCAGCCCTGTAGAATGCAAGCCAGCGCCTAATTCCTTTGTGGTTTTCACTTTTGCACTTTCTTTGAAAAGTCTCAAACTAAATTTCCACTTCACTTTGAAGGGAAGTAGATGTGCATTGTTGCATGAACTTAATTTTAAATCTTTGAGTTAGTCTAATACTTCTTCTTTCTTTTTCATGTCACTTTAAAAATGCAGGTCTGCCTTTATCAAATCACTTGAAACCCTTTATCTTATAATTCCTTTATAGGAAAGCAGTTTTGTTTCCACAGTGGGGAAAAAGAGGAAACAGCAGCAAGCTTTAAATATTAAACTTTTTTTTTTTTTTTTTAAGTGATAAAAGATGTGCCTTTCCTCCAGGATTTGTTAGCCTATCTTGGTTTCAGCAAGAAATACATTTCCAAAAGTGTCTTTCTCTGACAAATTCTAGTAATATGATTCTCTGGATGGGTAATATGGGAATGGTCTTTGTCACGGTGTGACTGGGATTTGCCAATTTTAATATATTTAATTTCTCCTGGGGATCGAATTTAGGAGTAAAGACAAAGCAGGCTTAAAACTTAAAAGGGTATAAGAAGAAATTTATTAATAACACAAAACAATTCAGAATGAGATTTCCAAATTATTCACTCTTCTGCCTTTCGACATACTAGCAACATACAGAGAACACTTCAGTCAGTTATCTACTTAAATAATCATTTCAGTTCACTCCAGAGAGGAAAGTCCCTTCTTTTAGTTTAGGCTTAGAGGGAAGTCTTACTCTCATAACTTACATCTGCCTGGAAATTACAAATTATGATTTTTCTTCCTCCCATTTTCACAGTCCTTCCAGAGCTGTATTATGGGTTGCTGAATCACATGGGGTGTCATTTTAAAGGCAGGCTGCTGAGAACAAAAAAGTCTCTTTATTTCATTCTTCACCAAATGTCTCTGTCCAATATTCCAGTCCCAAAGACAGAGAGCTTCATTTCCCAAGGCAAAAAAGGTCTTCATCTCAAGCACTTAACCTCCCCAAGTATATTCCACAGTTTAAAGGAATTTAAGTAAAATCACAATCCCCTAAAGCCCACAAAAAAAGGTTTTAAGCTACTTATCAGTGGCGACTTTTCAACCTCTCTTTCCATAAGAACTTTGTCTTCATTCCACTGACTTCTGTAATACTTCTTGCTTTATTCCTTTCGTTCCGGGGAGCTCAGGAAAACAATCTAGAGTCTCATCCAGGCACTAATAGTTAAACTTGTATCCAAACGATAAGGAGCCAGGCTGAAGCCACACTGAGAAAAAACGTGGCCACAAAAGGGGACCACGTAGAGATGGCTGGACCTCCTTCTGCCGGGTGCTTGTCGCTTCGGTAGCTCTTCCATGCCCCGCTTGGCCATGCTGCATGGAGAAGAAAATCCGGGCCGAGCAGGAACCGGGGAGCCGAGCCGCGGCCCCCGCCAAGCCCAGCCGGGGCCGGGCCGGGCTCCACCGAGCCAGGCCACGTGGGTCTGCCCCCGACAGGGGCTGGGGCCAGGCCAGACCAGGCTGTGCCAGGTCGCCCCCCCGGGGCCACCCTCGACCAGAGCCCGCCAAGGCTGGGCCGGGTCCACCCCGGGGCCTTCCCGGGGCTGGGCCCTTCCCCCTGCCGGGGCTCGGGCTGCGCTGAGGCCAGGCCGGGCCCCATGCCAGGGGCCCAGAGCCTTGCAGGCTCCTGCTCACCTCCCCGACCGGAAGGCAAAAAAACTCAACCAACCCTTTTTCCCTGAGATTTGTCAAATCAAAACAACCTTCCAATTGGTTTCCTGGGCTGTCAATCACCAACCCAGGTCTCTCATTGGTCCCCATAGCCTCAGGGGAGGCTCCCAGAGAGGGGACTGTTCTATTGTTTCAAGACCTTGTGGTTTTCAAGAGGCTCCCCTGGGGCTGGGCTCCCATCCCCCTCCCTGCTCCATGTGTCCCCATCACAGTCTTCCACTTCCCCATTCATATTAGGAGTATGTAATCAAAGTTTTTAGTACATCTGAAAAATATTATTAATACTATTAATCACTCTTGCTTAGCTGTGTCTCTGACCCATTATGATGTAATATGTGTTTGTGGAAGTGAAATACATTTTTGTGGAATACCTAATGATAGTGTAGGGGAGAGAGTTGCTTTCGTTTTGAAAGGTTTATTTACATCTTATTGTCAAAGGCCCCTGGAGCAATTAAGCATGCAGACTTAATGATTTTAATGGAAGTTGGGTATTAAATTGCTATAAACTGCCTGAAAATATTATTGCCTTATGCTGTCTTAAAATTATTTAGATTCTTGTGTGTGTTATCATGGTACATTATTGAAGTGCCATTGAAACTTCAGAAATGCCAATTGTGTCATATCCTGTCTGTACTCTCAGTTTATTTAATATATTTAAATCGGTTCAAATACATGCACCTGCCATTTGTAAGGCAGCTTTCATACATAAACACATGCTTGTGAGGACTGGGCAAGCAGCTGCTGTCATTGCACAGATAAAAAGAGTTTTAAGATAAGAGTTAGTTGTTCAAAGTGGTGCATGGCTCAGACTGAGAACTGAGTTCCTGCCACTCTTCAGACTTGTATCTTACAATACAGGTCTGATTTATTTATAGGTCTGTATCCATTATTGGGTTTACACCCAGGTTAACCCAGAGTTTGCTGTCTGTATTAGATCAAAAGCAATGTAAAAAGGGTAGATTATGGGGTTTATGTAATAAGCCAAGTGACCAGTGCATGTGAGAGACCTTGGACTTTACCAGTGGCTGTTGCTGTCCTGTGACTTACAGTGGGAGCTGAAGGTGTGGGCTGCGGAAGCCGCTTTCTCTCAGGACAGCCTGGATGGGTGCCTTGCAGGAGAGGGCTGCATGGCAGGAAAAGCCTAAAAACAGCTTTACCAGAGGCTCTCCAAAAGCACTCCTAGAATTCAGGCTCTTGAATGAACTGAGGTTTTCATACTTGTTTTCTCTAGTGTTTTTTCCATAATTTCTAGTTCTAGCAGAACTCTTTCCCCAGTAACCATGCTAATGAATTAGTAAACAGAGTAATAGCACACTGCTAATTATATCATAAATATTAAAAAAATATATCCCCTATATTTATAATAAGGGCTATGCATATGGGGGAGAATATGTAATTGGAGAAGATTTTGTGGGGACCTCATAGCAGACTACAAGTCAGGGAGGAACTCTTTATCAGGAACCATAGTGACAGGGACAGGTCGAAGTGTAATGGCTTCAAACTGACAGCAAGTAGATTTAGATGAGAAATTAAGAAGAAATTTTTGTGAGGGTGGTGAGGCCCTTACACACATTGCCACAAGATGTTGTGACTGCTCCATCCCTGGAAGTGTCCAAGGCCAGACTGGGTGGGGCTTGGAGCCACCTGGTCTAGTGGAAGATGTCCCTGCCCATGACAGAGGGCTTGGAACATCATAATCTTCTCTAAGGTCTATACCAACCGAGGTAATTCTGTGATTTTATTGTGTGAATCTTAGTGCTTGATGTTGATTTGCCTGACTTTTCTGGAAACAAAAGCAGTCCCCAAAGATCTGGAGTTTGAATAGTGTCTTGGGCCAGGCTCACCATGGAGCAGAGTTGGATCACTGCATCCAGGAGCTCTTTCCTGAGTCAAGTGACACCCAGGCTACTTGCCCTCTTGGGTGTGGGTCCTACAGTGTGTTTCTCCAAGTTCACTGGGGCAGCTCAACTGCATGGGTTGTTGGTAACAAAGCTGAAGCTACAGATTGTCTGGAAAGGAATGATAATCGCTCTCCAAAGGCTGCTTTTCCACCTCTGTGTTCATGGTCTTCACCTGCTATAACAGCAATAATTGCAAGGGATTAGTTCACTGGTTTGTTGGCATTGGGGCAAAATCTTGTAATGCTCTGGAACAGAGAGATACCCTCCCAGTGCTTTATTGCTTCTTCACTTCCTGTTTAAAATCAGTCTTTTCTTTCAGAATGCGTTCTTTAGCTTGTACTCTGTTAGTATTGGGAATGCATTCTTTACATCCTTTCTTCTTTGTAGTTTAGTTCCACTGTTGTGATAGGTTCTTAAGATTCAAGGTTTTAGATACTTATTTTCCACTCTCAGAGCTGTGACATGATGGATTCATTCAGCTCATTCTGCTGCTTTAGTGTAGAGCTGTTTAATAAAGAGTAAAACTTACAAAATAAACTTAATGAATGAATTACAGAGGATATAGTTCTTTATTGTAGAAATGGAACGAATACAAAATAGGTCATAGCAGTTAATCTGCACCCTTGTTTCTGTGTTCCTTTACAAGAATCATATACATGGAAGGGGAGATGACTCATCTCTGTCTTGACACCTAGCTCTGCTCTACACAAGCTTTTCTTTCCTGCCCCTAAAGCTGCCAGGGACATTTTTGGTACTGTGGATGCCAATGAACTCAATCCTAGTCTTAGAATCTGTTTCTTCTTTAAAGCTGTTCAGTTGTTCATATAGGGGGAAAAAATTAATATATAGTTACCTTTGGTACTGGCAGCTTCTTACCTAGGTAGAGTCTGTCCTGGTTTCTAGGACAGGGTTCTGCCAATAAATAGCAGAAGTTCCCCTTTGAAATAGAGAAATTAATTTCACCCCCTCTAAGTGTTGTAATTGTTTCAAATCAAGGACTCAAGGCAGAGATAAGGGGTAGAAGTAACAGCTCTTTACTCCTATATCTAACCGCACAGGTAGAAAACAACAGCAGTTATTAAAATTACCAACAAAAACAGAAGAAAATAACCCAGTTCCAGTCCTTTCTTTAGCCGCGGACACACTCAGTCTGTGTCCGTTCCCGGGGCTGTGACACGTGGCAGGGCCGGCACAACTGCAAGAGCAGGCGGGAGCGAGGGAGGTGGAGGGCAGCGGCCGCGGCCGGGCTGGGCTCAGGTGGGAACAGGCTCCTCGCTCACTGTTGTGTCCAGAAACCAGTTGTATTCCCAGAGGTAGGAGGCTAAGCAGGGAAGATGCAGAGGAGTTGACACAGGCGTCCGGCTCTCCTGCCTCCTGGCCATGTGCTGAGCAGACCGGAGGTCCCTCTGCTCCCTCGCCAGAAACACAAGTGCCCCTCCGGAAGCCCGCATGCTCTTCTGAGTAGCCCCGCTTGGAAGCCCACATACCCCTCCGGAAGCCCCGTCCAGGGCTGTCACAAGACCCTGGGCACAGCCGGCAGGTTTTGTTAGCATCACAATGGGAAGAATTCTCCAAACTCACGCAGTAAAGGAGCAAAAACCCAACCCCCAACAGTCACTCTAATGAGATGACCGATTTATGATGGATACTTTTTTTTCATGGGTCTGTGTTTATTTGAGGTGGCATCAGTACTTTCTCTAATGCTATATTGGTGTTTTTTATCAATGCAGAGATGAAAAAAGTCTTCTGGGAGAAAAGGATAAAGAAAAAAGCTTCTACTGTTAAAAGTATTTTTAATAAAAGTAGCAAGTAAAACATCTGGATACTATTTAGTGTGTTTAACTTATATTTATATATATATATCTAAGCCAAATTGTTTAATATGAGACTGGCTTCCTAATTTGAAGACTGTTCTGCCTGAAAATATGAACAAGATTTGACTTGTTTAGAATTCAGTTTCCAAATCCTTTTTTTTCATGGGGGCAAGGTGTACAACGAATCCACTTACTTTGCAAAAGTTGCCAACATCCCTAGATCAAACTGTGACCACCCAGCTCCTCAACTTCATCTTGTTGCTGTAGTGATTATAAAATAGAAAAACTCACATTAAGGACACATGCTTTGTTTTTGCAAAATCACAGAACAGTTGGAGTTGCAAGGGACCTCAAAGGCTATCATGTTTCACCCCCTGCCAGGGCAGGGACACCTTTCAGTATCCCAGGTTGCTACAAGCCTATCCAGCCTGGCCTTGGACACTACCAGGGATGGGGCAGCCACAGCTTCTCTGGGCAATCTGTGCCAGGGCCTCCCCACCCTCACAGAGAAGAATTTCTTCATAATACCTGAGCTAAACTTACCTTCTTTCAGTTTGAAGCCATTCCCCTTGATCTTTCACTACACTAAGTTATTTAGCAAATGGTTCTTTCTCACCTAAGGTTTTTCTTTAGAAAAACTCCATGAGCAGCTTCTTCTTCTTCAGGATTAATGTAATTTTTAAAAAATAATTACATTCTGGCATAGAAAGATTTGAAGTTACTTGCAGTGAAGATCATCCCACATTTAACTGCATATGCTATTGAGAGGTGGTGGGGGAAGAACTAAACCTCTTAGATTTTTTAAGTAGAAACTTGCATCATTGTTACTATTGTATTTTCTTAATGTTAAACAGAAGCCTAAAATAGAAGAAAGATTCTTGGTTTACAGTTGAACAAAAGAAGGAGCCTTTTGGACCTGGATGCTCTGAACTGGAGCTCCTGCACACCTACCAGAAATTTTGCATGGTTCCACTGGTTGGGTGGGGCTGTTCTCATGTAGCTCTCTGTATGTTTTAATGCTTTGCTATGTAAGGACAAAACATTCAGGGTGTTGCAGGACTGAGCTCTGTAATTGGTAAGTTTTGTCTGGGTATAGCACTGAGAAAGTTAACAGGAAAGGTGAGAATGGACCTCCTGACATAAGTCCTTTTAAAAGCTGAGGTTTTGCTATGGAGATGGGGGCGCTAGAGAACTAACACAGAAATACACCAAGTAGCAAAATGTCTGTGCTTCAAGAGTGTCTTTCAGGGTATCTGTTGAAATGTATAAGGGAACTGTCTCAAATCTTGGTCCCATGTTGTTATGATGTTAGTCTTCAACTCTGTTGCAATCATGAATCCTTAATGAAATGCTAAGATTTCCATCAAAGCATAGAGACTGGTAAGTAAAAGAATCAGGCTCTCTCTTAAGGAGCAGGACAATATGAGTAATAAAGGGTTGGTGTGAGGTTTTTGCCTTGAGGTCAGAGATGAATGCATAGTGTGCAGTATTATTTGTAAAGCGATGGATTATTTTTGTAACTTGACTCATTTGTCCATAGAGAATAATACAAAACTTTATTCTGTTGTGTTGACCCTTTAGCAGCAACAAGTTAATGTTCCCTCTTGCCCTGCTTCTATTTCCTCTTCTTCCCCTCCAGTTGTTGACAGCTGATACAGTTGATTCATTATGACTTGTCTTGTTTGGCCAATTTCACTTGAAACCTTGATCATACAAAGCATGGAAAGTTAAAAAATAAACCAAGCTGGCTCTGTGCATTTCCAAACAGTCAGTACCAACTTGTAGGCTTCCTGGCTTCCTTTTGACTCTGGATGTTGGTGGGGTTTTTTTTGAACTCTCTTTGGTGTTGAACCATATCATCATAGTGGTACAGCACAGAACTCCAGCCCTTTTTAAAGGAAAGCTTGGTACACCAGTGTCAAAGAGCTGTTTCCAGGTGTTTCAGCACTTAACTATGTGTTGAAACTGCATCTGTAGCATTTCTATTTAATGTGGCTGTTGAAGGTGTAAAATACTCATTTTCCGAGACAGAAGGTAACTGACCTTTATATGGAAGAGTTCTCAAGAGTTTCCTTTCCTGGTCCAGCAGGCTGAGTAGTAGTTACCATACCCATGGTAACTACATTAGACATGAATTAAGCTTGGTATTTGCCAAAGGTGTTTGTGGTGTTGCTCTTTCCTTTCTTCAGCTTGGTTTCAAATGATTCTGGAAGGCATGGGTTATTAAAATGTTTTGTAGTTACCTGTATCATATTCAGTTATGTGAAGAGCACCATATCAACTAAAAACATTTCTTGCTAGTTTACTAGCTGATGAAGAACTGAATTTGTTTGGAGTACACTATTTTAGAAAAACTAAAATAACACCTTATGATGTAGTTAATTTTTTTTAAGAAGTTCAGAAAATGTACCCTGCATTGCAGGAAGAGGGTTATCTGTGGTTCCTGGGGTTTGCCAGTGATACAGATTGCTGGAAGTTGGACTCCCATAAGTGGAAGAATATCCAGCTTTCTGAATATTCTTTCTCTGGCTCAGATCTGAGCTGTTAATCCAAGTTCTTCCCACTTTTACTGGTATCAGATACAACTGACATATTTTCCAGTACTACAACAAGTGTCACCAGTTTTCTATGTTTTTCATTGTTCTCAACGTGAACTGAATTTTCCCATCTTCTCTGAACTGCCATTCTGCATACAATCTCTTCAGGGTGTTTTGTTTATTGGATTTTGGGCTTTTTTTAAAGCTGCACCAGACTTCACAATGGGCTGATGTTATAGTGCTGCGAGTGTTGAATATGATCCTTTTTGGATATACAACTTTCTGCCATTTCCACTTAAAAGAGGTTTTGCTGAGAGGCACAGGAATCGTTCATCTTTTCATCTGTTTCCTGAGAAGTGACTAAGTTTTGGTTACTGTGAGATATTAAAGTTTTTCAGTTTGTATTTTTATGACCATCCTGAAGTTTATAGGAACTAGCAGAAAAAAAGAAAAAAAGTATTATTTTCTCTTAAGTATTGAGATTTGGCCATCACTGCTTATAATGTAGCTCAGTTCATATTTTGGAATAAAATAGTTTCATGGAGGAAATAATGAGGCGTGACGTGAAAGACTACATTTTGTGGTGAATTTAATGCAGTAGCTTGGTTTTAGTGGCACACCATGCTGCATTCAGGATGAGGAGAGCACCAAGGAGACTTTGTTTGTAAGGGGGTGGTGTTAAAGCCCTTCCAGTGATCAGCAAGTTGGATGTTAAGCACATGCCACTGAATCCTGATGCTAACTTTCCCACCAAAATCAGAGAAGCACTGAGCTAGACAGAAGCTCACAATGTGCTACCAGTTTCAGTTTCACCACAGTGGGGTTCAGTTATTGACTCCCACCTCTGTGACAGGCATTATTATCAGGTTCAGTAGGGGTGTGATGCCATGCTGGCTTCAGCCCAGCTTTGCCTCATCAAAAAGCAGCTGTCAGCTTTCAGTTCTCTTTGCCTGTGTGCCTGTGAACCAGTCTGAATTCTCTTACCAGCCCTGAAAATTAGAACCATAGAATAGAATCTCTTGAGGTAGAAGGGACCCACAAGTGTCATCTGGTCCAACTCCTGACCCTGTGTAGGACACCCCAACAATCCTACCCTGTGCATCCCTGAGAGCATGATCCAAACGCTCCCGGAGCCTTGACAGCCTTGAGGCTGTGACTGCTGTCCTGGGGAGGCTGTTCAGTGCCCCACACCCTCTGGGGGAAAGATATTTTCCTGATACTCAACCTAAACCTCCTCTGACACAGCTCCAGCCATTAATTAATTGTTTTTTGAAACTCCTGTTGAAGGGTGTGAGGCCATATCAAAGCACCTAGTCTTCAGACAGAGACCAAGCGTTTGATTTTATTAGGGTTTTTTTCCATTCATTTCTCCTGTTTTCCTTCGTGTCTTTCAGAGGAGCCACAAAGTGTAGTGACAGTCATCTGCAGATTTGCATTTCTGCCATTGGGTGATGCTATTTGTTCTAAATTGTAGTCCTGCAGGATTCTGCTTCTTGCTCTTCAGCATGGCAATGCTTAAGCCAAGTTTAGTCATGCCTATGCCCGAAGGAATCAAAGAACTGGTCTCATTTTTAAAGAGGCTGGGGATGAGGTTGCAGAAGTCCATGTAAGCAAGATTCTGCTCATTCAGCACTTACTTGCAGAACTCCATTCAGTTATCTTTTCTGCTTGAAATGTGGGCTCTTCAAAGAGCCCCAATGTTATAGGAGGATTGCAATAATATAAAAATAAGTGGTGATTACTTCTGCATGCTTTTATCAACTAATTTAGTCTGCCTGCAATCCTCAGCCAATGATATGTAGAACCTACTTAGCTTTTTATGTAAGCAGTGGCAGAACAGGTGACAAGAGAAGAACTTGCAGTCTTTGAGGAGATTTTAGAAAAGTATCTTCAGTTCCTCTGCATTGTTTAAGGACTTTATAAATATTCAGGATCTTCTGCCTCTGTTGTGAGAGATAACAGACTTAATATTCCTTTTACAGTTTATTGATATCTTTAGCATGCTAATTCACATTAACTGTGCTTGTTTGAAAGCCTTCTATTCTTTAACCAAAAACCTCAGTATTTCAATCAAGAAGTGTCAAAGAATTGCCTCATTCATGAGTATTTGAATGTTTAAAACTGTGAGTCTGCAAGTTTGCCTCATAATTGCAGTCAATCAGATGATATGTTCAGATTGTTATGACAGAAGTGGTTTGCTGGAAGGATTTCAAAGGGACATTGACCAAAGATCTAAAAAAGACACTGGAAAAACAATGGGGTTTAAGTTCCTTGAATGGAGCGTGACCCATATTTAGATATTGTAGCAATAGGAGCAAGATCAAAGTATGTCAAGTCATCTCATATGCTGAAAGTCAGAGCACCAAGATATTGAATTAATCCTCTGCTGTCTATGAAATGCAGAATGAGCTAGATTTGCAAAAGCCAAGATGATGGCTTGATTGTATGTATTAAAATTTATTTAATTAAAGACTGCTAGCAAGATTCCTTCCATCTTGCCCCAAAGCATTTCCAGTGGGTAACACCACAAGGCTGATCGCTTCCATCACATATGCTGACACTAAACTCTTCTCTAACAAAAAAGAAACCTGTGCCAACAGTGTGATTTTCCTTCTTGCTCCTTAAGGGTGTCACTCTGTGGGGCAAGAGGAAGCACTTACTCATGGTCACTAGATAGTCACATCTCCATAAGCTTAGCCTGAGGGAGACTAAGGGAGCAGACAACTGGTTGGCACATCTGTTTCTCCACTTTCCAGGACTGATAGAGGCTCCCATGGACTGTGCTTGGAAAAAGAAAGTGATAAAACATAGTATGCCCAAACAATCCCTGTCTACAAGACTGAATCCCTAAATTTCAGATACATCCTCACAGCGTGGAATTCCAAAATGCCCTTTGTCACCACTAAATGAGGATTGAGTGAAAACAAATGTCTGCGTGTTTATTGGGTGTGACTGAGGTAAATTCTCAGCCCTTCCAGTGCTGTGCTTTGCATCAGTAGCTGGACAGGTGTTGATAACACACCAGTGTTTTGACTACTGCTGAGCAGCGCTCTCCTCTGACATTCCTTCCCCCACCAAAGGGGATGGGAGTGGGCAGGGTCCTGGGAGAGGACACAGCCTGGCCAGCTGACCCAAATTAGCCAAAGGGATATTCCATACTGTCAGCTCAAATATATAAAGCTAAGGGAGAGGAACGGGGGGCATTTGTGATTCCTCAGTGTTTGCCTCCTGGAGGAATCCTTACATGTGCTAAAGCCCTTCTTCCCAGCAAGTGTCTGAACATCACTACTAATGAAAAGTAGAGGTTGACTTTTTTTTTTTTTTTTTCCCTTTAGCTTATGTGCATGCAGAATCTTGCTTCTTTTTCTTTCCCTGTAATGAAACTGCCAAGGTAAACCCACTTCAGTGTGCAAATTTCAAGTGGGTCAAATAGGTGTAGGAACTCTCGGCAGTTGTTATACAAAGGTAACAAATGTTTTTGACCAAAGTCATTCTTTGCTAGACAAAGCTGGATTAAAGTTCAGAATAATAATTATTGTGGAGTCATTCGGGCTAGTTATCACAGATGTCCTCTGAGGTGGAAAAGCAGTAATCTGAGGAAGGACAGAAGAAAGATTTTATTTGCACTTGCCTTTCTGTCAAAACAAAATAGTGTTCTTGTCCTACTGTTCTCATTTCTGAAATGGAGTATTTCTCCTAGCTGAAGAATGAGGAAATTGATAATTAATAGAAGTTAGATATTTTGGTGTTTACTTGCTATATAATTAAATATGTATTTAATTATATATAGGGAAGTGAAGTGAGCTGACAAGAAGAATGGTGAGAGGCTATTTACCAGTGCTTGGAGTGACAGGAGAAGGAGGAATAGCTTCACACTGACAAAGGGCAGGGTTAGACAGGATTTTGAGAAGAAATTCTTCTCTGTGAGGGTGGTGAGACCGTGACACAGATTGCTCAGAGAAGCTGTGGCTGCCCCATCCCTGAAGTGCTCCAGGCCAGATTGGATGGGGCTTGGAATAATCTGGGATAGTGGAAGGTGTCGAGGGTCTTTAAAGGTCACTTCCACCCCAAACCAGTCTGTGATTTAATATACATTCGTATGTATATAAAAACATACACAGACTGCTGAGTTACCTCAATGAACTACTCCAGGAAGGCTTCTCTGAATAAAATTGAGAAGATTTGTATTACTTTTGGTTAAAACTAATTGTATTATATATCTTGGATTTATTTCACTTTGATAATCTTCCCACAAGCAGAGTTCAAATTTCACAAATATACTGTGAAAGAGATTCTCAAATATGAGCCTGATTACTCTCTTGATTAGGAATCATAACTCTTGTTCAATTCCTGGGAGAAAAGTTGATTTTAAAAATTACCATAAATATTTTCTATGTATCTTGGTGGATCATATTTTCATTATTGGTAAGATGATGTTTTTTGGTATCTCTTAATGAACTTTGTTTAAAAATGAGTTCTGGCACAGTCTTTCTGATGAAAAGGAAGAAAGGAAAATGACACTGATACTGGAAAATATGACAAAATTGTATGAGCATACATGGTATGAATTTACAGAAGTTGAAAAGTCTTTCTTTACAAGCCAGCAGTACTTTGAAAAGTACAAGTACAATAATGCACAAGTCTTGAATGGTGTGTGTACCTGAGGATGTGATTTAGGTCATGGTATAAACCCTGGGAATGATAATCCCCTGATGGTGGTTTCCTGTGGAACAGGATGTCCAGCCCAGGGGATCTGTGTTTAGTGGGTTTAACCAAGGCTGGTGCAGTATTCTGATTTCAGTTTCATTATGGGTTCTGCTTGTCTATCTTAAAAAATATAATTTTGTTGTTTTTAACAAAAGTGTTAAGATAGTTTAGTGCCTCTAAACTAAAAATAGCCAGTTTACTCCATTTTAGTCTAATAATTTTTGAGGTTATATGCGCAGTATTTCAGTTTGCTTTAATATTTTTACAATCTGACTGAAGTGAAATATTGAATCTGGTCAGGTTGGATAGGGCTTGGAGCAGTGTGATGTAGTGGAAGGTGTCCCTGTCCATGGCAGGGAATGGACTGATATGAGCTTTCAAGTCCCTTCCAACCCAAACCATTCCATGATTCTATGATGAGTATTAGCTTCATTGTGTAAAAATAGAATTTTTTTGTGTTCTTCATAAACTAGAATAAGTATTGAATATAAGCGTATCTTCTCTGTTTTTTCTGCATGTTTTAGCATTACAGTCAGCTTTGCTTTGACATTAATCTTACCTACGACAAAATAAAAAGGATTTAGATTTTGGTCTAGCAATTACTGTTCTAAAGCACAATTATGAAGCTCAGTGGATTCATATTGAAGCTGGCAACACATGTTGAATTTTAATAAGGGGAAATTATAACATTTACCGTCAAATAAACGTTTTCCTGTCCTTTTAGAAAATATGGGGTGCCTATAGGGTACCCATGGAGCTGTTCAGGGCTTGAAATTTTCTATAGGAGAGTTTCTATAGGAGAGTTTCCAACTTCTCTAAACAAAAACACAAACAGTTCAATGTAATTAGTCATAAATTGGTAGGTTCCCTTTAAACTGCATCTAACTTTTGTTCCCTGCTACTTGAATGTCATTCCCTCAGTATTTTCCAGCCAGGTCTGTTTAGTTGTCTCAGCTCTGTTTGTTCCCCACAGCTCCAGGCATAAGAAGCAGAGCCAGTTTGAGAGGACACTCCTGCCAGTTCTTCTGGAACCTGCAATCCAAATGGAGTATTTGGTGGTTGGGAATGTCGCCTCTTAGGTCCAGCTCTTCAATTATACAGATCACGAGCACCTTACCATTCAATGCACTTTTGTAAAAGTGCTTTTAGAATTTGAAGCTGCTGAGGGGAAGAAAAAAAAATAAACACATAGTTCCCCTACAATAGATCAACCAGGTGGCAGCTGATTAAGGTTCTGATTCAAGGCTTTTTCTCCTCTCACCTTCTGACCCACCATTACTGTCAACTTGTTCCTGCAGGCATTTCTGTAAAAGTGTTGACTAGCTTCTTTGAATATCAACTTCAAATGAAAGTGTTTATTATTAAACTCCTATCGAAATTTTCTTTCTTTTTAAAAGTGGTAAAAAATACTGACTTATAGAATTCAAAGTTTTTTGAAAAAGTTTCTAATTTTTATGCTTGCTTTAATTATGGTACAAATTTAAGGGAATGTACCCTCAAGCTCTGTTCATACGCGGTTTTTTTTTCTTGTTAATGGACTTGCTAGGAAGAGTTGGCTATGCTTGGGTAGGTTTCCTTTAAATAATTTTTAATAACATGGTGTGTATATATAATCAGTGTAGAGTAATGAAATGGTTTTGAAATGAGAACTCTCTATTTTTCATTTAAAATCTGCAGTCTTGACTGTATAGACTGTCATCAAATTAATGATCTGTTGCAAGAAAAGAAATAACAATATAAATAATGCAAAACAGAACATTCAAAATTGTATAAACATTTGGCTTAGTGCTTGAGTATATATATACATGCCTTGTTTAGTGTAATAATATTTTCAGGTAAATTAACCTTATGAAAGGATACATTTATTATGGAGTTTTTAAAACAATTTGAACAAAACTTTTGCAGATTCGAAAACCTATAATTTTGTTTGTCACGGATACAGGAGTTCCTGAAATGGGGAGCTAGAAATGGGCAGTCTTACTTTTGTAGTACCTGCAGTTGTTATTACCAGACTACAAGACATTTAGAGACACAAATACTCAGAAAACCCCCTGATAGTTATAATTTAGAGGTAAATTAAGAAACAACTATGTAAGCTCCTTGTATACAACTTCATGTATCATCTTGCTCAGTAGCCTGAGGCATTAGCAAGCTTTCAGCATGAAATTTAGTGCTAGAGCATGCATTCCTGAGTTATTGTATACCACGCATACCATATATGCGGCTTTTATAGATATATAAATCACAACATCAGGAGTCTTGTTTTCTAAATGTAAAGTTGATCCTAATCTCAACAAGGTGGCTAAATTTATCTTAATAAGAGAATCTCATCCTGTGCAAAGGTTATGCTTGGTGAATCAATAAAAGGAATTGTGTATTCTTAGAATTTCTGGTAAATGCCGAGAATAATTGCTCAGCTTTCTCTAAGTCGGAATTGTCAGCAAAGAAACTGTGCATGTAACATGAGGGCTGGGCCAGTCCCTGGTGGGTACATCAAGTGTTGAGGGCAAGTTGCAGTTTGGCTCACAAGCACATCCCAGCATTCTCCTCTTCCTCCCCTCAATCTTCCCCCACCAAAATCAAATCACAGAGCTGCCCTTCCTTTCCTTGGGATAAGCCCATGGCCTGCAGTGTATACTCAGCAGTTCCTGAGTGTTGCCCAGAGGAGCGGAGGTTGTCAGGAGCCAACATGCTCAGGGACCATCTGAAAAATGCAACAAGGAGCTGCACCCGCAAGGCAGTGCCAAATCCCAGCATCCCAGCTCTCTGTCTGCTCGTGCACTCAAAAGCTCTGCTGAAATGAGCTGTATTGATCCAAGTTTATTGCAGCCTTCAGATTTCACTAGTGCATTGTTCACTTCAGATGAGGTTGATTAATCTTGTCCTTCCTTCCATCATACGTTCTACATCTTCTGTAATGGTCATTGTACTTATTTTGATTACACTGGGAGGGATTAGACCTTGGCTCCCATTGGCTTGGGCTATGGAGACCTGCACCTCAAAACATTCCATGTGGGTAAACCTTTGGCAGATCATTTCTAGTTTATTTGCTCACCTCTTGAATCACCACACATGGTTTTGAAGCTGCAATATGCCCTGCTTCTCTATTAACCTTGTGACATTCTCTGGTTCCCAACCTTGTCTGTAGTTTGTTTTCCTTGAAAACAGTTTTCAAAATACAAACAGTTCCTAACCCGCAGGAGAGGTTTGTTAAGTAGTGCATTTATCTGCTTGTTAGGGGGGCAGACATTCAGAATCAGCAAAAGCATTTTAGAATGCAGTTGGGCATTCTGTAAGTCCTATGAGGAGCAGCTCAGGGAGCTGGGGGGCCTCAGCCTGGAGAAAAGGAGGCTTGGGAGGCCCTCTGGCTCTCCACAACTCCCTAACTGGAGGGTACAACCCGGTGGGGGTGAAGCTCTGCTCCAGGGAACAAGGGACAGGACAAGAAGAAATGGCCTCAAGGGGAGATTCAGGTTGGATATCAGGAGTAATTTCTTCATGGAAAGGCTGGGCAGGCATTGGAAGGGGCTGCCCAGGGAGCTGGTGGAGTTATCACCCCTGGAGGTGTTCAGTGAAATGGCACTCAGTGATCTGGTCTGGGTGACTGATTGGGGATCAGTCGCAGGTTGGATTTTTATTTTTGATCCTACAGGTCATTTTCAACATTAGTGATTCTGTGGATCTGAGCTGTGTTATGGTGTAAGCGGACCGTGTCATTTGATAACTGATGTCTTCAGTGGTCATGGGGGTGCAATGTAAGGTGCAAGGATTTATTCCACTTTTATTTATTGCTGTGGTTGTAGATAACTGCTGAAAGGGGGCAAATACTAAACTGTTAAACTACTGTAACCTAGAGCATTATTCAGATTGTTTTCTGAATTCTTTTGTGGCTTGGCAGCTTTTGACTTTCCAAAACTATAATGGAAAAAGATACAAAAACTCTATGCTGCCAGAATCACACTTTGTAAAAATTGTCAGTGGAAAAGCTCTCTGTCAGTTACTTTTAACTGCAGTTACATCAGTAAAAAGGGTTCCAAATGTCAAAAATGATGAGCCATCATAAAAAGATCATCATTCAGATTTCTTTTACAATTAAAAATGGAACACCATTACTGACAAAATCCTGGAATCATTGATGAAGTAATCCTGAATGTATAAAAGCTGTGAAAAAGACCCCAAACCAAGGTAAACCCCTTTCTGCTTTGCAGTGTGAGAAACATGAAATGTTTCAATAATATGCATGCACAGGGATTTCCCCCACTTCTTTTGTTAAGCTGATCAGAGTCATAGAATCCCAGAATGGTTTGGGTTGGAAGGGGTCTTCAAGCTTCTTTCATCCCAGCCCCTGCCATGGGCAGTGACACCTTCCTCTAGGCCAGGGTTCTCCAAGCCCTGGCCAACCTGGCCTTGTTAAAGAATAACACTTGAATTCAATGATACCAGTTTGCAAACCTTAGGTTAATATTTTTCTCTTTAAAAAACAGAGAAGACTTCTTTGTCATGCTCATATATGGTGATATTTTCCAGATTTTATATTTGCATACGGTGCTGATAGCCACTCTATAACAGGCTGGCAATCCCCAGAGCACCTTTGTTAGTATATCTCTATTTCTTATTAAAGAAGGAGATAATAGAGCATACAGCTGATGAGAAACCAACTACAATTTGATTCTAAAAGAATAAATCAAATCTGGAAAATGACATTTTTGGAAATAATCACCTTTTTTTCTCAGGATGCCATCAAGGGAGAATGGAAATGTCATATTAATGATTGTTAACTTGAGTATGTATTTAAACATTTTCACTTTTAAAAAGTATTTGTCTCATGCCAAAGCTTCCCCTGTTTTAACACTACCAAATCCTTTAAATAAATCACTGAAAGTCTTCTGTTTTCTTTGTTTCATTTCAGCATATGAAAAATCATTTAGTCAGTCTGGGATACTCTGATTTCAAAAGAGTATCTTCTTTAGTTTCCTTCAAGTTCTTAATCATGAGGAGGTTTTATTTGTAAAATGTGTAACTGTAAAATTGTTGCTGAAGTAGTTTATGACATTATTTCAATTTTGCAGAAATAAATTCCATCTGAATCATAGAGTAATCCTGGGTTGGAAGGGAGCCACCAATGGTCATCAAGTTCAGCTTCTGGATCTGGCTTGTAAACAATTAAAACAGAACCAAAAAGTTAATCTGTTCATTTTCTAGTCACGTAATTCACAGTAGTTTCTTGGTTTTGACAGTGTATAGAATTTGTTTTACTTTGCTTTCTGCAAAAGCACAATACCAAAAAGAGGCATAAGAAATCCCAGCACCCTTAGTAGGTCTGCTGTTATTTCCTATGAAGTTAACATGGTAGGCTGGAGTCACTCTTCCAGGAAGTATGGGCAGGAACTGATTGCTGTGTATGAAGAGCTTGAGGGAGGAATGAAAGGATCTTGCTGTTGGATCATATTTTAAAAATGTTATTAAATCATATTTTAAAATGTTTCTCATTAGGGAGTTAAGCTGAATACTTCAGCTTTCTCTTACCATTCCTCTTGAATGTCCCAGTGAAGTTGTTGAGATTTATTCATATATTGAACAAATACAAATTGTACTGCATTTGCTTATAAAATTACATGGGGAAGAATTGAAAGGGTTTTACAGGACATATTTACATCAGGATTGATGTTTTGTATGGGCTTATAAAATAAAAAGATAGCTAATGAATTACTTTTGCAAAGTTAAAGAAAGTGTAGTTGCTTTGCTTTTGTGTTTGAGAGGCCATGGCATCAGTTCTATTTTGGATGAAGAATACTTTGTGATTTGAAGGTATCATAAAATACAAGGAAAAAACCATGAATTGGTGTCAGCAGAATAGTGTATGTCTAAAGCTTCTTCGAGCTCAAGAATCGATTTGCACTTGCATTGGCCTCCTTTGAAACCATCCCCAGCAGGCTCTCCAGTAAAGTGAGACATCTGTTAGTCCTGGCAGAAAACAGTTTTTGTAATTGTGACATTTGGAGTGGTGGGGTTTTGTTGGGTTTTTTTTTTCTTTCGAAAGGACCATACTTCTGTTATTTGCATGTTTCTTGGAAAACATCACATTTCATATAAAATAGGGGTGGGCATTGCTCAGTAGCATATTATTTACTTCAATATTAGTGGTGGGGTTGTATGGCTGGCTCAAGCTTCTGAGGGCTTCTTTGACTGGGTCTGATTTAAAACACAAGAAGCAAACACCATTAAACTGTCTGCTCACTGTAGTAGCCAGCTGAGTCCTGCAGCCTCCCATTTACTGTTTCCGCAGCATTCTAAAAAAGGCATTTTACAGTCTTTTCCAGAAACACTTTGTTTTACTGTGCTTTAACCTAGTAAAAATTTAATTATCATCAAGGATAGTTTTGTACTTAACATGTAAGAGAGTGCATGTCCTTAGCACACGTACTAGAAGATTAATGGTTTGTTCTTTGACCCATCAGTAAAAATCTTGGAAGCTCTGCATACAAGGGAATGTGGAAGCAGAGAGTTATGAATGCCTTTAATAAATGTCTCTGTGCTATTTCCAGTCTTCTAACCTACCAACTTTCTCCTTTTCTTCTTTTCTCACCACCCTGCACACCCCACCTTGGCTGTGAAGTTTGGGGTGATACACTCGATAACTTACTCTTTACAGCTCCTTAAAAAAATGCAGCAGTACTAGAGTCACTTCACAATTACAGTAGGAAACTGAGGAATAACAGAAAACTGCCACCACTTTGCATTTAGTCTTGAGTCTGTCAGTGCACTCTGAAGTGATGTGATTCAGTGTGCTGAATTTAGCTGCAGAATTTAATCATGAAACATAGAAATTGCTGGCATAAATCATTGCATGTTTTGAGATCATCCTACCTTTTTTCACACACATTATTTTCATTATTTGAGGGTTTGCTGCAGATGGAATTATATGTCTGACATAGATTTTTAAATTTTTTTTAAATCCTCGTTTCAAAGTGAAACTAAGTGAGAATGTTAAGTAATGCTGTATGCAACAAAAGTCATCATTAGAGCATGGAAAATCTGATTGGCATTTATTTTTGCTTGCTGAATTCAGAAATTTCCAAGTAAGAGTTGTAATCCTAGATATTGGGACTGGAAGCAATTTCAGAAAATAGCTGTGATGTGAGAGTGATGACATGTGTGGCCTCTGTGAGGGTGGTGCATTCATAAAAACAGGTATGATTTTGGATTGTTTTTCCTTCTTTTCCATTCCACCCACTTTGAGTTGAAAGCAGCTGTCAGTTTTCTAGGATTTCAGCTGGACTGTGTGTCAGGGAGCAGTTGAAATGTTGTGAGCAGGAAACAGCAAGGCAGGTGTGCCAGCTGTTGGACAGAAATGAAGGAAGTACCAAAGCTGGCCTGAGTAGTAGGGCAAAGTAACAGTCACAAGGCTGTGATGCCTGTTTTTGTCTGGCAGAGTGTGTGATCACTAGCGTAGAACACTAATGAGGAAATCTTTAACAGGAGTGTTCAGTGGTAATCTATTTTTCTGTCAGTGTCAATGATTTTCAAAATGAGGATATTTCTGGAATTCTGTTCCAGAAGAAAAGTTAATCCGATGTAATACAAAATATGAAACTGGAGGAAACAAAACTTTAAGCAAACAAACAAAGAAACAACAAAAATATCCCCAAAAAATAACAAACAACTCATAAAACAAAGTCTCTCATTTTAATTGAGATATTCATGAAATGCTTTCTAAAGCTTGACATGGAAGACAAAAATACTGTAGTTACCAAAACAGTGGCAGTTTGTCAGAATGACTTGAAACTTTCTATTACAATGGTGATTTAAAAGGCTGAAAGGGATCATGTGATTTGTTGTTTGACCTTTATCCATGTATTTTCTGAGAACTTCAAAGTGCGAAGTCTTCAGTTTACACTTTGCTTTAGAACTAAATAACATTTTGAAGTTTTGACAGTCTTGTAGAAGTTGTCTCTAGTCACATAGCTAATTCTTACACTTAATTTCCTTTAAGTTTCTTTTTGTTCTGATGAAAGAAGACAAGAGAATTAAAAGTCACTTTTATAGCAGTGATTGGATAGTCTGATTGCTAGGTTTAGTGGATTGAGAATAGGAGAGTGTGTGACTAGAAGTACATAAATGTATGCCATGGTGTTGATGCAAATTTGTACAAATTCAGCTAATTTGAAGGGCAATGTTGAATACTGGATGATGTTTAGCACCATCATTCTCTTCTACTGCTGCTGCTAGGATAGGCAAAGGCTACCCTAATGGGTGTTGTGTGTTTCAAGCAAAATGAGTCTGTGTTGGACCTTGCTTTGTCCACATGAAGTCACAGATCTAAACCATACTAGAGCAAACAGCCTGCTTCTCATGGCAGCATCTATTTGTTGTGGCTTCTGGTTCAGGAATTGTATGTAAGAGAATGAGGAAAGCTGCATTGTTTAAAAAGCAAATGTTCCAGTTGTATTACTGTCTCTTCTGGGGACCTATTCTAAGTTCTCAAGTGTTTGTATTATCATCACAATGGCTGGAAACCTCTGTGTTTTGCTCTTGGAAAGACTGGTTGAAAAAGTGATTCAGCAGCTGAGTTAGCTTGTTACCCTTTCCTCATAGCTGAACACTCTGCATGTGCTTATTTTGGCTCAGGCCTGATGGTGTGTTTGGAACCTTCATCTTCCCTTCGTTTTCTGTAAGGCCAAAACCCTCTTTTTCTAAACTAGTTCTCTGAGGAGAGGTTTAGGACATCACAAAGGACCCCACGTTCAAATTCTATGATCCTTTTTATTATAATTTTTTTACCTCCAAGAAAGAGGCAAGGATCTCCACTTTTGGGAGAGTTGAAATAAAGCCCATGTCTCTCTGGGAAATAATGCTGAAAGAGAGCGAATATCTTTGAAATTAATGTAGCAGGAGGAACAGGTTTTGTTTCCACAGTTTCCGAGTTTCACACATTAAAATGTTAAATGCATGCTTACCTAGGGAGTGTAGAGGTGGAAGAGTGTTCTGGGGACTTGCCTTGATTGAAGTGGACATGAACACAGTCACTGATGTTGGTGCAAGGGGCTCTGAGGCCAGCTAAGCAAGTGTTGTCCTGGAGAAGGGAGCCTCTGTCCGCAAGTATTTCAGTAGATCTGCAGAATGTGGTGAACTCCTGTAATAGACTTGATGGCCACAAGCCACATCTGCCTGGATTCTAAACCAAAGTGCCTGTAGTCTGCCATAGGCCTTGGAATCCAGTAGCACTGAAGGCCTAAAGTATTATTCTGTCTTTTGAAGTAGAATATCCTCTGTATACCTCCTGTCACTTCTTCTGCTTGGAAAAACAAATTCAAAAGCCCAAAACCAAGACTCAAATGAAAATTGAAGTAACATTTTTCAGTATCATCATAGGTGTAGAGGAGCCTGTTTGGGAACCTAACAGCTGCTATGTTCCTACTCTTATTAAGCTCTTCTGTTACCCACATTGAGTGCTGTATTCTGCCCTAATTAGCAACTTGTTGAGGAGGTGTTGGAAAATTGACTCTGTTAGTCAGCCTGTTTGGTGTCAGGGTCTGAAGGACATATTTCTCACTATATAAGTGATTATGTGGTCTCATGTGGTACATTCAGAAGTAGTAAAGCTTAAAAATACCTTTAATGGTTGCCAAAGACTGGCAACAAATACCCAGTGTGTATTTAATTGTATTCCTTTTCTTTGACATAATTTGGTGTTCTAGTGTGATTTTCTGTTTAAGGAAGTCATGCAGACTTAGGGACAGAAGGGATTGAGAAGGTTGGAACCATTCCCCTGTCCAGAGCAGGACCAGGTTGGGTGTTCAGGCTAAGGCTTGTCAGGTCATTTGCAGAGACTTGCAATATTGGAGTCTGCTCCAGGAGTCTGAGACTTGTGTGTCAGTGTATTGCAATGCTTCTTTGGCCATTACTGTTAAAAATACTTAATGGACGTGTAAAGTGAATGGTCTGGTTTTTAGGCTCACTTCATCTTGTTCTCCTGCATGTGGATAATAAAACTTACTGTTTTCCTAATTAAAGGTTGCTGTGTTCACCAACAAGCTTTTGCTGTAGGTTAACCATGTTGCTTATGCTCTTTTTAAAAAATTTTCATCAGTTGTGGAGTTTAGGCCTCACTTGTATTTCTTTATTTTCTTCACAGCTAGTTCAGATATTTCTTCAGTATATTGAATGGTACAAAATTCTTACTTTTTACTCTAGAAAACATGAAGTTATTTCCTTTTGTATAGCTGGCGGATCCTTTTTTGCTCTAAGGCACTAATTCAAAGTTAGAGGGGTTTATAAGAAGAAATTCACATGAATTGTCTGGCATCCAAAATACAAATTGCTTTAAGATTTCTCCGTCATATGAAGTCAGTGAATATGCCGGATTATTACACTAATGGTTAAGTATCTTTTTTTCTAGAACTGCTTCCGAATTTTCTGTCCTTTAGTAAATTTCTGACTTATTTCAACTTTTTAACCAAGAAAAGGTCAGAGTAGAAAGAATCTGATCTTCCAGCTAAATGTGAGGAAAATAATTGACTTGTGCTTGTTTCCGTGGTCTCAGCCTTTTCATTTTTGCTGGAGTGAGACAACAATGTCTTAGACTCACATAGTTGTTCAGAAAGGGATCTCCTACCTAAAGTTGAATTCAGAGTAGGTTGCTCAGGGATTTTCTAGAAAAGTCTTGAAGTCCTCCAAGATGTAGAGTCCACAGTGGCTGCTCTATATCCTCATAGTCAATTTTTTTTCCTTGTATCCAACCAGAACCTTCTCAGTTGCACTTTTTAATCCATATTTTCTCTATTTAAACTACTTTGAACCCAAGTCAGGAGAGCAACTCAGTCTTGGTGACCAGTTCGTAGGGATGTGAGAAGGTTACTAGCAGGTCCTCCTGAAGCCTCCTCCTCTCCAGGCTCAAACCCTCAGTTCCCTCTGTGTCTCTGCAGGGCCCCTCAAGTAGGTTGTCTCACAAGTGTTAGGGAGTGGAATTGCTTCCCTGGATCTGTTGGCTCCATTCCCATGGATGCAGCTTAGGATGCTGTTGATGCATGTGCGATGGATGTTAATATCTTGATGATTCAGCTCTTGAGAAGTATGTTGCAATTTAATAATTTCAGTAATCGAGGGCACTAAGAGAAGTCATAAAATATAGTCATCAAGTGTGTTCTGCTACCTTAATACATTTGTTAGGATTCCTGTGATGATGCTATCCCAGCTGTGTTAATCTTTCCTTTCTGTCTGACTTCACCTCCTCCAGGTTTTAAATACACTGGCCAGTCTAATTTGTCAGAGAAATACGGGAATCAAGTTCACTGTTATGTTCCTACTTTTAGCCATGTGAAGATCAGTATAGGTAGATGAGAAACCCAAAGTGCTCCAGAGAGAGGGAGTCAAGTGGCTGCTGAAGCCCTGATGCACTGTGGACCAGGGCTGGCATTTGGCAGCTGACCAGCACAGCCCTACCTAAGGCACCGGGCACTGCTACTTAAGTGGGTTTGGGCACTTACAGCTGTGTGACAGAGCTGGAAACGTTACCAAGAGTGAAGGGAAGGAGCCAAGTTAATAAAAATGTGGAGTTTGCCCATTTGATTGCTCACAGAAACCTTTTAAGTTCCATAATGGGAGTTAAAATTTAAATGTGGAGCTAAACATGATTGAAGACAGACTTTTTGTCTGGTAGGAAACTGGTGATCTGTAATGAATGTTGTCTTTAGAGGTTTACCTTATAAATGGTTCCTACGTGTTCCTGTTTTTGGATTCATTTCTAGAACATGTTTCCCACCCCCAACTGGTTTTTAACCTAGAAATTTGTCTGGTTTTCAGTGTGATTATAAATAATATGTAAAAAGAAGAGTGTCAGCATTACTTGGACTGTTGCTAGTCCACTTCTGTTTGAGAGAACATACTCTTTTTGCTCACCTATAGTTTGGCAAAACACAGCTTCTGAGAAATAGAAGTTTTTCTGTGACTGAAACAAACACCTTTCTCATTCTGCATTGATTAAAGGCTGAAAATTGGTCACATTCTGGTGGAAGAGTAGTTTATGTTCAGTTCTTGTTATGTAAAGGCACGAATGTTCTTTTCTGCATAATAGTACTCTTATTCTAATGCCCAAAATGTTCATGATTCTTTGAAGACATTATTTTTGCTGGAGTCGTTTTGTTTATTGGGTTTTTTTTCCATTTTTCTCTGTACAGTTGCTGGACGTGGAGATTGTAGTTGCATTTTACTAGATGCAGGCATATTTAGCAACAAGCACTGTCATGCTCAGAGAATTTGCAGTCTTAGCTCTGAGCTTGGCTCCGTTGCTGCTAGAGGGAAAGATTCAATAAGTAGTCTCAATTAATTTATATTTTTCCTGGGCTCTGCTGTGAATGATTATGTTGATGGTAATTATTTCTGTGTACTTCATAAAGTACTGGGAGATTGTCAGGAGCAGTTCTTTTTAGGCACATATCCTTCACTGTGCTATTGCCATTATTTATATATCGGTCAATAAATACGACTTCTGTAAGATAATAAAGATGTCAATTTTTTGTCAATTTTCATTGGTTATTAAGAAAAAAAGCACAGCTTTTTCCTCGGGGCCGACATGTCCCAAATCATCTGAATTAAAGACTGTATCATTCCTTGGCCATGGAAGCAGTAGACAAATACAGCCTTGGGCTAGTTCTTCCTGTAAACTTCGTTTTACATTTGTATAGCACCTTTGCTTGCATGGGCTTCTTTTTAGAGCCTGGTTTAAATAATTAAGATAGATTATTAAATTACAGATACAGAGAAAAAAACTAGCAGTCACTGTCACTGGAAAGGTGTTTTCAGTGTAATACATGTAAATTTCTCTTATTGGCATGATACACATCTTGACTCTTCAGAAGCAAGTGCAGTAAGCAAATGGCAGCAACATAAAGCTGTGTTGTGAAAACAGGCTTTTTAACTGGCAGGGATGGATACCTGCCTTGGAATGCTGGATATTGTTTCTGCTATTTTAGAATGCTATTTCAGAGACAGACATCATAACAATTAGGGCAAGATATTCATTAGTGGTTTGACTGAAGCACTAAAGATCATTGGCACAGAGCTGTATTGTTTAAATTCTAAACTTGTCTTAAGTAACCTTGCAGCTTCATTTTCTGTTTCAGTGTAGTTCATAATATCGTCTTATTCCGAACTACTCTGTTCTTGTTAGTGAAATAACCTTGTGGCTTTGTTACAGTCCAGTGCAGTTCCCTGTTACTGGCCAACTATGTTGTCAGTAATATAAATGGAGAATAGATTTAGTGATCCTTTGCAACACAGGCCAACATGAGCAGTTCTGTTCACTAGGCACCACAACTGTCCTAGTCTTTAGTTTCTGTCTATGATTTCTTCGAAACAGATTACAGCCAGTTTCACACCAGCCACAAATGTTCTCTTCATAAGGTATTTTCACACCATATTTAAAGTAAGATTTGGGTTTTGTGCAATATTGACTCCTTCTCCAAGGCCTGCAGAAGATCCCTGCTAAAGCTCCACTCCCTTGCTCTACACTGGGCATTTCACAGACAGTTCTCTTCAAAGCAAAAACTCTGAGACCAATAATTAGTTGGAAAAGTTCCCATAGCAGTTTCTGTTGGGCAGTGTAGTTCCAGTGGATCTGTGTAAGAGGTCTGTTTAAGATTTAGGATGATGTCTCAATGTTTGCAAAATGTGCTGATTTGGGAGGTTACAAGGATATGAGAGCAGCATGATTTGAGAGACTCTGAGCAATGCAAGTGAGACACTGGGTGGGACAGTGGTTCTTCCCTCTGACTGCCTGTGGCACTCTTGTAGAGGTGGCTCTGCTATGTGCAGAGTAGTTGCTGGACTGGCTCACATTACAGAGCATGAATTGTAGGTTGCCATAGAATGCTTTTTCAGTGGACCACTGGAGGTTAGGGAGCAGCTGGCATGGACTGGAACTTTTCTAGTAGTGGTTGCTCAGGATTTGACCTCTTCATCTCATGAGTCACTTGGAGTATATAGATTTGTCTTGTGTAGCTACATTGTAAGTTTTTTCTTCTTGCTCCATTTCCCTGTGTAGTAAGTCACAGGTGACATTCTAAAGCTGGCATTGTGGTGACAAAAGCTGTGCCTAACTCATGCAAATTGTATGTACAGTTGAATTGTATGATGTTAAAGACGCTCAAAGCGGGGAGGTGCAAGGCAGTGGTAGTTAGCAACTTGCTTTTTCATGAACGTATCACTAAGGCTGTGGTTTGGTGCTGCTGTTCCCATGTAACTTTGAAGGAATCTTATCATATTCTTGCAGTAACTTTTTGAAGTGTCAGTGGATCCTAATTAAAATTGTACTTTCCCAAAATGCTTACTCTGTTAACCAGACGTCTCATTTGAATTAAACTGGAGCATATTATTGCATGGTTTGTTTCTATTGACAGCACTTGATCCCCATTAATTTCTACTGTTCAGCATTTCGCTGGTAGAAAATAAGAGGTAGGTAGCATTGTAGGCACATCAGAGTTTGGCTACAGCCTGAACATCAAAGAGCTAGCATTCCCCAAGCATGTGCAAGTGCTGTGTTACCTAAAGGTCACTGCTTGTTCAAGCTTTGAAGTATGATACTATACATGGTGCATGGCCTTTGGAGAAAACACGAACATTCTGTGGAAAGAACGGTTATTTTTAAACTTGTATTATTAACTATGCTTCATATACGTAAAGTTAGGCATGTTAGCACAGATGTGTGAGGTGGGTTTAAAGACCTAGGAGTACTCTTTGCTTCCTATAAATGTAAGCTCTGTCTGTCACCACTGCTTTCTCATGTAGGTTGACTCTGCAATAACATAATCTGAAAAGGAACTTGTAAGAGGCATGTGCTCATCTTTATCTCTGAATTCAGTTTTATTGATCCATAGGCTGTTGAAGATCTAAATCTACTCGACTTGCCTCTCTTACTGCAAAACTTGTACTTCAGAAAACTGATGATCCTGCAGTGTAAACTTTGGGATTTATTGTTTTCCTTGGTACATAAAAATGCATCTTGTTTGGGCCAAAAAGAGATGGGAGAGAGAACACCATAATCAAGCCATGACCTAAATTTGCATTACATTAAATTCCTTTAACTGGCAGTTCTTGGTTTGAAATTAAAATTTAAGAGATTAAAGAACATAAGATTTGGACAAGTATAACTTGGCTATCACAGAATAGTTGAGGTTGGATGGGACCTGTGAAGCTATAAATATGCGTGTGAAATGTTACAGTGTACCTTAGGAGTCTGCATAAATTTCTTATGGAGCATACATTCTGTAAGATAATAATGCTCCATGTTTATTGTTAAGATCAGCTTGTCCCAAGTACTTGGTAAAGTGTATGTGTAGTCTATTAGGATTATATGTTGTTATCTCACACACACACACACACACACACACAAAAATGTAGTAGTGCAGTGTGTGAAGTCCCATGTGTATGTATGCACAAGGAACAAAAGACAGCAGATCTCATGTTTGCTCATTTGCTAGTAGCAAAAGGAATCTTCTCAAAGGAAAAGCACCCACAGCTCTTATTTGATTTAAAGAACTTGTGCTGGGCACATGCAAGTAACACATTGCGACTGAAGGTAGGAGGTGGGTCTCATGCAAACTTGTGTGCGTGTAGGTGTATTTTTCAACTTCTTTTTTTTTTCCTATTTTTTGCTCTACAGTTTTTGATGCTCTTCCTTCTCAAATCAAGCAGGAACTGTAAGTGAGCACAGCTTATCTGGCTCAGTGTGAGAAACAGAAAATACCTCAGTCAGGCACTTGCTAAATGAAGGAAAAATGTGAAATCAGTGCTCACTTGTGTTACTGTTTCGTGATATTCATGCTGAAAATGGCAGGTTTACTCTGCAATTCATGTTAGCATGTTTAATATTTTAGATGAAACAAACATCCCTGTTATGTTTTTACGTATTTTGTGCATGAAACTTTGTTACTATTGTTGAGGCATCTATTAAATTAAACTTTTGTTTTTATTTAGATGTATGACATGGATGGCATTTCCTTGATTCTGGACAATTGCAGCATTGATGACAACAATCCTTGTATCCTTTACAAAATAATTCTGTTTATTCAATATGTCTCATGAGAAAAGGTGTGGGGATTTTAATGGATTTGTGCCAGCATTGCTTTCATGGGGTATCTAAATGTAACTGTCCTCATGAGGTTATATTTAAATGGTTCAGAAGTGAGCAAGGGCACAAATAGGCTTCTATGAACTGGATTCTAAGTAAGTTAACAGTGGTTATATTCTATTTCCTAAAATAATAAATATTACTGGTTTGCAAGTGCCTATTCAAAGAGCTGTGACAGAAGTCTGGGTTCAGACTCTGGTCATTGTATCAGATTTTATAGCTTATGCTTTCTGTTCCAGAAACTGAAATAAGTACGTAATTGATTCTCTACACTTGTTAAATCAGATTGGGGAGCTTATTCTGAGCACAAGGCTAGCAAGCTGTTATGAAAGTGTGTGTAGTTGAGATAATCGATGATGCAAATTACTGAAATGTTGGGGAGATTTTAGTATAAATGGTGTTGTGCTTCATATTAGAGATTTCTTTTCCTTCAACTTAAGAGCAGAAACTTTTAAAAATAGATTGCTATTAGAGGGAAATAATCTTATATTGAAGATAAGCAGATGTTAAGTAGAGATATCTATCTCTAAGTAATACAAGTGTGTTCAGAGACTGAGCTGTGATTTTCTGTCATCTAATCATTAGATCTTTGTAACTTTCTGATAATTGCATCTAGAAATCAAGTGCTTTTCCTGTACCAACTCACGTCAGCTTTTTTATACTGAACACATGAAATAGGTTTTCAAATTATTGTAGAAGAAAAAGCGCACTCATTCTAACAAGTATAACAAGGAAACAAAAAGAGTAGTGAAAGTGTTTCATATTCTCTCAATTGTGTCCTGTAGAAAATCATCTGCATATAAATATATCCTAAACCAATGAAATAATGTAGATGATAGCTCACTGTTAACAAGCTGGGTGGAGGAACAAGGGGTGGTAAATACCCTCTGAGTTATTAAATGCGATGCTTTATATCCACAAGTTTTATATCTTCAGTATTCCTGTAGTTTGAGACCTGACAGTGTGCCTCTTGACAGTGCACTAAGTGGCAGAATTGTATTTCCAGATACAATTTCAGTTGTATGGTCCAGATCTGGTAATGAGTGCTGCTGGCTGTGGTGGGATGGGCAGGGAAATTTACCTTTTCCTAAGTGGAAAAGCTGCCCTGAGAAAACTTAATAAGGAGTTTTTGTCCCAAGTGACTCTTCTTTGCTGGAAAGTACAGCTGTGCAACCACTTCTAGGATTAATCCTTCATTTTAGCTGTAGTAGAAAAGGATAAAGTTTGAGATTTTCAAAGGGTAGACTTGTGATTTATGATCTTGAATGAAAGGAAAATAAAATACCATAAGAGTCTTTACTGTGTTTTGAGCAAAGTGGAACTTCTTGCACCCTTTTATTCAGGCTGACTTTTTATGGCTATGCCATAAATGTCTTACTAGAGGATAAAACTTTGTTTACTTTGTTTTTAAAAACATAATAAAACCTCTTAATGTGAGCTTTCACCAGTGATCCATAGCGAACAGTATTGGGGGATATGGAAAAGTGAGTAGCGCGTGGGCAGAGGGAGGACTTTCCTGCTGTGACAAAGTTTGCTGCATCAGCTTCTGGAGTGCAGCTGCTGCCTATGGAACTGTTTATTGTTTTGACCTCTCTCTATTCCAGCTGCTCTTGTGCTACATGAAGGTAGCTTCTCTCCTGTCTCAAACGTTCCTCATCTGCTGCCTTCCCAGCAGGTCGTACACAGGGAAGCAGAGAAGTTTGCAGTTTAGATCTGTCTCTGCTTTCATCTGCTTTGCAGCATGTTCTGCTACTTCTGGACACCACAAACAGGTCCTTAGTAGCATGTGGGGGACTGAATCCATGGCATAATGTTTCTCTGAAGAGATTTGACTGTTTCTTTGTGCTCTCTGTGTGCTCCAATCCTGCCTGGCACAAATCTCAGAATGGGTAAGGTTGGAAAGGACCACTGTAGCTCATCTGCAGTTTTCCAAGGTGGGGTGGAAAGCTGCAAGAAAAAGCTCAGCACAGCTCTTCAAATATGGCTCCTTCAGGAAGTCATGTCCGGAAAGTTCATTTTACATTTTTGTTCCTTGTGCCTGGTTCTGTGGTTTCAGGTTGTGTTACTTGGATTTCTCCTTGGATAAAGCTAACTGGAAAAGGTCTCACCCAGAATCCTTTCATATAATAACTTAGATTTCTTAGTAAGTCTGGTAGATGCAACAGATTTTTGTTAAATCTGTTTTGGAGTCACCCAAGCTCTACAGTTAAGATGTCATGTTTTCTCCATTTTATTAGAAAAGTTCTGCCTCCAAATTAAACATAGGAAATTTCTCACCAAAAAATGTAACTTTAGCCATAAAAGCTATAGGATATTTTTCTGGATGGAAAAAAATATTATTTCCCTAAAGTGTGCAATTTATCAGGAGAAGCTGGACTTCCACGTTAGATGTTAAAGGAGCTTTTTATTACCTTTGAGAGAAAAAATTATTTGTAGCATATGGAAGTACACTGCAAGAGGAAATGGGTCTTCTCTTATCCTAAATTAAATTCCTTTGTAAACCTGTCACTACCTTAAAATTGCGTCCTTTGAGATCCTGAACAGCTTTGTAATGTGAATAGAAATAGCAGGGAGTTTGTAGCTTATGAAGTTCAACTGACATGTTTGCATTGCTTTAATTAATTGTTTCAATTCATCTTTCAGTCCCCAGTTTGGGAGAACTGTTTTCTTATCTAATTATATCTCAGACTTTTAACTTCTACGTTTATACTAGCAAACAGGCTTTTTTTTTCCTTCAGGATATTTCATGAGTAAAAACAAACCTCCACTCTCATAGTTACAGGCATGAAGATTATTATGGACAGTTAAAAACAAATTTACTGTACCTCTGTAATTATTTGAATTGGTATTTAAATTTTCCAGCTACTACAACTTTTCATGTATATTCAACAGAGAGATGCTGGAGGATGCCAGATTTTCTGTGGCTCTTAGGCTTTCAGCACAGGACAAAATGCAAACAGAGTGAGACTGGGGAGACATAGTTCATTAAGAGTTAAACTTCAAAGAAGGCTTAATACCACTTTTTCTGTACCTGGTAAATCTTCCATGGATTGGCTGTGTCCTAATCATAGCTGTCCTTCTGTTTCAAAGGAAAACAGGGTGTTTCAAAATGCAAGCAGAGTTATTTGACTTTAGATTAAGGAGAGATTCTTGTATGAGCTAATCTTTTCGTTTTGAAAATTCAGTTTCTTGTTCTGCTTCTGAAAAGTGGGAACATTGTGCTTTACCTTTGTAACCTGTGCTTAAAAACAAATAAATTCAACCTCCTGCTAAAGGACAGCGGAGTGGGTTGGAGATGCCTATCTGGGTAATACCATTAAAAAATTTACTTCAAATCCTGCTTTTCAGGTTACTAGTGTTGAAAAGGTGTTCTAAATTCAAATATCTTCTATTTTGCTCTCTTGAATCATCATCTTCCTCATCTCTGACTGGCTCTGTCATCAGACAAGAGCCCTTCTTTTTGTTCTTGCCTTTTACCTCATCCTAAGATCTTCCTGCTCCTTCCAGCTTCATTTCTGCCCTTTCACAGGTTCCATTTCCTTAAGGTAAACATGAGGAGGGAGGTCAGCCCATTCTGATCAAAATACTTTTGAACCTAATCACTCAGAAAAAGGTGCTTATGAGAGCCTTTAAATAAACTGACCTGTTTGTTACTGAAGACTTTTCAGTTTACCTTGAGTAAGCTGTTCGGTTTTTCACTGCTTCCTTCATTTGTGCTCATGAGTAACATACACAGATGTGCTTTTTTTTGTTTTTCAGTGGCTGTCCATAGAAATAATTATTACTGTTTTGGGGAAAAAATATTATCCAGAGTACTGCAATATAATAGCTGTTAGTGGTAAAACTTGAAAGTCAGAAGTGACCTGCAGTTTTGAAGATGGAACATTTTTGTTTTTTCAGGCTGCTTGCCAAATTGATCAGAATGACCTTATGTAAGTATATATTTTACACAAACTGTTAATTAACACAACTTTCTGTTAGCCAAGAATTCAGTCGTACATGAAGAAAATATATCCTGCTGTGAGGATATATGTTTATATGTATATGAGCACATATATACATATATATATATATGTGTAATACATGTGTGTAAACACCTAGCAAGCTGTGTTTTAGGAGTAAGAATTTTCTGCATTTGTGAAAGGAAATGCTATGGTTGAATATGAATATCCATACTCAGATCCCATAGTTTGAATAATGGATGAAACTGTAGAAAGAGTAAGTTAATTTTCAGATTCCATCCAAAGCTGCTTCTATTATATTCAGTCATCTGAGAGGTAGATTGAAAATACTTCTGACTTCATGGCAGGAGCAAGTATAATTGTGGTTCATGAATCTGGCTAAAGCTGGAGGAAATCAAGTTTCTATGGTCTACAACAATGGCAGTTTGTTTTTGCAAGATGCCAGCAAGGACTTGTGGGGGAGCTGACAGACATTTCTATCTAAGTTCCAGAGTGCAACCTTAAACAGACCACATTCTGTAAAACAGCCTCACCATTGAATGGGAGCCAGTAGAAAGCAAAAATAGGAGAGTAAGTTATGAGTTGACTTTTTAGAGTGAGCCATTGCAGAGCTGAGTGTTTTCATGCATGTGTGACTGTCCCATGTGTGCTGCCAAGAAAATACAGCCCAATGTCACTTCAGCAGTGATTGCCTTTTTTTGGAAAGTTCATTTCAGGCACTGACAGTGCAATAAAGTTTGAGGTGACCTATTTGATTCTGTATTTTCATAAACATACACAAACTCACATTATTATATGATCAATGTAAAGGACCCGCAGAACTGATGAGAACTGTAATGGTTCTCATCTTGCCCTATCAAGTTCTACCCACTTGGACAGAATGTGGCCCTCCAAACCCAGACCGTGCTGTGATTCTATGGAATTACCATTTTTCTCCTCACAGTGACCCTTGCTTTGCTGGACAAGTAAGTTTGAAGGCCACCTAGGCTAAGGGGGAGTGTGTTCTTTGGTAGAGGACCTCAGTTTTGCGTTGTTGTTGTTTGTCATCCAGGGATGACACAGAGCACTGCAAACATCTTCTATCAACCAGTACTGAATGTGTCACTGTGACTTTAATAAGCAGTGGTTGAGGTCAGCAGTAGCAGAATGGGACATGTCAGCAATGATTAAGAACATAAATCAGTTGGCTTGAACCCTTCATTCATAGAGCCAAAGGCAAAATAAAATAACAGCTGAGTGGAAGCCAACTCTGCCTGTTCTCGCTGGCACAGGTTGCCCAGAGAAGCTGTGGCTGCCCCATCCCTGGAAGTGTCCAAGGCCAGGTTGGATGGGGCTTGGAGCAGCCTGGGATAGCGGAAAGTGTCCCTGCCCATGGAATTAGATGAATTTGGAACTAGAGTTAGAACTTGTTTGGAACTCGATGAGCTTTAAGCTCTTTTCCAACCCAAACCAGTCTGGGATTCTATTTCATGATTCCACCATAGATGGAAACCAAGAAGTCGCTGTATTGCCGAGCTCCAATTCAGACTGATTCAATTCCTGTGTGCTGAGAATTATTTTTGAAGAGTGTAGAGAGTGGAGGATTCCTGCTTTGCGATGTGCACAAACCCGAGCTCTGTCTGAATGTAATTGTAAGGTACAGAGAAGAACTGATCAGACAAGAAGCTGGAACAGGTACAAGTGTGGTTATTCATTGTGCAAGAGCAGTCTGAGAGGAGCTTATTGCTTTCACCTTATTGAGTAGATTAAATCCTGCCCTGTTCTGCAAGTTACTGTGAATTCTTTGTAGCTTTATTTTGTTAATGGCTAAGGGAGACAAGGGGCCTGTATGGGTTTAGAAGGGAATCCCTCTGTGTTGGTTCAGGGTGGGCCTTTAGCAGGCTAGTTTCTGAAGTGATTCCCAAGAGGATTCAGCCAAACAGCTGTTTTCAAACACCACTTTTGATTGTAGCTGGGAAGGTCTCCTCCCTACCAGTGCCTACTGTCACTATCTATCAAGGGTATTTTTTACACTCTTGAAAGGAACACTGCCATATTACCCAGTCTTTTCTTACATCAACATTAATTGACCAAAGAGATCTCGATTCCACTCCAAGTAGACTTCTCAGTATATTGCCTAAAGTGTCCTGAGTGGGATTATTATAAAGCTCCAGAGGGGGAGGAGCTGAGTACTGCTCCCTGTTGGAAAGGGCATAGGAGTAACCTAATCTTGTTTTAAATCTCTATTAGCCTTGGCTGTACATCCAAAGAGTTGGTATAACACAACTTCCATGTCTTAACTCATTGCTTATCTTTTCTGGATGCTGCAGACTCTTCAGGGCAAAACTCAGCTAAAGGCGGAGAACCAAGGGAAAAGCATACCACATTAAGCATACTTGGTAGATCCAAATTCTGACACAAAGACTGCAATTCTCAGCTATTTGCTGCCAGAAGATGTTTCTTTTAGAATGAAAACAAAAATGCGAAATTTTCTTGTGGGATGTTCAACATTTACTAATTCTGTCTTCCACACTCTTCTCCCTCTTCATTTTCTGTCAAATGCAGCATTCTCCTCATATGAAAAATACTTGAGACAACAGAAAGAATGCAGTGTGCAGTACAGAAATAGATACTCTGAGAAATTAAAGCGCTTAGCCTTTTTCCAGAAGTGACCACAGATCACACTTTGTGTTTTATCATTTAACAGAGTTACAAATTCTAATGGTATATTTCAGGTTGCTGATTGTATAATTCCTAAAATCCTTTTTTTTTTTTTTTTTTAGAGCATCTGCAGGATGATTAAAACACTGAAATTACTTTAAATAATTTAAAAATACTGAACTTCAAAGTTGGGGGGGTGGTGGTGTTAGTAATGAGTTCCTTGAGAGCTTATAAAATATTAACACAGATTTGCAGAGATGTGAATATGAATCTGTTTTTCAGTATCTCGTTTCTACTGAGCTATCACCATTAAGAAACATATGATGTAGAGGGTCCCCCTTAAAGCTGGAGGAAATCTAAGAGAGCTATAGAGGATACCAGAAGGCTCTTTCAAATGTTACATTCTAATATTTCTAATCCCTTGTGAGAAGTAATCTCTGTAGGCACCAACTCATGCATGTAAATGTGAGGAATTAAAGTTAATAACTCTATTTCTAAACCAAATATTGTCATATTTGTCCTCTTCTCTAATCCTCTCAGTGGATTTAAATCCATGACAGGCTTGAATTCTTGAAAGAAAGCAGATCTTCAGTTATCAGGCGCACTCTAAAAAAAAAAAAAAAAGGAAAATATATAATATTTCACTGCTTTTATAGCTCAAACAGCTTCCTTGATTTTTCTCTAGACTTACTTTTGAAAAATTCCCCTCTGGGCTGAGATGGAGCACTAGAAATTTGAGAGCCAAAGATTTTTGGTTTTTTTAAGTAAAGCTAGGAGTGGTTCAGAAATATTGTTGAGAATGGAATGCCTTCTACAACCACCTTATCATATTTCAGTCTGTCTTCTTGACATTTTTTCTTGTGCATGCCTCCAAAGAATATTTGAATGTCATCTGGCCAATGCTTTGAATAATATCTTTATTCTGACATTTTTCAGTTGCCCCATTTTTGATCACTGTAATTAAAACAGTTTTATCTTCAGCTGGTGAAATATGTTCTCCTGTGTAGCTCTTTCCTGAGCATTAAATTGTTCTCTCTCACTTCCTCAGATACTTTGGTTAAACTTTGTTCTTTCAATTTGCAAATGGTTTCTAAAAACTCACCTTTCTTTTCTCACTCAGGATTTATTTGCAGTTCTTTCCACTTGCCTTGTGGATTTGTTCCTTTCTCTTGGAGTGTGGAGATTTCCTCAAGGACATGCAGCCATTCCCTGAAATTGTAGACAGAATTGTGGCTAATGACTATTTTACTAAACGAATAGTTGGTTATAATTTAGTTGCATCTTTCAAAACACCCATTTATTAAATGGTTGTTATTTTTGGATGCACACTGGGCATCATTTGCTGTCTGTGACCATGGAACTGGAGTTTCATTTACCTTCAGTGTTTTGATTATTTGTCATAAAGTGACATTTGAAATAACTATGTGCAGCAGGGGGGAAGGTATGCCACATAAGTTACTCAGAGACCCTGAATCAATAAAATACACATGTACTGTGCTAAAGATAAGGTGGCCTAAAATCCTTGTTCAATTTATGTAAATGGATGAATCTCTTAACATTTCTAAACAGAGAAAGAGCTTCAGTGCAAATTTTGTCAGCTCAACTCATCATCTGTCTTAAAGTGGTGAATTATAATTAGCTTGACCACATCTCAGGCATGAATTAGATAGGCTTCTTAAGTGTAGTGCCAAATTTCTGAAAGTTTTGACTTCTGTAATTGCCATTTTAAAGCATTTTAGAAAATGTGTTTATTTCTACATGTATGCATATGAAAAAACATTAATATATTTCTGTGTAAAGGTAGAGCCTTTTTCTTTCCATGTCCCAGGACACTTAAAAGGACTACAGCCTTCCTTATGATCAGTTTGTGAAAACAGTTACCATCACCCTGTCCTTCGTTGCTTCACATCTAGGTGTTTGTGGTAGGTGTTCATGGTAATTTGATACATGAGTTTCAACTTCATGATATGTTGCATTTTTTTTCTATACTTGGGAAGGGAAGATAAAGTAAGGCATTTTTAACAGTAAGGTAACAGCAGTTGAAGCTTTTTAACATATCAGCCTGCTTACTCTGGTACCTCTTACAAATAGCTAATAGATTTAGTTATGAACTCTTAAAATGGAATTACTGTAAAAGAAGGGTCAGAAAAAACGGAATATTCTAACTGTGAAGTACTAGCTTGAGATATCGATCAAGACTGTGATTTTTTTCTGTTTTAAAACCAGATGATCTGTAGCTGCTCATAAATTATGGGTTTCTATTAAAAATGTAAGTCATAATTTTAAAAAAATTGGCAGCTTAAGCAGCAAAAAATGAATGTGTCATATTCTTGGTTTTAAGCTAGTATTACAAGTCTGAGGAAAGGGAAAAGGAAAACAAGCTGGAGGTTATGGCTTATTTTTTTTGAAAGTTCTGTAAGTTTTGGCAAAAGAGACATTATAATAAAAATAGCCTGACAGAGCTAAATATGTCCTATGACTTTTGTAGCTCTGAAGTGCTAGACTCACTTTTTTTGTTTTAGTTCATAGTATGCTAAGATGTTCTGGCATTGAGTTTTAAGTCCCACAGAACATGAAAGGCTGCACACAGAATATACATTAAATGTTTAGTTGGCAGGCATTAAAGTCTAATCGCAATCTGGGTGCATAATACTGCTCAGAACTGTTAATCCAGAAATGCCAGTGATCTAGGGAGAAAAATTCCTATGTGACTCTAGGTAAGGAGTGTCCCATTAAATTTCAAATTTCTGAAGTAGTAAACCCCATTTAATGAACATAGGGTGCCATTTAGCTACATGAGGATGTAGTTAAAAAAAGGGAAGCCATGGAACTCAAATGAGCCTCATGATCTGTCCTGGCTGTTAGTATTCTGGTGCCTGTCCTTCAAAAAGGATGATGAAAAACATGAATTGAGGAAAGAGATACAAAAATTATGCAAACCTTGGAATATCTCCCTTGGTTTCTCTCTTTAGTTCATGCAAAAAACACTTTACCAAATGCTGGTTATGATCTGGGAATTGTGGGGGTTTTTTAATCTATGCTGAAAAGCCATGTTTGGAAACAATTCTAAACAAGTCTAAGCCAGAAATAAATGACAGGCTGTAATGAGTCAGATATTTACCCACTACGACACTTTATTTAGGGAAACAGTGATATCTTCCAGTGCAACACTGAAAGTTTTTCAGAGAAGAGGCGTGAAAGCATCTTGTGCATGAAATATAATTGACAGGCTTGATTTCAAGAGGAGCTGACGTTATGCAGAATAGTTGGGTAAAAGAGGTTTAATAGTCCATTCTGACCTTTGAAGTATATTTGTTGGCCGTAGATACTTACATGGAAGAATTGTCACTGAAAGTCATGAATGAGGTTTAACATGTCTGTGTGCTGGTTATACAGAAGGAGTAAGTCCCACTTTAAAAAAGTCTGTATCCCACAAGGCACGCTTCAAGAAATGTATTCATCATTGCAGATCATGGGTAGACTGCTCAGAGAGTGAGATAAATGCAAATAGCCAGAAGGATGGTGTTTGTCTGCAAGGGGAACACTACTGGCGTGGGAGGATAGTGAGGGCTTCAGAACTGGAAAAAGTATTTAACGTACAATTATTTTGTGCTGTGCATGTTTCCTGTTGTCTGTAGGCTGTGAAATGCAGAGAATATTGCCCTAGTATTGAAGCTGTTTTGTTGCCTTAAAACCAAATGGTTTTGCCCATTTGTCTGTTGCAAGATGGCGTGGTTTAAAATCTCTGTCAAAGCTGTGCTCTGCAGGGCGGAATTCGACCTGCAAACCCCAGTTCAAATTTTTGGTGATAGACTTTCTGTCTTTATTGGAATATTTTGTGGAAGCAGCTCCCTTGGGGGAGAGCTGCAGGTGGAGAGTGGAAGGACTGGCTGCATGCTTCTCATGCCACACGTGCTGTCCAGTGAAGCTCTGCTGCCACGCTGTGGTGGAGATGGAACCTTGTTTGGTACGGGATGGTCCAACCTACTGCTGGATCCCTTGGACCCAGTGAGAGTTGCCTGTGGCAGAACATCTGCTTTCACTTCCCCAGTGTTACAAATCTTATCCCTACAAAGTGTGATCAGGAATAAATACCTCTGCCAGCATCCAGTGGTGCCTCTGTATTTTGGAGGCTTGTAGACTAAATGGGTTGTGCTGTGTCAGCTCTGCGAGAGTGAAGTCAAGCAGAGCAGGCAGGAAGGGACATTCCCAGCTTGTACAGTACTGCCCACTTCTAGCTTTTAAACCCAGAATGTGGTGACTGCAATCATAGGTGATAAGAACAGCTGTGGAATAAATGAAAAGACAGGCAACTGAAATATTCTAGACTCTTTTTTTCCTATCTTCTAGGCAAAATATTTTGAGTTTGTATAGGATGAATTCCTGATGTTGGTAATTCCTGTGCTGGTAATTCAATGCCAAGAATAAACAGAGTCTAAAGCATTTAATTTAGAAATATAAATAACTTCTGGAAAATAAGTAAATAAATAAAGATAAAACGTTTAATTTGTTACATTTTCTATTCTTACAGGTAGAAGTCACATAAAAATATAGAGGAGTTGTAAGAAATTGCTCTTATTTTATACAAATTCTAGAACTTCATTAAACTACTAAAACCCTCAACAGAAAGAAACTTGTAAAGCTTTGTAAAGCAGTTTGGCTCATTGTGAGGGGCCAAAGTCCTGACTGTCTACGTGTGGTCCATCACAGCTCCAAACTGTGAGGAATAGCTGTGTAGTTGTCTAGAGACCTCCTTTAGTGGTGGGAGGAATTATCTTCAAGGTGCTGTGAAACAAAAGTGCTTGAAAGGACTGAAAAACTGGAAAGAAAAATGGTTTATGTCTTTTCAATGCCATCTGGTCAGGTCTGCAAGTGGAATTGACTCTTAGGTGATGCATCAGTATTTTATTCCAGTCTGCAAATGTCCTAGTGGTAATTGGATTACTTGTTGAAGGCCAGGAAGAAATATAATTATTATACAATACAAATACTGTATTTTCGTTACCTCTGCTTTTTAGTCCTACAGACCTGTTTCAGGATAGCTCTTAGAAAAATTGGATGGCTTTATGAAAGGGATTACATAAACAGCCCATTTGACAAGGGTTCCAACCTGACAAGTGTTCCAACTTAATAAAGTTCTATATCTCTTAATGTATTTGATTAGAATGTATTTGCTATTTAAATAATAAAAATTTTGATTTAAATGAGGTAGTGGGATTGGGCAAAGATAACCCTCTTCTGCATAAGACCTAATTACTCGTAAGGAAGAAAGTTCCTAAGTAATAATTTAGTTATAGAAAACTGACTGTAGTGCAGGAAACAGTCTAATTAAAAAAAGAAAGAAGTCCCTACACTATGTAATACATCAAATTCTCCAATAAGAATGTTATATTTAGAGATCCTTCAGTATTAATAACTATGAAGGGGACTTAGGAAAACAGATGTATTTCATCCTCCTTGTCATCCCTTCAGTGTCCTATATTAGTTAATAATGAGCTTCTAAAACTTGCCTTTTTCAAGCAACATACAACATACTTCCAAGATTACTTGTGCATTGCCTTTTATCTACTTCATCAGCTTCCAAACTCATTAATAATTTTTTTCTGTTCTCCGTCGTCTATAGAATCCAAATTGCTTTATAGAACAATTCTTTGGGGTCCTGGTGGCTGCAGCAGGCTTGTCAATAATGTTAAGTTCCAATTGGACTAAGAATGAGAAGGTGGAATGCTCTCCCTGAGAAATGGTCTGGATGTCCTCTCCAGCAGTATTGGTTAGTGGTTCCTGGCAGGACATTGTTGTATTTTCACACCCCATTAAGCTTACAAACCAGTCACTGTGCTCTTGCATTGACTCCAGCAACCCCTTGTAGCAGAATCCAAGTGAAAAGAACTGGGAGAATTGTGAAAAGTTCCCTTTGCAGTCAGTGGCAAAACCTAAACAGGATTTAGTGGCATAGATTTTCATGGCTTACAGATAGTAACATTTTTCATCCTTAAGGGGCAGTTTTCTCCAGCTTTCTTCCTTTCTCTTTGTATTCCCCTTTTCCCGTAATCAAAGTTACGACCCAGAGGATGATTTAAAATTTTAAATTGTGGAATGAGGATGTTGCTTAAGTATGAAAGACAGGGCAAGTTGATTCAGTGTTGTTATTTGTGTATGTCAAAATAGCATGGGAATCATAAAGCATGCAGTACTGAAGGATTTTGGAAAAGCGTTGCTATAAATGCACAGAAATGTTTGTTTTCAGTCCCTAAGCACAGATAGTCTAGTGATGAGGCTTCTGTGAAATAAAATGAATTGTTTTCTTCCTTTTGTATGCCATCTTCCTGGGGACAGAATACCATAATCTTCACTGTTTCTATAATATTAATTTATTTGAGAGTGAAATATGCCCAGTTGGAAAAAACTAGACAAGTCTGTGCAATCAGATCTACGATGCTTGCTGTGTTGCTTCTCTTTGGTGCAGTTTCATAACAACCAGGCTCACGCTTGTATTAGTAGTAGCTATGGCAACTTTAGAAGCTCTCTTTCTAAAGCTGAGCATACAATAAAGTGCCTAAAGTGTAGGTAGGATTAGAGACTCTCGAATGTTTAATTTTCTCTCTGTGTCTCTGTCTTTGGAGAGGAGCAAGAGGGTAATGTGAGTATTAGCTGGGGACTGGCTTTAATCTCCGCAGACACTCAAGTCTGCCAGGGTCTGCTCCCAGCTGCCCAAAGGCCTCATCCTTCCCCAGCATTTGAACAAGGGGATCATGAATATTCATGGTGTGGTCACAATGGAAAACCTCCACACAGAAAGGAGTTTCTGAAGGAGTGAAAATGTTATTGAAACCATTTTGCAGCTTCAGCTACAGTAGTCAGTAATGATAAATGCCACAATGGTGATAGAGTTCATAAGATAATGGGGATGTCTTAGATATTATGTAAGCATGAATGGATCTGGTAATAGGAAAAGAGCATTTGCCATGGGATTTAGCAGCGGGTTTGTGTTGAAGGACATAAAGACTATTACTAGCAGGATCATTCCCAAGGCTAATACACATAAAAGTTTTGAGAGTACATTTTTTGTCTGTGTGGCACTTTATGTGATTGAGAGGTGTCACTCTGAAAGTTGCTGTTAATATTGTAGAAAATATGCTTTTATGCAAGTGCCATATTTTATGCAGAAGCCGTGTTTTGGGAACGCAACAAGAAAAGTCTGCTTCTCATCCCAGGAGCTGAGCCAGGGAGGGTGGTAGGATGTTTTTCGCAGTCCACTGGGAGAACTTCATGTTACTTTTTGGCACTTGTGACATGCCCTAAATCGGACCTGGAAAAGACCTGTTGGGTGCCAGCCTTGGTTTATCTGCATTCACCAACTTGCATGTTTTGCTGGTCTGAGATCTGTTCTCACCATTGGTGCTGATGACTGAGAGTCTGCACATACATGATTTTATTACTTCAGCATCTTACTGTTTTATATACTCAAATATAAACATAATCTTTGTAAATATAATATTTAGTGCAAATACCACGTTTATGTAACTTAAATGTAGCTTGGCACTTGTCTTTTTACTTAATTGTAGTAGTGATGTGCTGACAGAAGACAATATATTGATATTCTCTGTTGTATTCACCTGTTAAGGCTTTGATGTGATGCATAATTTGTTTTGGTCTTAATGTCTCTCCTCTGTCATTACCTCACACTGGAATTTTTTTGAATTAAGAAAGTGTGCAGCATACTTTCTGACAAAGGCTAAGGAGGTCTATCAGGGAAAAAAAAAAAAAAAGAGGCTTCATAGTTAACACTTTATTTTTTTTTTATTTTCAATTCTGGACTTCCTGAATTCAAGAATAAATATAAACTGCTATGAAAAGGCTGTTTTACTGACACATGCCAATGCAGGGCTGTTCCCTTCCATTTGTGTCCAAGCTACTCTTCATCTAAACCTGTCTGTCTGTTGAGGTTATGTAAGATTGTTTAAGTCCAGTTCCTCTCTTCTGTTGTTTTGTCTGAAGTTCCCCTCTGTCTGACTTTTCCTCTCCTGTCGCCCCTTGGCAAATGCCCACAAGAACATTTATCTTTGTGCTTAGATGCTCTCCAACCCAAAAGACGTCAAGGAGATGAGTAAATTATGAATATTCTTCTACTGGATGTGAAGCTACATGTAGTAAATAATTGGTGCCCTGCAGGCAAACCACTCGTGATTCAGAAAGGCTTGGCTCCTGTATGGGTAACTTGGGAAAGATTATATCATAACAACTTTTCAGCTGCAGAATTGGGACCAACATCTCTGACACTTCATAAAATGAACACTGTAGTTCACTTGGAAGATGCCTGGCTGATAATCCTGGGAATTTAAATCCTTTGTGTACATCCCTGACATGTGCCTCAATCCTGGCCTCAAGGGACCACCTTGGGAGGTGAATGAGTTGCAGCTTGTGCCCATTTAAACATCAGCGGGAGCTCCCTGCCAGTGATCATAGTGTCTGGTCTCCTGACAAGTGTGTAAAAGCATCCAGGCATAAAGGACTGAGTTTAGGTATTATTAGATGTCAGAGAAGTTTAAGGGTCTCTGACATTATTTGTACTATTTTCAAATATTAACCTGACTGTCTTTTTCTACATCTCTTCAACTTTTGCAGTGAAAATAATAGTAATCTTTCCTGTGCATGTTGTACAGCTTGTTTTGTTTGCTGTTGCTTGGAAGTGTAGTGTTGAAGTGTTCAGATCATAAAGAACTGACTTATTTTTCACTTAAATTCACTAGGAAGAGCATTGGAACATTACAATTGACTGTAATTTTGATTTAAAACCAGTATGTCTTTTAATTCCTGCAGTTCATTTGGTTGGGGTTTTTGTTTGCTTGGGGTTTTTTTCGACTCAACATAAACCCTAGTAAATTTGCCTGAAGTTTATGGGCATACCTCTTTTAAAATTAAATTGCCTCATATGCAAGTATTTGCAGGTACACTGTCAGCACTTGTAAACGTCTTACTTTTTCAAACCCTTGATTTCTACTAGTTTTCTGAGTTTAAGGAATTGTGGGAGGGCTGGGGGAGGTGGATGCAGTAATAAGTCAAAATAAACAGTGTTTCATCTTTAAATGATCCTTAACTCTGCCCAACAGTTGTGAGCCAGTGGGCAATTTATGCGATCCGGAATCTCACTGAACAGAACGAGCAGAACCAGGCGCTGATTGCACAGATGGAGCAGAAGGGGCTGGCGGACAGCTCTGCCCTCGAGAGGATGGGCTTGGAGATACAGCAACGAGATGACAAGTTAATTCTGCGGTCAGTCAGGAAAAAGCCCTCCTGAGCAAAAATACTAGCAGTATAGTCAAGTCATTAAAAATGTATTTCTCTTATGAGATATTTTCCCTTGCTCAGCAACCAGTTCTTTCAGTTTTAGTGTCGGTCTGTTGAAATTACTGTGCTTGTTATCAGAAGAACTGCCAGATGTTGCTTCTGCCTCCCTTTGCTGTAAACAAAAGGTCACCTGTGTGTTTTCTATGTACTTGGGTAAATCAGCTTGTGAAAAAAAGGTCCTTCTTGTCAGTTGGTTGGAATTTCATTACTTCTTTTTTCATCAGTAGAAGAATGTCACACGCGCAGTATCGCCTTGTTATAATTTCCTTTGCTGAACCTGGAGATAGCTGTCATTTTAAAAACTCTATAAAGAAAGAGCTCCTTTGCGGGCTGCTTTCTTCACATAAAAGATCTGTGCTGAGTTAAGGTTAAACAAGCAAAGTTACTAATTTTCAATTGTGGGACCTAAATATCTGTATTTAAATAAGCATCAAAGTTGGATGTACTTAAATATTTAGTGAATTAAACACAACATGCCTTTTGTCTATTTAAGTATTAGTAAACTGTCTTTTCTACCTTGATACCTATCAGTCTTCATGACAAGTATATTAAAACCAAAGCTGAAGCTGTTGTGGCAACAGATGCTGCATTCCTTTGCACTGGGGCATGTCTCTGTTTTGGAGACTTGGGTGTTTGTTTGAATTTTATTTGTTCCTTTGGAGGGTAAGTCAGCCCACTTTCCTTTTATTTTGCACTTCTCATGGGTTTTCTGAACTTTGGCAGACTGCTGAAGAGGTAGTTTCTCACTGTGATTAATTCTAGCAGTTTCTTTTCACCCCTCTGCCTTTCCAAAACATTGACAAAACTCATTTCCAGTTAATTAATTCAAGAGAGGCAGAAGAATAGAAGGCCCTGCCTCTTCATTTTGGGTACCCTCCTATATTGTTGTTGGACCCTGCCACTGTGGAATGTGGCATGAATGAGATGAGGGAGAAGGGGGGTGAAGCTGGGGGCAGGGGGAGGAGGGCAGAATTAACCCTGTGTGTGCCATAGCTTTGCCCTGGAAGCCAAAAAATGTAATCCTCTCTGCAGAATCAAAACAGGAGTTATAGCTTAGTATTGCTGGTACTTCTGTATGGTTACTGTTGTTGGATTATCTTCAGCCACCTCTAACTCAGAGGTCTCAGAAAAATTAGCATGTTCATGTTCTTGTTGACATTTAATCCCATTCTTAAATAGAAAGGCAAGTTCATGTCCTTAAGCTCCACATTATGTGGAACAGACGTTCATCCATGTGCATGAGCTTTTGCTCCTTCAATTTAATTTTTGATTTAAAAATGGAAAAAAGTACACATTGTTTTGAACTCTGAGAAACACATCATGCTGCTTAAATCTGATGGTAAGTAGAGCTGGACTGCTAAGGGCATTTCAAGTTAACAGGAAGATGCTGACGTCTGCCATGCCAACCTGGTGGAACTAAGGAATTGACCCAGTGGGATTTTAGACACCTGTTGGTTTCAAAATCAAGGATACAAAACTCCTGTCTACAGCCGCTTATTAAATAAATTATGTCTGAAAAGGGATAATGACAATAGCAACAAAGACTCTCTTATTTCTTTTAGTGACTTTTTACTTGAAAATAAATAGAGGAGAAAAGTATTCTTTGCTTTAGCAAAGAGTAAATATGAATATAAGCTAATTTGTTTGCTTTTAAATAATTTGACAGGAATATTTTGTTGGGTGTTAAAAATTGTATTGAAGTGCTGTTGGATACAGGCAGATGCCTTTTACTTTCTGAAATGAAATGTGATTGTGGTATTTCTTGAGCACATGGCTTCTCAATGATTTCCGTAAGCCTTAATTATTGTGTTTAGACCAGAATTCATTTAGGGTTTTCATTACTGTCACATAAGATTTAGAGCTGGATTTGTCGGGGTTTTGATCTTTATCTTCGTAACACAATGGAAGATTCATAATTCTAGCACCTAAATGGAAAAAACAAAAAACAAACTTTACTCTTTAAAAAAAAGGGGAAAAAAATAGTTATTTGGAAGGCTGCATAATTCAACTTTAAAAGGAAAGAACTAAACTTTTACTAACAAATGTAATATTATGTGAAATAAAGTGAAGTTGTTCTTAATGGAATAATTGGAAAAATTCACTCTTACTTTAATGCTACTACTTAGGAAACTCGTGTTAGATAATTTAACGAAGTGATTTAAAAAACCTCAGTTATTCTGAACAGAAAATGGACTTTCTGGGCTTTCTGTGTAAGGAAAAAAATGCAAAGAATTTCCTTTTATTTAGGATGATAAAGAGTTAAAATCCTGCTCACTAAGCAAATCCAGAGAGAACTTTGGTTGTGGAAAAAGCAGTGGGAGTCCCTTTTTCTTTTTGAGCAATGGGGAATAGACTGGGTGGGGTTTTTTAATTTGATGGTTGTATACCCACCAACAGAATACACACAAACCAATAAATATAAGCCAAATAATAACAAACATTAAAAAAAAAAAAAAAGTTGTGTGTGTTCTAGCGCATAATGGAGTAATAGTTGTGTTTTCTAAAAGGGAAACGTCGGGCTTTCATGGTGGAGAACATGCTGATTACTGTATTGTGAGTGGCTGGCTTTTGATTTTCCAGGATGGATTAATTCTTGGAAGACAACAGCTTCCCTGTCCTCCCCCAGTGGAGTCCTGGTCTCCAATGGACTCGTTTTATATGCTTGGGGATTAATACGGCACAGCAATCAGTCATAAAAAGCAAGCTTTAGTGAGTTTGTAAAGGGGCAGAACACGCAAATCAAGTCTTGTGACCATCTTATTGCTTTCGAGTGCTTTCAAACAATAGTGATCAGATTTTTTTCTTTTTTTTTTTTTTTTTTTAAGGTCCATTTGTTATTAAAAGAGAATAGGGAGTTGGTTTTTAATCGTGAGTGGAGAGATTCTGGATGAGCTTTCTGGCAAATTGTGAGAAATAACCTGAAATGTTTGCAAAGCTCTAAATACGTTTCTAATGATTTAAGTTATTTTTGCCTTAAGTGCTTGTAAAATACATTTTAAATACAACGCCCCCCCCCAAAAAAAAAAAAAAAAAAGTCAAGGGCCATTAATGCCAGTGTCACAACCTTTATTTAACAGTCAGTTTGTATTTTGAGGTTGGTGCAAGCATTTGTGTAGTGAGAATCAAAAAAAAGTCCACTTGATTTGCAAATGAGAAATTACTAAAAATGTGAGGCTCTACCCAAAATTACCCTCAGATTTTGAACCAAGCCTGAGCTGTGTCGTTGGTTTGTGGTGACTTTGAAATCCCTGTCTTCTTGGTTAGACTTCTTTGTATTAAATGGGGGGTATTTATGGAGCAATGCAGAAGAATGCATTTGAGGAAGAAATTATTCCCTGTGAAGGTGATGAGAGTGGCATAGGTTGCCCAGAGGAGCTGTGGCTGCCCCATCCGTGGCAGTGTCCAAGGCCAGGTTGGATGGGGCTCAGAGCAACCTGGGATGGTGGAAGGTGTCCGTGCCCATGGCAGAGGGGACCTGGAACTGGATGATCTCTAAGGTCCCTTGCATTGCAAACCATTCTGTGATTCCCCGGACTTCCCACTTCCTTCTTAAAATCCCTGTGTCCCCCTTATGAAGTGTGCACCGCCGGCTCCCTGCAGTGCTGTCCAGGGTCCTGACGAGCTGCCCCCCCTCTGCCAACAGGCCTTTCCATGTCGAGAGCCGGTTCCAGTCTCTGGCAGCTTGGCCAAGGCATAACCATTCCGGGGAGGGGAGGGGAGGGGAGGGGAGGGGAGGGGAGGGGGGGGGAGGGGAGGGGCCGGCGTTTCGTGCTGCTTTAGGCCTATTGGGTTTCTCTGAGGGAGCTTTCTCTTCCAGTAGTTTATGATAACATCCAGCAATTTATGAGGGTGAGAAACTGGCATTGATTTTTTAATAGGTCTTTAGTATCCTTAGAACAACTTTTCTTTCTTTTTTTTTTTTTTTTTTTTTTAAGTTTTAGCTATTCCCTATATAAATGTGGTTAATGAATTTTCCTCTGACATAACCCAGTCTGAACTTGGCCACAATGTAAGCTCTGGAAAACTTTGGTTTATACACTGGAAGTAGAGACATGGTGGCTGAGCTACTAAATTTACTGAATTGATGTTCCAGTCATGGATCCAGTGTCTGCACAGGACATTTCTCTCAGCTGTTTCCCTTCACTAGGGTGGTGCTGACAAAAGAAGGCAAGAACTGAGAGACTCTCTGCATTTCTCTCAGATGTGCCTGGTGGTGTCCATCTAACACGAATTAGGAACTGCCTAGACTGGAGAAGGCAGAAACAAATAAAAATAGATCGCGGGGTGAGAGAGGGAGGAGTTCAGGTTCCAGGGAGAACTCCTGAGAGCTGGAAAACACGTTGTCAGTCAAATGAGAGAGTATTGTTAGTTTGCATCTTCCCTCCTGCTGTCTGGACACTCACTGAAATTTGCTGTCTATATAATATCTTTTTAGGAAGAGCCTCCCCTCTCCACGCTCAGATAAAAGAGTTGTCTTCTTTCACCCCAAATTTCATTTTGATAGCATTGGCACTGTATTGCTTTTAATTGCCTTAGAGAATCATGAAATCATTACGGTTGGAAAAGAGCTCCAAGATTATCAGGTCTGCATTGGAATCAAGGATACTCTGCAATTTTGCTCAGCATTTTCTGCAGCCTTACAGTTTACTCTAAATGTAATTCATAACCCAGAGAATACCTAAACAGTTAAAATACTTAAATAGTAAAGAGAGAATATACAAACAATTCAGATAATTCTAGTTTTGCATGGATTTTCTTGGGAAAGGAAAACACAGCTGGAGGTAAAGACCAAGGGAAGCCCACAGCATTTAAAATTAACCTCCTAGTTTTTGCTGCACAGCATCTCATCTCATCTCAGTTCAAAAGTGGAGCTGATGCTGCACCAGCGATAACACGGAGACGTCACTGAAGTTCCTGAGCAAGACACACTGTTAAGTTGCACTTGGTTTAAATTTAAGATGGCTTCCATAACACATTTGTGCTAAACTTTAAAGTTCGTTTCATTTCTGAATACAAGTAAATATTAATGTAGAAACATATTTCACAAAAGGGATTTGTGTTTGATTTTTTCATTTTGTCATTCAGAAGTATTCCAACTTATTTGTCCACTTGCTGAATTTTTACACAATGCCTTTTGTTCTGTAATAGTTCAAGAGTTCTGAAAATCTTCATGCTTTAGCATATGTTCATAGTCAATATTTATTATAAGACAAACAGTCCAGTCAGTAATGTGGGTTTTTTTGCAGGGTTGCTCTTAAAACATTTTCTTCTCCTGGAGTTTTGAAAATGTGACCAAAGTAAGCACAAAAAGCTGTGATGCCTAAGGGAAAACAATCTTGATAAAGCTCTAAAGTAGTAGTGCATTAGTTATTGAGAGGTACCTGGCCATGGTGGTGTTAATTCCAGAACATAAGCAGAACAAATGTGGTGATGATCACTCTTCTACTGCAGACCTTGTTTTCAGAAATACATGTTTATGTAATATTCATAGCACAGTAATAATGAGAAAAAAATAAGATAAATTAAATAATCCATACCAATCCTCAAGCTAGGTGGAGAGGGGATTTTCAGCTGTTGTACTGGGCAGTTTTGGTTTTGAAATTGTGTTTACTGGAAGTTATTTTAACTATAGAATGGTTTGGATTGGAAAAGATCTCTTAAGAGATTGAGTCCAACCATTCCCCCAGCACTGCCAAGGCCACCACTAGCCCGTGTCTGCAAGTGCCACATCCACATAGCTGTTAAACCCCTCTAGGGATGGTGTTGTGAACAAGTAAAAAGTAAGGAATGTTTCTCCATTACTTCTCTGAATATTAAGTTTTGAAAGTTAGTTTTGACCTGCCTCTAACAAAGATGTTAGAACCTGGTTTATTTTAGAAAATGAGGCACCCTGTTTGAAGGCCATTAAACTAGCTTGTAAAAAACTTCTGGTACATCTAGCGAACAAGCAATAAAGTTTTGATATGTAAGAAAAGCAAGCAGTAAACTTTATGATACATCAAGGGAACTTCCTGAATACCACTGCGCAGCCAATGAACTTTAAGGGAGCTAAGATGGAATTCTCCACAGACCTGCTGTTGCTCTAAGGTGGATATGGCATTGCCATTCTGTAAGCAAGTGCCCAACTTGCTGAAGGTTGCAAAATCTGCAAAGTGTCAGTCTTTGCTGTCTGTGCTGTCCTGGCTGCTCCTATGGGCTGCTTGTGCCCCACCCTGCTGGTCCTGCTGCCACGGCTCAGCTCTGCTGCTGACTTGCTGGCAGCTCTTGGAGATACTTCACTGGGGATGATTTTCCCCATGGCACTCTAGGAGCCAGCACTGGACTCATAGAGGTGGTAACCCCTTTCCTGTGCTTCTCATAATTGTTCTTGGCATTTTACTATGCTATTTTATCTCTTTCTTTCCTTCTTTATGGGGGGAAAAAAAAGGAACCTGAATGATCGCTTTGGATTCCAACATTTAAGCTCATTTGGGTTTTAATCTTGTTTTCCACTATACTAAGAACCTAACTCCTTTTGATGCCTTAAGTTTTAGCTTTCATATTTTTTAGATTCTGTACTGCCTTAGTGTGTGATTCTGAACTTCATACATAGTGTTAGTAAGTTCTCTTCACAGGGTATTTGGACTAAACAATCCTTTTCCAGCCTGCGAATCAAGGACACCGTTACAGCCTCAGGCACAAAAAGCATCAACAACAGCGAATTGAGGAGAGCAAACTGAGAGGATGGGACTTCCTAGCCTGAGGCTGTAATTGGATAATTAACCCAAATATGTAAATGGCCCAAAACTTATAAAAGTGTGAAAACTTGTGACATGCCATCCATCTTCGGTCCAGCTTGGGTGGAGCTGTGGCTGGGCTCTTGTACTGCCCAAGGTGTATCCTTTGAAGGCCTTTTTAATAAATATCTACTTTATTCCTTTAACTTTGTCTAGCCTCTGTTGGCACTGTTCTCACAGAACAAGTCATGGAAATAGTGTATGTGGGCTTTTTTGAGAGCGGAGTTGGGGAAGAAGAATCAGTTTGCTGCTTCAGATTACCTCTGTATGAATTGCAGAGGAAGTTAGCTACATTTGCTACAGAACTATTCAGTTGTTAATATTAAATGTAGGAATTAAAGGAGGAAGGGAAGAGCATGCTGAAAGAATATATAAGGCTGAGTAAAGAATGTTATAGAAAAAGATGTTATAGAATCAAAGAGTGGTTTGGATTGGAAGGGACCTTAAAGCTCATCTCATTCCACCCCCACGCCAGGGGTGGGGGACACCTTCCACTAGACCTTATTGCTCCAAGCCATGCCCAGCCTGGCCTTGAACACTTCCAGGGATGGGGCAGCCACAGCTTTTCTAGGCAGCCTGTGCCAGGGCCTGACCACCCTCTTAATATTTAATCTAAGCCTACTCTCTTACAGTTTGAAGCCATTCTCCCTTGTCCTGCCACACCATGTTCTTATGAATAGTCTCTCTCCATGCAAGACCAAGCTGACAGTATTTTAACAAAGTTCAAGCAAGCCTTGCAGATCAAGGCACTGTGGCAGGGGAGAAATAGGTTTTTACTTCAGCAGTGATTTTAAAAGAGAAAAAAAGCAAATTCTGAAATTGTTGATAGACCATTTACAAAACCACATTTTCCCAGACATGGGATGTAGAGTGGCTGGTATTTCTGTTCCTTACGCCCTTTATTCTGCACCATGAATTTCTTTTCTTAGGCACATCACAGTCTGCCTACTTTTGATTAGAAGTGAGGCTGATTTACATAAAGAAGGGGAGAAAAAAGGCAATGTTACATGTGCAAAAAATGGGAAAGCATCAATAAGGAAGTAATGGATGAAAATGCCCAGCTATTTTCTGAGTGTTAAAAGCATCCTTTGTGACTAATACCTATGACGAGCCTCACCTTCTATGTTAAGTTTCTTAAACTGGTCCAAAAGGCTTGAGCACAGCTTTTCTGCCCCTCATCAAGGGTAAAGTGAGTGCATAATACTGCAACAAATCACCAAGGGATCTTACTAATGGTAAATTAAATTAAATTAAATTAAAATTACAGCACATCCCTTGTCATTGTAAACATCTATGTATCATCTAACTGTTGGCTTCACTCTCTTCTCTTTGCCTTGTAAACTCTGCAGTGGAATTGTTTATTACTACATTTAGACAGACCTTGGCCCCTCCTATCAATTGCTCTCTAGGCCAACACTAAATTTTGGTTTAGAAGCAGGTTTTTCAGCCACATATTTTATAAAGTGGTGCAATTCCAGTCTTTGCCCCAAGCCCATGTTTGATGATACCAAGATGAGTCTGGAAGAGTTTCCTTCTCTGTATTTCTCATTGCCAGGGCTTTTTCTAAATTGCAGCCATCTGTTGTGTCTGTGTGTCATGCACTCCATGGGTTAAAGTTTATTTTTATATTAAGACAAGCTTTCATTATGTTTTCCCTCTTTCCCCCTTTCTCCCACCCCACCCCCCACCTCCCCTCCCCCAGTTTGGAACTTTAGGCTTTCTAGTTAAGCTTTTATGGTGGCCACAAACAGGTGCGTGCTTTACAGAGGGTCTCATTCTGCAGTTCCCACTGGCATCCCTGGCCTCCTGAACTCCCTTTTGCTACCTCCTTCCCCCTCAATAATTTTTTATGAATGATAGCTTTTCAGCACCCTGGGAACAGCTTGTTGGGAAAAATGCTCCTTGTGGGGTGCAGTTAAATCCTACACATTTCTCCAAGGGTTTTCTATGAAAGGGCTGGTTCTGTGTTGCAGGTATGACGTACGTGTGGACTCCCCCTCCCTGCTGGCTCCCTCACCTCCTGCTTCTATGATTCACTGTGATAAATTTGCTTCTTAGTAATGCCGGTAGACTCTCGCCACAGGTGCTTCTCAATTAAAATCCACTTTGTTTAAAAACTGAAGGCTTGTTTAACTGAGCCCCTGGGGAGAGTTGTCAGATCCCAGGATAGGTGACACAAATAGATTGGTGACCCTCTGGGGCTGCATTGAAAATACCATATCCTGGGGTACCAGAGGGCAACATCACTCTGAAAACAAATCCGCACATTTGAGAAACCCTGGGTGGAATCCCTGGGACTCGTTGTTTTCAGTGTGGGGCCTTTTTAATCCATCTTTTAGCATTTTTGTTTTGTTCCTGCTACCCTTCTCACATCCCCTTCCCCCTCAAGTACTTTCACCTTTTTCCTAGTACTGATTTAGCTATTTAGAAAATACAAAGGTAGAAGGAACATTTTTTTTCCCAAGAACAGTCTCTCTTTCATATTCTAAAGATGTTTGCAAGAAATTAATTGAAATGGCAAAGCAGGATGTGAAAAAAATATTTGGAAAAAAAAGAAAAAGCAACTTGAAAGTGAGTGTTGTTTTTTCTTTTTTTTATTTAATTTCTTTTTAAAGAGAAAGGAAAATGTCCTTTTGAGTGATCCAATCTTTTCCCTGCCTTCTTAGACATGTATTTTTAGCATTTCGAACACATGTAATGTTCTCAGATGTTGCTTACCAGAGCACTTTGAAATAACTATAGAGGGTGGATGGGATGACTCAGGGTACTGGTAATTGAGTGCGGAGCCTTTTCACCTCGAAGTCCCCAGTTTGAATCAAACCCAAGTTGAGAGCGACCTCGTGGTTACCCTCAGAAGGGTGTTTAGTGGCCTGTCTGAAGTGAGTTGGTGGTCTCAGTCCAGCTCTTGGCAAACAGCTGCCACATCACAGCAACCACGGCTGCAGTTAGTGCCAATTATCAGCCGGGCTGGCAGTGCTGGCAGTGAGGGGAAGGATGGAATTAGCATGTGCTGCTTCTGGTGTCAGAGGTGGTCCCTGCTGCTCTTGGAGCCCTTCAGCAGCAGCAGCAGCTGGGTTTGGTGCTGTTGGCCTTGTGGATGTGTATTCCTCACTCTGGGCAGATGGCAGCTTGTCCTGCTCCCAAGTGCTGAGCCAGGTACCCGTGTGGGTTTGGTTTTGCTTTGCCCTCTGCAGGTTATCATTCCGTGGGTTCAAGGGCATCTCTCTGCATGGGGATTGGACTTTCCCACACACCCTTGTCAGTCAAATTTGTCTCCTGACATCTCTGCTAAGCATGCCAAAAAGGAGATTCTTCACATTTGTGAGTCCAGAGAAGGGAATGGAACTGGGGAATGGACCTGGAGTACCAGGAACAGCTGAGAGAGCTGGGGGGTCTCAGCCTGGAGAAAAGGAGGGTTAGGGGGGACCTTCTGGCTCTCCACAACTCCCTGACAGGAGGGGGCAGCCAGGGGATTGGGCTCTGCTCCCAGGGAACAAGGGACAGGACAAAAGGAAATAGCCTCAAGCTGTGCCAGGGGAGGTTCAGGTTGGGCATCAGGAGGAATTTCTTCACCAAAAGGGTGCTCAGGCATTGGCAAGGATGGCCCAGGGAGGTGGTGGAGCCCCATCTCTGGAGGTGTCCAAGGAATGACTGGACATGGCACTCAGTGCTCTGGTCTGAATATCAAGGTGGGGATCAGTCACAGGCTGGACACAGTGGTCTTGGAGATCTTTTTCAACCTCATGGTTCTATGAGTCTGTGATTTCAGTCCATTTGTTTGATAACAGTAGTCACACTTCTGATAACTCTCAGCTCCCAAAGTTTCTATTATTTTGCAATCCTCTTTCTGAGGTGGTTTTACATTTTATCTCTGAAGAAGTTGTTTTTTTCCTGAAGCTAAATTAAAATGTAGTAATTTTGTGAGGACAAAATAGATAATTCATATCTTTTAAAATCCTTTGCATCTGGGAAAAAAAAAAAAAATCTTGCATAAATATCTTGTATTTTGGGAGTTTGACAGTATAACCCTCACAGAGATTCTGAATGGTGCTTTAATGGATTCCAAAGCCCACAGAGGATCCCTCTAATGTCAGCAAGATTTTGGGTTGATGCACAAATCTTATCTGTGGCAATCTGTTTGCAAAATCATGCCGATTTTCACATGTAAAAGAAAAGTTGAAGTAAATATGGTTCACGTTTTAAGCTGTAAGAAAGTTCTTTCTGAAAATGGAGTTCATTTTTTGCACTCTAAGTTTCATTCAAGGGAACAATAGTAACACAATTCTAATCAAAATATAGTGAGTTTTTCCCCAAGTACTAAACTAAGTCCGTTAGAAACCCATTTTTGATTTTTTGCCTCCAACTCTTAATGTTAACTGTGGTTTCTGTAAGAATGAAAATTTCCTCAAGGTATTGGCAGCCCAAATAGAGATGCTGAAACTGAATGTAACAAGAGTGACCTTATGGGGATTGTTTTCCTATGATTTGAGACAAATGACAGACGTGAATAGCACAAATAGAAACAACGTAGATTTTTAAGCTAGTGATTCCTGGTATTGGTAAAACAGTCAGAAGGATTTTATATAATAGGAGATCTAAATATTGCCTGTTGAGGAAGACAGGGATATAACTTTTGGAATTTGTAGTTTAGGTTGGGGTAACATCCTGCTGCACACATGCAAGTGACTAGTTAGGTTGATTTCCTCATTTCTTGTCACTCACTGATAGATGATTTGCCCACGTTGCACTAAGAGGGGATGGATTTGGGCTATCTTTGCAGAATATGGTTCCTTTTTATCCAGCAGGAAGATAAAAGGAAGCAGGTGGAAGAGCAGCTGCTGGAGATGAATGGTAGCCTGGCTCAGGGCTTTCTCTTGTCTTATGGACAGCTCAGGAAATTAAATCTTGGAAGTGTCTACAAGGATAATCCCATGCTTGGTGTCTTGAGTAGTCCTGAAAAGAGGCAAAAATAATTGCTGTTTGCATGTCAAGATTAGTGGGTAAAGCCAAGAAGATGTTGTAAGTGATTTGCCTCAGTTGTGTCCCTCACTGGGAGCTAACAGTGGCAGAGTATTCCCTCTTCAAAGCCCAGGCAGGAAGGAGGGCTGTGCATAACATTGCCCTGAAAACGTGTCTTGGAGCATGTGTTCATAGTGAAGGGCTGTAAGAGGAGGTGAAGTCTTCTAAATAATGATGGTTTTATGGAGGAGGTGACGCTTTCTTCTCATGAAGGAAGGACATGGAAAAAACTGAAGTGGAAACAGTTGGCAAGGTCACTCTGTCTTGTTGTCTCAAGAGTGTCAGGAAGGAGGCCACCAAACAAACCCAAGCCCTGGGAGTGAGGTATCACCATTTCTTCCTACTCAAATCAAATTCTTGTTCAAGGGATTTCCAAATAAGGGTGAGGAAGTGAGCACTGCAACCGCAAGATGACAGTGCAAGGCTGTTAAAACCAAGACTCCTTTCTCTTTCTAATTAAAATAATCCATGTCCAGCCATGAATCAAAATGCCTCTGTAACCTGCCATGCTCTAGAATACACTGACAGAAACATATACAAATCCTCCTGGAAAAATAAATTATGAGAAAAGCTTTAGCTGGAAACTCTAGAGTAAGAATGATTACCAAGTGGCACCATTGACTTAACATGATTTTAATTGTGGGCTAGTTGCTCATCTCAAGGCTAAAAATGCTACGATGTGTCTCTTGTGGGAGCACAAGGCACATAGAAATCACATGACAAAAGTAGCATTTGCATAATGGTAACACTAAAAACAAACAAAAAAAAAGAGAGCAAGTAGCAGAATTTCCTAGCTAGTATGAATTAGACTGAAATCAGTGGAGCTTTACTAATCCGTACCTTTGAAACCCCTTCAGCTTCCCAGTGTTACAGCAGCAATGAGCCATGGAATAGTTGTTGAGATGCCTCAGTGAAGTAAAAAATCAAACCACTGTGCTTCTGAGGGAAAGAAGGAAAAAACAATTTTAGCATGTAAGATTGTGGCAGTACTTTCAGGGCGGGACCAGCCTGGAGTTTGCCAGTACTTGAGCCCACTTACACTTTGTATAAACTTCTAAATATTCGGGAAACCTTTCAGTGATGTTTTGATTTCAAAATCTATCTGGCAGCCTAAGTGTCCATACCCAACAATTAAACCTATAAATTCAGAGGCCAGTCTTTAAAGTTCAGAGCTTCAAATGCTCCCACTAGTGCATTATTCATGGGCTTGGTTTTTTCCTTTGATATCTCTCTATGGTGTGATCTGTATAGCAGAAAAGAACCCACATCTGTCTGTTTACACCACCCTGGAAATTCCTGTGGGCAACCAAAAAAGTCAACCACAAATAACTGCTGGGCTACCAACAAACATAGTATCTGGAGAGCCTCCACCCACCTGCCATCAGGCAGACTTCTAAATCTCATTCAGAATGGGAAAAGTCAGATCAGGGTGGGAGGAAGAAGTAGAGGGAGAACTGAGGGGAAAAAAACTAGATTGAAAGACTAACCTGAAATTAGCAAAACTAGGATTTTTGTTTTGGTTTTTTTACATGGAGTAGGTCACATCTGGGCCCTGATCTGAGCATCATGGCATGGCACAGTGGAAGTCCTTCAGTCAGATCATTTGACTCATTGTGGGGTTGGGGACTGACCCATTTGTACTAAAAGGGTACAGGTTCTTCTGAGCTGTGTCTCGAGGAAAGGTGAACAGAAAACATCCTGTAAACCATTTGGAAAATTAATGAAAAGTTCTCCAACAGGATGCTGGGAAAGGCTGCAAATTCCTGTTTTGGTTGAGCCACTGGGTCATTCTCACTTTAGCTGCAGGATCTCTTTACATTGATATGGGTCTTACTGGAGAGAGTTACAATTTCTATTGACTTGAAAAGTTTCCCAAGGCTTCCAGTGATGACTTCCTTACCATGGCTTTTGCTCACCCATATATCTTCATGTACCTGAACTAAAGCATTCAGGTAGTGTTCTCAAAAACAGTGGAAGTAGTTACATGCTTAAAAGTAGGCATCCACAAAGTTGGATCTCATTCTGTGACACTTTAATTCTTGAGAAGTGTGGAAAAGACTGATTTATTAAGCTGATCCTACATAATGCTACTTGATTTGCAGTGTTGAGAGAGCTTTAATTGTTATTTACCTCTCACTAATATTCAATCACTCAGATGCTTCACTTTAACTTGATTTATGGCTAAAAAAATAAAGCCATGGTGGAGATGGTATAAGAATTTAATTGTCCATAAATAGCTTTTCAGTCAGGTGTTACGTCTTTTTCTGAGGCTTTAATTCTTGGTGAGGTAACTTCTCTCCAGTGCAGATCATCTCATGTGCTGGAGTATACCACACTGATGTTGACTCGCCTGCATAGGAGTTTGTTAGTCTTACAGCTTTTATTTCCTGAATCTGGGGAACAGTTTTTCCCCTTCCAGTTGTGTTCAGTTTTCTGAGAAAGGGGTGCCTTTTTGACTCATCCTGACTTTCTCCCTTGTTCCATTTATCCTTTCTGTAGAAGATGGCCACAATTCCTCCATTTCGTGCAAATTAGAGGTAGTGCTAGGGTCCCTGGCAAGTTCCCAACACAGGTCTCAGATGACTTAAATGCTTCCCATGGGTACATTGACACATTATTGAGCAATTACATTCTCTTGTGGCAGTCATCTGTGGAATAAGTAAACTGCCTCTGTGAGCCCCACGGTGATATCATGCACCATAAATGCATGCTTGGCCTCCATTGTGTCAACAATCCCTCACGTTCTCAAAGGCAGAAACACGAGTATAATTCTCAAACTACACTGACTAATAAACAGGTTGGTTTTGTCACTTGTTTCTACCTTGAAGGGCAAGATTAAATTTAATTTATAAGTCTACCTTAAAAGGATAAGGCAGATGGGTAAGCATAAAGTGATTATTTGTTTATTCACTGTAAATTTATTAATTTAGGGTTTGGTGAGTGAAAAGGGAGGCCAGCAGAAGAGTGACTTACATTTAGATCTTTTTTATTTTTTCTTCTGTCTAGGGGAAGAAAGGATCTTCTTGGTCATGAAGATAATTTTCTCATCAATAGCTTTGGCAAGACTTTGACATACATTACTGATCGTTCCCAGATCTGCTTGCACAAGCAGAATATTTATGCAACAAGATGTCAAGTAATGCTCTCCTGAAAATTAGGAGATCTTTGATTACACAGTGTAGTGTAAAGTTAATGAATGTAATGAGTCTTCCCCTCCCTTTAAAAAATTTGTGCCTAAATGGTTTGTAAAACTTGGACAAAGTGTAACTAAAAAGGTTACATGACTGCTTGTGTATTCATTAATAGCATCTGCTAGCTATCATTAATGAGATAGCCTGTACTTTGGTGCTTTCTTCAGCCTTTATGTCATTGTGCCAGTGGTGTGTGGTTGAGGCTGATCACTCAGCCCAGCACATGGGGAGTTTAGGGTCCCAGCACACACAGCTAGGGCACGTCCAGCTCTCACCCATTAGCACCCCCAAGTCCTTTGCCTAGGGCTACTATGGACGACACTGTCCTCAGATAAATTTTATGGCCACCAGGTGTGTTGAGACCTCTGAAAGAGAGAAGTCCAGCACTCCTGAAGGTGGGTGTGGCAGTGAGGATGTCCTACACATGAGGCCACTCGGGTTGTTTCCCGTGGTTCTTTGTTGTGGCTGGGGACAGAGCACAGATCCCAGTGTGCTTTTCAGGGTTCTACAGTATTATTCAGTCTGGTTGAATGACTACCCTCTGCTTTGTCATCAGAGAATATTTATGACCATTGAAGGAAGGCTGAGTTCCTGGAGACGGGATAACGCATGGCTTTCTGCTGCCAGACAGAGTTCCTTTCCGTGGTCACACCAGTGTTTTTTCATACTCCCACGGACACCACAACTTTTTTGGATAAGGAAGAAGATGATGGAACACAGATGAGGGAAAGAAATGGCCTCAGAGAACTTGGATACATGGGGGTATTTTTACCCTTTGGGGTTTTTTCTTCCTGAATTTCAATGAGTGACTTATTGGAAACTTCTCTGGGTTTGAAGTGTTTTTTTTCTTGTTCCACACACGAAACTGTTTTGGGTTGTTTTGTTTGTCTTTGTTTATAATGCAGCTGAGATAGGGTGACTTGATATTTTTAAAATAGAAAACTGATGCCTTCTGAGGGAATAGAGGGAAGAGAGGAGGATTTTACTAGCTGGAAACATGGGTCATACCAAGGACAACTTGTTACTGTGAAGGTTGTACTGGAAATGGGGGGAAGGATTTGGTGAAAGCTGGTATAGAGGTAAGAGTAGTGCTGCTTTTTCTTGGGTGCCAAATCCACTGCTGGTTCTCCACATGCCAGATCCCAAGGGTGCCTGCACCACAGCCACATATCTCTTTTTATTTATTAACTGTTTTTTCCCCCTCTTTCTTTTAAAGCAAATTCTAGTTTAAACTTTTCCAACCCATGTCATTAGAAGCTACCAGGCACTGAATGCCAAGCAGGTGCCTTCAATTTCACTCACTGACGTCCTGCTATCCCCTATCTCTTCATGAATATAAACCTAAAACAAAAAAAAAAATCTTGTCTTATTGGTGAGATAAATGAACTGGATTACAGAACCAGTTTTTTGAGTTGCTAAGATGCAGAGCCCTCACAGAAAATGCTCAGTATCATGTCCCTTCTTGTTTTGATCATTGCCAAAGCTTAAAAGGCACTGGGAGTTTAGGAGCATCCTCTGGAGCTTGTTGCATGCTGGAGGCTGCCCAGCACACCCTGAAGTGACAGCAGGTTTTCAGAGAAAGAAATTGTCAGCAAGTTGTCCAATGTGTTGTGGAGCAGGAGTATAATACATCAATGACAGTGTCTTCCAGGGATACCAATCAAACGAACAGCGTGAGTCTCCACAAGAGGCCTCTCCACTTGATGCCTGTTGGGAAAAGCTCAGTGCTGTTTTCCATGTTGCGCAATTAAATTAAGGAATAGTATAAGATATTCTACTTTTTCAAAACTGTCACCTTTGGGATAACTTAACAGTCTGAAAGGAATATTTCCTTGTCATTTCTTTGTCTATATTGAAAATAGTGTGCATATGCTAATATTGTCAAGTGATCACTGTAGGGTAAGTATCTTTGATGGTAATCCTCTTTCCCTTCTCTGCTGTCACTGCCATTCCAAAGCTTCTGGAGTTTGCTGTGGGAACTAGAGACAGGGATTAGAAATTAATGAAATAAATTCTGTTGTTCTGAGATTTCTGAATAACAGGTTTGCACTGGTGCTGATGGGTTCAAACACAGGTTTGGATTTGCTTTGCTGGCTCCTGCAGGTGGACTGAGAGAGAGGGAGAATGTGGCTTTGGTTTTACATATCTATTATCACCTAATTTTGATTTTGTTATTCTGAGATACTTGAGGTTTCATATATTTTCTGAAGTTTAGCAAAGGTACACTTTGTGCAGATGCACTTCAAACATCAGCTGATGAGCACCATGAAATATTGTTGGACAGGGCACTGTTACAGTCATCCTTTCTACCACTTCCTCTCAAACTGATATAAACAGATGCATGTTTTTATGTCCTTTCCCTTGGGAAAGGGAGAACTCTGAGCTCAAGTGATCAATATGTGGCTTTTCCGTGGTTACTTGGGAAACTTCATCCCTGAAATCTTTTTTAATCACGAGTTATCTCACATCCTTTGACAGGATTCAGCTTTTTGTTTTTCATCTACTGTAAGTTATAGAATCTGGCTAATAGGGACAAATCTGGATGAGCTGGTTTATGCAACAATAAAAACAGGTATGTGTGTTTGTGAAAACTAAGGAGTTTTAAAAAGACAAATAATTGATGCTTTTAAAATAGTGATTAATTTTAGATTTTTGATGTACTGCAGACTTCCATATTAATTTACTGCTCCTTGCAAACATTTTCCATGTTTTATTTTTTCCTTCAGCATTTTTAGCAGATTTATGGAAGCTGGATTTGATGGCTTCTGGCACACCATGATTTCTTTTCACTTAGGAAGGCCCTGAGCAAGGCAGTCCTGTGTGAACATGAGGTGCAGTGGCTGTTTTGTGGTGATCAGTGCCAAGACATGCTGGTGTGCAATTCCTAGATTGTATTTCTGATTGAACAGCTCTGAACAAATCACATCTGGGAGGTTTTGGAGGGCACACATCTGGTGTTTATTTCCCACTGACATGCAGTAACATGAGTGGTTAACAGCCAGTTGTATTTTTTCTAAATCCCTTCCATAGAGTCTTTCAGTTTCCATATTCTCAGTCATCCCAAGTAAAAGGTGAAAGCTTTGGGATTATCTTCTTTGGAACTGAAGCTCTGCAAAGATACACTTGCAAAGGTCCCTCCAAGATCAGCAGCAACTCATTCCTACAGCTGGAGCTGCTGGGCACCATGTGAGCATGGGTCTCCCAGACTGGATATGAAAGGGGTTCCTGAGCCACAGCTTCCTTCTAGACACTAATAGATGGGTGAGACTTTGCACACCATGCTGCCAGATTTGCAGGTTTGGCAAATAAATTATGATGCAGATTGTTCAGAGGGCTGGGAGGAGGCGGGAAGTCTGTGGGGTTCCTAGGATGGGAGAGAGATGGGATGTCAGTGCTGTGTGTCTGGGAGCTGGGCTGAGAGTTGCTCCTAGACCTTTCCCTGGCTTTGAGGAGGGTTTAGGACTTGTGAGGCCAAACATGGGGGTTGTTGAAGGTGAGAGCTGGTGTTTTCTACTGGTATTGAGAGCAATTTTTACAAAGCAAGGTGACGGCAAACGCTATTACAGGTACAAAATAATAGCACTAGTCAAAAGGCACTATAGCCCTGTGGTGCACACAATGGAGAGAAATTGGGAGTTCTTGGATCAGTTTTTGACTGCCACAGACCTCCTGTGTTACTTTCAGGCAGTCACTTAATCTCTGCATCCACCATCTGTGAAGCAGCCAGGCTTGGAACAATTCGTGTCTCTGGAAGCATGTATCTAATTAGCTGTTATTATCAAAGTTAAATATTAAAGAACTGTTGTGTTATCATAGGATAAAACCATGCCACACATTTTCAATGTGAACTTTGTGCTTTTGCTATTACATTGTTTTTCAGGGAAAACAATGTTTTCACTGCATAAAAGTAAGCTAGGCAGAAATTCATGATGTGTGTTATGCGAGCTAGACTTGTAGATTTGATGTCTGACACTAAAATAAGAGATGCATGTTAAATGCTCTTGGAAGACTTCAGGACTGATTATTCAATAAACTGAAGCACAAGTCTGGGTATTGAAAGTAAACAAATAATATAAGACTTTGTAGAGACCAGCATTCCAAAGCTGTTTGGAAAGTTCCATAACTTGTGTCTAACTGTAGGCACTCCTCATCCCCTTGGTGACAGGCATGCTGCTCTGAATTTGTTGTTCAAACTTCCATTAATATTCTGTGTCAGACAAGGAAATAACTTAGATAAGATCAATTTTCAAACATGTTTCTTCAGGAAGGAACCAAGGAGCAATCCTGAAAAATATCTACTGGAATGGAAATTTTCTGATCTTTGGGTACATAAAGGAACTGCTGTGTGAGAGGTAAAATGTCAATACATTTGGAGGACAGGTGAATTTGTTTGCCAGTCTGTTTTTGAAAATACATGATCAGTTTCTGAGGAGGTGCTTTCAGTTTTAGGAAGAACTGGTAAATGTAAAAACAATACACATTCTTCACATAATGGAACATGGGAGCTTCCTTTGACAATTGGCAGTTTGTCCACGTGGGGGAGAGGATGAATGGAGACTTTTGAGAAGTTCAGTTTGGGCTCAATTGTGTTTTTCAATACTCATTGATACTATGCAAGTGGTAATTACCTAGTTGAAGTCTGGAGTCGTGTAATTCCCCAGTAGACATTTACAGCACTGTCCCATACACCCAAACTGACAGGGATTTGGGGCATGTGGGGCCATCCATGTGCTGTTTGAAAGCAGCAGTTCACCCAGTCCCACCCTGCAGTTTCTAGCTGATGAGACATTTTACAACATAAAGGCAGTTTCCGAGGGATGGAACCCTGAGAGCCACATCTTTTCTCATCCCCCCAGCCCTAAGCACAGTGTAATAATGACCCATGTGTTTTTACAAAATTTTAAGTATTTCACCTGAGTTATGTCTACATTGTCACATGCACTGATGTGTCATCCCTGAAACATTTCTACTACCCTGTTAAGTATCTTGTCTCAGCTATGTCAATTTGCCTTGTAGAATTTTTTTGGGATGAAATATTCATTAGAAAAAGGAAACACCTATTTTTTTTTTTTCCATTGAGTATTTAAAATTATTCATAGACTATTTAAGATTGGTTATAGACAACTCCAGAACAATGTTTTGAGCAATTTTTGCTCCAAGATCTTTAAGGTAGGCCACTTTCCAAAAGATCTCAAAAGCATGCCTGGAGCCTTTGAATCAGGGAAGTATTCAGTTGGAAAGCCTTTCACCTTTAGTGGGAAGAAAAAATCACCTATATTCTTTGAATGGCCTTCTGTAATGCAGCGACTGTTACAAACCTCAAAACCAGAGAGCTACTCCAGCTCCTGAAAGAGCTGCATCTCTGCCTGGTTGTGCTCTTGGAGGGTTTGGTACAGCTGTCACAAAGCAGAGCCTTGCTCTGAGGCACCTCCATATCCCTGCCTCGTCTGCTGTGCCAGATGGGGCTGATGATGTCTCTGACCTGCCCTGAGTTAGTTGTGTTTTTTGCTGCAGTAGCATCTTCAACATCTGCTGTGTTCATCCTGCTGGCAGAGGTTGTATTTTGTGTTACTGGGGTTAAATCGGGATATCTGGCTATGGTTGATATCATTCTGTGTAAATTTGAGTCTTTGGACTCTAAAATGCTTGGGATGTCCCTTCTTTCAGTGAAATTGTCAAGAAGAAAATACTGTTAAGAAGGAGGCATAATTTAAATTTGAGGCCTCTCCTGCAGGAATCCCATTCCAGGAGAAGCTTGATTTGTGCAGGAACCTCCCAAAGAAGTAGCAAAGTCTCTGCTTGTAAGGGCCTGCTAGATTTTATATGGTAGTGGTGTAATAGGCTTTGGAAATATGTATTATAATAAATCATGTGTGATCTAGTAGGTACTTTCTACCTGTTTTCCTTTTACATATGCTGAATTTTAAATACCACATGATACTTAATCCACACTATCAGGCAGAAGGCTTCATTTTAAATTACTCATTTGAAGATCAAACCATTTTTGTGCCTGATAGTGTCTCCTGTGAAAGGTCACAGAATGATTTAATTAAAAACCCACCCTCATCTCTTCTGCAGCTGTTGGACTTGCAAAAAAAAAAAAAAAAAAAAAAAAAAGCCATAGAATAATGGATTAAGGATGTTTCTTTAGGTAATACACTACCAAAATATAATTCTTAATAGAAATATTTTGAGGAGCATCATAATTTAGAAACCTAGCCAGCAAGCATTGGATTAATCTATTTTTGTTGTTATCGTTGCAGGCTGGCAGTACTTCTCTCCAGATGTACCATTTGGCACATTAAGCAATTCTTTTCTTAGAAGGGGAACCTATGGTTTTGCCATGTAATGCAAAACACCAATGGAATCACTACATAAGCAAAATGCCAGTAATGGTACAGTGGTCCAGCCACAAACATTGGTATGTTAATTTTGTTTTATTTTTCCTAGTGTGTCATCTGTAGTACTGTATTTTGTATCAGGACTATGGCTGGACTGTTTAGTATCAGATTTTAAAGTGTGTTTTCAGCAAGAGATTTAAGCTAAGAAACTAATGGTTGGTTTTTTTTTTTTTTTTTTTTTTCTACTTTATATGGATGTAACTATAATTTTAACTTGATTTTTGAGACCAGGCCAAATTTTCCCCTCAATTATAGCTGTTCTATCATTTAGCAGTATGCATCCACTTTTGATAATGGTACCAAAATACATTGGAAAACAAGTAGTTTACACTAAGGCTGTGACTTATGTAGGCCATTGCTTCCTAGCAATGACTAAGACTAGGCCTTATTTTTTTTTTTCAATTCACTTGCAAGAAGATTAGTTAAATTACAGCATGTGCAGTTTCTTTGTGGAAAGCAGTGCCTGGCTTTTCCATCTTCTCTACTACCTTAGTTCTCTAATGGGTCATCCCCAGTCCTTGCAAAGGAAGCAGGGCCCTCTCGGCTGGGGCTCCTCTCAAGGCTGAACAGCCCCAGCTCCCTCAGCCTTTCCTCATAAGAGACATGCTCCAGGCCCTAAATCATCTCTGTTACCCTCCAGGAGCTCCAAGTCTTTCCTGAGTTGTCCTCGGTGTGCATGAGGTAATAAGTTGCCCAGCTGCTTCTTGTAAGGACCTGAGAACTGGTCATTGAGAAGTTATCTCCAGATGGTCTTTTAGAGACTCAGGATGGTAAAAAAGGATTTTTTGCCTTGCATAGATGATAACAACATTGTTGTAATTTCCTTGTCTTGCAAGTGAAGGACAGAAAAACAGCAAGGACATTCCACATGTCCCTCTGCCACTGTCCACTGACTCTTTATGTGTGTTAGAGAGTTTCTTGCCATCAACAAGCCTACCCTTTCCCCTGTCTGAAGCTTCCTACGGGATGAGCAGCAGGACAGCTGCCTTACTCCTAGCCTTGTGGCCAAGGGAGGAAAACGAGACTGGCCAGGCAAATCACATATGTTTCCTTGGCAGGGCTGGCCTTTGCACCTGTGAAAGACTGTCAGCCTGGGGAGAAAGCTGTGACATACTGCCCTGCCTGACAGCCCAGCCTGACCCCTGCCTTGGGTTCTCTGGGATTTTTCTATCATTACAACAAATATCCTGTAATTCAAGCTTTGTATAAGTGGGGTCATGCTTTGCTTGGTAGAGTTTCAGTAGATAGCAGATTTCTTTCTAGTTAATATGACAGGTGTTTAGTTTTTTCCTGCCATTCACCAGAAACCTCACCTTTATTCCTCCCATGTTAAATAAGTCAATTCTGGCTTTTGCCTGTCCATACAGTCAGAAAGTTACACTTTCTGATTACTCTCCCCCTGCCTAAAAAGCAATAGAAAAGCAACAGTGAAAAAAAAACAACAGTGATTTCTCCTCAAGTTTCTAATTAATGTGGTTGTGTGGCCTTTCCAGTTTGTTAAACTCTGTAATTAATAATGATCAGGTGAGGCAGGGAAGTTATTTTTCTTTGGGTTTTTTCTGATCCATGAATGCTGGGAAAGAATACAAGGAAGGCACTTAGTGGTGAGAACACTTTCCCTCTCCTATTGGTACAATTCCTAAAATCTGGCAATGTTTTAAACCCCTGTGAAGAGCAAAATTTCATTATTTCTGCTCTAGAGGATTTCTGCAAAGAAGCTAATCCTTGGTCCTGCTCAGCCACAGGAGAGAAAAGGACAGTGTTAATGCTGCATCCTGTTTACTTTTTTTTTTTTTTTTTTTTTTTTTTAATTTTTATTTCTCTTTGAAGCAAGCAACTGAGAGCAAAACATGGTTGTGAAGGTTTGCATCTACCCTTGGAACTGAAGTGGAGAGAGCTACTGCAGTGGTGGTGTGAGCTCGACCATGTGGATCGAGCATTGAGGCGAAAGGGGATGCACATTCAAGATAAACTACTACTTAAAAAGTTACTAGCTAAATGTTTCAGTGTGTATTTACTCTTTTCCCACTCCTGTTTGTGTTGCAGGAAGTGATCCTCTGCTACCTGTGAGGTGCCTGGGGTGTGGTGACTGAGGTAGACTAAGAGATTACCATGGGACTGTTTCTTCTTTAAGGCAAATATGTTAAAATTTGAATTGGTAGCTCGCAGTACTGGCACTGCTTTACTCACCAGTAGGTTATGATTAGGAGTCCACTAAATAAATGTGGATTAGGCAATCAACCTTATGTAAGGCTTTTCCCTGTGGCACACCATGTTTGCTCTTCATGTTTGCTGTATTTTCATAATAACTGAACTTAACATATTCTCCATTCCAAAGTTCATTCCATTTCTTAGTACTTTTCAGTTAGAGGTGGCTTTTCACACCAGGCTGTCATCCAAATTGCATGTTGAAGGCATTTTTGAGGAAACTTGAAGTTTTAGTGTTAATAAAATGCTGCCTGCTAAAATGAAGTCAGATTGGTTCAATGTTAATGTACAAGAGTAGGTAAATAGTAAATACTGAAATGTCAAAGCAAATACAGATAATTTTAAAATATCACCCTGTGCTCAAGGTATGCTGGTGACATTTCATGACCTATTCTATTATTTTTCACTTAAAAATTATGCACCACCATATGCTGAGTATGTCATGATGCCCTTCTACTGCTGCTGTTCATGTATTAGAGAATTCTTCTGTAGTTATATGAATCATGTTATGTTCCTTTCCTCCAAAATCTTACTTGAACCTGCAACTCAGGAATGCCTACAGTTTTGTCTACAGCTTGTTGCAGGTACTTTTACAAGGCTGCTTTTTGTTCCTGTGTGTCCTTCGTCTTTTTCCTGTCTGTCTGAATCTGTATCTTCTTTTGACCTCTTTATTTGGGAGATCTCTGAGGCAAGAGCCTCATAGAGCACCTAGATTCTTACCCGTAATAAGGCTCACTCTCTATACATCCAACAGCACCATCTAGCATCCAACAGTGTTTTTTCCTAAAAGGGAAAGAGGGAGTACTTTCCTTGAGAGTGGATTTAACTAGGTGTATTATGAGATCAGTCCTTTAGCTTAGTTATTGGCTTGGTATGTTACTAGAGCTTTGGCATCAAAGCAGTGCTCCCTTTCTATGAGCTTTCACCTAGAAAGGAGTGTCAAGCTCATTGGTAGGACACACCTGCAGGTTGTCCCCTTTTCCTCACACCTGTCCACATGTCTTTGTCCAAAAACCTCGAGGTTCTTGCACCGTGTGCAAAATGCGATTGTTGTGGGCTCATTCTCCTGAATTCTGTGGCATTATGATGGGCCATGTTGTGGAGGAGAATGATTCTGGTACTGATTCCTGACCCACTGAGATCCAGTGGGTACATTGACATGATCCACTGACAAGTATTATGGTGGTATGCCATTGCTTTCCAAGAAACAGGAAGAAGGAGAAGAGAAAGACTGGGAGAAGTGGTTGGACTCAAGGGCCATAAGGGTTTTTTCCAACCTAAATGGTTCTCTTTAGTGAAACCTTGAAAGGCTTTCTATGTATTAGCAAAGAAACTGGGTTCCAATGCCACCAAGACAACCTTTGCCACTTTTTTCAAGATGTCTTGAAGCACATGTAAAATTCAACTTCACATCAGTTTTAATGTGCTTTTTATTCTACTAGATTCCACATTAAGTCAAAAACAACTCTTGGGTGAAGTTGGATTTAATGTAAAGAATAGCGTTATGTCATCACATAGGAAGGTGCTGCTTAGCCACCAAAATACATTTAAAATACTTTTCTGAGTAGATTTGTTGCTAATTACACTATATGAATTTAAGAGTTGAAACATGGTTTCTCCGTCATCATGGCTTATATGTCTAACATTTTGCACTGAGCTTTGGAGTGCAGCTGAAGTGCAGCTCTGCCTAGAAATCTCTTTTTGATCTAACCCCATTTTCTAGTTAAACATTTCAAATGAAATGTACTGAGCAAGAAAAAGAGGACTACTTTGTTTGGGGTATTCTATAGACAGAAGATTGCCTGAGGACTTCCTTATTGACTGTACCTTATCTTGCTGTGTATCCAGTAACAGATCGAGTTGAAGTGTAGGTACCTCAAGCTCTGTTTAATTTTCTTTTTTCTTTTTTTTTTTGTCATCTCAAACTACATGGATTAGAGCTATAAAGATGTTGGTCTAAGTCACAAGAGTTTTGAAGACCGGAAATACTTGATTTCAGTAGTTGAATTTAAAGTTATCTGAAGGTAAATATCTCTTATCTAGACGGTGTGTAAATTGTGTATTCATCTGATTTCCTTTCCTTACTGGTTATCATTTTCCTTTGGTGAGTGGTTCATTTGGCTTCCTAAGCAGAACTAGACAAACTCCTAAATCACTCCATGCTTTCAGTGAGCTGTGTCACCTTTCTTTTTTATTTTCTTTAATCATTCTTTTCATGCTTCCGGAACAATTGAGCTTGTGAAGGATTGTGAAAGATTTCCTATCATCTTCTGTGTGCCTGTCTCAAATTTCATACCTTAAAATTCGGTGTGTTTGATATTCAGCTACATCTCTCTAATACTGCATCCATGGGGGGTTGGGATTTCTAACATGGCTGCAAACATTACCTTTCTAATGGTATGTTGTGTTGGATTAAAAGGTGCAAACACTGGAATTGTGAATACTGGAGTTATGTGCCCTTACCAGTCTGGGGACCTGTAACCTGCTGCTGGAAATTCTTGTTCAGGTTTCCCAAAGATAATACCTTGCTGGAATTCTCTGATAAATGGCTACTGTGTGTTGCAAATTGTGTAGAGCCCAAAGCTGACAAAATTCCAGTGATAATCCCAGTTTTCAAAAAGGATGTATGATGGATACTACAATTGTATAGGCTTGTTTGCAAGTACCATAGGTGGATATTTGTTCTAATACCAAGTAATTATAGCAATGAATGCAATTAATATATTAGTTAATTCAATGAGTTCTACTCTGAGAAGTCATTTTGAAAAAAATTCACCTTTCCTCCATACCATTATCACTCCATAACACACCATTATCAGCAAATACCTGATAATATATCCCTATATGCTTGCTGTTGCTAAAGAAATTAATGTTTATACTTTTATTGCTGCAAACATTGCCGGAGTGTGTCACTGTCTCAATTTTTTAATATGTCTTGGCATTTTTAACTGTTTTGCTACTGTGAATGCAAATGCTGCCTTAACTTAGGGAAACAGGGAGCTTCCCTGTTTGAGTTGAAAGCAGGATTTGACTCCTGGAATTTCTGTTCCCAATGGTGCCATGTAGGCAAAATGAAAACCAGCTTGACTCCTATCAGTGTCCAGGAGAACTTTTCTCAGCTTGGCAAAACATAAGTACCATGTTGCACAACAGATTGGTATGAGGAAGGATTGATGCACTAATGTCTCTAGTTTGACTGTATATTTTATGATCATACAATTAAAAGTGTTTTTTTTTTTTTTAAAGAATATTCTCCCAGAAGAACTAACTGAATCTTATCACAATCCATACTTTGTCTCTGCATGTACTAAGCTGATGGTTCTGCATTTATCTCAGCAAGATCTGCATGGGGACACTTGTTTTCATCACAACTCTTGATGTCCTTCCAGAGCTATTAAATTAGGAGGCTGGCATGCTCTCCTTTGAATACCCAAGTGAGAGACGGAGGAAGGAGGTGGAAATTTGGTACCATCCACATACATCTCAAATAGTTTAAAAGCAAAGTTGTAGGGATTATAGCAGCAGAGAATGTAGGTGCAGTCTTGAAGTCATGTGAAAATGACACTGCTTTATAGATCTCTTTTAAAACTCTGACCATGTTGATATATTAATTTACCAGCTAAGGGGCTTTGAAAAACATCAATTTACATGTCAGCTAAATGAAAAAATGGGGTCTATCCTCTGGTTCTGTGGCCTTTTGTACCATTTTTTCTATATGATGCTAGGGATGGTCTCCACTGCTGCATGACCTTCCTGAGTAGGAAGTTAGGCTGAGGTAGTGATTCACTTTTTGGTGGCATTTGTGCAGTCTACCCTGCCAGAGTTGTGCAGCTGCTTTGTATTTCATCTCGGGAGTAGCGTTTCCTTGAAACCAGTCTTCAGGAATCCAATGTATAACTTGGAGAGGGGGAGGGCATCCTCAATTTCATTAAAATTATATCCAGGACTTCTGTGGAGGAAAAGGCTTGGAGAAAGGGAAGACGCCAGCATGCTATTAATGAAAACATTAGATTACTTGCAGAACACCACTTCCCATGCAAGGCAAACCCCAAAAAGAGGAAGAAGTCGTTCTTGGGTTTCTGATTTCTGTGGCCCTTTGAGCTGATTTGCAGCAGTGAGAAAAGGTGCCAATATCCTTGTATTGTTTGGCAGAGAAAAGATTACCTTGTAACTCATCTTGTCTGGCTATGGCCTGGCACTGGATCATGACCAGGTTGATGGCAGCCTGACAGTTTTAAAAGAATATGTTGGCATTTTATGAAAAGGGAAGTTATTACACTTGAAAGGAAGTAAAAACAAAACCAGAAAACCTACACTTGTCAGTTTTATGGCAGAGAGGCTGTAAAAATTCTGGCATGTTACTTCAGCCAATCCCTGCAACAAATTAGTGAACTAAATTGATTACAAAATCAAAGATGGGTTTACATAAGCATTTGTATTTTAGTTACCCTGCTCTTACAATGTGTCAGACACTCAACAGAGTCAACCCCATGCTCCTTGCAGTTAAAATTAGTTTACAGCCTAAATTTAGATGTGTAGCAGCAAGAAGGGAGCATGGAAAGAAAAGAAGAGCATGGGAAGGGATGAGACCTCCTGGGTCACTGGCTCCAGTCCCTCCCAGTCTCAGGAAACCACTTTGTGTTACCCTCTTTCAGACTGTGTTATGGTCTTCTGACATACTGTTAGATGATACAAAAGATGGGGAGTTAAATTTACAGATTTGTCCCCATTCTGTGTAGTTTTCTTCTGTCTCTGTTAATTGCAGGATTGAACCCACACTGAGGCTTATCACAAGTTTCTGCTGGTGGGCTCTGTTTACAGGCAGGAGATGTGCCAGGGAGCTGGGGACTGTGGAGACAAAGGCATCAGCATTAGTGAGCAAAGTATGAAGAACAAGGAGGATTCAGGGTAGCTCTTCCAGCAACCAAGAGGGGCATGAACTTGGAAAATGTTTCCAAACATTATAATTTCTCTTTCTGTTCCCAAGCTGCTGTCAGAGGAGTGAAGCAGATTACTTTGCACTGGGAAAGCCTAAACTGTAGTGCAGCCTAGGGTAAGCCAAGGAGGTTTGGGTGCTGCAGACAGGCTGAACTGATGCCTGAGGAGTCACATGCTGTACTAGCTGGGTGGCATTCCATTCCCATGCTAGCTCAAGTATTCCTATGTTGTGCACTATAGATTCCTGGAAACTCTTTCTCATGCCATCCTTCAAAACCCTTCATTGAGTATCTTCATGCTCATGGGACAGTTCAATGTATAAGTGAAGGCTACAAAGAAGGCTTGCTTGGCCTCGAAAGCAGTTTTGAATTATTTTGCTTTGTCAGTCAGAACTGTAAACTGCAACTGTATGACTTTAGCTCCAGAGAAGGCTGCATGGAGTTCCTAGCATTAGAGCATGTTTTTAGCCAGGCGACATAGCCAAAGAAAACGATGAAACCAGACTTCTTCTTGTGGTCAGAAAGAAACAAACAATTTGTTTTGATTGAAGGCTGAGTACTGTGGAGAGGCTTTGAGTTCTGAGCAGCTGCACAGGAATTAGAAGGATACAGGCTGGTAGTTGCCAACACAACTTACCTCTGTCACAGCTGAGCCTATGGCACAATGAGGGGACGGAGAGCTGAGAGCCAGGATTGGAGCTGAGAGACAGGGAGAGCTGTCACTGAGCCTGAGAGCAAGGCTCGGAGCTCAGACACACAGAGAGAGTTGTCTCTGAGCCTGAGAGCTGAGAGCAAGGCTTGGAGCTGAGAGACACAGAGAGAGTTGTCACTGAGCCTGAGAGCTGAGAGCAAGGCTTGGAGCTGAGACACAGAGTTGTCCCTTCTGGCAAGAGGGAGGTCTTGTCCAAAGTGATCTGCTTTTCTTAATGCCAGTCAAGATTTTTATGTACTGAATGCAATTGCTTGAGTAGATGCAAATAATCTGGGAGTGATTTTCTACAGGATTTCTGGCTCCTGTCTTAGGAAGGAGCATTCTAATGGTGGGAGCTTTTGGCCAGTAACTCATGCTGTTCCACCTGTCTGTGGCCAGGTAAATCTATCACTTATGGCTCCATCCCTACAGTGCCTGTATCTTCTGGGCAATGCAGCCTTGTGTTGTGAGACTGGCAGCTTTTTTTTCCTTCAGGTCAATGCAATTCTTGCCCAATCACCGTTATTCAACCAAGATAGGTCCAATGTCTCCTGTTTAGATAAAAGTGAACAATTTTAAATACATTTTCTTTAGATGCTGAAAACAGAGTCAGTTTGGTTTGGGATTGAACTCAGTATAGGAAGCATGTTTTTGCTATGCTCAGATTCCTTAAAGGATTTTATACCTAAAGACTCCCCCTAGTATGTATCTCCCCAAAAAGTTTTTCCATGGAATAAGAATAAAACCTCCCTTTTCTGAGGTTTCAGAAAGGTTTCGATATTGTGCAAGTATAGTGGGAAAACCTAAATATTACTTAATAATTATTACTTATACTTACATTACTTAATTATTACCTATATTACTTTTTTTTTTTAACTGAAAAATGTTTAACATTAACAATGTCTAACAGTGGGTTTGAGAAAGATGTGCTCAGAGTCCAAATTTCACCTTGAGGACATTAGATGCTTATGTTCAGACTTTGCCTTTTATTGGGGCTTTGTTGGGGAAGGTTCCCTAATTCCTGTTTTACAGATAGGAAATTCAAAACGCTTTTTTCAGGGGTATTGTTAAGAAAAAAATATTTGAGAAGAAAAAAATAGAATGGTAATATAGAGTCACAGCTGACATGTGGTGAGCACTCCAATGTAATGTTAACTGTCAAAATCTCTACTTGCCTCATGAAAGCAAAGGTAAGTAGAAGAATCAGAGCTGCCATTTTAAAATGAGATTTGCATAAAGCTGTGTTGAAACTGCGTCTTGGGAATTTGTGCAAAAGGAATTTCTGCAGATCTTGTTGTTAAAGAATCTTGTGAGAAAATATGCTAATTTTTGATTTGAAGCCCTTGAGAAGAACTAAACCACGAATAAATGAAGTTTAGAGTCTGAGTTTACTTTCAGAGTTCTACCATCCACCAGCTATCTGTCTGTAAGTCAGCCAGGCAGCTGTCTGTCTGTCCCTGCAAATATGTGTGATGAAGTATGCCCAAGACCAGCAGGAGATGTGGATGAGGATGGGAATTGCTGGCAGAGCCGCCTTGCTGCTCCAGAATACCACCAAGCTGTTCAAATAAAGATGAGCTGGGACAATGTCACAGCTGGCCAAGATGAGCATGGGAAAGAAAAATATGGTGACAGGAGATGCAGAAGTGACTTGGTGTGCTGGCATTCCTTTCTTTTCAGGGCAAAGACATGTGAAAGGGCTTGTCACTGACAGAAAGACCCTCTCACATTCTATTGTGGTGAAACTTTCATCCTCCAAATAATACCACAAGTTGTATGTTTCAAGATGTAATTTGTGTACATATATTCTCACACCACGGGAATTCAGCATCATCTCTTCACTCTACAGCCTTGGCAACTTAGAAATCTGCTGGTTTATTTGAGCAAAGGGTTGGAGTTTTACTTATTTTTTTAATTTTTGGTGCATGTGTCTAGTAAATTGCTTTTCCCTCTAGTGGTAAATTATATGCAGACTGAGATCCTTCTATTGTGTTTGATTAACTGAAACTCATTGATAAATCTTTAAAAGGAGGTTTTCTAATTTCCATAGAGTGACTGCACTAGGGGATTAGGAATCTCATCTTGCACCTTTAAGCGTCTAAGCTTAAACTTCAGGCTAGTGTAAGCGAAGCTAATTCCCAGGAAAAAATGAAACAGACTAAGAAAATAATAGTATTTCTAAGGAAAAAAATGCAATATACAATGGGGGAGTTTATCCATCTGTATTCAACATGAAACCCTGTGTTGATCAGAGGCTTTGTGAGAAGTTGATTTTCCAGTTCAGCAAAACTTATAGAAAAAACATTTGCTTCAGGTCAACTGCAGCTAGTTGCCCTCCCTCTCATTAAAATGAAAAGCAAGTGTTCTCACTTTATTCAGCCTTGAGTGACCTTTTCAATCTGAAGCAGTGCTTCTCCCGGAGCTTGGAGAGTCATTAGACTCAGGAGAATTCCTAATTTCTGTGGTTATGATGGCACTTGAGGTCACACATAGCTAGGCCCCAAAACAAGGAACACAGTCCAGGGTCCCCAGCCCCTGATGGATGTCTAACCAATGGAGTGTCATGGCTTGCAGAATAAGTTTCCATCAGTCCCTTGAGAGGAGCAGCTTTACGTTGGATGAGATGGGCCAAAGGCAAGAGGATGTTGATCTGTAGCTGATATAAAGGGAATGTGTCCCCATGCTGGCACTGCTGAGACTGCAAATCCTGTGGGCAGTTCTGGGCTCCCCACTACAAGAAAGACCTTGAGGGGCTGGAGTATATCCAGGGAAGGGAACGGAGCTGGGTAGGGGTCTGGAGTACCATGAGTAGCTGAGGGAGCTGGGGTGGCTAAGGTGAAGAAAAGGAGGCTCAGGGGAGACCTTCTGGCTCTGCACAACTTGCTAACAGGAGGGTGCAGCCAGATTGGGATTGATCTGTTCTCCCAAATAACAGGAGACAGGTCAAGGGGAAATGGCCTCAAGTTGTGCCAGAGGAGGTTCAGTTGGCCATTAAGGAAAATTTCTTCATAGAAAGAAAGGGTTTTCAAGTATTGGAAAAGGCTGGCCAGAGAATGAAGTCATTATCCCTGGGCGTATTTGAAAGTCAAGGATATGGCGCTTGGGGTCATGGTTTAGTGGTGGCTTGGCAGTGAGTGATAGGTTAACAACTGGTCTTGATATTTTTAGAGATCTCCAGCCTAAATGATTTTGTAATTTATAGAACAGGACATTGCCAAGTAGCACTGAGATGCTACATTAGCTTCTGAATTGGTAGGAAGCATCAGTAGATTGGATTGACTGTTGGTGGAATAACTTTTCCGGATGGCCATAAATTAACAGTTTAATCACAGTGTTTAGGAGAGTTTATTTTTTCAGTAATAACTTTGGTTAATTTTATTATGTGTTTCACTTTTCAGCCCAGCAATCTTCATTGCTAGAGGAGTGGCTTCAAAAATAGAAGGGAGAAGGGGCAGTGTATAAAGGAGTATGTCAAGCCTTAGGAATAGTGTCCTGTAGTGTCAGATCTAACAGAGCAGGCCAACCAACATTTTTATGGTCCTTTTTGAAAAACCTGCCCTCTGCGAGTTTGGGAAAGAGAGCTCTGCTCATCTTCATGGTGAAGCAGTGCTGCTGAGGTGGTCTTGTCACATGCAGATCCTTTGCTCTTGATGCTTTGGGGTTTGATATTGTGCCTGAGAAGGTATGAGATCATACCCTGACCTCATACCATCTGTTTAACAGATGGGTGTGTATGGCAAGGCTAACAGTTAAACCTGGCTCCACTTAGGTCAGTGGTATCAAGATTTTACCCACGATTGGAGGAGGAGGAGGAAAAAAGTGTCCAAAGATAGGTCTCCTAAATTGCTGCTGGGAAAGCCTGTAGGCTTTGGAGCCCTGTTTATTTACCCTTCTGTCATTCGGCTGATAGTTATTTGTGCTTGGCCCTTGGACAGAGTATTTGATCTTTATGTCTGTGTCTGTATGTTTTTTTGGTGCAGACTATTAATACATGTAGCTGTTGAAAGATATGGAAGAAGTGCAGATTTTATTTCTAATGAAACTGTGAAAATTATAAACTTAGCTGGTATTGATCAGAATCCTGCTTGTCCATACTGTTCTGTAATGAATGTAGCACAAGTATCAGTCGTGTTTATCGATTAGTTTAGGTGTTCTGTTTGCTGTACCAGACCCGATTATTAGGTTGTTTTCTTACTAGCTGAATTGCCCTCTTTTTTTTTTTTCTTCCTTTCTTTTCTTCTCTTTTGACACCCAACAACATATAGATCATCCCATTAATTTCTTTAACCCACAGAATACAATTGTTCTACCCTCCCTGAAATGTTTGTGGACTGGAAGATGGCTGGGTGGGGCACGATTCAGTTTCCAGCCTAAAATCCAGCAATGGCTCCTAAAATACAGTCATGGAAAGATTAAACCCAGCTGTTGCACAGGTGCACTGAGGCTGTGCAGCAAGGAAGTTTACCCACTTATAAACTTCTGTCTGTGTGCGTCATTAAACCAAGATATTTTTGGATCTCAACTATATACTTTTTGTTTTTTTGATTAGGCAAGACAAGTGGTCTTCATTAAAGCCACAGGCAGCAGAATGGTTTCATCTAAATTCTCCCCTGTAATTGCAGAAAAGACAAACACAAGTCTCATAATGCTCCAATTCTTCCCCATACAGCTCATTCAGTCATTCTTATCACTGCGAGTAAAGCCTACAAAATTTTAATTGTTTGTCTAAACTGGCACATCAGCACCCAGTCTGCACTGAAATATTGTATGTGGAATATATATTTTATAGATTTCTCTCATTGACTCTGAAAGAGCTATTATATTCCATTAGGAATATGGTAAAGGGTCTAGAGAGTCAGTCCTATGTAGAGCAGCTCAGGGAGCTGGAGGGGCTCAGCCTGGAGAAAAGGAGGGTTAGGGGGGACCTTCTGGCTCTCCACAACTCCCTGACAGGAGGGGGCAGCCAGGGGGTTGGGCTCTGCTCCCAGGGAACAAGGGACAGGACAAAAGGAAATGGTCTCCAGCTGTGCCAGGGGAGGTTCAGGTTGGGCATCAGGAGGAATTTCTTCACCAAAAGGGTGCTCAGGCATTGGCAAGGATGGCCCAGGGAGGTGGTGGAGCCCCATCCCTGGAGGCATCCAAGGAATGACTGGACATGGCACTCAGTGCTCTGGTCTGAGTATCAAGATGGGGATCAGTCACAGGCTGGACACGGTGTCTTAGAGGTCTTTTCCAACCTGAATGGATCTGTGATTCCATGGAATGGCCCAGGGAGTCAATTTAGTAGAAAAGTTGCTTTAAAGAAGTAGGATGGTGTATTTATCTGAGCAAATTCATGTGCTGACCCAGACTTCTCTTGCCTTTGCAGAATACTGTTGTGTAAATAATGTGCAATAAACAATTGCCTTGAAGACAGGAAATTGTGACTATGGTGTATAACTTACCCGTGCTGGCTACTAGGGGAGCCCGGGGAGTGATAATCCCATTTGTTCCTACTGATTCCAGCTGCAGGTGTGGCTGATAAGCAAGGAGAAGGAAAAACCAATTAGTTCCCACATCTTTTTGTTTTATAAAGACAATTCTCCTTTTGTGTGCAGCCAGTAATGATAGGGCTAATTGGAATCTCTGCCATAACCCTTCCTGGCTCAAAGACAAAGCATATCACTTGCAATGACCCTTCCTCAGGTGACAGCTACGGTCTGGAGGCAAAAAGCTTAGCACTTCCATAATGACTAATAGTTGCAATTTTATGCAACTGTTTATATACCACCACTCTGCTGCCCTTTCTGATTGTTGACTTGCTCCTGAACAGAACAGGAGGAAAAAGAGCATGTTTCTTGAGAACATTCTCAAGGAATCCCCTTGAAATTTTGTATTTTACTTTAAGTACTTCACTTGGTGCTTCTCCCAGCCAGAGGTTAAGTCTGCACTCCTGGTTTTTATAGCTACTGACATATACATTGTCATTGTATTTCTCTGATGGTTTTTTTAATCTCAATCCCAAAGCCTCCTGTATCAATGAGGTCTACAACTTAATTATGTGCTTTGGAAGAAAGCATTTCCTCCATGTTTTTGATCTAATTAGATCTACATTTGTACTGTACTTGGAAGCAGGCTATTCTTGTAAGTTTGACTTTAATGGGCTCCAAACAGAAGTTTACCATGCTGATTCAATTACTACATGCTGCAGATGGTTGCAGATCCTGAATGCTCAAGAACATTTTACAGTTCCTGAAATGTATCTACTTCCAAGCTGAAAATGGCAGCACAACAAGTGCTGCCAAACCCAAAAGTACATGTAAGTCTTCATCAAGCTGCTATTGTCTGAAGTGGAACTTGGTGCAGAAATCCCATCTGGTAATTAATATTGCAGAAAAAGTCACCATGAGGAATTGAATGCTTCAAAAGAACAGAGGCTTCTATTATTTTTAATTCAAAAATAAATGCTTTAGATGGGGTTATGAAGCAAGAGCTCACTACTGGGGTCAATCCTCTCCTTGAAGGCTTGAGTCCTGGTTAGGTTAACCTAACCTTAAATTGTGCACACAGCTGATACAGCAGTTAATGGGATTGTGATCAGTGGCTTCAAACGCGTCGAGCTGATTGATCCCTGATGTTTCTGAGGTGGACATTAGCAAACATGGAACTTGAACTGTGTAGAACGTCCACTTTTGCTGTGAAGAGGCTTTCAAGAGCCTTTTGTTTTAAGGACATTTCACTTGTTTAGCAAGGTCTGCTTTCTTGAGCTTCCATTATAAAATAAACTAATGTATGTTTTTTAACTCTTGTTACATTTACATTGTTATTTCACTGTTTGTATCAATCCATCAGTCTTACATCTGATCATTTCTCTAACAGATATTTTCTGTGGAGACGATGAATAAAGCATATTCCAAACCATTTAGTTTAAAGTTCATGTCTGAGATTGTTTTCATTGTCACCATTGCTCAGTATGAGGTTCTCAACAGATTTTTTTGAATAGTAGGTGAAGTTACTGTTTCAAAATGAGTTTCAAAAACTCATTGAGTTTGGACAAACAATAAATTTGTCCCAGTTTAAGCCAGAAGCTAATTTATTGTACTTGTCCCTGGACTTCTTTGTGTCAGGTGCTGTTCCAAATTCTCCTTGCAGCTGTGGTATTACCCTTCTGTCCTGACTTGTAATGACCTCTGATATTCCAGTCCAGGCTTTCTCTTAAGCAGAACTTTCTGTTTGTGCAGGATTGTATGGTGGTTTTTCACTGTTGACGGAAGTCCACTAGGACGCAAACCACCAAACTCATTCTCACTGTGACCTAAACTAGGATTTAAACTGAAGTCTCTGGAGGTGAAAAACCAGACTACTAACAAGTAATGGGAGAGCCTCACATAGCTTGGTTCAGATAAAAATCTAAATGTTTAGCTTTTCTGAAACCATTCTGGTCCAGAAACCAGCATTTCAGTCCCATGAGAGTAGTTTGCCTTTTCTGATTTATTGCATAATCAGATTGGAACTCCATTTCTGAAACACCAACAAAACCAGCTTTTTTTCATCATAATGATTTTGACTAAAACCAGTGAGAAAAAACATGCATGAAAACATTAAAATAAAGAAAAAAAGCATTTAAAAGGCCTCATGTTTTGCAATCTCAAACACTGGGTCTGTTTTCCAGAAAACAAACTGGAAATGTTTCCTCTTACTTAAAATTTTGTTTTCCATAGTAGTAAGTCACAATGAAAGAAGCAAAACTCTGGTCCTTATGCCAGTGGGGTCCTGAAAAAGGACTGTGTTTAAATAGACATTAGGAAAAAAAACCTAATAATAAGAATCTGAATCACTGGGACCAGACTGCCTAGGAAATGGGTGTAATTTCTATTAATGAATATGAGAGTGGCTAGAGAAAGTTTTGGAGAAATTAAAAATTTTTTGCATTTTAAGTTGTCTTCAGATGGCTTCCAGGTTTATGACTCTGTAATTACTAATCTGATGCAAGAAAATTCTCAAGTGTATTTATCTTCATGTGAAAACATCATACTGAAAAACCCTATCTCTTAAAGATCATTCGTAATTTACTTTATTTGGCATAGCTTAGCAAAGATGTCTCTGCTAAAATCATGGCAGCCTTTGCTTGCTGGGGCTTCATTTTGGTCTTCCAGAAAACCTTTGCACAAAACATTTGGGAGCATTTGACTAGTACCTATATCCTGAAGTTGCTGTTCTGATTTTAACCCCAAAACAGTGGTTTATTTTGCATATGGAAATAAATAGGGAGTTTCCACTTCCCTTATTCTTGATACTCGAAATTTTAAATATGTGTGGGAGAGACATGCAGAGGAAGAACTGATGATGTGAGAAGTACTAGATACAACTACTGGAAACAGTGGTTCCAGTAGATGATACCCACTCAGATAATAAAAATGTGAGTCAGCTCTCACTCATGTGCTAACAGAGAAGTCAAATTTTCTCTAACCAACTGTTTTTAAATTTTCTACATAAACACAATGATGCATCAGGATATGTCTAAAAATAATTCCTCCTCCCATGGTGGATATATCCACAAACCCTGCACAAAACCACTTGTGCTTCTCAAACACAACTGCGGCTGTGAAGCCATGGGTGAGTGAATGGGCTTGGTTAAGATGAGTTTCAATCAAACTTTAACTAAAGATAAGAAAAGAAAAAGTTATATAATGTCTATTTTGAGGGGAAGCAATGAGCTGAATGTGCTACCATGGCTCCTCCATTTAACACAGGTTTGTCAAGTCTCACACTGCTCATTGATGTGATGAGCTCCTCTGAGTTTCTCCTATTTTTGCTAATTTGTGAAAGTGCTGTGTCCTTCTTAGCATAGCTGTTTGCTTTCCCAAGAACTATTAAAAGTGCTCCTCGTCTGAGCTGGATAGTTTCATCCAAAAATTTTATTTGGCTGAATTGACATATGGAAAAAAAGGTCACTAAAGCTGTTAATTTTGCGATGGTCAGCTCAAGTGGGAGCTGGCTGAAAGGGCAAGATAATATTTGATCGTGATGTAGGAAAAGTGGTTACATTGGAAAACAGGAAACAAGTTCATTTTTAGATTTCTGCTTTTGCTTTTTAGAAATCAGCTCATAAACCTGTATTGATCTGGTATTGCTCTACTATATTGACCTACTGCTCTATAGTTTGGTGAGAGAAGAGACATTCTGACTGTACCCTCTTTCTGTTGTAGTGCTAGCTGGGACTGGTTGAAGTGCACACAGGTGATGATGCTGCTGTTGGGGACTGTGTGGGCAGGAGTTTCAGGGTTGGCTGTGTAGTTGGACACACACATGGGAAGGATGGAGAGATTGTGACGGGGCAGCGTTGAGGTTTGTCATCATGTGGAAACCTTGCTTTTTGTGAATCCCTGAAGTCAGTGGCAGGCTTTGTGCTGTCCTCTATAGCAGTTCCTTCTGAGGACCATCAAGATGTCAAAACAATGGAATGACAGAATGGTTTGGCTTGGAAGAGACCTTAAAGCTCATCCCATCCCACTCCCTGTCATGGGCAGAGATGTCTTTCACTGTCTCGGGTTGCACCAAGCCCCATCCACCCTGGCCTTGGACACTTCCAGGGATGGAGCAGCCACAGCTTCTCTGGGCACCTGTGCCAGGGCCTCACCAGCCTCACCGGGAAGATTTTCTTTCTAACAGTCAATGAAAGCCTACTCTCTGTCAATGTGAGGCCATTACCCTCATCCTGTCATTCCAGGCCCTTGTCAATAGCATCCCTCCATCTTTTTTCCAGATTCCCTTCAGGTACTAGAAGGCCACCTGAGGTGACCCTGCAGCTTCTCTTCTCCAGGCTGAAAAAAAAAAATTCCTTCAGCCTTTCCTCACAGCAGAGCTGCTTCAACCCTCTGATCATCTTGGAGCCTCCTCTGGACTCACTCCAACAACTCCATGTTCTTGCTGTGCTGGGATCCCAGGGCTGGAGGCAGCTCTGCAGGTGGGGTCTCACCTGAGGGTACCAACTGCCCCTGAGTGATATAAACCACCCATTAAATGATACAGATTGTTTTAAGCCTGACACAAGGAGCTCAGCTGCCATAGTTTCACTGAAAATTATGTCTCAGAAGAGCTGCTTTTTTTTACACCTGCTCAAAACCTGCCTTGTGAGCTCCACAGCACTGGGCATCAGTCTGCAGCTGGTCTCTCACACGCAGACCTGGGTGAAAGCCCAAAATTTCTGGGCTTCTTGAGCCATAGAAAACTGTATTCTTAAGAGTGTTAGTTCCGTACCCTGCAAAAAATGAGTTATTGTGATCTAAATGAAGTAATAATAGGCATCAATTTTGGATTTTCAAAAGTCTTCTGAAATGGCATAATCCAGCTCCCATTTAAGCCACTATTGGGATAGAGGTAGGCTGGAGTTAGATGTGGAAAAAAGTGCTTTCAGAAATCCCATCCAAAGTACAGAAGAGTTAGGGATGTCAATGTGGTGCATTCTTGAAAGTAAATAAAAAACAAAGAAACCCATTAGAAGTATGACTTCAACAAGTCCTGTCATTTTATGCAAAAAGGTGTTTCACAGATATGTACAGTTCCTAAAAAAATAGCTTCAGCATTAAAATTTGGAAGATTAACAATAATCTTTTACAAGTTTAAAAAAAAAAAAAAAATCTGGCTGGGTTTTTCAAAGCAATTCTAAATTTTAAACATAAAATAGTCAGTGTTGCATTGATTGTGTTTTGCCTTAACCCTCAAGTGCTTAGTCCTGAAATAAATTTTGAGCTAAGTCCCCTGTGACCAGAAATATTCCTTTAAACTCTAGGGACTGAGCCAGCTATAGTTTCATTTCATGCCAACTAGCCAGATGTATTTTAAAGAAATAAAATTCTATTCTAAGAAAAATAAATTCAAAACTCTTTACTATAAAGTCTAAGAAAGAAAGCTGAAAACCAACATAGACTTTATATCCACAGCAGCACAGAATAAATATGAAAGAAAAAATCTGTGTCACATGGGATTAGAACTGATGTTTGTGTATTGCAGGACATTGCCTGAGCAAGGACCAGGGCAATTGCCTGGACACACACAGGAAAGAAATTTCTGCAGGGGTTTTATATTTGATAGAGCTGTCTCTTTTCTTAGCACCAAAGCCTTTTTTACCAAAATCCTGGAAATTTTTGCAACTTCCATTGCTTGGCTGAGTTTCAAGAAGCTTTGCTTGGACTGAAAAGCTCCAAATAATGAAAGAGAAGTGCAGGACTTGACAGGGTCTGATTCTAAATGCAATGAATCTGACTCTGAGGGCAGGGAGGCTCCCTTGGCCTGACATGTGGGTATTGGGATCACACACTAAACTGACTCCTAGTATTGATTTACAAACAGGGGCTTATAATTGTTCTGAAGTTACACCTTCAAATGCATGCTGGTGCCCTGGTTTTCTCTCCTGCTCCTCCACCATCCTTACCTTGCATTCCCTTTTCTGTACTCCTCTGTTGTGAATATTTTTCCATTCATGACCCCTGCTGCCTTTTTTCCCTATTTGTTGCCATTTAGCATTACACCAGCAGAAAATTACTGCAGGAGTGACTTCCATAAAGCAGCAAGTAGACTTAAAATCAAGGAATGGTTTCAAAGATGGGTTTGTTGTTTTCCTGTGAATATATCATAACTATAATGAGGGCTTGGAATACTTCGACATATGCCATAGGGGTAACCTCATCGTTACCCACCCACAGCGACTCTGATCCTGAGTGATCTCATTCCATATCCTCAGCATAGTTCTGGCATGTTCCCTCTGTATGAAGGGCGAATAGAGAATGACCTTCCTTTGAAATCCTAGATATATTTACATGAGACCATGCCAAATACATTAACAAGTGGTGGAGTGGAAACCCTGAGTGAGTAAACACGGTCAGCCCAAACACATGTAAATATATCTAAAGTTTTGTAGTATATCATGCTTTGATTTACACCACAAACTATAGGAGGAGATTCCAGACCAGTGAGAATCTGCTCTATTCATTTATTTTTTATTGGTATTTTGTCATGGCATTGCATGTCATGCTCTCAGGGAACTTTTAAATCTCCCTCCTCTTTGCAAAGTAGATATGGTCCAGTTGTCACACTGTTTTGTTGTGACTGACATGGCATTTCCTTGCACACAGTAGCAGCTCCTGGTAGTGGCTATTTGTCATGTTGCACTCTACCATATCCCTCCTTATCTGCTGCAGTCGTGCTCAGAGAAAGAGAAGGCTGCTGCTACTAAGCTTGCAGTAGTTATTTGGCTGAGTGCTTCCCTGGTTTTGGACGGGCGTTCCTCCTTGGAGCAGCATGCCTAGGCTTTGAGAGGCACGTTATGATGAGTGAACAGCTATATGAGGAACTTTCAAACTTGAAATTGTATCCAAGGAACCTCCAGTAATAAGGGCTTCAGCTTCTACCCACAAGTGGTCCTGTGGGAAAACTGGTCTTTGGCTTTTATTTCCTGAAAGGAAGGATTGTATGGCAGTGTTGGGGCTTCGGGGTCTCTATAATCAAGGCTCAGCATGATGAATTTGATGTACTGGCATCTGTTCTGTGTGCTTTGTAAGGCTTCCAATAAAATATGAATTAAAGAGAAATATGCTTCATATGCCTATATAGGACATATGGCAGTTAAAGCTTTAGATATGGCATTTTTGTTGAGTTAGGAAGGATGTGTTAGAACACACATAAGTTGCACAGTTCTTACAAAAACAGAAAGGCAGGGAAAATTTAGGAAGCCAGTCAATGTAGATCTGACCTTCAGTGGGGGGATTTTCTGGGGTGCCAGGTTTTGCTTGAAGCTTAATGCACCTTTGAAAACTGAAGCTCCAGGCTGCATCATGTTACTGCATATAATCCTCCAAAGAGAGCAAGGTGTGAAAACAAGCTAATAAATGTGTAAAGTCTAAAGGAAGAATTTTACAGATCAGAGTCAAGGTTTCCAGTCTTTCCTCACCACAAAACCCCAACATCCCTCTCCAGGAACTCAACCCAGAATATTAGTTTTGGATGACTGCCTTTGCAAGTCAGTACAGTGCAGATGAGGACCCTGCCCTTTATCAACTTCCAGCCCTTCTGTGAGTCCAGAAAAGGCCAAAATAAAAGATGAGGCTTCAGTTTGGATGATTTTGGTTTGCAATGGATTATTCAGCCCTGTCAGCATGCCCTTTCTATTGTGATAATTAGAAACATGATTAGGTAAATCAGTTGTTTCCTATCTCGCTTGTGTTTTATCCCAAAGCAAAACCAGTCACTTTTTCTTCCTTGAGCTTTTTCTTCAGCTCCTTCCCTTGGCTCCTCCTCAGGGCTTGCCTGCCAGAGCTGCAGCCCAGCCCTGATGTGGGACAGACCAGGGAAGGAGCCCTGGGAGCCTTGCCAGGATCGTCCCCATGCTGCTCAAGGGTGACATCTCAGCCCAGCCCTCACGCCTGGTCCCGCAGCTGTGGGCACTGTTGTGTTACTGCCTGATCCCTGTGTGGGAACAGAGAAAGTTCTGGCAACCCCTCTGAGAAGCCCTTTGTTTACAGGTGTAACCCCAAAATTTCAAAGGGCTCTTAGAGCTTTCTGCATATGAACTCCTCCAGATGCCATTTGTAGGTTTCTGAAGGAGCTACAGACAGAGCTGAAAAAGAGAGCACTCTTCCCCTGGAGGTGATCCAAGGGAATATTTGTGGAACATACTTCACAAGCAATGCGTAGCTTATGAATCCCCTGCCTCAAATTTATGAGATGAATTGAAGAGAAGATGAAATACTTTTTAACAAGATTTGGTTTCAGTCATTTGAGCAGATCATGAGCTACCCACTCTTTAGACTGGCTGCTTGCAAGGGCAAGATATCCCTCTTGAAGAGTTTTTAAGTTCAGTGCACTAGACTGACAGGAAACTGTTTATCATCGTCCTGTGCCATCCCCTTGGAGGGCTTTCTCTGGTACCAGCATGATCTCTTCCACATGGTGCCTGTGTTTCTGCTCTTCCTGAATCCCCCAAGACTGTGAAAGAACTGGGTTTGTTCTGCTTTTCTCCTGGCCAGGAAATGTCCTTTCCTGCATCTCACCTGGGACATGACTCACCATAGCTGCACTAACCCATATTCCACAATTGGAGACAGTCTCCTGGGACAAAGACCAAAGGTCACTCCTGCTTCTCAATCTTCTTCAGCATATGGGTGAGCAGAACCCTTTGAGGGAAAACCTCTGAGAAGGGAAAATGTTTGAGAAGGACCTGAGGCCCCTGCTGGACAAGCTGTCCCTGAGCCAGCAGTGCCCTGGGGGACAAGAGAGCCAAGGATGCATCAGGAAGAGCAATGCCAGCAGGTCAGGAGTGATCCTGCCCCTCTGCCCAGCCCTGGAGGCACATCTGGAGAGCTGTGTCCAGCTCTGGGATCACCAGCACAGGAGGGACAGGGAGCTCCTGGAGCGGGGCCAGCGGAGGCTGCAGAGATGATTTAGAGCCTGGAGCATCTCTGCCAGGGAAAGGCTGAGGGAGCTGGGGCTGTCCAGGCTGGAGAGGAGCCCCAGCTGAGAGGGGCCCTCAGCCCTGGGTGTCCCTGTGTGCAGGGAGGGGCAGAGCAGGGCCAAGCTCTGCTCTGGGGGCCAGCAACGGCACCAGAGCCACGGGCAGGGACTGAGCCCAGGGGGTTCCACCTGGACAGGAGGCACAACTTCTTCCTGGGCAGTGCCAGGCACTGAACAGATTGTCCAGAGAAGGTGTGGAGTCTCCTCACTGGGGATATTCCAGACCCCTCTGGACACAACCCTGTGCTCTGTGCTCTGGGATGGCACTGCTGGAGCAGGGAGGTGGCACCAGATGAGATCTCTTCCAACCTTGCCCAGTCTGTGATTCTGTGTAAAAAGAATAAAAATTTCATTTCCCTTCCAGAATAAACAAAGAAAGTGCAACTAATTTCTAATAGTGCAGATGTAATTTATGGCAATGAAACAGACAGGTGAAAAGCTGTATGAGGTGAACATGAACTCCACATGAATGAGATTGGAAGAGAAATACAAAATGCTTCAGATTCTTTTATATCAAGGCAGAAACCATCTACCTGCAGAATGTTTGGGTAATGTATTCTTGGTGCCTGGTCAAAGGCATCTGGGTGCCATCACAATGCACACACATTCATTACCTGTTCCCTTCTATGGGAACCTCTCCTCCCTGCAACCTTCTTGCCAGAGGATATGGTAGCAATGACTCCAGGCCTTGCTGGGCACAGCTCAGTATTGCATACATATGACCCCATGAAACCAAAACATACTCTCAAAGAGCTCTTGTACTCCAGGCCTTCCACTTCAGGAAGGATATTCAATTTCAAAGTATATTTACATATTTACTATAGCACTTCCAAGAGCAGGGTTTTTTTAAAAGGTTATAGCAACATCTGTTTGCCTTTGATGGAGACAATTGCTCTTGCTGATGGTGAATTTATGAGTCTTACAAAAATCTTCAGTATTTTAAATTGTCTAAAGAGTTGATAGTTTTTGGAGTAAGTGGTTGGAAACTAGTTGGCTGCAGAGTATTCATAGATGAAACTAATAGTACAACATGCAGTTTTAAGGCCCTCTGCTTCTTAAGTGTGTTGCATTTGCTACTTAAAGAAGGAAGAGAAGTCTGACCATATCTGTGGCTCATACGATATGTGTGATACGTGGCAGCACAAAAGTGAGTTTTCTGGTTACTCCATAGCAATGACATGGGTGAAAGGTGAGAAAGAAATCTGACAGTCAGGTAGCTTTGTGAATTCTTTGTGGAATCTTCAGTGTTCAGGACTAATGAGTCTAAATATAATAAGATGATTTGATTAAAAATGTGAAATGCAAAGTATGAAACGGGCAGGGTTGAACCTTGGACAAGCACTGGTCACACTTGTTAGCTATTTTTTCAGCGGTCTTGTTCAGCAATATATTTTTCTCTAAAACATAGAGGTCCAAATTTCTAGTGGCTGTAAAATGTATCAACATCAAATACTGTGAGATGTATCAGTGCAATTCCATAGAAACAGGTTAATGCCAATTAATTTTGTTTGTTTGACTGTCAGCTCTGCAGTCCATGTTCACCTGAATATAGGAAAGCACTTTATAATAATTTATTGGAGTATGCTAAAATGACAGACAGTATTTCTCTGTGATTAAAGGGTTACAGTAATAAAACCCTCACAAAATATGAGCTGATTTGAAATTTGTTAATGAAAAGTGAATGCATTTCTCTTACCTTCACGTCAGCTGCTGTTTGTTCTGTTGGTAGTTAAGCATGAACTTTGGGAAAGCTCCTGTTATCCTTGCTCTCACACTTTTCTATTTTGTATTTGCCCTGAGAAGTCTATCTTTCAGCTGGAAGTAGATAAGAACAAGCACAAGAACAGGATATTCTTTTGGGAATTACAGAGGAACCAAGTACAAAAGCTGGACCACTGGGTCCAGCAGTCAAAGGAAAAAATAGCTGGGGCAACTTTTTGGGGGTTTCACCACTCCTTTTCAGCATTCATAAAACTGCCCATGAGTTTTCCAAGTTGGGCTTGAGGGGTCTATCAGGTGAAGAGAGGCAGGCTTGCAGGGTCCATGGGCTTTGGGGCTGTAAATTGTCTGACAGCAAATGCACAACTCTAAGACCGTTGTGCTTTGATATAGGAGAACAGAAAGCGCAAGGAGTAGAGAAATGTGAATCCTACTCCCTGTTCTGACTCTTAACTCCATATGCCCAGAGGATGGATTAAGGCTCTGCTCTTCACTTTGAATGAGAATACCTTGGTATAAAAATATAATCTAGACACAGGATTCCTCAAGCTGTCCCAGCTTTAAAAAGCATATGGCTACCAGACCTCATGACTTCTCCTAGTTTGTTCTTCAGGGAAGTGTAAAAATACTTAATTATTTTGTTTATTTGTTTAACAAATTCTTTCAGTGAACATGGGAGAATGTCGAAATTGGAAAAGTGCAGAGAATTAAGCTAAGTCCTCCCAAATATTAACCGCAAGTGAAATTGCAAGTATGGTGGTTTTTGTTGGTATGTGCTGGAGTGAAAGTGTAGGTAGAAGTGGGGAGAAGAACAATGATTTTAGGTTTATTCCTAAAATACTTGTGTTTTCAAGAGGCAGTCTAGAGCCAAGGATTATGTTTGCTCTGAGATATACGTTGGAGGACCTTACCTACCACACAAAGAGCATCTTCCCGGGTTGGATGGTGTAGCTGGATAGCTGGGAAGTTGGAGCATTAGTTATCAGCACAAAACAGGCCTGTTCTCTGAAGGCAGCTCACCCAGGGCTATTAATACACTTGTCTGAGGATGATGTTCTCTTACTTGTTCAAGGAATCTCTTTTTGTTCCTTCCAATACCCTTGAAGGGAGTGTAGGTGATCCTGTGTCTTCCAAAGAGCTGCAATTATCTACAGCTAAGGTTTGCTGGACTTCTTTTTCTTTGTAATCACCTCTCTCTTCTAAAAGGAATGAAGAGGAGAAGCAATTTCTGGTAATATCTGGATGAATTTTGGACAGTGAAAGGTCTTTATTCCAAAGCTGCAATTATCTTAAATAAACAAAACCTTGTGGGTTTGTCCCATAAAAAGGATTTCTGTGATTTTTCTGTATGCTAAACCATCTCATTTGAATTATACCAGGGATTAGCCTGGGAAATGTAACGCAAATGACTGATTTTTTTTTTTTTTTAATAGATCAAAACGCCTTTTCAGTTTATGAAAGCGTTTTTCCCATAATTGATATTATTCCTTCTATTTCTTCTAAGTCCTTAGAGGATTATGAATGTCAGTATTAGAATAAAAGAAAGATTGCTTTAGATAATTTTATGTGCAGGGCTCTGTTCCAAAGGAACCAAACTCACATGGGGATCTTTGAGAACACGATTAAAGGGACATGATGAAAATAAGGTGGGGGTGAAGAAGACCAAAGGAAGGGGGGAAGAGGAAAAATCTACAAATCAGACTCAACATAGGTTTCCAGTACAGCTGATAGTCAGTACAGCTGTGCTTTTGACCATTACAATCCATCTGGAACATTTTGTAACCCAACATTGATTCAAGATTTTTTTCACTTAACACTGGCAATTCTTTTCCTGACTTCTGTGAAGTTTTCCAGTAATTGAAGTAACCTGATCTTGTCCTAGATTCACACAGGACATGGCTGCAGGGAACCAAAGGCATGGAGACCATGTCCCTCTGGCTGCAATGTGTAACACCACAGTGGCTTTTGGACTCAGGAGCAGAAGATGCAGATTTGAAGGACAAAGTGCATAAAGTTGTATTACTTCAGTTCCTATGGGAGAAGGTGTTATCTCACAGAGACGATAGCAAACCTCTCACCTACATCTCGGACAGAAGAGAGCAGTGGCTCTTTTAAAAGTGAAGAGTTTTCTTCTTCTCTATGATGTGAATGTTAATTAATGCTTTTGAGATTAAATGTAATATGGTTTTAAATCACACATCCCATCAAAAAACTACAGTGAATATGCTTGTAGAAGATATTTTGCCATAAATTTTGGTAGGCGTATGGGAAATGTCCTAAACTTGTACCAGTCAGCTTACAAGTTTTTGTTGGCAGGCAAGGATCAAGATTAACATTTCCACCAGATTTTTTGTGCATTGGCTCTAGCTACCTTAGATTAACAAGGAAAAAGGTCGGATGTGAAGGAAATCTAATCAGTCTAATGCAGCTTCCTTCCTTTCTTACTTATAGCCTCCATCATAGATGATGACAAGATTACCCCTAAGGGTATATTTTTGGGGATTTTTACAATGTTTCCATTTTTCATGGGGAACGTTGTCAGGTTGTTATGTCTAGTCCATCCAACCCTGTTCAAGTCTGAGTGACAACAGTAGCACAAAAAAAGCACAGGATTTGAGGCTGTTGACATTAATTTAGGCTTTGGCTGCTAGAGTGTCTTGCACACGCACCAGTGTTAGAGAGCCTCACGGAGAGTGGTCCAGTTTGTTTCGTAGGAATATTGCTGTTCTGTTCTCATCTCCACTCTCCTGGAGGCTTCACGATGGTCAAGGTGCAGCCAGTGTCAGGGGATGTCATTGAATCATCCAGTCCCTGTGCAGTGAAGTCCCTTGGGGGAGGAGAGGCACACAGTGGTTGCTGGACTTCAAAGGAATGCTCCTTTTCCTGGTTGATGCTGCCCAGTAGGACTGTTGGGAGGGGAAGCCGCTGTTTGGGGTCCAGTTAAAAACTGAGAGTGTTGGGAGCATCTCAGCTGCCATCCTTGTAAAGGTTCTGCTTGCTGGCTCAGTAGCCCTGAAGCTGCAATTTTGGATGACAGGAAGTGGTGCTGTGCAGGGGCAGTTTTGAGGAAGGATAGATCAGAAAGGAGGACACTGGCTAAGTGATATCGGTGGTCTTCAATCTTGGCTTCATTACAAATTTATTCTGTAATCACAAAAGTCTTTATCAAGGTGCAGTAGTCAAGTTAGCCCAGGATATTAACTCCTAAATTAATATAGTCCAGTAGGAGAATTTCCACAGCAAAGCTTTTGCCCGCTGCTTCTCTATGGGTACTACATGTTTTATATTCCCTTGGGCTGAAGTGCTTTTCCCTAAATATCCATCGAGCAAGTTGTGCCTCGATAATGTTCAGATAATTTAGCCACTTCAAGTGTTGATACTGTTAAATCTGCAGAATGCTATTGGGTTTAGAAACTGGAGAACTGTCAACCCAGAAAAGCACTGAGTTTTGTTCTACAGACAGGTTAACAATCCAGACTAACCCTAAAAGTTATTGTTTCACAGAGTTAATGTAAATATATGAAATATTTTTAGATAGATCTTATGGTGGTGGAACATATGTATGTTAGATGAATGAAAGTTTGGAATCCCACTCTAAAGCAATATGCTGCAGTCCAGAAATACTTAGAAACTGGATGAAGTTATGGAACTGTGATGTGGCACTCACCTACTTATGGTATCATTTAGAGGTCTTGTAACCGTATTTATTAGACTCAGCTTTGTGCCATGTGGACTCCTCTTCACATTTTGATCCTGTGCCATCTGGTTTTACCCAGCTACTTGCTTCCCAGTGAGCAAATTATGTGACTGGTGGAGATTTAAACTTGGCAACTTGAGAAATTGCTGCCAAATGATGTGGAATTATAATCCAGTAAATAGGCATTCCTGTCAAGATCTTTAAGCCCACAAATGAAAACCTGTAATTCTAATCTGATATTTAGGAGCATGAAAACAAGATCTATGTTTTCCATAAATCTGGGCCTGCACCTGATAGCACCAGAAGACGCCTTATACTCCAAATCCTTGAAAACCAAAACCATTTAACAAAGTGCTCAAATAAGAGTTTAGGAAAGGAGAATTAGGCACCACTTTGGGAATTTCATCTCTGAACAGAAGGAGCTTGGCATAAAACCACACTGACAATGACTCAGTGCAGTCTTTCCCAAAAGAAGTGAAAGATGGCATGGAAGCTGGCCAATGTGAGATCAAAGCAGCCATAGTAAGGCTGCAGAGAAGTCAGATGCAGATGAAAAGCAGAGATAAAAAGCTTTGCATGTTTTGTCTGAAGCCCTATGAGCTTGCATTTATGTGGGTATCACTGATTTTATAATGAGTCACTAGAGCAGTTGAAGGAAATGATTAAATGAAGAGTAATTGTGTGTTGCAACAGAAGTCTGAAGGAAGTGGTGTGTCCCCAGTCTCCTGATGTCTTCAGACAAAGCTCCTTTTGGAAGGTGAGCAGTGACAAGACATAAGTTATCAACTCAGGTGCAGGGTAGTTCAAGGGTATTTGCCTGTGCAACTCTGCTGCCTGGCTGTGGGACTGAGAGGCTGCCAAGTACCCATTGAATTGCTTATTTGGCTCTGAGGGGAGAACTTTGACTCACTGGTCTTGTCCAAATAGCTCTTTCACAAGTTTTCTGATCATAGAACAAGCTTAGATAGACTGTTGCAACCATAAACTGGATGTTTTCCGAAGCTATATTGAGTTAAAATTCTACAGAACTCATCCAGGTGGTGGATACTCTCTAAGACTTCCAACTTTACCCTAGGTAAATTAATGGGCTCTGTTGTTTCAGAGGGTTGGTTTCGTACTCATCTGTTTTGCTGTATTACAGCATAAGTGACTTCCCCTGCAAGTCTGTCAAAAGCCTGCCAAAATTTGGAGTATATCACAGTCTGCACTTACCTCATCCCACTGGTAATTTTGGTTCCCATTTTATTCAATCACTTTATTTAATTTATTTTGAAGTAGTTTTGCAGCAGTTAGACTGGTCTGTACTTCAGTATGAGCATTTCTTCAGCAAGGAGAAATCCTGAATTATTTACAGCTGTTTTGTGACTGTACATTTACATGCAAGGAAGACTGGACAAACAAATCCACAGGGTTCTGGGTGAAAGGTTGTTCTCTTTTATGTGCAGTTTTCAATAAATTAGAAATACAATTCACTTCAGGGCTTTTTCATCTCTTGTTGAATGGTGAGGTTCATTTTGGCAAGTGGAAAAACTTAGATTCAGAGCTACCATGTAGATTTTCAGTTGGACAAAATGATGCCATTGCCTTATATATTATTATAAAACAACCACATCAAACTATGCAAGTGTCCTGTAATGTCATGATTACAGTGTTAGGCTCATACCAGTTGAAAAATATGACTAATTGAATATTAGAATATTCCTTCAATTATATGTTTGGTTGTCCACATAGACATAGGCAATCTGTTTAAATACTATGTCAATTTGTATTATGGCAAGTTTGGAAGGTTCCTGAGAAGGGAAGGGAGGCTGGAAGTGCAGGTTTTAGTATGTACTGTGGTATCACCTAATCCTGCCATCTCATCAGATCCTGCTCGTGGGGAAAGCTCTGGGAAAGAAAATCCTAAAGAACACCCATACTGATGCTGGTGGTCATCAGGGGCAGGGCTGCTTTTCCAATGCAAACCCATTCCCTGCTTGGCATGAAGTGTCATCCTGTGGCAAAAGGAGCCTGTTTTGGGTGATGGGAGAAACAATGGAGCAGGTCATGGCACAGCTTCTGTGTCTTTTTGTGAGAACTTACAAAATCATAGAATCATCTAGGTTGGAAAAGACCACTGAAATTATCAAGTCCAAACACCATTGCCAACTCCACCAGTAGACAAGGCCTATGAATTTCCCATCTACACATTTACAGGGACAGTTATTCCACCAATTGCCTGTTCCAACGATTTTTCCTGCTATCCAACACAAACATTCCCTGGCACTACTTGAAGCCATTTCCTCTTGTCCTGTCCCTTGCTACCAACCCTTCACCATGCTACAACCTCCTTCCAGCCTGTCTCTGCAGAGCACCCAACACTCCCATACAATTTGGTGTCCTTTGCAAATTGACTGAGGGTCACTGTTGAAGATGTTAAAAAGCTGACCCCAGTTCTGAGTCTTGGGAACACCATTGGTGCCTGGCCCCAGTTCCATTCCCCATCACTCTCTGGGCCCAGACATCCAGCCAGTCTTTTACCCAGTGAACAGTGTGTGGCCCTGTCCAAGCCATGAGGAAAATGCTGTGGAAAAGTGTCAAAGGCTTTCCTAAAGTCCAGACAGACACATCCACTGAGGGGGTCACTCTGTCCTAGGAGACCAGGTGGGTCAAGCAGGACCTGCCTGTCACAAACCCTGGCTGGCTGGGCTGATGCCCTGGTTGTCCAGCATGTGTTCATGATGGCACTCAAGAGGATTTGCTCCATGACCTTTCCTGGTACTGAGGTCAGGCTGACAGGTCTGGAGTTGCCTGGATCCTCTTTCCAGCCCTTCTTACAGCAGTGTCACACTTCCCTTCACCTGGGACCTTCCCAGTGAGCCAGCACAGCTGGAAATAATGGAAAGTGGCTCCATGAGCACTGCCACCAGCTCCCTCAGTACCCTTGGGTGGATCCCATCTGGCCCCATGGACTTGAAATTCTTTTTGAAAGAACATGATTCTACTGTCAGATTGCATCCTCTGTAACTATATTCTGGTTGCCTCCAGTAATCCTGCTATTTCAAGTGAATTGACAAATAAATAAATAAATAACATGCTTTTACGATGCTAAGTGGACAGAATGGCAGGAGATGCAGGGGTGTGGCTATCGGGTTTGAAAAAGCATACTTTATTTTTTGATACTTTTGCCTGAAATAGCCTCGTGTTTTCAGGTCAACTTATGGCCAAGAAAAACAAGTCAAACCAAAGCCCACAGGAAACTCTAAGAAAGGCCAGCTAATGAAGGTTGTAGAAAAATCACTGTGAATGATATCATTGACCACTGGCAGTGGGAAAGTGAGGACTTGTAGCTGATCATGAGCAGGGATTGGGGAAATCAAATGTTAAAATATTCTGGATTTTTATTTACTTGTCTTCTGTTGTCTAAGAATCCTGGGAAAAACAACTCAGCTATGATTACCACCCATTGCTTTCTGACATTTAAGGTCCCACAAATGCAATTTATGCCTCTGAGTTGCTACAGACGCAGGACATGGAATCTGTTCCTGGCCTTGCTAAAATTGCTGGGAGTTTTACCATTCCATAGGGGACAAATTTCACCATAGATTTTCAGTTCCACAACCTTAGCTTCTGACAGAGTCAAAATGCTGCCACTTCAAAGAACAGCACACTGCAAAGGAAAGGAGCCCTCAGGAAAATGTTTGTGAAATTGCTTCTGTGACTTTATTGACATTGTGTGTGCTGGCACACTGTGAAGAAAGTGCATGGGATAAGAATTTGGGTGGTTCATTGGAAAATAGCTTTTCTTAGGTTTGATGTGGACCTCTTGCTAGAAAGCAAAAGTGTGGAAGCACAGAAGCAAATTGAGAATGCTCCAGGTGATATTGAGCTGGACTTATTAGATAACAATCATCTTCTGATGCCACAAAAGGGCTTTGTGTTCAAGTATCTTTATGTAACTGGCCCTAATCTTTTGTTAATTCATCTGAATGCCCTGGTTTGTGGGCTGGGGTTGTATTGCTCTCCTCTCCCTCCTCTCCTGTCTTTCAGAGACTTGATTGCATTCGTGTGGTGGACTACATTTTCACACAAAGCTTGTATCACAGATCACCTTTCCTGCTGTTTATGAGCACAGACTGTGCTTCTATAGTATCTGTTGCAATGATTTTAATAGAAATGTGATACTGGGAAAGCAGGAAAGCTATTGTATATATGGCTTCCACTGCTCAAGAGTCAAGGAGCAAATGTCATGTGATGAGGCAATTCTCAGCAGACCTGAGCCTGGGGAATGTGAGGTGTAGCTGCACTGCCCTGATGCTTTCCCTGCAGGAGAGGTGGGAGCTGGTTTCTGAGCTGTTCCTTTGGCGTGAGGCCCCCTCTGAGCAGCAGCCCATGGCACAGTCTGTTTGGTGCTTTGCTGCTGCTGTTGGGGTTCAGTGCTGTAGCACACAGAAGCCCCAGCCTGCCCCTGCAATTGCAGAAATTCCTACAAAATTGTCCTGTGTGGTCACCAAAGCTAAATTTGGAGCAGAGGTGAAGTGAACCAGGGCCAGAAGTGAGTGAATCCAGGACAAATCCATAGCTCTGTGTCCCATTTTAATGCCTTTTCCACCAAACTCGGTGGGTTGGGGCACCTTTCCAAGCCTCAGCATCTGGCTAACACTGGAATTAACTGGCTGAATTTCAGTCCAAACAAACTGAAGGTGACATAGGCAGGTGTTGGTGTGGTTCATCTCATAGAGATGGTGAAGGAAATGTGTTAAATACCACAGTTTCCACAGTTTTCTCGCTATCGTTGTTCCCTAGAGTACAAAATACTTCACAATGTTGAATTATCTGTATTAAAACAGTCCCTCCAATGCAACTGGAGACCACCCAGAACCAATCTTAGATACAACAGCATTCTCTCCAGGGAGATAGGCTGAAATTATTTGGAGTTCACTGCCCATAGGGCATATTCTGGGCTGGATTTATGCATGCAGGCAGTGCTCAGGGGACTTGTCTCAGAGCACTCTGTTTCTGGTGTGCTTTGTTTCCATTTGTGTAATGGAACCATTTAAAAAATAAATAGCAGTTTAAAAATAAGTGAGTGATCTTCATAGCTAATGTTTATCTAGGACAACCGGCATCCATGTCCATGCTGAAAAACCTTTGCTGGCTTTATGAATCTGTTTATTTAAGTATCTGTATTTGAAATGAGGCTTATATTATTTGCATGTTGAGAAGCACAGAACTTCCTTTATCAAGAAAGTTTCTTCCTTATATAATTCTATGCTGAAAAGAGAAAGTTGTGCTTTATAACAAAGCAAATTAAACTTGTAAGATTCCCAGTAGCACCAGTTGCTCCAGTTTAGTTTTGCTCTGCCTTAGTTTTTGTCATAGAGTCCAGATATGGTGTTAAATCAAATCAAGAGCCTGAATTAGAATTGCTATTTTGTTCAGCTGTACCTGAAAAAAAGTCTGCGAAGCTGTCTCCAGAGGACTTTTTAGAGAGAGTTTTCTGTGTGATTTTTAAATGAAAGACAAATGACTTATCACACATTGATTCTGAATATGCAGTTTTTATGGTCGAAGGCAATGTGGAATATTAAGGGAAGGTTAATACAAATTAGAAGAAGATAAGAAGGAGATGTGAGACACTTTTAACACTTACCTGATTTGTATGTCTCTGTATGGATTGTCCTTCAATTTTTCATTAGTCATTTTATGAATTTGCCATATTGTCCCAAATGTTCACTTCCTCAATGGAACTGCCTCCATCCAGGTCCCCTTCTGGGCTGTGAGTGTTAAATGTCCTCCTGCTGAAATATACCTGACACTTATTTCAGCTGTGTTAGCTGGTGTCCATGGTGCTAATAGGAAATACAACAACACAAGTGATGTAATTTAGTTATCTAAAGCCATTTTGAAAAAGCTTGGATCTTTCTTAACCAGCCCTAGTGTAAGTTACATTGGAGTGAGCTTACTGAGGGGATTTGAAAGACAGTCGCAGGGATCAGACACTGAGAGTTCATACCCGTACCAAAGGAACAGAAGAATTACAATGCTCTGTGGAGCTTTGATTAACTGTCTCCAGAGTAAATACAACCTCTGGAAACAAAAGCTTTCTCTCACACCAGGCCCCAGAATTGGCAACTTTAGCACATTCTCTTTGTTCACCTCCAGGATGGCTGGCAGGTTCAGCCAAAGGAGAGAGACTGTAAATTACAACAAAAAGGGAATTAGAAGATGTTATTTTAATCAGACTACTGAATGACTTCACTGCCGAGCTAGTGCACAGTGTGCACAGTAATCAGACTTCTGTGGGCCCAGGCAGCAGCTTTCTCTGTGGGGCTGTGCTGGAGGAGGCTCAGAAAGAAATCTTTCAGCACACCCTTACGGTCGAATGATCAGGCAAGTCCTGTATCCCTTTCCTTGTACTTCCATTGTATCCTCTTCAGACCACTCTTTGAATAAGCAATAAGGCTGGATTGTTTTAGCTGGCATATCAGGCACCAATTTTGCAAAACATGATCTACTTATGTAGACCTGAGTGCCCACAAAGAGTCCAACACCATTCCAAAAGTAATTCAGAGGATCCTTGCTAGTAGCTGCTGTTGAATGATTAACTTTCACCCAAGCCCCCTGCATTATTTAAACTCTACCCTTGTTCTTATAGAGAAATGCAAAATATTAGAAAGTTCCTTGTGCTGTGCTATGCTTTACGTTGTCAGAGCTAGAATCTCACTGTTAATTACTGTGTTTAGTTTCCTGGACTGCCATAGCTCTCCCATGAAGGCAAGCTGAATTTCCTTGCAGTATTTCAAGTGAGATATTTACTGCCAGTGTTAGCCAAAGAAAGGATTTTTGAATGCTCCCTTATTTTGAAATATTTTCCCTTTTCTTTGTATGCTGCTTCAAACTCACTTTCCCCAGGCTCCAAACAGCCCTCAGTGAAAGCCACCTGCCTTTCCCACAGCAAAGCTCAGGAGTTGTCCCCCAGACTCTGTTCCTGAGAGCTGGCATGCTTGAACCAGAACCAAACTGCAGGATTGGATTTTTCAAGGGAAGATACCTGCCATTATTCAAAAGAAAAGCATGTTTTCCATTGAACATTGCCATCACATAGTTGGCAGCTGCATGAACAAGAGGGAGCAGGGCTAATAGACTGTGCCGTACTTAAAGCATCGTTGAATTTAAATTGCCAATTGTGAATCCATTTAACAGGATCATTTACAGAAGAGCATTAGTCACCTGGGTGTTTCTGTGGAGCTTAGTGGTGTGGATAACATGAGGAGTAATATATAGAGAATTAATAATAATAGAGAAGTTCACCATTTGAACTTCTCTTATGGGATGGAGCAGATGGTGGTGTAAATTTGGAATATTCTTTACTGCAAAGCTGTGTTTTACCATTTCATTACTTACCTGGACAGCCATCTCTTCCAGCATATAGTTTGCTATTGCTGACATCATGCTAGAATAAAAAAACACTATAAGAAAAGTAAAATTCTGTATTAAAGAAAACCCAAACATGAATTCAAGATTGTTCCTTAAATTTGTGACTTTCTGTTCCTTGTATGAGAATAATCAGGGATCTGGGTTAATTCCTTCCCCCTTAGCCCTGTTGAAAGTAAACGAGACTTCTGCTCCTAAAATACTTCAGCCTTTTGGTGTGCTGTTCAGTGTCTTTGCCATCTGTTTGTCCACCCACCTCTCCTCCTTGCTCATGTTGCCAGCTCTGGAGCATTGCTGTATGACAAAACATAATTTATTTTTTAAAAACCAAAAAACCAAACCAATAGAAATTGATGGGGATCAGTTCATTTCTCCAGCACTTTCTGAGCAAGTTAAGATATTTGAATCAATGTTTTAAAGAGAGGAATTTAAAGCAAGAAAAACCAAGACATAAGTTTACCTAATTTAAAGCAGAAAACCCAATGTAAGAATTCACCTAAATGAATGACAAGTATGCATCAGTTCCATCAGAGGCTGATGTGAGGTGCACAAGAGATACAATTGGACAGTGGGGGTTGTTACTCACTGGGCTGTGCCTTTGCAAGTGGGTGTTTGGGGTCATAACTTTATGGCTCTAAATCTGGTATCACATTGCTCAGTGGAAAATGTTACAATCTCTGCAAACTCTAAGTATTCTGTGCCACAAGCCTCAGACTTTCACCACTTGACTGTTACACCACCTGTGTGTAATTAGCAGCTTGACATCAGATGGTAACTAGAAAGTTACATTAAAATGGAAAACCTAGGCAGCCTGATTTCCTATTTTCATTTTATACAGACAAGAACAGACACAACAAATGTATAGTCCTTTCTGTGCACTCTCAAATGTTTTGCAGAGGCTTTACTTTTTTAAGCAAGGATACAGCTGGCTGAATGCACATGAAATACTTGTTATTCATGCAAATATTTTCAAATTAGGAGCTATCTGTGGTGTATTTTACAGAAACTGCTTCAGTGGCAGCACAACACAGCCACATGAAACCCACTTGGCTAGCAGTGAGGTTTCTGGTTTCAGAGCCAGCTTCACTGAACCTGGCCCTCGTTGCAGAGTTAATTGGAAATATTTGTCCAGGGAACTTGCCTGGCAGATTTTGTGTGCTGTTTGATTTCCTCATTCTTGGTGTTTAATCTGTCATATCAGAGCGTGTGGTTTGCTGCAGCTGGTTGGTACTGTCTAGAGGAGGGGATGGAGCTGGCGGGTGAAGCCAGAAGCCAGGGCAGCTCCTGCTCATGGATCCCCAGCAGCTGGCAAGCCTGGCAAGCAGGAGGAGTACAAGACTGTGGCCAGGGAATTTGGAGGAGGAGGAGGGCTGATGGGTGGCTGCCTGCTGATAGCAGGCACAGGTGGGATCATTGGCATTCAGTACAATGCCCTCCTTAGGGTAAAAGTGATAGCAGTAGGATATCTCTGGGCAGGATCACTGGCTGAGTATCCCAGTGTAATTGCCAAGTAATCCTAATTGTGTTTGCTCTTTAATCCAAAATTAATCTGAGCTAAATCATCCAGACTCTTAAAAGTAAAAGCATTTGTTCATTGCTGCTCTAAGAATCAGTAAATCTCTTCTTCCTTGCTCTTTTTAAACTTTCGAGCAATACCTTGACTTTTTTTTGAAGCCCTTTTGCCAAGTTTTTTCCTTAAACACCAGTGACAAGAATATGAAAGGAATTAGAAAATTATTATGGGATTAAGACTCATGCAGAAGGACTGTTGATTCATTGTCCTCCAAAGAGGGCAGTATTAGTTCTGCAATCAAACCTGGTGCACACGAGTGCAAAAGGGATTCATGTGCCATAATGTATGTGGTAGGTAGGAAAGTAATGCATGGAACAACCTTTGATTAAAAACCAAACACCTCCTTCCCCCAGACAGTCTAAAAGGGAATAGTCAAAAACCTCTTTCAATATTTAGAACTGAAAAAAATGTATTCTTCACCCCTGTTTGTGAAAAAATGTTATCTGTCAGTGGTAATTAGCGAAGTGGGTACACTTCTGACTTTATTGATTTTGTAATATGTTATTTCTATCTCTTGCTCATCAGCAAAGATATGTTTTGCTTCATGGACATATATCTTTCTAATTCCATATTAAGCTCCCATATAGAGTAAAATTAGATGGGATACAAAAATTAATTATTTGATACTTCTTTGATAGTTGTCTTCCCCACCTAATTTTCAGCAAATAGAAATGTCACCAACCATATCTTCTTCATTCTAACCACAGATATGCCAACAGTTTTCATAACAATGCTGTGCATATGAGGAGGAAACTGTGTTTTTTGAGGAAATTTACATACAGCTCTCTGGATTTCTGTTTGTTACAAAATTTGACCAAGAAAGAATTATTTTAAAACTATACTGACTGGACTTCGGGGTCTTTGGAACTCCCAGCTAACTGAGGGCCAGTCTTAAACCATGAACTCTAAGCTTAGTGCTTGGAAACCATAAAAGTAATATCGTTGGGAATTTTGCATCACTGAGGGCTTCAGGATGTGGCTGTGTGCACTACTCTGTACCTTATCCCAGTTCCTGTTTTCTTCTCCTTTTAAAAGCCCTGTTTGAAATTGCTTCTTAATCTCCTCAGTTGTTGACTTGAAAATGCAGCAGACCTCCAAAGTATGAGTCATGCCAGCCCTCAATCAGCAGTATTGTCCAGAAGTGCTCTGTTTCCCTTCTCATCTCTTCTTACCCTTTAACCAAGAGCAGCGATGATTCATAGTGTAAAAGGACTTGATTTGCATTTGATATGAGTCAACAACTAATTCAAGATCAAGAGACAGCATCAAACAGGCCTTGCAAAAAAAGGAAGGAAACTTATTTAGTGTGGCTGTATCAAAAGTACAGGCATAGATACTATTCTTGAAAAATCAAAAGACAAATTACACTGGCTTGAAAATTCCCTCATACAGATTCTTCAAATGTTTGAAGAAATCAATGTGTTAAAATATACTATGTTCCAAGCAAATCAAAATCTTGTTTCTCTTTTAAACATCATTGCAAGAAAACCTTTCTACTTTTTTGTTTTGGTTTGTTTTGGTTTTTTACAGAAAATTTTGTGCTAGGCACTTTACAGGCAAGCAGAACAAGTTGAAAAACATCTGCCTTAAGAAATCCTTCTAGGAATGCACTTAAAGTGTACAAATCTCATCTTTATTTTAGACCTAAGTAATTATGTGCTTACCTGCTATTGATGTCTTTAGGCATTAATCACCTCTTTAAAGTTAAGTACATTTCTAAATTATTTTCCTCCATTGAGGTCTAAATACACAAAATGGGGGGGAAATCTAGGGAGGGATCAAGACAAAATGGCTATAATAAATCTTGCACATCTAGAAAGTTACTTCAGGGATCTTGAACTGCTAATATTGATCAACTCTGGGTGACTAATACAGCTGAGCAGGAGCAGACTTTGCAGGATGGCTGCACCCCATATTCTTGGGGCAATTTCCTGTGAAGCAAATTATTACATGCACTACAAATACTGCCTGCCTCTTGCCCTCTCTTTTGAAGAACTCAGTTTGCCCAGAAGATGACCAGTTTATTTAAACTGCCTTGAAGAAGATGCTGGTGGAGATGGAAATGGAAATCTTTAATGAAAGGAAGTAGAAGCTTTCCTTTCCCTCTGTCTGTCTCTTGACATTCAGCTTCTGTTGCTTCCCTTCTCCCATCTAACTTCATTATGGTTTTCTACCTGAACTCTAGGTTCTGTGAGGCTCATCTTGTGTCTTTAGCTGGTGGCCAAAAAAATCACTTGGTGTTTTCAAAGTAAACTAACAACAGCTCAAAGGAAGAGTTTGGGAGAAAAGGAGATGGCTTCCAGAGCAAAGTCAGACTGTTTACATTGGTAGCTGTAAATAAAATAAGGTCTTGGACCTCACTGAGAACTTTCATTTCTACATGAAGAGGTGGACAAAATCAATGCAGCAAATTCTTCATAGCCATCCACTGGGCTCTGAGTTGGTGCTCCTTTGGTTGCAGCTCTCTACAATGTTTTGTTCAGTTCTCAGACTGATGTTGGCTAATGCCCTCTCCATCTCTAATCTGCTCTGATTCAGATCTTGGAGCCTCAGGATGTCTGCTTTCCCTCTTTCTTTTGTGCAGCTTTAAGGTGGGCATTATTTGTGTGGACTTTCGTAGTAATCTCAGAGAAAAGAATGAACTTGTTATACAGGACACAAGTGATTTGTAAACACACAACTGTGTTTGCTCTCAAATATCTTCAGTGTGCTATTGTGTGCATAAAAAGACTTTCAGTCATGATATACTGTCACAGTATGTCTTCTGCATCAGTTTGTTTCAATGTATGTATACAAATTTGCAAAAATTCATAAACACCATCTTTGCTTCTCAAAAGTAAAGGCAAGTAACTTCTATGCAAACAGAGATTTTGCATGTGCAGTCACAAATCTCATGGTTAGTACTCTAATGATCATATTTCTGGAAATTAAAAATAACCATGTAATCACAGAATTTTTAAGACTGGGAAAGACCAGGTCCGTTGAGTCCAACCTGTGCCCAAGCCCCACCTTGTCACCCAGACCAGAGCACTGAGTGCCACATTCAGGAATTTCTTGGCCACCCCCAGGGGCGGGGAGTCCACCACCCCCAGGGGCAGGCCCTTCTGATGATTAACATCCCTTTTGGTGTAGAAAATCTTCCTGATGTTCAACCTAAACTTCCTCTGGCACATCATGAGTCTCCATCTGCTTGTCCTGACAACCAAAACATGAATAGTTATTCATCTACATTCATACACCTGTATACATCAAATGTGGTCTATAGGTCTTAAGTTAATTAGTTAAAATTACAGTTTCTTCCCCACTCCTCTAGTTTCTGAATATTCCTATTTTTGGCATTTGCTATTGTATTGTTAGGGCTTCACTCTCCCCTGAATCTGCACTAATTTGGAATCAAGTATCACATGAATTTAAACCAGTCTCCTCCACTACTGGTGTCCACAGACCTTGCATGTACTCACTTTTGTATTTCCTACGTTGCAGTATTACACACCAATGGTCTAGAATCTCTGAGCAAAGTGCTGTCTGCCACAGAAATTTCTCCCTCAAAGCTGTTAAAAGGAGTAAGTTTACACTCAGAAGTCAGCCAGCCTTAATCACTGGCAGTACCTTTTGCAAAGTCTCATTTTTTCATTACTGTATCTTGCAGTGACCCATCGCATCCTGTCCGAGACTGAGAAAACTTTCCTGAACCTATTTACATGAACAACATCAGACTCTGGTGTTTGTACTACCTTGCTTTTACTGAAAACTCAGAGTTTTCTCTGCTGTGAGTCAATGGCTGGTCACACAATATCTTTTCCAGGTTTATATTCTGGCTGTACATCATCCATCTGCAATTGAAATAACTTTTTCTGTTTGTGAAACTCTTTTCTCCACCACTGGCATCAGCGGTTTACAGCCTGCTTTGGCAAATGAGGAGCTGGAGGGCTGTGCATGCATAAGTCCTGGAAGCTTTTAATTTTCCTGTCCATATTTGCTGGCATTCACCCTCTGTTAATTTTCCTGCGGCATTACCTACAGACCCTGAAGATTTCCACAGTTGCCAAAATGTTTTTGCAAGACATCACATAGCAGGTTTAGGTGATGATTCTGTATAGCAATTACCACCAGAAAATCAAAGGAAGGGTGTCTTCTTCATAAGCTGTTCCTAAGCTAATTATTCTGATTAATGTGTTCTGTACACATTTTTTGCAGATTAAGGTGCTTTAGATCAACAGTTGTGGCAGTCAAATTGGATAGAATTTTTTTCCACCCATATTTATCTTTCATGTGTACTTTCCTTCTCTGTAAGTAAAGAAATATTGATAGCCATCTCTAATCCCCCAAGGCCTAGAAGGGCCCCTAGATCAGTCCTGGTTTTCCCATAGAAGTTAATTATTCACTCCTACCTTTACATTACTGTCTGTTATGTTCCAAGCTCACAGCACCAGCTCCATGTCCGTGATGCTGTCCTATTGTTTATACTCACAGCAAAATGCCATCACTAAACTTCAGTGTATTCCCATGTCTGGATATCCATTCAGGAAATTATATGGGTGCAGAGCATAACCAAATATTTACAGTGAAGCACTGTGTTTAGAGGGTCTAAGTTAAAATTTATAAAATCAACAGACTAATAATTTTCTTTCTAAAAAAATTTTCCACCACCCCACTGAACTAATTAGGGGGAGAGGAGAGGAGAGGAGAGGAGAGGAGAGGAGAGGAGAGGAGAGGAGGAGGGAGAGGAGGAGGAGGGAGGAGAGGAGAGGAGAGGAGAGAGGGAGAGGAGAGGAGAGGGAGAGGAGAGGAGAGAGGAGAGGAGAGAGGAGAGGGAGGAGAGGGAGAGGAGAGGAGAGGGAGGAGAGAGGAGGAGAGGAGAGGGAGAGGAGAGGGAGGAGGAGAGGGAGGGAGAGGGAGAGGGGAGAGGGAGAGGGAGAGGGAGAGGAGAGGAGAGGAGAGGAGAGGGAGAGAGAGGAGAGGAGAGGAGAGGAGAGGAGAGGAGAGGAGAGGAGAGGAGAGGAGAGGGGAGAGGAGAGGAGAGGAGAGGAGAGGAGAGGAAGAGGGGGAAAATGCATTTATTAAGAAACATTGTTCCTGATAGATATGTGGAGATCTGTACAGGCATTCGCTTGGCCCCTTAGGAGGTAGGTGGAGCATAAAATCACAGAATGGTTTGGAAAGGACAGTAAAGCTCTTCCCATCCCACCCTCTGTCATGGACAGGGCACCTCCCAGGTTGCTCAGAGCCCCATCCAGTCTGGCCTTGAATACTTCCAGGGATGGGGCAGCCACAGCTTCTCTGGACAACCTGTGCCAGTGCCTCACCAGCCTCACAGGGAAAAATTTCTTCCTAATATCCAATCTAAATCTACTCTCTTTCAGTGTGAAGCCATGCCCCTTTTTCTGTCACTCCACGCTCTTGTAAAAAGTCCCTTCTCTCTGTCTTTTAAGCTCAAGATGTGAGTAAAAGTTTCTGCTTCCTCTTCTGGAGCTGATAGACAAAAGATCCATTCTAAAAGTGCATCAGTACTCTCTTCTGGATTCAGAGCACTAAGTCAAAATTTCTTCCTTAAGTTTTCATCAAAGTATGCTTCTAAGTATGTGTTGGCACACGTATAACAGGGAATTTGAATTCTGTTAACTTTATTTTGTGTTCTGTTGATAGCTTTTCTATGCCATTAAAAACATCTGAGAATATATTTTTTGAGCTTTTAATGGCTTCTGTCTTCCTACTGTATTCACTTTCTTAACAACCTAATATCTGGCATTTTCACCCCTTGGGTAAACACTCCTTTTCCTGAAAATGTTTTAAAAGAAAACAATTATAAATGTTATTTCTTCTAGATTTTGTTATACTTTCACATGAAGTTCACATCCACGTGGTATGGCTTGATTTTACCCTAGTGTCATCAAAGAAAGATTTTATCAATGCTTTCCCTATAAATAGGTTTTCTTTTCAAAATTATTTTGGTAACTTCAGCTGACTAGTATCCTGTACGCACTCTCAGGGTGTGAGAATAACTTATGAACCCAAGTCCAACCCATAAAAACATGTAGCAATATATGAAAAAGATTCTGCAACATTTTCTTCTCTTTTATTTCTCATAGTACTGGCATGCACAATCTGTTGCTTTTTGTCTTGGTATTTGGCTAAAGCTATGGTTAAAGTTTTGATTCTGTGATCCACAGACCTAAATCAAAATCTGATTACAGCTTTAATCAGTCACAGTCAAAAAAGTTGTGTTAAATACGTCAGAGGTATTTCCATCTTTTGTCTCTCCTAGGAAATTCCTATCCTCATAGCTTGATTCTTCCCAAAACTGCAGCACTGTGATTTCTGTGATTTAGAAGTTTGCTCTAGTTTGCTCTTCTGCTCAATGAATCTAGTGTTTCTGACCTAGTTCTATGTAATTATAGCCACTTTTGCTTCTCCCCACTCACTGTCTTCACAAAGAGGAAAATGTTACTTGACCCTCTTTCAGTTGTGTAGCAGATGTAGTGGAGCAGTGCTGTGATTGACATGAGACCTGCACTCATCCCTTTATCTTCTCCTCATGTTCTAGAGGCTGCCTCCAAATTTATGGGACCAGATGATGCTCAGTCACCAGTCCAGTGAGAATCTTGCATTGCTATTTATAAGCCATAGATAGTCTCTTCTAGAATAAGCTAACTGTGAGAAGAGGGAATTAGTGAGAAACCAAGGCAGAGAGGGCAGGCCCCAAAGTCAGTAAACATCTAAGGCCAGGATGAAATTAAACGCTCCATGCCTTTTGGATGGCCAGTACTCTTGCAGAGTGTGTCCTCTTTTGCCCTAAGCCACAAAAAACATTGCCATCATGCTTGCAGGAGCAATAACATGGGCTTCTTTTTAATCATGTTCCAGTTGCTCTTGTGCTTGATCTGGGAAGAAAAATACCTGAGGCCAATACTTGGCAAACTCTTTTTGTGTAGCGGCTAAGGTTAAATAAATGTACCGCTGAGTTAATAATCTGAGCAAATTTATATCCAAAACCATTTCTGAAAATATGTGTTCATTTTTAAAAATTTTTTTTCAAACTAACTTTCCTTCCACAATTTTTCAAAGAAACTGTTAATTCTCCAGATTTTTCTGTGAACCATCTTCCTCTCTGAAAGGTCTGCAATCATTCACTGAAGGTACTAAAGCCTGAGAGGACATTCTGCTCTTTGTCAGACATCGCTTTAACAGGATTATTCACAGTGCATAGATTACATTTTTAATGGGTTTTGGGCATACATTCTGAAAAATATTTTATTCCAGTATTCAGGCTTTTGGGAATTCATCTTTTCCCAATATGCTTCATTGAAGGACAAAAATTAATCACAAGAAGAATTGAGTAAAACTCAATTTAGCATTTCTAACAAGTTATTTACTGTTCATCTCAAGCACTTCTGCAGTGGAGAAAAGGAGAGGCCTCAGCTAAAGGCCAAGAGCCTGTAAACTCATCTTTTACTCATATAGGGTAATGCAAATGCCATCTAGTTTCATAGGAATGACGCAGAATGGGTTTTACATAGGTTGTTAGAGTCAGACTGATTTTAATTAAATAAGTACAAAGGAGATCAGGTTGAAGGAGAAGATCAGTAAATCTTAGAGCAGGGTTCAGGTTTTATGATATATACCTGCTCTGGTGGCTATGGAGTTATGCTTATGCATATGCTCACAATCTCTTTGGGTCTTGCCTTTCCACTCTAAAGAAGTTTACAGTAAAATTTTGGGTTATTAAATATCATAGGTTAAACTAATACCTTGAAAAATACCAGGTGAAATACCACTTTCCAGCGTTCACAGCTGATTTTCCTGTGTTTTGGAGCAATGTAACTCTAAGCCAGTATGTCACAATACATGAAGTTCCTGTGAAAGTCAGTATGGATATATCCTGGAGGATTGTTATGGAGCATGCAACCAGGAAGTATGGATCAGAAACATACAAATGGTCACAGAAATCTGCAACTAGTTTGGGCTATGCAATACGTCCACAATGAAAACAGAAACTGCATGAGATTTGTTTAGTTTGAGGATTTGTTTGGAAATTCAGAATAAAGACTGTGTCTGTCTGAAGTTTTATTCAAGTACACTAACTTGTCTACCGATTCTGGATTCTTCTTTCAGATAAATCTGTGCTGATTTATAAACTGGTGTCAAAAGCTCACTAAACTTGTGGTTTCAAACAGTTTAGACTTGGCCATGCTGTAAAATCGAGGTAGTAACCAGTGGTTTTGGCTGGGTTTTGAGTGGCTATTTTGAGTTCAGTAGAGCCCCAAGCTCAAGATGGAAAACCTGGAGGTGCCAAACCTGTCCTGCTCCCTGCCGCAAGCCTTTGGCAGGGCTGCAGGAGTGCACAGGGGAGCTGGGTCTGCTTCTGCATAGAAGGACTTCAAGTGGGGGAGTCTGTCCTTTCTCCCCCAGCAGAGGTGCTCAGGTGCTCAGCCAGAATAAAGTGTGAGTGTGTGTCTGCAAAAGGCTGAAAAGCTGGTCTGGGCAGTGAGCACTCAGGCAAAAGAGTAGCAGCTGCAACTAAAGGCTTTTATCCAGTTGTGAGTTGAGAGTGTTTCTACTTGTGTTATTATGTGTATTATTTACCTCTTTCTTCAACCCATGCCAAATTTTATCAGCAATATGTGTTTTGAGAGAGAAACAGCTCTTTTTGGAATGGGACTTGTGTTTCTGTGACCACTAGTTCTGCATCTGTCTTGGGTGATTCAGGAGCAAATTCATCCACTTGTCTCCTCTGAGGTATAACCCACTGTGCTTCTATTATGTGCATGATTTCACATATTAAATTTATTTCTTGTGCTGCAATTATTTTAGAACTTTATTCAGTCATGTGCCTCTCTGTGCATTTAAAAGGAGCCACAAATATTTATGAGGCAATTTGAACACTTACCAATTACTTCTGTGGGGTTTGGTACTTTAATAGCTGTAGTTGTATCAGCCTTGGCTGATATTTCCTAATTTTTCATATCCTGATGTGTTATCAGCCATCATAGAGCATTACCAGCATCATTTTAAGCTCTCTTCACCTTCTTCAGTCTGGGTTTTATTTGAAAAGCAGACATGCAGTCCCCAGTGAGAATTAAAATAGAAGCATTAGCTTGCAAAATATATGCCAATGACCTAATGATTCTGACATTTCCACAATACAAGCTTTACAAGAAGGCATGCAGACAGCAAAGTCTGTTTTTCTATCTCATATTTTTTTAATGGCTAAATGTTTGGAGGAAACAAAATGGATTTATTCTGCTCAATCCAGGGTATAATATCAGGACTTATCCGGTTCCGGGCCCCAGGGCTTCAGACAACTAACAAAACACATCTTACTTCTGCTCTGCTAGTTCTCTGTTATGCTTTTCACATTCAGGAAGAAAGAGTAAAAGCATAACCCAATTGAATAAAGCAGCATGGCCTGCTATTCTTTGCTTATGAAGCATCACATGATAGACACCAAATTAAGAAGAACCCCCCACCTGCGGTTAAGTGTGTATGCAACTGTCAAGCTGTTTTATCTAATATAGAGGGAATTTTACCATTCCCTTCACTGCCAGAGTACAAGAATATGTTTAAAATGTTAATGCCTTGCCAAAGCATGCTTCATTGTTTTTGAATAATCCAGTGATTTTACATAATTTAAATAAAATCAAAGCTGCTCTCTGATCTAGAATGCTCCTACCTTTCAAATCCTTTGCTCTGATCTATGGAAAGAAAGATAATCTGACGTGGTTCTCCTTATAGCATTTAAGTTGCAATTTGTTTTTTGGCTCTTCAGTTGCTGTTTATGTAAGGATGTATTGGGATAGGGCTGTCTGCCATGATATGGAAAAGAAAACAAAACCATCTTTTCTAATAAAAATAAGATGCTATTTAAACAAGAGGCTAAAGGAAATCTATCCTCTCTGTTGACCTTTCAGACTGTGGTAACATAGAGCATACAGTGCCAATTTTATGACACAGTCACGTCAAATAGATTGTATGTGACATATTTGAACTGTGATTTCAAAGAAGATTTAGATGTAAGAGTCAGGAGGGAAAACCTATTCAAATGTGTTCTTGTTACTTTTTGTGCAGTGACTTCATGGACCAACCACCTAATGACTAAGACACACCATATGCAAGAACATTCCCTTAACCACAGATTTTTCTGCTTCATTACTTGAAGAACTCAAAATTTTTCCTGTCATTACCTGGGAAATCACAAGCAAATCTGATGGTGGTATCAAGGATTTAGAGGTGCCTGGAATTTGTTCGAATACTGGGCTGGCCATTTCCTCTTTTGTGTTTTTCTTTTCTCTCTTTTGCAGCCTTTAGGCCATGAGCTGGTTACAGAAATTTCTCATACGCACAGAGAGTGGGGTCCTTGCAGCAAAAGGACTTCAATGTCAGAGGTGGCCTTTGGACATTAAAACCATACAAACTTGGATTGCTTTCTTGTGATGCAGTGCTCAGAAAACAAGCAACAAAAGAATCACTTCGAATTCAGCAGAAGGAGTCATACTGCAGTTGTCATTGCCGAGTTCTGTGACTGAAATACTCCAAATACCTGTTTGTAGAACAAGGGCGTGAAAGTTTCAGAAGGGGCTTCTCACTGGGCGCAAAAACTCAGTCCTTGCTGAGCATAGGAATCATTAGTTGCTTTCAGGAATTTAGCCTGGAATTAAAATTACTCCTTTTCTTCCAACATTTCTTCCCTGCAGTTGCTGATTCTTCCTGAGCATGCAAAAGCATTGATAGAGCCATCATTAATGTACAGAACCTCTTTTCTTCTTAACGTCGGCTTCTCTTACTGCAGAGGTGAAAGCTGTGGAAGCCTTCTGCCTTTGAAGAACTACTTAAGATGAAATGGTTCTGAAGTGCATTTAAGGGTGTTTACTTTAGGCACTTTATTTTTTTCTTTATTTCTATTCCTATTGGAACTGGCTAATGTTATTCATTAAACTAACAATTTCTCCCCTGCCTGTTCTTAAGTGTGACTTGTGACCTTGCAATCTGTGTATTTTGTCATCACAATGTGTTACCATGGAACTGATTTTGATGTCATGAATAAGGGCATTGTGAGTTTCCACGTTCCCAAGCATATTTGAGACACAGGTTTGGAAACAAAAATGACTTCACCAGTTAAATATTGTTAGATCCTATAGTATATCAAAGGTAAGAACACTTGTGCCCTATATTCCTTTACATAGAAGAATCTAAGGTTAGGAATTTCAAAGCAGGTATATACAAGAATGACACTACAAATAGCATTTCATAAGAATAAATATTTTGTGAGAGTATTGAACTCTAACCCCTTTGTGTTACTGTAGACAAAAATCTTCCATATTGTTCATGGAGCCTCCTCAGACTGTCTAATAGGGATTCTGTGTAAAGAGGAAGAAATGCAGTGTGCTGAACAGCTCTGGGATGCTGCTGGGATTTAACTCCTTCAAGACAATAGTGGCCAAAGGGAATTTTCCACCCAAGATCACTCACAGGCAGACAGAGGGCAATGCACCATTGCTGCTTTTGAAGCTGAGAGGAGTAGTAAGGATTTTTCAGAAAAGAGCCTCACACAATGTACAAAGGGAAAAAACACTTTTGTTGTGCAGCAGAATACATGTATTGCATGCTTTAAATTGAAAAAACAAGTTCCTTCAGTGATCTACCTACCCACATGAGGTTAAAAGAGTTCAATGGAATCTCTTGTCAAGCTGTTCCCCAGGGTGTTTAATTCATCACATTTAAAGACTTGATAGCATTCTATTATAATGGAGACATTTGAAAAGCCTCAAGTGGGGTTAAAATCCTGGGTTGTAAAAAAAAACAAAATCTAGTTTAGCAGGAACCACGTATACAGTTCTGTTTACTTGATCTGCTGGGTTTTTTTCCAGATGAGAGTTACCCGTCCATTGCATTTTACAATCAATCTCAGTAGCATTTTGCTCCTTGCACCAGGCAAATATGTCCTCATTAAATAAAATTTATGCTAATACCATTCTGATTAGCAGCGGTCATTGATATTCACTCTCATTAGCTAAATTGGTTCACTGGAAGACATCCCATCAAGGGGTTTTTTCTGTTTTAAATGGAATATAAAATGTATGGATTCGCAGAGAAGACTGATGATGATAATTATACCCTGTGTTTACCCCAGCTGGTTTTTTATCCTAAAGCCTCCTGAAGTACTTTGCAGCATTTAGATCTGCAAGGAGGGAGAAGACTTTATTTTCCCCTTAGAGAAAAATCTCTGTCATAAATACAGAAATCATTCTGTTTATACTGCTACTAGCACAGATTGCACAAAGGAATCTTCCATTCTGAATTTAGGAGCACTTTTTGATGAGGCAAAATGCAGGACACTTCATAGGAAATCTAGCTGGGGAATAAGCTCAATTCATGGAGTAATGGGACTTTCAACATGTAATCTCTTTGGACTAACCTTGTGGTTCTGACTTATCAGCTCTAGGAGTTGTGTCTGCAGTGATATTGCAAAATTAGCCTCAGTGTGAACCTTTCCTTAAAATAACAAGGGTCCTGTCTGCTCATCCTTATAAATCTTGGTTGAAGGAAATGCTAATTTCAGCTGAGAGCTGTACTATATTTTCTTATGTAAAACATACATGATCACTTCAAGCCATGGTTTGATGCAGTTTGGTATGATGCTGTGATGAATTGCCACCTGTTTTCTCTTAACTCTCTTAAGGGGCTCCTGTTGGGCAGAAAAGACCAAGCTGAAAGCTGCTATTGCCAAGGCATGATAATCTTGCCAATAACACTATTAGGTCCAAGAACAGGTTTCCTTGTACTACAGCCTCCATTTGAAGTGCAAGAAGGAAAGCAGTGCTCTTAATGCCTTATATTCTTACTCATATTATCAAAAATCCTAGTTGATGTCTCCCTTTATATGCAGACATATGTGTCCTTTACAAACTCTGCCCCTATAGCTGTCTGATAAAGTTCTGTTTACCTTTAAATATTGACACTGCACATACTCCATTCTTTTACTGAAGAGTAAAAACATTTCTCTGGTTCATTCAACCTTTGACCTTACTAGAAGGATTATAAACAAGGATGTCTCTTCTTGCTAATTTTCTACCTTTTGGATCTGCAATCAATACTGCTGCTTCGTGGAGGCTGCTGAGCAGCTAACAGATGGCAGCAGCCACTGACCATTGGCAATGGTGAGATGGGAAACACAGGCCTACAATGACCTTTGACTGGGCTTGAAATTCCTCAGTTTGCCTTTGAATTCCCATCACTGAATAGTTCACATCCCTCCTATGCAGTAATTGCAGCGTTTTCACATGTGCATTTGTTTCTAGTCGTTTCACTCTTATATTGATCTAATTTTTTCTTCTTTAATCAAAACTAGTTCCACATCCAAAAGATGCTTTGGAGGAGAGATTCGTGTGAAACCACCCAGATGCAGATAAATTGCCATTCTCTCCCGCTGCACAGAGAAATTGGGTCCTAATGGTATAGCAATTACTTTGTTTCCATGGTAACATGTGTGAGTGCCATAAATAATGTTTGATGTTTATAAACAATTCAGTTTACACTGAATTATATACACTATTTGTATGCTAATATATGGGATGCACTTATAGTTGTTTCACAGCAGTAGAAGAGCAAACAGAAAGCTGAAAGTTTCGTGAGCATTGCATGTGCTCATGTGATTATTATTTTTTCCCATGTCTATGTCCAGAGGAAAAACTGCATGAATTAAATCTATTTCCTTTCATAATGTATACACTCAATAATGGAAAAAGATGCTTGAAAGGAAAACTTACAGAATTAGCAGATTGTTTTGCTACTCATAATCATTACTGTACTGGGGGGTTTGTTCCAGAAGATAAAAAACATTTAGGTTATGGTTCAGCAATATGCTTCTGTGCATGCCTATTTGTAAGCTTGTAAAGTGAAAAAATATCTTAGTTTGATGTTTTAATTTTTTTTTCTTTTTTCCATATTTTATTATGCAACAGCAAAATATTTTCTCTGTTTTAGATTAAGCCATGAATTTTCATGACTTTTTTCACAAAACCAACAAAGAGCTGCTGGTATTTGTTCAAATAATGTAATATATTCTCTGCAATAGCAGTTTATTTGCAAGTTTAATTTGCTAGTGATCAGCTGGGAAAATGGGGCTACTACAAGTGTTCAGCAGGGTTGCAAGAGTGGTTGCAGAGAAGGCAAATTTTAAGAAGGGGCATGTGAATGTCCACTGGCAGCTGGAAGTACAAAGATGAAGGCACAGCTCTGTCATTATCAGCACATTGGGAGGCAGAAGGGGATTCCTTCTGCTGCATGGCTGGGGAAGCAGAGCTCCCTGGAGCTCTGCACCGACCTTGGCGAGCTCCCATTGCTGCCTGCGCCTCTGCAAGCAGTGTTTGTGCTTGTTTGGCTTGGGACCTGCTGGCTTCAGCTGCCAGGCTGGAAGAGGGAAGCAAAGGCGAGCGCACAGATTTGTGTTAACAGAGCCTGAGTGTTCATGGGGCACGACACCTGTGGGCAGACACGTAGACAGCGGTGGGTGCACCCCTGAAACAGCAAGAGAGTGCCATTTACCCATTGTTAAGGAGTAAATTAAATACATTGCATTAAATTTGCTCCTTGGCAGTCGTCCCAGTTGAACTGCTATGCTTGTTAGCTGTGGACACCCTTGTATTTACATTAAAATAGTTTGGGAAATTTTGCCTTTTTTCATGCCCTGAGTATGGAAACTCAGTCTCCTCAGTGTGAGCTGCAGGCAAAGCATGAACCTGTGCTGGAGGCTGAGAGTACAGCTCTGGTTCCTGGTTCCACACCATGGCTCTTTGCTGGTGACAGGGCAGCTCCCAAGGGCAGGAATCCCAGCCCATTCCCCTGAGCAGATGGGGTCCCCTGTACCTTTGATTTCCTGACACAAGCCACTGCCAAAATGGCACAAATGGAGTATTTGCTTTGTCGTCTGGGCGAGAGTTGTTTGTTTGCCTCATCCACACTCCTCAACCTGTGCTGAAGCTGTGTAGCCACAGGCAGCATGTTTATTTTGCACTGTTTGGTTGCTGGTTTGGAAAAGAAAGACACTTGGTTTTGGGGAAAACACCCAGAAAACAAATATGAGCCAAATAATAAGGCTAAATAATTTGGTAAAGGTCAGTTAGAATTGTGACAGGGCTGCAGTGTCACTTGGGAATCTCTGCTTGGGCACTTGGGCATCCTGTCCCTCCCTGTCATAAATAACTTCTCCATAACTGGCCTCCAAGTGTTCTCCTGAGCTGGTGCCACAAGAAGCAGAAACAACCACACCAAGTTTCCCAGCAGTTTTCCTGTCCCTCTTGAAGTCTTGCCTTCTGCCCTCTTCTCCCCCAGAGGATGCAGAAGTAGTCATTAACCAAGAAGTACAGAGAAGCCAAACATCTTCCATTTGGAAATATGGAAAATGACTGAAAATAGTTCCAGCCATAGATTGCCTGTGGTGTGGCTGTTGGTATGAGTATTCCTGTGTTCCACAAATAGCTGTGGTGAGGTTATAAATCCCTGCTAAGTCTGTGCCTTGCTGCACCTACCTTGTGCTCCTTGATATCTGTGTTTGATTTGATCTCTCCATGTCCTCTGCTACAACTGACCTCAGGACTGAGTTTTTCCAGGATTTGCTGAATGAAGGAAAGGGGAAACTACCCAATCATTGGCCAATATTTCACAAATGACATGTCAGGTCAGGCCAGTAAGCTCCTATTCAATCAGTTGTTTTTATTTTAAAACTGTGACAGAATATGACAGCCTGGCTTTGTTTTAATCGTAGGCTTTGGCTATTTAAATTTTGTTTTCTGTATTTTGGGCTTTTTTTTCTCTATATCTTAATATCTTTTAAGAGTATTCTTAACACCTTTTGGCTTCATATATTTCTCTAAGATGGAGATGGTGGTATACTCCAGTATTTTCTGACTTGCATGTCTGAATTTGGAAGAATAACAACAGAATATATCTGAGAAACCTTAGAGAGATGAAAAATACAGGACTCTCTTCTTTTGCAACTGAAATATGAAACTCCATGCTGTCACCCAGTCAGGATTTTTAAAAAATAGGAGGAAATAAAGCTTATCAGCTGCATTGGAACTGAAATGTTCAAAAAGCTAACATGCTTCTTAACTAGGAGTACAATGATTTCTCCATCAAAAAAAAAAAACCCAAAAAAAAACAAAAAAAAAAAAAAAAAAAAAAAAAAAAACAAAAAAAAAAAAAAAAAAACCCCACTCACACAAAAGAATGCTGAAAATTGTTTTCTTTCCAAGGAAGCACAAAAATTTTTAGTTCTTGATTCAAGATAGGGTCTGGTTGGGCCAATCAACTAATTTCAGTTTGATATTTGGAAATCTTTCAGTATCTTGTTCCTGCTTTTTTCCAACCTTTTAGATTAAATATAATAAAATATAAAATTAAAATAATGCAAAAATTCGACACTGAGGAAGCCTGCCTTAAAAAATGTCCTCATTCCCTAGTCTTCTCTTTTTATATTGAATTTGAGAGATGAATCACAACTCTATTTTGGTCTTGATTAACCTGTCTTTTGTCACAAAATACTTTTTTTTGCAAAGTTTGAGAGGCACACCAGACTTAGAAGATGTCCTTGTTTAGTTCATAACATCCTCTAGTCTGGCTTTACTTGGTGTAGAATCAGACCTGAATTTGGTGAAAACCACCACCTTGGACAGGTGCCATCACCAAGTCAGGAGCCTGAGCAGGGCCTGATTTGATTTATTGCTCCTCAGGCTGATGTGTCTTACCTTGCAGTCATCCAGAGTGGAAGGGGGAGCTCAGCTCCCTCCTCTTTCAGCTGGAGACACTGAGAGCAGGCAAACACTTCACTGCTTTGAAGTGCCAGCAGAAAGGCTTTCAGGACAGTGGCCAACACCCTCTGCAAGTGCCTTTTGGATCTGTCTCACCTCGAGTAGAGACTTTTGAACAGGTACCAGGTTGGGAGGGAGTGTAGCCAACTAAAAAGCTGAAATGGAAAAAGAAGCTCAAGTGAACCCACCCAGGGAAAAGAGGCAGCTCTTGAATGCAAAATGCTTTAAACAGAAAACTGAGGGTGCTGCTTTTAGAGGAAAGCAAATGCAGATCCTTGGGATAGCATTCAATTAGCTGGGTTTTGAAAAAATTTATTTCTGTTTATTTTCTTTGCTGGTGGGTAGTTAGGGATGGGGAGAAAGTTTCAGGAATTATCTAAAAAAAAATTGACAGTCCTGGTACTTTCACTAGATGTGTTTTATGTATACATGACTTCCTAATGCAGAATCAAAAACTACAAAAATGGTTCAAATACTAGTAGAGGGCATTCAACTCAGTCTTAACTTTGACTTCAGGAGAACACCCTCAAAGGGGTGTATGACCTCTTATTATCTGCTTGTAAAATTGCAAAGAATCAAAAAGAGTTCTATCTCTCACTTCGAAAGGTAATATGATTTGAAAAATACACAGTGATTAAAAATTAACATTTTCCACACGTACCTTTTCATTTTAATATTAAGTTTGCAAATACAGCCAAAGCATAAAGTGACATCACCAAGGATTGTTAATGGCTCCTTGCTTCCTCTTCCAGGTGTTTGGGACTGAAAGTTGATATTTACAGATACCTCTAAAATGGGGATACCTCTTAATAAGTTAATGGGAGCATTACAAACCCAGGAGTTTCTGGTTTATGATCCTGAAGACTAGAGAAGCTGAATTTGAATAAGGTGCTTGGGAACAAAGAAATTTGGTGTTCTGACCTGATGGCTGTGTCCATTTGCTGAATTTTTTTCCTGTTCTAAATTAACTTTATAACTCTGTTGGGTATCTCAGGGATAATTTCTATTTCATGGAAACATTTCAGCAGAGGCTGCATGAACTGTTGCAAAGGGTTTGGAGATGCAGGGTGCAAGGGGTATAATTAGCCAAAATTAGTGTGGCTGAAAAAAGTCCAGGATATTCAACTTCTGTAAAAAGACCTGCAACATGAATAAAAGAACTGAGGCTTATACCAGGAACATTAATGCTTAGGAGTGGCTCTGTTTGACTAAGAAAATGCCATTAGAACCAAGTATTTATGACTAAACACACTTGAATAGAAAGCATGCAGAGAAAACTCCTGGTAGTTCATTTGTCAAAAGTTAGCTGAACTGTAGCCCTGTAATAATCATGTACTGGATATCACAGCCAGAGAAGCTGGTAACCGCAAACTGACTTCCTCATTCCTCCTCCGTTCTCCAGGAGTGGTTTGGATTAGGTAGTCAGCTGAAATTTCCAAAGCACGTATTTTCTTACCCATCTCCAGGTACTTGTGGCTTAGATTACCCCTAACCCCTTCTTCTTTTCTTTCTTTCATGAAAAGTAAAGTTTATTAATGCATTGACTCAGTAAATCTTTGCGAAGTCCCTTTGCATGTGTGCACATGCATGGAGAGTAAAGCAATTTAGGCACTGAAAAAAATACAACTGGGCACTGTTGAACACAAACCAACAACTCTCTGGTTCCTTGTCCTCAACAACAGATATTCTATATCACCTAATATTAGCAAACAAAAGACTTTTTCCCACGCCATTATATATTTACATTACGCTACTCTTCAAACTTGGCATGTTGGCTTCCTAAGACTATTTGATCCCAGATGCAGCTCAGTGCCAGAATTGCTGGAACAAAATGTAGTGGGTGGACAAACCTGTCCTGCTGCATTGCTTCTGGCCTTTTAAAAATAGAAAGCATTTATCTGACTCATTACTGTAAATGTACTAACAGAGCATACCAGTGATGGTTTTCTGTCTGAAAGTGCCTGAATCTGCTCAAAAGGTTAACACGGGTGCAGATCAAGTGCATATCATGACACATTTGTTGGTATCAGCCAGGGGCAAATATTAAGTAGCTTATCTTTTAAAGAGAGAGATAAGGAGGGAGGGTTGTGAGGTGCTTGCCAATAAACATATATTCATCACAACTGTCGCTCTCCTGTGCGCTGCAGCAGCCATGGCAGGTAGGGCTGGTAACAGCTCTGAAAACCAGGACACTTGAGTTCAGCCCTTACTCTTGACCTTTCCTGGAGCCTTTGGCAAGGGATTTAGAACTAAATTAGGCTGCTTTCTTCTTCTGGCTAGGTGGAGGGGGAAAGGTTTCACACGTATCCCCTTTTAGCAAAATCAAAGAAACACAGAACAGTCTTGGTTAGAAAAGGCTTGTAAACATCTAGATCCATCTAGATCCAATTCCCCTTTTGCTTTCCATTGAGACCTACTAATAAAAAAAAATAAAAAACTACAAAGAAAATATGGAGATCTTATCAGAAGTTATTGAGTGCTGATGATGTATACATATGGAAGACAATGTATACATATGGAAGACAATGTAGAAAATTTGTATCCCTGTATTTCAGTCGGAGGCCACAAAATTCACTTCCCTTGAAAAAGGAAAATTGAGGAATATAGAAATTGTTCTAAATATCTGCAGTAAGTATTTCTCAGATACGCATACACGTATGTATTTTTATGTATTTACATGTATCTGTATGTGGAAATACATAGGTAATGTGCGTGTATTTTGGGCTTTTTATTTGAGATATAAAACGGAATTTGAAGACCTTTTTTGACATTTGTCTTCCTCTCTCTGGGTATGCTAATTCCTCCAAGTATCATAGAATCATAGAATCATTCTGAGCTAGAGGGAACTCACAAGGATCATTGAATCCAGCTCCTGGCCCTGCACAGGCACCCCAACAATCCCACCTTGTGCATCCCTGAGAGCGTTGTCCAAATACTCCTGGAGCTCTGGCAGCCTTGGGGCTATGGCCATTCCCTGGGGAGCCTGTTCAGTGCCCAGGCAAGGGAAGAATCTTTCCCTGACATCCAGCCTAAACCTCCTGCTATGTGCACATTTCTGTGTCTTAAAGAATGTAATACTTACCTCAGCAAAGTACTGAGATGATGTTTAGCACTATGGAAAATTCTGTGTTATGTCTAGCACTACTGAAAATACACAATTGCTAAATTTCACTGCCTTTTGAACAAGCCTAACCTGGAAGCTGAACTCAGCTGGGTGCAATGGCAGGGTGAAATCCTTGGAGGTAATTGGGATGCAGTTGCTGTGACAGCCTCTCAGTGCAGCCTAAATCCACTCTGGTGAAAGAACCAGTGGAGGATTGCCATGAACAACTATTAGGATTGTCCACAGCCAGTATCATGACACTATTAAATGTTCACACCTTGAATAAGAGTTCTCTGGACAGCTTATATGTTTAGAGGAATTCAAAATCAAAAATAAGAAGCTTTGTAGGAAGCTACTTCAATCAAACCACTGGATAGTAATCTGACTTTAAAAATTCTCTTTGAAATACCTTCTGCAAGGAAATAGTCCATGCATTGAATCAGGAGTTGGAGTGTGGTTGGAAGAGAGGAGAGGGTGGCAGTAAAAAGCAAAAGCAAAGCAAATTTCACTGATGCAGTAGAGTATCTATTCCACAACATATAAAATAATAAATCTTGCACTTAAAAAAGCCTAATGAAAATAGAATTGCTGCCCAAGAGCAACTAAGGCAAATGGTAGAGAGGAAATGGAAATTAATTCCTGAGATACAATTTTTGGTGTTTAATTTCAGCAGATAAATTATCCAGTGTTCTCTTCCTAGAGTTTTTCTCCAGATGAGAGGGGGAAGGTCTGTCAGAGCTGACCTAAGCACCCCCCTAGAGCACTCCCTATTGTAGAGGGACTCCAGAGAGGCTGTCACTTCCCTTAGCCTGTCTTTTAGTCTCTTAAGTTGTGCAGTGTGAATAGCCTTCAAAATGCCTTTGGGTTTCCCTTTACCCAAAGATTGAGGCAATGCTCCTTTTCATTCTCAGCCACAGGAATTAAACAATAAGATCAAAATCTTGTAATCTCCTTGGGAATTCCTTTTAGTTGTATGGGATCTAAAATGCAGGGTTTTCCCTAAATTGCTGGGCAAATGAAGGCAGAGGCTGATCATACAGCTGGCTTTCGATGCAAACATTTCCCGTGTCTGGTGTGATTGCCAGTTGTTTGGGATCACCTATGAAACAAATATCTTACTTGTTTTTAATACCTATGCAAGTTTAAATCCCATTAAGCTGGTTTTTTATTGGTCTGAGGATCTGTTTGCATCAAGAGGACTTGGAAACAAAGCAAATTTTAATATTACGATTTTTAGTCTTTCATAGCACTAACTTCTAAAAAGAATGATCAAAATAGACTCACACTGGGGTCTCCAAGCAGCTAATAATTAGTACATTGCTTTTAATAAAAAGAACACAACTAAAGATTTTGACTTTACAGTAGTACACTTCCCTCTGTCTTTGTGCTCTATGGAACACATTGCAAACAATTACCATGTATTATGTGAACTCCCATTCTTCACTGAAAAAATCTTTTAAAGCAAACATATCTGTTCTTCAGGAATGTGCAGGGGGGAGAGCCCTAAATCTTCATTTTAAAAATGACATGCAAATTTTAAATTTGCAAATACATGTTCCCTGCCAGAAGATGATCCCCTACCATTTCCTAATAGCACATAAAACAAAAAAAAAGGAAATGCTTGCCAACCTTTGGGTCAGCTTGTTGAAGTCTGAATGTGTAGACATGCAGACAGGGACTTGGATTTGAGGGGAAATGAGTTTGTGGGTGAAGCTTAGCCTACAATGCGGTTTGTTTAGCACACAGGAGGTTTCTTACAATATCAGTAACACAAACTGAAATTGCTTACAACTTCCCCTGCCTTTCCAACTTTGATGTTGGTTTTTTTTTCCTTAGGCATAGTTTTTGTTGTGTATATCCCACATCTTGTTGTGGCCATCACTCAGAGAGAAGAATGTTGGGTCTTTACTGTACCATTTACTGTATCGCCTTCACTGTGGGAACTGTCATTGCAACAAAAGCTCTGAAGGGCTGGAAAGGAAACGTGCAGTCATTCTGTTCAGTTATGAAAATTGCTATGAATGCAAATTAGCTTCATAGAAAGCATTTTCTGCTGAATGCCAATTTTGCCTTCAATAGTGAAAGCCTCACTGAGTTATTTGCACAGGAAAGCTGCTATAAGGGAAGGTTTTGATTTGTTACCTTCAGTATCACTTAGGGGTTTTACTCTTCAACTAAGAAAGAAACCCATGGAAATACATTTAAAACTTTAAGTGACCTGCTTACATGTTTTAGATTTGATAAAAGATCTGCAAAGCTTTTGATGAGTTTCATCTAGTTTCCAGATGTCATCGTAGAAACAAATGTAATATTACCATATGCTACAAAAACTTCCTGCAGCTCTATTGACAAGTTTCCCATGATGTAATTAGAAAGAAGGTGCAGTGTTTTTTTTGGCATCTGTGAGTAAAATACTGTGCATACTTATGCTGCTGTAAACCCAGGCCAACTTAGTTCATTTTAATGAAGTTATTTTGGACTCAGTTCATGTAGAACTGAGTTCTGAAGTTCATGTATAGCTCTATCTATATCTTCCCTGAGGGGTAAATACAGTAAAACTTGTACAGTTTCTTTAGATTTTGTATAGGAAGACACTATTCTCAATATCAAAGATGTTGTAACTATTCTAGCCAAGGTAAACGCTGTAAAATCCTTCAGGTTCAGATTCAGGTAGGGTTTTCATGTGTCCATAGCTGGCTTGAATAAGCTGGAGCATGTACAAGTGCCTAAGTCAGGGCCTTCAGTCGTCTCCTCTAGGGCTCTTACTCCTCTCTGTTTGCTAATCTGCTATGTGAGGTTCATGGTCAAGCACCATTTATGAGTTGGATGCCAAATTTCTATCATGAAACATTTATATTCTTCCACCAAAAAAATTATCTTTTCATTGTAGCCAGGTGACGTCTCTGGTAGTAGCAGTGTTGGTGCTTGTTTCTCTGTAGCACTGGTGTAGGTAGATGGCTTGAGACTGATAGCACACACAGTCATTACTATTTTTCCTGAAACACAAAAACCACTTAGGACTTGGAATTCACCTATCATTTCTCATGTGGAGAAACCTGTACCCAAATGGTCTTTTCATAAGACCTTGTTGCCTTTTTTTTTTTTTTTTTTTTCCCTGAACAAAGAACAAATAAAAGGAAAAGGAACTGGAAGGGGAAAAAATTAAGTTTTAATGGAACCACATTTCATCTTTTGTTTTCTGCTTGCCATAAAACATTAACATAGTAAACAAATTGATCTTTGCTCTTAAGTTTTTAATAACATAAAGTATTTTGAGTTTTGTCATGGCTAAGGTATGGTTAAACCACATGTTGCTGGTCATGTTCCAACCTCTATTGTCACAGGTCCTTGACATCAAACTACATTTTTAAAAATAAAAGTTGTGTGTTACCCACTTCTATTCACAGACACCTTTGTTAAAAGTCATGATTCTGGGGAGTGTTTCAGTATATGAGTGGTAATGGTATTTTCTGACCAAAACTGCTTTCCCATGGGACATATTTCAAAGTCCAAGCATTCCCACTGCCAGCCCCTGCTTTGTGCCATACAGTATCTTTTTGGATCCTGCACCTCCAGATGAGCAAAGCTTTTGTAGGATGCTCTGAAACATTACATTCTAGACTGCTCAGCCAATCATGGGACTGTTACAGTGGTCTCAGTAGCAGACAGAGCTATTTCAAATAGGGGTGTGTAAGAGAGAAAGTGTCACTTTAGCCCACTTTTTGGAGTGGTTGGCATAATAATATATAACCTTTTTTCTTTTTTTTATTTTTTTTCTTTTTTAACGCAGTGTAGTTCACAATAATTTAAAATACTCTATAGACATTTAAACGATATACAATAATATAACTTAATTGGATTCCTCAATTGTACTTAACAAATACTATTCTAATATATTTACAGTATCTAGTACCATAAGACTGTGCATTACTGTGTTTGGGAGCTTTATTTGCTTCCTGTCAAGAATGTAGTGGAAGTACGGAATTATCACTATTATTCAACAACAATACCCATGAATCCACGAAACTTTAAATTACATGGAGTGAATCTAGTATTTTGGGGGCCCCTGTTGACTTCTGTGAAGTTGGACTCATTCATGCCAAGGCTGGTATTTAGAAATCAACAGCAACATTAAAAAAAATAAGCAATTTTGCATTGCTCTGTGAGGGAGTCATCAAAGGGGTCTGATTTTCAGAAGGTAAGTGCGTGGGGTCAGAAAGACAGGTCCTCACAAGTGTTCAAATGAAGGTCCCCGAATAATTAGTTTCCTTTCATAATACAGGTCCACAAATTACGGAGGTGATTCTGGCTCATTCACATATCCAGCACAGGAGCTGGTGGAGCTCTAGGTCCACCAGCCCCTTGCCCCAAGAGCACCATGTGGATGGACAAGTGCTTGTGTGTCAGGTGGGGAGGGCTCATGGCTCTGCAGGCCCTCAATGTAATTAATGAAATGAAACAAAAGCTAAAAATGCAGATATGCAGATGTAAGGAAATTTTTAATCCAAGTTTTCAGAACATCAGGCAGGGACCCTGGGGACAAGCAGAAAATTTCATGGTTAAATGGGCTGTGCTCTAAGTGGGCATATCTGGGCTCTTGGGGTTAAAACACTAGATTTTACAGCAGTAAAATATCTGAGGCTGTTTTAAAAATCTCTCATAAGGAAAAGGTGTGGGAATTAGGATTGAGTGCTATTAAAAAGTGAGCTTCTTTCTTTTAACATTCATATGCTTAGTAGGGTTACGTTATTGTCAACCTTAAAATAATGATGACACAGACTAACCCAAAGTTTGGCTTTCTTATGCTCGTGAAGCCATGACAGCCCGGAGGTTGTAGCAACCTAGAGCTCAGTTGCCAGACTTTTATTGACTTCTGAGTGCATACTGAGCATAAGTTTTAGCTTTCGAACACTAAAGGGAAAAGACAATGCCTGGAAGATCCTGCCAGTGCATTTAATGTCATAGCAAAACCTTTGATGTTTGCTGAAGCACATCTTTGTATCCTAAAACTCCCTATGAGGAGCTGTGAGCAGGTGCTCCACACCTCAGGCCTGAGTCTAAAAAAGTCATTCTTATTCAGGAGGCGAGTGGAAACGTCGATATCAAACATTGGTAACCAAAGTTTCATGTGATGTTTTCACTCAGTTCTGGCAATTGCTTAAGGCCTACAGTAATTGAGCTGTCTAATAGTGGAGTGATAACAGATCAGTAGCATTGAAGAACTTAGGGAGAACCAAATACAAAAGTCATAAAGTCAGAGTTCCAATAAGTTTACATTTAGTACAGAATTAAGACATAGCTACCCGTTAGTGCTTAAAATTTTTTTATACTATTAAAAACATAAATAATTATTTTTAATGTTCATTCAAAGAGTTCCAGTGTCACTGGCAGCTGATGTAATTTTGTGAATGTTTGTTGGGGTCTTTTTCCAAACTGATAGTGGAGTATTTCTGCCATAGATTTTGCTCCCTATCAGTTCTTTTCTCTCTAACTGCTTTCATTGAAATTTTGGTTTTTGCAGTGAAAATTCTGTGTTCTAGTCAGTGAAGATTTCATTTCCTTAAAAAAGTCTTCATTTGCACAGGGCTAGACAATTTTGTTGCTGTGAAATAGAAGAAAATGTCTTTTTCTTTTAAATGTCATGGGAGCTGCAATGCAATCAGCTTTTCTGATAAGTATAATTTAAAACACTAAGAGAACTCTACAACATCCAGACTGTAGTTTAAAAAATTAAAAAAAAAAAAAAGAGAGAGACAGAGAGAAAGTTTCATGCGGTTGTCAACATCACCTTAATCCTGTTGCCCTTGTTTCCAAAGCAGTTACAACAGCCAGCCAGCCAAAATGCACCATCCTTAGAAGTATAAGTAGTAGTGGGGAAGGAGTGGTTGTTGTGGTGTTGGCTGGGGTTCTTTTCCCCAAGAGGATCAGATGTGCAAAATGATGCTGTGGTTGTTTGTTGTACTCCATTTTCCTCACTCATGGCAGTTCGCTCTGTTTGCACACTATGCCATTATTTGCAGGTGAACACCTCTGTCCGCTCACTACATGTGTTGCACTTCACAAAGCAGCACCAGTGGAATTTGCAATTGCATTGCCACACCTTGGTGTACTGGTGTGTGTTGTACCCTCTTCCACAGCACATCATGTCGCACCCGTCCGCGTTGGGAGAGGTGCGGTTGCAGAGTCGGCCCTGGGTACCGACGCTCCCTGTGGAAGCGTCTTCCTCACAGTAGTTGGGTGACTTTTCGATATATACTAAATCCGTTTCCATGGGTTTCTGGTAGCTCTTAATCTGCTTGATCTTCAGGAAGGTTGGCTGTCTCAGTCTACTGGCTCGTACCACCTCCACTTGAACTGCAGCATTGTATTTCTCTTTCAAAATATATCCAATCTCTCTGAATTTAGGAAGCGTGGTCCAGCAGGTTTTAGTTGTGCAGGAACCTGAAACTCCATGACACTTGCATTCCAATTTCATTCTCTCTTCGAGAACCTATGTGTACAGACATTTGCATATTGTTACTGCAGAAAAACAATATTGCAAGCCTTCCTAAACCTCAATCTGTTTAGTTCATATGAATATTCATTACTGCTGAAATTACTGTTGAAATTTTTCAGGTGCATGCTTTTAAATCTTCTCACCTCCCAGCAGAATGCTCATAACACATTTTGTTTCAAGTGGCATCTGGTTGGAAATGCAGTGTTCTGTCATTTTTTGGGAAAATATTTCCATTCTTTTTTCCAAATATTGGAGGGTATTTACTTATGTTTTAGAAGACGTTTCTTTAGAGCTACAGGGAACTTCAATTTTAAAAATAATTTTCATTTTGAAAGCAGAAAAAAAATGGGTTTGGGGGTTAAGTGGCATGAGATTCAAAATACTTAATTGCTTTAAGTAAAAACCAAAGAAGGCTTAAAAAGAAAAGTATATATTGTGTGACTGAATAAGCCTACATGAAGGGAGCTGGAACTAGATGATCTCTAAGGTCACTTCCAACCCAAACCATTTTATGATTCTTTAATCATGGCATAATTAAAGGGTTTGCCTATATACCTATACCTATACCACCAGTGGTAAACTTATGGACTGTTCCACCCACAGAATGTCCCATCCCCTTTAAAAGCAGCATTCATTGCAGTATTAGTCCAACCATTAAGTGAATAATCTGTCACAAATACATTTTTTCCACCAGGACAATGATAGCACATCATCAGAGGGAAAAATATCCACCGAAGGGTCCTGCTCAACAGTGAAAAGAGAAGTATACTGCTGTTGTGGAGGAGGTTGAGCCAGAGGGGTTTAATTCAGAGTCAGAAGGGACACAGATTGGTGGGTGCTCAGGCTCATGCTCCACTGTCATCCTGCTGTTTCTGCTGCAGCCAGGCCACTGGCACATCCCTCCTTCCCTGGCCAGGCTGTGCCCAAGGGGAAGGCGAGCGATGTCCTCCCGCTCCGTGTGTGCAGCAGAGGGAAGCCAGCCCCACGGAAGCGCCTCTCTGTTTTTCTGCCCTTGTGCTACCACTTAAGCCTGACCATAATTACACCCACAGTCATCATTAGCTTATGAAAATCAAGGCCTAAGAACAAAGCGAGCTGATCTTTCCCCTTCGCAATGGGATGCTAACAAAGAAATATGAGCTACCGAGCTTGTCTGAAAGCATTACTGATGCTGCAGACCATCTCCTGTAGTGGTTTCACTGCAGATCCCAGAACATGACTGAAATGGGCAAAGGATAAAAGGGCCAAAATCTGAGTACAATGGTATAATGAAGTAGGAGGGAGTAAAAAATGCTTACTTCTTCAGAAACTGGCCTTAAAATAAAAGCTGTACAGATCTGGTTATCCCTGCAAATCGAGGGCACCCTCCTGAGTTGTTTGAGTTTCACTTAAATTGTATGGTTTGTTTTTTCCCAAATTTCTGGGGTTTCAATATTGAAGAGAATATTTGGATTTGACTCTCCCTTACCAACATACGGTAGCAAGTATGCTAAGATAGCTGAGCAACCAATGCAAGGATCATAAAATATTCACAGTTGAAAAGGACCCTTCCAGTCCAGCTCAGGACAACTCTAAAATTCCACCCTGTGCATCCCTTAGAGCATTGCCCAAACACTCCTGGAGCTCTGGCAGCCTTGGGGCTGTGACCATTCCCTGGGGAGCCTGTTCAGTGCCCAACACCCTCTGGGGGAAGCACCTTTCCCTGATATCCACCCTAACCCTCCCCTGACCCAGCTCCAGCCGTTCCCAGGTCCTGTCCTTGGTCACAGAGAGCAGAGATTGGAGCTTCCCCTCCACTGCCCCTCAGGAGGAGCTGCAGCCCTGCTGAGGTCTGACCTCATTCTGCTCATATGTTAGACCTTCTGGAACCACATGCTTTACCAGGGTCAAGGTCAAGTTATCCTATCAGAGGCAGAAAAGGTGTTTCCCAGCAAGGTTTACTGAGATGGGAAATAAATTCCTATAGCTGCAACTGCTCTTAAAGAAGAAAATCAGCAAGGCTGTGGTGAGCTGGGCTTTTTGTGGACACTGGAATGCCCTGTATCACCTTCCTGTCTTCCATACTGATAGAAAACTTGCCACTTCTGCTGCAGCAGCAGCATTTCAGTGGCAGTGAGGAGACAGATGCACTGCGACATACTCTGGGGTCTTTTAGGAGTCTCCAGGGTCTGCTCTGTATCAATTTTCAGCCTATGGAAAAGGTCTTTTTCCAAAGACCCCCCAATAAGGTTTCAATCCTGTTCCACAGATCTGAGTTCAAATAATCTATTGATATTTAGACATACTTGTACATATATACAAACATGATTAGAAGTTGTGCTTGATATTGCTGAAAAATGCTTGGTTTCATTGAAACTAACCCATTCCTACAGCTTTCTCAACATTCAGTTGCAGTTCCAAGAACTGCAGCAAAATCCACAACAAGAGGCGGGTGGAGGCAACTTTTACACCTCCACCAAAGAACACTAGGATCTAGGGATTTCCAGGAAAGTATTGTCAATGGGATCTGTCACCCCTGAGTCGTACTCCTCCCTGAGCAGTAAATCTTGGTGAAGTGTACACATTTTGTCATGCTCTACATGTGTTTCTGGAGTCCACATTTTGGTGGAAAAGGCCAAGTCAGTAACTTGCTAAGAGAGTGAGACGAGGTGAAGTTCATGAGGCTCCTGATTCTTCTGTGGGCTCAACACTGTGGGTACTGTCCCAAGGAGCCTCTGATCTGCTTCCCTGATACACTAAGAAGTGTCATTGCTCCTGAAAGATAGACATCACCCAATTCAGTGTCCTGGGTGACATCTTTAGAAATGTGTATTTATATATACATGCCTGTTTCCCTATATAACGTTTGATTGCCTGTGCTTATTTAGTTGAGATGCTGACATTTATATACATTATAACATACATTATATGTATATTATTTATAGGCACTGCCTGGCAGCCTGTATAGTACAATCTCCAGCAACTTTATCCTAAGTCTTGATTTTTTTTTTTCTTTTTGCAGCTGTCTTTCTGAAGGTCCAGTTTTGTGATTTATTTTGGTGAGCGGAAACCTGATTTCACTGCTGTGTTTTTTTCAAACATTTCACTGTTTTTGATGGTGGGAGGACTTGCAAATGCAAGCCATCCTAGCCCAAAAAAAGCAGAAGTTTCAAAAAGTATTAATTCATGCTCCCGAAGCCAATCTTGCAGGTTTTTTTAATTTTTTGGAGGCTTCTCTCATGAATGTGGAATGCTTGGGGTTACAACACTGAGCAGAGGCCCAATCATCAGGTAGTTAAATTCCTGAATGCTATAATTTGTGTGCCCACAGTCAGCTGTGGGTATAAAATTGTGCCCAAAAGCTTGGAGGTCAGGGAATACAAGGCCCAAACTAAGCAGATTCTAAGCAATATTTTTTTTCCCCTCTTTCCTCCCAGATGCTGCAGAGAGCCCTTTCTTGCTGACAGGCCAGCATGCTCTGGCCCTCCAGAGGAATGTCTCTCTACCTGGTATCTTGAGAAGCTTCCCACCTGCCAGGGAGGTGCCAAGGCCAGATCTGAATCTTTTGCTCGATGCTCTGAATGAAGAGCAGCCAACATTTTGTTTCCAAAAAGCCCTTCCTGCTCAGTTTTCCTCAGCAAAATTCCCATCCAGGCTCTGACCCTGAACCTTAAAGGTACTTATTTACTCAAATCTAAGACACTATGCCAAGCTAGGTGCTTAATTAAAGATTGAAAATCATTAGCTCATATGAGCCACTCTCTCAGCAGTTTCATTTGTCATATGTCAATGCCTCGTATCTAATCTTGAATGCTTTACAGCAAGATCTACCTCCCAGAGCAATTTCCCATCATTGGGCTGTGCTACCTCAGATTAATCATAAGAACATTCCTCAAGTCCCTTTTCCACATATAGGCCCACTCCCACCCCAGAATGCCAAGTAAAATTTTTTAACTGCTGCTACTTTGTTAAATGAATTGTGAAATATAACATTAAAGATTCTTTAATCCCACATCTTTTTATACCTACATAAATCATATGTTTAAAATGCAATTTGAGGACTGTCTGCTGCCAGTTGAGTAGAAAAAGGCTTGTGAAGACCAAAATAAAACCAAAGGATATACATGAAAATAAATTCATTTTTCCAAGTTCCATATCTAGACCCAATTGCATAACATCAGATACAGTTTCTGTACATAGTAAAAATACTATTTGGATAACGTATGTAAAAACAATAGGTACTTTTTGTGTGTGTTTGTGTGTGTGTGTGTGTGTGTGTGTGTGTGTGTGTGTTTTGGCTTTCTCCTGCTGGTTTTCGTTTTCCTTAATGGAAATGCACATTGTTGGACCAAGTGTTGAATGTGACAAAATCCGCATAACTTTTTGACTGAAGTATCAAAAAGAAATAAAAGAGTTGAAGAGTTTTGCCTCATCAAATATGCAAGTGATCAACTTTCGTTTTGGGTAATAACTACCAAAGGAGATGGATTCTGGTCATGAGATGTCACCACTTCTTTGATGCTCATGCAGCTGCAGCCACGAGAGCTGATGTCTTGCTGATGATGTTTGGGCACTGGCTAACCCAAGTCTCAGTGCAGCCTGGGGCCCACCACTGCTGACAAAATGCTGATCTCCTAGACCCATCTGGGAATCCAAGCTCCGTTTGTTTGGGTTTGTTTTTTTATCTTGGATAGGCAGGGGTGTAACTAAGATTAGAGTTTAATGCTACTCTTTTAATGCAAATGTCCTGAAATTATTCTTTGTTAATAGCAGATCACAGAGACCAACACTGAGCAGTTCATGGCATGTCTCCTTGGGTTGTGCCCAGCCCTGTGAAGAGGGAGCATGGAACCAGCAGGAGAGGAATAAGAGTACTTCAGCTGCATGGTTTTCCTTCTGCTCCTCCTTGAAGCTGTTCCATCAAGCATTACAACAGTATTTATATTCTGTGGGATGTGGGATGAGGAACTGAGTTATTGTGTTTATTCCTCTTGTCATGCTCATGTTTTTCTTATTGTTTAGTTTAATGGGAGCAGGGAGCCTCTGCTTTGCAGTAGGTCAGTGTGCAGAGACAGCATGAGGTGGTTTTTCCCTGCCACTGACCAGAGCTGAGCAGGGCTGGGGACCATCAGGGTTGCCAGCAGGTATCAATTCACCTCCTCCTGCCCTCCACTTGCCTCCCTAGGTAAGGCATCCTCTTCCATAATGTCCCCACTTAGTGTGTTGAAAAAAGCTGAGGAAGGCCCACTGCACTCTTTACACAAGTTCTGCTCTTGGCTAGCTGGAAAGTTAACCCGGCATTTTGGGACCTGCTGCCCATTAGATGGATGTCCCTGATGTTATGAGGATGAACAATAGCCTAATCCATCTGTGTTTCTTCTCTACTTTCTAGGAGAGAAAATAGCTCTTTGAGCAATAAACTCCTGCAATTGGTTAAAACACTCAGAGTATTATTTTTACAGTGAAATGTTGCAAAGCAATTTTCTTCAGAAGCATCCTCCCAGTCATCCCCAAAGCAAGTGTGCCTGCAGTGTTCCACTCTCTTTTCTATGGAATTTGTTGTAAACCTTAAAGCTAAAATATCACCTGAAATAGTTAAAAATATTTCACTGGTAGTTTTATTCTGTCAGGCAGAACAGATGTGTCAGGTTTGAGGTCGTGCAGTTATATTTCACTAGATGCTTGATACATGCCTTGCATGCATTACATGGTATGGATGGGCATGCACATTTCTTGAATAAAACCATTTAGCAAGTCCTAAAATATTTGGCTATTCTCCCCTCTAATTTTAAAGCAAATTGTTCAAAAAGTAGGGTAGTACCAGATGTAGCTGCTGGCAGTCTGTGTTAAGGGTGTGTTTCTGGAAGAAAAAATAAGCTAACAAATCCAGCCCAACTGGAAGCAGGAGATCTATCCTCATGAGATTTTGAGCCAAAGCTTGCATATTCAAGACATATGGATAAGTCCTTAGTTATTCATCTAACCCACCCAAGCTGTTACACCAACATTTTTGAAATTGGATTTACGTAACTGTCTGCAAATCACTTTAAGTGGGAAGAGGGAAAGTATGGCATGAAGCACAAGTATCAAAAGCTTTTCTTTCATTAGTGGTCTCACAAAGGATGTGTAGTGAAATAATTTGTCACTTTAAAGAAAGAAACTTTCAGCAAATGATGGACTCGAGGCTGTAAAACCTGGAAAGTAACATTCTTTGCATCCCTGAAATGACTTAGGAAAAAAAAGTCACATTTTAAAGAGTATTTTAGGCTAATAAGAGCATAAAATTAGTTGGCTTTCATGTTTGAAACTGGGATTCATCCTCCACTGTGACTTCAGAACATTTCATTCAGAGCGTTTTTCTGGGCATTGCTTCTTATCTCTACATCCTTTCAGGTGACAGTGTGGGCAGTCTGCAGTATATTAGGCACTGCATCTTACAGGAATGAAATTATTAATTATAGTGCTTCATGTGATTTGAAGGGAGCTAACACTGTCTCACATAATGCACAGACAATACACATAAATATGTATAAATATCCATAATTACATGCATACACACTACATATATTTATGTCTGTGTATGTAAATATACTATGCCATACTATATTGTAATGTAATATCATATCATATCAAATCAATCATATAATTTTAATATCTTTATATGTGTATATACGTAATGAATGGTAATCAATAAATCACCTCATCAGCTATTCTACAGCCAAAGCAAGTGAGCAAAAAAAACCCCTTCCCAGTACCACAAGCCTATTGCACCAGAAACTGTGAAAAAGCCATGGCTTAGGTGGAAATGTTGTCCCAAGTAATTGAAAATCTCTTCTGAAGAAAGATTGAATTATTTGTTTTTTCCTCACACTGTTATTGTTTCATATGTAAAATAAGCTGTTGTCATCTTACAGGCATTCCCAAAAAAACAACAGGAAAAACCCATTGCTGTTACAAAGGAGTAAATGTTGGGATGGTGTAAGGCTGAGTTGCTGGCAGTCAGTGTGATGGGTGTGTTTCTGGACGGGCCAGTTTTTTCTCCACATAACCACAGTCACTGTCTATTGTAAGAGCCTAATTGATTGATAAACTGTTAGAAACATTTCTACTTGTTTGTAAAAGCTGCAATCTGCTACCAATTTGTCAGTTTGTTCTTTTAACTCACCCCATAAAAACAAACAGAAACCTTCATTTTTATAAATGAGATTTCCCGTGAGAGACGGTCATTGTTTTGAAGCTTTCAGCAAAAAGTTAAGCTTAATGATGTGTGTTCCCAGATGTTACTCTAAGTTCATTTATCCCAGAATAAAGACACTTGTTTCTAAAAATACATGGTAGAAAGCTGTCTCATAAAAAAGCATCAAAGCTGACTTGGTTTGTTGGTATTTAATTTTTCATTACTCTGTCAAAGTTCTGCCCACAGATCTCTCCGTAAACTTTCAGATTTGCAACAAAATGTTCTTTCAGTAAAATTTGTGTTAGACTTATACTAGTTCTCCTCTGGGGGTTTGTTTTCATTTACCACACTTGTACTTTCCATCCCGAATCACAGAGGATGTTTAGAAACTGACAGGGAAGTTTGTTCCTCTGCTCTTTCACCCCATGTGGGGGCCACTTTGCCTCCAAGATAAATCTTCTGCCAGGAGATTCTTGTGTCCTGGGCACTTTTTACTCCAAATTACACCAATGGCAAGATTATGATTTTGTCACTGGTGCTGTTTATTGCAAATTTATTAGAAACTTTGCAAAATTGCCATTAGCTGAAACAATTCTTAGAAATTCAATGCAAAGCCATACAGGATGCAGTGTGGAGCAATTATGGGATTCGTTCATCCCACAGTGATCAGAAATTCTCTTAGAAGCCTAAATGTATTTTTTTCCCCAAGGAGATAATTTATTAGAGGATTGTATTGAACATCTCAGCCCTAGATTGAAGTAAAAGACCCCCCAAGACTGTTTTTCCCCTCCTCTGTTTGCAAGGTTTTTGCAACTATTTTTACGGCATGCTGCTTGTTCCACAAAGAAGAATTCCTCTGGGCTCTGTTTTTAGCAACAGTGAAATACCAGTAGGCTTGCTTTTGAGAGCATCCCAGCAAGGCAAAATATTAGAGCCATACTGCTGTACTTACAAACCCTTCTGACACTCAGGCATGTGTGAGACGAGTGCTGGGAGAGACTGAGAACGGGCAAGATTTCTGACAGCACATGAGAAAGTCCTTGTGGTGGTATATGAGAAAATTCAAATTATTGTTCAAGGGGCTTAAAGTAGTGGCCAGAGTCTTGACTAATGATCCTAGCAATAAACCATTGGCCATCTGGGAGGTGTCCAGTGACAACATTAAGGGCCTACCACTGACTTCAGAGCAAGTTGGAAACAATTGTATGTGGGGTTAGTAGCTCTTCACATCCTTGTTTCCTCATGTTTCTGTCTTAAAAGGCTCTAAGATTCAAAAAGAAGGCCAAAAGGAAGGTAGTACATTTATTGGCTAAAAGTTGTTCTTCTTAACTAACCCAATCTGGTATGACTAAAATGAAATGCAAGTCTTACCATTACAGATGTATATGCAGGGGTTTTTAAATGGTGAAAGTGCTGTGAAATCTCTGTAAGAAGCTACAAAAGCATATATTTCCTTTACTCTCTTTACTATCCATTACCACTCTAAGGTTGAAAATACCTAATCTGAAAATATTTGAGAACTTCTAAAGCAATGGAGGAATTAAAAAATAAACTGAGTTCCTTGTGTTTTCCTTCTTACCTTTTATTCCTATTCATAACACAGATAAAATATCCCTACTTTGGCTCTTTATAATAGCAGTCATGAGCCAGAAGTTTGGCTCTGAAGTGTGCAGGGAGGGTCAGAGCAGGGCCAGGCTCTGTTCTGGAGGCCAGCAATGGCACCAGAGCCACGGGCAGGGACTGAGCCCAGGGGTTCCACCTGGACAGGAGGCACAACTTCTTCCCTGGGCAGTGCCAGGCACTGAACAGAGACCAGAGAGGGTGTGGAGTCTCCTTCTCTTGACATACTCAAAAACCATCTGCACACAATCCTGAGTAACATGGTCTGGGGGATCCTGCTTGAGCAGAGGGGTTGGACCCACCCAACCTTCCACATTCTGTGATTCTGTGATTTCTGGCTTGAGTGTGAATAAGGACCCTGTGGGGCATGTAAGAATGACATCTATACATGAGCAAACCTCCTGGTTTTAGATTTTGTGTCAGGTTCACAGTCCAGTCCAGGTTTACCAAGGACCCCCAAAACTGCCAGATTTCAGGTGAATGTAAGTCAGATTTCAAGTTTGCCTGAATTCTCAGAAGGAACTTGTGATTTCACACTGACATTGCAGAAAACTGCAACTGCTTCTGTAAGGGTCAAACTCAGAAAGGATATTCTAGGTTCCAGAGTTTTGTTCTAACCTTAAATTTCAGCCAGTCTTGAATTCAAAATGTTTAATTTATACAAATAGCAAATTATCCCAGAAGAACCAAAATTGCTAAATATTGTTTTCTGTACAAGTCTGAATATTGAGTTAATGGGAATATATATCATAACACCAACATTATTTCTAAACATGACCCCCAAAACCATCTTTTATATTGGCACATTCCTCTGGATTTGATGGATTATACTTAAAAACAAAAAACTACACCAAACCCTTTCAGTCATTCTCAGATTTTGAAAGTAATACAATGATTTAATGAATAGCTATGGGTATAAATAAGTACTGAAAAATGCCAGTAACAAAAAAGTTAATGAATTCCAAAATACTATTTATATTTTTAAAATGGAAAAAAAAATTATTGTCAGTATTTCAAGCCTTTGTTCCTTTCTTAAAATATGAAAGTATTAAAATGTCTTTTGCAAGAACATTTGAAAAAAAATTAGAGTTGTGAAACAAAATTTATTTGCATGAGTGCTGCTACCAGAAGTATCTGTAAAAACATGCACATCTTTGATTTGCTTATGGCCCTCTGCCTATGAAATTCTGATGAAAATAAAAATATAATGTGTTTAATAAGAATCAGCAATGTGGTCTAGTGTTTCAGAGCTGCATTTAGAATTGGGAGACCTATGATCTGTGCCTGGTTCCCATAATGAGTTTTTTCTGTCCTTGGGACTTCACTGTTCTCCATCTCAGTATCTGTTCTTGCACTTTTGTCTCTCTTTCACACTGCATCAGGATCTCCATGGGAGTGACACAGCACACACCACAGAGGATGCCAGTTTAAGCAGGGGTGATAATGCATCTAGTAGTAATAAACTCTCCCTGGTAAGTTTAAGAGCTGACTTCCATCTTCTTTTGCCTCCAAACACAATTCATGGTGCTGAGCTGAAATTCCCAGCCTAAGTGAAGTGATCAGACCTGGAGCTGGTCTTCCAATGTGATTGCCAGCTGCTGAATGAAGTTCTTTTATATGCGTGGAAGAAATTTTTAGGCAAAAGACTGCCTCTCAAGGCTGTTTGTCTGTTTGGCTCTTCATCCAGCTTTTCCCTGCACATCTGAAGACCTCAGTGTGAACTGTCACTGAAGTACCAATCCTGTCTCTACACTTGAGATTATGCCTCTCTCTCCACTCTAAATTTATGTAGTATTTCCATCCCAGTGAACTCTGGCCCATACAGAACCTTCGGTTTCAGTGCATGGCCAATGCAACTGTGCTAATAAGCAAGACCCAGGCAGAAAGCTAATTGCACTGTTTCTGTCACCATCAATTCTGCTCTCTCTGCCCAGTGCTCAGTGCAGGACTGAAAGCACACATGGTTTTAGAGAAGAAAAATTCAGTCTTACTTTGGGGACTACAGGAGGAGATTTCATTGGATTGATGTATTGGTATATTGTATCTTTTCTGCAATACTGGAGTGGAGGGCTTTTCCTCGGGGAAAACGCTTAGAGGGCTATAATCTCTCCTGAGGTAGGTATATATGATGCAGAAAGATTTGTTACACTTTTTAAAGAACAAGCTTTGAGAGCTATGAGGATTGATGGTGAATGTAAATCAGCATAGCTCCATAATGTTTATCGCTTCCATGACAAGAAATTCAGTCATGGTTGTAGATATGAAACTGTTTCTTCTTACGCAGATCTTTGTAGCTTTTTAGTTACAAAGAGACTGTTTTGCATCTGCTAAGAAGTGCGTTGTGTACTAAGTGTATTTCATTAGACTTGGGGTCAAATAAGTGATTTGGGTTTTGCTGGAATAAATATCTGGAAGTGCCACAGAAGTTGAGCAATCCAGACTACTCAGTTCTGCCCCATCACAAGCCTTGACATCCCTTGCTAGATTTTTTGCAAATTGGATGAAAAGCAGTGATTTATCATTATGCCAAACAGATCCAGCAGGGTCCTCCCTGTTATCAGAGGAGGCTGGAAAGAAGGCTTAAGAAGGAGAAATTTTTACAGGAGTACCTATAATACATGGTCAGCCCTGAATAAGAAGAAACAGCAAAAAAAAGTGAACAATAGATGCCATGCGAGGAGTCGATGAGGGATAACATCAGAGAGAGGCTAAGTTCTCAGGGAATGCCTCCTGCCACCAAGCCAGCCTCCCCCCGTCCTCCAGCACACACTTCCCCATCCCCTGTCCTTTCTGGAATACCTTTCTTCCAGCCTCATTGTTGTGCAAGTTCATCAGCCTCCGTGCATTCTTTTTGATTTCTCGGGCATCAACAAACCTCCGGGAGAACTCAATGCCGTATCTGATATCCGCAGAGCAGCCTCCCCACTTCCAGCCCTCCTCCTGGTTGTAGTAGCCCTGTTTCTCTCGGTCACAGCCACAATTGCTGAGGTTGCCCTGGCTGCAGGCGGCCGTGACAGCGTGTGCAACCCCGGCAGCAGTAATGGCATAGGTGAACGCAGCTTCCCTGCTTCCTGTGGAGAGAAGCCAAAAGCTGATGGGTTGGCAGAAAAGCAGCACGTACTCACTAAAGAAAGTACACACATTACCTACAGCAAGGGGGTCAGGCAGCAATGTGAGGAGGGCATTGCTCCTCAGTGTGGATTTCTCATCTTACAGAATTCCACACATATTTAAAACGCTTGGCTCAGCTTGGGCATATTACCCCAGGTATGCAGCCATGTGATAGTCCCATGTAAACCCTTTCACCAGAGGAGAACTTGGCAATGAATCTGGACAGTGGTGAGGTGAGGCCACAAGATTTGTTTTCACACTGTCTAGTTAGGATTGCAAGCTGAACTTTATCTGTTTCAGATGAATAAAAAGTGAGTTAATAGCTACCTCTAAGCATTGGCACTGCATGTAAAAGAGAAAAAGAGAACTGTTCTGACAACAACAACAAAAAAAGCCTAGGACACAAATGGGGCTGATTATTAATGTAACTTTATAAATGCTCCAGTAGCATCTATTAGTGATGCTGAGTGTAAAGTACTGCAAGAGACCTACAAAGACAAGAATTGGAAAGGTTTCATTTTCTTTAAAGGTACAGGTTAGCCCTTTCCCTTGCAGACTTCTCCTGTGCATTAGTTTTGCTGAAGCAACCCTTTTCCACTCCCACTCTGACTCAAAGCTCTGCATTACTATGGCTATTGAGCATACAAAGGGCATAGAAGTGCTATGACAGCACTATTTTCTCTCCAAAGCAGGAGAGAAACTGTCATGGAAGCACATTATTTTTTAAAAAGTTGTCACTGACTTCACATAGGGCTGGATCATGGTGTTTTGCTGCTCTTATTTATAATAGTTCCCCACAAATTCGCTTCTCAGTGCTTCCCTCTGTGTGTTTCTCTGGTAATAAACAGACAATCTTGTAGTGCTGCAGCAGAAGAATAACTGTAAAGAATTTGCAGAAAGTTGCTGTAATGCTTTAATGACCACACACAGAGCTCTAGCATCATTAGTGGATTTGGGAAGGAAGTGAAAGAAAGGAACAAATTTTCCAGAGGAGGCAGGGAAAAATGGTTTAGAAGTTAGTTTTAATTTTTTAATTTTTGGATTAATAGATCTCATAACTATTCTGGAATGATAGCTCCGTGGGGGTATTTGTGTGTAGGGGGGTTTATATTTCTTATTTTAATAGATAGCTTCCTGGAAGATTACATCATTGCCAGGTATGAGGAAGATCCCACAAGAAACGATCAGAAGCTGAGGTTTTGGCACCATTCGCTTGTTTCTCCAAAGCACTAAAAAAGAAACTTTGGGTAGGGGCAAAACAAAAGGGTTCTGTGTTCTTCAGCTACCAAGAAGGTTGAACTGAGGTGCATTATTTGAGTAGATGGTGCAGTTGCAGGAGTGCCTCTGCTTTCAGACACAGCAGTGTTTTGTTGGGGGGTGTACGATGTGTGCAGTCTGGTTCAGCGCTTCCCAAACCGTGGTCCGCAGAACACTGGTGGTCCAGGAGGCCACGGTAAAGGGTTCACAGCTAATCCACAGAGCCATATTAAACACTATTTTAAATAGTGTTTTCAATTAAAAGTTTGATGATAACAATGCCTGGTGGTCCATAAGAAATTCTGAGGGTTGATTGCAATCCAAAATAGTTATGGAACCACTGTTCTAGTTCCTAGTGTGATCTTCTCATGTTGATATTCACTCCTCTCCTCTTTGCTTGCCAGCCGAATCCAAATCTGGGACTCTTGTTTTAAAGTGTGTTCTGTTGACTTGCAGGATTTCATTCTTCTTCTTTTTAAAAATTCTATTTCTAATCCATAAATTGAAATATTGGAAGTATGAGATGTAATAGAAGCTACATATAGATACAGTTTGCTTTTTTTCAGGATGAGGGTAAACAACAATGTAAAATCAGACCCAGGGAAATTCTGGTCTACATGAAGTACATGCAGAAAGGCTTATTAACAAGAAGAAACTTATTCCTGTGAGGAAACATAGCAGCAGTTACCTATAGTTCAGTAAATTTACTCAGAGATTTAGTGACAGTTGCTTATATTTTGTGTTCAAGCTCAATATTTTCCCCATGTCTCCAGAGTACGTGGTAAGACATTTTTTTATGGCCACAGTTTCTGTGACTCCTTTGTAAATTCACAAGGCTTCCCTTGATCAATTTTATAAAATGAAAGAAAATCATGTCTTTATCTTCCTTTCTCTCTCCCCCATTACCATTCTACCCCAGACTACCATCAACAATAAAGGAAAATATCTTTCCTTTATCCATTTGAGAGCTATAGCAGTGATGGAATTTTCTCAAGTCATGGGACAATATCAAATGCAAACCACACTGACTCTCTTAAGAGATTACTCTTCTGGTTTTTTCAGCTCTAAAATAAGAAGGTGTCAGAAATTAGCAAGTTAAGTGGTCCTGCTAAGAATTAAGGTTTTGGGGGATTACTATTTTTTTTAACTAGAGAATGTTCTAAAACTTCACTTGTGCTCCTGAACAGTTTGCTAAGGTCCCAGGATCAGTGTAGTTTATCAGAAACTGCTGATGGGGAAAGGAGGAGAACCTCTGTCTCAAATAATGTCTGCTGTACACAAAGCTTTAATTAGCATGTCATCACTTGGAACCAGTTCTAAGCAAGTCTTTGTTAGGCAGCTAAAATTATTTAAGTAATGATTGCTGTGATACCTTAATGGAGAGCAATAATCTCATTTTACAGAATTTTCTGAGATTTCAAAAATATTCTTGGTCCACAACGAAAAGGAGACAAGTCTTTCCAGAAATGTTCATGTAATGAAGACATAAGTAGCAGTAGATTTGGGATTTGACCCAAATCTGAGGTTAGATTTTTCTTTTTCTAATGAATATCCAGATTATCTAGTTATTTGGCACTGTATACACTTAGTTTTTCAGTCTCAGAAGAAAAATTATCATCTGACTTCCAACGTTTTCTGTCACATAAACTAGAATAATTCTGTTGAGATTTTTATTTAGGTGAAAAAGACACTGCTTTGGCTTTTATTGCAACCCTTGACTTCACTCATTTCTCTGTTAGAAATGCCTGCCTTGGTGTCAAAGATGACAGTTCTGACTTTATACCCAAAACACAGAAGGGATGTTTTCATGAGTAACATGAACTAATAACTATCTGATCTGGTAACTGTCTGATCTAATAACTCCAAAAGGAGATGACTGCCAGTATTAATTAAAATTAAGCCTTTTTTTCCTTTGGTGATGGTGCTCAAGACCACTTCTAGCAATCTGCCAGGCCATCAGAGGAGTCTGTGGTTTGCCAGTCTGAGTTACTGCCATTTTCTTGAGTTCATTTGCATTCTAACAGAGAGCTGTACTTTAAAAGTGCTCTAATAGTCAGCAATGCAGGAAGCTGCTGCTCAGACAGATATTGGACCATTGATTCTTTAGTGCAAGTCTTCCAGCAGATGGGCAGAGAGGAGCCTTTATCTGTCTTTGGAGTCATGGAGTAGCCTATATTTTACCCGTCATTTAGATGCAATTTCTGACTAAGTTTCAGACTTCTAACTGAGCACTAAACTCAGTATGGTTTGATGTGGAAATTCTTACAAGCTCCACAATTGCTGTAGTTTACCAGACTCGAGTGTGCAGAGATTGAGCAGAGTATTTTGAGCCACAAGCAGCTGAGAATCACATAGGCTAAACACATATTCAATTATTCAGCTGTGAGCACAGGGTTAAAGATTCAACTGTTTCATAGCTATTTGCAAGAATCTATTTGTCAGAGTAACTAGATGAGAATTCTGCTGTTGCACACGTCATCCTGAAACGACTCATGTCAGCAGCTAGATGAATAAGGCTGCTACTGAACATCAGCTATTAGGACTGTAATTTAACTTGAAATATTAAACTACAGAACATACAGTGTTTGGCCATAATTTCTTAGATCTTGCATCACCAATGATAGAAAAAATACTACCCACTGTTGTTAAACAACACAAATTCTTCATGCACTTACAAAAGACACTGGATTGATTATATGACACAATACAACATAAGTCAATGGGAAAAAGAAATTAACCACAGAAGAAATAAAATTTTTTGACAAACCTACCCTTTTCAACAAGTCCAGCAAGCTGATGACAGATTAAGTATTTTTTTATGGCAAAAGACAATAGATACATCTAGACTAAATGAGTAAACTAAAACTCAGGCAAAAGCACCCTGAGCAATGTTGGATGAAGAGTTTTACAGACAAGTTTATTTCTTTTGTATATTTGTATTTTATTCAACACGCATATTAACAATTCTCAAGGAAAATAATGCAAGCTCTTCTTTTTGGGTTTGATCCAAGGGCAATACAAGCCAGGGAGAGCTTTCTCACTGTCTGGAGCAGATACTTTATTTGCATTTTCAGTGTAACTAACTTTGAGCTTCTTGGTTTATAAAAGTTGGGACTAATTTAATTTAATTTCTCTGTCCCTTTTACTTTCTGTACCCAGTGCGACATGTCAGAACTAAAAGCCACTGAAACCACTTTGTACAGGCAGAAGTATTAAGGCAGAAGATCAGGAAACTCAGGAGGGTCTATACTCTGTCAACCCTGACACAGGCTAATAAGACAGATGTTCCTTACAACAACTTTTATTCTTCCTGTCCTTAAGGATCTTCAGTAGAGGAGGTTCCAGGGTCTAGTCCAGTACCTCAGGACCCCGACTGGTATGTATTTCACTAATATTAACCTGAAACTGGTTTTCTGAGTGCAAACCCACTGCTTCTTTCTCTAGAGCTGCTCTAGGAGGTTAATCCCTCCTTCTAGCAGCAGCCTTGAAATATGTAAAGACTTCCCAGATGTGTTGCATCATCAGTTCTTGCCCAGCACCCCCAAGAGCTCTGCTCCTCCGCCCTGCTATCCCAGCTGGCTGGTTTGTCTTGCAGTGCTGGACATGTGGCAGGGTGCTCCCTCCAGCTGAGATCTTGCCTCCTTGGGGCCAGGGCAGAGGAGCCCTTCATATGCCTTGTATGCTGCAGTCCTGTTTATTCCTGCCAGCATTCCTTTTTTCACAGCACCAGGACACTTTTGACTCTTACTCAATTTGCAGCCATCTTCTGTGCAGCCGCTCTCAAACCAGATGTTTCCCATCTTGCATTTGTGTAGATGATCATTCCCACATACAGATCTTTGCCTTTCTGATTTGCCTCCCCTTTCTTTGCTTTAACTCTTTTTTCTTCTTTTCTGGATCACTTATCCATAATCATGTTCACTTCTGACTTCAACTTCCTGCAGCTTCCTTGTAGTCCTTCTCAATATAATATAATTCACAAATGCAATGATCACAGCTTATTCTCTTGGTCAAGCCAAGACTATAATGCTGACTGATACCAGCTCCAGCACAGACCACAAGAAACCTAGTCAGCACACCTTTCCATTTTGATAACTACCCTCTAAATACGATTTCTAGATGCTCTGCACCCAGGTGGCATGCTCTTATTTTTGTTATGAGAATTTCATATAAAACAGTGCCAAATGCTGCCTTCAAGTCCAAGATATATGGTATAAACTGCTTTTGCTCTGCCTCTGAGGCCCTTGGTGGCCACAGAAGGAAATTAGATTGGTTTAATGTGATTTGTTCTTGACAGATCCTGATTTACTCTTACTCATGTCCTTGTTCTTAGTTATGAGCTTACAAACAGGGATTTTTCCCATATTTTTTCATTTACTGAAATTAAGTTGATTGGTCCTACAATTCCTTTCTTTTACTTTCTTTCTTTTTTTTCCTTCTTTTTTAGACAAAGGTAATACATTTTTCTTTTCAATTCTTCTTAATTAGAGTTCTCTGCCAGTTTTCAGCACTTCTGGCTGTAAAGACAACCAGCTATAGACTGACTCCATTAAATGTTCTGAGTTGAGAGACAGCTAACTGGAAAGCAATCACCATGGACAAATGCTGCTCACTAATGTCCACAGGGTGCTCCTCTGTTGATGGTATTAGTTTATAACCATCTGCTCACCATTCACCTGTTTAGTGAAGTCTGAGACAAGAAGTGCTTGGCCTTCTTGATATTATCCTTGGCTTGCACTCTCCTCAGGGGTCCACTCCACTGAATAATGGATCAGCCTTTTTCTACATCTACTCACTGATAAAGTACTACTAACTCATTGATTTCTGTGTAGCCTTCTGTCAAAAAAAATAATAGATATACCCATCCATGGCTGGGAGATTAGTTTGTAGCACCGATGCTCAGAAGTGCTTCAGGTACTGGCTGAACATCTGGTGGAATATCTGGTCTGATGGAGCCTGCTGATGGTCATGTTCAGTAATGTTCTCTTTACCGTATTCATTAATTTCATTTTCCTCCTTAAACCCCTTACTTTCTACAACAGTCTAATTAAAATAGTCTTATTTAAGTTTGTTTCGCCCATATAGGTCTGTTTAGTTGAACTATAGCTAAAGTAGGAGTGATTACAGCAGCTTCTTCCTAGGCTGTCTGTGGTGTCTATTTTCAATTACATGTGGCCAGGACAGAGAAAATTGCAGATCTAAAAGCTGAGCATGTGTAGTGATATGACATAATGGCTTATTTACAGATTCTTCTCTTATTTGGCATTTTTTATCTCCAGGCTCCCACTAAGCTTTTATGGCTGGAGGTGCCAGGAGCTTGGCCATCAGTTTAGAATTGCTCTGTCAACTGGACTGTTTTCTGTTGCTCATGTGGATTTGTCAAATCTTCATTTAGAATGGGCTGTACATGAGCCAGAAATATTTCACACTAGCTTTATTGCAGCTTCTTGCTGTCACTCTTTATAGGCTTTTGAAAGCATGTCTATTAAAAAGAGATATTTACTCTGCCTCTCCTTTTCACATTTTTTCAAACATTTTTTGAATGTCATGGTTATTTTCTAAAGGCTTGGCGTTACTTTCTGCAGTGATTTCTGTAACAAGTCTTCCAAGGATTTACAGAGATTTTTTTACTTAATTTACCCCCTAATTTATTCAGTTAAGTCCTGGCAATCTTAAACAATAGTCAGCATTTCTGTTCCAGTGAGCATAATTCTGTTGTGTTTTGACTGTCTTTTGGCAACATGTCCCTTGGTGAAGTTTTCTGGGACAGTTTCTGTGAGGTTAGTGAGTTTGCTGTAATCTTTGAAAGGATGTTTAGCAGTGCCTAGAGAAATATGAAATTTTTGGGCTCTCCACTGTAAAACTGTATTTGTCATAACAAATATTTCTTACCAGCTCAGCCCTAAGAAGCAAACTGTATGCCATTCTTACAGAAAATGGTGAAATTGAATTTTAGTCCCAAATCACCACTGCTTGTTTTTGTCAAAGTTAAATCAGAACATGGTGCTGAGCACACATTTAAAGAGTGCACCAGAGCATGGCTTGAGGAGCATGAGGGGGTAGTTCCCAGATGCACTGTGCCTTTGAGAGGAGCCTCTGTGTGTGTCACAGAAGGCTGTGTTTTCACAATGCTGCTGCTAATACTATCAAAGTAGCATGTGGGAAGCAAGAGCTGGAGCAGAGAGATCGTCTCCTGCTTGTGTTCTCTTCTGGACCTGCTGATGTCCCACTGTGGCACTCAATGATTCCCTGCTGAATGTTTGGTGCCTTTTCTTTTCAACAATGACAAGAGGTTTGATATGTCATATGTGTGTGAAAGCTCAGCTGGAGGCATCTTGCACTGTACTGAGGTTTAAAAAGGTTCTTTGCACCCCTTGATAGAAAGCATGGAATCCTGAAGGTATCCCAGAGAAACTAAGTTCTAAAGTATTCCAATGTCCTTAAATTAAATGGGTCTGTGAGGAACCAGATGTGTTATACATTCTATTCTATTCCATTCCATTCCACTCCTATTCTATTCTATTCTATTCTATTCTATTCTATTCTATTCTATTCTATTCTATTCTATTCTATTCTATTCTATTCTATTCTATTCTATTCTAATAATTCAACTGCCTCAACCTGTTAACAGCAGTTTTTATGTAGGATTTGACAATGCCTTACAGTCTCTCTTTTAAAGGGCATTTCACTGAGAAAAAGAAGTCCAATATTTAGGAAAAAGGGGAGAGAATCAATAACTAGGAGGGCAGATAATTTATCTCTTTTTTAGGTTTCTCTTGAAAGTATTCTTGCCACATAATATGGCCTGTTAAAGGTTTCTGAGGTAATTGTGTGGTGGTCAGCAAGGGAAACATTGTCCACTCGGATTTAAGAAGTAGACAAATGCTTGCCACATAATTTAAAAAAAAAAGAAAAAAACAAGCAGAAAAAAAGAACTCCACTCTGAACCTGAGAAGAAAACAGAGGAGAGTACTAATAACAACATTTTTAAATACATTTGCTATCAAGTAAACTTTATGCTCTGTTAATTGAGATACAAGAGCATAGCATGTGGCTACCATAACCGCTGAGATTTTGAAGCGCATAGATTTTAGAGGCTTGAGCCTGAGTGAATCATTTCAGAATGGATGCCCTCTAGGCAGGATCCTACCAATCTAAGTTATTCTGTGATTTTGGGACTGTATTTGACTTTGCTGCGGACACCATTTCACAAATACTCTGTCATTTCTTCTATTATACTCACGAATATTAGAAATCCACTACCATGCAGAATCAGACCTTTTCAGTGGACTTTTTGCTGGGTCAGTATTTTAATTAACTTAAATCATCTCTGTGGTCTGACATAATTGTACTATGTTGAAGAGTACCTCTATAAAAATAAATCTGCACTGCCATTTGCATGAAGTCATCTTTTTCTCTGTTACCATATATCATTTCTAACCCAGGTAACAAATCCCAAAGGGCAGTGGTCACGTCCATATTGTTTTGTAAATCACTCTGCATACCTTGTCCTTTGCTGTAGGAATGTGTAAAATAACACCTTCTAAAGGATCCACTGAATTACTGGTTGTTGTAAGCACCAAGCTCCCATACCTGGGCATGCCAGAGTGTCTGTGGATGAGTTTCTTTATATTCTGCAGATGAAATTTTTGATCTTGCTTCCTGAGGTGGTTTAGTTTAATCATGAATATTACCTGGATGTTCTGTGCAGAGCCTATGAATGGGCAAGTGCCACTTTGCCCGAATTATTGAATTAAAATTATCTGAGTGATAACTGGACGAAACTGGTGTTAGACACAAATCTGTTTCTGCAAGAGGCAGTCCTTGCCTTAAGGAGACACATCTTTCAGCTGGAGAGGGCAAGAGAAGAGAGATATAATTACCCCTCTTTCACAGGGGCATGAGTAGGTTAAGGTATTTATCCAAAGGACAGAAGGACCTGCAAGAGGACAAGCTGTCCTCTTGTTGGATTCTTTTTCTGGGAAGATAACAGAGGACTTCAGCTGCAGTCTTCTCAAGTGATAACTGAAATACAAATTCAAGCCAGGGAGAGTATCCATGGAGCAGCATGGTGGGACAGGAGCCCTCCCAGAGAGGAGCAGTAGTCCTGGGACTGGCAATCCTCTTCTCTGCTCTTTCACTGCCTCAATGCAGCATTGAACTGGACATCTACTGCCAGAGACACAGGGGGATCTGACACAGCAATGCTCAGCATCTCAGTGCCTGCCAGAGAAGGACATGGCTGTTGGAGTCCGCTCTTTACATTCACACACACACATCCTCACATGCCATACCTTGTTAGCATGGATCCATATCCTTCCTTTACTTTTAATTTGGAAAAAATAACTGACTAAAAAATAACTAATGTGTTATCCCAGAAGAATTGCTGAGGTTCCATTTGTTCTGTTTCAGAGTAATTTCACATACCCATTTGGAAATGACAACATTTCTTGACTACTCCTTTTGGAAACATACAAAGCAAGCGTAGCCCAGGATATTTAGCAAGTATGAGGTTCTGCTTTCAGACTAGGTTCTAATGTGTATGAGATACAAAATAATTTACATCTATAGGGCAAGAGCTAATCACCTAGAGCTAAATCTGCAACAGGGTGGTGGGTCTAAAAGCCTGTATTTTAGATGTTCTTCCACATAGCATTTTCCATGTGGCTGGCACACAAATCCAGCCTCACCAAGCACTGAGAGAATTAGAAATCAAAAAAGCAAGGCTCCCAGAAGGTATCAAGCTGCATGGGGAAGCCCTAAAACTGGCAGTAGAAAATGCAAAGAAAGGGAGAGTCTAAACTTATCCCATCAGAGTTAAGCCAGATTTCCCTACACAGCGAGTCTTTCCAACTATGCTGGCAGCAATCATCTTAATGTAATTGCTGGGGGGACATGGTGGTTTCAGAAAAGGAGAGCCCACCCTTAAAATATTCTGACTGGGGAAAGAAGATTTCTTTACATTACTTTGTTGGTTTCATTGATTAGAAAAAATACATCCTTCAGAACATAATATAACTTCTTCTAATGTATTTTTCTAGGGTTGTTTTTTTCAGTATCATTTAATTCGGTTCTATCAAGTACAGAATTAAGATGAGTTTATATAAAGTACTAATTCTACTTAGTCATGACATTTCTAAAGTAAGATTCATGAAGAGTAGCAGTATCTTTTATTAAATTGAATCACATAACTAGGCATCTATGTGTTCTAGGAAGTGTCTAATATATATATATATATTAATTTATCTTTCAGGCTTCCGCTCTAAATCCAGACAAATACCATGAAATGGAATAACCACTGACCTTTTAGTTCTCACTGCAACAGCAACCCAAAATGAGCATTCTGTTAAATAACTATGAATTAATGTTCTCTAGAAATACCTTGCTCTACACAGCATTTTGTGGTACGAGCAGTGAATATGGAGGACATACTGTCCAAACTGAGAAATGGTGACAGCCAGACTAGGGGCTCTGAAAAGCATTTCAGGCTCTGGTTATGGAGAAACAGTCCCTGTGTGCCGAGAACAGCACTTTCCAAGCACAGAGATTGTTATGCTTTCTTGTCTGATGACTCTGCTCTTCAAGGTGGCCTTCTTCTGTAAAAGTGCATAGACATAGACAAAAGACTTACATTTGACCAAAAAAAGGAAAAATAATTTACATCAAATAGTATACCAGAATGTTGTCTTCCTCTGTAAAAAATTCTGCACAGGAACATAGCAGAGAAGCTCTTGCTGCATTTGCTGGGAATTGCTGTTGGATTATCTCCTGGAGGATAATTCTGTATGAAAGTTGTCCTACAAATCTGTAGCTCACATAAATTCCTGGCATGGTTTCTTCTGCCTGGCAGGATACCTTAGAGGACCAACTCAAACTCCACAGGCAAGTTACTTGCACTGTCACAGATGATCCATCCTGCAGGTGTGGGGCTTTCGTGGGTTTGGTGCATTCTTGGAAAGACAGAGTTTGGAAGGAGAGGCAGCAGCAAGTGCTGTGCAGCTGTTTAGGATGTTCTCCCTCTCTGGATATCGCCCATGGCAGCAGATGTCCCTCGCTGGCTTTAGCCCACCCTATCCAGCCCTTCCCTGGTGGCTGGAGCAGAGGGGCTGGGCTGGCAGACCCCCAGCATGTGTCTGTGCTCTGCTAATCCTGCACAGAGGTCACGCCTCCTGGGCTGCAGCAGATGGGCTGGGCTTGACCCTGAAAGTCACTGCAGTCCTCTCCCCAAGCTCAGAGATTGTGGAGAGCGAACAAGAAAGTTCTGGTGGAAGGGCTGGGTTGAGACTTGCCTTTGAATTTGCTTAAGTATTTTCCAAATGCTGTTTCACACTGCTTGTGTGGCTGTATTCATCTTTCTGATACATCTGACTTGCCTGTATATCTTGCTGGGTAGAGAGACAGGGTCAAGTAATGATGTCCACCCTTCTTGGTATTTAAAGGGTCCTTGCCTGGTAGTCACATTTGTAACCCCAGGGAGTAAGACACAGCACAAATCAAACATATGAAAGAGATTTAAAAGAGTAAAGAGCTCAGAGAAGTTTGGATAAGTACACAAAGTTTAGATTCTGATCCAAACCTCTCTGGTTTGCAAAATGAGTTTGGAAGCATCACAAGAGCAAAGTCTTTTTTTTTTTTTTTAGCTCTGGAGTTTCTAGTCCTGACAAGAGTTGGGAAGTGACAAGATTCACATAAACAAGGAAGAGTTATCTGAATATTCTCAGGACTCATGACAGACTAAACCAGTGTTTAAACTGTCCAGCTAACCCCACTGGGTCAGGTTATCTGATCTAGTAGACAAGTGGTTGCTGTTTGTTATATGTGTAGTGTTAAGCTTGTGTCTTGCCATGGACTGAGAGAGCTCACCCTAAAACAGTGATCCAAACCTGCAAGAGATTGACAAATTGTAGATGCCATAACAACCCTGCAAGTTATCTGCTGAAAAACATAAATTTTGTAAGAATTAAAAGACCAAATTTCTAGCCCATGGTAATTTTTTTTTAAAGCACTATACCCTAGAAAGGAATAATGAATTTTAAACAAAGACAAGAAGAAATATTATAGGTTTTTAAGGTACTCCAGCTTCAGACCAGGATCCAGGCTTCAGGAGCAGGAAAGGAGGAACACGGCCCTTTCTGCTCTATATGAGTATTTCAATAGATAGATTGGTATTAATACCAGTCTTCGAGATGATGCTTATGTAAAACTGCTTCTAAAAGCCACTAGCAAGTGTCTCTACTGCAAATCCCCCATTAAAGCAAGATACAGGTCTCACTAAATAATCCTTCCAGCCCCTCACTTTCTAGCAGCTCATTTTCAGATCTGAACTTTGGAGCTGACCCCTGTCTTTGTGATGGGCCAAACCAAAAGCCAGATCTGAACACCGCTGAACTCTGGGAAAGTTCAAATCTATCGTTTGTGGTTCAGGTTGAGCTCTAATTAAAACAGACCAGTTAGAAAGGCAAACGTCTTAAAACCAAAACAAAACAAATGTTTCACGTGAAAAGTTTTGGATCAGGCTATATGGTACCAAGAAGTCTTTTTGTCCATCACATGATGTCATGTTCTTCTGGTTAACACAAACTGACAGCATGCACATACTGCTGTGTGAGATATTCCATGCAGACTCTTTGAGTCTAAATTCAAGGTGAAGACAGTATTCATGGAAATGCTTTCATGGTGTGTAAAACCCATCAGCAATCTTTCTGCCATTCAGCTCTGAGGGTAGGCTGCCACCTTTCCAACTTTCCATGCCCATCCCTTCTAGCACAGTAGTCCAGGGTTTCTCAAAAAAGCGTCTTGCCTTCTCTGAGTGAAGCTTATGCCTCATTATGTCAGCAGTATGTGGGGTACTGCCACTAATCCCTGAAAACAAACAAGAAAGGGGTGCTGCAGAACCTTTGGTTGCATAAGAGGGCAGGGAAAACCCAGCTAGATCTCCTGCTCAGAGCTTCTATTTATACTATAGTTAATACTACAGTGTAATAATCAACATTGTTGATCAGTGGACAAGGGAAAAGCAAACAAAAGGGAAGGGAACTTGGTTTCAGCATTACTGAACTGCTGAAGTGAAAGAAAATGAGAGACAGCAAGGAAAAAGAGAAAGGGAAAGAGGGGAAAAAGTGTTAATGCCCCATCTCTGGTGTCAGGATGCTGCAGTGCACCAGTAGATAGAAAAAGAGGGAACTCAGACAGGAAGATTTACTCAAAGAATCACAGCCCATATACAGTAAGTAACCAGAATTTACTCTCCCAATGGGTTTTATTCTGTCTCTTATGTTACATGTAAGTACTGAACATCAGTTCAGTATTTTCTCTTTGTGAAATTTGAGTCGACAATTACCTAAGGTTATCAAACTTCCTTCTTCTGCAAACTAAGCTAATAATCCTACTAGGCCTCTTCTACTGAGATCTTTCCTTTTTTTTTTTTTTTTTTTTCAGGCCTGGACTCACTTTTTAGAAGACCAAATTCCTCCATGGTATTTCTTTATTTTCCTTTTTCTTTCCTCTTGAGTAAAAAGACTTTAACAGCAACCAGTTTTATTTGAGGATGTATCCCAAATGTTTATATGGAGGTTAGTCCCCAATCATTTCAATTCCTCACTGAAATTAGTCATCTTTAGTTTCCAGAGAATGAGGTATGAAGTGACTTACCCAAGGTCACAAGAAAATTCCATTATCTCCTGGTCCAGACTCACCACAAAATTATTGCTCTTACATTGAACTAGGAGATACAGGCATGTGGAAAATGATAGGAAGGAAATGATATTGAGCTTCTCAATGTGATGTTTTCATCTCAGCTTAGATAAAGAGAATAAAATATTTTATCCATTCTGCATGAAAACTTTTCAAGTTAAAGAATATTCAAATGTTTTCAGGCAGGAAAATTTTGGTTCGTTTTCACCAGTGAAGTTGTAACTAAAAGAACAATCTTACTAATTAATCATTTCTTAGCAATATACTAAATTCTATTTATGGCACAATTTTAAACACACCATAACAATAGAAAGCAGTAAAAGACCCTACCTAAGCAAAAGAATGAGACAATATTTTCTTCTGCGTAAGCTTTTTGATGTTCATGAAATAGGATTGCCAGGAACCTAGTTATTACTTTAGAATTTTTCTTAAAGCAAGAAGTAGAGAAGAATGGAAATCTATTCCTGCTCATGTGCTACACATGATAATGTATTGATGTCCAGAAATTCTAGTTGAAAGAACCACATGCTCCTTTGTCATGGTGACAAATATGGCAGAAAATCTATGCTTGTCAATTTGTGCTAATCCTTCTCTGAGTATGGAGGACCAAAAGGCTTAGGAATGAGAAGCAATCTGAGAACAAAACCCACCCGACTGTTTAGGAAATTTCACCACCTTTCACTTAATGAAATACCCTGTCTGATTCTGCTTGGGATACTGGCTTTAGCTAGTTTCCAAAATGTAGACATAAAGATTATCCTTCAGAAATGCACTGGCGAGTACCCACCATTGTTATCCAGAACTGCCTCATCTTAAAACAGCAATTTACCCGTGTTCTGTGCTGGCCACTTCTGATTTTGGATCCTGTCATTGCCCTTCACCATTACCAGTTTTTCCTGCTTCTGGCCCACCCCTTTTTCTTTCTCTCTCCCTTCACTTGCATTTATAGGTCTGCTTCACTGTTTCCCACTTCCTCACATCCCTAGCCAGAGTTGAAAGGCTTCCATCACAAAGATTGAAAACATACTCCATAATAAATGTAACAGGATAGCATGACCAGCAGGTCCATGTTTCATAACACATGCAATTTCCATCATAACTGAGAATATGGAGCAGGGGAAGCACTTGGTGGGTTGCTGGAGGTTGTGGCTTCCATTTTTTGTGGAACATGTCTCTGTCACTTGCTTAATAGGTGCACCATCTGGTGGTAATTTTGGACTCCCACTTCTTAAATTTCCAAGGAGTAGCGGTGGAGCTACGCCTGTGGTTGAAGCATTTATTTTTGGGTTTTGCCACTATCTGTCTAAAAGTCCTCAGCTAAGACAACTTTTGCAGGTACTACTGGTGATTGAGTACTAAGAATCAGTAGGACTTTAAATAGGGATCAAATTTCTGTGTCTGCTGTGTGGGGCAAGCAGGTATGACTTTATGAGAGGACCAAATGCTCCCCTGAGAAACTATACACATAGAGATGGAAACATTTCAAACACAAAGAGAAATTAGGTGGTGAGGGAATCTAAATTCCCAGGATAGGCAACAGGGACCCTTGTGCAGCCAAATTAAGATCCAAATCACCCTCTGGAAGGGTTTCTCTCTGTTCTTTGACCATACAAGGAATACAGCCTGACTAGGTTTCTATCTCAGACATCTCAAGCAAATGCCTGGAGCTGTGTGACGTGAAACTGGGCCAAAGGAAAGAAATGAGGAAGGGGCTCCTCATTTTTCTGCCTTTGTTGTCTGAAACCCTTTAATTCAGCAGCAGAGAGAAACCACTTTTACCTCTTGTGCCATTCCCCTCAGGAACTGCAAGATTGCACTGACCATGTCTGATGGAACTTACAATGGAGATCTCTTCTGAACAAGATGGTTGGAGGCTAAATCAGACAGAAAATTAGTTTCCACATTTTGGTGAAAAAATGAGTGAATGGGTAAAAAAATAAGTAATGATCCATGAGTACACTTTTTTTGCTTTAGCAACCTGAGCAAGGCCGTGAAGTCTACATCAGTTCTGTGCGTGTCTGTTGAGCTTCTGTCTAGAGACAGTATAGCCTTGTCCCAGTGCACCAGTGAGCTGTCTGGGGTGAGAGCAAGTCAAGAAGACACCTCTGCAGCTCAAGCCCATTTAACTGACACCGGCTAAGTCTTAGGAATCATCCTTCTCACACAATCCCAGAATCAGTTTGAACCTCTGCAGTGGAGAGAGAATTATAGATAGCAACAAATTACATTTGTGGCTAAAAATACTCTTCTAGGCCCACTCCAAGTGGATCTGGGATGGGCAGAAGGACCCATCGTCAGCTTGATCTTGCATGCTGGCTTTCACTATGTCTTCTGTATTCTGCAAACCACTTAGTTCTGCCTTTAAAGTGAAACACTTTCAAACCCTCATTAATAGCACTTTCAGTGGAGGGTTTAAAGTTAAGCACGTATTGGGTAAAGAAAGCACAGCTGGAGTCAGAGAATGACTACCTTAGAACTGCTAGATTCACTTTTTCTGCCTTCAAGTAATAGATTATAGAGTCCTCTTGCTTGCTTGCTTTATTTCTTTTTTTAAAATTTTCCTCTTCTATCAGTTATAATAATATTATACTTCACAGTATGAATGTCAGTAAGAAATAAACTACAGTCATGCACAATTTAATCCAATGCTAAAAGGTCAGGCATGATACGCACGAAGGAAATTTTGTCAATTAGAAAATGAGGTATTTGTCAGATGTAATATTTTGCAATGTACCAGTCACTTTGTTAGGATAACAAATTGCTCGTGACTGGAGGCACGATGGCAAACTGCATGGATCAGTGATCTAATCCTGAATGCTAAAATATTTGTTTGCAAACCAAAATGTGCAGTTAACAAATGCTGTGTTTTTTGTAATGCTTGTACATGCCTCTCTCTGCATTTCAAGCTTTTCAATTTAGAAACAGATAGTTTACCAAACAGAACCTATCCCTAAGAACAGAGGAGGAAAGGGAGGGATGCTGCTACACATGTAACTCTGAAGTCTAATGTTATGTTTAGCCTGTCCTACTTGATGTAGAGGTTGGACTAGATGACCAAACCTATCATCTGTAATTCTAGGGAAGAGATTTTGACAACACACTTAACCACAGTAGTAAAGCTCAGGGAATCTCTAAGGTCATTAGAACCCCAAGTTATTATGGGATCACACATCGGCAGGTGCTGTCCTGGACTCCCTGTCACCCTTCATAAAGAACTTTCCCTGCAGTGGCAAGGTTTGGCAGCACCTGCCTGTGTGCAAAGTTACTCTGTACTTAAAAAGTCAAATGTTGTATGCTTGATTGCCATTTAACCAATTGGGTTTTAGCTAAGTCCCTCTATGAAATTCAGCTTCACTTTCAACTTCTGCTCATAACCAAAAGCCAGGAAACTTTCTAGTGGGTCTGATGAAACTGATGACAAAATTTCTACTGACAGCAATAGGACAACAACTCGGCCCCTGTTCTTTTGGATTAAGCCCAGCCCCTGTTTATTTGACTTTTAATGTCATTTATCTTCCTGGTTTAAGCATGCATTATGTTCTAAGTAATTGACCAATAGGACTGGGATGCTGAAGTAACGAATGAGTCAGCGTTCTATGGAACATTTGTACTTAGCAATTTTATTAAAAAGTGATATGAAAAAAATGATACTAAATTAACATTAATCTTCATTGGAGGCACTTGGAAGTAAGGAAATGCCAAGCTTAAAGCTGCTATGCAAAGTTAGCCCTGTGTCCAAATTTTGGTACAGTATTCAACTAAACCATAGCCTAGAATTTGCATACTATCATTTCCACAGGACCTCTGACTGATTCATCCCAAGGGAAACTGGAAAAGTAATATGGAAAATGTTACCCTGAATAGCTACAGACAAAGCCAAAAGAGTTAAGGAGGACTTTTGTTCTGGACAATGCTGAGCAGAAAATGATCATCACAGACCCAAGGCCCCATCATATGTTCCTGTTCCCTTTTCACTGCACCTAAGTACACAAGTAGGATGATCAAATGCCAAAACTTATGAGCGCCCACCCCTCCCCTCCCAAAATATGCTTCTTTTCCAGAATGAGATTTAAATGGAACAATTCCGTACAGTAAGAAAGGTTCATTATGGTCCATTGAACCATATTTTGAATGATGTGTTAAAGCCCATCCCCATGTCACTCCATTGGTTTTTCAGAAGATCTGAAGTTTAGGGTCACAGGAAGACAGTGTGTTGTGTTTTATGATGTTTCCTACCAAGCTGTGCAGTGTCCTGAGACTTTGCATCCAAGAATACCCATGGAAGCATGAGTTCAGGAGATACAGAGCCTTGAGTCTCCCAAGTTACAGTTCTTGGCATTAATTTACATCAATGCATGGAACAAATTTAAAATTAAGTGTTCTGATAACAAAAATAGAATTGTTTGCAGTCAGGTATGTCAGTGTATTTAAATTTGTAAGTGTTTACAGAAAAGCACCTGTTCCAAGAATATCTTCACTTTCATATGAAATTGAGTGAAACAGATGCCCTTTTCTTAAAATGGAAATTCCAGATTTAATTCAGATCAATAGCCACCATTCCTCATCCAGCTGCAAACCACACTCAGTTCACCAAGTACTTGTATTGTACTAGTGCTGTGTTTGGAATAAGGATATCTGCCTTTTAAAGAAAGTCTGCTGCCAAATAGGTAAATATTTAAATGGCAACAAGAACATTTTAATGTAAAAGAATTTATACTATTCCTCACACACATGACCCTTGAGGGAAAACATACTGAGCTATACTTGAACTAAACAGTAAAACCTTACCAAAAGACAAGGAAGTGGAGAACATAACTTGAGATATATAAAAATCTATCTCTTCATGGCTGAAAATTATTATATGCTGCAGACTATATGTTATTTTATTTCTTTTGTAGGGAGACAAAGAAATAAAGATTATAAAATTAATGTAGTGAACTGACATTTTTTCTAGTAAAATAAAACAAAATTTATTTTGGTCAAGTCATAATTTACAAATCATACCGTCCATTTGTGTTTGTCTTTTCCTCTATGATTTACAATGTATTTTGAAAATACTGCTAAGGCATCTCTGAATAATTTTGAGGTTCTGACATCTAGGAAATTTTTAAAGCACAGAGAAACTATCACCCACAAATGTTCAAATTGATTCATCAAGCTGGGAATCTCTGCCCTGTCAAAATAGGATGTTTCTTTAAAACAACAGTACTTTCTTAGAATAAAAACATATTTTTCTTTTTATAAAAACATCCAATTGACAGACACTAAGAATCTGAACCTACCACTCCTACAATAACATGTCTTCTCAGTTGAAAAAATACAAATTCTTAGCACCTTAGTGGTTTCATAATTTTTTTACTGCTCCTTCACAACCTCAGCTACTGCCAGCTGGGACAGTTTATTTTCTTATTTTGGTTTGGCTTACTGTCTTACTTTGTTACTTCTGATAGTAAAAATGTTATCCACCCTTCCACAGTAAGCAAGTATGGACCGTTTGAATCAACTCCTCGATTTCCCCAAAGATGATAATGCAAACTGAAATGCCCTTTCACATACTTTGCCTTTTAATTGCTACATTATCACACTTTTTCCCCAGTGTTTAGCTTTCAGCTGAGTTGAAGTGCACTGAGAAAACTGTTCTGCTAAGGCAGCCTGCCTTTGAGGACTTCTCTCGTTGCCTGTAGCCAGACCAGCACTCAGGGCTTTGGGGGGAGCAGCTCAGCTTTGCTCCAGCATGGCCTTTCTACCTCTGCAAGGCAACAGGTGGGATAGCCACTGACACACCAGAATCCTTCTTACATCTAAAAAGTGAGAACAAATAGATTGGATAATCTCAAGGTTAAAGATATTTTAGTTTCTCCTTCCAGCAGCAACATGCTGGTTGTGAAAATAAAGGTGCTATTTGAGACATTTTAAGAGAAGGCTTTGCAATGACTGTTTGCATGGTAGTAAATCTTTCCTGCTAAGTGAGCATGCAGAAGAAGTCCATAAATTTTGGGGGTTTTACCTCTTTACTGCCTGCCTCTACCTGCCAGCCACTTACCTAGCTGCTAGGGGTGGAGGTTCATCATGTATGTCTTGTTTTTTTTTTTTTCATTCAAGATAATAATGAGAAAATGCTCCCTCTCCAAATAACCAAGAAATACACATCTTGTTATGCATCACTGTGCTTCTATTAAGAGTTATTCTTGCTTAAGCCACAGATCATTTAATTTGCCATGGTATTAATAGTTTAACTAAATCAAACATGCAAATGCAATGACTCCGCATGGCATCTTGGGAAATGGACGTGACCAGTTACTCCAAGTTGGCTACATGAGCAATAAAGACACAGTTTGTATTGGTCCTACATCATCTTCTGGAGCTGCACACATCCTTAGTACAGATTGCAGCTGATTGAATGCATCCTGTGCACCTCTCTCCTGGAATCCCAGACAGCCCACTGTACCAGGAGCTGAAAGACGATGCCATGCCCTGAGAAGCCACCCCTCATTCTGGAAGGCTTTTTATTCTATCCTAGCACCAACAGAGAAATCCAGTCCAAGCTACTGAAAATAAAATTTATTACTGCTCAGTTGTTTGAATGCCCAAACGACATTGTTGTCTGGGCCCATGCTATACAACAACAACAAAAAACCCCAATTCTTCCACATTAGGTCCAAAAGCCACTGTACAATTGAGGTTCCCCAAAGCTGACAAATGCCTAAACCAATCATAGCACCTACTGCTATGACAAAGATAATTACTGCCTTTCCGTCAGCGAAGTGTGTACTCTGCTCTGTATCATATTTAAAATAATCTAATTCCAACTCATTTTCCCCCTCCAAATTGTTTCCAGCTGTACAATTCCTTTTTTCCCCCATATTGTTTTTATTGGATATAGTGCAAGTTTGTAAAGATAGATTTTCCCATAATAAATACACAGATGTTAGAATAATAAACATACAGTCAACCTGATATATGAATATTACTAAGCCTTAACAAACATATAACAAACAACATAAATTGATTTTAAAAATTGAAAACGAGAACATAAAGTGGCAGAGAAAGAAATGGCAGGAGAAAATAAAGGCAAAAAATGAGCTAGAAATGTACTTTAGCAAACTGTCTGGATTCATTTATGTTCCCTTTATTGACTTGCTGATAGCATTAAAACACAACTATGGTTGTAAAGCATTCCTAAGAATGCTGCCTGTCTTCATGTATTGGAAGTTTTCTGCTCACATTGAAAGCCAAGCTTTCCAAGTTGGCCAACTCATACCACACTAGACACTACTGTGCTAGATTAATCCATCTGCTTGGACCCAAATATCCATTTTTGGAGAATAATGAGCCTCTCTACTCCTCCCATTTTTGGTAGGAAGTTTTTATGAGCATTTGGCTTCTCGGTTAAACCATCATCATAGCCCAGAATAAAAATTCCTGGATTCATATGTGGAATCCAAATTTAATTAAGCCTATATATGGCCTGAACCAAGAATAATTTACTGGCTGACACCCCCTCAGCATGTATGATAAGATGCCAACCACTTCCCCATGACGCCATCACTTAGATTTTTCATGCCCAATTCCCATGTTTCTTCAGGCCTGCAGCTCAAACATGGGATCGAGTGGACTGACAATGTTACCTGTTTCCAGTACAAACAGCAAGAATCACTGTAATTATTAGTATCTCTGCTTCAGAAGTTGTCCCCCTCCCTTTCCCAGTCTTCTGTTTGGAATTATTCATCCCCACCCTGGTTTATGGGTGCATATATACAAGTGCATGCTTGTAGAGAGCTGTGACATTATATTCTGATTATGTTTGCCAAATGTCCTCTTCACCTGGGAGTTATTAAAATCCATGCACAGATTTTGTTTCTCTCTAAAACTGTAGGGTTTTTCTTCTATCCCTCCCCCTTTTATGCCTGGAGAGTGGATAAAAGTTGAGTGAATGGGAAGAGACAGGAAACTTCTTAAGATGTTCTTCTCCTAAACCTCCCCTTGCAAGCAGAGCTGTAACTTCCCTTCAGATGCATCCTTTCAACACACCAGAAAACTACAGATCAAAAAAAAGGGAAAGACATTCAAAACAAAAAATCAAAAGCTCAACTTCAGAACTCACTTGGGTTTGGCCTACTTGTTAATATTTCCCTGTCAGGTGTCCAGTTTAATGATTTGCCAAATCACTGCACCAGTGACACAGCCAAATATTGCTAAATCGTGATCATTTTCCACATCATGAGTCTGAGAAAGGAGACAGGTACAGATCACTTTGGATATCTCAACAGATATATTTTTCAAAACAACTCACTTTTGCCCTGGATTTAGCACTGGTAAGAGCTGCCTGTTCCTAAGCACCTCAGTTTAAAGGATTCCAGTGAAAAGGGTCAATGCACAAATAATTAGCCAGAATAATCCACTGTCAAAGAACAACAGTAGGTTTCAATTCTGTTATTGATTCAGACTTCATACTGCAGAGCCTGCACTGCTTACTTTTTTGGGGTAGAGTTCTTTGCCTTCAATGCTATTAATGATTTGCAGTTTTTAGAGGTGTGTAAGTGACAAATTGCTCTCCCCATCATTTGGGGGAATAGAGATTTAGTGCTGGAGCTAGGTCAGTCATCTGATAGGACCAGAGGCTTTACTCATCCAGATCAGGGTCCCTGCTTTCAAAATGTAAGAATGGCAATTATCGTTTGACAGTAATAACATTTGATACATAATTGTTTTTTAATTAGTTTTAAAATCTTTAATTTTTGAATCCATTTGTTTAAGGGGCAATCTTTAAAGACTTCAAAGCAAAAGAATGAGTGTAGAGTACAGAAGATGGTGTGGGAAGCTAGCATGAAAACTAGAGATGAGTGCAGGAAGGTGGCAAACACAAATATGTACAAGTGAGAGCAGAGAGAAGTTAGTGCAGGACTGACCTTCTTTGGGGATGGCATGACTATGGAAGAGTTCCCAGCTATAAATATATCAAAATAAGCTATGCACACACAATGCTTCGTTAATTCAACCCATGCTACAGCCTTTGTTCATGCTAGTAACTTTGATTTCTCTGTCACTTTTATCTCTGGCTGCTATAAATCTTCCACACCAGCACAAATGCCTCATCATTTCTACAACTATTATTCCATCCTCTGGACTATTTCAATTGTTTTTAATACAGATTCCATATACTGTATTGGTGATGCAGCCCTCATTCACTGAAGTATCTCTTTGAATAAATAATTCCTCACTGATCCATCTTAGAGCTTAGATAATAAACTGAGCATTTTCCTGGCACAGTAGGATCCCCGGAAGTCACAAGGGGGGACAAATGTCCCAGTGTCATGTCTTCTGGCTTGGTGGTGGATGGAAGGCATGCATAGTTAGAACATCAAGGCACCTGAGAGGTGATTGGTAGCAACAGATGCACATCTGTTGGAGAAAACTCACTTTGGGTGAGTCTGAGTATTTGCTTTGAATTTTCAAGGGGGAGTGTTGCATCAAAATACAAGTTAGAATAACCATAAATCTGTACTTGTCAGTAGTGGTAGAGTCTTGGTCAGCAGCTAAAGAGTAGGTCCTCTCCTCCCCATGCAGCAAGAGAGCAATCAATATATCACTGCTTACTTTCCCTCCCCACTCTGAGACCTGGATAACTCACCTTCAGTGCTCGTGTCCCCAAGGGGTTCTGGGACAAAGCTTTCCTTTGGGGTGAAGTGAAAAACATACCTGTCATTTTTTTAGTTTTAGTCCTTTCTTGAGTGTGTTCAGACAGAACTGAATGGCTGGTTTAGTGTTTCTGTGGCAGACACAGGTGTGTTTTGTTATACATGTGAATATTTATGCTTAGAAGTATCCTGTACTTGTAATTAGTTGAGTTTTTAAATCTTTGTCCATTTTTTACCTTTCTTCCCCTTGCTAGTGTAATAACACTACTTCCTAAACCCCATCCTTTTCCTAGGTACTGGCCCCCCATCATCTCTGGGTGTTACTCCGGTAATAAAAAAATAAAGACTTGTGGGTTATGGGATCCTTTATAGACCTGCATGGAACTCCTCTGGCTCGGCTGGAAGAGGTCATGTAAACCTCTTGCAACTGTTAGAGTCTGTGTGGTTTCACACCCAACAAATGTCAAAGCAGAACACAGCTGCAACAGCCAAGTTTCATCTGTGTTTGGGTTAACCCATAAAAGAACCCACCAAATTCCATATCAGTCATTTCAGCCTTGCAAGAAACCACACAGGTTCAGTGAAGAGGTCAAGAATATAGTAAACATTTTAGCAAATATGGCTCAAACAGTGGCTCAAGAAAACCCTGTTTTTTCCCAACTTCCCTGATAGCTGGTCCATCCTCATGACAAATAATTTCTGTTCCTTGTAGCTCTTACTTTGCATAGAAACATTTGAGAATGACAGCACAACTGCAACTTGTCCTCTTCTGGCATTTGTACTTGCAAAGTTTTGGAGGAGGAAAGGAATTTCTCTGGTGAAGAGGATTGTTCTCCACAAGCACAGTGAAGATGGTGAGGCAGCACAAGATTCTCAGCTTGAAGCGGACAGCAGAAGTGGTGGAAAGCATTTTCACTGGAAAGCTTTGTGATGACATTAACTCTGGTACAACCCTCCAGAGTGGCCCTTCTCGGGCCATAAGGGATCTCAGAGAAGGTAAGAGTACTCACTTATCTAAGAGAAGAGCATGCCTGCAAGCTTTGGCAAATGAAAACAGAGGATGAAGAAGCACAGAATTCTTGGCAGATGTATATTTTCTGACAGCAATGTAATTCTGGTTATCAAACCGAACAAACATAATACCAACCAAGGAGAACCAGACCATGCTACTAACAGTCAAGACAAGTGACTGGATTTTCTTCTGGTTCATTTAAATTTGAAGGCAGAAGTCAAAAGCTAGGTTAATTCCTGAATATGATGCCTTGAGAATTTAATGTAAAGCTCATAGAATATGACAAACACTCTGGAAATGTCAGTCAACTGCCCAATGCAAATGGATTAATTCCCTTACAACACTTTACAGCTGAACCACTGTGTCCTTAAAGCGCCCAGACCTCAGCCAGACTCTCAGATTTGGATGTTCTTTCAAAAAATATTTGGTTCTGTTGTTGACCCAAACACACCTCAGTTTTTGGCATTCGTTTCGCAAGGGTGTCAGAAAAAAACCCCTGAAGTCTTGACCACCACTAACAACCAAAGCACTATGTGAGTGAACACCTCTTTGCACAGATGAAATTAAATGTTATGCCTTTTTTATTACAGTTTTAATAAGATCTTCTGTCTGACCACACTCAGCTCTGTTCGAAGCACAAGACTCACCCGAACCACTGAATCCAAGAGGAATCACGCAAAGAAAAATGGGACACAAAGAAGAATAGGCTACAACCCCACTGACGAGCTGGATAGCTGGATAGTATCACTTTGAGTGCCCTTGAGAAAGCTACACAGTACAACATGTTATCCCAACCCAGAGCAGCAGACAGGAGAGTGGGCAGCCCTTGTGGGAGAGAGAAAAGGGCAGGAGTAAGCTAAGGATACCCAGCTGGGTGATGAGGAAAATAGTAACCTCAGTGCTGGAAAAAAATTTACATAATCTCCCCTGTGAGAGATATGTATCAGATACAGGGTAAATGAAAAGGTATTGATTTAACTGCCAGCTAACAGCTCGTCAGGCCAAGGCCATGTATTATTTTCTTTGACTAGGTTTCCTGGCTCAAATCACTTGCAGTATTTTCTTTGCAGTGTGATAGCAACACTAAAATGTATCATTGCCACATATTGGAAGGCCAGTGTTGTATGCACAGTGCTTCCATCAATTATTTGTGACTCTCCCATTACTTAAGGTTCTGGGAAGTCTACAGAGGGATTTTTCTGAGCTGCTTTCAGTTCACTTTTGATTGGCCGTAATATTCACCACAGTTATCATGACAACCTTTAACAAGACAACAGTTGGAAATACTTTTTCATGGGCTGTGACCTTGGATGGCTGTGCAGGCACTAGGCCATTGCTGGGGCTGAAGTTGCTCAGACATGAGTGATTTCATCTACAGATCACTGGAGATTTCATGTCTCTTGCCAGTTACTTTTCAGTGAGTAGAAAGACACAGTTGTTCTGGAAGCATCGCTGTTGACCTCTGAGGGTTATAAATCCTTGCAGGACCTTAGCAAGAAAGGTGAAAGAAAACCACCCCAAACAGATCCCTACAGCACCGTAGTAGAGACACCCTTACCTACTCGAAGCTCTTGTCCAAAGACTGTTTTCTCTCCCAGCGCAGAGCAGTTCCACCTCCCGTACCGAAACTGGTACTGGCACTCATTGATTCCCATTTGTGCCCCTTCCCCGATCACAATGATGGCATCAGGGCGGCTCTGGCAGATCGCTCGCTGCCGAGGGGCCAGGCCTGGGATTTTGTTGCAGATTATATTAGCTCCTAAAGCCACCACGGATGACAAAGCTCTGAAGAAAAAAGCAGAAAGACACGTTAAAACCAAATTGAGGTGAGCAGGTGCTGCTGTGTGGCTGGCAAGGCGCTGTGCAGAAGAGGAAGGGTTGGTTGGAGGTTGAGTTCCTGTAATTATGCCAACTTGGCACAATGCCTCTGGTCTGGTATAGCAGTCTGGAAATTCCTGATCTGATTTGTGCCAGAAAAAACAAAGAAACTGAATTTTGGCACTTTTGCTTCCAGTCCTACACAGAGACATCAGCTTGTGAGATGTGGAAAGACTTATTCAAAATCAAAAATTAGTGAAAAACAATCATCCACAAATCTCTGAAACTCATGCCTACTTTGAATGCAGGTTCAGACTTAGTTTCAGTTACCACAGCCAGTTCATCCATCCCTCATTTGAAACTGTTAAGCACAATTTAGAAAATGACTTAACACTACCAACACTCTTGCCCATTATTATGCTCAGAGTATTGAATGATTAATGAAGTTCACCAGCATAACTGGTGCTTTTAGATCTGGCAAACATCATGGAGCACATAGGAGTGATCCTTAATATGTGCCATCCAGACTAGAAACATTTGCAGTTCTCATTCTTCAAGTATATTTTCAGAATTCATCATGAAATTTGCATGTTACTTGCAACTGCCATATGTTTTCACTTTAGCACATTTATTTTTAATTTTTCAGCTCACTTTTCAACATCTTCACAGGCTCATTTTTCAACATCTTTACAGCCTACATTTTAAATGGTAATATTTTGAAAAGAATAGGACAAGGATACACTTCTGGTGATGCCTCTGGTCACATCTAATGAGTACCTGCCAGACCCTTATAGAGATGCTCCAGCTGGCTCTGGACGAGCAGACTGACTGCCCCATGGTCCTACTTCCCACCTTGAACACCAGCCTAAGCCTTTCAACTCAGTGTTTAAAATTTCCCACTAGAAATGCTCCCTTGGGGAAATGCTGACTAAACAAAATTAAAGAATTATATAGGAATTTGTCCACTTCATCACAAGGTAACTGAAAAATTACATAAGTGCCACATTTCAATGAAATCAGAGTGATTCTTTTTGCCATTTCAATAAGATACAGTAAAGCCAGAACAAGGAGGGTGAAATTGAGAACTCTCTGGACAAAATTAAATACTGCTATTCCTGTGGAATGGAGATTCCATGATGATCCACTCTGTCTTTAATGGGTATTTTTGTGAAGTTAATAATTCATGAGAAATTCACCACTTATGGGTTTTTATATATGGCAGCCGAGGGGGGTTATGGACGTAGAAATAAGGTATCACACAGAGTGTGCATGCCCTGTTGTTCTGCCTGTTAAACAGAAGAACAAAAGGTAGTTTAATCTGACCCTCTCAGTGTTGGAGCAGGAGTGCTCAGACTTGCAGCTTTGTGTTCCTCTGGGTGCTGAGCAACAAAGCTGGAACATCAACTGGAATCAGAGTCCCTGAGATTCATGCAGGTTTTGAACTAAGGGATTTTCTTCTGACAAAAAGTATTTCTCCTCTTTAAAATTTAAAAAAATAAAATGAAATACTAATGTCTTTTAATGAAGACTCTCCAGGAGATGTGATAATCTTAAAAAGGTATTATGTTTGATATAGGGATAAGATTCTCTTTACAGTGGCTTATGACCTTTATGCTATGGCTTCAAAATCTAATAAAAATCATGGAGGAAAGTATCAATAATTTTTTTTTTTTTAATCAGACACTTTTCAATATTGAAAAGTAAAAGTGCTATTTTCTTTGAAAGATCATGGAGCTTTTCTCTCCCTGACTTCATTCACTTTCCACACAAAGTAGGATGGACATTCTGAAAATATTGCAGTAAAGCACAAAGGAAAGCATTTTTCCTGAATAGGTGATGTGTCAAAGTCAGAAACACACACTCTGAAGACACTAAAACGCTGTGCCCCATTCTTACCCTATCCCCTCCACCAGGCTTTGCCCAGTTCCCTGGGACAGACCAGGTGCCTAAGCATCCTGCAAGACCTTCCTACCTCGTAACCCATTTCCACTGCTGCTTCAGACACTGACCCTTCCAGGAAAATCTAACCCCAAGGAAAGCAACTCTGGGGTTGACTCCTAAGAAAGAGACATGCACAAGGCATTCAAAATTCTATTTGATGCTTGGCACATGCACAAGACACACAGTTCTGGTCTTGCAGCTGCCTGATGATCATCAAGTTACTGAGGCTATGCCACTAACTTACTAGCAAAAATTACATCTAAAAGTTATTTGTATGTTACATAAATACTTTTTTAACAATTGAAAAACTGATAAAAACTGTGCAATAACTTCCTGATATAATTTTTTTTTAACTGGAGGGTTTCCACTAACTATTCTCAAGTTGAGCAGCAAAACCTTACGACTTTCAAAACAAAGAAAAGCAAGAATCGGCCACAGCATCTAAACTTATAATTTTCAGTTAAGTTGCTTCCTTCATACACGTCACTGCTGTCTCATAATTAGGTTAAAGAGTATATTCTTTGGTCTCAAATCATTTTTTGGAGCAGACCTTGGTCAAAGTATTTTAATACAGAGGGTTGGTTTATTCATCCAGAAAATAAGCATGATCATATCTGCTCCAGAAGGCATTGGGAGGGTGTCATAATTATTGTGTGCTTGTAAAGTATTGTAACAATTAAACTGCAATTATTGGGGGTGAAAAGGGTCTTAGTTTTTCTGTTATTACTTCCAGAAACTTTCCCCTCTCTGGCCTGGACTTACCAGCATATTCCCTCAGACTTGTTTAGCCTACTTTTAAATTGTTACAGTGCCAAAAGAAATGCTGAATCATGAAACTGAGGTTTTTGAAAACTTTATTTTTATTAAAGAAATGCACCCAACAGCATTTCAAGCTTCCTAGCCTCTATTTCTTGTGGTGTCCCTCAGTTTGTGCATCCATCACACATTGAGGAGGGCTGGGCTGTGTTCCTGCCCATTGGCAGGTTGAAGGCTATATCTATTTTTTTCAAAGACGGAGATGGTTTCACTCTATAGCTGTCAAAAGGCAGATCCTCCATGCCACATTTGGCATCTTCTTTCATCTAATCTTTCTCTGTGGTGCAAATCGCCTTGATTCTTATCACCAGAAACTTCTGAATGTGGCATTTTGTTAAGATTTCTGATGTGGTTTACAGTAATTGCAACCATCCTACAATTGTCAGATCCCCATCATGGGACAGTCTCCACATGGTTCAGTGTTCTTCTGGGTCATCCACATGGGCTATCCAATTAGACATCTTCCACATGGCTTATCCAGATAAACAGAGTTAGTGGAATAATGGCACATTTCCTAAGGAATTGGCACTAGTGTCTGGCATATGGAGAGCTTTCACATTTCTTCATGCTTATGCCATTAATCCAAGGGAAACACTAGCACTGAAATTGAGCAATATCTATAAGCAGTTATGCCCAAATCTAAAAAAAAAACAACAAGGGAAAAAAAAATCAACAAAAAAACAACAACCAAAAAAACCACAGGAAAAACCCAAACAACCCAACAACAAACAAACAAACAAACCAAAACACACTCCATCAAACAAAAAAAAACCCTCATATCTTGGCTTGGCTTGGATAGGACCTTACAGTTCAAATTTCCATCAAATTAAACCTGATGAACAAGATTTGGCTTGGTTTCTGCATAAGAATTCTGAAATGTCAGGTTTTTTACCCTTTGAAAAATAACTAGGACTGTGTCACAGTAAGCAGAAATTCATGCTGGTGGGAGACAAGTTTCAGCTTATTTTCTGAAATAATATTTGCTTACTTATGCAAAGACAGATGAATCCTGTCACAAAAAGAAAAACTTCTCACTCCAAATGTATTTCTGGTTACAGTTGTATCTCCTCTGCAGGACCTAAGCAACTCTAGCTTCCCTCTTCACAAAGTGAAATGAAAATTATTAGATATTCTAAGGAAGATATAAAAGTAAAGGTCTTTGAAATGCTTCAGAAATTAAACACTACGGCCACTAGAGTTTTAAGAACTGCTTGTTGGAAGAGAAATATATTCTTCTTTCCTGATAGCTTGAGTCTCCATTTTGTATTTGCAAAAGCAAGCATTCACTTAACTTGAGCTCGAGTTATTTCATTGATTTCAAATGTTATCATGTCCTTGTAATTTCTGCTTAATTTTACATATAAGAAGGTCCTCATGTGGACTGCAGTTTACAGAGTCTTTGCACAAGTGGAAAATATATAGAGAGTAAATCCTCGTAATGGACAGCTGTACAACCACACGAGAAGAAAAAAATCTAAATTTTACTCTTGTTAAAAGAATCTGAATTTTGATAAAATTATGAAACAAAGCTATCTACTTATAGATGAAGAGCCGTAACTAACCAATCTTTGGAGTTGTCCCCAAGCTCCTGCACAGGCACAGATGTGTACTGAGATTTCTCCAATGAGCTTAATATACCATTCTAACAAATACATGTCAAAAGATGTAAAATAAGAGATTAAACCAACAACATATTGCATACAGATGAAACACTTAATCAAGTTGATTTTAACCTTTCGGCTAAAAAGAACATTAAAAATTGCTTTAAAAATTCTCTGCCAGTCTGTGTTCCCTGAGCAAATTACATTTTATCGGAGCCCATGACTGGCTTCAAGAACTTCCTCTCCTCCCTCACTTGAATTCCTGGCTGCACAACAGCACAGTGCACACTTCCCACCAAGCCAGTCCTACTGCAAGCCCTTGGATAGGCAACCATAGGGTCACTGTGATCCCACCCCAGCTCTGCTTCTTGATATTCACCTGAAACTGCTGTTGGGCAGGGGGTTTGTTTTCAGCAGGAATGAAGGCACTTAGCCACATGAGCCCCATTAACAGCAGGGGAGTTGTGCAGCTTTTTGGCACACTGTACTGAAAACTTGCCCCACCATCTCTGACAAAAATCCACATAGTGGGCTCTTTGTTAACAGGAACCACCGAGGTATTTTGTGGTGATACTGCGACACATCTGAAACTGTACACCACTACCAAATGGTTGACTTAATTAAGAATTCCTAAGTAAATATTTTGAGTGCATATCAGTTGCAGAAATTGGCAGGAGTGTCCTGGGCTCTGAATGCCATCTGCATATGTTTAGGCTTTCAGTTTTGTTTTCCACCCAGGCTTTGGGAAATCATTGTTCAGCGCATGTGTTATTGAAGCAGAAATCCAGTAAAGCTGTGTGGTACAGCCCTGTGGTGCCCTCCCCTCTGCTGGGACTCTGGACCTTGGGCTGCACACAGCAAGGTGTTCATTTCCACCAAATGAGAAGCAGGGAAGCACACCCAAAAAAGTACCTGATACCTATGCAGTGCGTTTGTTGGCATGGTCAGGAATGAAAGTGGTGAGATAGGTGAGTTGAGGGATGACACACAAGGGCAGAGGATGCCTTGAGTTAAACGCCTGCTTGGGAGAGGAGTGGGGGTGTGGCCCCCATCCCTCTATGCCATAGTGATGGGGGTACACTAGCAAAGGCTTGGATCACACCCTCCCCTACCTGCCAGCCGGGATGGGTGCTATGAAGCCAGCAGTGAATCATTAGGCTTCAGCAAGAAGGAGGGGAGATATCGCCTGGGATGCCATTCACAGATTGGCACCAGCAACCAGCACCACCCTCCTTCAAATTCCTACTGTTCACTGAGCAAGAGAAATCTGATTTTGACACGTATCTTATTAGTTGTGTGACTGGCCCACTGCAATAACTTTTAATAATCTTTCCGTGAGGCAACACTAGATATGTAACAGTAGGATATCTTGAAGACTGTTACATCTGTAGTTAACCTGTATTCAACTTTTTTACACCAAAGAAAGGCTCAGGGAGAACAGAAATGCCTCACGGGCCTCATGTGTCCTATTTTAAAGGCCATACTAGCAAATGTACATTTCCATTTTCATGGGACATTCAGTGCTCTCCAGAATTTTTGCAGCAAATTACTGCATAATGAGGATTTTCTTTCTTGTCTCGAATCACTTTATGGGCATCTTGTTATATGGTGGAAAACACATCCTGAGATATTAAAATTTATAAAAATAAAATCCAGTGTTAAAATAGCTGAAGTGTGGCAAATAATGATTCCAAAGGAATTTGTGTTTCAAGTGTTTGGTTTGCTAAACCAGAGAAAACTGATAGGTCAGTGTTGGAAAGCTGTAGGAAGGCAGTAATTCTAGCATTCTCCTGGGAAACTCATGGAAGGCTGGAATACTTCTGCTTTGGTCTTGACAGTGATGAAGGTGGTGACATACATAGTGTAATTGAACTTATCCGAATAGGCTTAATGAAAAATGCTGCTGATATAAAATTATTTGATTCCTTTTACAAACAGAACTTTATCAGATTTAGAAATCAAACTAAATACCTTTTCTTTTTTACACAGGGTTTTTTTCTGTTGTTTTGCTTTTGGGGTTTTTTCTTGTCTCTATAAACACCATTAGCAGGACTTACTAGTTCAGTTCTGCAAACATGCACATGCCTTACCTTGCAGAGTACCAAGCAGCTTCCACCCTCAGTAACAACAAAGTCCATTCCTCAGTGCCAAGATGCCCCTTAAACACACAGAGCTGGTGTTGATGTCTAGCACTATAATTTGCTTTCCACCCCTTCACCACTATAAAGAGCCACACTGATATCTGACAGGGAGGCACAGAGCTGTTTGGTGAGCTGCAACCCACCACTGTGGAAAGCAAAGTTACCTTGCAGAATAACTGGGGTGGGATATTGCAGTTCTCCTGGCATGGAATGCAACTTTGAGATACCAAAGTGGCTGGAAGGGATAACTCACAGATTTTCTGTGTCTGTGAAGAAACAGTTCTATATCATAGAAAAATAAAAATTTCACACTTCTATATGTGAAGTCCATGGTTTTGTCATCTTTTCCATATAGTAAATAAGAATAAATAAGGTTTGTCCAATTACAGACGACATATATATAGATATGAGCAGTTTCCAAACTTTATCAATTCCGAGCCTTAATTAAACTTATGTGAAGTGCATATTTTGGCTCTGACCAAAGTTTAGCAGTCTGTTCTGTTTGGGGAACTGATAAGAGGAAGAAAGAAACAGGTAGTCTTCAGGCAAAGTCCAAGATTTAACAAGACCATACCCTGCTTAATTTGTGAGATCTGGTGAAAGCCTGCCACAGTCCTACCACGGATGTCCTGCACAGAAGCAGCCTTCTGTGGGTTAGCTCATTCTAAAATGCCAGGTATGTATTGTGGCTTTAAAATATTCAAGGTAAACTGTTACTGGAATTTATCTTAAAATATATGCTTCATGATGTTTTTCATTAACCATTGATGAAAAAACTTAACTTTTTAGCTTTGTGTGCATAGGGTTTTCATGAATGTGATACAAAAATCGAAAGAGGAAAGCATGCAACAATGGGTCTACGGTACAGGAAGACTCTTCCTTCTCGAAATGAAGTCAGCTGGCTTTACTGCTGTCATGGTTCAGGTAGGAACTAATTTTTGTTAGTCAGGATCTGAGCAACCAATGAGAAAAAATTCTGAAAATCTAACAGTGAGCCATCATGTTGGAGAATTTAGTCTTTTATGTTAAAATGTTGATACTCCATTGCAGTGTCTGTTATGCATGAAGATCAAAGTCTGTATGCAGTTCTGAGGTACACCTGAGAACCCATACAAAGTTGTCTCTGATGTTCTTTTATTATTAAGGTGGAGAGGCCACACTGACGCTTCCCATAATGTGGACTTCAGATAAAACGAGCACTGATGGCAGTTATTTTTGCATAGATATATGACCACAAAACAAGACTTACTGGTTTTGAATTAGCAGTAGAGGAGAAAAAAATTAAATTCTCTCTGTCAGTGACATTGAGTTTTTATCCACTGAATACCCCACTGTAATGAGCCATGATTTATTTCTTTTATTGCTTCCCTCACCATTGTTGTCATGGTGCTAAATCTTTCCTAAAGCCATAAAAAATCAGGATATGGAATTAAGTAACACGCACAAACAAAATTAAAGCAAAAAACCCATAGGCTTGGTGCTGCCAAGTTTACTTACTGGCTCCTACATCTGGAATGGGACCATTGCTCAAACCAGCTGAGTGTTTGTTGTTCTCATCTCCTCTGAATACCTCACTTCAGGCAAGACCATTGTCAGGGGGGACAAGGAACAGAATTAGTTATTTCAGTGTTTCACTACTCTGTTGAAGCTTTGGGATGACAGACCATCAGAAGGGCAGCTCCTCCTGCTCTGGTGTGCAGCGGGCAAGGGAGTGAGTGGAGGTGTGAGGACTGGGCGCATCCTTGGCACCACCCAAGTGGGACCAGGGAGATCACTGGCACCTTGACATAGTCACAGCTTGGTTTTGAAGCCTTGAGTCCTCGTGATTTTCCTCCTCACACACTTTCACTTTTATGTCAAACTACAGTAGTTGGGGGACACACATTCATAGTGAACACACTTGCATTGCTCTCAGGATGTGGGAAAAACTGGGAAAGAAACACAAAGTCTCAGTAGCAGAAATCGTGGGCCTCTCGAGGTTGGGCATGAATGGGTAAGAATGGGGAAAACTGTGGGGTTTTTAAAATGTCTTAATATTTCATTTCAGAGTTTATTCCTTCACAGGAGAACTGGAATATCCCACTGGATATGGGTGGTGTGTCTGCACAAGGCTGGGTGCTGGTGCAGACGTACCTCTGTCTGAGACATGGCTTGAATGTACAACTACTCTCCATCTCCAGCACCAAGGACAGGAGGGAAGATGTGCTTTCTATATCACCTCGGAAAGCAACAGGCACAGCTCTGCTCCTCAGAATCATGGTATGGTTTGGGTTGGAAGGCACTTTAAAGCCCATCCTGTCCCACTCCTTGTCATGGGAAGGGATACCTTCCACTATCCCAGGTTGCTCCAAGCCCTGTCCAACCTGGCCTTGGACATTTCCCAGGATGGGGCAGTCACAGCTCCTCTGGACAACCAGTGCCAGGGCCTCATTTACCGCTGGAGCAGGTTGCTCAGATTGATTGCCTGGGTACATGCTCTGCTCTGAGGTTTGGCAGGTTTGGCAGCCTGGAGGCTGTGCTAGGGCTGGACAGGCAACTTTAAATTACTTCCTTGGGCTGGCTGCAACTTCAAACAAAAGTGCCCTGAAAGTCCTTTTCAGCCTGCACAGCTCAGCTAAGCTCTTGCAAAGCCTTGATTTAGGAAGGAAAATGCTTTTAGGACCACCTTACTAAATACAAAAGATACATCATGGATTTCAAGGTGCTAGATGTGTGGCTGACACCCTTTGTGTTTTCCTGGTCATGTAGTTCTATTTAATTCCACGGAAAATTTGTTACTTAGCTGCAAGTCAGCCCCAGTCAATGTACCAGAATATGTCCCAGTACAAAGACTTCATGCTAAACAGCAGATCCCAAAAAAAATTAAGAAGGTAGAGGTGTTACACTAAGGAAGTTGCCTAAGAAATACAGAGTGCAGAAATGCTACATTTGGTAGGTTTTGTAGACTTTTAATTAATAGTTATTGAAAAGAAAAATAAAAAACTGCAACATAGTTTTAAGTAAATAGCAAATGGCACTTGGAAATTTTTTTTAATAGTCTCTTAGTGTGTTAACTAATTTTGTCTCTCATTTTCTGAGTCTGTTCCCTGATGAGAAAATTATTTGCAGCCTTTCTTGTACCACCACACCAGCTATAAGCAAAACTGCTTGGCACTTCCATGGAGCAGGCCTGCATTCCCTGCATCCAGCAAAACTCCCACTAGCTATTGGTGATCATACAAAGGGAAATTCTGATCCATCAGATAGATAATTTATGGTTAGCTCCTTACATGAATTATCCTACTGAAGTTATGAGACAGTTTGTCTGCTTAAGATTATACATGCTGGTTAGACATGTAGACAGGGTTTGATCACCAGTCTGATCAGACCTTCAAATCTGTACCTAAAAGTTGAATATTACTATAAAATAGCTGCAGCCTGATAAAGTCTCAAGTGTGGAAAAAAGTGGGGAACCCCTCAGAAACTGCGGAATACAAAAGTATATCCCCTATGCAGATTTCCAAGAATTTAAAACATTATTGTATGCAGCATGTGGGCTTTCTGTGAACAAAAACTCTCTGTTTTATAATCTGAACTGTCAACACTGGCACAAAATAATGTGACACCAAACAGGGTGTCTATGAATGTCTAAGGTTTCTTTCAGCTACTAATTTCAAAATTTTAATTTTGAGTGATGTAAGAGGCCTGGTAAACCACACAGTAACTTTTCTAGTTCCCTGGCTTGTTAAGTCTATTCCAGGTGTTCAGAAGGATTAGCAAAAGCCATTTTGAACTGTTTTTCTAGAGGGAGTTTCTAAATTTGGTATGCAGCCATAAAAATCGTGCATCTGTGTTATTATCCCAGTGGCCCGTGCTGGGTGTGTCCTTGGTGTTTTGCAAATCGCTATAAGCTTGTGAAAGCAGCTGGATGGAATACTTCTTCTAAAATCCTCTCTCAAAAGATCCTGCACACACTGTCAAGCATACACACACAGGCATTTACCTGCCTTTTTGTTAGGTGTCATATTGACCCCAATTTAGCTGCCTCTTTGCCTTCAAACTGAAGATGCTGCTGACTATGGGTATCTTGAATTTCTTTTTCCTCCGGTTCTCTTTCTGAATCTAATAATTTGAAAAAATCCCTTTATGGACATGCAATCCAAAGAATGAAGAGATTTAAAGAGGTAAGTGATAAGGATTGTTTGGGATTAACAGCTGAGCCTGCAGAGGTAGTACTAAAACAGCTCTACCCAATCGCATGCAATCTGTAAGGGCTATAGGCAGCTGGTGGCATACACAGTCAGCCAGTCAGAGCAGGTTAAGCCAGGCTTAACAGCTACATCTGAGTCACACTCTAGACTTCGCCTTCAGTCAGTCCCACACTCTCACAGAAATCTCCTTTCATCGCTAACTAATTACTCTTGTTTTTCTCCCTGATGCTACCATTCTTTTGCCACTGATCTTTTTAACTTTTTACCCTTGGATAAAACATGAATTGAAAGAGAAGTGTTAGTTTTCTGTCTGCATTACATTTATCTGTTCCATGGGAGAAAACCTTAAGCTAACAGCAGCATCACAGACTATTAGGAAGCTGAGAAATTATCAAAGTTTCATAAAACTCTATGGCTTAAATATATTTTAAGCACTACGGCATACTCAGAAGAAGAGTTTGTTTAAAAGGGTTGTGGTCATAGGCAAGGACAGCCATGGACATTCTCTAAGATGTGGAGTCTGCAGCCTGCCCCTTCAGTTCCCCCAGTGGTTACCCCAATGATGTGATATGCCTTTGTACATGGTGTTAGGCCAAGAGCACGCCTGTCTGTAGGCACTACAGCAGAACTCCTGCCCCAGGGGATCTGAAAGCACATGCCAAGGCATGTCAGACTGGCAGCTGTGCATGCAGAACTGGACCCTGTGTGCTCACGTGGAAAGGCTCCTGTTGGGAGAGTACAAGGCCATGAATGCTGGAGACTGAATGAGCTGCATTCCCCTGAGAGAGCTTGGTGAGAAAGTAATGAAGTGAGCACATCTGTCTGAGTGGTGCCAGGCAGGCATAGGATCCACAGAAAAGAGCAAACTGGACACCAAGTGACTTTGAAAAGACAGTAGTCCATCCACCTTCCCAGGGCAGGATCAGCTACACCTTTCCCACTCCTGACAGGCACTTCATATCATTTATTAATCATCCAACCTAAATTTTCCCTAAAAGGGCGTTGGGCACTGAACATGCTCCCCAGGGAATAGTCATGGCTTCAAGGCTGACAGAACTCAATTCAGGCACAGGGGGTTCTTGAGGTTCTCCTGTGCAGGGCCAGGAGTTGGACTTGATGATCCCTGTGGGTCCCTTCTAACTCAGAATATTCCAATCTTTCTATTCTATGAAATTTCTGCAACTAGAGCTCAGAGCTTCCTCTCTGATACCCAATGGGAACAGAGTATTTTGTCCCCAGAGGCCTTGCACTATCCTTTATGTTGTTTATAAATCTTCTGCAGAGCAAAACAGCCCTCATCCAAATTTTCCTCTCATGCATGAGATCTCCGATCATTTCTATCCCCCTTTTCAATGTTCCCTCCCACTGATCCAAGCTCTTCACAAGAAGATAAACTACACATCATGACTGGAATTACATTCCTGTCTTCTCCTCTCAGGGATACAAAAACAAGATAACTGGTTTTGCCATTCCATACCTTTAGCTCCACATAGTGAAATAGACTTGAGATCTAAAGTGGCTCTTTAGTCCTCACTCTACAGTGAATTACCATTGCTTCCGCGTTCTTCAGTTCCTACATGGACTGCATTGCAGCTGTGAAAACAGGCCAAAAACTATTTTGACTCCTTGTGTCTCACACCGCTCCCCCATTAGTAGAACAGTAGCAGCTGAGAAATTAGTGTCCAGTTATGAGCACTCCTTTGACTTGCAGCATCTGCCTTCGAGAACATGGGGCAGATGGAGGGGAAGTATGGTTAAAAGTTTAGAAAAACAATTTACTTAGATTGTGCTTAATGTTTACATTATAGATTTTACTGTCTGAGACAGGTCTAGCAAAAATATCTTAACTAAGTACCTAAAATACACAGAGCTTGTGTTTTAAAAGCATCTATTTTAAGAGTCTTAAAAATATTGCATATATTGCCTCTCAGTGATACACAGCCTGAATAAATCCACACCAAGTTTTGGTGCAGTATTGAGTGGAATTACAACACTGGAATTAATTTTCCCAATAAACAGTAGCCAAAGTAGGCTTGACAGGTTTTGATTTCATTGCAGTTCTGAGAATCAGAGCAACTGCTCAGGAGAATGAGAATTGCTCCACCTGGAGATCTGTGAACTAATGAGGTGGCATCACTTCCAGCCTTACGAAGTCATTCTCTTGTGTCTCCAAACAAAGCCAGAGAAGTTTTTCTTGTAAGGAACTACACGTGTTGGTGAAAAAATGTCTTTTCATTGCAGGCTTAAATACTGTCACACTTTGTTTAATTTCTAGGCCAGTCTGTACATTCAAGGGACCCTAGGAGTTAAGATTTACGGTTCAAATCATTCAATGCTTCTGAATTTTCCACAATTCATGGGTTTTCTATAAAGTATGAATGATATAAAAGTTTCTATCCAGTAACATTTGTAGAATTAAGCCGGTGTTTTTATTTTTTTCATCCAACTTCTGAGCATTTCATCCCTAGTAAAAATCAAAGTGCCTGATTTTATTGGATTACCATTGCATTATGCCATTAACATGAATCATTAAACTCCAGTTTCTCTACCTCACACATAAAGTGTTTGTGCCATATCCTCAAGTTTTCCTAGCATAGCCTATATGATCCAGGATGAAAGTTTACTTCCATGGCAGAACAAACACACAGCATGGGAAAGACATTGCTATAAAATAAAACTGAGTGGAAGCTGAAAGCCCAGTATAACCTTGAGAGCTGGATTTTGGTTTCTTTGGATCTTTAATCCCCAGAATGGCTCTTTTTTTTTTTTTTTTTTTTTTTTTTTTTTGTCCAAATTGTTCACCCAGGTCTAATGACCATTGAACAGTCTGGCAGGCACTACACATGAGATAGGATTAGGAGGTCATGGGTTCAGTCCGTAAGCAGGACCACTCACCCCTCTCACAAATCTACTCAGTTGACAGACAATTCTTTGTGATGAGCTGGCCACCCATTTGGAGGGTCAACAGAATTCTCACTTATTTTGAAAATTTGACCATAAGACACAAACTGCCTTTCTGTGTGGGGAAGCCCACCCCACAGACAGGGAAAAAAATCACAACCCATGTTGTTCTCCATCTTCCCAAGGCTCTTCCTGGGCTGGGCTATGTTTTCCAAGCTGAGTGTTTTTATTCTGTCTTCCGGTGTGTTCTAAAAAATACTTATAGAATACTAAAAATCTTTGTTTTAAAGGAAAAACTAGCTGCAGTAATGGACTTACAACATGTGTATTTGTTCAGTTACTTTAATGAAGAGAATGTTTTGCATGTTTTCAGGAAAAAAAGAATTATAAATAATACCTTAATGCCATGTCTTAAAGTATGCTTTAGAACTCTCCTAAGCATCTTGTTTGTTATGCTTCAAAATTTTCTGTTACCAGAAAGGACAAAAAATCCACAGCATTCCTTCTGTCTTACAGAAAGAGAGTAAGAAAATCGCCCCTTTGGGGTTTTTCATTTGGTGTTGGGAAAACTATAACATTGTGAAGGATCTGATAACTAACCCATATGGTGCATGATCCTGATAATACAATCCAAACATCACAAACCAACTCCCAAAAGCTAACAAAAATCAGTGTCTTTGTTGTAGAACAAAACAATGAGATTTCATGCTAACCCAAAATCCAGTTTCTCTGGAGATACCAAATGCCTAATTCACAATGAAAATAGATGGTGATAGATGATGACGCATGTCCTACAGTTTGTTGTTGCTTCCCACAGATGAAACAGAGGGCTTGATCTCTTGTGGTGTTAAAAATCCTCTGACGTTTTTTGGAATCAAATAACTGATCGAAAATCAGATAATTAAACTTGCCTGTGTAGAAACCCTGTAAGTATTACCTAGATGTTGTATTTTTCTGTTCCGTCTGTTTAAACAGTTTTTCTGCATTTTTTCTGTACAAAAACCATCCTTGCTTTTTTTGCGGGTGGGCAAGACACCTGCTAAATATTTAAGTAAAATGGCTTAAGTAAAGGGTTGATGTTTTCCAGTTCAGATTCAAATTACTCAACCTAGAAATTCAGACATAATATTTAACTCTATGGCCTGAGAGGACAATCCCATGAATATAAAATCTGAGCACACATGTCTGAGACTTGCAACTGTTTTGAGACTCGCAACTGTTTTGAGACTCATCTGGGGACATAAATATTGTGTATTTATGACTTATCTGTATGAAATGCATACAAAGTATAGGTGAACGTAGGTTTAACTCAAAAAGAAAAGGCGTAAAATTTTATGTGTTTCTTAGGGCTCTCTCTGGCTGGAGAAGTCAAGCAATGCCAGGATAGATTTTGGCCATAACCTACCAAAGAAGAATTTTGGGTGGCAGAAGAGCCAGACTTATGAAATAGGCTCATTCAGGGCTTCCTAGAAATGGTAATGAATGAATCAATCCACAATGCACAGAAGAGGTGATCCTCCTTGTTTTACTAATAGAGGAAAACGTGATTCACAGATATAGAGATTTCAAATGGGAAACTTGACCTTATAATGATTTTTATACCATGGATTATTTTTGAATCATACGTGTCACGGTAAGTTCCCTATCCAGTTTGGTTATTTAGCTCAAAACCACCATTGTGCTATTTCAATTTGTTTGTCTTTCAGTGAAAGACAAACATTGACAGCCAGTTCCTAGGTGAAGGGATTATTCTCAGTTCTGCCAAATATTCAGCAGCGTATCATCATGTATGTCCAAACAGCATCACTACATGAAACTCTAACACAGAGAAAAGTTAATCATGAATAAAAATGTTTCCCATGCCAAAAAATCACTCACTTGGAAGGAAAATGTGAACCCAAAAGAGAGATCAAATAGCTTGTGGTACAAGGTCCTAACACACTGCAGCCAACTAAAGTCACTTTTACTGACTGAAGTCTGCAGCAATGCTGAAATGGTAATAAATTCCAGGAATAAAACAGGACAGACCAGAGAAAACCGGAAATGTTGGGAGAAAAAAGTGTCATAGAGTGAAACTTTTGCTCCCCATCGTCAGTGTCACTCTGTCCATGACGTGGTCCCAGTTGTGACAGCACCAGGAGAAGCTCTGCACAAGAAGGGGAAGTGATGTGGTGTGGCCTGAGGCAGCTGCTGGTCCATGCCAAGCACCACTGACTGCACTGCCAGGGGCACCCAAGCCAAGCTGGGCCTGGGAATGCCAACAGCTGCACTGTGCCAGCATGCCAAGACTGATCCCAGAAAAGATGGGCACTATGGCAGAGAAGATTGAGCTGTTTGACCTCAGATGACTCAGTGTGACAAATACAGGGCTTGCAGAGAAAAATAAAACTCTGCATAGCCAACAAAAAAAAAAAAAAAAAAAAAGTGATAATTCAGTGTTTGCCTGATGGCTTTTTTTCCAGTTATAAAAAGTTTCTTGCTCAGCTTTTACAAGATATAGTCAATGTATTCTTTTTTATGCAAGAATGAAAGGAGAGAGAAGAGAGAAAAATTCTGGCACGCTTCTTTTGGTAAGTTTCTAGAAACTGATATTCTCCCTCCCTTATTTCCCTACCCACATGCGATGACTGCTGTATTCACTGCTGCACTGAAAAAATCTTCTCTGAGGAAGAGAGAGTTCCTGTTCTACAACCAGTAAGTCCTTGAATTCTATGTAGAGATCATCAATGAGGCAATGACAGATAACAGCTGTGGTGTTCCGGGTTCTGGAAATTATTCCAAGTCTGGCCAAACTCACATCATTCCAAACTACTAGTTTGATCTGAAACAAAAATGTGAAAATAAAAGCTGTATTTTATTTGGCTATAATAACGTATCTCAGTGGCCACCAATTCTTTACATCTTCATGGGTTTAAAATTCTGCACAAAATACCAAAATTCCACCCACATTCCCCACGCCTCACTAAATTTGGTGAACTTGCACAGAAGTAAGCTAATACTTTAAACTACTGTTACTTCAAGCTAGAGGGGGTGGAATTAAATATCCCCGACAGTGAAGCATGGTAAACTGGTGGGTAGCTTTTATTTTTGTCTTATTGACAGACTGTGTTCCTAGTGGCTGAGATCCTTGGGTTTGATTGCAAGCTGTTGACTTGCAAGCTTACAGCTGTCCTGGCCTGGATATAGTTATAAGAAAAGCTGTGTAGAAAGCTGCCAAATTGTAATCTAATGCTGACTAAAAAGAAAATATGAAGAAATAGGTCCCTGAGAAGATCTTGTGAGTTACTGAAGCCAGGAATCAAAGCTGGACTCCAGCAATTTTTGTACAGCAACTTTATCAATGAACTAAGTGGTGCTGCAGGAACTCTAATTTTATTCTGGCTAAAGTGTGTTCATTTCTTCTTAATTGGCATCAGCTGATGATGGGATCCAAAATATCCAAAGCTTCCTTTGAGCATGGTGAGACACTGTAAAGGCTAATGAAATAATCCTCAAACCTATCACATGTGAAATAAAGAAAAGCCTAGAGTCTTAAAAAATCAGACTAAAATTTCCAGCAATAGCAATAGATGAGGAGTGGGACTCTAAGATGTGAATACTGAGCACAGTACTATGCAAAAAGCTGTTTGTTTTGAATTTGAATGTGGCAGTCAATCCAAAACATCCTATGGTTTGCAAAGGTTTTAATGAATTTTAATGAAAAAGCTGATGAAAATTATCTTAATTGGCTCCCTACCATCTCAACTTAGTGACATCTTCCACATGCAACATCTTTGTCAACCAACCTTTTGCTCAGCTCCTTGATGCTTATCGAAACTTAAAGAATCACTCATTCCCTTTTGGAGACATTTCCAAACATTATAGCACAATATAAAAGGAAGAGATTGAAAACCCACACAAGAGCTTGTAGAAAATTGTTTGTTAGAGCTTCCAGTAGACGTACGTCTTTACAAGATCAAACCCAAGCAGTTGCTGGGCAGGAGATTCCTTTTTGCTGATTTTAGTTGTCTGCTCCAGTATCTCTCACATTTCAGAAGCTTACAGCTTCTAAATGGCATGAGAAGTCTCCATGACACACACTGAGGGCAGTATTTCACAACATTTACGTTCCTGCTGTCTTTCTAAATGAAGGACTTTAGGACTATAATATCAAACCATGGGAATGATAGGCGAGTTCATCCCATAGGATTGGATTTGAAACAAAAATCTGAGATTGTCCTCTGGAGTCACAGACTCATAGAAAATCAGACAACCTGACTCACATCTTGCACTGCTCTGTTCCAACCTAGAACATCAGCTCACTTCATATGTTTACAAGCTAAGGCAGGTTGTGGGAAGGATGCATCCAGTAGGTGCAGGATATTGAGTCTCCTGGTCCTGAAGAGCAGTCTAATCTTGCTCCCTCTATTCACCAATTCTTCCAGAAGATCCACAGATGAGAAGTGGAGAGCCACTTCTCCAGTGGCTCCAATACTGAATCAAAGCAACCAGATCTGGCTCTGATTTGCTGTGTTGGTTTGAGTGGCCACCTCCTTGTTTGTGCTGCTTCCCTGCTCCTTTGCAGTCTTAACTTTCTAGACAGAGTGTGAGCCAGGACAGTGACTTGCCTGTACTGGCAATCTCTTCCATGCCACAGATTGAGTGCTAGGCACTAATTTATTTGAAAATTAATTGGAAGATATATATCAACTGACTCTTACATAGGTATCACCAGGAGCAAACAGGCTGACAGCAAAAAGGAGAGACATTAAAAATTAGAGTACCATCAGTTTTAGTGCTTCCCTCTGCCATCCAAACTATCCTTTTCAAATTCCTTTAAATGATCATTTTTGCTGTAGCTGCTGTTACTCATTTGCACAGAAGAAAGATGTTGGGTTGGAATCCAGCTTTGCCTCTCCAGCTGCCCATAGATTTTTCCTAGCTGAGCTGGTGTTGTTGCCAAAGTAGTAATTCTAAAACAAACCATCCCCCTCACTCCTGCCAAACATGTGTCAGTGCTTTCCAGCTCCAGAGAAGGTACATGAGTGTAGACACAGCAAATCCTAAATATCTCCTTCAGGTTGCTCAGGAGTACTGTCTTAAAGACAATTTTCAAATTCAGCCACATTAAACAGATACACATTAACTAGCATGTTAATTACATGCCTAGGATACTAATGCTTGTTTGTGGATCAACTATCTCCCACTAAGTATGAGAAGGACATCCGGAATATATTAAATCCCAAATTCTTAACATAGATGAACCAATTATAAATCCAGCACAAGTTTTGTGACTTTTTAAGTGCTGGTTCTGCACTTGGCAATAACACACCTCTTCTCTGCTCCACTGTCCTTGCCTGCTGCACGTTCCACAGGTCTGAAGGAGCTAAGCTCCTACAACACACTGAAACCATGGTGCTGTGAGTTGGCTGGTACAACTACAGGACACCCATATCTGCACTGCCTCTCTCAGGAGCCAAGGGGCTGCACAACACCATGTAACACTTTGTAGGACCACCCAAATCCCTCTTTGACCTCTGAAGAGGTCACAAATTACTCATCTGAGAAACCCAGCTTTAAAGCACACGCTGGAATGGATTTTGATTTTTCATGAGCCCTTTCCAAGACAAGCAGCCCATTACTTCCCTAGTAATTCCAATTGAAATTCCAATTCTCTAGTAATTCCAATTGAAACATGTAAATAGGAATTTTTCTGTTTTCTGCCTCCAGTCATTGATTCAGACACGCATATTTGTCACAGAAGATAAATGGCAGCCAAAAAGAAAACTGAAACATCTGCAATACAAAATACAGTTCTGCCCTATGACTCTGACAGTGGCATGTTAAGATATAGATGCTTTCTCTTTCTTCACTAACCAATCTCACTGCTTCTCCCTGGGTTAGTTAAAAAGCAAGAGAGCAAGTTTAACCCATCTCTTTCTCTCTCTTAGGTTCTGCTCAGCTGCCTGCTCTCTTTGTGTGTTCAAAGGATACTACAATGCTCACTCTACAAGTTTAGCCACAGCCCAGGGGACTCTCAGAGGGAAAGCTCTCACCTTTCCAGGCCTGCATTATGGCGATGGAGCTGAGACTGGAAATAAGGGTGTTAATTACTACTGGTTACAGAAGTGGCCTGGTGGGTCCCATGGGAGAGCTGCTGTGAAGCCACAACATCTATTTTCTCCTCAGCCACCCAGCAGCTGTGGTGTGGTGATGTCCCCAAACTAATACTGCTCTAGACAGAATTTGGGCTGCTCATTGTGAAGTTTGGAGATCTCTGTTTAATGGACTTTGGTCAACCACTATTCTATCCAGATACATGCCTCAATATCCTTCTTCTGCTATCTACCACATTTCTTCACTTACCCTGGGAAACACAGCCAAGCTGCTTTGCAGGCTGTACCTTTTACAAGGGTTTCTTTCTTTAAAAGAAATCCAAAGCAAATCCAGAAATTGCTGAGGCTGATTTTCTTCTTTCAACTAAGACTCAGCTCCACCTTGTTTCAGATACTGGCACACACATACACACGTACCTATGCTCATACACACCCAGCCATTCACCTTCCTCCCCTGCTCTTGCAGAGTGCAATCAGCCATAGAAATTACAGAGCGTTCTAATGTCTTTATCTAAAAATACACCTTGTTTTAATTAGGTCAAGAGTTTAGGAGCTAGGATGGATTTAATCAAGAGCTTGCAAGCAGGGTGCAACCTTTAGCAAACTTACTGAAATTATCACTTAGCGGTTTTCCATCACCCATGTAGCAGAGTTTTTCTTTGTCCTGTGAATGCTTGTATTTCTTTGGCAATACACAAAGTAGTTCTTTGTTTTGTTTTGTTTTGTTTTGTTTTGTTTTGTTTTGTTTTTGTTCCCTGAAAGGCATCTAGATATGTCTCTTTATTTACTGAGTTGCTGACACAAAAGAGTCCACTGTAATAAGCCAAGTCAATGTATCTCTTTGCTGCGAGTAGGACTAGCAGGATTAGCCTTCCAAAATTAAAGGGGTGCAATAAGCCAAATATCAAAGTCATTAGAGCAGTATGATGGATGAATTTGAGCAATGCCCCTAAAATGCCAAGCTGTTAAACTCTAGGATTTAACAGGCTTCAATTAACTTGGTAATTTAAAAGTGAGTGAGCCAATATATTATGATATATCATAGATAAAGCCTCAGAAAATCAAATATTAAAAGAAATTTTCCTTAAAATGGAAAAAAAGAAAAAAAGTTTACATAAGGGTTTTACGTCCTAGTTCATTCTGCCAGTTCTTTCCATTTAAATTTCTCTAAGCATACATAATATTAAGTGATAGAAAGCAACTCTACACTAACATTTTCAGGTCATGAGGTCAAGCACTTGCAAGTCAGAAAATACCAGGACAAGGACTGACAGTGAAACTTGAATTCACGTGTCTCCTGTGCAATGCACAGAAATGTAACCTGCAGTTCTACAGCAACACAACTTTTTTTTTTTTCCACAGGATCCTCTCATCCACTTGGTGCACAGGATGCGCTCTCTTGATGAAGAATTGCATTGTCTTGCTTCCTCCTTGTTCACTGAGCACACCCAGGCTTTACCAGCATTTCAAACTCCATTTTATTGAAAGATTCTGAGCTTGACCTTGCCTTTTGTATAGTGATGATCAATGCAACGTGTGAGAGAATGACAGAAAAATTATCCTATCATACCCCTTTGAGGACAGGAGGCATGATTCCTCCCACCTTAGAAATTCAGCAAGATTTAGCTCTGAAATATTCACTGGTCCAAGGAGTTGAATTTGACAACTCTTAGGTCTTCAGCCTTCAAAACATTTTTTTTTTGTCTGATTCTTCTGACTTCTTCTGCAGCTGAGATCATTCCCCATTTCAGCAAGTCACATTCTGGGAACTTGAATTAAGCAACCAAATACAGGGAATAGCTACTACTCACTTAAAAGCAAAAAAAACTTCAATGCAGCAACACTCAAATATTTGACGCAGAGGAGCCTTCTGCTCCCCCTACACAGCCCATGCCCAGACACAGCCCCTTGAGGAAAGCCTACAGCCCAAAGCCACTTGAAGTAAATGCCCTGAGGCAGAAATACTATAGAAACATGTGACTGAACTAGAGACCAGACACTAACGCACACTTAGGTGGAAACCACATTCAGGATCCATTGGCAGTTGGCAAGGGAAAAAAAAACAACAAAACTGCTAGACTGAAATTTTAATCCAAATGGGAACTTTCAAATACCAAACCTGGACACAACTTGGATACCAACTACAATTCTCTGTTCAAAAGCATATCAAGACAGAAATATGAAGGTCAGGGTAGCCTAGCTTTCTGTAGCCTCTTTTCTAAGCATCTTCTGAACTGTCTCATCTTACTGAAATTACTGAGGCAGAAATTTCATGTCACAGAATAGAAGTCTTGACACCATCTCAAATGCATAATAATCCCTCCTATAATTTCAGATAAAAATTCTCTCTACCTGCTCTTGTTTGTATGCATAGCCCTCACATCTGTGGCCCAGTTTCCCATGCTTATATCCATTCTAAGTACTGGTACACTTCATTTACTTCCTGTAAATGGAATCAATTGAAATGGCTTAGGTGCATTATTGACAATTCCATTTGAAATTCACTGCATCTTGTCCTTCAGAAAATGGGAAAAAAACCCACTTCTTAATTTTGAGAATGCCCAAAATTTAGACTTTATTAAATTGTAAAAAGGTTAGAGAAAACTCTGCGTTGTCCTACACATTGTCTTGCTGGCTTCCTTTATTTCACAATGTCTCCTTTGTTATTAAAATTGAAAAGCTGAGTAAAAAGATTTTTATAATGCTTATTCACCTCTTAATGCATTTTCTAAAGAAAGAAGATAAATGAATTGCTGATAGTCTATTGCACCCCACAGTGCAGGCCTTTTTAAGGGATAATGTTGTAAGTAAAAGCAGTAAACAGAGATCTCTGCATTGACCAAACTCCCAAAAAGAAACTTCAGGAGTTAAAAATGTTTCTGCAGGCTGCCTCACATTTAGTGAGGTAGTCCCTGAAAACCAAAGTAAGCAAAACACATAACACTGAAATGAAGCAGCACTAGGAAAAAAAAAAATAGTGTCCTGCAATGTTTTATGGGCAAAACTTACTGAGTTATGGAAAGAAAAGCCACCAGAATAAGAAGGGGTTTTCTTGCATTGTTCATGCATTCTAGCACCCATTTAATAAGAGATTACTGGGAAAAACAGCACAACATCTTTCTGGAAAAGCTAATCATCCAATCTTGTTGCCCATGCCACATAATTGCTGCTAATCCGTATTCCATTATGTCATCCTCCCCAATACTCCTTTCCTTGCATTCACAGTCCTGATATCTCCTATTTCTCCACTCATGTCGTCTTCTCTGGTCCTTCTAACCACAGGAAACAGTTTTCCTTTATTACTTTCTGAAAATTGTGGTTGCTAAAATCTCTTCAGTATTTTATAACTATTAGTATCTATAGGGTTCAACTGACTCACACAGCAGCCCTTCACTCTTTCATGGTAATTGCCTTCCGCCCACACTCTCTACCTTCCCAGATCTGAGCTCCCTTCTCTTTCTCTCTCTCTCTGTCCCTCCCTGTGACTCACCCTCACTGCCTGGAAGTCCCAAGCACACACTGGCAGCTCTAGAGATAATGTTCCCTCTGCCCAAAGTGCTGCCAAACTCCTAACTTGTTTGAGAAAACACCTTGGCTCTGCTTCCTTCTCACTTGTATATCAATAAACCCAAACAACATTTTGCCTCAGGAACAGGAGTGGGTTGGTGTAAGTGGAAGCTGGGTCGGGGAGAGTCAGGCTGGATATCAGGGAAAGGTTCTTCCCCCAGAGGGTGTTGGGCACTGAACAGGCTCCCCAGGGAATGGTCACGGCCCCAAGGCTGCCAGAGCTCCAGGAGCATTTGGACAACGTTCCCAGGGATGCACAGGGTGGGATTGTTGGGGGCCAGAGGTTGGACTTGATGATCTTTGTCTGTTCCCTCCAGCTCAGAATGATACACTATCCCACCTTCAAAGAACTGTAGCCATCTGTCAATATTGTCACACTCCTCAGTCCAGCAGCCTAAAGAAGGATGCCGCTGGTGTAGCACCTCAGAACTATTTCGATTTATGAGGGGCTGTTACAGCTCCAATTTAGCAACCCAAAAATCCATGCAGCACAAAAACTGCCATTGCTGTATTTCTCCCAACACTGCTTGGGTTCCTTGTATGTGGTAGATCACTGGCACTAGAGAAGAATTTCATCCTCTGCCTCTTTAGCATCTCATTTGCTCCCTTCTAATTCTCTTTCAGCTCAGCATTCAGGCAACCAGGCTAGGTCTAATTAATTTTAATGAGAATTAAAAACAGATTTTTCACAGAATTATAGAACATCCTGGGTTTTGGTAGACTTCTTCACTGGGTCCTGTTTTCTGTCCATTCACAGTGCCACTAGATGCCACTGAGGGAAGCAACCAGGTACACCAGGCTCCCTCTACCATCAAGGAAAGAGTCAGACACCTCCCAGGATGATTCAGAACAGAGGTGGATTGAATTACCCCACAGACCTGTCTGTCTCTCCATTAACTGCAGGAGGCACCCAGGGAGACTGGACTCCTAACTCGAGAATCTTTCCTCATTGCCTAAATTTGGCTGTATGAATCCACCTCTGCGTGTTGCTGCAGATAAACATTCAAATAGATTGCAACATGCCTTCCACAGCTCCTTTTGTTCTTCTCTTTGTTTACCTCCCTCTTATCATAGAGCAATTGTGGTTTCCACATATTGAATTTTCGAAGTAAAAATCGTACAAGCAAATAATGTATTCCACTTGACTTTGAAAACAACTCTGGATTTTAACACCAAGGCAAATTTTCTGTCACTTCATAGCAATCTCTGAGAAGCCACTCTGGTATGCTTTGCTTGAACAGGAGGTGCCAAACATTAGCAGTAATATCTGCGGTCACTCTGAGCCGTGCAGGAATGTGTGATGTGTGTTATCAGCCACTCCTGGGCTTGATCTAAAGCTCATTGAAAATAACAGGAGTCTTTCCACCGGGTTAATTGGACTGGAAATTCAGTTCTCATAGCAAAATTGTTCCTTTACAAGCTCATCAGTACATGATAGACAAGTGGGTTTCAAGTGTTTCATGATAAAGGGGCCTGAGCTGTGGCCATATTGAGGTGTCACCAGGGGCCCTGTGGGTCTGGTGTTAAAGTCTCTTGTGTCCATGCCTTTTAATCCTGATGGGTGTGCACTATCTGCCTTTGCCAGGCTGGGGATGACTTTCATACACACAGGGGTTTCACAAGTGAAGATAAGTGCCTTTTCCAACACTAAGCTATCTGCTCCATCCAGCATTCTGCATTTGAATAACAGAGTGTCAAGCAATCTCAGACTTGCACTCCAATTTATGGCTTAGCTTTTCATTTTTATGCAATTAGAAGAAGTGGTAACATTTATCTGCTTTCAAAGGAGACTATTTCTTCTTCCTCCCCTCTACTGCAACTCCACACTCTCCCCTTCTATCAGCTGTGTCTCAAACTGGAAGGGAACTGGAGTAATCTGACTCCCATCTTTAAAGCAAATTATTGTATCAAAAAAAGGCAACCTGAGCCAAAACCCATTTAAGTCTACAAGTCTCTGGGGACTTCAAAGAAATTACTGCTCTCACTGGCAATGAGTATATTAGGAAGCCAGTAGTATCCGTGCTTCCTGTCTTGTGTTAGTATTAATGTTCCTGTCTCGTGCCGGACCTTGCCAGTGCATGTTTTCCCCTTTCCTTCCCTGCTAGACCAACGGATGGGCAGTGGGTGATGACCCCATGGGTGCTGGTGAGTGAGTCTGCTAGAAGTTTGGGCAGCTCTAAAGCCCAGCTTAAAATAAATAAATAGCAAATGTTAGAATGGCAATGAATGGGAAAGGACAATGCTGGGGTGACCATCCCTAGGGCAGAAATGAAGAAGATTAGGAATAAAGAGTCACACTACATCTTTGTGTATAGATGGGGTGGTGAGGCAGCCCTGGGGGCACCTTGTGAAAAGAGGCATTGGGATGGGATCCAGGCTATAGCCATAGCCAGGGAAATGTGTGCATCTTTGGCTGAGTGCACTGGCAATAGCACAGACATGCAAGGGAATGAAGGTGACTACCTTCACTGAGCTTTTAGGCGTGCTAGCAATGGCTTCAGAGACAGATAATTAAAAGGAAATCTGTCCAGCAGCTAGATTTTCCAAAGAGTTGAAAGCTATATTTCCAGTCTGATTTCCTGAAAAGCTCATATCTCCTTTGGACAGTACGTGACGTTACACATTCAGCACATTCCGTATGCAGATTTGCCGCTTCCAGTTTTGCTGATTGCTGGCAGATTCCCTAGAGGCCTGAGCTCCTGTGCTAAAGGCAGCTCTTAAAAAGAGCAACACAAACTGTGTAAGCAAAGAGGAAAGGAACAAACAAAACATCCCTGGTCAGGAAAAAAAAATGTAACTGAAAAGAGTCTGATGAAGCAACCACCCACCCAGGGGAGCAGGCTGTGACTGAAGCATGCATGTCACTGGTGGCTGCTGATGGCACTCAGCCTCTTGGTGCTGGCCCTGTGGAGTACACCAGGCATGGGCCTTTGACATGCTCTAAACTGTATGTGGAACATTTTAAACACTTATATGCTCCCACTGAGTTCAAACCAGAGTCTGGATGCTCCCAGACATGAGCATTTTGGTGAAATTAGCCCACAAAATGCCAGAACTGACCCTCTACGGGAACCCAGTAAAGCAGATTGCTTTGTTCAGCAAGACACTGATATCACTTACATTGTGGTGATATCATCTACTAAGCTGTGGAAATCCTCCTACAGTACTTACCCTGTACCTTTGTACCCATTAACCCAGGCTCCCTGGAGCCACTTCTGAAGCCCCAAACCTAAGCAGCAGTTATAAAACCACCAGCACATACATAAACATATTTCCCCCCAGAATCAGTATTTCCCACGTCAGACACAGTAGTCAGCCTTGGATGACCGACAGGCTTCATGCATAATACCTCATAAGTCATTTTGGCTGGAAAAGAGCATGCTGCACTCCTGAGGAGCTAGGAATTGTCTTCTGTCTGTTTCTAGGCCTTATAGGATCATATGACTCTGCAGAAATCCACAATTTTACATAGCTTATGGCCTCAGGTTGCCTAAAAACACCCCTGGTCCCACACATTCCCATTCACTCTGTGGTCTATAGCTTATGAGGCTTTCTATACTTGCAAAAATACAGTTGTGTTTTCTCCTGATTGCAAATAACTACACCAGACAACAAAATGGTCCCAGAGCTGGATGGGATAAAGTGAGAGGATATGAACATAGAACCATTAAGGTTGCAAAAGACCTCCCAGATCATCAAGTCCAGCCTGTGACCAATTCCTACCCTATCAATCATGGTGTTCATTGGACACCTCCAAGGATGGAGACTCCACCACTTCCCTAGGCAGCCAATGTCTATCACCCTTTCCATGAAGAAATTATTCCTGACTTCTAACCTGAACCTCCCCTGGCACAGTTTAAGATGATGCCCACTTGTCCTGTCAAACTGAAGTTGAACTTCAATTTTCAGATCTTCATCAAATGACAAGTCATCAGAGCAGTGCCAGCCAAAAGGATTTTGCACAACTGGGCACTCTCACACCTCCACAGTGCCAATACTGCATTGCAGACATGAACCTGAACTGTCAGTATTACAGACACCTGGCTTTGGAGGGAGGTGAGCATGACCAGCAGTAAAAATAATGCTTCGTAACTCTCTCAGGTATTTCCAAGATAAATATTTTTCTGTACAGAGCATCACAGAAGAACACAGAAAGCAGGTACAGAATTACAGTGGGTGTGGCAATCCCATCCCAGCTCCAAACAGGAGCATCCGCAGGGTTTCCTTGTGCCAGGTGTGTGGCTCCAAGAAAGCCAGCCCTGGAACACACGATGACAGAGGCAGCAAGGCTTTGCTGCCAGAAACTACACTACTACCCCCAGCAGCACTTTGCACACACACTGGCAGGCTCTCCCACAGACAGAACCAGGGCCAACTACATGAACATGTCCTCACTCACCGCTGGAGCTGCAGCCCCATTCTGACCACTGATGCTTCCAAAATGAGTTCACTAGTCCTTCAACGCACCAGCTACTGCAGCTGACTGCTCCCCTCAGCCTGCAAGGAGTCTGAAACCTTAACTCCAAGAGAAATACGAGCTGGCTATTTCATGCCACAAATCTGCTTTTCCTGAAATCTGGCAGAAATGGTAATTAGTGTGCTTAATCATTTCACTCCTAGTAATGCAACCAAAGACTTTTAGGCAATGTGCTCATGGATCACTTTGAGTTGAAGTAGCATCTAAAGAGAATGCAGAATGGAGAAGATTCCTCAGAGCCATTGCTGATGTGGGACTTAAGGAAGGAATTCAAGCTCTGAACTTTGGCATACAGCCCTGCTCCACCTCTTGTCTAAAAGATATCCCAAGCACTCAAACTACCAAAATCCTTTCTTATGGAGACTTCCCAAGTTTCAAAGGTGCCACCTTTCAGATCCTTGTGTCCCAATCCCTACTTCTCTTCTGATGCCCTCTTGCATCAAGGAAACAAGAGGAAAGGAATCATATTCTAAAATTAAAATTTGAAGCAACACAAAATGCCATGCATCCAATCAGAATATACAAATGCACAAAATAAGTCTTTTAATAGACAAGAGGTCATGCCCAACCAGATATAATTTAAATGCAATCTTACTGCAGGTTTTATGAGAACAACTCCATCTGCTTTCTCTCTCTTAAAACTCAAATTTGTTTCCAAAGTGTCAGCTCTAATGAGATGTGAGATTTTAAACAGTATTGAAGTTAGACCTCAGAGTTAGTCCAGCTTCAGAGGTGGTGCAATATAAAGGAGGAGACCAAGCTGACATGAAAACACTAGTGAGAATCCATTAGGATCTTGAAGAAAGAGGGGGATCATGAGTATCATTTAGGGGTATCCGTGTATCAGTCCAACATTACTTTCCCTCTTTATGCTCCAGGATCATTAGTAGCAAAGACCAGACACTTTTTTGTCTGGTCAAATGTGCCAGCAATTTTTGAGAATTCCCTGCTCCTCAGTGGTTAAATTTTTGTCCTTTGCAATTTCCAGATTTCTGAGAGTACTCCTAGTGACAGTTGTAATAATATTCTGTAAAATGTTGTGGTGGTGATTCTTTGAATGCCTTTGTGGTTTGCTGTCCAGAGTTATAATAACCTATGCTTGCCCAGATATGTGTTCTCGACTTGGAAGCAGTGGAGCCAGAATTTACTCTTCTGCCTGGGCAACTGCACGTGTGTGCCTGCATGTGCTGCTGAGCATGGGAGCAAGTCTCTCTCCAGGTGTTTGCCAGGTGTTTCTTGGTCCCTGGGAAGTATATTTTGGGGTTCACATCTTTGGGAAAGTGAGTGAGTTGAGGTTTATTCCAAATAAACCAATGGGAATCATAAGTGGTTTCTGAGCCTCCTTTGAGTTTCATGTGTTTCTCTATCAGTTATTTCCTTCCTCGATAATTTTATTTTAGAAACAATAATAGAGGGAAGAGAGGAGGGGGAGAAAAAGAAAATACAGCTCTCCAACACTGTGGCAAGACTGAAATGGCATAGCTACACTAACATAAGCCTTGATAAGATAGCTTAATTCAGATACCAGTCCTCATCTCAAGGAGTTTAATTTGAGTTACTGAAAAGGATGAGATACAACATCCATCTTATGCTAACATTTGCATGGTCTCAGGTCTACACATATACATCCTTGGTGAAAACTGCTGAGAGAAACTCTGAGGATCAGGCTTGGACACACAACAAAACCATACACGTATGGATGAGGAACCAATCTCAACTAAAATGGTGTGTAACTTTGCAAAGAGGACACTAAGAAAAGCTAAAAAGATCCCAAAACCACTCAGTCAGAGCTTCTCTGGAGTCTTTCTATACCTTATAAATATTTTATATATATTTGCATCCATGAAGAAAACAACAGAGAAGAGAGATGTGAAATATGAATTGTACTGAACTTAGTTTTATATAAAGAAAGATATATCCCAAACACACTTTACAAAGTAATAAACTAGACCCTTATAGTGCATGGATGCTATAAAAACCAATGTCTCTATTCTGTGCCAAGCAAAGGCTCCTACATATATTTTAAAAACTGGATCCCAGTCAGCTGAAATATTGAAAATAGTTCTAAAGATGGCAAGGAAAGAGCTGAATTTAATTCGGGAAACAAAATCCCTTATGGTTTGGCTGCACACAAACAATGCTATATTCCCTGAAAGCTGGCTTTTGAAATTAATTCATGCTCTAGAGGAAGGCAAAGCTCAGCATCCCCTCAGCAGTAACTGTTTGAGTTCAGCCTCACACACCAGCATCACACCAAAGATTGCAATACTGTGTATTCCCAGTACACACTGCAGTTGTGGACTCTCAGACCAAACAGTATTTTTACCCCATGCCCACAAATTCAAACCTGTAAAGACAGCTCTTATTCCGCACCTCTTTCAACCAACAGTAACAGAGGATTTCTGAATCTCTAAGTTTTAAACTGCACCCATGTGAGGCCTTAGGTTTCTTGGATGCTAAATTGCAAAACTGTCCTTAGGACAACTCAAGAACCTCATCAGAGACCCCAAAATCCTGCATCCATAGAGCTGAGCAGAATTTATGTGGAGCAGCCATGCAGAAAATCTTCAAATACAAAATTCTTTTATTGATGTAAACTGTGCATTGTCTCTTATCTCTTTTACACTCCCTCTCCCGTACTTCTGCCCTCAAAAAGGGGATCATGGTCTGCTAGCTGAATCTAGCCAGCAGTGACCTGCACTCTGTCCTGTGCTGTCTCTCTCCCAGGCCAGCAATGGTCAGTCACATCCTGTCTGGGGTCAAACAAGCCACAGCAGCACAGCAGGTGTCTCTGGGCTGAGCTTGGTTTTCTGAGCCACTCTGCTCACACCTCCTGATCATGCTTCCTAATGCCCCACTTTCATTCTTGTTCCAGGATATGCTTCTCTCCAAGCTGTGATCCTCACGCTAAGGGACAAAAAAGCTGCTGTCAGGTGATTAAATTTCAGACCACCTGATGGGGTCATGGCTTGAACCAACAGGACAGGTTGAGCAATGATTTGGCTAAATGCTGAACATCCCAAGAACTGGCTCCCTCTCTGGCAACTATCCTAAAGCCTTTTTCATCCTCCAGATCCATCTTTTCCAGGCTTCATGGACTTCTTACTTTCTTCCTTTCACTTGCTAATCTCCTTCCAGATGTGTTTTTCCACCCCATCCTTCTCTCCATTCCCTTCTCCCTGGGGAAAATGCCCTTCCCTGGCTGTCCCTCCCATGCCACCACCATCCCTCATCCTCTCTCATCTCAAAACTCCTAGGATGGTAAGCTTGGTCTTCACACACAGCCAAGGGGCTGAAAGGAAAAATCTGACTTACTTACATAAACTCATGTGTCCCAAACTGAGATTTCTCTGACAAGGTACATTTTCAGTTCACTTTTCATGGGTTTGGAAGAGAAAAAGTAAAAATGAGAGATGCCACTCAAATTTGGAGCTTTGTTGAGGAAAGAGTTAAACATGTCTTGGGATCCCTTTGTACTCAGGGAACATACAAGGGTGCTGGGCACTGTGTATATCCTATGTTTTATAAATGTGTGACATGGTCTGCTTAAATGTGTAACATAAGTACAAACTCTCCAAAGCCTGCATATTTCCAGCTCTCCATGAACTTAAGCGTCAGCTGTTACTGGAAGAGAAGCTTCTGCTCTGGAAAGAAAAATTATATATGAAGGGCTCCAAATAAGCAGAGAAATTTCTAAAAGAGAAGATACACACTTATTTAAAAGAAACTAATTTTTATTTCTATGCATATCTATATGGCTACATAGAATCTTTTAAGCACTATTTCTACCCTACTCTTTATCTTCCTCTATTTCTCTTAACAAGGATAACTTTTCACAGCAGATGGATACATAAAATAGAATCTTTTCCCTTTCTTTTTAACAAAATAAAATGAAACCCAAAATGTGTGTTTTACAGTCCAAGACTAATAAACCCTGGTAAGATGCCCCTGACACTTCACCTTTGTGTGAGAAAGCAGGTTCAACCACAGCCTCAAAATATCATCAACAAATACCATCATTTTTTCTTTTATTTATTGCTTCTGAATATCCATAGATGCAATGGATTTGCTTAGAATTCTCTATCATCTTAACAGTCACTCCTTTGTTATCCCAGCTTGCGTCACTTCCATGTGCAATAGGGAGGAAAGAGACAGGTGACTCACTGTTCCAAGGAACTAAAGCAATCGAAGTAATGCCCTCATGCTAGATTAAATGTAAACTATCCCCAGAAAAACAAAACCAGTTACCCTTCAGGAATTGCATCAGCTCAAGGGAGAGATGGTAGCAATACTGCATGGTTATATATTACCTGAGAAAGGCCAGAATCTTTCATTTGGCATGCTGAAAATGTGCTACTCACCTTCGGTGTTCTCTGGGGCTGTGTCTCTTCTGGGCAAGAGCTACAGTCCCAGGAAGTAGTATCATTTATTGCCAACAAATAGGCCAGCTGGCCCTAACTCCACTCTCAGGTGTGCTGAAGAGAACTTATGGTTTGGGGGTTAAGCTGGAACTCCACTCCATTTCCATGCTTTGCTGGGCCATGTGATTTGAGCAAAAGGATTTAGTCTCTATCTCTGAGAAATAATCACCTCCCAACAGCCCCGGTTGCTAGTGGGCATGCACAGAGATTTGTGGTGTGCTCAACAGTGGCCACTGACTATATAAACAGCTGCTGGAAATGCTACCAGATCTGACACAGAACTAGGTATCTCTGAAAGAACAAAAGCAATGGAGAATCTGACCTCAATTTTAATGGCAGTTTTTCTCCTGAGGGATTATGAGATAAATTTTGAGGTGTAAAATCAATTTTACGTCAAAATACAGTGTAAGCTGGGGTGCTGGAGTGTGTAACCACTATGTCAGAGAGCTTATTTTGGATCACACCACATGAGTCTACCACCTGCCATCTTCCAAACTTCTCCCCATCATCTGAGCCCTCTACAATCAAGTAATGAAAATTATGTCTCTTAAAGTGCCAATATGCACATTAAAATCAGCAGATCAAAGTAGACTCTAGGACAAAAAATAATGTTTTCCTTCTTTAAAAAAATTATTTCGGGAAACTGTATGGCTCAGGAGCTTGGTATTGGGATATGGAGCCTTTCATCGCTGATCCAAACATGACCCAAGTCAGTAGTGACCAAAAAAATGGTTACTGGTTGGCAGAAGCTTTGTGGCCTAGAGTATTTGAAATGAGTTGATGGTCTTAATCCAGTTCCCAGTGGATGACTATCCACATCACAGAAACCACCACCACAATTGGCACCCTCTTTGGCAGCCTTGGCAGGCTGGCCAAGGATTAAATAAGTACTGAGACTGAGCCACCCCCTTATGCCTAGCTAGGTTGCCCCTCTAGGTCATGGATGAGACATGAGGATGGGATGGAGTGGGGAAGCTCACACACCCTCTGCTTGTGCTGTGCTGGTTTTGTGGGTAAGAAGAGGAATTCATTGTCCAGGGCTGTGATTCAGGCACCCTTCACAAGCAGTTTATTCATATACATCTGTTCAAATTAAAAAGGAGTCAGAAACTGAAAGAATTTCAGGATTTTTTTCTCAAAAAATAAGGTGCCAATTTCTGGGGGTTTCATCCAAGTCAGGGTAGTTATGCCTGGGCTGCATTTGACCAAATGCACACAATCAACCTGTAAAGTGGCTCTGCTTTGGGAAACATTCCTTTTGCTCTGCTGTTTTCAGTCAATGCTTTAATTATCTCACAAGATGTTTTACAGCACACATAATCTGTGCCAGCAATTGTCAGAAAGCTAAAACTGATTTCTAATTAGGTATACAATGGCAAGCTATCATGTAAAAAATATCTGATACACCTCAAAAAATCCTATCTGGGTATAACAAAGAAAAATAGAACTTTAGTTAGTGCTGAAAGAGGTCTTCAGTTTTGGAGAGGTAAAATGCACCAGCCTCTCTTTGCAAAAAACAGCACTCTCCTAACAAAATACTGTGAGCTAAATCCTGAAGTTATTCAGGCAATGTTTGGGTGGAACAAAGTTTAAACTTCAACTTTAGGCAGTACCTAGCTGGCTGTGAGAAGGGTAAATAGAGCAAGCCTTGCATGCGCTTCCCTGCATGAAGGCACAGAGCCATCCTTCCCTGCTCACAGGTCAAGCAGGCAATGCTGGAAGAACTTTCCTGTGCACTGTCAGGAAAGACTTCCCCATAGTTGCAGCAAGACTTGGCAGCGCTTCAAGCCACTTCTCAATGTCTCATTTCTTGCCTCCTACAGCACTGCAGCAAACATGGCAAGCACAACTACTCTGCCCAAGGAAAGACTCAGAGAACAAACTCTGCAATTCACTGGAGGCCTCACTTTCCTATTCACCTCCTTGATAGCCAGGGCACTTCATTTTCTGTTGGACTTTGCTACACCAAGTCTTTAATAAGAAGGTGTGACTGATCCAATCGCTACCTTCCTCACCAGGGATAAGACAGAAAGGCAAGCCAGCCTGGGGCAGCAAGGCATCTTCTAACTACAAAAAGGAACTGTCATTTGATCTCTCCTGCTGCATGGCCCTGACATATTTAAGATTTAAAAGACCTTGAAAAATGGAAATCCCAGGAAGCAAAAGTGGCAAACTCTTAAAAGGTTCTTCACCTGTTACACACGAAATGGACCATCTTGTCCAAGGCAGCCATTTCATTATTTGCACCTGAATCAATGCTCAGATTAGTGGGTCTTCATGGAAGGAAGGTCCAAATTTGGAAATTAGTGGAGATCAAGGTGGTGAGAAGTAGGATCTCTTCCCTGTTACTTGGAGCAACACCCGTCAGCCTAGTGCATTTCCTGGCCCTGGATGTCCACATTTCTCCCATGCCAACACATGTTAGGTGTGAAGAGCACTCTAATAGAAGTACTTGACCCAAACTGAACAAATTTCCTAATTTCAGTAAGACAAGACTTGAGGGTGTGGTTACGACAGAAAATCACACTCATGGATGCATCAGGAGCACCTGGCTGTACCTCATGACTCCTAATGTCCCAGGGGCACAATTATCTCATCAGGTGCCATCTGCCAATTCTTGTTGCTGAGGAACTGATTTTGGCACACTGCATAATTGGGGTGGGGAGAGGAGAGGAGCATACAGGGCCAGGCACACATGCCTGTTTTAAGTGCATTCCTTAAAAGTGAATATTTACACCAAGAGGATACCTTGGCTCTGCTCAGAAGCATGTCTGAAGCATTGGGGTTACAAAGGAAGGAGCAAGCTGCTGTTTCTGAATCCTGTCCTGCACCTCCACACCCGTGGCACAGTTTGCATTCTGTATTACTGCTTAATGAACATCCCTGAATTTGCCACTCTCCATCCACATCTTTTCCAACCACCCAGTGCAGCCTACAAGCGTCCCAAAGAGACAGACAAGCGCAAAACTTCTTGGCTGGCAGTTTTCAAAAAGCTTTGACCTTTTTCTCCAAAGAGGGGACAAAGCCACAGTGAGATGTAGAATTTATAACTTCCAAAGTGCTCTGAACCATGAATTCAGCATACTGACTTCAAAGTCAACAGCATGCATCTGGGTGAGGCTATGCCGCACACAGCACCTCTGCATGCAAGTCCTTCTCATCTCCCCTTTGTTCTCTTTCATCCTTAGTTCAAGGTGTGAAGCCTAAACTCAACACAACAATTAGTGGATTGTGGCCAGCAAGAGAAGACAGAACAAACTTCTGCCTCAGCTGTGGAGCTTCTCTGGAACAATGGAGATCATGAAACACATGACAAAGCTCTGTGCCTAGAGGTAAGTTACTCTCGGTCGAAAGGATCTGTCTGGGGAACAATTTTTTAGAGATTAGCCTAATCCAGAGTCCGATGACCTTTAGGTCACAGTGCAAAGAACTTCCTCTTTGATACATCTTTTACAACATAACCAGAGTGACATTAACAACAATAACCTGACCCCATCCCTCCCCTCAGAAGCACCTACCCTGGGCAGAGCTCCCCAGAGATAGAGTAGGCAGAGGAACAAAAGACTCCAGAGAGTCTACTAGGGATGTGCCAATCTAATTATTGTGGGCAGTGCCAATGAAAAAAAGTTAACCAAAAACTGCAAAGCTAGTTGATGTACCCTTTAGGCCATGGGAGTGGAGAAAAAGGAATTTACTGTGAATCAGAGGAGGCCATATTTATTTGTGTTTCCACCCTCAGCCCTCTCGATAGCGTCAAAGTCCACTGGGTTTGATGTTACCCTGAGAGATTTAGCAGTAGTCCACAGCAGCAGGGAAGGGATTTAAGTCGCATCCTTTGTTTCTTGCTCACTGTGCTGCAGCAGAGCTGTTCTCCATCCAGCAAAATCATCCTCTTCTTTAAGGCTCAGCACAACAGACCTGATTCAGGAATGTTTCCCTTCCTTTTCACTCCCCTTGAATTTCTCACCCTGAGTCATCAGACTACAATATAACTTTAATGTGGAAAGTTTTGTGGGAACGTTTTGTTTTCTTTTAACTTTAGAAAAGAAAAGGTACATCCAGAGAGGGAAAAAAGTGTCTCATGGTTGAGAGGACTCTTTTGACCAAGGAGTCACATGGCTCCCTGGCAAGCAGACAAAGAAGTCATGAGAGATGTGGCCATTCCCCTCAGCTCTCCCTTAACTATGTCCTGCCTGCTGCCCAGTACACCAGTGGCCACCTCGTACCCCAAGGCCAGGAGCTCTCCAAGGCCAAGACTTGCTCCACGCTGCCCACAGTGGCTGTCTGGCTCCCACAGAAGGAGAAGGCACTGTCAGAAATCATGCTCATGACTTTAGTGAGCAGCCCTTTCCTCTGACCTCTCCCCAGGGCCATGCTGGCATGGTGGTGAAGAGGGTGATGGCGATGCCATATTTCAGATGAGATGCAATTGCTTGTGGTTAGAAAGAGAGTCACTGAAAGTAATGACGCGGCACTTATGCTGCGCTTTCTCTTTCCAAAGTGCTGCAGCAGCTCTTGCTCTCCTGCCGCTCCCCTACCTTCAAGCCTTGCCAGTGCTGTTATTGCCCCATTAAAGCTGTGGGAAACTGAGGCAGGCAGAAGTCATGATACTGCTATTCAGCATCTCAGACATCGGCCCAGTCTTGGACCATTCTTATCTTCACCACAGGGTGAAACCCACTATGGAAAAGTGCAATCTTTAGAGGGACTGGCCCTGGCCATGGTCCAGATCAATTAGAGATGTTCTTGGGCTTTTTCAGATGCTTTCCTGCCTTGCTGCCAGGACTGGTGCTGGTCCTGCATGTCCATACAGCTCTGCTGGGTGCTGCATGCAACTGCTGCATTCCACCCCAGCAGTGAAGGAAATTATCTTTGCCCAATTCACTTGAATACTGGTAGGATTAATTCACTTACAATCCCTGAATGAAAGAAATTATTATTAATAGTAGTCACATTTGATAATTATGTCTCACTTCAACCAGATTAGGAAGGTACATATGATATCCAGTCCCAGTATTGCAGCACTTCAAAATTTTAAATTAGATACAACTCAAAACATTTCCCAGGCCTTGCTTGCATGCAAACTGTGTTTATATCTTTCTGGCTTATGCTTACTTCCAGCTTTGGGCTGCTCTGCAATACCTCACATGCAACAGCAAATGCTGCAAGGCTTTTGATGTGTTTCTCCCCTCAAAAAATTAAGTAAGTTTTTGGGTTTATGTCTGGTCTTGCTGATTCCAAGGGCCATGATTCTTTCAGTGGCCCATGGAATTGATTTTGGGGTTTGTCTGGCATTGCCTCCTATTAATGTTTTCTTCACTGTATGTTCTGTGAACTATGGCCAGATTCCCTATAAATCGCATAAAATAGCAACCTGTGTCAAAGCTGCATTCAAATTGATAGTGTAAGAAATAGGCTGGTTCTGAATTTCTGTTTGGTACTCTTCTTGATTGCACTGGAGTCACACCATTGACTGCAGCAGAGTTACTCCTGCTTTATTAGCTCACTGGCTGTGGATATGGCCTCAGAGGAGAGGAGCCTTAGGCCCTTCATGCTTAAAAGACAAAATGTAAGAGCTTCCCAAAATGCTACACAGTGATGGCCATCCAGAAGGAAATTATTTTGAATGTCTTTGTTGTGCATTCCAAGTATGTGCTGGTGGAGACGCAACTCACCAACATTACTTTTTGCATCACAAATTTGCCAGTAAACTCCACAGAGTTCCATCAGCTTTGAAGAAGGTGCCACTGCCTAGTAACAGTGTGGCTCTAGTTCAGATAAAACATTTGGGATGCACAGGGACTAGGGGACCTGGTGCCACTACACGGGGAAAATTCTTCTGCCACCTATCAAATACCTGACCCTCACTTCTGCCCTCACTTGCACACTTGCTGTACCACTGGATGTCTTTTTTCTCCTTATTAGGAGCTCAGGGTGAAATCTCACCTTGGACAAAGAGCTGTAACAAAGACTGTCACCATGATGATTAAGTGGAATTTTTACACAAGCGTGAAGTTTATCAATTTTTTTAAGGGAAATCTGATCCACAAGCATAGGCTGAAGCAAAAATAAAGGTTCAAAACCATAACAGTGATACGGGTAGAAACTGTGTGCGCTATTAAAATTATTTCCAGAAAAGAAAGATACAGTAACTCTCTGATTTACTCTGTCTTGAGATTTTCTAGAGAAGGCATGATTTGCTGAAAAATAATAAGTAGGTGATAATCATCTCATGATCAGATCCTAGTGGAAGAAAGATGTTTTTATGATGAGAGCAACAATTTGGCCTCAACTATCTTAACTTCAGAAAAACTGCCCACACTCTGTTAGAACTGAAGAAGGCAGCGAACTTTTTGCTCCATCCAGAGAACTGACTTTTAGAAAGAAAGCCTAAGAGGAAAGCATATAAAAAACAACTCAGCATGTTATCTAAAGGTTTGTCCTAAAAGCATTTTGGCAGTAACAGAAGGGAGAAGCCATAGGAATGCATACAGACAGAAAAACCTATTGGGCAAATACATAGGTTTCTGTATCTAGAATTTCTTTCCCTTTTTGCTAGTGCAGAATTTGCAACACTCCTTAGGCGTATGTTGTAGCAAAAGCAAATACATAGGAACTGTCTTGGCAAGAAGTTAACAGCAAGTCCTATGCAGCTCTCCACAATGGAGAGAAAATATATCCTTCTACATTTAGGGGAGGATTGAAGGGACAGCAAAAGAGGAGAGGGTTATAACAACACTTAAAATACTGAAAGACCTCCTCTAGAAACAAGCCTTCCTTGGCTTTTCTTCCAGAGTACTCCTGTGCCTACATTCCTGGATTTCATTATCCTCCTGCAATAATTCTAGGCTTGTATACCTGAAGCTTTCAGTGACAAGTTTCTTCAGCTCATTGACAAGGTATTCACATGTGCATGGCACAATTCCAGTACAAAAAAGTCATGGAGATTTTGCTTTTCAGTCACGGTTCTCACAGAGAGAGGCCTTTCTGGTTCTCATAGAACCCTTCCATTAAGAGTTTTGCTGTAACACTATGCAGGTTACATACCTGGGGTAGGTTGGAGAGATGCTCTGCAGAAGGGCAGTGGAGCATCAAGGGGGAAAGAGCAAAAATCATGAGAAGAACCAAACAGACAAGTGAACCTGTATTGCAAAAATTAATCTGTCAGGTAATTAACAGGTAGACATGCTTTGCCAGCAGTCATGAAAGGTACTGGTGAGAGTCCATGGAGGGTAAAACAACATGCAAAGTTGTGGGCTGAAGAAATTGAGCTTGCAACATTAACCAGTTCTGTAACTCATGGTGTCAGTGCATCTGTAGAACTCCTTTGATCTACAGCTGGTCTTAGGTTTTTATTGCTTGGGGTAACCTGGGAGGACTAGAGGGTTAAAATGTATTTTGGGATCAGGAGGCTCTCTGACTGCCTTTCAGCCCCAATTACACAGTCTCTTGCACTGACAAAGCCTATGACACCATTCTACCCTCAGCATGCCACATTCTAGGTACACATGGTGTTTTTCCCATTGCAGAAAAGGTGTTTGTCAGTCTAACTGTATAATTGCAGGTCATTTTGTTTAGTTCTTTAACAACTTCTTTGAAAGTCTCTTTTCTGAGGAATTAGTCTTGTTGGGTGTTTAATATGCAAACACATCTGTATTCATCCTTACCTAACCATCTAAGTATTTCATATTGCTTTATGTCCAGTTTTTACTTTGTGTTAGTAACACAACATATGTAGTAATTCCATGCTGTCCTATCATCCTGCATATTCTGGATGCTGCCAGCCTTATTTCTAAAGTAATTTTTTTTTTTTTTTTTTTTTTTTTAATTTCAAGGTGTGCTAAACATATAATTCCTGGAACCTGATTGTTGCAAAGGATTGAGACAGTTACTTTCATCCAAATGCATTTGGATTCAAGGATATTCAGGACTCAAGTGCTTGATCTAGACCTTGGCAGGGAGAGGAGTGGCCAGTTACAGATTTTCCGGAGCTCTCTGGTTTTAGACAGGGAATTTTATTCTGGGTCTCACAGTGAAATGCTGGACTTTGCCTTCTAGAGCTACCAAGAAATCATATCACAATCATTCTCCCATCTCTGTGTAGCAACTTCAATACATGGAAATATCCCGTGTCAGACAAGTAAGCCAAGCTTATGGCACTCTAACATAAAAACATTCTTTATCTTTCTCTTTTCTGCTGAGCAAAAGCATTAGCTTTAGATGAGCCTGAAAATACTTGATGCTCTTTGAATATTCACCTCTTCTGTCTATAAGCAAACATATCTTTGAGGGATGGTAAAGTGGAAGGAAGTCTTATTACAAATCCTCTTATAGGGAATCATTGTTACACTACTAGGTAAAAGAAAATTCTAACGATCTCAACAGAGCTCTCCTTGGGCATTGTACACTGCATAACTAGAGGCTGAGAGAACAAGCTTGCCCTAATGTCTCAGTTATAAAATGAACAAAATGCAAAAGCAGGGAAATGATGGATTTACACTCCAGCTCAGCGATTGAGCCAGAGACAATCCCATTCCTGCAATAGCCAGTTTAGCCACAGAGGTTGATCCTGCCCTGATCTACCAGGATGGGAAGAGTGGGCCAGCCTGTGTAATTCTGACTGCACCAGCTAAAGTAGGAGCATCAGTCAAGTGAAGCTGTGCCCACTATCCCCTTGAAGGCTCTGCCTCATAGAGCAGCTGGATTGTTCTCTGCCTCTGCAGCTCCCTCCAGAACTGATGGATTAAGAGGCAAACTCCAGGGACTCTCCACAGCAGTCCTAATCTTTAGGGATTAGGCATGACCACTTTTCTGTAGGCATACGAACAATCTGCATTCCTTCTAATCTGCCTCCCACAAGTGTTGAGAAGCCCTGTTGGTAAGGATACAGAATTGTAAGGATGTGGAAGCACCAGCAGAACAAATGCAAATCATGCAGAGGATTTTTCTTCCCTACATTTCCTAACCAAGGACAGATATCTACTCACCAATATAAATGATCTGCTGTGTTATGGTGTTAGAAAATGTATCTGCTTTGAAGATCTGCTTTGAAGATTTGTGCTGCTATTACTACACACACACACATACTTTACACATACTTTTAAGAGTTATTCCAAATCACTTTAAAGCAAATAACTGAAGTAACTGTATCTATGTGCCAGCAGATAATCCCCCAAACAAACTTCTTTAGAACCAACTCTCATGTTGCTGGTGAATGCATCCAGCCCTAAACAAGATGAACAGTGAAAGGGGTGCACTAATGGAAAACTGAGAAGCACCATCTTCTTTAGAAGCAACTAAATATGCATATTTATACAGACACATGCACACTCCCACATGCACTGCAAATAACAGTGCCAGTGTTCTGTATAATCCTGGCGTTTAGACATTTATACTAATCACACTGATATTATTTAATGGCAGCTTTATACTTTAAATATTTAATTGGATTACCAAAATGCGTCCAGCATTAAAATGCATCAGCTATTGGAGCTACAGTCAGTTTTCTTTTTCAGAGAGTCAGACACTAATTTCTTCTGGTTGTAAAAATGTTCACAGTGCCTCAGCAGGCCAAAGGTTACCAGACAAGCACACTGAAGAAGATGACTTTATCAGATAACACACTTACAATATAAAATCGATTTTATAAAGGAGTCCATTTTAATTTTGGATGTAGATGACTATAATTTAACTTTCTTCCCAGCTATTGCACAAAAAACACTGAGATGTGGTGCCCGTTTCATTTCATTTCACCATTGCGCTTTCCATCCTGAAAACCCCATTTCGTCAAAATCCCATTTTGTCACAATGGAATTTTTGCTTGACAGAGTTTCTCGCAGAATAACAGAGCAGCATCCCATCTCCCCCTGCCTGCACTCCCCGCACCAAGAGAGACTGAGCACGGACACCCCACACTCCATTTTCTTGCCCTCTGAAACTCGCCCTCTCTGTCCCTGAAGGAGCAGCAATGCAGAATGCAGAAGCCAAGGAGTCATTCCCATTGCCAAAAGATGTTAGAGGTCTCGGGGGAAATTAACATAACCATTGACAGTCCCTGAGAGCTCACTAAATAGCAGCTTGGGAAGCATCCTCCCCTCTGGAGAGGGAGGGTAGAAGAAACAGACAGGGGCAGATAATGCTCCAACAGGCTCTACTACGCTTTAATCTTCAAAAGCTACCATTAGTAAGCCAGAGAAGTATATTTACCCACCAGACAAACACCACAAGTTCAGTAGGCTACTCTCCATTAAGCGCTGAAATAAGTCCTCTTTCTTTTCACTTCCTACGGACAGTGAGGCGAAGCACCGCAGCCCGCCCGGCTCTCCCGCCGCTGCTCCTGCCCTGCTGGGAGCGATGGGGGGGGACACAGCGGAGATGGAGCAAGTGTGGCCGGGGGCTGGGGCCGGGGATGGCACGGAGGAGAAGCGCGGGGGTCGGGTCCCGGGCAGCCTGTCCTCGGCGGCCCCGGGCGCTCTGCTTTCTCCCCGGGAAAGCAGCCGGCTCCGTCCCTCCGGAGTGATGGATGGAGGGAGGTGTGCGTTGCTTTGGGGCTCCGCTTTGTTGGGTTTCACCTCCTGATCCCTTTCGCTTCTGCTCTGCTGGGCTGCAATAGCCACCTCGGCTCCGACTCCGCGGGTCCAGCTCAGAGCGACCTGCCGCGGAGGGGATGAACTGGGGACGGCCCAGGGAAAGGCGAGAGAGCATTATTCATCCACCGCAGCTTCTCATTGTCGCGGGGCAGCGCTCAAAAGATCCCCAAGCAGTTGGCTTTAAATAAAGCAGGCATTGCTTCCCTTGTATTTCCTCTCAGCAATCGCCTTAGTATTATTATTATACTTCTATAGCTTTTGCTTTCGGACCTTATAATTATGTCACACAGCAAGGGAAACCGCCAGCATCCCAGCATCTGGTGTGCGGTTGCAAACTTTTGTTTTAAGATTTGAACTATTTATAGAAGGAAAACTTTGTAGGATAGTAATTTCCTACGGTTTTGAGAAAAATATGGCTACGCTTATATTAAAAGGGTGTATTTATTTATTTATTACGACTCCTTCCTTCTGTGTAAAAAAAAAGAAAAAAATAAAAAGAAAAAAAAACTACAAAAAACCCCAACCAACCAAAGATAGCACGGCTTGCTTTTTTACAAGCCATCGGTCACCTACGCAGCAGGCATAACCCGCCTGTGAACAAGAAACAGACAGCTCTAGCTGAATTAATCTAACGTGCTTCCATAAAACTAAGCGCTTTTAAAAACTGGTGGCCAAGACATGTGCATTTCATTAAGAATTAAGAATGTAGAAATAGGCTTTTAGTTTCTTTTAATGGGTGTGTTTATTCCTACTTTTCTCCCATAGCAGTAGGATATGTTTTTTCCATAGCCCACAGAAAATAGGCAGACACACACACACAGAGGAACACACGCACACGTGCTTGTTTATGTGCATGTGATCCTGTGGGCGCATACAGAGAAAAAAACACAAATATATAAAAATACACACACAGTTCTGGGATAGGACCTAAAATTCGCAGCCGTCGGGGCACAAAAAAACTGAGGTCGGCTTGGGGGTTGGGAGAGTAGGGAAAACCTTCCGGCCCCGGCAGCCGAGATAAAGGGGGGGCCGGGGTTGCCAAAGCGGGGTTCCCCATCACCGACAGGGGTGAACCCCTCTGCAGCATCCGCGGCAGCCTGGGCAGGCTCCGAACCGCCCCAGAGCACCCCTGGGCCCGACCCCCGTGTTCCGGCACGGAAACTCTTGCCCCGGAGCTGGGGGATGCTCAAGGGAGGCAGAAGTCTCCCCGATTTTAAAGCGGCTCCCTCCGCCGGGTACCTGCCGCCCCAGCGCCCTCCTCTCCGCACGGCTGCCCCGCGGCGCGGTCAAGTCTCCTCCGGACTGCAGGAGAACAGAAGCCCTTGACAGTCCCCCGGCAGCCCCTCCGGAACCCGGCTGCAGTCCCGGACGGGCTCGGCTCCGCTCCGGCCGGCACGGGGACCCCGGCCCACCACCCCCGCCACCCCAACGCGGAGGCCGGCGGGCACAGAGACCTGCCGGGCGACCTGCAGGAGAACGACGGCCGACACTCTCTCCGCAGCCCTCATGGACTAGCCCAGCCGCTTCTTATCCACCGCAACGATAGATACAGATATAGATATTAAAAAAAGAGACTGAAATTCCTCGCAGTCCCACCCACCGACTCTCATTTCCCCCACCCCTACCTCCACCCCCTTCCTCACAAGGAAAAGGTCCTGGAGCCAGCTCTAACTGCGGGACGGGAGATCCCTCCGGAGCGAAAGCAGCCGGCCGGCGAGCGCCTCGGCGGCGGGGCTCTCCGCGGGCGTCCCGAGCTGGGCGCTCGCCGCCGGGTCCCCGGGATCTCCGCACACACACAGCCTTCCCCCGACGGGCGCGAAGCGATGCCCATCTCCGGTTTGGCAGGAGGAGGAGTCGGGGTCGGAGTCCCCAGGGGAGACGCCGGCCGCTCCGCGTCCCGTTGCCCCGCCGCCCTCCCAGGTGCGCCGCCCCCGCTGCGGGCACGCCGGGCCCCGGCCTCGCCGGCGGGGCAGCCCCGGGAGTTACCTGGCGGTGCGTCCCTTCCCCCGGCGGGGTCCGACCAGCAGCGCCAGCACCGCCACCAGCACAGCATCTCCTCCTCCGCCGCCACCACCACCACCATCCTCACCACCACGCACCGCACGGAGCTGCCGCCCGTGCTGGCTTCTCCCGGCTCCCTCTCCTCGCTCTGCGCATTGCCCCTAGGTAGCTGCTAGCGGGGGCATTGCAAACAGTATTTGAAAAAAAAAAAAAAATCTGGATCACTTACAGGTAACTCCCACTGGTAAGGATGAGGAAAATCTGAGGGTAATACACTGAGAGTAACACACTGCGAGATGAAAAAAGGATCATGGCTGAATCCCGTTTACACTCTTGAGTTCGCTTCCTTGGTTATTCCTTTTCTGGCCCCCCCGGTCGTAATTCCCCACCCTTTTTGGTGTCAGCTGTGGCTTGAATCTGAGTTGGAATCCAGTCCCTTGGGCTTGGGGGGGCTTTGTCTGTTTGTTTGTTTGTTTGTATTGTTGTGTGTAGTATTCCCCTGGTGCTAATGCTGCTCCCTGTGCAGAGTGTGTGCTGCTGCTGCTCTCGCTGCTGCTGCTGCTGCTGCTGCCTCTGGGCTCCTGCCTGTCATGTCTCAGTGGTTGGAAGTTGTTACAGTGGGTTCTCGTGTTGGAATGAGGATGGTTTAAGGGATTTGGATGGCAGAAAGTGCCTCTCTCTCTCTCTCCCTCTCTCTCTGTAACTCTCCTGAGACCCGGGGCTGCCATTGGGCAGTCAGTCACTGCAATCCGCCTACTTTTTTTCTCTCTCCCTCTCCTTTTTTTTTTTTTTTTTTTTTTTTTTTTTTTGTGGGAGGATGACAATGGAAAGACACTGATCTAGCCCGGGCTGCAACGAATCCGAGCACCCTGGCTGAGCCCTCGCCGTAAGCCTCTCCTCTCGTACAAGCACTCCTTTCGCGCTCCGTGGGGCATTTTTAACTCCCCCCAGCGCTCGGTGGGTTGAGAGCTCCCTGCATTTGCGTCTCCTCTACTCGTCCTGGGAGAGACTGGACAAGCTGGCAGCTCCCAACTCCATTCTAGGTAAATTGCTTTATTGTGGCCGGCTGTCCCGACTCCACAGAGGGGTTCTGCCCTCCCTCCAGTCTCGGCGGGATTTTGGCTGTTGTTGTACTCCTATGTTAAAAATTAGGCTTCGATTTCAGGAGCAACGTCAAGAAAAAAGGAACATGTATGTAGTCATAGCCTTACTGAGTGAGAAATAAAGACACACACACTCGTAGCTTCCTGGCGTGATTTGGTTTCGCGTGAGAGCAAGGAAGGGAAAGGACTAGTGTGGAACAGCCGCTGTAGGGAGCGAGTGGGGAGCCGCTGCCGGTGGCTCCTGTCTCACCACACCTCTCGCCACCTCCGTAGGAAGAGCCTTCGTCTCTGCTCTTCCCTCTCCTCTCTTTTCCGAGAAGACGCAAGTCCGAAGAGAAGTTTCCCGGCAGGTTAGTTGCCTCTCCCCCGCCTTTCCCCTGAGCGGAGCTACTCCTGTCACTTGGCACCGCCGCGCCCCGCCGCAGAGATGCTCGACCCTTCCCGCTCCGGCGGGCGGGCGCCCTTCAACCCGAGCAGCCCCAGGAAGCAGGAGACAGTCGCTCCTCCTCTGCTTTGGTGGGCGTCCGTCCTTTATTTCGGAAGGGCTGTGAGCGATGGTGAAGCAGGTGCTCTGCGGATACCGGGGCTGGGGATTGAAAACGAACCCCAAAAAAGAAACGGCCACCAAAGACGCTTAAACCGAAATGCCGCTGAAATGAGCAAGAACCAGGCTCCGAAGTGTCCTCGGTCTGTAAATGTTCTTCTCAGGCTAATTGCCTAATGACTGAGGAAGATGTCTTGGCTAAGAGCTCTACCAAACACCCTGGTGACACCTCCTCCAGTTAACCAGTCCCAGAACGTGGGTGCAGCTATCTCAGCGACACAACGAAATATTCCCTCAGATGGAACGGGAATTGCAGAACTGGTGCAAAAACGTTGTATACCACTCAATATGCGATAAAAAGCTTCTCGGGGTTTGGTTGCTTTAACCAGTTTCATCTGCAAGTTCAGCACAGACGTTAGGGCAGTCAATGTCCTTTCGAGAAACGCTGATCTCGATTCACAAGAGACGGAAGCTTAAACCTTTCAACGATTATTTACATCCTAGAACCGTCTTATTTATAATTATTTAATATTTCAAAATGGACGTATCTATACTTCTGTAAGTGTGCATGCAAGTCTATACATAGCAAAAGAGTTAGAGATATGTATCTCCTGCAGTGCCCTTTCTCCTGCTAGACGTGGCTGGGGCAACTCCGCTGAACGTAAAACAGGAGAACGAGTAGCCACTTTGAATGTTTTATTTGTAGCATCTGCTCTGCTTCGGATAGGTATTTTAAATGCGCGTCTGCTTTTAAAGATGTGCCGGGGGGGTGGGTGGGGGGGAGGTGGAAGGAGGGGCAGAGCGAACTGTAAAAATGCGAAGTAAATGCTGGAACTGGAAAACTTCGGACTTGTGTTGGCAAAGTTTGACCCACTCCACCTGCAACGAAGACAGTTTGCCAATTTCCGCAATTTTCAGGTCGAAACTGACTTTATCCACAGATTTGTTGTGTAGGGGAAGAAAAGTCGTATAAAGAAACCAAACCGTGCATGTTTTGTCGGAGAATTAATTTTTATTCTAAAATCACGGACCGGTTATTACGTCGAAAAATTACTGATGATGAATCATGATGATGAGGAGGAGGATGACGATTAAGACGATGATGATGACAATAACCTTGTAAATTTCATCCAAATGATTTCTATACACATGTCAGCCGGGGCAGCGAGAACCACACTCATTGAAGACGAAAATATTTCCTTTAATAAAATGTCACACTGGAAGAGAGTCGGTAACGTCTAATATGCGCACTTCAGCATCTGTTTCTCCTTTTTCCACAAACAGCTTTATTTTGGACAAAATGAGGGAGAATTACCCTGAAACACTTGCCGACACTATAGTCGGGCATGCACTAATAAACTCTTTGTTTTCTTTGGTTTTTTTGTTTGGTTGGTTGGGGGTTTTTTTCCCTAATATTTATCTATTCCCAGCCGCGGTTTCTTTTTTACCCCAAGCCTGGGGAGAGTCCGCACATCGGGCAGAAGGGCACGTCGGAAGCCGGGAAGGCGCTCGAGGCGGGCAACACACCGGGTCTTGTCCGGGCGGAACCGTGCATTTCTTGCATGTCACCGAGCTGCAAGTCGGGCGCCGGGGGAAGGAAGGCAACCATGAGTCGCAGAATAAGCGGTTACCAGCCGATGGGAGAGGAGGGAAGGCGGTGGCGGCAGCACAGCGGCAGGTGCCCGTGGAGAGGCTGGGGAGTGCATGGTCCCGCCGGCAGGACGGCGCCAGGCAGCCCCGGGCCGCGGCCGCACCTCCCGGCGCTCCGGGCGGGAATCGCGCCGGGTCTCCTGTCGGGGCCTCGCCGCGGGTCCCGGCGCTCCACGTGCTGCCCGCCCTCGAGGCTGAGCTCCGGCCGGTGCCTGCCGAGGGCCGGGGGAACAGGCCCGACCCGGGCCGGCTCCCCGCAGCAGGACAGCCCCGGGGACGGCGAGGGGGGCAGGATTTCGTTGGCCTTTCCTGCAAATGCCGCAAAGCCAAGGCGAACTTCGCCGCAGGGGAGACGAGTGAGACCGGTTCTCACGTTCCCCGCCGCAGCCACCCCTGGGAGTCCCGAGAGGGCGCGGAGTGCACCGGTCTTCCCAGAATTGGCCGGAGTCCCCGACGTCCGTAGCCCTTTGAGCCCTCAACTCGAATGGGCACGAAAGAAGCGTCCCTGCCGCCCCCCAAAGGGGAGCTGACACCCTTCGTTTCTCCCTTGGGCAGCGCCAGCTCCCGCCGCCCCCACCCCTCTAACATCATAGTGACCTTCTCCCCGTGGGAAAAGGGGGTCTTCCCCGCTCCCTTTGGAGCTGCCCGGCTCTCATCCTTCTTTTCCTCCAGAATAAAGAGGAAAAGGGTAGGGTTTTCCCCTAGATTTCTGATCCGGATATTGTCCGCAACTTCATCTTTCTGAAAGATATCACTCATCCCAATGCTTCCGCTGTGATTTGCGTCTGTGCTACTGCTGTGAACTTTAATTTCTGACGTATTTAGTAATTAAACGGTATCCGAATGCTCTGTGATCTTGGCAGGAAATATTTGTTTCAATCCTGCCTGAGGTCAATACTTGATGTGACCTGTTATCGCGGGGGGTTACATGAAGTCAGCAGGGCTGCAGGTGCTTTATGATTCGGTGCCTGGAAATGGCATCGACAGAAATATTAAGGGATGCTTCACCTCACCTCTGCTTCTCCAGCAAACTAGGGGACCGGAAATAGAAACGGGAGCAACGGAAGATCCCTGAGAGGAAGGACTACCTGAGTGGGACCCTGCTCTCTTCTCCTAACTGGAGGAGATAGTGGCTTCTTCATGGCACCCTGCCATGTCACCCCATGCAACACCCCGGCCCGTCCAACAGCTATATGTGTTGCGTTGTTTTCACTCCCCTCGGTGTCACGTTTGACATGGACACTGGAGCTTTTAGCACGTTGTATTAAGACACGAAGACGTGCTCAGCAGCAAGGAAAAAAAAAAGAAAGAAAAAAAAAAAAAAAAAGAAAAAAAAACAACAACAACAAAAACCAACCTGCCAAGCCTCCCCTCCTTGCCGTGGCTGACACGACGGCTAGAGAGCCTTCTAGCTGAAAATCAACCGAATGCCCTGGAAGACATTTTATCCACCTTCACCTCCCCCTTTTCAAAGAGCTCAGCAGAAAAGGCATCATTACACCCAAAGGATATGGTTTCAACAAAATGGTAGTTCCAGTGGCTGATGAAAGAGGAAATAATTGCATCCCACATGCCTAGCCTAGAAGTAGCCCTGGATCTCGGAGCAAATTTCTCTCCTATTGTTCAGAGAAAGTGAAGTATCCTCATAGCCTTACAGGCATGGTGATGGATCTGATAGGGTTTCCGCAAAGGCTTTTACTGTTCCTGATGCCTGCTCTGTTTCACTTCCAGTCTCAGTCCAACAGCATTCTTGTGATTTTTGCTCTGAATTCCCTTCTAAAACAGCCAAAATCAATTTCGAAGAGAGATCTGCCTTCCAGACTGCAACATGTACCCAAATCCTCTGTCCCCTTCCGCCGCAGCGAAAGCCACGTACCATTGTCCTTATTTTGCACAGCGTTTTCTTTGAGCTCGCCTACCTCTCTGTGAGGGATATGCTGTATAAAGTCCTCACAATATTGAAGTAGATTTGGTACCCTGTCATCGCTTCATTTATGGATACACAGCCTTAACAAATTCACTACATATCTAAACTCCCGGCAATCCGAGCCTAGAGGAGCACATCGCTGCCGACCCCAGCTACGACAAAGGGCGGCGCAGGTTCTCGGCCCCGCAAAGGTTAGAGCACTGAAAGGACCTGTCTCCAGGCAGGATTTGGAGATACCCCTGGGCATTTGGCTCAGCCGGGGCAGGGGCGGACGCCGGCTCCCCACCGGGACAGGGCAGGAGGCAGCGCGGAGGGCGTCTTCCGTGCCCTTTCCGCATCCGCATATGCCCCGCGGGTTGCCTGCGGGGCAGCGCCGAGCTCCGCCGGCCACCGCGGCGGCACCTGCGGCTGCAGGGGCGGGACGAGAGCCGTGCCAGAAATACCTAAATAAGCAAACAAAAAGGGATGCGATCCGGCTGGTGCCCGCCGAGCAACTCTCTGGGAACCCTCCGGGAAGCAGCCCGCGGGTCTCGCCGGCACCCTGTGAATGGGACAGATCTGCCTTTGCCGCCCGCAGCTGCGGGAGCTCCCGATGGGACATACAGATCCCGCCGCTCCCTTTCTCATCCCCGAGGAGCCCAGTTTAATTCTTTCCCACCGCTGTTTAACCTTAATCCTTGGCTCTGGCGCGCTCCCACTTGCAGATTCCCCCCCGCCCTCCCTCCCTCCCTCGCCCCCTCCTCCCGCCGCTGCCCAGGCTGCTGACAGCGGGGACGGGGCTGTTCGGGGCATCGTGCGCGGAGCAGCGTCCGCGGCGGTGGGTCCGGCGGCGGGCCGGGCCGGGCCGGGCCAGGCCGAGCCGCTCCCGCTCCTCGTCGCCCTCCCGCTCCGCTGCCCCGGCCGGGCTCGAGCCTGCCCGTCGCTTTGGGGAACTGTGCCCATTCTCCTGCCTTTGGGAGCTGCCCTTTGACTTCCTCGTCCTCTTCCATGTATTGATTTCAAGGTGGGAAGCGAGTATTTTTGGATTGCAACTCACCTTATGTATTCTTGATCATTAAAAAAAAAAAAAAAAAATCCCGCAGCTATGCAAAGACAGGATCTTTAAAGAGTTTGTAGCTCGACAGGTAAGGACTCGGCCGGGGCTCAGGAATGTGGAAATTCAACTCAAGTCAGCCTACTGCGACGAGCAATATTAATAAGGGCATACAGGCACTGGGGGGAGAGGCAGAGAGAAAGAGGGCGAAACTTGGCAACCAAAATAACCGCGTGCTCTCGATTGCGGTGATCAAACACCGAGGAGCAAACAGCGGGCTCCCCGGGAGCCCCCGCCGCACCCTCCAGGGCCCCGGGCCGGTCCCTTCGCCGGAGCCCGCTTGGCTACCCGGGAGCACCAGTGCAGAGGTAGCCGGACCAGTTGTCAAGTTAATTTCAACACGTCCGTGTGATGGATAGAAACGCAAATTGTGTCTAGGCCTGCATAAACCAAATCCCTGAGCGCAGGTTCAGAGCAGGGATTCCCCTCCTCCCGCCCCTTTCGCCTAATACCTCAGCTCTGCTCTATTGTCCCAGCAGCAGCGCCTGAGTTAACTCTGTCAGGCTGCCTTTTTTTTTTTTTTTTTTTTTTTTCTTTCCTCTGAGGGTACTGTAAGCCAGAGATAATATTTAAGTTCGCTTAAGCAGTACAAAATAAAAGGATCTGTCATCACCCACGACTGGCTCCCTGCAGGCTCGGGGCGGGCTGACTGCCCCGCCGCCGGGCATGGTCCGGGACAGGGGGAGATCCACGGCCGTGCTTCAGGGGGCTGCCGGCGCTTGGACATCCGGGGACGGAAAGGGAAATAATCACATTTTTTTCCTTTTCTTTTTTTTTTTTTTCCTCTGCAGTATTTTGTTCCCAACTCCGCACTAATGTGACCCAAAAGCCAAGGAGATTTGTCGTGCAGAAGGACTTACCCTAATTTGACATAGATGACTCCAAAGCATAGAAACACGTAGAAAATCCACTTCCGAAAGTTTCTGTGCATGATCTAGAAAATGGACTGAGCCATAAAAATTGCACAAAAAGCCGAAGTGATCGTGTCGATTAAATCCCAGTCAAGAGCATTGCTGAAGCTACCCAGAAGCAAAGCCGGCCGAGCTGTAAAAAGTCAACTCCGCGCAGATAGGCAGCTCTTCCCAGAGCCATGGTGACCGAAACCGGCTCCGATATTAAAGCTAAAGAGCAAGAAAAAACGGAAAGGGCTGCTCAAAACAGTAAAACAAAACCCCAAGACAGACAGTCTGAGGGAGAGAATGAGCAAGCACGGATCTTGATCAACTGCCTCATAGAGCCCTGAAGTTCAATCTGTTTTTACTTGTTCTGACTTCCCCAGGTAACACTACGTATCTTGCAATCTATGGCTCCAGGTAGGAGGATCTATCTTTCTCTTTCTCTCTCTCTCTCTCTCCCCCTCCCGCTCTTCCCTCCACCCCGCATGTGTCAGGATCTAATACATATCTTATCTGTGTGTGCGTGTGCGAGCTGTGCGTGTGTTTGTGTTTCAAAAGGCATGTCCTTAAGCCGCAGTGTTGGGGAAAACACATGAAACGTATCCAATAAGGGAAATAAAGGACTCGTCCTCTCAAACCGAAGCATTTTTTCATTTCCTCTAGTATGGTAACGCGGCTGGATTTGCAATATACGGACTTCACAAAAGAAAGTGTTACACTTTTTTTTTCTTCTTCTTTTCTTTTTTTTCTCCCCCCCTCCCATCTTTCTTTCTTTCTTCCTTCCTTTCTTTCTTTCTTTCTTTCTTTCTTTCTTTCTTTCTTTCTTTCTTTCTTTCTTTCTTTCTTTCTTTCTTTCTTTCTTTCTTTCTTTCTTTCTTTCTTTCTTTCTTTCTTTCTTTCTTTCTTTCTTTCTTTCTTTCTTTCTTTTTTTCTTTCTTTCAACATACAGAGGCAGGCGTTAATCCTCACTTGCTGGCAGCTCCGTATGCTAAAAGGCAACGTGTGCCCAGACTACTTCTTCAGCCATTTGACCGTGCTGGACACAAATGCCTGACACCAAATTTGGTATCATTTTCCCCAGTAAGAAAACACGCTTCCTTCTTTGAGAAACAGATACACTTGGCTTTTAACACTAGCTTAGGATATTCAGTTTGCTGGTCCTAGAGAGATTAATGGGTGGGACAAAACCTCACTTTGTTTTCAGACACTAACGGTGAAGTAAGGCTTCCTTTTCTGTTTGGTCTTTCTTTCTTTCTTTCTTTCTTTCTTTCTTTCTTTCTTTCTTTCTTTCTTTCTTTCTTTCTTTCTTTCTTTCTTTCTTTCTTTCTTTCTTTCTTTCTTTCTTTCTTTCTTTCTTTCTTTCTTTCTTTCTTTCTTTCTTTCTTTCTTTCCTCTCTGTTTGTTTTTGTTTTTGTTTTTGTTTTCCTCTATTTTTCTTCCTCAGTGATTTCTGAGTTGCTCCGTTTATTCTTGCATTCTGTGGAATTATCTATTCCAGTCTACTACACAATGTGTGCCTGTCCGGAGGCACAGATCTGCATGCATATGCACGCTTAAATAGAGCTCCGATACAAGTCTGCGGGCTGTAGGGAGTTACACAGATACGGAAAAACTCGTGCACCTCTGCCCTCTCCTACACATACATTCATATACGTGTAGCAACAGTCAGCACAGATGGCTCTAGGCATCTCTCAGAGAGAAACGGCTAAACACACACCAGGAAAGGCTGAAAGGAAAGCAGGCAGTGACAAGCAAGCAAAAGAGGCTGAACACAGAACTTCATCGTAAAGTATCTATCCCGACGGAGAAAACAAAGGATTTTTTAAAGGCCAGCCAGGCTGCCGTGGTTGAAGAGGTGCAGTGTGAAATCGCAGGTCATGTTTAGACTCCCACAGTAAAGGCTGTCCGCACCTTGTCATCACCCACCCAGCCCACAGAACAGGGTCCTCTCCAGGTAAAATGCAGAGACCCCAAGGCAGTGAGGGGAAGGACACCCTGTGAGGGGAAGCGGAAGCAAAGCGGGACAGAGAAGGGCCATGCTGAGGAATGGGGATTCAGAGCGCGTCCCCCAGTAGCGATGAAGGTGGCTGACAGTTCCCACTCCGCCGCCAGCTCCGATTCCCCTGCTGCGGATCGGTTTGGCTCTTTCCCCGCCGCATTCCTCAGTTTTATTCTTTAATAATCATCACTCCGGCTCTTGGAGGCAGCCAGCTCTCCTCCAGACCACTCAGCTACACTGTCATCAATACTCAACTACAGACAATTTGTCCTTAAAAAATGCCGAGTCTTCCCTTCACACTCATTTCCTTGTGTTTAAATCTCATTTATTCTTTTTTTTTTTTTTTTTCTGACCCAACATAAGGGTTTTTTTGTTCTTCATTCCCACTATTTTTAGGCAATTTTTTGAAAGATGAGGTCGTGTTTCACAGAACCACAGGAATCTCAGGCATACTGTACAATTCTTGTGGCTGTCCTGTGCAGGTCCATGAGTTGGACCTTGAGGATCCTTGTGGGGCCCTTCCAGCTCAGAATATTCTGTGACTCTTTGATTCTGTTTCCCTTTTGCAGAACCATGTCTCCGACAGCCTCCTAACTTTACCCAAAACTGCTTCCCAAATTCTTCGACTAACACCAGAAGGTCATTCACGATATGCAGCCCCACCACCACCCACCACCTGCGAATCTTTTTCCTGGTTTTTGAAACTTTTTGGAAAGGAAGTGTCATGTGTCCATTACGAGAGTCGCGGGGATGCGGTAGCGGGAGGAGCGGGGTACGCAAAGATCTTCCCTGCGGCCGGGGTGGGACGAGGCGGGTGGCAGGGCCGGGCGATGCCCAGGGCGGGTGCCGCGGGGATGTGCCCTGGGGAGGATGTACGTCGGAGATGTGCCCCGGAGCTCTGCCCCGGCGATCTGTCCGGAGCTGTCCCCGGGGATGTGCCCCGGCGATCTGTCCGAGCGCTCCCCGGGGATGTGCCCCGGCGATCTGTCCGGAGCTGCCCCAGGGATGTGCCCCGGCGATCTGTCCCGAGCGCTCCCCGGGGATGTGCCCCGCAGATCTGTCCGGAGCTGCCCCGGGGATGTGCCCCGGCGATCTGACCGGAGCTGCCCCGGGGATGCGCCCCGCAGATCTGTCCCGAGCCCCGCGGAAGCAGCGCAGCCCCGGCCGGTCCCGCGGGCTCACAGCGCCACCCCGCGGCGGTGCGAGGGGCCGGGCGGGGGTGCTGCGGGGCTCGGGAGCGGAGGGTGCGGGGCGGCCCTGTCCTGTCGGGCTGGGATGCGCTTTGGATCCCCGGCGCTGCCGGGACGCGCAGGCCGACAGCCCCGCGGCAGCTGGCTATAGGAGGCTGCCTATAGCGCTGCCTCCCTTTGCCTCCGCACAAATCCGGGCGTGGGTCTGGAACCTGCGTGGACGGGCAGGCTGCCTCCCCCGCGTTTGAGGCTCTGTGCAGGAGCTGGGCATTGACCGGCCAGGGAGATTAGGAGGAGCGAGGGGCTCCGCATCACAAGTATTTGTGGCTACAGGTCTCCTCTACAGACCCCTCGTACCTGTTTCCTCACAAACCCCATGGAAGTGGGAATACAACTCACATCGTCTCCTCAGTGACTACCAGGCTAGCACATCCCACTTGCTTCTGCGAACTAGTGAGTATTCTTCATTGCAAACCCGAGAAGTTCAAACAACAGAAACTAGACTAGATTGTAGCATCATTTAGAAGGCAAAAATTTCTGTATTTTTGACCCTTACTCCACTGCTATCTTCACTAATTGATTTGAAGATCCTGGACTGGGGGAAAATTATGTATCTTCTTACCTTCAAATATCAGTTTAACTATCCTGAAAACTTAGGTTGAGGATAAGAAGATTTGATGAAGCTTAATAATTCTGTGATTTTAAAAAAACTCTAGAATATTAAAATGCTTGATTCTCACAGTATTTAGAGATTCACGCGATTATTTTATGTATATATAAATACATATATTTATATATAAATACATATATGTATATATAAATATATAAAGCCCATTGAATTACATTAAACAAATACCACCTTAATAATGTTAAAAGACTTTCTGGACGCAAAGCAATGTTCCTAAATACAAAAGCATTGGTAGATGTGAGTTGAAACCTTCTGCTGAATGCTCTTCTAGTATACAATTCTTATTTATTACTCATCTGAAACTCTTGGCAGAGCAGGGGATATAGTGAATTAAAAATTCAGTAGTTCACTTTCTCACCCACTGACCTTCTGCTGACAAAGCTCAACATTCATGCCTCCAAAACCTGCCAAAGGGAAGGTCACCTACACCTACTGCTGCTGGTCCCCACAACCCTCGCACACCTCCTCATAGCCTTTTGATAAAGTGGCTCCTGTGGAAAATATTTCAAGTCCCTATTGAGCTTCAGTTTCCCAATCCATCACAAATGCATCTACCCCCACTTCAACTGGAAAGCCTTTTCCTTCACCTAGGGAGGAGAGTCCAAGTGACCTTCAGAAGTCACTGGTCAGGCTGTGAATCTGAAAGCTTAGCCAACAGAAGAAAACTATCGGGTGCAGGTACTAAAAAATGAAGATAATGGGGGTGAGAGTCACTGGGGCAGGCAGGGGTCCCATTTATTCCAGGATGTGTCACAAGGAACACAGTGCTGTTTGTATGATCTGGGCCTTTTAGGGTTTCGTGAACAGGGAACTCTGACCAAGCAGGAGGACCAATCCCCACAGTATGGTAACAGCTTGCAGCCTGAACAGCCCTGTAAATGGAAGTATGAGCAAGCAGGATCAAAGGGGAAAGGATCCGTTGGTCACAGCTCACATCATCTTCCCTAGCATTTTTCCAAGAATAGTGTTCAAAATCAGAGTAAATCCAGTGAAATTTCTAGGCAATGCAGACAACAGAGATAATTACTCTGTTATGGGCCACTCTATGTGCCTTTCTTTTATTTTTGTACTGCTCAAGATCAACCACTGGACCAGGAGCTGGACTTCTATAATCCTTGTGGTTCCATTCCAGCTCAGCATACTCTGTGATTCTGTGTGTGCTTGTTATAACTCTCAAAGGCTTAACTAAAAGGCAAATCCAGCTGCATTTATCCCAGTCAGCCACACTCTGGCACTGTTGCTCCATGCAGTTGTAGACAACAGCCCCATATATCACTACAAAAACATTCCTTGGGGAAACACCCAGAGCATATGGGGTTAAAAAAGAAAGAGAGGATAAGAACAAAAAGAAGAATTTTTTTTTTTTTTTTTTAAATAAGCACACAAATATGGGTATCTTGCATCTGATCAGGATCTTACACACAACTTATGATCTTAACAAATGTACATGTTAAATATATGCATATACTAGTAAGTCTTTAATATTTTGTACATGTGTTACCGTGCCCTTGTACATGAAGACTTTCCTTAAATCACACTATTTCATTTACCCACCTACTTCCTATGTCTAAGAGTCCCTTCTTTCTGAGAGACTACCAAACCCACTCTCTGATGCCAGAGTTTTTTTCAGGCTTGGGATGTCCTTCACTGAGCTTCTGATACTGAGATATGTTCTCAATCATCTTTGAGCTTTGATTGAGAAGAAGGGTACCAAACTTATCTGGTAAGAGATTATGCTTTTGGCATGTGCGTCTGGCATGGTGTCCTGCACAGCATGACTTAATGGTAATAAAACCCGCTCCATAGTGAAGGTTTGAATCTGGTCTTACATAGTAACTGACCTGCCCACTGCTTTCTTAGCTCTTCTCTCACTTGGTATAATGGAAAACAGCATTTGGCCACATCTTTGATCACCCCTATCTTTCATCTCAGTTCCTTACCTATTTCTCTCCCTCTTTTTCTTTCCTCTCTTTTACATCTCATTACCTGGAATATGTTCCACTTTCTCAAGCTATCAGTCTTCCTGTAATTCCCAAGCCTGTTAAGCCTCCACCAGTTTAGCAGATACCTAATTAGACTAATAAGTAACAGAGTTGTCTGTGCTCAGTTGCTACAGGTGTTCCATATTTACAGCTAAATGCTGGTTTGAAAATTTCTGTTTACTTGTCTCAATCAAGATGAGAGTCACTGCTCAAGTAGAGGTACAGTACGCATGTCTTTATAGCAGCATGAAATGGAATTTGCAGACTTTCTCACAAACTCCTCCCTTGATAACTGAAGCTTTACTGGCTTTGTTGTACTGGACTTAATATAATTTTAGATTATTTTTTCTGTTCTTCACAAACTAACTTCTTATTTCATTGACTGTATTAACTTGAAAAATTCTCTGCAGAATAAAGTTGGGCAGTTAAAAAGGAATGTGAGTCAGCAATAACACACAGTTGAAAAAAAAGGAGAAATACTATGAATAAACAGGCATGTTACAAGGGAATGAACATAATATGTTCTGTTACTCTGCAGCAGCAGGAAGTTCAGACTTGTGTATGAAATTGTCTTCTGGGCAGTAAACTTCAGTAAGTACATAGATCAGCTAGAGATGACCAAGAGGTGAACAACAGGAAGATGATCCACTACAACAATGAAACAAATACATGATCCATGAGGAAAGGTTGTGTTGCTTTATTTTACTGAAACACAAACTGAGCAGGGAGGGTGTAATAGTTCTCAAATAAACAGAAACTTGTTGCAAAGACAGCAAGGCAAGGAAATGTTCTTGTGATAAATGGACTTGAGCAGCATTTAGGCAAAATTAGTTTCATGGCAAATATTGCCAAGATTCAAGATCAGGTTAAATAATCATCTACAGAAATTTAGTAGTACAGGATCCTACCACAGGCTACAAACATCCAGGTTCCTTTTAGACATGAGGCCTATGACTCTGTGAGTCTGCTTTTCAACCACTGTGCTGTGAAAATTCCTTTCACCTTCATAAAGCATGGTGAGACGCTTCCTGACTTCTTCTGAAAGTTTTTCAGAAAGCACCTAGTTTGACCAGAGGAGATGGAATTTGCATCCAGGAGTTCAGAGGCACACCCAGAGCAGCTGTCTCTAGGCTGTATTCATGAAGCAAGCTCTTTCATCCTTTCATCAAGCACTCTCCCCCGTCCCCATGAAGCTAATGAAAGGAGCCTTTGCACATTTCTAATCAGTGCAACAATTTAAAGACTTACGGTTTGAGGCTGTAGATTCTGAAGTTTCGTGAACAACTTTAATCCATGCCTCAGATAATACAGTGAGACATCATCACTGAACCCAAGTCTGTGTCTTGCCTAAGTTAGCCCTACTAAAAAAGCCTTATACCAAATGAATGCAAACTAAATACTGAGTTTAGCAAGATTTTTATTGGAATCAACTTTAAATAATTTTAGACTAGTAATTTAATCTATAATCAGCAAGTCTCTAGGCCCTACAACTACATATGATGCAACAAAAGGAAAAATCAGGAGTCAGAAGTAATTTTTGCTGTGATTTACATGCTCATTCCTATTTTATTTTATTCTCAGACAGGTCTAGATGGGCAAACACATTTTTAGTTATCTATAGTTTTGAAAGATGATTACCATGGTGGGTTTAGATTACAGTCAACCTTCAAAATAATCTTTCAAAAGATAAGGGACTGAACAGTTTCATGTTTTAATGTTAATTTTGTTTTGCCTGCCTATTGAGTGCTGCAATTTTTATAAATATTACAAGGGATGCTGCACATTGTAAAGCAGTTTTTCTTCCTAACCAATCTTCTCTATTTTAACCTTACTCCATCTCATGCAAAATGCTTTTTAGCTTCTGAGTTGCAAACCAGCCTGAGAAGACTAAAGCTCTATCTCTTCTGTGTTTGGCCTGACGTTCTGTCCCAGTGAAATTGTGTCACTGTGGATTTCAAACACTACGAAGAATTACAGTTTTCATCACAGTGAGAAACCTTGAAATCTCATTGAGGTAAGCAACATATTCCCCTTGGTTCAGACAGAGTGACACCCAGAGAGTGTTTGTCACCAGAGCAGCATCCCAGTGCAAGGCTGAAGTTGCCACAGTGCCAAATTTGGGGACGAGCTTTTAGATAGGGGGCATGGCATTCTTCTATCAATGTTTCTACCACGGGAAGATTGATTCTTAGCAGAATTATGACAGAAACCTTCCTACCCTTTAATTGCCAAAGAGAAAAATCTACCAGGTCCTGCTGTAGTTTTCCACCACTGCAGCTGTCCCCTTACTAGATATTGGTTGTATCCCTATTGTATGCAGAAAGATTGTGAGTCTAGAGTTGCAGGATCCTTTGGATTCCTTCCTCAGGTAATCATCCAGAGATGTACTTTTCATTGTAAGAAGACAGGGCACCTTAGTAAGAATAAGCAAAAGAAATACAGGGGAGAAGAGCATTAATTGACAAATAAAATTTGACAATGGTTCTCTCTTCTAATGAAGCCAGACATCAATATTTGGAGCTCTAAGGTATCATGAGGTTTCCACCTACCCTGCCTCATCTCAACCCATCCATGTTCTGGCTTCAATGCCACACACTGAGAGAAAATTTACTTGTTTCTAATTTGAGCAGTGTGAAGATTAATCTCTTCCCACTGGCTTGACCACAACATGGATGAGCTCACCCCTTTTTTAGTTTGTCAATACATCACTGATGATACATCTTAATCATGTAAATCTCCTTTAGCAATTCACCTTACTCTTTTCAAAGGTATTGCTCATAATCTCTTAGTTAAATGCTTAAATGCATTTCTGTCATCAGAAGAAATACATGCCTCTGGAATTGGCCCCAGACCAGAACAGCATCACTGCATTTTGTGTGTAAACACACAAAAATCTTGCATTTTCACCAACTGCAAATACAAAATCTTGCAGCTTCATTAACTGCAAAACCAGAAACTTTGTCATTTCACTAATTTTGAATAACCATCTAGAAAAGAGAAAAAGAACACGGTTTTGTTTTGTTTTTTTTTTTTTTTTTGGGTTTTGTTTTGTTTTGTTTTGTTTTTGTTTTTTTTTCTCTTTTCTGATTTCTAAACTACACTTCCCAGAAATCTCAGGTCTAGAGACAAAGTGCTTATTTGTGTCTTGCTACCTGGTGCAGTCTCCTGTCAGGGAAACATCCTAAAAGGCAAATAGTGCAGATTCAAGAGTATATTTTTTTTCCCTCTCAAGAAAATATCAAGAAAATATTCAACTTATTTCAGCAACCAGGAAGAAACTGTAATAGCAGAGCTATGTTTAGGCCATATTCGTTATCTTGTAATTGAGCCTTTAAACATTCATTTTTCTCCTAAGAATAACTCATTAACAGATTTGATAACCATCTCTTCATAAAAATACATGACTTCACAGGCTTTATTCATATTGAAATTATTAATCTGTTTTATTGTATACTGCTTACTATTTTGAGATAAATCTGTGTGAATATAAGCCCTCCTGTTTGGAATAAAAACATCATCTCTCAATTTTGTGCATGGTTGTTTTTAAAAATTACTCTGATGATCTGTACTTATATACATCTGACAGTACATTATTTCTAAATTTCAAAAGCTAATCACATGCTTTCCAATGCTTGATCTTTTTAAATGACAAACGAGAACCTCTGGATTATTTTGTTCCATACATGTGAAATGCCAAGAAATACTCCTAAATGTGATTTTTTTTCCCCCTGCTCACAGAAACTATGGCCTTCTAAGAAAAACAAGCATATCTAGAATTGCAATATTTAAAATTATCCTTATTTTTAAAGTAAATCTAATAATGGAAGTGGGGGGAGGGAGAGTCCAGACATTATTTTTGAAAGCACAGGATTGATGATATTAATGTTGCCAACTTAAACATGAGAACATTGGTTTGTTTAGCTTGCTGTCTTTTCCACAAGCCATCATTTAAAACCATCTACTGCTCTTACCTAGATGAGTCTGCAATTTATTTACAGCTACAGTAAAGTCAGTACTGAAATAAATGTCCATTCATTAGGCTATTTCTTAGGAGTTAGAAATATTTCTAGGGTCTTAAATCTAAAATAAATGCCCCATTAAAGAGATTTTCAGGTGAAGATGACCCTTAGTGAGTAGTTTTTATAAGGATGTGTCCAACGAAGTTGGACATTTGTCTCTTGCATAGATATTTTAAACATTGCCTGTGAGTATCAGGGTAGCTGTGTTGTCATGCTGCAGTCCTATAACAAAGTAGAATAGCCAGATTTTGGAAAATATCCAAAAAGGTTTGCCCCTCTTCCCTTAACAGCTTTCAATGATTCCTCAAATGTTAAGTGCATCATGTCCTCCCCCAGGTCACTGACTTAGAATGGTCACTTATCTACAAATCTTTCCTACATTTTCTTTCTATTACAATAAGCCTCTCTTTCATCAGGATTATCAGCAAAAGCTGCAGGATATTTTATCTGGCTGCAATTCAGCTTCATGTGGGGGTGCTCACATGCACCCTGCGGTATTTTGTGCAGTTACAAGCAATTTATGAGATGTTTAAAAGTGCATACTTCACTTCACAGATTTAACTCTTTGCTTGACTCCAGTGTCTGCTTATACTCAATACAAGATATCTGTAGAGACCAGGGTTTAAATCTTGCATAGTGTTGACAGCTTCTACTCTTTCATCACCTCCTTTGAAGCTGAAGGTTCTCCACAGATTGTTTGGATGCAGCCCTAACATGCCCTATATGCATTAGAAAAATCATTAAAAAATTATTTCCAAACCAAGCACATGCTTCCTGAGCAAGGGCCCAAAAGGGCAGGAGATTCCCCATTAAGCCTTTCTGGCATGAGACCTGCTCTGGGGCTTGGGCTCGCTTACCTTTAAAGGTCCCTTCCAATCCAAACTATTCCACTAAACTATTCCATGTTTACCTGAAATCATGTGGCCACCATAGTGCCTGCCTCCCCCCGCACTCAGTATCTCCCTGAAAGCTGCCAGAATGGGACAGTCATTTAAGTAAGCACACCAAACCATCCCTGTATGACACTGGGCTGGCAGGTGCTGGCTCCTGTCATACCGACCACACCTGAGAGCAAAACAAAAGCACAGAGCAGAGGCCACTTATTTAGTGTCTTCAGCCATGGCATTGCCATAGCAAACCTTTAGTTCTCTGTGGTTTCTAGAATCAATATATCTTTCTGCTTTTTTAAAAGAAGAGGGGAAGTAAGAATAGGTGCCACTGTGCTTGTACCTGCACACCCCTTCCTGTGCTTTCAGAAAAGTGAAGAATTGAATAATCTTTCAGGAAGCTTCTGTAGGATGAACCCAGGGTATTAATTAAATTCTTTCATTCTTTGGGTGCAGACAATGACTTTTTGCTACAAGTTCCTATAAGGGTTAGCAAATTGGAAGCTAGCTTTGTGATTTTCACATAATTGAACACAGAATTTCTGATTACTGAGTGTAGTTCCCAACATCCTTCCAAATCCAGAGCATAGCTCCAACACCTAGTATTGCTCTTGGGAATGTTCCTCACTACTTCACATTGTGTCCATGGGATCTCTGGATGTGGGAGCATTTTATACTGAATAAATTATTCCATACTGAGTAAATTATTCCCTCTAAAGTGATCAAAAGCTTTATTCACAGAATCATTCAGGGCTTGTTCTTGTGCATGCCAGAGCTAATACTGTCTTTTGCCCTTTACTATTTGTGACCTTTCAAATCCAGTTAATTGTTATGAATTGTCTACTGAGCCTCCATGAGCCATAAAGTGAGAACCTATTTTTTGCCTTCACTAAATACAGTCTCTTGGCTGGTTTTTATCATATCTTTTCACTACTTTCTTCTTTTAAAAAGTCGTAACTTGGGTTGATTCTAAAGGCAATGGCCCATGGACAGTATCTTCCACAATCATGAGGCATAAATGTAGGGATAAAAACCCCTCTTTTGGCTGACACCTGTAGATGTCCTCTTACTTTTCACAATTAAGAAGAAAGAAAAGCAATTTTCTAGAAGTTTCCTTCCAATTACTATATTGCTGTATGGGTACTTTTCCTTTGAAATGTGAAAATCGAAACTTGTCTGTTTTTAGAACTGCACTGTGTCAGCTCTTGTAAAGCTTGCCCTATTAAAAATCTTTTCTTCCTGTCATAACACAGAGCAATCTGTTTTCTATATTTAGCATAAGGATATGTTTTGGGAAAATCTGATTTAGGAAAACAAATATTTAGAGGGCTTTAAGGGTGGGTATTATTTCTACTTATATATTGACCAAAAAACAGAGTCTGGAAGAGAACAGATAATGGAAGGTAGAAATTGAATAACAGTGATATAAGAGAAAAATGGTGTACAGAAGAGAATCAGCAGATAGAGGAAATAGAGGAGGACTGAAGTAAAAAGGAGTTAACTGAAATAGGAATAAAGGAAAAAAAGATCCTGGAACTGAGCAAAAACAAGCACTTTGATAAAGCACTCTATTAAAAATATACAAGAAATAAAGCATTTCTTTGCTATTTCTAAGAATTTGTTGTAAATTAACAACTGTATTTTGAAAATAAAAATGAAATCTGGGTTCAAGAGTGTAATCTGACAGAACATGTAGTATTTCTAGAATCCACAAGATGCTGTTTCTTTTACAATTTCCACAGCTGGAGCTCCCTTTTTGAAATTAGAAGGCTACCTCTCCTTCAGACTGGGTTTTCTGATGGTCTTCCTTTTAGATGCTGACAGACAAATGCATTTCAGCTCCAGCTCAGTCATTTTAAGAGCATTACATTGTTACTGTCAAGTCATACTGTTGATAGTGCAGTAAAATAATACCACCATAGAAATCAAACAACAGGCAAGTGGGTGCCTTCTGCCTTTTGATTCTTTCTCACTGATCACTTCAGCTCCTTGTTTTTGCAGTTTGTCATGAACTTCAGGAAGCCGGAGGATGCTGAATTTGACATGAATTTGAGCTAGTTTTGCCAAATGGGAAACACCAAACCTGCAACCTAGACCCTTGCACTCATGGCTTGCAAAAGGGAACATTGATGTTTTGATGTTATTACTGAGAAAATTGTTAACACTTTTCTACATAAAGGGCAGGGTATTGGCCACTTTAGCACAATTTGTAATGAAGGCATTTCTACAGAAAGCATCTGTGAATACCAGTGACTGCATCAGTTGTTGCTCATTACAGGCAATTTAGCAGTTGATATTCTCACCTAAGATGTCTTCCATAAGTTATCTGTTTAATTACTAATATGGATGAAACAGGGGAAAGTTACCACTTCCTCCCAGGGGGAGAAACCAGTCAGGAGATCAGGCTTACCTTGTTAAGGACACCACATGTATTCAATGAGATTTTCTGATACTCCCTGAATCACTCTTGGTTTGCTCAGGGAGCTTTTTGGAAGTACAAGGACTCTGATTTCTGTGGCTACTTCTACTCCCTTAAGATTCTAAAAAAAAAATATTTACCTATCATTCCTAAAAGCACTGAAGTTTCCAAAGACACTGGAAAACCCTTCCTAAAGAGGTGATCAATGATCCATGCATTTGGACAACGATAACATGTTTTAACTTTTGGCCAGTTCTGAAGTGGCCAGGTATTTAGACCAGATGATTGTTGTGGCTCTTTTCCAACTCAAAATATTCTATTCTATTCTATTCTATTCTATTCTATTCTATTCTATTCTATTCTATTCTATTCTATTCTATTCTATTCTATTCTATTCTATTCCTCAGTTTGCAAACAGCTTGCATGAAAAAATATTTTTCTTTCCCAATTACTTAGAGAAAATGCATCATACTTAATTCAAACAAGATAATAGTGATCCTGGCATGTAGACATACCTTGAAGGAAACAATTCAGGATGATAAAAGCATAGCATTGGTGCAGAAACAATTTTCACACTTCTGCCAAAAGACCCACTGTGTGTTTCCTGCACTTAGCACAAAAAAGTAAAAAAATATATATATAAATCCAAGCTTCCTTAGACCTTAATATATACAGAGAATCTCTTGTTTTTCAATCAATTGCAAATTAGTGTTTTAAGAGTAAACCTTTATCAAAAAATAAGAGCAAGGAACCGGAAACACAGTGTCAAAACACACTCAGGTTTATGCACCATTCTGGGTTTTGGTGGTGGGTTGTTTAAGCATGAATCATTAAATAAAAACTTCACACACAGTAAGAATTCTCATGGCTTAAGACATATCTTCACCTATGTAAACCTCAAGGACTCATTTAAAGGAGCTCACTTGTATTTCTTTTGACAGGTCTACTACGACTTTCCATTTCTCTTCCTCCAATTGTTATTGTTTTATCACTCTTTATGTCCTGCATCTAGGTTTACAAGATGTAATTAATATCCTGTCTTCGGTTTCCTATGAAACCATAAGGGCATATATCCTATTTATTTTTCTAATTTTTCTGTCTTTTTCTTTTATGTAATATAAACAATCCCTACTGTCTCTGTTGCGGCACTAATGTTACTGAAACTCAGATCTACCTCTTAGAAATTTCTTAGTTTCTTCTATTGACACCAATAGTACATTTTCCATAAAGTTCCTCATTCTCCCATTATTGTTTTATTTTACAGCAGAATATTACTCTAATCCAGTAATTTTCAACCAATTTAATATAGCTCCAAAGTGGATTAGCCAGCAGGCACTGGTAGGCTGTGCACCCATCAGTTGACAGCTATAAAATCCCAGGATAATTAAATCCAGAGAGATATCCAGAAAGGGAAGGGAAAATTAATTTGTCTTCTACCTTTCCATCTGTTGCTGCTCACTCTATACATTTGAGAATCAGCTCATTGCCCTTTCTTCTTCCATCTACTGCTGGAAGCGGCTTCCATCCCTGGGGCAGAAGAAACAATTCTTTGAGAAACTGAACTAAGGGCAAGGAGGAGATGTCTGATCCCCCCACCCACTCCTGTCCCTAGGCAGGAAGTTTCTCCAGCAGTCCCACCAACACTACAGCACCTACAGAGGGTTTGCACCACGATGTCCACATCCATGTCAGCACAGTGAAGCATCCAACTCCATGACTGACACGTCCTGAGGGTGAACATTCTGTAAACCACCTGTAAACTGTCCTGAAAGCGGGACATTATATGACACCTTACTGTTACTGGGAAGTAAATTTAGCGTCATATCCCATTACTAAGCACTGATGGTTGTGTCCTTTGTGTGCATGGGCTTTTTCTCCATGTTCACATTTCATCATGCGGACAAAGTAAGGGGGTGAATCAGATTTTTTTTTGTGAGTTTGATTTATCTCCTTCTCTCTGCCCACCTTTTTCTTCCTAAGTACATCACTGGAACATGCAAGTGTACACATTCTGTAGTCATTATTTATTTTAATCATGTTCCTTTTCCAAGGAGTTTTTTCAAATTGCAGAACTTCAGAACAAAGAAGGAGCTTGAACATCTATGTTTTGTTCATAACAGGATGTCTTCCTTCAAGCTGGCTAAATCCCACTATGCCAATGCTAATGCCAATACTGCTAACTATGAGAATTACTATTTCTATTCTTTGAGAAGGCGATTCACTATTTGTAAGGAATTATTTTATATTTGCTATAAATATTTTCCATAGCATTTTCCATGTAATTAATTGTATTGTGATATTTATCTAATTGAATGTAACTGGTTATCAAACATGAAGACTTTTCCCCTGCTGTATCATTATCCCCCACCCCATCTTTTCCTTCTGACATCGTCAGAGCCACTACACTGCTGCTGCTTAACTACCACTCCCATTGCTGAGTCAAAAAAGTAAAACTTCAATGAAAGCAAGGGGTCCATTTCTCCTTTTGGCTATCTGCCACCAGAGTAGTTGGTGGGGATAAGTATTTTAAGCTTTTTCCTCCTGCTCTAAGGAATGGCTATTGAAAGATGCTTGAGGAAACTACCTTGGCAGGGAAAAGCTAAAAGGTTTTGTTAGTTGCTGTGTGTGCATGAAGTGGACACTATAGCGCATTTTTGTCAGTCTGGAATAAAATAGCCTTTTTAAGGGTGTGGACTCCTCCTGGCTGCCCAGAAAGTGCCTCAAACAATTGCAACAGAATGGGAGCTCTGGGGAGGGAGAAAGATGAAATGAGTCATGAGGCCTCCAAAAGACTCAAGCTGCCCCATTCCATAGACCTTTAACTCTTGTCCTATCATTTTAAAATATTCCTGACATTTTTTAAAAACCCTAATTTTCTTCTCCTTGGACAACAAGTAAGATAACATTACTCCTTAATTCTACAGATCCAGCTCTTTTGACAGAGGTATGCAATATCCCTCTTTCTCTAACATCTAAAAAGCTATGTGTAGGGTAAGGCTTTATTTCTATAACTGATCAAAAGGGAGTCATAATTAAGTAGCATCCAAAGCAGGCCAACCCACAAATCTTGGCTTTCTTGACATGCCTTAAATCCAGAAGAACTGAAGTGTTTGACAGCTTGTAAGAGACCCTTGAAACAGGCAATGGCCCCCTCCCACCACTCCCTGCTGTAAGCCTCACTATCTTCAGGGATTTATGTTCAGCTTCAAAACGGAATAGATGAGTCTTAAGGGCCAGGAGAAGGTTTTTCATAACGGATTATAATCCCACTGAAATCAGTCATATTGAAGATACAATGCTTACTTGTATATCTGGAAAGCATACGAGTATACCCACCAGCTTTAAATAAGGGATTGCTAATTGAAGCATCTAAGTGTGATAACAGCCGCAAGAACATTTAGAAATGTAACCAGTGCTCACTGATTATGTACTTCTGTGGGACTTTTGACAGCATCATTTATTAAATGATGCAGAGCAGTGTTTATGCACAGAAGCTGAGCTTTTCCATCTTACAGTCTGTCACTGTTGGATTTGTGTGCTTTGGCAGCCAAACCAAGATAGCCAATGCCAAGATAGAGTCTGAGCACAGGCAAACTAAACTGCCATGATGCTGCATAAGGGATGCAGCACCTTCCTGGAGGAGACAGGCCCCTGAGGGCACCAGATCCCATCCTTGACAGAGGCCAGTCAGCTTGACAGAATGGTGGAATTAAGGATCTTCCCCTTTCCTCTTACTTGCATTTCCTTCCAATCTGAAACATCCTCTGACCTCCCCACTTCACGGCACTCTCTGCAGAGTATCTTTTTGTACACACCGCTGAGGGGAAGAGTTCTTGTTTTCTAGAAGACTGAGGTCAGACCTCACCGCGGTCTGCAGCTTCCTCCCAAGGGGCAATGGAGGGACAGCTCCAATCTCTGCTCTCTGGGACCAGGGACAGGACCTGGGAACGGCTGGAGCTGTGTCATAGGAAGGTCAGACTGGATATCGGGAAAAGGTTCTTCCCCCAGAGGGTGTTGGGCACTGAACAGGCTCCCCAGGGAATGGTCACGGCCCCAAGGCTGCCAGAGCTCCAGGAGCGTTTGGACAACGCTCCCAGGGATGCACAGGGTGGGATTGTTGGGGTGTCTGTGCAGGGCCAGGAGCCAGACTCAGTGATCCTTGTGGGTCCCTTTCAACTTGGAATATTCTATGACTCCGTGAAAAGAAAGTGGATGATGAGCACTTGGTCCTGAGGAAGGAGATCATTCTCTCTCGCAGGACAGCAAGATTTATGCCATGGATTGTGTTCCTTAGCTTACGCAATGCACAAATTCATCCCTAACCCTTTTACTTCCATGAAATCCCAAACTGTTATCATACCTTTAAGGAATATTTCAGTGCACAAGCCCAGTGTCAGCAACACTGTACATAGTATCAGCCAATCTTTACTTTTTAAAAGTAAACGTAGGATAAAACCTTGATTACCTGCATAATTAATCCCGGTTCACAGTACTTTGCATGCCTGAATAATTAAAGAATTAGCTTCTAAAACTGAGCTAACATTAATTTCAACTTGGCAACTCTGCACTTCGGATTTACACCGCTAAATTAAAAATTTGGCATAATCCTGACACAAATTATACACTCAGCAGGTGCGGGATGCCAAGCCAGCGTTGAAAGACGACGTTTCCCCACAGAATTACTAAATTTTACACGTTTAACTGTGCCGGCGCTCCTGAGGGCCGTGACCGCGGCATGACGGCAGCAGGGGGCGCCCTCCGCCCGCCATGCCCGGCTGGCGATCCCGCGCGCGGGGAAGGTTCTGGAACGGCCCCAGAGCCGCCGTGAGGGGCCGAAGCACCGTCCGGAGCCCGGGGAGGGTCGGGCTGCGTGTCGCTGCCGTGTCCCGGTAGAACCCAGACGGGCGGGGGGGAAGCTCACTCGCCTCAGCACAAAGCTCGGACCGCCCCTCGGCCGCCATGCAGCCACTCAGCGCTGCGATCCCGCCTGCCTCCATTTTCTCTGGGCTCCCCCCGCAGGCAGCCGTCCTCAGCCACCGCCCCCGCCGCCCACAGCCTGCTCTTCCCTGATGCTGAGCGCGCTGGCACAGCAGGGAGGCTGCGGGTCGGGTGCTGGGCAGCGGGATCCCGGCTGGCGAGGCGCAGGGCCCTCTCCGCCGTGAGGGGCAGGACCCGGTGGCGCACAGATATCTTCATTTCGTCGCCCCTTCGCCGGGGGACACTGGCGTGTTGGCTTGGAGGGCCGTGCCTGGAAACACAAACTGGAAGAGGTCGCGGCTCTCCTCCCTTGTTATCGCCAGTTTTTTTGAAATCCTGGGCTCCCTGGAAGCAGCGCTGAAGGGGCGCGGTGGGCACAAGGCTCTGTTTTCTCGCATGCCCTTTAGGGGGTTCCTTGGCTCCTGCGCAGCCCTGGATTAATGCTCTGTGCCACTCCTGGATGTGGTCCCACCCAGTCCCCGCTGTCCCGTTTAATGCGCAGGAGCGGTGGCTGTAAGATGGCGAGGCTGTCTGCGCGGGGATGTGTGCAGGGACCGCCTGCTCCCCGCCTCCCGGGGCTCCTGTCCTTGGATATAACAAAAATTCCCCATAATGCTGACGTCCACAGCGTCCTGGTCTGTCCTTTCCCTCCCGAGTAACCGAGCACGTAACATTCAGAGCCCCCGAAGTGTATTCCAAAGACAAGGTTGCTGAAATCATACTAAACCTTTAAAGAAACCCATACCGATTGTTTAAAAATACTTGCATTGCATCCCGTAACGATTCTTATGTGTTTATCGCTACTCCTGAACACTACTTTTTTTTTAATAATATTTTAAAATAACTTTAAAAAATCCGTACGTTGCCCCCGTGTCACGATTTCAACACGAGAGTTTGTTACTTCATCTGAATATTTTTTAACTGTTCGTGAAGAGGAAAGTGAATGCTGGGATTTAAAAATTTCCCCGGGTGCGATGGTGGATTTTAACTCCCGCAGCCAGCGCCGCGGCCGGCAGTCAGGAACAGAGGGATACCGGGGATGTAGCGCTGTAAAACAATCCCGAGGTGTCTGCAGAGAGTGGCACGGTCCTATTTAGCACTGCGGTTTTTCACGCTGCTCGAGATCACCCGGGCATCGTCCTGATTAATCCGGTTGGTTTAGACTGAGCGCTATCTGACATAGAGACAAAGCCTGTCAGACAGAGCCGGAGAAAAGCTGCTCGTATTACTGACTTTGCATTACCTCGAGTCTGATTTTCCCGATATATTGAAAAAGGCCGGGGGAGGTTAGATATATATTCTTATATGTGCATATAAATATATAATATGTCCTTTGTATATTTTATATGTATAAAAACTAAGTGCCAATCAGAATATCTCAGTCCCGTGTTTACCCTTTATGAAACTGTTTTGGGAGATTCTGCAAGGCCTAGCGCACAGGGACAGGGTTGCTGTTTGGTACAGAAAAAAAGAAGAGACATTGCAGTGGAGGGAAACAATCAAATAAACAAAAAACAATCTAAGAAAATAACCAAATCAACAACAACAACAAAAAAAAGAAGGTTCCTTCCCTCCGTGGTTGGAGCATCGCGGAGGGTAATCCGAGCAGCCGCTCAGTCTCTGGGAGCCAGCAGTGCTGCGCTGCTGCCCGCCTGTCCTAAACTGGGACGTATTTTTGCTTCTTTTTTATTTTCTTTCTTTGTTTTACTGAGATCTCCGTAATATTTTGGGTTTAGGTAATTAACTCTTTCTGTTGCTAGTTTTACGGTCAGGCAGGGCAGCGTGCGGGCCCGATGCCACAGCCCTGCCCGGGTTCCTGTGGGTGCCGCTGGCTTCTCGCTCCCCGTGGTGGGCTCGGTGCGTTCCTGAGAGCCCGACTGACTTCTGAGGATGCTCTTCTATCACCCCGCCTCGCAGTGGATATCTGATGGGTTGGAAAGGCCGGACACGGATAAAAATAACCGGTGGGAGTCGGGGGCACCCTCGGCTCTCCCCTCGGCGGTTCTGGTTCCCAGGCGGTCCTTGTGCTGCATTCCATGCGGGTGGGTGCCAGGGCAGCGGTGTTTACAGCCCGTGTAACGCTGCGGTGTCCGTGGGATGGCGGTTCGAGCATGCTGGCTGTGATTCCTCAGGGAAAGCACGAGTCTGCAGATCCTGCTCCAGAATGCGGCTGTCACATCTCCTCAAAGCATTTTTCGGTTATGAGAGTCCTTTTTTTTTTTTTAATTCCTGTTTTGGCTGTAACTTTCACACACTGTTTCTGTAGTGCTTGCATCGTTTAGGTCATCGTTTTAGCGTTGTACAGTGAATTTGGGATTGGAACGAAGTCGTAGGGTTTATTGCTTATTAATGTGGGCTTTTCAAGTGAGGCTGTTTAAGTTCATAGTTAGGCCTTTCTCAAAAGGTGACCTGTTTTCTCCTAAGGCTTCAGCACCCAGCACCTTCCAGGGAGATCTATGGGAATAGTGAGTTCTTAGCAAGGAAGAAAATAATTTTCTTTGTATTAAAAATGAAACTAGGAGCATGTCCATCTTGCAAAATGAGGGGCTAACTCTGCCTTTTCCTCTTGCTTTTTCGAGTTATGCATGTTATGTGGAGAAATCGCGAAGAATTTTCAAATAAATAATAACTTTCACGGAGCACTGGTAAATAAGTAACACTGGTCGCTAAAATAGTTAATGGATTATTAAAAAAGTTATTTATTTGAAGCGTGAATGGAAGCAGAATATTGCGAGGTACTTGATAATTCAGTGTAATCATTTTTCGCTGCACTTTGGAAGGGAATATTTGCAAAACGCCTGGTTCTGGCTCCCGCTGCCGTGCCGCGGGGAGCAGGGCAGCTGTCGCCTGCCACTCGTATGCCCCCTACTCTGCAAAGGAAGGGATCCTGGATGGCGGGGAGGGATCCCGAGGAGTTTTGGGGGCGGCTCCGTGCCACTTGGGCCGGAGCAGCCCTGCCCCGGGATGCAGCCGCCGGCGCGGGTGTGCGGCATTTTCCCCCTCGTCTCTCAAGGCTGAGGAGAGACAGAAAAACACACCTGGCTCCTGCAGTGATTCTCATAGCGCCTCGTTTCCTTCCACTCTAAGTCAATAGAAATTCTGTCTTTCTGTTAATTAAAAAAGTACAGTAAGGCCCTACTCATCGCCTCCACAGTTTTGTGAGGGTTTGGGGTTTTTTTGGTTTTGCTTGTTTGTTTGTTTGTTTGTTTCTTTCTTTCTTTCTTTCTTTCTTTCTGGAAATGGACTAATGTAATCAACATGGATACAAAGTGGATACTGAAAAAAAATCCCAAACAAAAACCAATAAAAGCTCAAAATAAAATAAAATAATCAAATAAAATACAAGCAAACAAAAATTCAGCACCTCCTAAACTCTAGATTTTTTACTGCTTGTGAATAGGAAGGTCAATACAAGTAAAAATACTGAAATCTTGTTTTATGAAGTCTCTGTTGTAAAAAATATTCTTTAAAATGCCCATCAGTTCTTAATTGTTGAAAATTAATAGCTATCACAGTCTTTTTACCTAAAATGCTTAGTTCTTAAACTGGTAGGGTCATGTTTTAAATGTTCCGTACTTCTGTAACCCCTTTACTGACATCTTTAATGCAATGTCAGCCAGTATTTTAGCTAAAAAGTAACAATTAAGTGAGAGGGATCTTTAGAAACGTTTCCTCCTAAGCGCGGCGACATTGGGGCCCGAGGGGGTGTCCTGTGTTTTTTTTTCTTTTTCCTGTTTTGTTTGTTTGTTTGTTTGTTTTGGTTTTGTTTTTATTTGTATGTTTGTTTTTTGTTTGTTTGGTTTGGTGGTTTTGTTTTGGTTTTGGTTTTGGTTTGGTTTTTTATTTGGGCCACCAACTATCAGTCTTTCAGCATCAATAGGCTTCCCTGAAAGGTACTGACAGTTTCGGGAATGCTCTGCTACTTTCCTGTATTTTCCAAGTAAACTCCGATGAGGTCTCAGAATTATTTCCTGTATTTATATATTTATAATTTAAAACAAATTGCGGCAAAGTAGCCCTTAATAGTAGAACGTTTACTGTCTATAATGTTGATTAGCTTCCCACAGGGAGCTGTCGTCTGGATACAGTTTTTCCCCCTCTCCATTTTAAACGCTTCTAAATAATCCCGCATCCTTCCAGCAGAAAAACCGGGGAAGCGTCTTCTAAAATGTTATTTAACGCTAAAAAACAACGCGTTTGAGCGTCCACAAAGTACTGATTTCGTGTCTGTTTTCAATCTATTACCTCAAATAACATCCCACGCTGTGTTCAGGGCAGGCGTTTGCTCTCCCGGCTCTTCCTGTGTCCTATTAATAGGATAAATCCGCCCGCGCATGACCCTTCCTACAAGAATTTAGCTACAGTTTGCTTTGACTTATCGCTGCCTGTAAAATTGGTCCTTTAATTAAAATTTAAAAAAACAAAAAACAACGAGTATCTTTTCTCTTTTACAGAACTTCGATGGGGAGCTTGGAGTGGAAGAGCATCACTCATGTATGCCTACAGTGCATGAAAGGTGCTGAACCTCGCCTGCATCGACAACAGAAATCTGCTGGCTTTTACAAAATGAATTGTGTTTAATTTAGCATTTTTTATCCCAAGGAAGTATGTTTTGGTTGTAATGCAAAAAACAGAGCGGCCGCCAGGGTCTTGCCGCTAATTTCCCCAAACTTTGTCAAGCGTTGTCAGATCAGGACGTGAAAGCACTTGCATAAAAAGCCTCCTTTTTAAAAGAAAAAAAAAAAAAAAAACAAACCACCAAATAAACACACAACGACAAACCAACAAATATATATTTTTTTTAAAAAAAGTAATTAAGAATAAAAGTAATAAACCTATGTTTTGTTTTTAAGGTAAATTTGTCCTTAGCAGATGAAGAAGACCAGCGCCCACATGGAAAGGATGCCGAGAGGAAGAGCTGCAGTCCAAGGGCAGCTGAAAGCCCCGTTCCTATCCCCGCGGCGGGACCATCTCCCACCTGGACACCCCGCGGGGGCGGACCTGCAGCCGAGACCGCCACCGCGGCCAGGCTGTGGGACCAACCCCTGGCAAAAAGCGGTTCCTGCCAAAAATCACATTTCCTGGGAGGGGCTGGGAGGTACATTTGCTGGAAGATACTAGGAGTGAAGGAAAAACTGCTGGTACAGATGAGCTGGAAAGCTCTGTTTATTTGTTTCCAGTCAGTAAACATCGCGCCCCACTCTCCTTTTAATTTTAGAGGTTAAAACCGGAGTATATTTCCTCAGCAGGTACCTAAAGGAAGAACCGTGATATTTGCTCCACCGGTTTGCTCTGTCGGCCCCTTTGCATTTGTGGGCTTTTATGCATTTGTTCCTCACAAGTAGCTGTTATCGCTGTTAATGATTGTAAAAACGTAAAAAAAATATGTTAAAAAATGTGAATTCGTAGCTAGCAGAGAGCTAGCTCTCCTGCCAATTAGATTAAGGGTGTCGATTTGAGGGAGAGGTGCTTGAAGTCAAGACTGCCTTTTGTGTTTTGCTGTTTGTTTGCTTGTTTTTCTTTTTTTTCCCGAAGGCTTATTCCTTTTAGTATTTAAGCCATGTTGGAAGAAGACATTTCTCCTCCGTGCTCATTTAGGCTATCCCTCCCTTGGATTCTGCAGACGGGAGGGAAACAGGCATAATTTGGGAGGTGTTGTTGTTTTTAAAAAAAAATGGTTTGTCATGCTGCAGCCATTATTCTGAAGATCCTGCGAGGTTTTCATTCACCGGCTTTCAGAGCTCCTTTCTTCATACTGCAGCCGGCCCAACTGGAGACTCCAGAGAAAAAAAAAGATGAACAAGAAAAAATAATAAGAATAAAAATAATAAGCAACCTTCCTCCTTTCCTCCTTGTCACTCCAAAACTAAGCTGCACCCCAAGCCAGGCTTCGCTTGGGGAGTCAAATTACCCCTCTTCCCACCGGGACGCTTGAGAGTCATTTTATCTGCCTGAACTTTAGGACAAAGCTGTTTTCCAGAGGAAATTTCCACTCCTGCTGCTGCCTCACACCAGAGGGCGCCAGGAGCCTTCCCAGGCTTTGCTGCCTCAACGGCTGCTGGAAATTAACTCTTTGGACGCTCTCCCTTCCCTTTTAAAACATACAACCGGATTCTAGCTTTTTTTTTTTTTTTTTTTCTTTCTTTCCTATAAAATGCGTGTTGTTTTGTTCTGGTTTAGATTTGAAAGGGTTTTTTCTCCAGTCCTTGTAGTACCCTTTCCCAGCTCTTGCAGGGCTTCACCCTCCAGCAGCAGTCCCCTGGGACTCTCGGGAGATGTACAGCTTTGCTCTGTCTCTGCTAATTTGATTCTAATTAAGTCACTGGTCACGTTTGTGTGACGTTACTATGTTGTCCCTCATAAACTTATGGAGTGAAACTTGTCTGGCGGTATTTAAGCTTAAACAGTCACTTAAGCTCTTCAAGCAGAACACCTAAAGCATGGCACCGGAAGGGGAACAGTGTGGTGAGGCCCTGGCACAGGTTGCCCAGAGAAGCTGTGGCTGCCCCATCCGTGGAAGTGTTCAAAGCCAGGTGGGACAGGACTTGGAGCAACCTGGACTAGTGAAGGGTGCCCTGGCCCACATATGCATGGTATAAGGTCTCCAATGGAGCTTATCATTCTAATTAAATTACTAAAAAGGAAGAAAAATAATTAAAAAGAGAAGAAGAAAGAATAAACTATTAGGATATGTCTTTTCCATGTTTCCTGTAAATATTTATCAAGAAGCTAGATATGATTTTGCTATTCACATCTGAGGATCAAGAAATGCAAATAATTATTAAAAAATCTGAGCATAAAACATAAAAACCAACAAATAAAAAACATTGTAATTCTGGAGGCTTGTGGGAAAACTCAGTTGTAGATAAATGTTTGTCCTTGTGCTATTTAAATTAAAATATGTGTTTAGAAAAATTATGGGCCTGTTTGTTCATTTATATAATTTAATTTACTATCTATCATAAAAAAAGGAAATGAATCTAAGGTTGCTGACATTATTCAAACTCTAATTCCTCTAAAAGATCAGGCTGTGTTACTTACTTGTTCATGTTGGGTTTTATCTTCGAAATGTGTGCATAAGATGAGAATCTTAGTTTCAGAGCAAATGGGACGGTATGCTGGGTAATGTGAGAAAATATTTTAAAAGGCAACAGAAGCCTCCCAATCCTAAACTTGGAAATATGCGGTGTTTCTCTGTGCCTAACATACTGTGTGTGGTAGAACTCTGACATTCACAGGTCTCGATGTATGTTCATGTCTGGCCATGGCAGTGATAGATGCTTGATACCTAGCTGGATTTTTCTTTTTTTAAGGAGTAGGGAGGGGCCTTTGGAGAGACTTCTTCTCTCTTGGAAAAAAACAGAAAAAAAAAAAAGTTAAATTGCATCTTGGCCCTTATGCCACTTTCATTGAAGCAGACGGTAATTCCCTCTTTGACTTTACTGGGAACAGGACTGAGCCCTTTAAAATGCTATTTTGTAATATAAATCTTTAAAGTCTTAAATATTTCCATACAGTGGAGCAAAGAAGTCTCAAACGTCATCAGAAAGACTGCTTCTTGTTAGGCTGTTATAATGTGCCATTTCTGTTCAAATAACTTTTACAAATAAGAGAGACAAATACATTTGTACATCTTGGAAGTCTGACACTACAGTTGGGTGTTTGCAGCTTTTACACATTATGGTATTTCTGACAATAATTTTAACTCTTTGGTTGCATAAAACAAAGTCCAGATGTTTCTCAGCTGCAGCATTTCCTCATCAGGCCTTTTAGCTGGGCCTTACAGTAAGTGTAGAGTTTGGTTACAGCTAAGATCAAATATCCAAGAGTGTGCAGGGACTATGTGGCAAGGCAGGGATAGGAAGAGGGAAGAGGGACACAGAAGGAAGAAACAATCTTCTTCTCCAGATGTGCCAAGTCCACACCTGTGGGACCTTGGAGAACTGTTACGTTCTCGTCTTTGGAACTTCTTCCCTCCTTGCCAGTGGCTTTGAAAAGGATTAAGTGAGAGAAGAGTTGCAGAAAAAACCCTCTAAATACTACTATTTGGGAAGGTCATGGAGATTGCCCTCTTCAGATCTATGGGGGCTCCAGGGTTCAAATCTGAATCTTAAGCTGCTGTGATGTCCTGCTGAGCACCATGTCTTCTCACTCAGGAATACAACTTCCATGGATTAGTTCTTTTTTTTTCCCCCAGCCTTAGCTTGGCTGGGTAAGTACACCTGAGCAGCATTCATGTATTCATACAGGTCTTACCAGTGATCTCCTAATAGGGGGGTATTGTCCAAGTGCAAATGTACCTGATTTTTTGCCAAATACCACTACAAGTCTCCATTTTCTTTCTTTTTCTGGTTGTGTTGTGTCCAACTGTCATGTCTTAGAGTAAGCTTTTCAGGGGTGGAATTGTCTTTACAGCTGGTGTATTTATAGCGTCTTATGCAGTGGCCCAGACTTACACCAGACTTACTGGTGATAACATGCCCTCATCTGAAGAAAGACAGATGCATCTTTTAGATCCATATTTTGAAGTAGATGATGATTAACAAAGGGAAAAAAAATTAAAAAGGGTAAAATAAAAGAGGGTGCATATACATTGTGGTGAGAAGGGAGACTTTTGTTGGTACCTGTGGCTCCTTGCAAGATGCACACAGACTAAAAATATTTAAACTATTAAAGGTGTACTGCAAGGGAAACAAAAGCAAAAAAAATGTCAAGCTATAAACCCTTTGGAAGGAGATATATCTTTGGGGGAGAGGCTTTAAACCATGGCCTTTTCAGAGGGGGAAAATAAATAGAAATACTACCAACAAAGTCGTGGTAGAGAAAACAGAAAATACTTCTACAATGGTGCTTGTACATTTCATAATAGTTGAGTAACCTCTCCTTCATGCTTTGGACCTGATCTTGAAGAACATCTTAACGAGATATCTCTGAGGACCATAGTGGTACCACATAGATCAGAACCATGTGTTTGGGTCAAAAGTGTCCCCGACTGTTAGAGGATAAATATCAGCAGAAACTCAAACTCCTTTAAGCTAATAGCAGCAGAGGAGTGAAAATGCTCTGTAATTATGTCCTGAAAGTGTTTAGTGGTATCTGCCTTTAATCACTGAAAGCAGTTCATTCTCTTGTGCTGCTGATTCGAGACTTGCAAGCAGATCTAAAAACAGCTTCACATCAAAACACTGGGGAAACACAGAGACAGACATGGTGAATACCAGAATAGCTCCTAGGGTTACAGCTCTGCACACAAATGCAACTATGAAAGTGCTGACATTTAAACCAACAGAGCTCTTTGGGCATATTCTAACTGCCCTAGGAAGAATTATTGTAGTTATTCTTCAAATTAGTGCAATATGGTCCATTTTGACTCCAGTATCTTCCTTGAAATAAAAAGGGATTCTCTCTGTGGTTAGAGTGAGTAGGGTAGAAGTAGAGACCTCTGGGATTTTTGGGTAGGGAAGCTGGGTTGTGCACATACACTGGCATCAGCCTATTTCCTTGTTACTTTTATTTAGTTGCTCATGTGATCATGTTTGTGTCCACAGCTGGAACCCCAAAGCACTGTCAAGTAACATATGCAGTAGGAGACTCAATACAATAAATTTTACGTATTACCTGTTTTTCACCCAATGTATGTCTAAGATTCCTCTTTTCATTAGTTCACTGTGACGAAATCCACTTCTTTAATGTCAATCTTATATTTCATTTTATTGTTGAATTATGGCAAATTTATTTTAGATTAAACTTACAAGCACAAATACCACCATTTAACAATGGTCCTCTGTATACATTTGTGGTACTTTCCAGTGCACTCTAGGTAAGCAAAACATAAAAGATTTGGTAAAACAGCCTCCTGTTTTGATGAAAAATTGCTGTTGATCATAATGTAATTAACTTAACCAACAAGGCAATAAAAATTAAGTGCCCGGTTCATGAATGATTCCATAGTAAGGCTAAATTTCCTAGAAGTTATACAGCAAAACATTTTCCATTAGGATATTCATAAGATTTTGTATTCAACAACATCATTTCCTTGGGTCTTTTGGAATCCAACAGGAGGGCTGTGGTCGAGAGAGAAGCAGTGATATACATGACCAAAAGGTTGTGTTCCATCAGTGGGAAAGCTTAGGGAAAATGATGAAAGTGTTATACACTAAATTTTTCTCTGGCCAGACTTTACTTGAATGCTCAAATGATAGGGTCATTATTTTTTGTATTTCTGAGGAAGTAATATTTTTGCTACTTGTGACTATTTGTAATTTTTGCTGTAATAGTAAGTACCTATCCAATCAATCTTGATTTTTAAAATCTCTTTTAGTCTCTCAAACAAATATGTTTACAAGAAAAGTTCACTTTGTTTAGATTCATGCAATGATTTAGATTGCAAAGGACTTTGGAGGCCATCTGGTCCAACCTCCTGCTCAAAGCAGACCCAACCTATTAAGATGAGTTGGCTTTCTTTCTTTCTTTCTTTCTTTCTTTCTTTCTTTCTTTCTTTCTTTCTTTCTTTCTTTCTTTCTTTCTTTCTTTCTTTCTTTCTTTCTTTCTTTCTTTCTTTCTTTCTTTCTTTCTTTCTTTCTTTCTTTCTTTCTTTCTTTCTTTCTTTCCTTCCTTCCTTCCTTCCTTCCTTCCTTCCTTCCTTTTCCTTCCTTCCTTCCTTCCTTCCTTCCTTCCTTTCCTTCCTTCCTTTTTCTTTTCTTTTCTTTTCTTTTCTTTTCTTTTCTTTTCTTTTCTTTTCTTTTCTTTTCTTTTCTTTTCTTTTCTTTTCTTTTCTTTTCTTTTCTTTTCTTTCTTTTCTTTTCTTTTCTTTTCTTTTCTTTTTTTTCTTTTCTTTTCTTTTCTTTTTTTTCTTTTCTTTTCTTTTCTTTTTCTTTTCTTTTTTTTTTTCTTTTCTTTTCTTTTCTTTTTTCTTTTCTTTCCTTTTCTTTTCTTTCCTTTCCTTTTTCCTTTCCTTTTTCCTTTCCTTTTTCCTTTCCTTTTTCCTTTCCTTTTCCTTTCCCCTTTCCTTTCCCCTTTCCTTTCCCCTTCCTTTTCCCCTTTCCTTTCCCCTTTCCTTTCCCCTTTCCTTTCCCCTTTCCTTTCCCCTTTCCTTTCCCCTTTCCTTTCCCCTTTCCTTTCCTTTCCTTTCCTTTCCTTTCCTTTCCTTTCCTTTCCTTTCCTTTCCTTTCCTTTCCTTTCCTTTCCTTTCCTTTCCTTTCCTTTCCTTTCCTTTCCTTTCCTTTCCTTTCCTTTCCTTTCCTTTCCTTTCCTTTCCTTTCCTTTCCTTTCCTTTCCTTTCCTTTCCTTTCCTTTCCTTTCCTTTCCTTTCCTTTCCTTTCCTTTCCTTTCCTTTCCTTTCCTTCTTTCCTTTTTTTCAATAGCAGTATTTTGTAGCAATAGTTCTTGCTGAAGAGGTTGTTCTAAACCACTTTCATTTATTAAATTTACTTTTTTGTCTTCTCTGCTATGGACATACCCTTGTTATTCCTAGTTACCTTTGGAATCAACAATCCCTGTTCATGATTTATTCTGCTCTTGCCTCTTGAATTGACAATGGAAAAGAACAGAGACTAATCTGAGATTCTAGGGTGAAATACAGTTTGGAAAAATGTTCCTTCTCCCATGCTGAAAGGATTATAAAACCATAATCTGAAGCATGACCATACTTCAAGATTATTGCTTTGAATCTAAAGGTAATTAAACCATTCTTATGTTTTTAGGTCCAGAAGAAAATTACTTTGTTTCCTATATATTTCCTATATATTTCCAGAGATGATGAGCTGCTGATTTATGATTCTTCTTAAATTATAGGAGAACTGAACAAAATATGAAACCTAAAGACCTGGCTTTACTCTCAGCTGTTCTGGTATAATTTGAACTCAGGTTCTCCAGTGTTGATGAATTTATTCCAGTTCTACATTGCTATGATCAAATGTATATTTGTATATACAAATGTATATTTGTATATATACTGCTATGAGTTTATTGTATATTTTGCATGAAAGAATTGGACCATTTTCCTGTGTTCTTAGATGATGAGCTTTCTCTTAGTCTACAGTATCTCTTTCTCACCCTTTCCCTATTTTGTAATTTTAAAAAATGTTTCTTTTCAAAATAAAATGCCAAACTCTACCTGAAAAACTTTATTACACACACAATCTTGAAAACTGTTGTTTTTTAAAGGGAAGTTCTTTTCAGACCATGAAACTTGGGAATGATCCTGTGGAGGATTTGGTCATGTTTAGAAACCATCCAGAGTAGCTATGACAACTTCATATCTGGGGGCCAAGATCGTATCCACATACCAGATATCTGACGCTATCCAAGATCCTTATCCAATGTGAAGAGGAAACTGTAAAACTATAATTGCCTACAACAACCCCTAGAGAGAGTATTGCTGGTTCTTAAGAAGATTTTTTGACATCTTAAATACAGCTTTTTGTTAAAAGGTCTGAAACAGGAAACTTGTGAGAGAAAAGAAAATAGTGAAATGAATAAGCTATCTATAACCTTGGAAAAACGAGTTTCCAGCTAGGTCCCTTCTTTGTTACCTGCTGTGATTTCTTAATGAACATTTGGTTAAATAAACTTGAAGTGTTCTATAAGCCTCTGAAATACATCAATATAATTTGCTTTGGTTTATATTTTAAGTGGGAGTAGTAGCCAATCTGTGTTTCATCTCACTCTGATCTGGATCAGGTGGGATAAATACTAAATGCTTCTCAGGAAGGAGCACTGAGGGACACTGATTGCAGCAAAAGTGACTGCTCAAGGTCCATTCCATTGCCTGGTTCAGGCGGTTCACAGGCTGACTGTGGTTTTTTGGCATTACACATGAAACTGAAGCTTCTAAGTGATAAAAATCTGCATTTCTGTGCAATGAATATGTTGGCTACACCACCTGCAGCCTGTTCTTTTTGGTAAAAGCCAGGGTCTGTGATATTCTCTTAGTTATTGATCGTTAATATAGTTTCTGCTTCCTGTCCCTGCACAGCAGTGAAATTTTTACATCCTGCCTGTATTTGATCCCTATTTTTCTGGATGTAGCAGGGTTCTGCAAGACAGGTTTTTCTAAAGGAAGAGAGTCCTGGAAAATGCATTACTAAAGGTACTGATCTTAAAAAAACAGGTGAATAAATGGTGTTTTGGTTTTGGCAGCCAGGATAAGGTTTTGCACATTGGTTCAGGTAGAATCAAACTCAAACATTTTAATAATGGCACATTAGCATAACTGTCTTTGGCAAAATATTTCTGGCTACTTTTAATGAAAATAAAAAGACTCTGATATATCTGGGTAAGTAGGAGCAGATGGTAATTTTCATCATTCTTTCTTTCCCCTCTCCTTTTACTAGCAGCCGAGTGAACGAGAACAAAAAGACAAAAAGTTCTCTTAAGAGAATTTAGAACAGAAACTGCAAAATAGATATCCCAACTTATGACTTAACCTTTGCCCTGTGGGATCGTGCTCTTGAATGCTCTTCATCTACTTGATTAATAAAGCCAAAAGATTTCATCACTGAAAAAAAATGTTCAGATGTGTTTGCCAGATTTTTCATGAGTAAAGGGCTGCTTTGATTTGTGAAACTGAATTTTCTGAATTTTCGGTGAATTTCGGTTCTTATTCAGGAAAAGTTCTCCATCGTGATAATGGTTATCTGCAAGTCAATGTAAACTTGGCAACCTTCATGGTTTGGCAGCAGATTTTAGCTTTACATAAGACTGAGTTATTATTAATGTACCATATTGCAGCTTTTACGAAGGAATCAAGTTTTCAAATGCTAGGGTTGTTTTTTATGTCAGGAAATGCGACATATAGGCTTTTTAAAGGTGTGTGACTTTATGCTCTACATATCCTGTACATTTAATGATATTTAATTTAAAATACAAATCAGGTCAATGCATGTATCTAGTATTCAAAGATATCTATTATACCACCTGAATACAAAGAGTCTCATTTTATGTCTCAAGATCTTTTTCATTCTCTGCATTTATAAAATGCCCAGTGTTAATATTGCACTGGCATATTGTTAATATTGTACTGAGGATTTTTAAATTTGACACAAGACTGAGGATGTCTGACTGGTCTTGATTCAAGGTATCTGTCCTGTGAATTTCTCTCAGTAAAGAGACAGTTTTAAAGTCAACTGTAAAAATACCTGTAAAAGGCTAAAAGGTCCTTAAGAATAGTGGAGGATGCACTTGGTGACAACAGTTCATACAGAGTAAGATCTCCAACTTATATTATTGTTCCATGCAGCTTCATACAAAGAGGGTTTTTTTTGTTTAGCAAGACTAATGAGGTCCTATAGCAAAAAGATACACAATATCAACAAGTAAACAGCTAATCTGGCATAAATGCTCAATGTCTTGATTCTTTTCTAAATATATATTAATTTTGTGAAACTTTCTCATCCTTGAACTGGAATTGAAGGTAGGACATCTGTAAGCCCAGTAATTAAACATCTATTTTAAAAAACAACTTTGCATGGCAGTGATCCTACTTCTGTTTTGCAAAGATGAAGTTGATTCTGCTCTAATGTGTATCATGATCCCATGTCTCTCACATACCAGCAGTAACAAGAAGATTCACCATTTGCCTTGTTAGCATAGAAATCAAATGCTTCTGTCACAGGAAAACTCATAAGCATTTCTGACATTCCTGTGATCCATCAGTATCCTCAGTTTTCCCATCTTGTTTTTCGAAGGACAAAAGTAGTTGGAGTTGAGGGACAAGACAGCTCATTGCTACGTGCAGAGGTAACGGAGCTTTTTCGATCAGAGATATTTCTTACAGGCCTACATTAGAAACTTCTGTTCACACACTGATGTTAGCCTGGATCTGAAAATAAAATAAATCCCACCTTCCCAGTGGAGCTCAGCCAGCAAAGTTCCTGGTGTGGATACAGCTGTGCTGCTAGGAAAAGGCTGCTGCCAGATTAACCTGTCTGGTTTAGAGCCTGGTGTAGCTACTATGGCATAAAATCTCTTTCAGCTGGCAAACACTGGACCTCTGCTGCAGAGCTCTACTGTTGTGGCTTTGTAATGCTCACAGGGACTGTACCTGCAGACACAGCCCTGGTGTGAAAACAAAGGGGACACAAAGATATCGAGAGTCATTGCCAGGTCTGCTAGTATGTGTCCCTTTGGACTGTGGGAGCCCCTTTGAAAACTCCCCACTCCATAAATCAATTTTTTCCTCCTGGAAGATACGTTTCCTATGTTTGCCAGTTTTCACTGGGTGCAGGAACATCTGCTGATGTGTCTAGATTTTCTTTGCCTCAAAAACACTGAGCATTTACTGCCCTTACACTGGCAGCTAAATGCTAAAGAATCAGACCCAGGAGGATTGCTCTGTGTAGTAGAAAGGAGTTGGATCTTCAGCCAGATCCTAGTGGAACTGTAAATGCCTCTGGTTATTAGCAGATACTACAGGAAGAACTCTCTGTCTGCTTCACAGTCACAGCAAGAGGACTGCACAAAACTCTAACCCAGCAGTGCATCAGGTTCAAAGTGTTTCTTCTATCATCACATGCATCTGCCTTAGGTTGTCAGAAAATCACAGAGAATTACAGCAGTGAGGAAATATTCAAAGGTCAGCCTAGGATCAGTCTGAGTGACAGGTGAGGATTGTGTTTTTACTAAGCTTTCTGTCTCTGATAATTGTTGATGTAGGAATGGTTGAGTTCACGGGGGCCAGCAGCTTCAGGACTCTAGTGTATGTGGACTTCTTTGATTACTCTTTCTTCCTCAGATGAATGTGAGAAAGCTTGGGTAGGTTGCAGCAGTGACAGAAAAAGAAATGTGACAGTGATGGTCTTGGACCAAGTTTAATTGTCCAAAGCCCTTCAGCATGGAAAACATGTCACTGGACAGTGAAACAACAAGAGTTAGTGGAGTGAAGAAGTTGAAGAGGGAGGGATTGTTCACTTTTTTCTGCAGTATGAGAAGTAGAGGGCATCAAATAGAGTTTAAATTACTCAATACTTGAAAAATATCTCTACTTCCTGAGTAAAGGTGTTTGGAGGCTGGATGAGACAAATACCAGAGCACTGATCTTAAACACTTGGGCTTTGTATGGAAGCAGTTTCTCCTGTTATTTCCCCTCATCAGGAAATCAAAATCTAAATGCCCTCCTTCTCTGCCCTATGAGGAATCTGACAGAGCTGCTCTGAAGAGGAGGTGAGCCTGCAGATAGGGAGGATAGCAAGAATGGGAAAAGGGGAGGTCTGCTTCCAGAATTCTGGAGGAACTATAGTTCCAGCCTAGCACGTGGTGCACTATGCCCACCCATTTTCCCTTGTATTGAAATATTGAAAGTATTTTAGGTTGAATATTATGAACTAATCATACTGGTTATTATTATCAAACAGATTTGATATGGTGGCTATTTAAAATAAAATAACTGTGAAATTTCAACATGATTGAAATGAAAGTGTTAGTGAATCAAACACAGTAACTTTGACAAATTGTATGCTATAGCAAGCCTCCAGTTTCCTATTCCAATTGAAGAAAAAAATAAAAACAATCCCTGTATCAGAACTTCTAAATTAACCTTCTGAAAAATCAGTTGCTTCAAAGCAATATCCAAATCAAAAGGTACATCAATCAAACAGAATATTTTAGTGATTCTCTTACTGGGAGCAATCTGTTTGTTGGCCAGAGACTGACATGCCAGCAAATATGCCTTTCCCTCACACTGGTGTTTGGAAATGGGCAGGGAACATGGTGTAAGGCTTGCTGCTTTCCAGCCATGGAGGGAATGGTCCAGCACCAGTCTGGAGACAACAGCACATTCTAGAAGCTCAGAGATGGAAGAAGGAACCACAACAGAACACGAAACAGTTTTCCAAACTGGAAAGCCTTTGCCCCAAGTATTTTTAACCCATATATTTCAGAATATATCAGGTAATTGATTAGCAGTCTCTTGCTGAAGTGATGTATTTATCTGATGCATGGTTTCACTTAGCAGCTACAACATGTAGAGCAAAGAGTTGGGAAAAAAAATGAACTGGAACTCTATACAACATCTTTTATTCAAAACAGATGTATTACTTGGTATATGTTTAACATTCTCCTCATAATCCCAACTTGATCCTTAACCATCATGCATTAGAATGTTGCTTTTAAAGAAGATGAAAATGGGCTGCTAAAATGCTGCCCATATAATCTGAATTATTTTCAGCCCTGTTGTTAAAGCTTAGAGATAAAATTCTCTTTTGAACTAAGGTTGAAGGCATTGTGTTTGATATATTGGTATAATTCCTGCAATATAAATACTCATAAATTAAGTTAGTGGTATGGTATGATTTCCTGTAATCTGTTTCCAGAATCAATATTTTATTGAATGAACTTCTTATTTTAACTTCTCACTTACTGACCCAGTGGTGCAGCTGTAATGTGTGCTTGATCACTCACTCCTTTATTTTTTTTTAAAACAGACCTGACTGCAGCAGTGTAGATGGGGAAGGTTTTTGGAAGCATTGCACTTAATATTGTGTGGAAAGAGACTGAAAATAACACTATCATGCCCTAATGCAGAGACTCCCATGTTAACATCCTGTAGTAATTTAGAAAATGGCAATGTAATGTTACACCCATTCTGTAGGAAGGAGGACTGAAGCCATGATTATTTCCTTCCTAAAGGATGCCTAACTTTAAGCACCTCCTATTATATTTACTTTCCTAAATGTGGATTTTTTAAAAAATTCTTTATACATAGCAATTGTCATTTAGTTTACTACCCAAGATTTATTGCAAGCTTCTGCCAACGAGTGTGACCTCATGCACAACAAAAGATTGTTTATTCTGAGCAGGTAGAACTATCTCACCTTTTGTGAATGTGCTAATGAAGATGCTCAGCAGTAGCTTTGATGGCTGGGGTCCACTGGCACGTGACAGCTCAGCCTTCTGCTCTGGGTTTTAGCCCTCGTGACTTCCTGAACAAGCCAAACTTCAAGCAGTGGGATTGCCATGTGCTGCTCTGTTTTTAGCCTTTCACTTTGCATTACAGTCGCAATGAATTATTTATTATTAGTAATCATATTAGTAGGGTTAACCCTTTTGTTGTATATTCTCCCCAGCAGACAGTCTTTGGTCTCTTCTGAGGCAGAGGTAGTGACAAAGAGAGATGGCAATTTGAAATTGTTCCCTTGGTTGACTTTTGACAAAACTATGACTGCAGAGAAACAGATTTGTGTGCTTTCTTCCCCCCACTTGTATATAATTATAAAATTCCCATATAACTCTCTGCAAGTCAGCTGTTTCCTGAAGGCACCTGCCCTTCCTCAGAAAAACCAAAAGAGAGAGATCAGCGTTCTGGTTAAAAATATAGGGAGGAAGAAACAAGGACATGCATTTCAGGAACATTTTAGAGGTTGGCTAAAACAAAATACAATAAAAATTGAAAACCCTACAATTAGCACTTGAAAAAAGCAAACAAAAATATTCAGTGTTTTTGAGTGTTATGCTCTTACACTTGATGGTTTTCTGTATATCCTGTGAGAGAAACCTTGTTCTGAAAGCAGAATTGCAGCCTTCATCATTTAACCATTCCTGATAGTAGAGAGAAGCTGGAAATACAAAATCTAACATTTGAAAAGAGAGCATAAAAAGATCCCAACACTTAAAAAAAAACCCTCAAAGTTTCAGATATTATTTTTCCTTCCAGAAAAGCCTGTGATTTTTGTGAATTCTTAGGATTAGAAATAATGAAATACTTATTTTAATAATATTAACTACTTATTTAATAAATTCTTATTCAGCATATTTATATAAAGTATATGATACCTCAGTGAGCTCAGTAGCAATGCATAGTTCTGTGCTGTATTCTTTTCAGGAACACAGAATTTGCCAGTAATCAGCATCATTCCACACAGGCCTTCAGGTACTCCAGGTCTCCTGGGAGCTTTGGGTTGCTGCAGCAAAACCTGTTGTTGCACCTCTGAGCTGCAGAGCCAATGATTTTATTATTTCCCTCTCCTCAAACAGATTCTTTTTCCCTTTGCCATTGCTCGTTCTGTGTCTGTGCTTTATAAGCTACACCACATTTAAGCGTGCATTGATCCTACTGTGGGTTTTGGGGGCGGAGGGGGGAATGCAGTGGAAGTACTAACAGAAAAATTGCTCTTTCTGTGGTGGCCAAAACAACTCTATTAGATGAAACTGCTTTTTTAAATCAGCATTTTAAAAGTATATCTTGATGTGGTAAAAACTCTTATGTAGATGGAGTTTAAGAAGATGGAGGGTATCTGAAAGCATATATTATAAAAGGAAAACTGGATTGTTTCATAGTTACAGGTTCTGTACCTAAAATATCTCTACAGATTAAATTTCCGATTTCTTTGTTCTCAGGCATTTTGTTCCAGGTGGGCAAACTGAGAATGACCAAGGTTTAAGCCGAAGCCTTCAGAGAAGCAGCCTGAATACTCTGATTTGCACATTCTGGTCTGTAGGTTTATAGAGGGATAATGCTGCCATAAAACTTCAAGATAACACAGATATTCTGCCTACCTATTTGTAGTCCTAATCCTGAGAAATCCCCTGTAAGCAGTGAATACTGACTTCGTATGAGGAAGATATGAACCTCATCCCTAATCTCCGTTTCTTCTGTAGACTTGTCCAGCATCGCTCCTGATTTTTCCAAAGAATGTAAACTCCATGAAGACTAGTGTAATTCTCCAGTGGAGATTAAAATGGCATTTGTGAGATCTGATGTTCCAGAGGGCAGCTGTGTAGTGCCATAGCAGGAAGGAAACCGGCCTCCAAAAGATACCACTGTAAGAAAAAAGCAAGGAAAAGCTCAGTCCTGGAAAACAAAACAGAACCAAAAAATGTGGAAGTCTGGTGAAACAATGATTTAGAGCTGAATAATATTATATCAGTTCTGTATGCTTTTAATAAATAGTTGGAAAGTCTTCCATGAGAAGTTTCTATTCAGTTTTATCTCAAGGGTAGAAGTTGCTCTTTCCCCCCATAAAGAGCTGAACTTCCTGAGCTGGCACATGTTGCAAGTTTTTTTACACTGGCATAGGAAGCTTTTTTTTTTTTTTTTTTTTTGGTAAAACGCTTCACATTTATGTTCTCACTTCAAACAGAATTAAAGGCATAGGAACTTGCTCCAGAGCTCTCTGAAGACACTGAGATCTGCACACTAACCCCTACAAGTTTTAGAGCATGGTCTTTTTTCGTGCACCTCTTTATGTTTTAATTAGATGCCGTTTATATAACAGAGTTAAAAGTTCAGAGGACTCAACACACACAAAGAATATGCAGTTCAGGATGGAAAGGAATATTGTGTCCAGCAAAACCAACCTCTGTCTTACCTGGTGCTTGCTGAGTAAGCGTGAGGACAGTTTTCCAGCTCTGCAGTGACTGGCAGCTCACTGCCAGGTTCCTGCTGCTCCTGGTACACCACTATTAATCTGCTCTCCAATCTAGAGAATAAAGGAACTAGATAATCAATGACACTCTCGTCTGTCCATATTTAAACATTTATGGGAGAGATGTTGACAGATGATCTCACCATCGAAACTCCCTTTGTAGATGATGGAAGGACAAAGACACTTGTCTCATATTTTTCTACATGCATTTGCAAGTAAACAAATGGATATACATATAAACAAATGTAAAGATTATTTTAAATGGTGTCATGACAAAACTTGAAGAATAGAAGTAGGTGCTCTTTCTGGCCTTGTTTTTCTTCTCTTTTGTTTTGTCAGCGCAAAGTGAAGTCAGTGGGTTTTGTGTAGAAGAATAAATCTTTTGAAACTCCAGCAAAAAATTTTATATAGCAGATATAAATAAAATTCAGAGTAGATGGCACCTTTCTGGGATTTGTGTGACTGGATATTCTGTTTACAACTAGCATTAAGGATGTAGAAATATCTACAGTTAACAAAGCTGAAACTTTGTTTTGGCCACAATAATGAGGTATTTGGTGTTCTGCTTCTCATCTGGGCTTTTGCATCACTGACTCAAAAGCTGCACCGTTGTTAATACTGAGAGACTGTCTTTTTTGTCCTGGGTCCAGTTGATCAACTTTCCCCCTGTGCTTCATCCTGCAGTCTCCCTCTGAGGGAGAGCTATAACTTTAAAGTCCTAGACCCCAAGGAGTGCTTAGTTTACTGAGGAGAGATGAAACCACTGCTCTGTTTGTACAAAACCATTTATCTTAGTATAAAATCAGTATCTTGTTCAGCTCTAGAAACTTTTCTGACAAGGCTGAGCTGAAGTCTCAGCCCTCCTTCAACACATGTGATTTTGTCCATCATGACAGTTGCAAAAACATCTGTCCTGGCCCACAGGGATCTCTGTCTGGGATCACAAGGAGACTGATTAAAAACCTGGAAGACAGACATTTCCCAGTCTGAGATTTCTGCCATGGAAACAGGCAACATAATGCAAACCTGACTGATCTGTTGCAAGGAAAGGAGAAAAAAAAAAAGGTCTTTGGAGACAGTTGCTCTTCCCTAGTTGTTCCTGAACTGATGGAGCCCTCTCATGTTTCATTAATGTAATCAGTAAGTTGTCACTGTAAGCTGGCAAGGCAGGCAGAGATTTGGGAGAGTCCTTGAAGGCAGACAGGAGGAGGTGTTATGTACTTAGGAGATCTGTGTTTGTCTGATAACAGCCTAGGCCAATTTGTAGGCCTATGGCATATCTACTCAGGACTGAAGTGTCATGAAGGCTTTTTTCATTGTGACCTTGATAGCCTTGGTAGCTCACAGAGAGGGGGGGATAAGCAAGGAGGAAACCAGTCAGGACCACCTGGCCTGTTCCTGCAGGATGCAGTTTCTCTGCGAGGGCAGCTGGGTTCTGCTGCTGCCCACGGTGCTCCTGCCCTGGGCAAGGGTGATGGGAGAGTCTCTGTATCCCACAATGTCACTGCACAGGTCCTGGTGGCACACCAATTTATGACTGAAAGCTAGGAGTCCTCTCCTCTTCCTCATGTCATGATATGGAAAAGATTCCAGCAGTTCTCTCAAAAAAAGAAAATTCATTGGCATAAATCAAAACTACTCATTTAGTACAAAAGTCTTGTATTACAGTAAGCTGGCTATTTTATCCACAAAAAAAGTTGACCATGTTTTCATTCAGCCTTTTTCCTTTTACTGATGTGTTCATGTTTGTACTACATTTACATAAAGTTTACTGACAAAATATGTCTTTCCTCTTGCATGTTTATGTGTTTCATGGCTGAGCACATCTGTAGAATTGTTTAGATATCAACGAAACTAATGCAATACAAAACTCTGATCCCACTTTGGCTTGCTCTCATAATATCTCTGGATATTATGCTTCAATTATTCCTAAAGGTAGGTTTCAGCTCCAGGCTGTTCCCTGCTCTACTATCTCATGGGGTGGAGGACAAACCTGATGATGATATTGGGATGTCTTCATCATGACGATGACATTTGGGTGTATGGCTGTGTGCTGGTCAGCTACAGAAACCAGTGAGTTTGCAAACACGAGCCCTGGTGAGCCCTGCAACTGACACATAGTCATGAAGCTTTACCTTCACAGGAATGCAGAATCCCCTTTGTAGAGCTTGCAGGGCACTGTATGGGGGTGGCTGGCTAATTGGCATTGATCCTTAATGGGAGACAGGTGTCTGCTGTGCCTCTGAAAAGTCTGACTGGAGAGAATCACTTTCCTCTATCTTAGCAGCCAGTTCTTTCATCATGTTTTTTCATACTTTCCAGCTTGTGAGAACATCATGTTCATACATGAGGGAAGAATCTAACTCTCTGAATGGACCTGGGTTTCATTAGTTTAATGATACTGTTCAGATAAGGAAAGAAATGCTACGTGATGGTGCTTATCCATGCTTGTGACAAAACTGTATCACACCAGCTGTTGTACAAGCTTCCATGGAAAATTATCTACAGAGTAGCTTCCATCTTCATAAACACACACTGGAGAAGTGGTTTGGCTAGATTAGTGTGAACCCTCAAAAAATGCTATATCATGCAACTAATCCTTAGTCTTTAAATCTTCACAAACAGAGAAAGCACAAATTGATCAGGACAAACTCACATGTGAAGTAGTTGAATTGGGGGAGGAAAAAATGGCTCAATATACATCAGCTGATAAAAGGTTCTTGGGAGCCTCCTGGGCTCAGGGACCAGTTGGCCCGGAACAAATATCTACATTACTAAACTCCAGGTCCCTAAACCAGAGTGTTTGCATGCAAATTGTCAGGTATTTGAGCTGCCAAATTGTGCCCAGGGTATATTTGGAGGAGTTTTAATTGTCCCAGACCAAGCAGTGCCAGTGAATGTGGTCATGGCACAGTCAGTCCTGTCTCAGGGCACGTGAACAGTTCAGGCTCTGAATTTATTCATCTGGGTGAAGGTACAAATACCCTTGGCCCTCGGTTTTTAAACATGCCAAAGGCATGGTCCCAGTGTCCTCAGCCACTGCTTCACTGCTGGTGGCCTCTCTGGAGAGATAAACCCCCACTTCTTTACCAGAAGGCAATGGAAGAGGCTGGACTGAGAGGCTGTGCAGCCTCCATGCTCTGAAGCCCTGAGCAAGCTGGTCTGACCACACAGCTGTCCCCACATTGGGCAGGAAGCTGGTCTTGGGTCTCTTCCAACCTGAATTATTCTCTGTGGAACAGGGTCAATCCTCTGTGATTCACTGAGCTACCCCCACTGAAAGACAGCTTGGGCCGTGGTGGTGTCAGTGAGCTGATGGCTCTTTCACAGCACCATCCATAAAGAATGGCTATGAATTGGTAGGAAATACAGGCAGATTTAAAATGGAAAAACCACAAGTGTAATAAATATCTCATTTTATGTCAGTGAGTTAATGCTGAGAAGGTAAAAAGGAATATCGGATATTCTTTTTTTTCCCCCCCCAAAGCCTAGTTAACCTCATAGACAGAGATTATCATAGAAGCAGTTTATGAACAACCTTTTTCAACAACAGGATTTATGGCTTGCATATTGTTGTGGTAACACTGCCGCAGCTGCTCTTTCAGCAGTTCGGTTTGCACCTACAACCTTCACTCAGCAATTAAAATATATGTCCTGAGTAGTGTGGTGCTTCAACATGCAGAATTTCCTGGGTGGGCTGCAAATCCTTAAGTATATATCTTTGTAAGTCATTGATGTTTCTGAACCTTTATGCATAATTTTAGTACTTACTCTCCTTTCTATCTTAAAATGTCTCAACAAAGTGTCTTTTTTAGAAAGCCAAGGGCCACGCAGAGATCCCTGAGAAAAAGAACAACTAAAAATACTTCTACTCTGTATTCATTTAGTGGCATTGTCCAATACTATATTACACAAAATTAATGATCTAATGTAGCTTGACATTTTACAAGAACATGAAGCATCAGCCCAAAACTGCCAGAAGATGTGACACCAGACCTAGAAAGCACTGTTAGAGTGATAATAGGCTAATTAGATATGTCTGTTTGTGTTACTGGCAGGCAATGAAAGGCAACCCTTTCATCCTGCCCTCCAGATTCACCATCTGAAACTGTTGGAAATGAGTGACCAAAACTAAGAATTTCTCAGCCTGTTTATCAATAGCAGCAAGGGCCAAATTCTGTCCCTTACCCAGCACGAGTCATTATTTATGGACTTAGTGGGAGCTTCTGGACTACTCAGAGTACTCTGATTAGTCTGGTGTCTTCTGAATATAGTTGCCACTATTCTCATTTTGAGACTGTAGTACTGATGAAAGTACTCTGGAGCAACTATCTAGTTATTAAGAAGTAGCCTAAACATAAAAGATAAACCCTGGCAAAAAGTTTTAATCACCAACAGCCTAGGCTAAATAGGAAAGACGAGCCTAAAGCTAAAATACCATCCACTTCATAAGCCATCTGACTACCTTTCCTTTCCTACTTACTTAAACACTGTTTTGTACAGGCCATTCTTTTTTTGGGTTTTCCATTCAATATGGACAGTTTGCTTCCTTTCCCCCACTTATGACCTGCAGTTTCCTGAAGGGATTGGTGTGACCCAGCTGTGCCAGGGCCCTGGAGGTGTCAGGGTTGAGGGATGAACTCTGCAGACTTTGATCATGGACTTGCTCTCCTGCAAAATTCACCTGTGACAGGTTGCACATGACTCTTGCTACATGACTCTTGATTCTCTGGTTTTGGTGTAGCCATGTGCTTGAGTACAAATTGATAGGCCACTTTGTCCTGATCTAGCATTTGATATTCCTACTGTTCCCCTTTTCCTGTACTAAGAAATTTAAGACTACTTTCTGAAATCGTACTATGGAAGGATGCAATATAGAGGCAAGCTGACAGTGATAGCTGACTGGCCCCCATCTAATTATTAAAAAAGAGGAAAAAAGCATCATAATTCAGTATATCTTCTGTGGCTCTTCCATATTGTTTCCATTATACATTGTATTTCCTATATCTAGCTTTTCAATAGGAAAAAATAGATTTATCTTCATTGACATTAACTGAATCAGAGGAAAACTAGAGTGCTAAATTAGGTGTACACTTAGAATTTCTGTATCAAAACCGCTGTAATACTAAATCCTTCTCCACACAGCGTTGCCCTTTCAAAACCAGGTACAACTCATGTAGGCACCTAATCCTTGTGTCCTTTTAGAACACCTCCTGTAAAATTACACCAAGGCACACAGCTTTAGTTCTTCCCTCACTGAAGTCAGGAGCAAAATTTCTACTGTCTGTAATAGAGAAGGAACCAGTGCTACTTAAAAGTACATAGAAATTTTTAGTCTGGTTTTAGTAGATGCTGGAATAGGCCCCTATTCTCCCCCGATGCACTTAGTTTGAGCTTTCACTACAGACATTTCCCTGCAGCTGATGTTCAGTTTACACTGGTTGTGATGTTCTAAATCTTTTTTGCTGATTACACTGAGTAGCCTTGCCAGATGAAGAGGCAAAGGAAATGTGGGTGTCTGGTTTTCAGTCCTTCCTCTCAGTATTAAATTAAATATCTTTCTAGTAAAAGAAGGCTTGACTCAAACACTGCTGGAATCAGTGGAAAGGCATCCCCTGAGAAGGGTTTCTAGTAAGGTCCACCATTCTGAAGGCAACTGGCTCACACACAGCCATTCCTTCCTGATAGATACTTGCAGCTGTGGCTAATAATTGTCTTTAATGTTCTTTCTAATAAATCTGCTGTCATATGTTTAGTATGTCCAGTGTTAACTTACATTTCAATCACTAAATATGTTTATCTCTATTGGGAGTTATCAGATATAAACACAACAAAATGCTGTGACTATTTAATCCTTGCAAACGAAGACAATTCTGATGGATCCAACTATCTGGATATAATTATTTCCCTTTTTAGCATCTTTTGATGAAAAGAAGTTTATACTGGCCTTTGAAAATGGTCTTTATCAGGTTAAGAGACACCATCATTCTAGTTCTTCGCTTCTGATTTATTTTTTTCTGAAGCACCTGTACATGTCATATTATCTGCCAAAATCACATGTAAATGGAAGGGAGTTTTGAACATACACTATATATTTTACAATGCAATTTTTCCTTAAAGTACATTTCTGAATAAATTTTCCATCTTGCAGGCTCACTTCCTATATTTCCCTTGTCTATCTCTTTCTGACACAAGCAAAATCCCACTGCTGACTGAAGAACAGGCTTCAGTGAGGGACAGGACACAGAGGAGGTGGGCATGTCTAGAATCTTCTCCTCCTCTTCTTCCTCCTTGTAACGAGTCACATTTTGCAAAACTGGTGTCAGCTGTGGAAGCAGAATAGGTTTTCTTTCAAAGACTCACTGAAGTTTTGAACTGAGGGAGGGGTTTGACCCTGGCCCTCTCCCAAGCAGGAACATGTTCTGAAAGTTGAACTATAAGTCTCTCTCAGAAAAGTGCGTTAGCATTAGCGAACACTCTCCTGTCACTGTGGGATACAGCACTTTAAATCAACTATTTCATGATGGAATTTTCCTCCCCTTCCTCAGAGGCTGTGAACTGTTCAAGCTAAGTCAAGCAGAGCATTGGCAATGCTCATAGTCCACTTGGCAGGCAAGCAGCAAATGACTCTCAGCTGGGATTCTGTCCCAGAACAACTATCCTTATTGAAAACCTTAGCTAAGATGAGAAGCACCACATCTGTAATCTATACATTTATTCTACAGACCTCCTAAAATAAGGACAGATAAATATAGAAACCTGTTGGGGCCAGCACATGGGGAAAAAGCTTTTATTTGAAGGGGGAAGAATACACAGATGGCAGTGTCCTGGGTTTGAGGTAAATCCCAGCCCTGCTGCCAGTCTGCTGTGCAAGCATAGGCAGCATTTGCACCTAGATAGCTTTTCCAAGTTCCTCTGGGAGGGTTACCATAGTGGGGAAGGTATGACACCAGTGTGGCAGCAAGGAAAGATATGTCTGTGTCAGTGTTGTCTATTTTGGTTCATTACCACATCTCACCATCAAGGAGCTCACAACACTAAGAGGGAATCTAGGCACTGAAAATTAGTTTTCTGAAGACCAGAATCCTGCTTCTGCCACATCTCTTGTCTGTGGTTGTAGGAAAGTTGCTTCTCCATCTGATATCTCTCTCTCCTCTGTTCATGGGCCAGTTAGGTGGTACAGGAGGGGACACACAACATGCTGCAGCAAGTTTCCACCTCTGTAATCCCATAAAATATCCTATATTAATTTGCAGGAAATTATCTGCTGGGACATCTCTGTGCAGCATGTGCTACTCAGGATGGATCACATGATCAGGCATTGCTGTTGGATGCAACCTGCTTTACTGATGGAGGGAGAGATAGAGGAAAGCAGATGAGAAACACATGCACCTGAAGAGCAAAGCAGCCAAGCCCCTGCTCAGGCTGCATGCACTGATGGGATAGACCTAACAGAAGGGAAGATCCATGCTTGTCTTTTCTTTCCTGTCCTAAACATCAGCATAAACCCTCAGATAACTTGACCACAATACCAGTGTCAGTATCAGGAAGTAGCACAGAACCCAGCTGGCCACCTTGCTCTGAAGTATGAAGAGTCTGGAACATTTTCATAACCTGGAATGTGGCATTTAACAACAGGGAAAAAAATCACTCCAAGGGACTCCCAAAAAGCCCAGTGACTCTGCCTCATGCATGAATTGTCTACTTCATCCAAACAAGCGATAGAAAAAAAATCTGCATCAGCATGAATACTTGTAACATGAGGGTTAGTAAAGCTTTCTGCAGAGTGAGTGCATGTGTAGCTCCTTGTGAGCCCTCTGAAACTCCAGAGGGAGGGCACGGCAAAAGTACAGCACATTACCATCTGAAAAACCAGGAGCTGAACAGATAAAATCCTGGAGACAACAGAACCCTGGGTGTGCAGTATGGCAACTCTAATCTGCTATGCTGAGACTTGGCACTTGCAGAGATAATCACTGGAGCTGTGGCAGGGTTAAATGTTGAATTAATACACATGATAGGTCATCATCCTTTCGTCTTTCCTTCTCAAAGGAAGTAAATAAATCTGTCAGCTTAATCTAGCACATTAACCTTAATCCTACAATTTACTTACTAGGGGATTTGTATAATCTACCCGATAAATAAGGACAGTAATTATTCCTGCTACAGAGGGCTGTGAGAAATATTTGCAATGAAGCTTGAAGCTGGATTTAAAAACCATTTTGGTTTTATTAGAAACACAAAACTCTGGCCAGGTTTCCTGGAAAATTCCACGGGGCCCAATGCAGGTGGAAGCTAATTTTCTGTGTATTATGTGTTTGCTTAGCCAAAGTGTAGATTCAGGGCTGCACATGGTCCTGAATCTGGGGGAGGAAGAACCTCTAGGAATGTGTGCAGGAGCACACTGGAAGAGCAGCCTTGTACTTCATGGAGACCCAGCCACTGCACAAGTCTCCTGGAGAAGAACAGCAACACAGCCCTGTCCAGTCCCTATCTGCTAACAGGCCTTACTGCCTTCTCCACACCTCCCTGGGTGCCCATCTGTGTATCAAAGCTATTCCTTTAACTTCGCTGTTGGGAGATGAACTTAAAACATGATTTGTACGATCAGAAATCTAATCAAGACAATTAGCAGGCCTGCAAGGGAAAGTCCTGGAGAACTTCAGCAACTCCCTTGAAGAGAAAGCACTGTTCTTCTCACAGCAATGAGTGATTTTCCATTTCTTCCTGTAACAGAAAGAATGCTTTTCAGAGTTTAGCACAGTGCCCTTTGACAGCTCAGGACATCAAGAGCACCCTTTGCATTCCCCAAAACTCCCGTTTTCCTGAATTGTATAGGAAGGGCAAACACCTCACTTTTGCCTGACCACTGGATATCATGGGCATTGACCAGCATCTGCCTTGCTGCAAATACAGCCAAGATTAGAAATTGAAAATAAAAATAGTCTACTTTCTGGAGAAGTTTGGGGTTTTTTGCTATTTCTCATTGCCAAAGGTGTATTGGTAGGGATGAAAGAGATGGAGAAGTCAGGTTTTATATCTGTGATTATTCCTAAATGCACCCACACACAAAGCTTGATTTAGGCACTTGGGGTGAAGGGATATTTGGACAATTCCCATTACTGATGTTGCTCCAAGTGTCACTGAGCACACACACATGGTGGGCTCCTGGCTGCCCACATCCACCCGCGCCCATCTGCTCCGATGGCAGGGTGCCCACACAGACACTAGCTGGACTCTGGTCCCAGAACACAGGTATTCTGCATTAGGGGGTCACTGAGGCCACACTTTAAACAATGTTAACACCATCTCTTCAGCAGGACAACCTGCCTGGTGGGTAATTAATTGAGTTTCCAGCAGCATCTGTCAGCTGTTTGCAACACGCTGGTTTGCAGCCACAATGATACTGCTCTTGTTTCCTCTGGGGTGTCAGGGTGGGGGGATTGGCTGCATACAAGACCATTATGTAGGAACAAGGTTTTTGAGTGCTCAGTTCCCAAACCTACATGTGAGGCAGAAAATAAGGGGCAGCAGCTTTGAGCTGGCTTTTACAGAGACAAGACACCCAGACTAGCTCAACTTGGAACTGAAGAAATCTTAGCACAGAGCAGAAAAAAAAAGGTTTAAAGATCAAAATTTCCTCACAGTAAGGAAATTTTTGCAGCTGTTTCCAAAAGTGCATCCAGCAGGGGAATCTTTTGAGGGACTGTGGTAGTGTGTAAGGGGCTGCTTTAGTGGATTGTCCCATATCACCCTATTCCATAGAGGTCCTTTTAGGAGGGTCCTCCTAATCCTCCTCAGCTAACTGTGGTTTCACATACTTCTATGAATGTGGTAACTCTCATACACAGTCCACTACATCTAGAAAGGAGGCAACTATGCTTTTTATCATAACTCTTCAGAGTGCATGCTATTTTTACTGTTTATTTAAAGACTTCACTAGCTTCCTCAGCCCTTATAGCACCTTCCAGACACTTTGTAATCACACCACAGAAAGGGTCCCAAGCCCAAATCCTGGAGTGCTCTCTGAAGCACAGAAGAGGGATGGCTGTCTTTGGAGGGGTGGGAAGCTGCCTGTAATACTGCTCTAAAGCAGTTCTATTGCAGACCTATGTCTTGCACCTTTTTTGAAGCAAGCCCAACTTTGAATTACTCCAGCTAATTTAGAAGTCCTTTCAGGACTGTTTCTGTAGCTACTTTCACCTTTAAGAGGGCCAAGCAGAAGGCTGAGACCTGGCTCTCCTTCACAAATGAATGCCCATAAGGCACGCGAGGTTATTGCCTCCACCTCCACTCATCCTGCTGTGTCAGAGCAGCTCCCTTAGCCATGCCTGGAACCAAGGGCACTGGGTGCCCTGAACAGGCACACTGGGGCCTCCACCCGTGCAAATTCCACCTACTGCTCCAGGAGTCTAGTTAGGCTCAACTTGAGAGCTTCATTTCTCTCATGTAGAAAACCCACTGTGCTGTTTTTCTGCTCTGGCTTCTGCTGCCCCAGTTTTCTGAGTGACCTTTCTGTATGGACCCTAAATTTGTGCTTCGGGTACCTCTGTGCCCTGGCATGTCTCTGGTCATTTTTCCTGGCTGGAGAAGTTGTAATAGGTAACCTTGTTTCCAGGCTTGTTTTACCCAGTTGCTGATAGTGCTCTCTGGAGCCCTGGCCAGCTCATCATCTCTGCTGACCTGAGACACTGCCGCAGCCCTGCTCACTGCCCACGGATGGTCTGTGCTGGGGTCACCCTCAGCAGGTGACCCTAAGCTCCCCTGGTTCCTGGGTTCCCATGACTCATGCTTCTAAGGACAGAAGGACAGTATGGAGGTGTTCTGTGTTTGGGTTTTTTTCATGTGGAATGAAACATGTGACACCCTTTTGTTTCTTTCAGGGAAGAGAGAAGAGTGTTTCTTGTTAATCATGTCAATAGACAATCACAGTTTGTGGAGAGGCAGAACAGAAAAAAAGGACATCATTCAGCATCTTCTCTGATTTATGGACTGTCTCTGAATAAACTATTTAACAATAGTGTTTGTTCCCATAATACCCTTTAAGTGCAGATGGCTGATTCTCTTCCCTGATGTTCCCACCAGGATGCAGACCCAAGCCGTGCATGACAGGGGGACTGTGGTTCTTGCTGGGTGGCTGAAGTCACCAGTGCTTTGGCCTCTTGCTGCCACCTGAGGCACGTGGCAATCACCCAACAATCACCACCTGTCAGCCCGTATTGCTAAGTGTGTCCTGTTGAAATGCAGCCTTGTCAAAAGTCGCTTTGAATTATTAGCAGGGAGGCCACCCAGGACATCGGGAGTCACACCTGGAGTGCAGGGCACAGTGTGGGTGGGGCACAGCAGTGCTCCTGGTGTGCTGAGCAGCTTGTATGCCCTAAGAGTGATGGTGTGGCAGCCTAAAGCCTGTAAGGACTATGCACAGTATCAGCTCTAGCCAAATGGCTAGAGAGAGGGTGAGGAGACCTATTATGTCTTTCCCTGGACAAACCCTGTGAAAGTGGAGCTGCAAAGCCCTCAGTCAACTACTTGCTGTCACAGATGCTTGAGAAAAGGGGGAAAATTACTGAGTTTAATTATCATCAACTGATTTCCTAATTACAGTTTGGTGAGAGGGCCACCAGCCATTATTCCCTTGATTTCCTCAATGAAAAGAGAATGACTAGATATAGAATCACAGAATCATTTAGGTTAGAAAAGACCTTCACCATCATTGAGTCCAGCCTGTGATTGATTCCTTCCTTGTCAACCAGCCCAGTGCATTGAGTGTTTGGACACCTCCAGGGATAGGAACTCTACCACCTCCCTGGGCAGCCCCTTCCAATCTACAACTGGAACCTAATCTAATCGAAATCTGAAGCCAGATATGAAAAGTACCAAAAAACCAACTTAAATTATAGAAAACAAACAAACAAACAAACAAACAAACAAACTGTTGGCTATTACTACAATGCCCTGAAGCTTTTGACATAAAGGGATGTGCAATTGACAAGTTCCATAATGATCTGGGCCAGGGAGGCTACCAGCACATTATAATTAATGCTTAGAAACGGACAGTGATTGTGGTCAGTCTCTGGAGTATTACAGTTGGGGATTTCTGCTCCTACTGGCAGGTTAAAGGCAGTGATAACTCAAGTTTCACTGTGCTCATGAATTGGTGACAGAGGAGCAAGATAAAATCAGTTGTGAAGTGCTACTTCGGCTCCAGCCTCTCCATGTTTGACCCCCATGCCTTCCTATTTGCTGTGGGATGAATTGATCTGAAAGTTTTAGTTTCAATGGAATTATCTTCTTAAATGTGTACTTTTAAAAAGCCTTCTCAAAGAGACATCCTTTGCTCTGGTTTTGCATAAGATGCTACAGAGTAACACCCTAGTTTAGGGTTTATGACATCGTTGCTATTTTATTTCAATATAAATGCCTAGATTCCTCTGAGGAGAAGGTGATAAAGGGAAGATAATTGTAGTTATATACTTTGAGATATGTGGCCTGTTCAGTTCAAATCCCACAGTCTGAAAGCAGAGGTGTCTATGCAGAGGCATTGCTAAATTGCAGTAAGAAAAATGCCTGATGGTAGATCTTTATAAGAAAAGGCAGCATTTTATTTTAAACTGAGGAAAATCCTTTCCATTGGAGTCATGTTTCTGGGTGCATTTATTTTATTTCTGCCTTGCACCTTTATTGTAGTGTCCCAATATTTCTCCATAAAACATTTTTTACACACTGCAGTGTGTTGCTAAGGTAGAGAAAGTGCACTAACCCATGAAGCTCTTGTCCATGCACACTCACCACTCCTAGAAAGGAAAATCCCTGGCAGATTAGAGCCTGGATTGGTTAAAAACATGATTAGAAGTCATCCAAGCAACTGTTCACAGTAAATTGAAATCTGGCCTGCTGTCTTAACCTCTTCAGAAAAAAACTGACTTGAAGATAGTGCCACAGAATTTCTTAAATAATCAACTCCACACCCTCTTCTTTAGGAGAGTTATTTGAAGAAACCTTTCATTTAGGGCTGTATGCCTAGTGCCTGGTTTTTCTCTCATTCCTCTTCCCCTTAGCTCACAGCTAGTAGACAACTATTGACAATCCTGTATCCACATTCATCCTGCAGCTTTGCTGAAGCGTTCATATATGAGAAGTGCCATACTGAAATAAAATGTATGATGGCTGTCCTTGTGAGGAAGTTGTGAAGCACTTTATTACAGCAAGGTGTATTTCACCTGAAAAGTCTCCTGTGAGGTGGTTCCCTTAACTGCTCAAGTTCTGTCTGCTTGGAGCTCAGCTTGTAACTCAGCAAACTCAGTTTGCTATCTCTAACAAGTAGATGTGCTTGCTGTAGGAAGGCAGCAACCTTTAGGTCTTTTCAAGGTATGTCTTAATGCTCAGGTGGTGGACTGTGTTTTGTGACATCTTCCATAGAGAAGTTAAATTCTTTCAGAACTTGGGAGGCCCAGATCAACTTGAAGGTCAATGCAATGTAAAAACAGAGCTGGTGGTATAGAAGGAAACAAAAGCCTCCATTGCTCAGCAAGCTTTGTGCAGTAAGTTGCCCTCAAGAATCCTTGCAGAATGAAAGTGTTGTGGTAGAAGAATGCTATAAATAATGAGTGGGCTTTTTTCTTTTTCAGATCTAGGCTAGTAGTTCAGTGTGCAGACTTTATTCATAACTCAGGGAATAGTGCAGCAACTAGAACGTAGGTGTTACTTCTGAAGTAAAGGAATAATGCTGGGAAGACTCACCTCTTCAATTTCTGTGGGCAGCACATGCAGTAGGATTGGTTTGGCATTAGTGTAACTCTTTCAGATTTCCAGTTTAAGCAGTATTAGATAGCAAATGTATATAAACTGCTCAGTTACAGACACACTTAATTAGTATGGATCAAAACAAACTACTTTTTTAATACTTTCCCCCTCCCTGTCCTAAGTACTCCAAAGTGCAGCACTGGGCACGTCAGGTGGCAACTTTACTGTGCATGGTGAGGAAAGCTAAGGGCAGTCTTGGTTATTTTGCCTAAAAGTTCATTTGGTAGCATGGCATCAAACTGCAAAGTATCACAGAATAAAAAGGCTTGCTGGGTGTGTTCTGGTTCAGCTGGGAGTTTCTGAGGTCCAGGCATGAGCAGTTTGGAGTGATCTGGCTGCAAGGGTCTCTTAATAACCTGTATCCCATGTCACTCCAAGTTCATCAGCTTGGCCTGACAGTGGGCCAGAGTGGAAAGTGAGTCTGAGTCAGATGTGAGCACCTTATCACTTTTCTATGGAATTAGGCAGGCAGCAGAATGTGGAAGCTGTGCCACTTCTTGCTTTTGAGCCAGCTCAGTGCTGGCTGCAGGACAGCAGGTACCAGACCCCATGTAAGATCAGGAGTGCTGCAGAGAGCAGGCAACTGATCTGGCAGCCAAGGCTGAGTTGGTAATGTCAACCTTTCAGGAACAAATTTGAGCTGGTAAGGCGTTCATAGCAGAAAAATTAATTATGTCATGTAGGCTGTGACACCTTTTTGTCTGACAAAAGTAGCTCAAAGCCAGAATAGCTTTATTGTCATGTCCTGGTACTGGGGTAGTGGGTAGATAGGTAGACTGAGCCTTGATCTCCCATAGTTACCACCTGGAAAATTCCTGTGAATTCTCCTTTAGTAGGCCTGTCCTGGTCACCAATGTTCAGACACCGGCAGGAATTCCTTGGGTAGAAAGTCAAAATTGTATCTTGTTCTTGAGCTGTTTACTTCTGTTTGAGGAAGTACAAGTTCCACCAGAGCTGAGTCTTGGTGGTTCATAACAGAGCTTTATCCTGGAGTAGGGAGTGAGATCCAAACATCCCCAGGATGTGCACAAATCCATATCTCTGTCTTTTCTGATAGATCTTGCTGGTAAGAACAGAAGTGGAAAATAGTCTTTACTTTTCAAAGGAGTAGTCTTTTCACAAGGAATTTTTTACACTTTTTTTTTTTCGGTAGCTTCTTCTAAGCTTTTCTAGTGAAGATGCTCATTGACTAGATCAGTGAATAATTCACTCTTGACTTTTGGCCAGAAGATATGGGAATTTGTATGATATCATTATGTTAGACTTATCACACTCTAGTTTTTTTCCCACTGCTTCCAGGAAGGTTTCCAATCAATTAAGTCTGAAGTAGTAAATTTACAAATCAGGATTCATCCTGTGCTGTTCTACCATATGTTTGTTCCCATAGTTCCAAACACAGTTAATATGACTATCCAATATATTTATGTAACTGTGGACTAAAGACCCAAACAGCAAAACAGGAAAGTGTTTTAACAGAAAACAAAGATTTAACAAAAAAATTCTCCATTCCAGCCTCCTAGATTTCTAGTCCTGCATGTGCAGCCCACATAAGAGATTAGGAAGGCTTTTTCATAGATACGATTCAGATTTTAATGGACTCAGAACCATATATGTTTCAGATATACTCAGTGATTCTGACAACTCTCCAAATCCAGGTTTGCTTTGTGGTAAGTTTTTCTTTTTTTTTTCAAATGGCACTTGAAACTTAAATTTGCATTAGTGGCTACAGAGATTTAAGGTTTTTTTCAGATTTTCAGAAAATGAGAGTCCATTTTTCTAGTAAGAGATCTTCTTAATCTGAGTCCTTTGAATATGCACATTTTTGTGAAAGCTCTTCTCATCAAAATATTCCAAAATAAAAAGGGAAAAAACATTTATTCTATTCAGAAGAATAATGGCTAAGTGTTAGAAATCAAAGATAGAAGCTGGCACCAAAAGTTCATAATATTTTGGGATTGTTCCATGAATACATTCATATTCTAATAATACTGTATTTAGCTTTATTTCCAAGTTTTGTCCTTTCTTTTCCCCCCCCACCTTATTGTTGGAAAGAAGCCCCTAAAAGTTAAAGGAGAAGAAGCAGCATGCCAAATAGTAAAAAACACTCTGAAGAGAACCTCTGTGATTTTTTTTGTGCCAAAAAGCCCATTACAGCTCTGGAATTCGTGGTGAAATAACAGATTACGCTGCACTATTCTCATGCAGTTACTAAAATTCCTGTTCATTTTAAGAGCTTAGCACCTGCTCCACCTTCTGTGAGCTTCCAAGATGGTTTGCCAGACACGTCTGCTCAAGCAGAGGCAAGGATGGACTGAACTCTTTGGAGTTTGAAGTCTTCATAAAATATCTTTTCTGTCATTCTCCCTGTATAAACTGTTTGCCAAACAATTCCAGGTTTGTGGCAACTTGTGCTGTGTTTGTGCAGCTGGATAGATCACCACATGAAAGACAGGGAGGTTTTTTTGGAGGAGGTGGAAGGACTGAGGAGGTTCAAAGGTCACTAAGGGCAGTTTTTGTGAACATAGTTGGGCTCCCATGTTGGTTTTGATCAAATTTGGTAATACTTGCTGAATTTATCAAAACTAGTCATTATTTAGCATATTTGAAAAATATGCCAATGCTTTGATGTTGGTGGTTTATTTGCTACAAAAGCCTGGGCCTGTATTGCTGCCCTTCCCTGGAAGGTGTCAGTGCTAAAAACAGGCTCAGGCTGCTGAAAGGAGCTCTGAGGCTCCCTAGAAACAGAGCTCGTGCTTTTGTGCACATGTGAAGTGTGGAGTATGGAATGCAGTGTCAAACTGGATCATGGGCATCTTGCAAAGAGGAGGCAGAAATCTTGACAGCAGGAATTAAGTCACCTATTTGATGCCACAGGTATCAGAGGTGAACAGCTGCAAGGGGGTGTCCTAATAAACCTCATTAACAGAATACTGCTGTCACTGCTTTTATTCAGTCTCCTGTCCAGAACTAGATGAAACAAAATGGAAATGGAATGATTTGCAGCTAGAAACTGGATGTACACGGGGAGGTAGTGCCACGGCAGCAGTTCCTGTGATGTGAATATCTTGGGGTGTATGGAATTGATATCTGCTGGTGTGAATTCACATTTGGCTGACAGCTATTGCCAACTGCACAAGGTGTCTTGACACAGTTTTTTGGAGGGGAAAAAAAACAGGATAGATAGGAGTGTAAGGTAGAGGAACTTAACTGGCTGAAATACAGAATAAGCTAATGAGTCACACCAGTGATTTAAACAATGTACCAATACTTCTGGGAAAAGTACAGAAAGCCTTAAATAGTCGTCGGAAAAGCTGATGTTGGAAAATACCCAGTAGTATAAACAGACTGCTTCTATGAATCTGAAGACATGTCAGCTTTCAAACTTGGTAGCTCAAGGTGGATACTGAACTTAGCCTCCATTTAGGAATAAGAATTGCTGATCAAATGCAAGGGAAAAAAACTGTTATTAAAAAGAAGTCAGGATCTTTATTTTAAGCAGACTTTAGTAGAAGGGATGAGCAAAACTGTTTTGTTCTGATGAGTGTTTCTTGAAATAAAATGTAGGTGGCAATCAGGTAATGCATCTTAAGGGATGGTGACATCATGACTTGCTTTTGAAAATTGTGAAGTGTCAGTGAATTCAGCTTAAATATTGGAACCTCCCGTATGTTCAAAATGAATAAATGAATCCTCATCAACAGAATGCCAGAGTCATCTTAAGAACAAATCTTAACCCAGAAGAGGTAATTGCTTTTATTAATTCAGATGTGCTCTCCCCTTGCTCAAGAAAACTTCACTGCAGATGCCCACAATGTTGCACACAAACTGCTGCAAGGTGAAATATTTCTTAAAAGGAGGGTAACACAGAAGTGACCCTCCAGTCCCACTGACATCCTGGCTGTCATAGGGAAGACTATGGATGTTGTGCTGTCGTGAAATGGAGTATGAACAGTTTGAGAAGCGTACAAAACTCACTGGGTAGTTGAATAGTTATAAATAGTTTACTGGAATGATGGAGTCTCTCTTTTTTTTCTATTGCAAATGGATATTTCTATGCTGACACTCATTTCAGGACTGACCCATCTTAAGGATTCTTGGTAAAATGGACAGTTAAAAGCTTTTATTCATGCTATGGGATTAATAATGGATGTACTTGACCATGTGTGCTGTAATTCTTTTAATAGCTTCATTCCATTATCAACTATTTATTAAAAAGATTTCACCACAGATATGGGCTTTATGGAGATTACTGTGCACTATACTTAATTACCAGATGTTCAGTATGTTTACAGTATATCTGGTATTCAAGTAAACTTTTCAGTGTGAAAACCATCTAAAATGAACAGTTAAAATACCACTGTAAAGCTTTTTATTATAATAACTGGAAATGGAAATTCCAGCTGGGCAGTGTTATGAAACTAAAACTACAAAATTTCAGTCATATTCCAAAACAACACTATTAAACTCCAGTAAAAATGTATTTTGCTGTCTGAATTTACCTTATGCGTTCTGTCCATCAGATAAACCATCACCCACGTGTTTTTCATATTCTATTAGTTAGTTTATTGCTGTTTTTCATCAAAACTATACAAACTCAACTGTATGCTCAACTTCGAAACCAAACTTTGGAGATTTATGGTTAGGAAGTTTTCAAATTAAGACATGCCAAAGTCCAGGACAAGTGCTTTGTATCGTCTCAATGCAACCATGTAGCTTTCTTAAAATTCTGTTTTACAGGCAATTTTTTTATTACTCGTTAACTCTGATCTTTTTAAATTTACCCGCTTTAGAAACATATAACTAGCAAATTTACCTAAGCCTAAAACCAATCTCATATAAACTCAACTCAACCCTTAAAGGCAGAAACATTTTTCTCTTTGTATCAAGAAGTCAGCTGAGCCGGGATCTTTCTGATTTTAAGTCTGCTTTAATTCCTATTTTACATCACTTTGTACTGGGCTGACATTGTTTTTCCACTTAAATAATCCTTCTCCTTCCCTATTATTGATTTTGGGCAATTGTAGTATTTTAGATTCCCCGTTGAGTCTTATTTAATCCTAAGCTAAGTAAGGCAAGCTGTTTTCCAGTCTTTCCATTCCTCTGGTAACATGTTTTCTGGTTTTCATCTCTCTATGACCAGAACAGCACTCAGATATTCTCATGCACAAAGTCTCATGAGTACCTTTGTAATAAATTTCATAATTCTTTTTCAGGGAAACAGTAATGAATTTCAATATAACTTTCCATAGCTGCATCCTATCAGCAATTCATAGTCAACTTGTGGTCAGTTAAAGAAACCAGACGACTCTGACCTCCTCCCTTCTACCTTAAGAACTGCTAGTTTGAATCCAAAATACTTATTCCCTACACCCTGTGTTGATGATAGCACTCTGCATTTTCACCGAACACAGCTTTGATTTCTCCCCTCCCAAATGTGCTCCTGTGTTACACTGTTGTTAACATTAAATTAAATCTTTCTGCAGTTGCTTTTCTGTTACACTTGCACTACTTACCAAAGCCAGCTCTGAAGTTCCAGTGATTTCAAGGCAAACATTCGTGCTGGGATAATTGAAATACCTGCAGTGCTGGTGTTTTCCTCCTATTTTTACCTGCTGCAGAAAGGGCTGTAATGACCCAATAATTAATATAACCTAATTCTATAATAACAATACTACGTATCACTGCTGTTGTTCAGCTCTGTGTTTCTGTCTCTGCATGCTTCTGGCAAGAACAGAGAGATCCATCTTGTTGCTTCAGTGAAACTTTTCAATCTGAAACTCAACTGGTTTGCTTTTAAACTTTTCCAAGCCCAACACACAAGGAGTGTCCGGTGCAATCTAACACCTCTTTAATTTCTCTAAATTTAGGCCTGGATCTGCTCTCAGTGGCATTTCCCCATAGGGAAGTTTTATTGTTGGCATTGAAGAGAAAGGAACCAGGACCCAGGTGAGCAGTGACCCATGACTGATACGCCAACACAATCCCTTCAGCCCCAGGTCTGATTAGTCCTTCAAGAGCTGCATAATAAGCACATGAGTGTGATTTTATCCTTTTCCTGTCAGCTTCTCATCCACAGAATAGGCTTCCTCCCTTGCCACAACTTTATTAAAAGGGATATCACCCTAGACAGAGTGTCTAAAGGGATTATCACATAGTAAATGCAATTACATATTTCTCAGCATGTTGCCATTATTTGCCAGTGGAACAGGATAGGTTTGATCCCCATGTTGAGTATCCTCCACTGTGACTGCTACAAAGTTTCAAAGGCCTCAAATTATCTGATATAAAAAGTGATAAGCAAATCAAGGTAGAGAAGCTCAACTAAATTCTTAGCAGCTTGTTTCAAGTGTTTTAGCTTAAGGACTTCTATTTGCTTTGCAACAGATGTGTAAGCAGTTTAACCATGCTTTGGATAAATTTTTTCTCTATATCCAGTAGGATAACTTCTGCTTGTATATGATTTGTACCAGAATAATTATATCAGTAGTGATGCAATAAAGAAGAACAAAAGTACTATGCACTCCCACCAAAGCTGTTCCCTTCAGTTCTGGCCACTAATAAGTGCTTGAGACTAACTTGGGACTTTGACCTTTTGAAGCAGCATAATCCAAAGTTTTCACTACCCTTTTTCATAATGAAAATGGTGGATCTCATACTCACAGAATTGTTCCTCTAAACTCAGGGGCACTGTTTAACCCCAATTTAAGATATGGTGCAAGGAGACAAAGATAGATAACAATATTGTGGTTGTCAGCATTTGTACTTATTCTGTTGGCAGAACTCAGGTTTTATCCCAACCAAATAAAAAAGTAATTTCCATTTCTGAGTTATAATATTTTTAGTTATTTTTCATATTAGTATTGACAATGCCAATTAACACTATATGGAAAAAAAAAAGTACATTTTTAATTAACAAATAACAGTATTTTTATGCTTATGTTTTGGAAAGAGTTTGAAAAATTCAAGATGAGGCTCAAGAAAACCCAGAATTTAAAAAAAAGGTTCTACAATGGCTTTTTGTTTGTTTTCAGGAAAACTTCTGTGTTTCAAGCTACTGTGAGGATTGCTTAATGTCTAGGATTGGCAAGAGTTGTTTGTAGAAGGATGTAGGTGAGCTGCTTGCTGTTGAGAAATGAGGTAGTGTGCTTCTCCTGACAGGAGGGCCAGGCAGGGTGGTGTGGGTATGAAATTATTTGGATACTGGCAGGAGCAGTAAGTAGAAGCAGTGTTTTGAGAAGTTAGCCAGGGCGTTACGAGAAATTTGGAAGCCCTTCTGGAGGGCAGAGATGGAGACTCATATATGTGCTGCAGAATGTGAAAAGGAAGAAGCAGGCTGGAGAACATGACAAGGCATGAAAGGAAAAGGGGAAGGGGAGGAAATTGTGAAGGGGAGCTGTCAGAAGATGCATGATTGAGGGGAGAAGAGCGTAAGAGAAGTGAACAGGGCAGCTGCCGATTGAGACTGACCAGGGAGGGGGAGGGCAAACAGTGATACCCAAGCCTCTGCGCTGAAAGGCTGAAGTGCAGGAGAGTTACATTCACCCAAGTTACTTACCCAAGCTGTGTGAATTGATGTGTCACAGAAATACTTTGGGGTTTGTCTTGTAGAACCCTCTTTGCAGCGCTCTCTGTTGCACACTGTGACACATTTTACACAGGGCAGGAGCTTTTCAAACCAAGAATCTCTGTAACTGGTTCACCTGGAAAGAGACCCCTCTGGCAGGCAGCATCCTCCTCACCTCACTGAGAATTAGTGTGAGATTTGCCCATCTCTGTATAAGCTGAGAGTAACTCATGTGACACCCAAAGCCAAGATCTCTGTGGCATAAATAGCAGCAGAACAGCCCCTGGAGTCTTTTAGGCTTCAGGAGCTGCAGGAGCCCTGACATTTCTATCCAAGGGTAATTCAGCCTTTGGTTTCCTTCCAAACTGTCAAGTCTGCTCTTGTATCTACAACTCCCTGTTTCCAAGGCTTACAGTGGGGTATTTGAGTTGTATGGCTGCATGGAATAGCAGTTCTTGTACCTCAGTGGTGCCTTGTGGCTAGTTTTTTCCTACTTATCTCTCTTCTTTTGTCTCAGTGTGCTCTGGCTGTCATTCTGAAGATCTGAGACTTCAGCTGGTCTAAGAGGATCCATTCAGGTTTTGATTCAGGTTTGTCAGCACATGCTTTAACTAAGTTGGATGTATTAACATACTCATCTTGTCATATAATAGTTCACTGTCCTTAAGCTCTCACTCAAAACCAGAGTGTCTAGGAACAAGGTTGACCGTTTCCATACTGCTCTATTTTGCAGCCTCTTTTTGGCATGGTATCAGGGCAAACCAGTCTGAGCCATACTTGTCTCTTTTGGCCTTTTTCCACCACTCTTGAGTGTGAAGGAGCAGTGAGAGCATAAGGCAGTCTTCAGCGGTGTAGGTGAAAATGCAGGATACCAACCTTTTCCTAGACATTTCCCATTTGCTTTCCACAAAGGAAATCTTATTTTTCCATTGCTATTTCACTCCTTTGGAAACAACAAGCAAACAAGAATAGGGCCACTGCACTGTATTTGCTGATGGCTTGATGGGGTTTTTCTTTGGAACTTTTGTCATCTTCCTGTGTTTCAAAGCACTAGCTCTCCAGCACAGTGTATTTAGGAGTCTTGTATTCAAAGCTGACCTCTGTAGTGCCACCTCTGCTTGCCTCTTAGTCGGGTGACAGAGGTATTTCTGTTCTGTGCTCAGTGTAAGGGGGTTCAGCCAGTGCAGAGCTGCCTCTGCCGTGGCAGAGAATACAATGCTTTGTTCAGAGTTTCCCATGAAATGTCTCCAGCTGAAGCCCTGCCTTAACTTGCAAAAACATTGAAAAAGTAATATCTAGCCCTTATTGCTACAATCTGTTTATATTTCCTGTCAAGCACCTCACATAGTAACTTAAAAAAAAAAAAAAAGATGAGCATTTGAAAGTAGAAATGATAGGTATGAACCCCTGAATTCACTGAAATAAATGGAAAAACTGCCTTTGACTCCTGCAGTTAGGCTCTTGCATCAAAAATGTGGTAACAATTACGAACAACTGTCCACTGTTACCTTACAGTTCTTTTAAAGAGGACATCTCAAACTACTGTCTAACAAATTTCAGTCTAATGCTAGTCTCATTTAAACTGTTATTGAATTGTACTGAGCTTTAAAAAGCCTTCAGGATCCAATTTTGTCTTGGATTTAGGTGCTAATAAACTCTATTTCTACTTTCCCCCTGTAGCCTGGAAAGAACAAAGCTTCCAATCACCTTGATATGCTTGCATATTGAGCAACTCAGTCATTTACGTAAAGACATTTTTCCAAAAAGAAATTGTATAAGCTCTGGAACTACTTTTCCACCTTGTGTTTACAACAAATCTTCCAATTATTCAGTAACTCAAAGGTGTTATTCCTACATATAGTGCCCATAGTCTAATAAAGTGTAGCAAATAAATCTGATTTATCCAGTGACAGTTTCTTGAAATATTTTCCTTTTTTCTTTATATGGCAAGATGAAAGAAAAGTATGCTAGTAGGTGCCCTGTAAACAGAATTGTTCATGAACGTAGTTTAAATGCCTCAAATCCATGCACACATTCAATTCATCAGTCAAGTGTCAAAACAGCTTAATTGCTTTTTTCACAGCTTTGATCATACTTGTGTTTTATTGGACTGTTCATGTTTTCTGTTATAATCACTTGTTATCTTTCCATACAGCTCTAACAAGTACTGTCTTCATCAAAATTTTTGTTGTTCAACTTCCCTATTTCATTTTTAATCTGCTAAATGAGCATTTCCTTTCTTTAGAAAAACAAATAAATCAAAAGGGTCAATTTGCTTTTGTGTCTTGAAACAAAGCTCTTTTTGTTTTATTTCTGCTTGGTCATTTATTTTCCACGGCATGTTTGATATTTGTGATAACGAATTTTACATGGAATAAATTACATGCTCATCCTGATGAATAAAACCCCTGTTACTGTGCAGTTAATAATGCTGGTTGCAAACTTTGTTAATGTCTTACAAATATTTTTGGTAATAACACATCAGGCTTCATTTATATTTCCTAGGAGAAAGCTGTCCTTTAACAAACTCAGTAATTTATAAAGGGGCATGACTGGTGCTATCCAAGGAGAATTTTAATCTTAAACCCTCCTGTTCTCAATTAAAAGGTATGACACAATTCTTTGTCCAGTTTGCCTCCTGTTAATGGCATTTACATGAAACATGGCACATTTAAAGCAAACACTGTAATTGTGTGTGCTTCATCAGGTCAGAGCACAATAATGCATGTGCAGTGTTCAAGACTCAATTTGCTCTCTAGATGCATTATAACCTATTTGGCATGATTTTTTTCCCAGTGTATATATTAATGGCCAATAATGGCTCTGATCCAGGAAAGCTTTTAAACATGCACCTAACTTTAAGTAGGCAACCAGATCCCTGAAACTTGCTGTTCTTTGCTGGTTTGTGCTCTAAACAAACAAACACTTCACTGTCTGCTGCCCCAAGCCTTCTCCTTCCTTACATGATCCTTGTCGTTGTAAGGATCAGCTCCGGTAGCACTGCTCTTGTGTCCTGCTGTGTCGCCTTTCATCCCATCCAGGGGAGGTTCAAGCCTCTCAGAAGGACCAGGGCATGTGGATGTGAAAGCAGTCTGAAAATGGCTTTCCTTGACCAGGCAGACCCCAGCAAGCACCCACCACCACATCCCCTGTGCTCATCTGCCCTATAACCTTGACCCCAAAGCTCCCACTGGCTCTTTGTGCCAGGCACAGCTCCTCACACTCCTGCTGCTCTCTCATGTACTGAGCAGCTCCCCTTCCTCATCCTCCCAGCCTGTCCTTCCCACAGAGCCTGTATCCAGCCGTTGCCACTGCTGTTTGAGCTATCCCACCACGTCCCTGTGATCTCAGCGAGACTGTAGCCCTGCAATGGCACACAGACTTCCAATTCCTGTGCTTCATTCCCAATGCTGCTTGTGGCAGCTCACATGCAGCAGCCACAGACTGTCAACATATTCATTACATACATCAGTAAATGCATCTATACATATAAAAACATCTATGGGGTGATTTATGAGGTGAAGCAGAGTTCCTGCTATCTGAATATGGCATTTGACAGCGTCCAGAGCACAAATTAGAAATTTAAACTAAACTAGATCACTGAGGAAAATGAACCCAAGATACAATCCCTCAGTGAAGGCACTGCCACAATTGCTTACATTTGCACTGCTCCTTTCATTCTAGTTAGACAAAAATTAACCAGTTATCCAAAGAGTTCCCAGCAAATCCTGATGTCTTCTTTTCATATGAATATTCTCCAGTTTCCGTCTTTTACATGTACCATTATAGTAAGCTCTGTAAATTTTTCAGGCCAGAAGTTATGTTCTCAGGATGCTGGACTTCATGATCCTTTTGCATCTCTTCCAGCTTGAGATTCTGATACACCCTTTTGCATTTTATGTTAACTGTATAGAGTCTGTTTATCTGTTCAGGGTTTTACAATTTTTTTTTTTTAATTGTTATGGGCCTGGTAATTTTCACCTTCCTTTTTTACTTTTTTCTTCCCCCAAGTGCAAAATAGAGCTGTAATACTCCTGTTCTTTTCACTGTGCAGCAGAGGCAAAACTTGTACCATATGATGGTCATGACCTGCTGCCTACCCCAGCTGTAAGTGACAAGGATCAACAATTAGGTGGTCACTTGACTCTTCTCACTGATTTTCCTCAGTTTGTTCTCTGTTTCCTCAAAGTTCAGAGGTCACACCAATTTGAGGGAAGCTTTTCTCGTATTTGTAATTGCCTCTGTGTGCTTCTCTGTGATGATATTGCCACGTGGACAAAGGCGAGCATGAGCCTGAGCCCTATTTTGTTTTGTGTGTTACTTGGCTGCAGTGTGAGCCAACCATGTCAGAGAAATTATGGAAAGAGAAGCAAAAGTAGATGAACAAAGTCAGAGAATTCAGATGAAGAGTGCTCTTCTGACACAATTGCCATCAGACAGTTTCATCTTTATACTGCTCAGATGATCAGTGCAAGAATTCAGAGGCCAGGTTTGTAAGGTTAGTGTGATTTTAGGCTCAGTTCCTTGTCTGTCAATCGAGTTATAAAAAACCCCCATCTTCCATGCTTTTAAACTGGGGGCCATGATAAATACACTTTTAAAAATGACACTTGAATCTGATCAAATCCTACAGTTGGGTGTTTATAGCAGCACTGAAGACAGCCTCATGACTGCAATAAAACTAAGTGCCCATTTCAACAACCAGATGTGGGAGATAAACATGCACACAAGGCCTCACACTTTAAAACCTTCCACATGGCCAGTGAGAACAGCCCATTGTTCACTATGGGTTTGGGGTTTTTTCCCTTCTGGGTTCTCACTAGAAAGGGAATTCAGCTTTATAGACTATTTTTCTTTTACGTTTGCTTGATTTCATCACTCAGTCACTCCCCAGATATTAGAAATCTACAACTTTGATTCCTTCTACTCTTGCGTCTATAGGAAATAGGAAGGGCATTCTCTCCGAGATCCTCTTTATTAGTATCCTGCCTCAGTCTGGAGATTGTGTTTACAGAGTATCAGCCTGGGGAACTTGAAGTCTAAAAGTCTGAATTGTTGCAAATACAACCTCAGTGCTCCTTAGGTAATGGCTGATTTTGGTTGTTTTATTTTTGTTTTGTTTTGTTGTTTGTTTGGGGTTTTTTTGTTGTTGTTTGGTTTTGGGGTTTTTTTGGTGGTTTATTTTATTTTATTTTATTTTATTTTTATTTTATTCTCTCTGAAAATACAAACAGCACTGTGTAAGTTGAACAGTTTGAGCAGTGGAACAGGGAAGAACAGCTAGAAAGCATTTATTTGAAAGTTGACAGTTCACAAACTGGACCTACACTTTCCTTTTGGCCTTTTTTTCCAGACTGAAATAAATAGCTTAGCTAAAACAAATGTGGTGGTTTTGTCTGACTTGGGTTTCTTCATGATTGAAGTGTATATAGTGGTATTTCATCAGGATTACATAAATGACAATATAAGAATGTTACTGAGGCAAGCTTTATGCATTAAAATTATATGCTTTATTAAATCCAAATCAATATAGTTGGAAAAAAAAAAACAGAAACGCTTTCAGACATACAAGTGCTTTTCCAGATCTGAGGAACTCTAAGAGCCCATATACCCTAAGCAAATGAAGATGGGTAATTATCTGCTGTAAGTCATCCTGCAAGGTTGTACAAGCTCTCTACAGGTGAGGACATGTCCTGATTTTGGAAAAAAATCCTGTTCTCTTCTGCTGAGGCAGCCACGTGGAGGCAGCAGTGAAAATTGCAAACCTCGGATGTATGTACCCGGCCATAAAAGCAGGAGCTCTGGGCATTGTGCCTTCAGTTACATTGTGCCTTCTGGTCCTGGCAGCTCCTCTGAAGCGAAGGCAGTGGCAACAGAATTAGTCAGTGTGCAAGATGATGATGTCAGTGGAACTAATCTATTTTAGTCTATTTAATTATTGTGTTTAGTAGTCATACAGCAAAGTCTTCCAGTATCAAAAACATAGATAAAGGCAGACTGACAATTAATTAAAGTCTACCTGCTCTGGAATATCACTGTATTTGTTCTTAGGTTCAGCAATTAAAGAAAGTTGGTACATAGACCTTATAAAATATCCGTATGCAGAAGCAAGAAGTCAAAGCCCAGAGTAAACCTGGGTTCACAAAACCCTTTGTTCCAAGTAGTGAACAGACACACTGTAAAAAAATCCAAAACCAATTATTTCTCAAGGATCTCTGCTTTAATTTTGCTCTCTCTATCTCTTAGCTGTTGCAGCCCTATTATTTACATTATTGTAAGACTGGGTCATTAAAAATTCAAGCAGAGTTAAGATGACTAGAAGTGATTTATAGTGTCAGTCCAGAAGATTGTTGGTTGTTTTTTATTTATCCACCTGTTTTCTGACTCCTTGAATAATTTCTCTTTCTTTAATTAAAAAAAAAAAAAAAAAAAAAAAAAAAAAAAAAAAGAAAAAGGCCAGCCTGCTGCTACTGAAACAAATAGGTACTGTAGGGCACTTGAGTCCCAGGCTTTGTTTTGCTGCCTGCATTAGGTGGGTTTAGGGGCCAGATGCACTGAACTTTGCAACAGACAGTGCTGGGACCATCTGTGCAGAGTTGGGGGGTGTCAAAGAAAGGCTGTTTGTGTAAGTCGTGGGAAACGTAGTGGCCTGCCTGCCAGTGTGCTCCATGAATTGAACTAATTGAAGATTATACTCTAGAGCTTGCCGTAGCTCAGTGAGAGGATAATCCTTCATCAGCTGCAGTCGCAGCCCGTAATTGGTGCTTATTACAGGGAGGAGTTCCCCCGCAGTGCTGCAGAAACTGAGAGGCTTTAGTGTTTAATTACTGTCTTTCAATAGAGACGGGAGGAAGGGGAAAAAAAAAGGCCAGAGTAAGAAAGTCCGGGAATAAGGGGAGGGGCAGCAAGTGTAATGCAATTTCTGATAGTCTAGGCTAGACATTTAACAAGTGAGAGCGCCTTTTGTGTGAGAACACAACATTCTGGCATGGATAATGAACCTCTGTTGTTTGTAATTAACCCCCACGTCACCACAAAGTCTTTGTCTGGAATATTGTCTTAAACGGATTGTTTTCCACACCTCCAGCGCAGCTGAAAAGACTTTAAAGGTCTCACTTGCCACATTCATGAAAACCTCACTTTTGAAAAGGTGTTTTGGTGGGGCGGGTTTGATTTGGTGGGTCTTACTTATTTATTCAGTTATGTACAGTTTATTGCAGCCCTGACTGTAGGTGACCCTCCCATTTGTCTCTGGCTCCATATTCCTACTGGAAGCTGAAAAAAGAAAGACATAAAGAAGAACCTAGGGCCATACACATATACACCTGTGAAAAGGCAGTTGAATGATTCTGAACTTCTAGATGTGAAAATGTCGATTCAGCTAAAAAGAGATTTTTGGGTTTTGGATTTTCATTATATAAAATTCTACCATAGGTTAAAGCTGATGCAATATGATTGACTTAGAGTCCTCATATGTGCGATTTCTTCCTTTCCAGGCACAGTTTTCTCTTACTCCAATTCCTTCAATATTTGTGTAGAATAAATGAGTCTTACTGGGGAGCAAAGATGAGCCACTCTGGTCCATAATTATCTGAATTATGGTTTGTGTAAGAGTTTCTAAATGTTAATGCTATTGAAAAATAAGGATGCAATTTAAGCAAGGTAACCTGAACACATTTCCCTAATTTAAAGTTTGGAGGCCTAATGGGCAGCTCACAGGCTTCTGTGTGGTGATTCCCTCTTCCAGATGCTGTGAAGAGCTTACATTGGCTCAGGGATGGGGCACATCCTCAGCACCATCACGGCCCAGAAAGGTAAATCCTCACCAGAGAAAGGCTGGGGAAGCAAGCAAAGGGGGCCCATCCCACGAATACCGCAGTGTACTGCTCTATGCTATCATTTATTTGTTTTGGCATCCTTGGAACAGGGCAACACTGCTCACTCATATCAGCACCAGCATGTAATTTTAAAGTTAACTCCATTTGCCTTTTGCTTGTACAAATTGCACAAATGGAAGTTTGTTTATTTCACCTAAGTCTGCTAGGAAAAAATACAACAGGCTAGCATTGTTTGAGGTTAGAGAAGACAAAAAGCATGCCTGCCACTAGAAAAGTCTTGCAAACTTCGTTATATATGTTTGTCAAAGATTGCTCCCTCTCTGCAAATATGTAGAATGGAGGAAAGAAGCAGATATGTCGCAAGTGGGTAAATTGGGAATTAAAATGCAACTCTTAAGTAAAGCAATATATCTGGTAAAATATGTACATCTTTCCAGAGATTACATCTGACACCATTTAAGTTTGAAGCTTGCATGCTTTTTAAAATTACATTATTTCTTCTACACATAGCCAAGTATTCAACTGTGCACTAAGACCTAAGACTTCATTAGAATGTAAGTATGCATTCAAATTCATTAGATATCTACACTATCCATTAATTATTTTCCTTGTGCCATCAGATAACTAGCAAATAGCTGGGAAAAGTCACTACAACATGAAAAAAATTCCCACCTTTATTTTATAAATAGCCATGGAGAGGTATAAAAGCTGTCAAAATAAGGAAATGGATCAAGATTTCACAGTACAAGTTTTTGTATCAGAAGCAGAAACACTAAAGGCGACCTTTCTGAAAAGAAAGAAGTTCTTTATTTGTCTCTTGTTGCTGAATACAGGCAACAATAATGACCTAAATGAGACCTGCTGAGGGCAAACAGAAAATAAATGCGGAGTGGTTTTCTAGCCCAGCCACTCTCAGACGCTTAATTGCAAGTTGCTAAATGCACAGAGTTACCAATTTATTTTAACAAAATAACATTCACAGACTCCTACCAGTTTCAGCCTCGGCACCTGTTGAGTAGCTCCAATCATCAAAGATCTAAATTGGCTTTGACACTAAGTAAATATCAGGGCTCAACCCTTTTTGTTAGTTACAAATATCCAAACTCACTAGTGTTCCGTGCACAAGTGCGGTGTCAAATACATCTGGGAGATGCTATTCCTTTAGTAGAGAAAGGTGGAAGGAAAGGAAAATATTCCAGCACACTATGATCTGTTTCTCTTCAATCTTTCCCCAAAGCTCTAGGAAAAACACTGTAACAGCTGCAGTTGTTCACTGTCCAGAAGGCAATAATCATATAAAGGTTGGAGGAAATGTGACTTAAAATTGATGCCACAAGGAGCCAAAGAAACATACCAAACCAAACCAAACCAAACCAGAAAAATTTCCTGAGCAACCTGAATCAGTTTAGCTTGGGAAAAGTGAGTAGACAGATAAAGCATAACTTGGCAAAATTGGCTAGAAAGGATTAGCAAACAGGAATCTGAGATCTGCTCAAACCAAACAGGCTGGAGCGAGGATGAGCAGGAACCTGCCTGGGTGTGCTGGGCAGCTGATGGCTCAGACAATCTCTCACCAGAGACAATCTTCTTGACAGTTTATCCTCCGTCTTTTTTTATCTTTTTACCTTTTTGCTATGCCAGCCAAGAGAAGCTACAAATGTATATAAATATGTTTGTGACATTTATGTTTATAATACATATAACTTCAATAGCTTAAGTTTTGGAAACAGTTTAATCTAATTACAGCAACAATAAAGGCTGGAAAATTAGTCTGTTCTCATACCTAAAAAGCATAAATGGTCCCTCAAAAATACCAACAGATAGATAAAATAAAATAAGTACTTTTACAAGCTATTTAGAGAATGCTTGCCTTTGGGAAAACAACCTTTTTTCAAAGGTATTTATGCTGTTTAACAGTGATTTGCTTTGCAATATTTAAATACCTAAACGTTTTTTGTTCAAAATCCAGGAAACTTGTAATGGGTAGGTATTATATAACTTGCAATGCCTTCTTAGACTTCAAAGTTTCAGGTATAATAAGTTGCTGGATGAAAAGAAGCAATATTTCAGTTATGAATTTTATGTATAATAAAGAGTAGTAATGATTCTTGCCTTGCCTCCGGCAGGCCTCAGACCAGTCTTGTTGGAGCAGTTCATTAAATCCACAGCAATTGCACTGTTAAGCTGAGTTACACTCAGGCAAGAGCAAACATTAAATGAAGGCCATAATTACAGTTTGTTCCAGTAAAACTGACTGGAATATGGCAGAGCTAAGCAGACTAGCTCATGGAAGATGCACATTTGTCCCAGCCCTTCCACTGAAGTGATAGAAGAGGGAAATGCCACCTCTTTAAACAACGTATTTTTAATTATGATTTCTAGTTTAGATGGTTTGCAGAGAAAAAAAAATTGAACCAAACTTCAGCTTGTTTCTAAACACAGAGATAGTAATCAAAAAAGCATGTAAGATGTTTATTTTTGCAAATAGAACTATTTTAAAGTCATCCTATTTTGAGGATTGACTGGCACTTTTGAGTACTTGCAGTTGGTAAAGCCAGAAGGCTCTGAGGCCATGTGGAGCCACTTCAGCAGGTCAGAAACCTGCATGCTATGATAATGTGTCATCCAGGATGTTCAGTGTTTGGTAAGTGTCCTCCTTGGCTTTCTCACTCTTTGTGAACTCTCAATGTGGCCCCAGAAGCAGATTCCTTTCTGGACACACTCTCATTCCCTTGTCCATGTACTTACAACTCTCTAGCTGAGAATTGCATTAAACAGGATTAATGTTACATGATTTTCTTCATCTTTTTTCTTTAAGGCCTTAGAACTGTCTACTACATCTTCTTTCAGTGGCACCAAACTTGATAGTTTGGGGTTTTTTTGGTTGTCTGTTTTCTCCCCTGCATTATGTCACACCATACCTGGCTATGAACTGCTGCTGTTTAAGAGGCTCCTATAGCACAGAAAAAGAAACAGAAAATCCCTCAAACCTAGTTTAGAGGTTCATAAGAAGCATAACTGCTCTTCCATAAAGTCCTCTGATTCACTTCAAAGCTGCAAAAATGCAGTTTAACCTTTTACTGGCAATAGAGCCACAGTTCTGAGATATTGTGCAACAAATGTAGGGGCCTGTGTGTAAAACCCTTCAATACCAAGGAGCCATGAGTATTGTCCTTAATTTACTATTTATTCCTGACCATCTCTTACTGGGCATAAACTAATTTTCTACAAGAAGTTAGATAACATATAAGCAGCACTGCCTTTAATAAAATGCTGATGTATATGAGGGGAATCTGTTGCTACCAGTAAAGCAGCAGTGTATAGGATCGGTCTACCCAAATTTATTAGGTGATTTAAAAGCTTCCTTCTTCCTGAAACAATTATTAAAATTGCAAGGAAGTCACTGCTTTCTAATAAATATGTTTATTTTTTCATACAGACAGACACACATATATATATATACAATTGAGACATAATATTTTCAATTAGTCTGGCTAACTTAATTCTATGAATTTTCTTGAAACATTGTCTTAATCTTCACATTCCCTTTGGCTTACTGACCCCAGAGTCAGAGATTCCTGTTTATAGTCACTGTCCTGTTCAAACAATATTCTACTGAGTTTTTGGCCTAATGTTATTTAACCAGCAAGCGTCAGTCAATTACTTTTACTACTATAAAATATCAGCAGGAAAAAAAAATGAGAAAAGAGGTTTGGATAACATTTCAGGTAACTAGTGTTTAGAACTGAACTCTTAGTACAAATTCATCCACAGGGCAGAGAGATATTAATTCTAAGCAGGCTGAAGTCCCTGACCATGAAGATTTGGTTGAGCATGGATTCAGACTTTGGTTGCAGATTCCAGCCCAGCAATACAAAGGAAAGTTATACTGAAGTTCAGAGGCTCACAATTTGATCTCATTGATTGTTTTGACTGGATAAAAGAACCAAGCATTTGGGATTAGAGCACTTAACTCTTTTAAGATTGGTTAAGAATTTATGGCTTATTAACCAATTAATGTTTCTTTAAGCTCTTAGTGCCTCAGCATGGCTGGGCTACTCTAAATTCCTAAGGAGACTTAAGCATCTACAGTGTCAGCATATTTAAGATTTCTTCCCTCATTAAAGAGACTTAACCATGTTAAGGTTCCTTAAGCATTTAACAAAGTTTATATGCACTGTAGTTGTTGCCAATTTCCTTCTTAATTTTTAAACAAGCAAATTCAGTGTAAAGAATGGTGCAATATTAATTTGAGAGATCAAGCTCTTACCTGAGACACTCAAGAAATGAAGTTAGCCTCAAAGTTAGCTCAGGGATGATGACTGACTGAGCATTTCCTTTGTGGAACAAAAACTTTCATCACTAGTGCATTGAATTACTGAAGTGCCTGACCATAGAGCCCCTAATTTTTAAACTAAGGATTTGTTTATATTGTGGTTGTATATGTATCCTAAATTACTAAAGCATTTGTGAGTTTATGAACCTATTACTTCTACAGAGTTAAGCAAATACTAACTTTTACACAGGTCAGTAAAGGCCCTGTATGAAAGAGATCTAGGTCAGGACAGAGTGCTCAATGGCACTGAGTCCTTTCTCCTCTACTTCAGTGTATTTTGTTTGGTCAATAAAAAACATTTCAAATTGTTCACATGCAAAACAAAGAATATGTAATGCTTAAATTGTGTAGATCTTTCATGAACTTACGTGAGGAGATAAAAGAATATAATTAGATTGTTCATTTTTAGCTAGTTGAGCAGGAAAGAAAATCACTTTAAAATATTGTCGCCTAGTTTATGTTTAACTCTTAAGCATCAAGATTGACATGACTGAGAATTGTGTTTGTTCAAATGAAAAATTCTAATTCTACTCCAAATGATTATAGTGGAAGTGCAGTAACCTGTATGATTCACTGAAAGTTCTTCCAGATGAAAAGATAGGTGTATCTATCCATAATGCAAAGTAAAATTGGGATGATTTTCAAAGATGCTCTGATATATGAAATACTGTTATTGCTGCCACAAACTAAAAAAAACCTCTACTCTTTCCCTTTTATGCAGGATATCTTTTGAAGGAAGTGAGGAAAAACTATTTTTGAGGCAGCATTTTGTGGAATATGTAGTAAAATGTTTTTTCTCCTTTCATCAGTTTATTACTCTGGTGTGGGTTTTATGGTTGGGGGTTTGGGGGTTTTTTTGTGATATATGCTGTTATTTTGAGAAGATAGATTTTGAAGGTGCTTTCATTCACTCACATCTAATTAAATAACAATGGATGACAGTCAGAGGTAACAAGTATCCCTCCTTTACAACAGTCACTCTTCCATGGTCTTCGTTAAACTGGTTAGTCTGCCAAACAACTTGCTTATCTTTCATAGGGATTACCTGAGGCTAAAAACAATCATAAATGTCAGAGGCTGAATTTAATGTTCCTGAGCTTCAAGAGCTCATCGCTTTATTATTGCACATCGCATGGTTAGGTGTCTAGCTGTGGAAGATTCCACGCCCCCCCAAACCCCGACCTCCCCAACAGGACTTCTACAGCAGAAGCAGATATAGTCCTTTATCCTCTAACTTCCATCACTTCTCCACAGTAAGTAAACTCTGTGGCTTTGCCCTGAACTCAAGGCCTACAAACTACCTCTCTCCGTTCACAGATTTCTTTTATCATGACACCCTAGACATCTTCAGTTTCTGAATATCATTGGTGATGGCAGCCAGATACCTATGACACACAACAAAGGCTTTCCATCTGCACCAGAGGCCTTTGAAGGAGAACAGTAATGCTCTGGACTCTGTCAGAGTGATTCTGACTGTATGTTGCCCCTGTGAAGACACCAGAGGCTGCTAAGCACAAAAGGGATTGAGAAGCCATAATGGCTGTGCCAGGACTTGGTGGAATATGGGAGCAAATCCAGCTAAAACACCAAAAGAGGAAGCAACTGCAACTTACACAATTCAAAAACCAAGCTCAGGTAAGCTGGGATTTTGCGCATTCTTCATGACGGACCCTGACACAAAGTTTGTTGCCCATCACGAATCGGGCAACTCTGCCCATCTTTTCTCTCATGGCTTATGAAGATGAATATCCCTGTATATTTGAGAGACTGACGGCAGGACAGCCTTGCCTCTTGAAATCGTCTAAGCTGGAGAAGCCACAGGTGTGCTATGTGGGGTTTGTGGAGCATTGCAGTCTTCCCTTGTCCCTACAGACTCAAACACTACCAGTCGAATCCAGATTTTTCTTCCCATTGACTCCCTTTCTCTGTAGGCATTGCAGCTGCTGCTGCAGGGCTAGGTCTTGTTCTTCTGATTCCTGAATTAATCGACTTCCTCCAGTGTGTCAGCAGCAGCAGGTCACTGAAGTACTGGAGACAGATACCACGGAATACCCAAGGAATGCCCAAGCCAGAGATGGAAATCTCAGTGTGGATATAATTGCCACTGAATTTGCTGCTGGAACTCCACTCCAGATTTGGGGCAAGAGGAATCTAACCCTACATCAAATTGCAAAGTGCCATTACCTTCCCCTGCAGTTTGTCTGCTCCTTAGGTCACCTTGAAATGCTATTTAATGACTCTATTAGCAATTCAATCCTACCTCTTTCTCCAGCTTCTTCTGCTTCTTTCTTGCACTGAACCGGCATAATGGGTTTCACCTCATGTTTTGTGTTTTCAGTGTAACAGAGCAAGACAAGAGAGTGTCTAGGGGCCAAGGGCTTGCAGGAGCACCTGCCAGGATTGTCTGTAGAGCTTCTGGGCCTGGGCATCTACTGCACATATCAGAATTGCATGGGACTAATCTCAGCTCATCAGGCAGTTCTTTCTCATCCTGTGTTGCAGTAAATTCACATATGCAGCAATTTTTCAAAGGCTTATATGTAGTCCATACTCAGTTGATTTTCAAAGGGAAAGCAAAAAATAGTTTAATTCTGGACAAAATGTTCCCTTCCTGCCAATTTCAGGGCAGGGAATCAGAGCAAGTGGGCTCTGCAGTGAAAATATATCTTGATTTTTTCCCTGTTCTCTCCCTTCTACCCCATCCCCCTCCCCAGCAAAACAGAATGTTTTTCCCCATTCTTGGAAACCATTTTATTTATTTTAGATTAAATTTTCCAACACATCTCAGAGTGAGACACAGACATGGCATGGAAAATTTCAACTCAAGCATTTAGTGTTTGGCAAAGTCATAAGCAACTGGGACTTAAAATGGGAAGAATTTGGCAACCTAGGATGCAATAACAGCCTTTCTTCTAATGAACATTCTTGTTCAAATGTTATTAATAGACTCAACAACAAGTTTGAAATTCAGAATAGACCAAAAATGCTGGTGCCCTGTCTGAACTTTCTAGTCTTTATGGGAAAGTGCTCTGAAAAATCATTGGAAAGCAAAGTTGTGTGACTAAAGCCAGTATAAATCTAACTATAATTTTCTGGTAGGCTTAAGAGTTGAAATATTGTCTTCAGCTCCAGTGGTGATATTAACAAAATGCAGTGTAGCGCTAGGAAAGCTACAGAAAAGGAAATTGAGAATGATCTCCAGAGATAAAGGAATGTGCAGGATGGAGTAAAGTAATTTGCATAAAAATTGCCAGATTGGTAATTAATTGAATTATATTAGGTCTTACATTTTTTTAGATAATAACAGTTTGAGTTACTATTGTAGGTTATTATAGAGTATTGTATTATTAAAAATATATATTCTTGAATCAAGTATTGGCAATGTGCTTACCTGCTAAAGTCACCTGTTTAAAGCACTTGTGTTTTCTAAAGTAGTGAAATATGATAGCACTAAATAAAACCTATTAAATTGGTGTTTTCCATCATTCTCATTATGGATCTCTCCCACAGGTGCCTGGATTATGTTTGCAGAAGATTCAGCCTTGTGCAGCAGGCCAAGGACGGTACAGTTTGGGGGGTATTGTTGATTGATGCTGTATCATTAAAGTACAGTCAGCCCTTTCTTTCCATGCCCCCTCCTTGTTGTTTAGCCACTAAAATAATACTTCTGGGTTAAGAATACCACGTTTTTAAAACTTCTTGCATGTGAGTAACACTGCTGTGGCACGTTAAAATGCCACAATGCTAAGAAAAGTGCTAAATAATTTAATAAATATGGCTGTGTTTAGACTGTTCCTTTTTGTGGAGACAACTTCAAACCTGAAAGTACATTATTTGCCACAACATGATGAAGAATGTGCTCTATCAAATAAAAAATACTGCTGAAAACTCCTGTGATGAGTGGTTTAAGCCATGGTGTAGAAGCTAAACTGCCATTTTAATACCTATACATGTGTGTTTTTAATGTAAAATTTAAGCAACATTCAATTTTTAAAATCTATCTGAAATTTTTGATGTTTGATTCTCTAAACAGTGATTTCATAATTTTCCTGTTCATTGGTGATTTCCTCAAGAGCTGAAACTTGTACTTGAATTGGACCTGTGAGATCTTATATTAATAATTTAGACATTTCACTATGTGTATGTGATAAACAACTACAGGCCAATGGTCCCTATATTACTGGCCTCTTGCATTAAAAATAAACCTGCAGACTGTGTATGATTTTAGTCATACTCGTGCTTGGTTTTAATCTGGCTCACCTTGATTCCATAGGAGACTGATGCAGCAGTTAGAAAATCTGATGCTTTTGGTGTATTGTTAATCCCAGAACTCCCAAATAGTGGGTCACAATATTCTCGTCCTCCCATAACACGTGGAACGTTGAAGTGTATCCCGTTATCCTTGCTTTAGTGCTGACTGTTGTGAGTCAAGCCAGATACGTCAAAGTTGATGACTGCAGCAGTTTAGAACACTGATGCTTCTAATTTTTGTAGAGATCAAGTTTATGGTAACTTCTATATAATGTTACTATTTACTTGTTTGCAATAAAGGTGGTTTTAAAAAAAAAATAAAATTCAGTTCTGATTTTGTCTCCAAGAATCTTGATACATTGTGGACTCTATTGGGATATTTTGCTGTGTGGTTCATCCACACTGCCAACTTGGATCAAGGATTAAAAAATGGGGTTAATTATAGAGCTCTCAAGATCTCAGATGGAGATTTGCAGTTATTTGCATTTCAAAGTGATGCAAGCCTGTGAGGATGAATGAAAGCAGTACTGGGGAAGTCTAGGTAGTCAGGCTGGAGCTGTCTGGTCACAAAGAGCTTCACAGCCTTCTGGAGCCCCTTGGTATCCATAGGTTTTCCTCAGAGTGACAAAAATCCACCTGCTTAGCTCAGCTTGCCAATGGCCCTAAGGGAGCAGCAAAGCATACACATAGCTGCAGGAACTCCAAGGAAAGTTAAGAAATTGTATAAACAGGCTGCATTCTGTTCTGCTTGATCATTTTGGGGATTAGGAACTGATCCTTTTCAAAAATCATAGGTTAGGATTCTGTTACTCCTCCAGAAATTGACAGCAACTCAGTAAAAAAGAGGCAAAAACCCAAAGAATTTTCTGGGTGATTTTGCAGTGTTGGGTAACATCAGGTCAAATTGAGTACAAATGCAGAATTTGCCCTGATTGCTGCTTCAGAAATTTGCAGCATTCTGCTTGCTTAGTTTCCTTGGAAATGCTGGCAGACATGTAGGGAATCAGGGGCTCTCTGGAGCAGAGATAGAAGACCCAAGACTGAGAATGACCTCTTAATATGATGTTTAGGGCTTGGAGAGGGAGCTCTGTATTCTAGTTGGTGGCCAGAGAGCAACTGTTTTTAGTTTAAAGGAACATATGATAAAATAATTTCTTTGCAGGATGGAGTTAAAAAGGTAAAACTGTTTCTCTCTTGGCTTGGTCCACAACAATTTCTTTTTAATTTGAAAGAGAACATGGGAGCCCAGACTCAAAACCAGTTTGGGACTCTCCTGCTGCCAGCTGTCAGGTGTCTAAATCCTTGATATATGCACCTTTCTAGTTAGTGTTTCTAAGAGCAGCCAGGTAAACAAGTTCCTGCTCCCTCTGAACCTGTTACCTTGTCCCATTCCAAGTAGTTCTGAATTGTGTATAAACTAAGTTTCTCACCTACAGTCAGTGACTCTTGTGCAGTGGGGTGTCACAAAAAGTACAAACGAGCAGCAAATAGACCAGAACTGCAATACATGATGCCCTGGTTGCCAGCTCCTAATTGCAATGGGAGGTGCTGATGTCTACTTCCACACATTTGCTTTTAATCAACAAAAATTATGTGTCTGTGATGAGAAGTTAATCCTCTATGGATGACATGGGGTGTCAGATCTCATTGCCATTATCTATGTTACCTTTAGATCTCTTGTTTCGATCTGAATTTTTTGTTTAATTTGAAGGGAAAAATGGAAAATTATTGTAACCTAACACATTCACCTACGTAATTCTCATTGCCTAAATTACTGCTTTTCAATAGCAAGCTTTCTTTAAGTATGACAATACAGTTTTGGCATGGCACAATGCATAATTCTTATGCTTCTTCTTGTAAAATTCCACTATGGTCATCATTTCCAGCTGGTCCTCCAAAAATTTTGCTCTTGGCTCCTATTTTATAAGTACAACGAAGGCTGTGCCAATAGCTCGTGCTTATCTAGTTTGGTTACAACAGTTACAGTCTGGTTTTCCAGCCTTAGGAAACAACTGAAACAATATTGATTTGTTCCAAGCCTGCCAGTTTAACTGGCACCATAGTCAAGATTCCAGTAGCTTTCTAAGTTTGGGGCTTTTCTCTCAGTGTATCTGCCTTATGCAACTTCATTAAAAATAAGGAAAAAAGTATACTGGTTTAAATTTTTTTTTTACATAGTTTCGGAATGAAGATTTGCTTCTGTCAGTGTCATGAACTTTTTCAATTAATTTTTTAAAGAATGCTGGCACATAAGTTCTTAGTGGGAAACTGAACACTCCAGCCTTGGTTAGGAAGCTACACTTAACTTCAAAAATTCTTAGCTAACTTAAGGTAGCATTTTCTTTCTTACTAGAGGTTGAAAACATGTCCTGTTCATTGATCTAACTTTGAGATATAAAAATGCAAACCACTAATGTGCATGATTCAACTAAAGTTATACTAAACTTATTCTTACATTTGAAAAAAATCACTAATAAATCCTTTATGTGGGATATAAACACATAAAAGGTCGAGCCTAAAGAAACCTTAAAAAGTAGTGATGAAATGAGAAATAGGACTGAAATTTCATTTTAACCATATGGTTTTCTATTTGCTGTAATGCATGGATAAACATCTAGAACTGATATAAAAGAGTAGCAAGAATGTGTGCTCACAGCTTAATATTTTACTATGAAATTCCAACTGCACAATTTGTGTATAAGTAAGTAGTTACTCAGCTAAGCCAAATTTTAATGTTTCAGCCAATTCTTGCTAAATTAGATTGCACCTCACTATTGGAAGGGTGTTAGCAGAATTTTGTTATTTACTATATTAATTTCTTCAAACAAATGCCTAATATCCCATTTCTCCAGTCATGAAAAGCCTTCCAGAGGCTTATGTACATACTACTTTCAATGGGCAAAAAGAGGTGGAGACAAACTGAATATATGAAAGAAGACACTTTTAAGAGCGATGATGACATGACATTAGAAGATCAGGCCTTTCCACAACACATGGCAGAGCAAACATGGTTGGTTAAAAAGAGGTAGTGTGGAAATCATACTTATTTGACACTAATGCTTTTAAGCTTCTTCTTTGGCAAGATAAAAAGAGTCCTAAAATGTAACAATTGAGTATCTAAGGTTTTCATATTGATGTACAAGTGGTGACTAATTCTTACTTTTATGTTTACACCTAACAATGTGCACAAGCCTCTAATCAGCTGAAAATAAACACTAGTATCTTTAACACAAAACATTTCCAACACATTTATGATGTCTATAAAATTTCTATATTTATACTTTAAAATATCTTCATTTTTTCAGAAGTGAAAGCTTTGCTAATACAGTCCTGCCCATATGTAGATACCTAAACCCACTTGAACACTTTTGCCTTGTGAATTGGGAATGAAATTTCCCCTGTACACTGAAGGGTTTTACTCCTAGCATTTGATCACTGCAAAACAGACACTGAGGGGTTGAATTAATTACTTTCTTAATAAAATAAGTAGGAAATAACATATTTTAACTGAAAACAGAGACTGAAGTTTGATTACTGGAAGCACAAGCTACATTTCACCCAGACCATCATGGTTTGGAATACTGCAGGGAGTTATAAGGATAACAAGCTGCAATTGGGCCCCAATTCATGAAGTGTAACCTCCACAGTCTTTTAAAGTTTGGTTTTCCTTTACTTTCAGATAAGTTCTTTTAGAAGTTCAATGTATGTGAAAGATCTCTAAAAAATCCCAATTTGCTGTTTTAATATCTTTTTCTCCTAGATTACAAAATTGATATTTTAAAAAATACTTTTTTTTTTTTTTTTTTTTTTTTTTTTTTTTTTTTAATTACTTTAAACAATTGCTATCCGGGTTTCATTCTAAACCCAAAGATTTGTAAAAACTCAAGTTTTTACAGTTTTAGGGGAAACTATTGATAGATGTGGAAGGTTGAAGATGCAAAGTGCCTCATTTCACCTCCTTGGGACTGGATGCAAAAGGTGATTGAAATGCACAGCAAAATGCTATCACTCGACATCTTTATGGAGCTTTGAGTAATTTCCTTAATCCTTTAATATGATACACTGAGAACTGAGGTATCAAGTAGTTTCTTGTCTTTCCTCTTTAATCCTGGGGGTTTTTTTCCCCCAAATTGGGCCAGGGCTGCCGGAACAAACCGCTCCACTCCACCTGGGTAAGGAGCGCGTGTCCCTGCCGGGGCTGTTCCCAGGAGGGAACGCGCTGAGCCACGTGCGAGCACCTGGATCCTGGAAATTCCGGGAGTCCGGGAACGGCACCGCAGGACACAGCGCCCGAAGTCAGGGCCGCGCATTGTAAACTGCTCTGGGAATAAAGGCGCTGCACAAACACAGCGGTTTTTCAGATGAGTGTCATTGCTTTAGTAGGAAATACATTAAAGAGGCTTCCGTAGCCCCTTCAGCGTGCAAAATACAAAGCAAAACAAAAAACGCAAACAAAGCAAAATACTCAAACTATCATGAAATGAAATGAAATGAAATGAAATGAAATGAAATGAAATGAAATGAAACGAAATGAAATGAAATGCCACCTTCGCGGACGAGTGCTGCGTTGCAGTGACTCTGCCCGTCCCCGCGCTGCCCGAGGCCGCGGTGCGGGAGCCGCTGCCCGCGGGCTGGGCCGGCCGGGAGCGCCGCTCGGGCTGGCTCTGCCCGCCGCTGTTTCCCGCCCGAGGCCGCCGCAGGTGCCCGGCGCCGCTCGCTGCCGCCCTGCCGGGCCGGGCTCAGCCCTGCCCGGGCACAAGCGCCCGCCCTCCCGGCCGGCCGGCGCGGAGCCCGCGGCGCTCCGCAGGACGGCCGGCGCTGCCGAGGTGGAAGGCGGTGAGGGGTGTTCCGCGCGGGGCCGGAGCCTGGCGTGAGGGAAGCGCCGTGTCCTGAGGGATCTGCGGGCGGACCGGCGGGTCCCCGGCAGCGGGACGGGGCGACGGCGGCCGCCAAGGCGGGGAAGGGCCGCCCTGTCCGGCTGGAGCCGCCTGAGGAGGGGGATGTCGGCGGAGCGGGGCTGGAGGGATCTCGGAGAGGCTTCTCCAAACTCCAAACACAAAATGCCCCCTCGGTCAGGATCCCGGAAAAGTGCAGCGGCAGGTGGGTTTTGCCCAGCCCCGTGCTCGGGCTCTGTGCTGTGTGCCCGCTCTCCCGGGAAGGCGCCAGGTGCCTGGGAAGGTCTGTGGGGGTGGGTGACTGAGGCAGGTGATGGCATAGATGTATGTTAGCATCTTTTACTGTGAAATAAGGACGATAAGGTTGACAGGCAGCATCCATTCTTTCCTTCTGGATGTACTAGTTAACTGCTTTGTGAATAAGTTAAGGTTATATCAGTTGATCAGAAGCAGGACCTTCTTTCTGAGCTTTAACTTGGCAGGGACAGGGAGCAGAGGGAACAAGGAGATGAATTAATTTTCAGTGGTATTCACTTTTTTCATAGTCTCTCTTCAGGCAGCCCTTTGAATTAATAAATCCAAATACATTTGTAACTCTCTCAAGTAGCTGCCAGCAGTGTAGGAGTGATTATTTTTTGAGTAATTCATTCTTCTTTCTTTTTTTTTTCTTTTTTCTTTTTTTTGTTTTAGTATATTTCTTTACTAGGATTTCACCTTGCATTTTGGAGGCTGATTTTGATCTGTTTTCCCTTCTCATAGAACAGGTTCAACAATAAAAGATACTCACTGGGGCTCAGTAGTGATCTCTCCCTAGCTCCTGCTGACGCCTGTTGCTGAACTGGCCTTTATGGTTTCTATGCCTCTGACCAGTACATACATGCCATGTACATACAGCTTTAAAATGGTTTTGCTGTAGTGCTAAATATTTAAAGGCCTTAAATGTGACTCGGAAGTAAGCTGAGGCTGCTTTGCACATGTTTTCTGAATCTCAGGGTCAAATGTTGCTAGTTCAGTTAATTTTAGTTTGTACATAATCTCTGACTTGGTCACATATGAGCATGATACTGTCTATTAAGACTTTGACTTGATTTGCCCTGCTAGAGCTGCTTCAGCAAAGCCCACCTCAGCTCTCCTTCCACAAAACACCCAGCACAGGATAGTCTGAGTGCTGACCCTCTGCTTGTGGGGAGTTAGTTAAAAGAAATCTTGTCTCCATGTAGGATTTTTTGACAAAATTACTCTTAAAAAAGTCAACAACATGTCAGTGAAGGTAGACACTGGTGCTTGGGACTGAGACCTGTAGCAGCTGAGGGGTTGTAGCCATGCAGTGCCTCCCTCCCCCATAACAGCTTGGAGAACAGGGCTGCCTGTTTTGAAATCTTCATTTCAAAATACATTATATATACTTTCCAAAAGCAATAGGTAACACTGTAAAATTAAATGACTTGAAAATAACTAGTGGTTTTTAAAAATAAACTTGCCTGGTTGTTATTCTTTAGACTAGACTTTCAGAATTTTCATCATCATAGCTGATGCTTGCTTTTAAATGCTCTGGTTTCCAGTGTATAAGTAATGTAAAGTTCATAGAAGAAGTGGAAGTCATCAGACTGGTGCTGTGTTTCTTTGTTCATAGAAAAAAAACAAAATCCAAATACACAGGGTATGCTGTATGCATTTGCCCTCTTATGGTTAAGAGATCCTCTGAAAAAAAAAGGTGTGGGGGAGTTTGTTTTGTTGGGGTTGTTTTGTTTTGGTTTTGGTTTTGGTTTTTTTCCTGCTTTTTTTTTTTGTTTTTGTTTCTGTTTTTTTTTAAGAATGCAGGATAAGGATGGGATTGGGAGAAAGTTGCTTGCAGAAGAGCTGGGGAATAAAATAGCTGGGGAATAAAATATAGGCTAATAAGAGAGTGTAGTTAACTTCATATTCTGCATCAGAAATACATATTTAAATTTTTTTAAAAAGTAAATGTGAGTCTCAAGGAAGGAAATTAGAGTGGGCAGAGAGGAAGAAGAATGTACCTCTGTACAGAATGAAACCTTGATAAATGCACAGTATGAAAAAAAAGACCTACAGTGTAACTAGACAGCATAAACTGCCCAGAAGGGGCTTACTGCTGCATATGCTTTTATTCTGTTAAGGTCAGGATGTTATCATTTACCAAAGGGAAGGATTCCCCATTACATAACCAGACATCTGAAAATGTACAACTCTGCATGGGAAACCTGGCACAGCCAACCAGAACATTTTTTCCATTTCAATAAACTAAGCCAGATTTTAGCATGGATGGAGAGGACATTTTCAGGTGCTTAATGGTTTTTCTAATCCTGTGACCTGTGTGCCTTAGGGAAATCTTCCAGGAGTGCCCCATGAACCTGCGGTATGGCTGTGTTATACCACCTTTGGGATTTGGATGTTTTCTCTGAAACAGCAGTGGCTGGAGGAGAGAGACATGATGTTTTCACTAGATCAGGGTAGAACAAAGAAAAGCAGTTTGAAACTCAAGTATTCTGTAACTAGTGTTTGAAATTAGTGTTTGAATGAATATTATGTGATTTCTGGCACTGACTTATTTTACGCCTCTGCTATGTCTAGGTAGGAAAGTTTTTTAATAAACTTCAAAAATATCACGGCCCTAGTGTCAGGCCGATTAAATTGTCTGAATTAACACAGTAGTGGATAGGGTAGATGAATGTTTCTGAGACTTCCTGCAAATATGAGCACTGTTTGGGCTTATCCTTCTCTTTTTATGCACTTCCTAAATAAAAAGTTTATTCTGTGCTACTTTAATTGTTGGCAGTAGCTAAATTCCTCGGGGTGCTGGGTGGAAAACGGTATGAAAATCAGCTGCAGTGATCAGCTGTAGGTGTAAACACTCTGTGTATTGGCCAGGAGCGGCAGAGTGCTGGTAGAAGCTGAAGGGAGTGGTAGTTCCCCAGCCAGTGTAAATCCATGCAGCAGGTAATTACAGCTGCTGCTGAATCCTCTGGAGGAAATGAGCTGCTTCCAGCTGTAAATCAGGGCCGTTTGGTTTTATTGGTTTTCTTGTTATTTTTTAATAGCTTAATATTTTAATTAAGCTTTTTCCTACCTGTTTATGACTCCCACCCTTTGAATATTCCTGTTAGTTCATTGAGAGGTGCAGCTCAGGTAAGAGAAACACTGGTTGGTTGTGTCCTTATTTTTTTAGAGAAAGTCACTTGTTGTCTGATAGCAGTGTTACCAGAACCTCCATTGTGGCTTGTTACTATAATTCTACCAAATAATATTTTGTCTTTCATAAAACAACTGATTCACAAGTCCATTTCTTTGGCTGAAATTTACTGAAGTGTACTACTACTAGCATAGGGTATTTCTGCTAGGGTAGGGAGAAACTGTGCCACTGACCAAGATTGGAGGATTCTTTTATTCTAGTCTGCTAATACTTCTAGTAAAATAAACCTTAAATTTTTGTCCAAGATACTTTAAAGTGACAAGAGAAGAGGGAAACTTCTAACCTATAAATTAAATTTCAAAATGCAGACAGCTCACATAGTTGTTTCTCTTTTTGTTCTTTAATATTTGCTGGTATTTTAACATAATACACAGGAACTTAGGAGAAAAAAAAAGCTGTCTCTACTGAATATTGGTTGGCTTTTAACTAAAAGGAAGTCACGTAGTGCTGTGTGTTTGAGAGCACAACACAGCAGCAGTCTCCCTCCTGTCAGTGCCACCTGTACCTGCATGCCTGTGACATGAACGTGGGCTTGGAGCAGGCTGAGACAATGGAATATGCATCAAAGATCCAGCTGCTGATTTGCTGGTCTGTTTATTAGTCACATGCCTCCCTTTGGTTCTAAAGAAAGTGTCTGTCTTTGCTTTGTTTCCTCTAATAAATGAGGGAAAATCAGGCAAGTGTTGATTTTTCTGCACAGTACTTGTTGGTATCTTTGTTCAGAATTTAGCTGGATACCAGTTTGTGTATTGGGACAAATGTAAAAGGTTTCTTTTAAAATCCACAGAGTTTCCACTAAACATTCTCCATAGTGGAGGAAAGGAAGGCTCTTCCAATGGAGCTTACGTTTGAGACATAGGGTATGGTTAAGCATGCTCTTGGCCACAGCCATTTGGAGTTCCATGCTTACTGACTGACCTCATTGTCAGTTTTGTTCTAGTTTGGTTTGGGTTTAACTTTGCTGAAGGCCCTCACCCTTGTACACTGCAAACACAACTTCTGTGTGGCTGTTCCAGCCTGGTTGAATCAAAATTGTCTTGATGAGCTTAAATGTTTTCAGTAAGAAATTTTGAAAGAGAGACATAGTTTGCTGAGTCTTACCATTAAGAAGACTCACAGTGTGCTCCTTTGGCAATATTTTGATTGTGAATGGTATTTTAATGTGTATTTAAGCCTAAATCCTGTCATGTGTTAATTTATCACTGGTTTTCTTGTGCAACAACAAAATGATCCTGAAAGTGGAATGTAAATATGGATGTATTGACACTTTTCAGGAGCTAGTTCAGCAAGCAAGCCTTGGCTGCACATATTGGCAATCTGGAGCCTCTATGTGGCCATGGTATCGCATTATTATTAGCTCAGCCCCCCTACGTGTAGATACAAACAGCAAATACTGCTTGGTTCTATACAGTACATTAGAAAAAGATGTTCCAACATTTCAGGCTTAAGACATGAAAAATTACTCGAAACTTTTTGGAATTATCACTCTGATAAGTTTGAAGTAGTTGCTTTCATTGTATATCATGGCTCCACCATCTTTGCCCCATCCTTCTCAGCACAAGTTGACTCCAGTTTCATTGTTTTGACCTTAAATTAAACTCCAAAAAATTCTTTCAGTAAGGATGTCATACCTGACAATGAACGATTGTTATACAATATATACTGATAATGTTCTGCTGTAATCCAGCTCTCAGTTACCTTATTTATATAACATTCTTCAATTTGGAGAAGTGAGCTTATGGAGGTTATAAAAACATCATATTTGACTGCTGTGCCAAGAGTGAAGGCTGCCCTCTGCTTGCATAGCTTGGACAGAAATGGAGTTATATATACCCTTTTGGTGATACTGGAGAGAAGCATATGAAGAGAGACAAAGTAAGTACAGCTACTCCATTCCCAGGCACCTTTTTTGCTTTGGAACGACAGAAGTGTTGAAGTGTTGAAATGGATATGGAAGCTGAGGGTGTGTTGGCTTCTTAGGAATACACTGTGAATACCAAAATGCGGCTTCTTTGGGTTTGCTCTCATTCTGTAACCTTTCAGAAGTGTTAAAACAACTAGAAGATGGTGAAGTAGCAGATAGCACTGTTACTTATTTTGCTGGCATGTAAGAAAAGTTAGAACTGTGTTTGCTCTAACTGGTCTCTACCCACATTATTAATAATTAATAATAATTATTTATTATTTTACCAACAATTAAAGATACGCAAAAGTTCCTGGAGGTGGCAAGAACATCTTTCAGGAGCATGTGCTGGGCACCAAATGCTGCATCAAAACATGCACTGTAAATGTATGGAATAATGTCGACATGTAAACTTGTTTGTCCACTTCCCTATGATAGTGAAGTGTGAAGGACAAAGGCAGGGAAGTATGAGACACTGAGTGGCCTCTAATGCACAGTGCACAGGCTTTCATCACAAACTGCACACATTGCAATTTCAGCTATAGTGTTTCTCAGCATCTTCTATGGTATATTTTTTCAATGTCTGGAAAAGTGAGGGAGAGCTGAGATTTTTTTTTCTCTTTAGTAAAAAACATGCTGAAATGCTATACTTTTAATTCCAGACACATGATTATTGTAAGTTGGATTTAATGGCTTTGCCTTCTGAGCTGTGGGTTGGGCATTCCCCTGCATCCAACTCTTTTCCTATGAAATATTTGTATGTCAGTCCTAATTTTTTGCTTCTCCAGGAATGATGTTTGCAATGTATTGTACTTCTTCTAAAATAAATGAGGGGAAAATAATACGGTTGTTTTTCCAATTGGAATGACCATCAGTTATAAAACTGAATGATTCGCTTTCTCATTTGACTTCAGTATTGTTAAAATTTAAGTTCCTCTTGTTGTTCCCCTAGGATTAGTGCTGTACGTAAAATGCTGGAGGTTGAGAAGACTGAAAAAATTGGGTTTTACCTAAGGGAAGATATTAGGTCTTTGTAGGTTTTGCTAGAACATTTGATATTTTTATGAGGTATGAAGTAGGGTTGCTACCTGGTCTTCTAATTCTCCAGTTTCTGCACAGTTTTAGTTGTATACATGTTTTGTGATGCAGCGATGCCTTAAGTAATCTTCTGCTGTGCAGGATGGCATTCATCTTCATTAGTAGATATGGAGTCAAAAAGATCATTAATTCTTTTCTTACACTAGAACTGAGTTGCTCATGCATCCCCATTAGTATTCGACTGCAAATTTGGAAACCCACAGATGGGTTTTATGGGACAGGAAAGGCATTTGGAAAAGTTTCCTGACTATGGAGCCAGTGTGGTTATCCATTTTTAATTCTACATAACGCGTATTACCCTGAATAGGTACTACTCACTGGCCCTCTAGGTTCTGGTTTCTGTAGCACAGCCAAGCAGACCTGATTGTATGAATTCTTTTGAAATTAATCAGTGCTGTCTCACAGAACAAGATTGCAGTCTTAAAAGAAATCCAATCAAGGCATTGTGACTATATATAATAGCACAAAACTATTGACTTAATATCAAAAGTATCTTAAAAGAGTGCACTGCTGTGGCTAACTAGCAGAATTAATGCTCTAATCCAAATATCAGGCACATTGCACAGGTTCAGTCGCTGTTCTGCACTTGTTACTGTGACCAGACTTGCTGATTTGTAAGTTTGGGGAAGGAAGAGAGAAAAAGAAAAATTTTTACACTCTCTGCGTGCAAAGAGAAATTATGTGTAACATAATAGAAAGTGCCTATTATTAATGTAGTTCTTGACTTAATCTTAGGAATCTATTGATCAGAATATTAATCTAAATATTTGTAATTATCCAGACTCTTTGACATTTATGGACAGCTTATTTCATTAAAAATGTAAGAAAATTGGTAACCATTGCTTTAAAAACTTTTATGTTAAATTTAACATGGCCTGATTCATATTTAGCATTGAATCTTGCTGTATTTATGTTAAAGGTTTAAAAGAAAATAAATTCTTTGCATGTAGATTTCCTAGGCACTGATTTTCTTTATCAAGTCTAAAGCAATTTTCTTGGTTCTAAGTTATTTTACTAATTTGCTAATTTTGTGGAGGACTTCAGTTATGAGACAGTTTTTTTCAGGGATTTATCACTTTTGCCATAAACACGTAGTCCTGGCTATAGATTGGAACTGTGGTTTCTGTCTGGGAGCACTTGTTCCCTGATGAAATAGTGAAAAGTAGGCGTTTAAAAATTACACTAATAAGCTTTTCAAGCTAGAAGGCCTTAATTTCAGACTTTCTTGACTTTAATAATGGAGTAATTAAGCCGTATTAGCTTTTTAAAAATTATTTTTAGTATAATCTATTCAAACAGAAAGATCAGGGGCTAGTGCTGCAGGTTCAGAAGTCCTAAGGATCCCTAGCTCTGATCAAGGTCAGTATCGACTATGATCCCATGTGATCAGTATTTTCCTTTGAGTTCTACTTAAAGAAATGCTAAAACTGCAAAAAAGAATGGCTCACTCCTCTAAAATCTAAAATGTACCAGAATTGTGGAATCTAAAGGGATTCCCCTGCATGGAAGCGCCCGACAAAAGAGGTCTCACCAGAAAAAGTTTCCCACCAAAGAGAATTGCAGCTTTAAAATTAAAAACTGAAAACTTCAGGTTTTCATTGTAAAAATAAGCTTACTTGCTCCAGTGTCCCAGTTTCGTAGCTGGATTGCTAAGAATCTCAGGAAAACATCCAAAAGCCCATACTTTTCACCAAAAGAGAAGAAAATGCTTTATTGAAAACCTGTTTCATTGCTGACAAACAGCTTTCATGGAAAAATTTTGATTAGGTCTGTCTCAAGCATAGTAGAATAGAAATTTATTCTTGTTTCTTCCTGAGGCATCCAGAGTTAGGCATTCTGATATTTCTGAAATCCTTAACTTGAGAGCAGGCAGTATAATAGATTTCTTGTACAGATTCCAGTTGCTGTATGTTACTCTTGGATCTGTTGGATAACACAGAGTGTGCTTAATAATAAAGCCTGCCAGTTCTCTTCCCTCTGCTCTTCCCCTCTCGGCAGATTACCAGATTTATGTTTGATTTCTTGGATCTTTTTGTTACCTTTTTTTTGCCAAAGAATTTGCTCTGACTGAACTTGCTGGAAAGGAGAAAAAGCTGAAGAATGAGTTTCGTGCTCCTCTATGTCATTAACAGTTCTGGTATTCTCTGCTGACAGCAGTAACCCGTCTGCATCATTGCTTTACTCTTTCTGAACACTGGCTATTCCAGAGAGGGGTGCAGTGTTCATGGAATTCTGAGGGACCCACCAGGATCATTGAGTCCAGCTCCTGGCCCTGCACAGACACCCCAACAATCCCACCTTGTGCATCCCTGAGAGCGTTGTCCAAACGCTCCTGGAGCTCTGGCAGCCTTGGGGCCATGGCCATTCCCCGGGGAGCCTGTTCAGTGCCCAACACCCTCTGGGGGAAGAACCTTTCCCTGACAACCAACCTAAACCTCCCAAGTATTCCAGAGACCCAGTATCAAGAGACCAGGTATGGATGACACAGAACATCGGGCTGTAGCATTTTCCAACTGCATCGGGATCTTCTTCCTATCTTCTTTTCACAGTTAATTCCAAGTCAAGCATGGTGGTAACATTCTCTTAGGACAGAATTAGGATATGCCCTTTCAGGGGAAGGGTAAGTTATCGCAGGGAAAAATGGTGCAGTTTTTGCACAGGTGTCAGAGTCAGAGCTAGTTGGGTGCTTACCATTCAGTTTTGAAGCCTGTTCAAGACTTCCAAACATAAATAGAATTTTACATATAATAATTAAAAAGAAAAAAAAGTTTAAAGTTTGTGCTGTATGCCTGAGACTGGAAAAAGCAAGTGAGATTGCAGACACAGCAGCTTCTCTGCAGGTGTGAAAAATAAGTGTCAGTGTGCCTCGAATGCTGTTCTTCTTTCCCAGTTACACCTGGTTACCTCTACTGGTCTCTGAAAGTTTTTTCCTCCTGTTTTTTCAGCCTGTGGGCACTGTAGCTTCACTGCTGTGCATGGGTACAGCTCCGGCCAGGCCATTGAAATGCTGCGGGAGGTTCCCCAGTCCCCCCTTCTTTGCTTCCTTGAATAGAAACCTTTTCTTGTAAACCTAGCAACAACAACAGCAGCAAAACCCAGACAAAAGAGAGCTTTTGGGTCGCTCAGCAGTCCCAGGAGGGGCACTGCCAGCTGCGGGTCACTCCTTTGTGCTGTCTCCAAGCGGGATGCACGGGCTCTGCTCCGCCAGCTTCAGGTTGGGGAGCCAGAGGGTGATCTGTGCCCCAATAAGAGCTTGTTTGTCTGTCTTTCCTGTTATGAATTGCAATGGGTGAGCATGTTTTGCGTGATTTCAAATCCACTTAAAGTTCATGGGTTTGAAATCAAAACCAGAACTCAAATCTTACGAGGTTTGTGTTCTGTAAGGAGCTGGCCTTTTGCCAGGATGTGTCTGTTCATTTAACTTTTAATCCTGGAATCAAATACATACCAGTTTGCTAAAACCAGGTCACTTTGTATTGCTTTGTATCTTCTTACTTATATTTTTAAACATCTGTTCAATTGCATGCATTTATGGATATCAGAAAGTTGCTAGCATAGGTGTTTGCTCTCTCATGAGCATATGAATTTTGTCTTCCATCTTCATCTTGTTTCACAGTTTCAGGGCTCACAGCATGTGCCTCATGCCTGTTTCTCTGTATATCTAAGGCAGTAAAGAAAGGTTGAAATCTGTCCTCTTGGAGGGCTCTATTTTAGATCCTTTGCTTTGATTATGGACTGAAATAAAGCCCCAACTATCTGTGCCCTATAGTGGTTTGGTTTACCCACCATTGTCTGTTTTGAGGGGTGACACAGTCACAGCAGCTCTGCGGGACACTGAGGAACATGATCTTGCCTAGTGCAAATATAGGATTTTAATTTTTAAACTTTTTTACTCTAAGCCTGTCTTGCCTCTAGTGCTGTTCTACTGTGTGCTGGTGTGCTTTTATGCCAGTGCATGGAACCTCAAGCAACCCTGTTGTGGAAGATAATAGAAAGCTTGCAGATTGACTGAAAATAATCTGCAGTGTCGTATTTTTGTAGATGAACCCAATAGTAGTCTATTGATTCCATATAGGTTCACTTGCTGATTCTTCTCAGGTTTTTTCACCTTTAAATAGTTGCACCTATTAAAAACATTAAAGTGTGGGTGTTTCTGTGTATCTACAGAGATATATATTTTTGTTGTTATGGACATATTGTAGTTATGTGTTAGCAGACATTTTTAAGAGGTAATTTGTTGACTTAATAAATTATATCCATGCTTTCCTCTGGTGAGCAGGAAAGTGTTTATTTTTCAGTATTTTATACTGTGAGGTGATTATGGGAACCTGCTGTGATCATAGCCATTCACTTAAATATAATCTCTTTGATCATGATTATCTGTAAATCAGATGCAATTTTTTGGAGTTTGTTTGATTTTTTACAGACATGATCAAAAGCCTATAAATAGCTTGGTCTGTCACTTCTGACATCATGTGAAATAGGGGTTATTTGAACTGCAGTGTGAATTTTATGGTGTGTATATGTTCTCTGAGTCTAAGTGCAGGAGATAGGATTTTTAACATCAATGCTTGTGATTATGAACTTTGAATATGTTTTCTGTGTATATTCTGCATATTAGCTATTGCTGTAATGAATAAGCTTGCTGTAACTCACTGGAGTGTCTCAGAAAGTACTGCCCAGCATATCCATGGGAGTAGTCTTTTTAGTTTAAATGTATTTTAAATTTATTCTAAATATATTTTAGTGATTTTTCTTCAGATTAAAAGAACTGTAAAGCTTTTAATTTTTTACAGTATCCTCACACTGGGTGTTCATTGAAACCATTCTGTTTTTAAAAAGGGTCATAATACACTATTTTACTTCAGCCTGAAAAAGTAATATAAAGTAATTCAATCTTTTCTTAAAAAGAAAAAAAACCAAAACCCAAATCAAAGAGAGTTATTACTTTCACAGGGTTGACTATTTCAGCATTAAATATTTAATTTGATACTTTTAAGAGTAGATTTAAGCAACTCTTTGTCAATTCTGTATACAATTGCTTGAAAGTTATTTTTGCTGCCATATGCAATGTAATCACAGTATGTGAGGAGCAGAAACTTTAAACAACAATATTGGTTAATACTTAGATGTTCATTAAAATTTACACCAGGATTTTCAGTGGCTGTGTTACTGATTAAAAATGACTAGAGATAATCTTACTAACTCATTTTGCTTTTTCTCAAATCTCAGTCATTTAAGACAGAATGGTGGTGAGAGGTGTAACTTAAGAAATTACATTAACACCATTTTGGGATTGATAGTTTTCTGCTTAAGCTGTGAATGTTTCTAATGTTCTTTTTTTTCTGTTTCCTATCCCAGTGGTGATGTACTGCATGAGGTCTGTAACCACAAATTCCACCCTTAATTTTGGAGCAAGGTTAAATTGGGTGTTAAGACTTACAGACTTCTATGCCACTAAAGGAAGATTTCTCCCCATGCCTGTCCCCCACCTCCCCTAATGCTTTCACCATGTTTCCTCTAAGGGCTTTGGATCAAATTTTGGATATAGTTACTGGGTTTAAATAGCAGACTTTTAATAAGAACTATTGTTCACTGTCCTGCCAGCTGTTCCGTACCGCAGTCTGGGCAATGGGTCCTAGTCAATAGATGTTATAAATCATGATATTTGTCCTTTGCCAACTTTGCCCCTTCTCAAGAAAGAAGCTGCCAGTCTGAATCTTGAAAGACCCTCTGTGAAGAGCAGAAAACTTATGGTAGCTTGAAAAAGGGCTTCTTTTTCTCTTGTAAAGGCAAGTGAGGGGATGAGCAAAAGAGTCTATAAAGATACAGACAGTGCAGAGCCACTGCTGAAGCTGAGGCTTTCACCAGCTGCTGTTTATTGTGAAGATAGCTCTTGGTTTATGTGTACATATAAGAATGATGGATATGGAACTGGGATAGGTTCATCTCTTTTAAAATTATTATTAAAAAAGCAATTTTAATCACAAATTATGTGTCACCCTGTCTCTAATCTACCCATTCACTTTACAAAGTAAAGGAGGCAGCTGATTAAATTTAGCCAGCATGTTTTTTTGCCTGCTGTCTAGACAATTGGCTTGGTTCCCGTTCCTCTGGTCTTAGCGCTCTTTCTTGGTTTTAGGCCGACTAGGCCACTTAACCATTCCGCTGTCATTTGAACAGTGTGTTCCTGAGGCTGATAAAGAGCACGTGGGGATGGGCTTTTTTTCTTCTTGGGTCATTAACAGAGAACATGGTACCAGTAAATAAACACACACAGGATCTCTGTTAAAGCTGAGTGAGTCCTGTAGAGTGAAAATTATTCAGCTCTAAAATCAGCTCCCGTTGTACTTTGCTGCTCCTGGAATTGAGATGAACCCATCCATCCGATGTCACTGCAGAAGCAGTGGACAAATTCCAGTGTGCTGTCTTTCCCACTTGAGTTTGTACATACATCAGAAACCAGCAAAATAAAGAAAAAGAACCTGAAAATAAAGCCTAAACCAAACTGTCCCTCAGCTCACCTGCAATCAACACCAAACCCGAACTGCAAACAGCCCTGACTTTGAGCACCCATCTCCAGGTTCTTTGGATGTAATCATCGTTCACATTTACAGACCCGAACAATATTGATATCATTGGAGCATATTGCAACAGTATTGTTCCACTCCAAATTACCCCAGTGCATCTGCTGTGCTGGGTTTGTAGTGTCCTGAGGAGTCACACTGATTTTATTGTTGTTTCTGGTGTGTGATTTCAGGCTACAACTGCAGACTGACTTATTTAGCTGTGGGGTAAAGTGGAGTTCAGTTTTGAGTGAAGTTTGGAATGTAAGTTGACAATCTAAAAAAATTTCACACAGAAAGTGCTTAAAAATTTAAACTGCTCTTATGTGCTCTCTTTTTTACAAGGGGTCAGTCTTGGAGACAAATGGATGCAAATCAGTTGGGAATAGCCTCAAATCAGTGGTATCTTGTTGGTCAGTGCAGCACTGAGCCCAAGGGGTGTCCAGATGTCACAGCACCCAGCCAGGCTAGGGAGCAGGGAGAGATGCTGGACCAGTTGGGAATTGTGCTGCTTAGTGCATTTTCCAAACATACCCCTACAGGTCCCTTCAGCCAGCCAGCAAGCTGGACTTTCTGTGTAGGATGGATACAAAATGAACTGGAAATCGAATTTTCACAAGGGGCATAAAGATTAATATAAAGATTCATATAAAGTTGAGCTTTCTGTCTAGGTCATCCATAATCAAAAACCAAATTTTTCCACTAGAAACATAGGCCTCCAAGTCTGTATATTTGTAGCAGCTATATTGTTATCTTCCATTGCGTTTTTTTGTTTGCTTGTTTTGTGGGTTTTTTTTTTTTTTTTTTTTTTTTTTTTTTTTTTGGTTTTTGGTGGGTTTTTTGTTTTGTTTTTTTTTTTTTTTTTTTTTTTTTTTCTTTTAGGAGCCCACATTAGTCCAAAATGCTATGTGGTGTTTGCTTTAGTAATGTCATGTGGTTTTTGCTGTGACAGTAAGCAACATATATCTCTCATGAAAATACTTGTTTATTGGAGCATTCAAATAGGCAAGCTACCATTCATCATTTTAAAATTGCAGGGATTTGGTAAAGAATATCTGTAGCAACCAATGGTTTAATCCTTTCTGGGTCTATTTTTCTTATTGTCTGCATGGGGTGTGAAGTTTTTGGGGGGTTTTGTTTTGTGTTGCCTTTTTCTGTTTCCAGGATCAGCAGAAGTTTGTGCAGAGGCCATCTGTTTTGTATTTAAATTTACTGTACCTACTGCATTTTCTTCTCTGAATGGGGCAACCTGAAATGCCACAGCCATGAAACTTAACTCAGAAGTTGGGTTTTTTCCCCTTTTACCCCCCACTGCTGACACTACTGTGCTCCTACTAATCCTTCTGGGAGAGCTGTATTTTGCCTAGCTCAGTTTGCTGTGCCGTTTCATCTCACCTGTTTCAAAATGATCTCATACCACAGTTCCTCAGAAAACCATCTGTTTAAATTCTGGGTGATTTGATGGTCTTTGTCTTTTTTCCTTACAGTCACACACATTTCTAGTGTTTGGCCTCACAGATGCTTTGCAAAAAGACGTTGCACTCTGCCAGAAAGTCTACCCTTTTGTCTTCAGCTAACAATTTAATTGTTTTTACTGCATGTATCATAGTTATTTTTTCTTTCCTCTCTTTAGAAGGAAAAAGTAAATACTTTTCATGTGCATTTTGCACTTCTTACTTAAAGAAGCTGGCCTCTACTCTGCCATTTTTGGTTTCCAAGTTAGGCACAAGCTTCCACAGAGGTAGTTCTTTGATTCTTTTTAATAAATAGAAGGTATTGAGTGGCTTCTGGATATTTTCTGCAAATTATGTAGGTTCAATTTCATACGATGGAAAGGAAACATTGAATAGTTAGCTTCTAATTCCAAACAACGATTAATGCAGTAAGGAAGACAATATCCTCTTTAAAATCTATTTTTGTCTTTCCCTCCAATTTTGCTATACAGTTTCCAGACCTTCCCCCAGACTCATCCTGCCTAGCTTCCTGTTGAAAACGTGAGGAAACATTTGCACATATCCTCACAAAGAAGCTTTACTTATTTATTGGTTGCACATCATTTTCGTAGCATTATTTTCAGCTTAGACCCTCCCAAAAAGAAAATAAAAATCATTTCTGCTACAGCAAATGAGATTTTTTAATTAATTGGGACTGTTTTGGCTTAGAGGCTAACACAGGCATGCTTCTAGTGAGAATTATGTCTAAAAATGTGTATCCATGAGCAAGGAGGAAAAAAAAAAAGAGGCTACTCTTGTACCAAATTTCATATTGTGTTGTGTGAGAAGTTCCACATGTTGTTACTCATACAAATGTTTTGTCCCAAGAAGGAGAACAAAGTAGGATATTCAAAAGAACATAACAATAAAACATATGGATTTAAAAAAAAAAATCTGTCATCTTAAATGAGAAATATCATTCTTTAGCTTGCCTCCAGTGGGTCTGAGATGTTTGTAGGCTGTTAAAATATGAGTTCATTCTAGGACAAAGAAGGTTTTCTGTTTTTTACGTTTTCCTCTGTAAATCATTGGTGGGGGGAAGAGAAAAAAGGGTGGAATTATGCTCTGGACGCTGCTGCCTTTGCATTTTTGGCATTGTGCCTTCTTACTGTTTTATTGTCTATTTTGGCTGAACTTGAAGTTCCAACCATGCTCCCTGCCAAAAAAAAAAAAAAGTCAGGTCCTTTAAGGATACTGGAAAATGAAGCCAGTTTTTGAATCCGCCACGTCCTGTAAGCAAATAAAAATGAATCTCTATGGAGCTCAGACGTTACTTCCTGTTCTCCTTTGGATTCCAAGCAGGAATGGAGCAATTTTTCTCTGAATCCAAAAAAAAAAAAAAAAAGGAGGGGGGAGGGGGAGAATAGATGGCTTCAAAGCAGCATAGGAGAAATCTTCAAGAGGCTTCTATGCGGCTAACTAAAAATATAGGTAAAATGTTTTACACCTTAAGTAATATATGTCTGAACTTGGAAAAATGTGCAGCAGCTTTCCCCCGCCACTCCAGCACTCGTGTCTTGTAAGAGAGTGGACATATTAAAAATACACTTTTTTTTTTGTTGGATATTTACTTTTTTACTGATTTTGTAGCTTGTAAACTAAGCTTGCAAATTTTTCTGTCTTGATAGCATGTACTGATTCCTTAAGGCATGTGAAATTGATCAGGAAGATCCTAGTTGTGGTTTGCCGAGGAGACCAAAATTAGAGGGGGGGGGGGGGTGTGAAGGAGAGAGAGAAATGCCTTTCCAGATAAGATAATTGGGATTTTGTTATGGTAATCTGTGTATTGTGGTAACTTCATCAGTAAAGACCTCATTTTTTAGGTGCTGCTACTTTCCCAACTTTTGAATGACTGGAGAACATATTCTGACATAAAAGAGAAACTACTAGCATAAAGTAGACTTCTGGATTTTTGCCACTGTAAAATTAGGAGTAACTGTAACCCAAGCAGACTAGCCAAGCTTGAAATTCACTGTGGACAAATGTTCTTTGTGCATAATTCTAGAGGAAACTATTTTTGGTAGTGAACGAATATATGTAATCATTAACACATGACGGGGCTGCTGTAAAGGCATCAGGCTGAAGCATGAACGCTTCCAGCACCCAAGAGGTGCTGCTGCATTTTATTTAATAAATGGTCTGGAATGTTCTATTACTTTGACTTTTTATTTTCTTATTTCTGAAGTTTACATTAATAAAGCAACTTTTAAATTATTTGTAGGAGAAAATACTTAATTTCTTTTCTTCAAAAGAGGCAAAACGATGTAGCTCAAAAAAAGTCAGTTATGCTGTTGCAAGGAACAGGAAAGTACACAAAGAAGATTCTTCCAAGATCTCTGAACATACTTTTACAGGCAGTTTGTAGTATGTATAATTATTTGTGTTTGTCTGGGAAAGGTAAATTACCTGACAGGCACTGGATTCCTGGATATAAGTTATTTCTGTTTTTGCAGAAATTTAAGTTAAGAGATCCCATTATGGCTTCTTGCCAGTATTGAAAGGGTTCATGTGATTTCTTATCTTGGCATGCAGTGGGACACAGGAGAGCTGTCAGCGTCATAGACCTGATTGCAGGTGTTTTCTGAAAGTAGCTTTTTAGCATTGCTGGGTTGTAGCCTGAGTTCCAAGGAGGGTTAAGAGTGGTAGGACAGCCTGGAGTCATTGAGTCGACGTCCCAAAAGCTGCTAGATGATTTGGGAAGGAAACTGCTGTGCCCTGCGCGGTGAGGGCTGGGCAGTGTCGGGCAGTGCCGGAGTGCTACTGGGACTGGACTTGCTCTTCTTTGTCTGTGGCATGGGCATTTGTGTAACAGCTTCTCTCTGTCCTGTTGGAGTGTCTCAAGTGGTAGGTGATGCCCTGGGGAAGCTGTGCTATTTCTCAAAGCAGTGGGAAGGGTCAGGACATTGTCACTGTCTACTCCACAATCTCCTTCCTGGGTGGTTCTGAGTCTGGTTGGCAATGACTGGGGGAGGTCCTGTATTCCATGGAAATCAGTGAGAGTTTTATCTTACTAAAATGGTTGATCTTGATTGATAGCCTGTGTTCCCTTCTCTTTGACAGGGAATAAGGAAGTTGTTAACTTTCCAATGGATATGGACTTATATTTTACTTCCCCCCCCCGCCCCTTTTACTTTAAGGCTGAACTCTGAAGGGTTATACAAACAGTAAGTAGTGGGAATAAGATTTACTTCTAGGTGGAGTACTAAATACAAGCCTTACATCTGGAAACATTTACTGGATCAGACCCTATCTGGGACTGCAAGTCAACCAAGAAACACAACAGGAAACAAAGAAAATGGTACTAGTAACTCAGATTTATATATTTTTAAAATTAGTAGTTCTACATTTCATTCATGCAGGTTAATATTTATGATTTTGCCTAAAATGCATACTTTTCCACATTAGGGTTGGTCTAGTGAAGTTTTTACCTGTAATGTTCAGTTTAGCCATTCCATTGTCTAAAACATGTCGTTTATATTTAGAACCTTTTTGGCCAATGATTCCTGACTGCTTTCATAAATGCATAAAAACAGAGTTTTAACATGTTTCACCTGCCATGCACCACAGAAAGTTTGTGGTAGCTCTCTCTCAGACTTTCGGACTAAAGATTGCTGTGCTGTTGTGTTAGACTTCAGACTTAGATTTTTCAGAGGAAAACTTTAATAGTATCCCAAACTTTTGCTTCAGCTGGATTTCCTAAGGAGATGAGAATTACTCAGTTGTCCCAAGTCTATCTTTCATGACCTGACTAATAACCTCTGAACTGTTGCCAGGTTTGACAGGGGGTACCTAATTAGATACTGTAGTTTTTTTACACAAGGCCTTCTCTGTAGGCTGTCCCAGGCCCTGTGCAGCCCTGAGGCATCAGAAGAGCAAACATAATGGGTGAGAGTGAGAATCATAGGGATTGTTGGAAGGATTTGTGGAGTACTGTATGGGTGAAGGAGAAGCTTGGTCTGTCCCAGATAAAATGAAATCGTTGGAGGATTGTCCACACTCAGCAAGTTTTTTAAAGAGATTTGCAAAAAGGAAGTGTCTGAATAAAGGAAAGGACTTCCTTATCTTTGTCAAAGGCAGTACAGCCCTCCCCTAGGAGGGTTTACATTGTCCTGCTCTTGCCTCTGCTGAGTTGATTAAGTCCTATTTTGCAGAGACAGAGGTCATGTCATTGCTGTGCTGTTGTGGGTGTTGAGTCTGGAGAGAATTTAAAAAAAAAAAATTAGTGTTCCAAAGACGGAGGAAATGTTATAGGATCTAGGGGCTGCCCTAAATCCCTGCAGCAGATCCTGTGGAAAAAGGTCTTTTAGAAGTACCTGTTGGAAGAGCTGTTTTTTCCCTGCTGAGGCTGGATGTTTGATGGCAAGCTGAGAGAAAGGGAAGCATGTTTCTGAGTTTGGCCTTCAAAACAGCTAATGATTTATGGCTTCAGCTATGTCTTACACCTTTCAACAGAGAGATCCTATTTCTTATTGGTGTCCCCAGTAGAAACTCCCTGCTTTCCATGAAAGAGGTGTATTCCTAAAACCACCTAGTGGAGCAGCAGCCAAAACACCCTGCTCGTTTGAACTGCCGGCTCGGACTTGCATCTGAAAAGATTAATACTGTGCTTAAAATGATCTGAATCTTACATGAAGTAAATGTGTGATGTAATCCAAGAAACAAGTGTTGCATAAGATCATGGGGTTTTGCTCAGATCTAATTGAGTGACTGGAATTCCAGACCTCACTGTTGCAGCTGTCTGAATATTCAGCTATTCCTGCTTTCATCTCTTGGCTTTAGAGGAAATGCAGCAGTGGTGAACCCATATGGGGACGTGGAGAACTCAGGCAGTGAATTTAGCATTTATTTTTCTGTATTTTAGCTGAGAGTAGACACGTGTTCAGTATTCTTTCAATGCTGGATGCTTTGTACAAACTGACATTATTTTTTTTTTCTATAATGTCTTGCATTTCAGATTTAATTTAAAGTTTGGCTGATACAGTTCTGCTGCATACCTACTGGAACAGTAATGCAGGATTCACTGGAATTTTTATAGTGGTTAAACAGCAGGTTTGCCATGTTAGCAAACATGGAACAAATGAGAGAAGGAAATTTTGTTAATTTACATAGAAGGAATTTTAAGTTCCTACTCTGGCAGCAATGTGTATGTGCTGGCTGCCATTGACACAATGAACATTTGGGTCTGTTGTAAAGTTTTGAGTGTTCTTTGTTTTGCAGAATAATTAATGCAATCTGTTAATAATGATATTCCTTATATTCAGTTCTGGTATCTCTTATTGCCTAGGTGTGGACAGAGTAAAACAAAGAATCAATTTACTCAGGAGAGCTTAGCTCTGAGTTAGAAGCTTTTTGTTGAAACAGTAAATTGATATGTTCATGTGTGAAGGCTTTTAATGACTGGGATTTTGTGTCATTAGAGTTTAAGATCTTCAGTGAAACACTGGACGGTGCCTTTTTGAAGGGTGTTAGGGGTGATGTCCAGTATTCTGTTTTCTCTTGTGCCCAAGTGGGAATGTGATACTCTTATAAATCAGGTTAACTACATCAAGAGGTTTGGAATTAACAGTGATGCCATAGTGTCTAAAAAGTGTTAAACTAGAATAAATTAAGCATAAGTCCTTATCACAAATCCTACTTGATCCTTTTTATATTGCTGGTTATAAACAGACATGTATCACCATATATGCAGATTATACATAATATTTTATTATGTGTATTCCCCTACAGTGAAAGCTCGGTCAGTGGGGGATTCAGTGTGGCCTTTGCCACAAGTATTTCTAATTACAACTAGGTGACCATGACCTGAAGAATCAGCTGGCATTTGCCTAAGTAAAAACTGAGAATTTGCTTTGATGTTTGTCACCATTTATATTAGTTTTCTGAATATGTCTATAAAATCACTGTTCTGATTATGGAAACACCAATGAACTGAAGGAGTAAGTTCCCTTGTATTTGGGTTGGCCTGCATTTTACTCAAAAGTTTTTGTCTGAAAAGTTTGAGATCACTAAAAAGTATTTTCTTTTGCGTTAAATTGCTTTACTTCTTAATTGAAATTTGGCATAAAATAAAAAAAAACAGAAAATATGGTGTATTGGAGGTGACCAATCATCATGAAATAGTATAAAAGCATAATCAAGACCAGTAGTTAACCAAACTCAAACCCCAGAAACCCAAGATGAGGCAAGGGAAAAGAGCTGTCGGTTTTCCTATTTAGCAAATAAGATCTTTACTAAGTTTGGGTTGATAAACCAAAATTGCCAACATAGGCTTTCATTATTTTGCTTTCTAAAACCTACAAGCCTTACTGTATTCTCTTACCAAACCATGACTTTACAGGATGCCTTTCCCACTAGCAAATGTCTAATTGACCTTTCTGAGCCAAGAGAGTTGTGAAGAACAGAATTCTTTGTCTCTGCCTACATTCTGCAAACAGCTTGGAACCTTCCCATCTCAATGTCACATTCTAAGTATTTGCACCCTAAAATTTCTTAGGACAAAAATGACACAATAGTTACTATTGAAATGGCATCTTGGGGTAGTATATTTAATTTAATTTCCCTAAGTAATAATAGGTACTAACTCGTGATGCACAGTAGTCATGCAAAACAGGAAGAGGTCAGTCCATGGAGTATGGGTTTCAGGAGCTAACTTTTTCAGCTTGTTGGTTTGTTTCAGTGTGTGAGCTGTACTCAGGTTTAAAACCAGGTCTAGTCTACAAGTTGTTTCATTTATTTTATGCAGTAACGGTGCTGGAATCTTCTGGAAATCTTTGCGTATTTTGCAACTCTAAAAAAAAATTTAATTTTAATTTTTACTTTTGGAAAATTGGCCAAAGTGCTCGATAACAGTCCCATTTATATTAATATTGGTCATGAATGTTTAATATTTCCCACACAAACATTTCTGTGCACTTTCCTAAAACTAAATGACTGATATTGCCTCATTTACTATCTCCTACATCCCCTGCTCCTGACCTGTGCTTGGTAAGGTGATTGTGTGTGACTTGTGTCTCATTTTCAGCTGAGACAAGAAGAGGATGCATTTTCACATGACCACTCAAAACTGCTGGTACTGGCCCAAAGAAGCTGCATTAATTTGATTGTCTTTGCTCCACTTTGTGCACAGGAATTACTAAGTTAGAAATACTAGCATTTGCTGCTAAGAACTGAGGAAAGCATTAATTTATTTTTTTGTCATTTTTTTTTAGTTAAAAGCAGTCCCGTTCTTTGCAACTCTGCCAGTTTAAGATCAGAAAGCAGTATTTTGACAGATGCTCTTTTGTGTTTGCTATGTCAGTAGCAAGTTTTCATGCCCCTCTTCTCCAAGAAAGCAGAAAATCATCATGGAATTCCAGTGGCTAAAGTGCTTTCTGTAGTTGCAGCCAAATGGTTTATGTGCTTCACATGTTACTCAGGTGCAGCCCTGTCAATATAAGTTCTGCCTTCTTCCATCCCCTAATGTGTTATTTAATGGTATTGAAAAGCTGTCCTTTCAAGATGCATTTATTTCAATTGTGGCAATTGTGCACTGACAAAAGCAAAGTCAGTTGATCATTTAATGTTACTTTGAAATTAAAAATAAATCAGGTGAAAATTGTCTCAGTTTCCCTAAAAAAAAAAGTCTTTAAATCTTGCATATGAGGCAGCAAGCAGCATCAAGGCCTATCTGTCATCCTGAATGAAAATCTGGCACAGGACCTTTGCTCACCAGATCTAATTCCCTGGATACCTTTTCTGCATCCTTTGCCATTTCTTTTTCCTCTATGTGTGCATTGAGATGCCTCTGTCTCTTTTCTTTACATTATTGTTCTCCAGGTGCCTGTGTTTCTTCTTTTGTCTTTCCATTTAATTTCTTCTTCCTTGTGCTCTCTGACTTTCCTCCTTGGAAGAGTCACAGGAACTGTATCAAGCATGTTGTTTTCTCTCACTATCAGACCAATTATTCCCTCTACTTCTTAATCTACTGCATAAATGAAGCTATTTTTTACCACTGTAATGGTATAGAATCCTGATACCTCTTTGCTAGGGATCTACTCAGTTTGCCACCTTTCCCTTTGCATTTCTTGAAGGCAAATTTCTTCTAGATGTACAAAGAGGGACTCATTTCTGAGAGACTCTTAACAGGTATTTTGTAGCAGTCTTTAAGGTTCATTTCAGAGAGACTGTTAACAGAATCCTCATTTAAGAGACTTGTATGTAAAGGCAGGCTCTGTGCTTGTAGGCAAAGGAAGATTTTGTTTGAAAATTACAGAAATAACAGGCACAGTGAATGCCTGTAATCACTTACTCCTGCAATAAGTAAGTGATAAAGTCAGCTATAAAGCATAGGGCTTTGTATCCACACATATCTGAATATGTGTGGAAACCAAAGGACTTAAAGAAGCAGAATTTGCCCTTCTGTCCCTCTGTCCCCCTGTCCTTTTCTGTCCTGCCTTTTCTTTCTTTCTTTTTTTTTTTTTTAATTAGTGGATTTGCTAAAACTCATTGAAAGAGTTGGTAAATTGTGTATCACATCCTGAATTTACCATGATTGAAGCAATAAGGGGAGTTAATGCAGGTAGATAGGTAGGAAAATCAGAAAAGCTCTGATGGCTTTCAGATCCCATGTAACTTCTGTATCACTGAGAACATGAACCTCTGTGAAAACCTCCTGGAAAGAAGAGGGTGTCAGAATGGCTGTCTCTCTTCAGGCAGTGAAATGTCCCATTATGTTCTTTTGAATTAGAGCAGTTTCACAAAAGACAAGCTTAACTTCTATGGTGGAAGGAGTTCTTATTAAGATAAATTAAAATCTTTGTCTAATCTGATGTCAGATTACACTAACAGGTGTCCTCTCCACAATACACCTGGACATGGACAGGTGGACACTCCAAGCAAAGCTCTCTGTATGCTTGTACACTCTGCATCTCATTGGCTGTGGGTTTTTTTTTTGACTGAACCACCATGTGCTTTTTTAAGGCGTTTGAGTTAATTGCCATCAAACTACATGTGTAACAGTGATTATTTTCTCTGCCTTAAATGCATCTGAAAATGAAGATTCTCTGTTATGTTATTAAATTGTGTGAAATTTGCTTCGAACTGTGCAAGTTTCTCCCCTTTTGATAGCTAGTATGTCTGTTGCTTTCATGCTGCAGAGAGAAAAAGTTTCATGTTTGTGGTTGGTATCATCCCAACTCAAGGCTGTCTATGACAGGAACCTTCTGTATAGTCTGCAGGTGGACTTTTAATCTGTGTGCCCCAGTCACTGGTGCTGTAGGAGCCGCAGAGAGTCTCCTGTTTTCTCTGGATGGAGCGAGTGTTGGAGCTCTGGGGAGCTGGAGCTGTTTATGTTGAGCACAAGTGGAATGATGACACTGAATTCTTCCTCTTGGAGCTGCACTGGTACATCTGATAAATAGAACAGTGCTGCACTTCCTTTGGTTAGCTGGCATAAGTTTAAGTAACTTCTGGTAACTCAGAGTGTCTGAGCAAGGCTTGGGGGAATCATAACTGAGCTTTTGGAGAAGGTAGATAGTGGGTAGTTCAGCAGTCCAGATTTTGTCAGAGGTTTGAAGTTAAAGCACAATCAAGTCACTTTACTTTGTTGAACCTTTCCATTGTCTGTGGCTAAAGATGAAATCAAAGATGTAATGGATATTGAGGTTTATATACATAGAGGAAGAGAATCTATGGTGTATTTATTTTGTGATGATTTCTAAGCCTGAATTAAAAAAACGTAAGTGTGAAGCTAACAATATAATTATCAGAACTAATGATTCTTATTTCAACTTTATTTCATTTGCTGTTTTTAACAGAGGTATTTGCAAAGAGCATATTTGTTCTCCTCCAGTTTGGTATTTTGGGTCAGATTCAGGTCTAGAGTGGGCAGGTTCAGCACCACTAAATTGGTGCCTGTATGTGGCCTCCCGTCTTTCAAGTTGGAATGGAGTCACTATTCCCCCCTTTATGTGCATGGAAGAATGGCACTAAAACAGCACTTAATGAGTCATACCATGTTATTAGTAGTTGAAAAGCCTATTGATGCTGTATTTTACCACTGCATAGGAAAGCCAGGATTATTATTTTGATCCCAAAGTGATTAACATGTCCAAACATGCTGCAGGGAGTTAACAAGTCTTCCTAGCCACACACAGACCAAGCAGAGCAAAAGTGCATCTTTACAGCTAATTGGAGGTTAGCTGAGCTCTTTCTACTTTAGGCTTTCCCACTTAAGGCCACCAGCAAGATCTGCCATTCCCTGTGTTTCCTCTCCAACGTTGTTGGAGATTCTGTTCTGCCCATATCTCTCTGGCTTTCTTCGATACCATCTTTCCATTATGTCAGTAAACTTCGAATTCCTGTTCCTTCCCAAAGAGGACTGACAAAACAGATTTGTGTATGTTGCAGGTGGGTTTTGATACAAGAGAAATGCAGAGTAATGGTGGGAATCTCTGCAAATTGTCATGAGGAATGCTGCTGTAACTATGTTCATAATTTGGTTTTGTTTAGACCATCACCTTATACCTGGGTGGGTATTTCCTAGCAGTCTTTAAGACTCATAAAAACATGAAATGAAAACAAGCTAACTCTGGTATCTGATTCTTTGTCCTGGTAGTTAATATGAAATGAAAGCAAATGTGTTAATTATTTTATGATGGAAAATGTTTTTTTTTTTGGTATTGTGTTGATTAATGACATAATTCTGAACTTTTTAGATAAGTTGCAAACACTTGTCACAAAATTTGAGTACAGAGACTTGTGGCAAAGATAATTGAAGAAACTTCTATTTCCTTAACTGCAGCATCACAATGTTGGAGTCTGGGTGAGGAAGGGGAGAGATGGTTAGAAAAACTTTTAAGATTTATGGCAAAAGAAGAATAAAAATAATTTAGTAGTTTGGTCCTCTGCACACTGAAAAATAGTCCCATTCCATATGCTGATTTTTGTAAAACATATTTTCTTCATATTTTCATCTAGGCCTGTTACATTCTAGGGATCTCTGCTTCTGTCTGCAGTAGGTCCTGGAATTGACTATTTCCAGCTGTTGCTTCTCATTGAGGTATTTGTTGGCTTGTTGCAGCTGGCCACTGTGTGGGCTTGGGTTTTTTGTTTTGGGTTGAGTGTGTTTTCCCCACCCCCCCATCCTCTCTCCATATATTTATGCAGTTTTCCAGCATGTCTGGCACACAGATTTTGTATCCGCACTTTCTTTTGTCCTCAACAGACAATATTTTTCCATGTGTGAAAGAACACTTCTCCTACTTCAGATGCATGTATATAATTTGGTGCAGCCTTCTTGCACCAAAGTTTGTCCTTAATCAAAGTCCGGTCTGGCAAAATTTCTGGTTTCACAAAGATTATTAGGCGTGTTGTCATGATTGTGCAAAGACACTGTCAGAAACTTACCTGGCAATATCCCTGAAGGTATTTTCCAAGCTTTCGTTAGACCTGGTGTTAGTAACCACAGAATGGAGGTGCAGATGTCTGTAGAGTGTGTTTGTGCTTCCCATCAGTGGTACGTGAAATGATGTTTGCCAGCTGGCCCCAGGGAAAACACTGATTTGCAGTGTCAATCAAGTCTCAGTCTTTCACTCTATTCCTGTGTACTGTCCACATCTGTACTAATGTTTTCATTTTCTCCTTTTTATCCTGGGTGTAAGTGGCCAAATGTGCCACATAAAATCTCAAACCCAGGTCATCTCTCACGCAGGTTTGCAATCACATTTTTGAGAAATGCAGTTCCATTTCAGAGCCCCTTTCACAGCTACTCTATCAATGAAATATAATGCAACTTCAGCACATGTGGAATGAAGAAGTGCAGCATTGAAATAAAGCTAGGTACAGGCTTGACTTACTGTTAGGTTTACATTAATGAACTTGCTTGAACTGGATTGATCTCAAGGGCACAGATTTTATTCTGTTTGGCAGAGTGCTTTTTATGATGGACTTCACATGAGTCTCACCACAATGGTATTTTTCATATGTTTTAATTTGTAGTCCTTAAATTACTTTGTATTTGTTCGTGCCTTCATTCTGCGTTAAGGAAGAATCCTACAGAATAGTCAAAAGCCTCTCATGTGAAAGGATAGTATTTATTTTCATTGCTGTTAGAAGTAATTATTATAGTTGACTATTTTAAGGCTTATCTAAAATCAATGTGTTTTCTAGAGAAACATCATGTTTCTCTGCTGTGTGTTTTAAGTTGGAATGACTTTTGTTTGATTTTATTTTTGAATAGTTCAGTCAATGGAATTGCTCTTCTGTAAATTTTCCATTGATTTTTCTTTTCTTGTACATCATCTTATTGTCATGAACTGCAGTAGAAGTTCCTAACTTAAAATAACTCCATGTAAAGAGGTACCAGGAGAAAATATTACTGTTTACCTGCAGTCTTTTGTGGGGAGGAGCTGGGAATAGGATTTGATGTGGAAGAGCTTTGGATTTGGTCAATATGTTCAGATCCCCTATAAAAAGATAAGTTTTCAGGAAACCCAGGTCCCTGAGACCCAGAGAGAAGTATGAAGCAACAGACTCACTCTTGGTGGAGGAGGATCAGGTAAGGAACACTTGAACAAACTGGACATCTGTAAATCTATGGGGCCCAAGGGATCACATCCATGATTTCTGTGGGAGGTGGCTGGTGTCATTGCAAGGTTGATCTCTATTATCTCTGAAAGGTTCCTGTATTTAGAACAGGTTTTCTCAAGACTGGTAAAGCAGATGTCTTTGAGAAGGGAAACTGTGGGCTGGTCTGCCTCACCTCAGGAGGTGAGTTACTGGAACAACTAATCCTAGAAACGATTTCCAGAAGTGTAAAGGACAGGAGGATCATTAGAAGTTTTCATCCTGGTTTTGTGGAAAGGAAATCATTCTTAAGAAGTCTGATAGCTTTCTATAATGAGGTGACTAGTTTGGTGGATGAGAGCAGTGTATTCTGCTTAGTTTGGCTTCAGTAAGACTTTCAATGCTACCTGTAATAAACCAGCTGAGGAAATAAGGGTTGGATAAATGGGCACTGAGTGGGGTTGAGAATAGCTGGGCCCAGGCAGTTGTGATGAGTGGCAGAAGTTGCTAGTGCGGTGTCTCAGTGATCTGTACTGTGGCCAACACAGTAACTAACATCTTCATTAATGACCTGGTGGGACAGTTCACACCCTCATCAAGTTTGTAAATGATACAAGGCTTTGAGGAATGGCTGATGTGCCATTTTGTGCCATGATGTTTGTGCCACCACCCAGAGGGACCTGGACATGCTGGGGAAATGGCAGAGAAGAACCTCTAGTGTCTCTGTGAGGGGAAATAAAAAGTCCTGTACCTGGGGAGGAGTGATCACATGCACCAGTATATGCTTGAAAGCAGCTCCACGGAGAAGGACCTTGGGATCCTGGTGGTCACCAAGCTGATCACGAGTCAGGAACACACAGTTGCAGTAGGAAGGCCAAAGCAACTTGGTCTGCGTTAGGAAGAGCATGGATAGCAGTTTGAACCCTGGTGAGACTACTCTAGGGTGCTGGGTCCTGTCCTGGGATTTCAAATACAAGAAAAGCTTGGACATACTGGCATGAATCCGGTGAGGAGCCATGAAAATGACTAAGCACTGGAGTATCTTTCCTCTGGACAGAGATTGAGAGTTGAGACTCTTCAGCTTAGGGAAGGTCTGGAATTCAGAGGGCTCTGGTCTTATCAATGTGTATAAGTACCAGAGGTGTTTATTCAGGAGAGGAAGATGAGGAAGCCAGGCTCTTCTTGGTAGTGCCCAGTGACAGGCAAGAAGCACACATCCACACAAAAAACCAAAACAAAACGAACAAAAACCCACAAGAAACAAAAAACCCCCATGAAATTCCATCTAAACACAAGAAAGAAAAAGAATTTTGTTCTTGCAAGGGCAGTCAAATAATGAAAGCAGGCTGCCCACAGAGGTTGTGGAGAGAGTCAAGACAAGACTTGACATGGTTGTGGTTAGCCTGGCTTAGATGACCCTGCTTAAACAGGGAATCTCAAAAGGTCCCTCCCAACTCAGAGATTCTGTGATATGTCCTTAAAAAGAAAACAGTCACCCCTGAATTGGTACTTGCTTTGCACTTCTCTTACAGTATACACAGAGTGTGACATGACATCTGCTTGATAGTGTTGTTCTGCAATTTAGATTGCATTTGACTTCCTCTGTCACAACCTCTGGCATTGCAGCACTCTTGGTCAGAATTTTTACGTCACCTTCTAATGCACCTTGGTACTTGCGCATTTTTTTCCAAGTATTTGTAATGAAGGCACTGACTGAGTCCAAATTTTGGTGCAGAAAAGCTGCATAAAATGTGATCTTACCAAATACATAATACTGTGGTATTTCAGTGACTTAGGAGGAGTCAGTCTTGCTCCTAATAGGTAGTCAGGTACACGAGCTGAAATAGATTTCTTGGTGAGCTTGACAAGACATCTTTTTCTGAGGAAGGTAATGTCATCTTTGGTGTGTGGTGAATATGTTATTTTCTTAGGGCAAAATAAATACCTTCAGAATAACAGACTGATTTGTTTTCTCAGGTCAAAGCTATGAGCTGTAAAAGGGTACATTCAGTAACTTCCTCTTCTTTTCCTGCATTTATGATAAGCTTAGTATAGTCCCACTGCTGTGTGCTTTCTTCTTAAAGGTGTGAAGGAAAACAAAGAAGGTGAATTTGGTATTTTTGCATTTTTACTGTCATCAAGAGTAGTGTCTTCTGGTTTGGTTAATGAACTATGCATCAATTTTGCTCTTTAGCAAAAGGTCACTTTGATCTCAGATCTGTACCTAGTGGCTTTAAGGAGGTGTTAAATAGGAATGATAAATAAAGCAATTTAAAGTACATAAAGTACGTTTAGGTCAAAATTCCTCATCACAGATATCTATCATTTCACTTCCTATGCATCCTTGTAACTAAAATCCACTGGGAACACATTCTTGGCTAACCTAAACAAATCTGCTTTCTCTTAGTGGCATTTTGGTAACAGATGTAGTCCAGAGACTGAACTTTGCATATTGTGTATTGGAATTGAGATGTTTCAGCTTAATTCAATGAATGTTAACAACAGTTAACTAATTGCACAAAAAACATACCCCCAGTTTGTAATGAAAAATGGTACTATTTATGGTTCTACATTTTTGTCATTTTCGACCTTCTTCTTTCTTTCCTCATGAAAGAAAATGCCAAAGCTGAGTTTGAACGTTTTTGTTTTGTCTTTTAACACATGAATGTGAATCGTGTTGAAGGCTCACAGTTTTATTTTGTAGAGATTAGAGAGCCTTGGGGTTGGGCGTTTTTAGGGGTTTTTAGAAGTTAGCGTGTAGGAGTAACTGTATTCTGTCATGTGTCATATGAGGAAGGTGAAACAGGTACACAGGGACATGGTCTGACTGGGACTGGGCAAAGTATTCCTACAGGGAATATGAGTACCCAGCCACCCTGGGTGTTCAATGGCTGCTTTCAGGCAAGTCTGGGGGTAGCTCGGGAAATGTTCCCTTCATGTGGGGTCATTCATGCTTAGATATTGTAAAGCAAAGGCAGGACCAACAAGGTTTCTGTGTGTTAACTATGTATCCATTTTGTGCTGCTGAAATGCTTTTTTATATACAGGTGGCTTTAACTGTTAATAAACTGATTTACTGATTTAACTTTACAATAAACTGATACCAGTGCCCCAAACTCAGTAATTAAACAGGCCACGTAAATTGCCTTTTATTAAACCATCTTGCAGTACTATGTTTTTTATAATATTGATTCTCTCCTTTTCTATTGTCCTTCCACTTTTCCCTGGATCGCATTTGAAGTAACTTCCTTAATTTTGTGTTTTTCACACTTAAAATATAATATGAGGAAATGATGGCAAGTTTTACAGAGGATTCTTGAAGCTCATTTTTGTGGAATTATAGTGATGGATTGTTTTGAGTACCAAAGCAAGACTTCTGTTTAGATCAGGTGAAAACAAGTAGAATTTAACTTTTCCTTTATCTTGTATAATCAGAGCTACCCAGTGCAGTTTTCATGGCAGCAAGGTAACCAGAAGTGTTTTTTTACAGTGTAGTGCTTCTTCAGTGTAGAAGTGGAAACTCAAAATGCATGAAGAGGACTTCCTTCCCTTTCTTTTGCGGCCTTTGTGCAGTTTATTCTTGACAGAAGTCCAGGCTTTTTCTTCCAAATGGTTTGCAGTCTGTAGGCACTTCTCTCACAGACACTTGGGACATTTTTGAGTATTCCAGCAAAAGGGTTTTGGGTAGTATTGAATATCTTTCACCTGCCCTTTGCACAGGTCAGGATTTTTTATATAATTACTTTCAACAATTCCTTTACACTTTATTTTTTAGTAAAACAACAGATAAGAGAAATGAGAATTGAACTAGGCTCTTTTTTCCTGGAGAAGAGACAAATGAGAGGGGATCTTATGAATGCATAAAAGTATCTGAAAGGTGGGTGTCAAGAGGATGGGACCAGATTCTCTTCAGCACCCAGACAGGACAAGGAGCAGTGGGCATATAAACTGAAACATGAGACGTTGCATTTGAATATGAGCTGTCAACTCACTCAAGGTTTTTCATTCAGATTTATACAGCTTGTGTAGCACAAGCAACCTAGAATGGATTTCTGGTGATACCCTGGAGCCATTCTAGTTCCATCAGCATTCTCATGGTTTATTCATGATATATAGATGTCTTTGTTTGTATCACATGGATATCTGAAGGGGGTGTTTGCCATTTACAAAGTGTTTTTGCTTGACAGGTTAAACTATAATAGCTATTACTTTAGGATTTTCTTTTGTGTTGGCCTGCCTAGGAAATATATTTTATTTTCTTTGATTAAAAATAAGTGAAATGTAAGCTAGCATTTTCTAATTAACTTTGTGGTGGAGAATGACTGCAAGTGGCAATGAGAGATTCTTAGAGACTTTCAGGAGAGTAAAAATGTATTCTACAACTCCTTTTTGGTCTGGTATAGCATTCAGAAGAGAGGAATTAGTCTGCTGCATTTTAGTGGTTGACACTGAAAAGAACTCATTGTCCTGCAAATATCTCACTAGTCTGTACAAAGCTAATACAGAGCATGTATTTTTTATAACTTATAATGGTACAAGTATTTACAGAGGGTTTCATTCAGATGTAGTATCATTTTAGTATTAACCGTTAAGTTCTTATATAAGATTAATATTTAAGAGTAGGATTTAGATATTTAATTTTACAAGATACATATCTTTACCAAATATAAAAATATTCCTTCAGTGTATATTTTTCACCTCTAAATTGACTACAAGTTCATTGTCCCTTGGAAGATAAAGTAACATCTTTACTTGGGCTCAGAGTACTTTTCACCAATTCAAGTGTGTCTTCTGTAATCAAAACATTTTGGTTTAGAGCTTGAATTCAGTAAAGTAAAGTATTTTTATTTTAAATTATTTAAATATTAGTTGCATATTGTTTAAATTTCCAGGAGTTTGAGGCCCAAGTTAAACAGTGACCAGTGTGTTCAGCAGCAGAGGAAGGAAGGTGTTTGTAGCAAACGGGTTCTGTGGCTGTCATGAGCAGATTGTCCAGGCCCCAGCCAGTGCCTTTCGTTCCACTCCATTGTCTGAGAACAACTCTTGACTTTGGATCTGAAGATTTGCCACCACAGATAAATTCTGTGGCAATAGCTTTTCACCTCCTAGGTCAGGAGTAAATTATAATACATTGTATAATACATAGCAGGCTTTTTCAAGTTCTGAGTTTTTGTATTTAGGACTGTTTTTCTTTTTAAATAGTTGCTTTCAACATATCTTCATTTTAAAATATCTTAAACTTTGTATAATTTGCTCTAATCTTTAGAGAGACATGATTTTTTGCAACAACTGCTCATTAAATATTTAACCTCACTTGATAATGCATAACAAGAAGTTATTTTTCGTTTAAATAGTCATAAAACTTCAAATGTCATAGTTAAAGAACCCTGAATTTATTACTGCTTTGGAAGCATATTTTGCTTGTCTTATTTGTATGGGATTATTTTCCCTTCCATGACAGATGGGTATATTGGCTAGAAACTCTTTATTGAGTATTATACAAAAATACATGGCAACATTCAGTGCCAGGGTGATAGATGGTGTTTGGCAGGATGCTTCAGTCACATGGAGGCTTCATTCCTGTTCCCAGATCTCACTGTTGCACTGGGCAAGCCAAGAGGAGGTCTGCAGGCTCTTGCCCTTCCTGCCGTGGAACAGCCTGTGACAAAGAGCCCTTAGGGGCAGGTAATTGCAGGGTGATAGGGAAAAGGCTCTTAGTGTTCAAACATTGCAAATGGGGATGCTGATGGCAGTTTTTGCTGTTTGCTTGTGTTTCTTAGGCCCCGAATGAGGACTGGTCGGTGCCATGCGAACGCCAGGAAGCTGTGCCTGGATTTCATCGTGATGGAAGGTACATTCCATATCCCACACATCTGTCTCAGAGCCTCTTGTCCCCTTAGAGCAGGGGCAGTGTGACGCCACCATTTCTGCCAGAAAAGTGTGTCCAGCCCTTGCTGGATGTGGCAGTCCTGGAGCAGTGTCATCCAGGGGTTTTTCCTAACTTGGGACTGAATGGCCTTTCCAGGAGCTGATGTGTAAATCTGCTTATATGCAGAATATACTTGCTATAGCATTATAATTTGGCTTTGGAAAGAGTTAGTGACTTAGAAAGCTAGATGAGAATCTGAATTTTATTTTAAAAAGTAATCTATTACAATTTAATTCAGTGGATACAGGAAATAAAAAAGGAGAGAAATGTGCCTCAAACACTTGTTTTATTTGTAGAGAGAAAGGGCTTTGCAAATTCACACAGATACAAATTTGAGCTAGTTAGAGGAATTGGCTAACATTCACACACATGCCTACAGACTTTTTCATTGCATTATTTTCTTCTTTTGCCATGAAATTCATGTCTTATGCCTTTTCTCTAATTATGCATCAGCTTTTGATGGAGTGGCAGTGAAGTATTATCTCTTTTTTCTTTTTCTTTTTTTTAATGCTTCATTTAGTAGAACTATTTTGCATGCAGTGTATTAAAAATTAATGTAATATAAAATTCTGTCTTTCTTACGCTTCATTTCCCTTGTAAGGAAGACATGAAACATCTTTTACACAAACTACATTTTTCTCAGAACTTTTATAGTCATGTTCCTCTCCCAGTTGATTTTTTTTCCATGAATATCCCTTTCTAAAATTATGTGCCTGAACAACAAATCAACACATTTAGAATATGTGCAGACGTTGTTTTATAGACTCTCATACACCTTTTTGGTCTTCATTTTTAAACCAGATGAAGAGGATATTTTTAATGTTAAACCAGATTAAAGTATACATAAATAAATTACTCTTCACTCTCATTTTGTTAAAAAAATGGTTAGTGCTTTCATAGTCCTAGAGCTCTGCAAAGAGCAATATTAGCTAAAATATATTTTCTGTATTTTTTAGTATAAGATTTTTGAGAAAGCCTGGGTCTGGTGATCAGCAAGTCAGATTTTGGAATCTGGCTCCCCCAGATGCCTTGGGCTGGCTGTGGGCTTTTGTTGGGTCCTTGCAGTCATGTGGAAAATCAGGGGAGCCATAGCAATAGCAACCGTCATGTTCCTGTTGAGTTGTTTTAGCCCTCTAAGAGTTTGGTTTCTCTTTGGGCCATCCTAAAGCAGGTGATGTCCATAGGCATAATGAGGTTGCCTTTGGAATGGCTGGCTTGGAAAAGGTGCCTAAGTATAAAGGAGAATTTATGTGCCCAGCTTTTGGCTGATCTACGTAATGAATCCTATTTTTATAATTTTTAAGTTCAGACTCTCAGTTACACTTCCACTTGGTTGTTTTAATAACATGTAAATCTCGGTAAAATTGCTTGTACTTACATCATATAATCCAAAACAATGATGTCTCCTATTTTTTTTCTCTGTATTCTCATATTTTTCCTGGTTTATCCTCAGTTGTTTTCCCCAGCTGGAAGAATAGCAGCAGTGCAAAATGCAGATTTTGCTTGTACTTGAAATATACATATGTATGCGTATAAGATCAAGTAAATGTTTGGACATGTTTCACGCTTCAAGAGTGCCTGGTTTCTGTTGTGATGGAATTCATATTGGTTGTATATCCATCTCAGTGGCATGTATTCAGCCTTGAAGTGTAGGCATCTCTTTTGTATTCCAAACTGTACTGCCATCCATGACTGATTTTGAAGTTACATCCTTAGGGTGGTGTAGCATTTGCACTGGCTGTCACTGTCTGGTAGGAAGGGTTTCTGGAAGTGCTCAGGTGGTCATAGACTGACTCCATTGTCAAGGATACTGTGCTGTTCTTACTCCAGGAGAAGACCAAAGCTTTTCCAAAAGTAGGATGAGTGTCATCTTGATGCATAAGTGATCCCATGGATAATGAAGTTGATAATAATGGTTCCTATTGAATTGAGTAACTCAGGGAGAACTCTGAGCCTGAGGTCACAGGGTTGGGGCTGTTTGGGATTCCAGCTCAGTAGCCAGGATATTGGCATGGGTTTAGAATACACCACACACCTGTTCGCACTAGCCTAATTTTCATCGTGTATTTCTGGAAGAGTTACTATAACATCAAGAATTGTGACAAGATGACAAGGTGGATAGAATTTCCAGCTAGCCTCCTCTTACTCTGTTTTCTTCTGAACTCATGCAATTGCTTGCATTGAGGTCAGCTGTTTTAAAGTATTTACAGGAACAGATTTTTTGAGTTACAAGAATCTTTTGTGTACCTCTAAATGCCACTAACTTAATTACTTAGCATTAGATGAACAACATATACAGACATTCCCAGGCTAGCTAACTAGAACACATAAACGGATTAGCTCTTGTGACTGCAGAACAAATAATGTAACAACCAGATACTGTTAATTACACATTTCAGCACAAGGAATTTGAGGAGATGTAGCTAATGGGTTGCAAGGCTGATTATTGGCTCAATAAACACATCAGAAGTGTTGACACCTAGAGACCAGTGAACTGGTAAATTGAAGATGACCTGGTTTTTCCCAATCTCTGGTCATTTTCTCAGCCACATACAATTTAATGGGCTGCTGCTGTTAGTAGGTTCTGCCTTTCTAGGACAAGTGCTGGTTTTCATTTGCTGGTTTTTAGCAACTCAAAAGAAAGACATGGTAAAGGCTTTTTTAAGCTGTTGATAGAATATGATCACAAGCTGTGATGTTGATCCTGTCACTGTTGGGAGATGCTCCCTCCTATTTACTCTATTTCATGTCATAGTGGCAGGCTCGAAGAACTTCAAGAATTCTTTTGCAGCCAATGAGAAGATATTAAAATGTTAACAGTAGAAGGAATAAAATGTTCATCTAAGATGGAGAGCTCTAAACTTACAGTGTTTTTCCTTTGCTGTGCTTTTTCAGAAGTCTTTTCCAGTGTTTTTTGCCAGTGTGTTCCCTTGATTTCTCCCGTCCTCACTCTCACATGACCTTCCCCTTCCTGAGGTGCTTCGTATTTTCTTTTTCAGAACATTCATAATAATTTCCTTGTCTCATTCCTGTCTCTTTGCTTACATTCTTTTCCTGCTCCTGAGACCTTTAAACTCTTTATCTTATCAAAATTAGCTCCCTATTTTTTTTCCATTTCAAATGAACTCCAAGCCATTTATCAGTTGAAACCCACAGCCATGTGTTCACCCATGGCCACTGGTGGCAAGTCTTGGGCTGGTGGAGGGACCTAGCAAAAAGCAAAAGCTGGAAATTCATTGTTGGAGGAGAAGGAATTTGAGAAAGGCCTCCTTTATGTTCTTTGTTCACTCAGGTGCTGCAGACTTCGTATTTTGATATCTTATTATCTCATCTGTGAAAAAGTTACCGTGGACTGTTACCTTGACAGGCTGGGTAAACACATGGAGAAGAATTCAGCAATTACCCAACTACTGTATCCTGATAGAGACCTTAATGAATATGAGAAAGGAATTTTCCTTGTTAAATGATAGAGATCTGTAAGTCCTCTCAGAATACGTATTGCCTAAAATCCTGTAATACTTAACCAGTAAAAAAGGGAAACATGTGCGATAACATCTTCCCAGCTGTTGTCCTGCAAAGCGTATCAGAAAGTAAGCCTTATCCCAGACTAACTCATGGAAAAGTAGGAGCTGATTTAAAGTAAAAATCTAAGAGGCTATGTGTAGTGGCAGAAGACGTATTAGAATATACTGTAGCATACATTTATGAACTTAATGTGAATAAAATGGCAGGCTCAGAGTGAAGTCATGTATAGAAGGATGCATATTCTTTTCATTATGACTATGCCTGCATTAAAATAGTAGATGACAAAAACAAAGGGTATGTTCATTATTTCTGTCTTACCTTGCAATGTCAAAATTTCCTAAAAGGCCTGAACCTAAGCATAAAGGAGGTAATTGACACCAGCATTGGTTCCTTTACCCTTCAGTGTAGTTTTTTGAATGACATTTTTAGCCAAGGGTTCTTATTTTTAGGTAACTTACGTTGTGCTGTTTTGAAAGCATTGTCCCTGTTGTTTAGGGAGTTCCAGATAATTGCATTTTTTGCCATCTGTATTTGGCTGTAATCTTTGATAAAACTCTGTGTGTGATTTCCCTCCAGACATGGTGCACCTTCCTAGCAGTGCCTCACTGCAGAGGAAAGGTCTTTTTGCAGCCAGGTAATGATAGTTTATGTCCATTTTTGCCTGGAACTTTGTTCTGCATTAACTGAATGACTTCCATTAACATTTTTGAGTATGGTTAAAGTAAGTTTCTTATCTGGGCTTTAGAAAGAAGCTTCCAAGAGCTGCATTTTGATCAGCCTAGGAAAGTAAGGAGAGGTTTGGTTGGGCTTCATACTGCATTAGAGGTTCATGAGGTCTGAGGAGAAGAGGCCTTGTCAAAGAGTACTTACCATGGGGAGAGGACTGGCTGCTTCCATTTTTGTTGTAATCTCTCTAAAAGGAGAAATTGCACCTAGATCTTGTGGACTGTGTGACTCTTGTGAGTCCATTAGGATAAAGTTCACAGTGAGCAAAGAAATGAAACACAATGGCAATTTTCAAAAGACAAAATGATGTTACTGGTGCCTCAGAGTGAATACCTGTAAAGGTGCTGTCTTCAATGAAGAGAACTTGTTGTATGCATTAGTCTTCATAACTCTGCTATTTCATGCTCTCATGAGTTTTTATCTTACATTAACACTCCCACCTACTGAGAGAAAGGTGAACTCTGGAAAAGTCAGGGAAATGGACCACAGTGCTAATCTGCACCAAAAATCTGAGTTTTTTTCAGTAGGATTCCTCTGACTGCTGGGCCCAGTTTGATGCCACCACAGTAGAAGCTTCAGGCTCTCTCCTATTCCTAACCATCCATGTTTCAAATGTGGTTTTAGGGAATGCTAAGGGTGCATTGCAGTCACATGCTGTCTACATTTAATTGTAGAGAATTGCTGGCTGAAAGCCAACTGCATGAATCTAAGTCTCAGTGGAGAAGATGTGACTATTTTGTACCTCAAAGCAGAATTTCAATTCTCTTCATCAGATCAGCTATCTGATCTGTCTGGCTCTTGTTAGTTACTCACAGTTCTTTTGGGGAATCTGCACTTTATGGTGTACTGTGTTTGAAGAAGGTATGTTTGACATAAAGTATCTTGTACAGCAGCAGGGGAAGGAGGAAATTACATAATTTAGAATTTGCATAAATAATATTACTTAATAATTACTTTCTCCTATTAGTAAATAAAGCACACTTTTAAGAGCATGAGACTTTTTTTGTAGGGACTCATCTTCATTCTTAATATCCTGCAGTATTTGTGTGCTTTGTCTGTCCCGGTCAGAGCTGGTTTTGTAGGTTGCTGGAAAAGAAACCAGAACTACCTCCTTTTGGCACTGACTTTTAAAGAAGTGTCACTTATTTTACCAAGCTTTTCCTTCCTGCCTACTTGACCAGACAGACTGTGACTGAATGAAACCACCACAGCTGTAGAAAAAAAACTTTCTGATGACTAAATTATTGTATGGTACTCTTAAATAACTACTGGGCAGCTCCACATCTGCCATACACCCCAAAGAATAAGGAGTTCAGGATGATGCCTGCCATGCCTGCCATCCTGTCTGCCTCTGGTAGCAATATCCTGTCTGTTCTCCCCTGTTCCTTCTGTCACCAGCTGTCATTTCTGAGAGTCAGTCTCACAGGGTTATTAGCTTGGTTTAATTCTCAATTCAGCCACTGAAGAGCCAGAATGGGAAATGAGAACAACATGGAACTTCACTACCTTGAAGCTTCTTATGTATTTTTGGAATTGTGGCATTGCAATGCCAGATCTCCATTTCGGTGTTTCATTTCCTGACATCTTTGCTGTCAATGCTCAGATTACAATGCTATGACTAAATATTTTTTCCCATCCTACCCTACTGCCCTTTGTGTGGGACGATGCAGGCTGGCAGAATTACACTTGTTTTCATGTTTAGCTGTAATTATCTTAAATGAACATTTTGCTTAGTCTAAGACAAAGAACAATCAGTTGCTGTCTTAGAAATGTCTCTGACAGTGAGACTCAGGCACTGGCTGTCATTTTTCTTTAAGAAGTTGTCAAGGAAAAACTTGTGCCAGAGCTGCAGAGTATATCTTTCTGCATCTTTCTTTTAAAATGTGCTCATTTTAAAATGTGATGCAAACTGCATCCCAAATTCAGTATCATTTGGAGAAAACCTAAAACGGTAAGTTGTTTTCATATAAAGCCATGAAACTGTTGAGGTCTCCAGGTTGTGACTGGATAAAAAGAAATGGTTTGGAAACACATTTCCACTTCATTTAGAATGTCAGTGAAAATCTCCTGCCTCCGATTGTTCTCCATTCAGCAATTTCCAATGGCTTTCTGGGTTGTTATGATTTTGACATGACCATGAAAGGTCCTCAGAGAAAAGTCAAACTTTCCCTCACACCGGGGGCCTGGATATTCCTATTTCTTTTTATGCTGTGGCCTGTCTGCATGCTTGTTTGTCATTCTCCCTCCTGTTTCACCTGCACTCTACATTGTTTCATCCATTGAACAGTCTGTGCAACTTGGAAAAAGAGAGGTTCCTGTACCTTACACCTTTCCTCAGAGTATCCATCTGACCCAAATTGCAGTACTTGGGTGCAAAGCAAAGAGGCATTTTTATCACTGCCAGCTGCAGCCCCCAGAAAAATGTAATATTCAACAATTAACAGTGTATAGTGAACAAATGAAGCAGACACCTCTATCCTCAGCAGCTGATTTTAGGAGCAAAGGTGATTTTTATAGTTCATGAAAAGTTGGTAACTCCTGTCAACAAATGCAGTGCATTTTATTCCTATCAGAAATTAAAAGCTTACTGGGTGTAAGACATCTTTGCTATTCTCAAAAACTCCATAAGCAAAAATATTTTCCTTCATGCCCTGCTCAGCAGGCCATGAAAGAAATATGGAGTATTCCAAGGTCTCTGTGACCATTCAACACCTGAGACTCTGTGTGAAATCCCTGCCTAGGCCAATCATGAAATAACTTTAGGTGGTTGCACACAGAAACTTAATGACAAAAAGCAAGTACAGGAGCAATCCACAAAGTCCTCCCTCCCTCTGCACTGTGGAGGCTGTAGCAGAACAATACCAGAATATTGTGAGTGCATCTAGGCACTCGCTGGCTGACCACTGCTCTCCTACTTTAAAGCTTATGTTTCAGGCTGGTTTCTGGAAATCCTCTGAGAGGGAAGAGTGCTGTGTGACAGACAAACATGGCCTTTTCACTACAAGGGGAGATAAGGGGAACTGGAAAAGTCATTTAACGTCAAACTTTGTTGTGATGTCTGCTTCACAGTTTGTGATGTTGTAAATCATGAAGCAGAAAGAAAAAATCAGCTCTATGAGAGATTGCATAGACTTAGTTTGGCCTGTGTTCTATTCTTTACACAATTCTCTGCCACATTTTGGTTGCTCCTGTTCAAGAGAATTTTTTTTTAAATTTTGCTCTGTCAGCACTCTCAGTTCAAAAACCAATCTAACAATAAATCAAGATGGTCTGTATTTGAGTGTTCTGCTGTCTTAGAGCCAGGAAGACTTTTCTCTGTCACTTCTCTTATCTTACAAAGAATGTCCTGCTCTTTCTGGAGTGACTCCAGTCAAAAGGAGTCTTTGTACAGACTGACTTTGGTCAGGACTCTTTGTTGTCTGATCAAAAAATAGAGGTGCCAGCTCAACTGAGCCCTGCTGATTTGCAGGTGATGGAAAAAGAGGGCATGCCAAGCAGGTAACAAGTGCATCTGGGTTTTATACCTGCTAGAAACAAAATATCATCAGATAAATGTAAAGGTGACTCATACAACACATGGAGCTGCTTTTTGTCTTGCTCTGAGCTCAGATACAGGTGGCGTGCAAGCAGATTTGTGTGACATGGCAGTGCTGGGTGGAGGCAGCAGTTTTGAGGCAAGAAAGCCCAGTAGTTTTCTCCCTAAGGAAAAGGAGATCCTGTTTATATGTGCGTACATGTAAACAGCAGAGAGAGTGCCCATGCAGGGATTACATGCTTCAGTAAGCCCTCTTCTCATAGCAAGAGGGAGGTCTGCCCCAGTGTCATTGGGGCATTTGCCTTGGTACTTTCTCTCATACCTTGAGAGATTTCTCTCATACTTGGTATTTTCCTCTGGTAGCCTGAGTGAGTAAATAAGAGGACTGGATGTCTTGCCTGTACTGCTATGTTCTTGAAGAGACAGGTGTTGGTTGCTGAGGCGTGGCTTGAAGGAGATGATGATAGGAGTTGTGTCTGATGACAGCTCTAAAATGGGCGTATGTAACTCCAGGTAAAAGCGTCAGGCTCTGAGGTCACCTGAAAGGTCTTGGCAATTAGGCTATCGATTTTATTTTTGACGTGACATAAATATAGATCTGATATGATTTGTGAATGTACACTGTCCCGTAAAAGTGGAAGAATAAGTGTTAGCCTTATAATATTTCATTTTGATTTGGGAAGTCTGAAATATTAATGTTTCTAGGTTCATTTAAGGTACCTATTTGACAATTCCTCTTCATGCAGCACTGGTAATGGGAGCTGTTTTGCAAATGTTTCTAACCCATTTAATTCTACATAGCACCCAATTTGTTAGCAGAGAATTTTGTAGTTATATAGGCATACTGTTTGTGGTGTGCAGCCTAATGCAGTTAAACATTTATTTTTAACTTCACATAAAGACAGAATATAAAAGGGTTAAATAACAAATACTTAACTGAGAGTGAAATGAAAGTTGATACTTGCTTGTCCTAGGCTGGAGCATTATGAGCTAGAAGTTCAGAATGAAATGAGAAATTATAATATAACAGAAGTAGTATGTGGTTAAGAGATAAAGGCCAGGCAGCTAAACTATCTGAATTACAGTATTTAATATCTTGTCTTGGCATAACTCCAATGCCTGTTATGTGTTTTGGTGCCAATTGTTCATACCTGTTCACTTTAAGTCTATTCCCCTCAGTTTTGGAATATTTTCCTCTTCTCCCATTTAGCTAAAGTCACATGTAAATACTAAACATGAAACTCAGGACAGCTGTAATGGTATTCCTGGTGATTCAATAGATAGCACAGCTTTCAAACACTGATACCCAAGGCTAGAATTTGCAACTAAATCTGCTAATTAGGTTAAGAGCTAAATACCAGTAGGTGCCTATCTGCATCCTTAGGCACCTAAGTGCCTTTAAAATATAGCCCCATAGCCACTCTTTTATTTGTAGAACAGCAATGATAATCATTCCTTACTTTGCAATTATCCTAGGAAGAGAAGACCATGAAGTGTCTCAACAGCACTATAAAAGGGGCCAGAAATGAGAGGATCCTTCCTGTCTCAATCTCTTTTGCTCCTGGTTAAGGCAGCCTGTCGTGCTGACTTACTGGTGTCTGCACTAAGGGCTCTGCTCCTGGCAAAGCACCCCTTCAGCTTGTTCAGAGTGTAATACATAAGACATGGTGTCAAGGTTCAGGGAAGCCTATGGAAGGAGCATGCTGTATTTTGCACTGCATGTTTCAAATTGTCAGTATTTCTTGCTTTCTTATAAGCCACTATTTTTACATGAGTTGAGGTGGAAAAATTGCAAATCTAACTATTGCTCTTAAACCAACTGTGGTTAGAGATGTGTTTGTACCGTGCTGGTTGTATGGAGAGGCATTGGGGTTTCCTTTGTTCTCTTACTGATGCCATGACACTGACTATGGCCAGTACTGTGCTTTCTGTCCCATTCGTGTTTCGCTGTCCAGAGACACAGGTTCTGTGTGTTTAATGACTCTCGGCAGGGGGGAAACTGTGAGAAATATCTGCTTTTCAGTTGACTCTTTCGGAACCAGAAGAAACTAGCCCAGCAACTCACTGTATGAAAGAAATAGTGCTTAAAATGAAGCTAAATGGGTAATGTCACCTACATGAAAAAAAGTAAAAGTGTTGTAAGAAGAAGTCGCAAAGGATTTTTAAATGTGTCCCTGTCAATGGCTCATATGGGAGCATTGAATTTATAAAGGAAATACATTTAGACGGCCGATTTTTATACTGGCTGTATGAAATTAATGGATTATTTTAAGGAGAAATGAAACTAAATTCTTCTTGTTATTCTGTTATAGATCTAAAAGTACTGTTTTGAAGATTTTATTTGCCTCAGATTAATTTTAGCATAATTTGTGTCTGGAAACAGAATATTTTTAATAGCCCAGCTGAAAAGCAGTTGTGTTTAAACTATGGGAAATAAATTCTTTTTCTTCCCTAGTCATTAGGTCTTTTTTTTAAAAAAAAATGTTATTTTGATGATTTAATCAAATAATTTGAATTTGGTTGTTAGATCACTGGCCTTCTTTTATATATGGAGGGAACCAGTACAGGTTAAGATAACTTTATGAAAGATTTTGTAATTATTTTAATTACAGCAGCTGTGTTGTAAGTTGCAGGGAAGAGGTGGTGCAATTACGGATTTACATGCCCACATCTGCATTTTAGAAAATACTTCTGCACGTGAGTAGTTTGATTATTACAATTAATATAAATCATATTCAAGATTTTTAAAAGCTGATTTTAAACTTCAAAGTAGGAGTGAATTTTTTCAAAGTTTCCCAGCAGCAGCTGTATAGTTGAAAGAAATACAAAGATTTTTAGTTTGTGAGGTCCAAATGAAATTCATAATTAAAAAAAGAATACTATGTGAAAAGATGACCAAGGTGCCTATTGTCTTCCAAAACACCCAGGAAGAAAACTATTTCCCAGTGGTTTGCAGATTATGAACGTGAGAAGTAGGATGGGTTCCTGCATGACAGGCTGTACGTTTGAAATATGAGACGACAAATCATTTTGTTAAACTGATTAGTTAGCAAAACCTGGGAAATAAGTTTAAAAGTGCATGTAAAAAAATGCAGTCTAGAAGTTCGCCAAGTAGGTTCCTAACTGGAGAGCTTCGAGAGATGGGTGTAGGCAGGTGCAATAGGACTTGAGAGATGATATTATTCCCAGATACTGAAATGGAAGGCAGCAATGGAGAGTTGGGGCTGAGGTGGAAATAAGAAAAGGAGCCTCTTTTTTTTTTTTTTTTTTTTTTTTTTAATTTCATAAGGATTTAAGAAATACTCTAATGCTTTTCTGTCCTTAATTTGCATAATATAGTATGTGACCTACTTTGTCATAGTGGATACTTTGTCAGAAAAGTTACCTGGAAAAAGAACACTTTTATTTTAAACATAATAATTCGTTGAAAGTGCAGAGAAGCTCCTAAATGAGGACAAACAGGATGAGGCAGGACATAAATAAGGACAGACATAATAAAAAAATACATAAATTACTAGTAATGTACAGAAGGTGAATTGGGAGGGGTTTTTTCACTTTCTTCAGTATAAGAATTTAGCAACATTCATAATGCAGTGAAATCTTACAAAGAAAAATTTTTTTTCCCTTTCAAACAATGTCTGCACATTACCTAAAGATGTTCTTGAATTCAGGTGTGCAGAGAATATGGTTGAAACACAGAATGAAGTTTAGAAAATGCAAGTGGCTGGTAGTTCACTGGTATGTGGTACCATTGCTCAGTTTTCTGCAGCTCAGGATATGGCTCCTCATGCTTAACTATGTTAACTTAAGCAAACGAAGGAAACCACACGGGACACGTGCAGTATAAATGCTCTCTACTGCAAGTTTAGATCAGATTTAAAAACTCAAAGAATAAATCTCATAGTAGACTGTAACTTGTTTAGATACTGCTTTTGCTCCAGGGTGCCGGGTGTCCAGTTTGGAGGTGACTCCAGCAGTGATGCCCCTGGGTGCCAAGGGCAGTGGCCATCTCTGACTGAGGGCTGTGAGGCAAGGCTGTGGCCAGTCAAAGGGATGATGTGGCTCTGGACCAGCCTGTTGTGCCCATGGGAGAAGGGAGAGCAGGGCTCATGCCCCTTTCCCTGTGCAGCTGCACCTGGCTAGATGGATGCCTTTGGATGCATCGAATAGCTATGCATTCATTCATTCAGGCTCTGAGCTGCTTCCTAAGGCTGGATTCTAGGAGTAATTTGGCCCTTCTGTTTTCACATTCAGTGTTTCACAGTGAGTTCAGCTTTGGCTACTTCAAGGTCTCTAAAATATGGCTGGAGTTTGGCAATGGCCCTGGAAAAGCCCCTGGCTGCCTGCTCTCTGCTCGGCTCTGTGCCACATGAGCCTGACCTGTTCCACCTCTGAGTCTGCACATGAGCTTGGGTTTTTTTCTCACTAAACAGAGGGTAACCAGGCTTAAAGTAACAATTTCCAGAAAGATAGGTCAGAATCAGGGTCAGGGTCAGCCTTCATGTAAATGATTACAGCTCTATCAATTCCAGTGAGAAAGTGCCTCTCCTGAGTGGATCCCCTCATTTTGCTATGATGTTAGGCACATTTGCTATGATCTCTCTTTCTCCCCAGAGACTATTTTCCCACACATACACATATGTGTGTTCACATAAATAAAATTAGGATTGATACCTTGAATATCAAGTGACAGTGTATATCCACTCAGTTCAAGATGTAACTACTTAGAGCAGTCATTAAAGATCAGTTTGTCAGGAGTATTACCTGACTGTAACAAATTTGTCTGGGGAGATTTACAGGGTGATATCTGGTGGGGAACAGATCAGGGCAGGGTAGATACACTATTTTGAAATATGTGCTTGCCTCTGTGTATCCTTAAAGAGAATAAAGGAATTTCCTTTCCAGGGAAAAGGAAGAAAAAAAGAAAAACTATAGCTTCCAGGGAATTCAGAGTAGGAAAATTTTAAATCTGTCAGCAGTGGTCGTATTTGGAGATTTCTCAAGCAATGCATGAAATAATATTCACTGAGCTATAGAATAGCAGTATCAGGTAAAGAACATCCAGTTTGGACCTTCCAAGCTTTCAGTGCCCTGTTCTCCTTTTCAAAGCACTGCCACAAGAATTGCATACTGTTTGGAAAGTGTTTTTCCATTCTCCATTTGCAGAGTGTAGCATCACAGAAAGTAGGATTCAAAGAGCCCCCCAGATGTTATGTTGGCCACTCCTTTGCCTGGAGAGAGGATAAACTGTACTCACTTCATTCCCAACAGATGCCTGTCTAACCTATTCATAAAAACTTCTAATGAGTGAGATCCCACAGTCTCCTGGGAAAATCCATGGCAATCCTTCACGCTATTAATCCTTAATTTTTTCTCCCCCCTGCCCAAGTAGCCAAAACCTCCCCACATAATTCATTTTATGTGATGATCTGGAATGCAATTCTGTTTGCTTTTAGAAAACTGCGTGAGCCACTTGGCTGCTAGGTAATTCAGTTCCTTTGGCAGTCTCACACTTCAATCCTGCACTAGGAAATTCTTGCCAGTTCTTTGTGATTTTCATGTCTGTCTCATGGTGTCTCTTCGTGGTTTTCCTGAAGTTACAGTTACTTACTGAGACACAGATCTTCACTTTTATTGCAGAAAAGGAAAAAAAAAAAAAAAAAAAAAAAAAAATCAAGTGTTCCACACCCAGGAAAATGATTGCAAAGACTTATTAAAAAAAAAAAACAACCAACCAGAAACAAAGGATCTGGCAACGAATGTTTTCAAGTTTGCATTATAATTTTTTAGGTTTTTAAAATGCTTGGACTGCAAAGAATTAGAGGTTTTGATCCACACATGCGTGAAGGTCTGCTAGCTTGCCTGGATCTGTGCAAGCACAGCAATCATCTCAAAGAAGTAAATCCTAAACTTCATGATCTATAACTGCAAAAATATCTTGCAGCTGCTTTCAGAATCAGTAGAGTTGATTACTACAATTGACCCGTAGAATAATGGTAAATAAACTTTATAAAACCATAGTATTTGCAATGGCAGCATCATACCAATATCAAACCATAGTAAGGAATGTAGTGTTTGCCTTGAAGGAACTGAAGTGGTTCAGAAAGTTGTGTAAACAGGGAACTGCATTCCTGCAAAAAGGAAAATACTGAGGTAAAATGTTTAGATGTGGCAGATCATTTTCAGGAGGAATATCGGAGGCATTTTCTTGGTTTGTCACATTTGCATAGTTATATATGATTTTATATATATATATATACACACACACACACACACACAAAAATATATGTTTCTTCTTTTTCAGGCTTCTTCACATAGATGTTATTTTTTATGACCAAAATATGACCTCATGTAAATGTAAAAATACTGAGTAGTTATAAGGATCTATGTCTTAAAAAAAATATTCAAGATTTTATAGATTTGCATTAAAGTGGATTTACTTGTTTGGAAGAGTTTTGCAAATTCCTTCAGAAAATAGCATTAAAGAAGGGATCGAGGGGAGAAAAATGCCCTCATTTTGCATATTATTAACACATACCAGATGTGTCTTTTACAGAATAGAATATGAGATGTGACTGAGTGAGATTTCGTAACAGACCTGTAACTTTTCAAGTCAGTGAAACATTAAATGCTCTGTGTATTTTGTCTTGTAGATTGCTACGATGCTGAAAACAGGTTTGAGGTTTTTTTCTCCTTCTCTTGCCCCAAATCAGAATACATCTGGTGTTTGTTGTCTTTCTGTAAATGATGGCTGGACTTAGTGGTTTTGACCCTGGTTCATTTTGATTAAGCTTGTTAATGTTTTATGGGTTTAGTATCTGTTTTACAACATTTCCATTACTGTGTATTTTATTAAGGTTCAAGTGGTTTGTATTTTTATGGTTGCATCTGGTCTGCATAAACTCTGCTTCAGTTTAAAAAGCTGCTTGTCTCAATACTGGGCATGGGGAATTTTGAAGTACAGTGGGATGCGTGTGTGTTAATCACATGTTGGCACCTACAAAACTCTTGCTCCTGGAGTAGCTCACAATATTCTTACTGCCTGAAGTATGGAAAAGGCTGTGTGTCCCTGTTCATTCCTTTGTGTTTGTTCATGCTTGCCTGTGTATGTTTCACATTGCCATACCTTCAGTATTTTACGATGTTTGCCTTCAAAACAAGAGTAGTTTCTCTTGAAAGGTGGTTCATAATGCTGTTGGGATTTACATGATTCAAGTAAATTATTGGACTAGTATGTATTTTATTAAGTCTTTAAGAAGAAATCCTATGTGAGTCAAGGACTCTTGAGCTTAAATACCCATGAAGTCAATATGATGTTGTTCTCTTGATAATCATACAAGTTACTAACTTGCTTTGGTGTTCAGCTGGCTGCATGTCATGTTAGCTTCTCCTGCATCTATTGTTTATGTTTAAAAAGAAAAAAAAAAAAGGATGCTTTCTTATTTTAGTCCCATAGATTCTTATATTTCTGTAAAGTAAAATAGGCAAACATCAAAGCAAATTTAAATAGTACTGTATTAAATAACTAGTTTCTGAGACTGTAAATGCATTGAAAATAATATTTCCCAAGTCTTTCTTGATTTTATTATCATACTCCTTTTAAAGTGTTTGTTCTGGAGCCCTGAGAATTTGATGGAGTCATTACCTGATTTTCTTTAAAGGTATTTGCTTTGTAAAGCATTTGCTGAAGGACTGAAATACTAATGCAGTAGGATGAGTTCGCAGGAGTGCACTGTCACTGAACACAGTGAAACATGCAGCAATCCCATTTCAATTCTTTTCCCTAAAATCTGATCATATACCTGAGAATGCAGTCATGATTCTGCTGTGAATTGGGATGTAGACTCCTCATGAACTGCTGTGTCTGAACTTTGCATCCTTTGCTTGGCTGTATCATGGCTCCTGTGCATCAAAACCAGCTGTTCTGCTCCAGCATTTCAAAGAGATTATTGTTCAAATCTTGTTCCTGCTAAAGTGCTCTTAAAAATTATGTCTTACTCTTAGTGTACCTCACAACTCCACTGCAATTCTAGGTTTTAATTTCTTTTTTTTTTTTTCCTTCTGCTCTTCCAGCGCTGACTGCCTGTCTGTACCATTAGTCCTACTCCATTTCTCCTACAGGACAAATTTTAATGACTTGAGAGTATTCCAGCATACCAGAGGTATATGAGAAGATACATGAACATCTTTATTTTGTGAATACAAAGTTTTCACAAACTGTAAGATGGGTCTAAAACATATTCAATGGTGCTGATAAAGAAATTAGACTAATAGGGCTGGCTCTCTGGTGGGTTTTAATTTCTACTTTATTTCTTTCTTCACAGCAGTCAGCGATTTAAAGACAGTCTGTCAGCAAAATTCTATCAGCTTCACAACTCAAAAAAAGGACAAAAATACAGATTAATTTCCTGGTGTCCGTCTGTGGTCTGTGGAGTTTTAGAGAACTCGGTTTCTCATGTGCTTAGCCAGAGCAGTGAGACTGTGAGGGGACAGCAAGAGTATTTTTGCAGCACAAGGCATGGCAGTTCATTTATGTGCACCTGTGCTTTGAAAAAAGTAAGTTAATGTCTGCAAAATTTCAGTCTTATTGCTACAGAACAGCTCTGCCAATGAAAAAGCAAAATGAAAGCTAAATAAATACATGCTCCTTGAAGAGTTCTATCAGTGTAATCCAGTCTCAGCTGGATGTAGCTCCATTCCCCATCACTCTCTGGGCCCAGACATCCAGCCAGTCTTTTACCCAGTGAACAGTGTGTGTCCCTGTCCAAGCCATGAGGAAGATGCTGTGGAAAAGTGTCAAAGACTTCCCTAAAGTCCAGACAGACACATCCACTGAGGGGGTCACTCTGTCCTAGGAGACCAGGTGGGTCAAGCAGGACCTGCCTGTCACAAACCCTGGCTGGCTGGGCTGATGCCCTGGTTGTCCAGCATGTGTTCATGATGGCACTCAAGAGGATTTGCTCCATGACCTTTCCTGGTACTGAGGTCAGGCTGACAGATCTGGAGTTGCCTGGATCCTCTTTCCAGCCCTTCTTACTTGTCACACTTCCCTTCACCTGGGACCTTCCCAGTGAGCCAGCACAGCTGGAAATAATGGAAAGTGGCTCCATGAGCACTGCCACCAGCTCCCTCAGTACCCTTGGGTGGATCCCATCTGGCCCCATGGACTTGTGCAGCACTGATCAAATATTTCCCTCTGGATTATTTATTTGAGCTTCATTCTGCTCCCTGTCCCTGTCTTCCAGCTCAGGTGGCTGGGTGCCCAGAGAACAACTGGTCTTACTATTCTGAGGCAGAAAAGACATTTTCCTCATTCTTTGTCACTATAGGACAGTAAAGGATGAAGATTCTTCCTGTCCCTTCTTTTGTTGCTAATGCATTAATAGAAATAGTTTTTTGTTGTCTGTGGAAATAAGACATTAAGTTCTAGCTGGGCTGGACTGTTTCCCTCTGTGTTGAATTTCCAGCATCTGGTAAGTTTAAGGTCTCTATGAGAGCAATGGTAGCGATCATGAGACTTCTCCTTTTCCCAGAGAATGTTTTTGTTCTAACATTATAATATAATAGAATATTTCATCAAGCTCTTTCTCCTGGTTGGGTGTAGCAGACTCCCACCAGGATACCTGCCTTGTTGACATTGGTTGACAAAACCGTTAACACTCATCTCTGTCACTTCCATCAGTAAAATCCAGACAATCCAAACTCCCAGTCACACAGGGCTACCCCACCACCTCCCCTTCCTTGCCTGAACCCCCTGAAGAGTTTGTAGCCTCCCATTGCAGCCCTCCTGGTGTGCCAGTCATCCTACCATATCCCTGGGAGGGTAGTTCTTGTCAGAGTTTGTCTCCTGCACAGTGACTTCCAGCTCCTCCTGGTTGTTGCTCCTTGCTGTGTGTGTTGGAGTAAATGCACTCCAGGCAGGCTGTTCATCCCACCAGGTTTTTGGGGTGGAGAAGCCCTTGAAGTAGAATGTAGCATTAAAGTAAAATGTTAATTAAAAACTAGTTTGAGTAAAAATATTGCATACTAAGCTTGCTTTGAACTAAGTTATACTGCATTTTATTTATTATGCTCTTAGGTCATGGGATAACATTCTATTGCCCTTCTGAGTTTTATCAGGAAATGCAGAAAAACTTCATGCAGAAGTGGTTGCATATAAACCTCAAGACACAGTGTTCTTTGACAAGAATGAATAAGAGATTCAGAAAATTTTACTGGTGCTGGAAAACGTTTTTTCAGTCTCAAGGATCTGGAAAAAAAATTGCAATGTAAAAAGAAAGACACAGCTATGAAATGCCATGTAGCTATGGACAGCATCTCGAGGCACAGTTTTTCCAGGGCAAGAAAAGGCATGTTGATCTCTAAGAGCAGGCCGTCGGCAGTGGGTTGAGCAGGACGCGGGAGCCGGAGTTCCTGCGGGAGCGGGCGCTGCAGGGCCAGGCGCGGCCGGCAGGTGGCAGCACAGGGAAACACGGCCCGCGGGCAGGGCTGGACCGCGCCGGGGATCCGGGGGGATCCGGGGGTGAGACAGGGGTGAGAGGGGGGACCCAGTGCTGATCTTGGGATGATCCGGGTGCAAGACAAGTGGGATCAAGAACTGAGGCAAGGGTAAGGACAGGTGTGATTCAGGGAGTGATCAAGGGGTGAGCCAGCTTATGAGACAGAGGTGACACAGCGAGGGGAGGGATGGCCCAGAGCCTGCCTGTCCTGCCGGTCCTGCCTTCTAGACACAGCCTCGGTCTCCAAAAGACTTCACTGTATTACTGTAAACACCGCGTTCTGTGGAAGTTTACAAAAAGTTTATATCTGAGTATATTTACACAAGTGTTTGTCTGCAAAACTTCCAATGTTCTGGTAGTTGTATGGTATGAAGAATTGTGAATTCAGATGTCCTGCTGGAAGAAATCCCTACAGCAAAGTGGAGGAGTATTAATTGTAATTGGGGCTGTCAGTTTATGTGCAGTTCAGAAAAGAAGTAAAACCTTGCAGCTGGTTCTCCCTGCACAGATCTTTGTTAATATTTGGTGATCCAGAGTGAGAAATTGCAAATAACTTACATGCTGTGAACATATTTGGTGTTGCTTTTTCCTTAGTGTTGTGTGCCATGGGGATATGTGTGTGTGTGTTCCCAGAAGAGGAGCAAGGAGGAGTGACTTTAGGAGGTTTAATTTTCATCTTTATCTTAAAATCTGCTTTAGTACCATCTGCAGCTTAGGGAGCATCTGCAGCACTGTCCTTGTTCCACATACTTATGGTGTCGTTCTGCATACTTTAGGGTGTTCTCTCCCTCAAACTTTTGTTCTCATTAAAGAAGACACGGGATTGAAACCATGAGTGTGTGCCTTTTCATGGGGTGTGCATATGCAGTTATTTATACTGCACTGGTGATTTATGCTGTTGCTAGACATGCCATTTCACAGTTCCATTTAAAAATTGTGAACAGGATTTGAGGCATAGACAAAAAAATTACCAGTGACCCATCAAGATGAAGAGGTTAAGGGGGAACATCATTGCTTCTATGATTCTGTTTTCTTTTTGAATTTGTCTTTCATTTTATTTTGACGTGGATAGTTTAAAAACAAGTGGTATGCATTTAAAATTAAAAGAACTCTGCCAGAGGTGAACTAAATACTCAGAAATATGCAGCAATTTGTTTAAACCTTAGTCTGCATGTCTAGCCTTCTGCTAGTTGGCTGGTAATTTTTCTGTATTGCTTTAAAAGAAAAAAAAATAAAAAAGAAAAGAAAAAGAAAAACAGTAGGACAGTAGGAAACTTTCCTTATTGTATCTATACAGCTATAGATATCTGTAGAGCTCTGTGAGTTTTTTGTGGATATTTGATGATATTTGATTGGTGTAGTACAAGTTTATGCCCTGGTGAATTCTTGCTTACTGCGAGTTCAGTGTTAGAAGATTTTAGAAGCTTAACATGATGTATTTGTGGGGTAAATAGATTGAGACAGGTACCAAACCCCCTCTGTTTCACTTAACACACGCTCAGCTTCTGCATGTATTAATTAACACTTGCATTGATTGTGCCAGTGTTGTTCCAGAGATTTTAAAATGCATGGTATTCTTTTTCACAGCTTAAATCATATAGAAAATATTTTTTCACAACTTCATTCAGTTCTAAGGACATAGAATGAAGTTGCTTGATTTTAATTGACCTCAATTTAAAATTGTGTTTATTGAGTCGATTTTTAAAAGTGATTATCCTGTGCTTCAGACAGAGCGTATTGTTAAAGCACTTTTAAAAAGGAGTATCCCTCGATAATTAAAACCCTCCCCTGCAGCTGGGTGGCCGTGTTCTTGCTGTGGTGACACAGGCAGGGCTTGGCCTTGCCATCACACAGCACATTCTCATCCTGCAGTGCATGGTGTGGGTGAGCAGCACAAATCTGTACTCCTTGCAGGCCAGTGCTTTTGTGGTGTTAATTTGAAATACCATCTCTTAGTTTATTATCCATATGGAACTGGCACTCTTGAAATCTAGAAGCGAAGAAACCAGAAGTGGAAGTTGAGAAATTCCATTGACCCAGTTAACTGTAATTGCAGAGTTGGAACTGGGGCCAAGAAGTTTGAGTTCTGCATGTAACGTTTCAGTGCACAGCCCTGTTTGAATGGCATTACCTCATCTCACGTCCATTTGGGAAAAGAGTTCCAAATCCCACAACAGCTCTAAGTTATCCAAGGTCATTGTATGACCAGAATGGGGGGAATTCTTTTGACGTTTTAGTTACAAGGGGATGCTTAAAACTCTGTTTGATGTAGCACTGCATCTGTTATGGTTAGTTTCATTGGGGTAAAATGTGTTTGTCAGACAATTCTTCTGCTTTGCCTTTCTCACGTGTTCCATGTGTCAGCTGGAAGTGAGTGATCACAGTGTCAGGAAGAAGGAAAGTATAAATATTTCTAAGGTGCTTTGTAAAATACTGGCTTTCTGTGAGCAAATGGCATCAATTGGAACAAATGACATACTGCTTCCAATGATGTAATCCAGAAAGTCTGAATTGCTTTTAATGCTTCCAGCCCAAATAAATTCCTTTTCTCTTGAGTTCTGCCCAGTAATCAGCTTTAATATTGCAAGCAGCAGGCTTGATCTGTGCTTATTCCTCCTTTTTGAAAATTTTATGATAGAAAAGGCAGGAGTATTAATATATCAGAAGAATCTGAAGGTAGGGACTTTTTTATAATTGCTGAGTGAGCTGCAGCACTGTTCTTTTTTTTATGGGCATGTTTTTATTATGCTGTAAGTAGTGACAGGGATAATAGGCTAAGTTATCAAAAAATTAAGTTATTAATTAAGTTAAAATTGAGTGAAGTTAGTAAAAAAATTTAAGCTGGGAGTGAGTTTTGGGTTTTTTTAATCAAAATCCATTTTTGTATATGTAGATGTAAACATTAGTGCAATGAAATGAGGCAGTGAAATAATGTATTGAGTAAAATCTACATGGATATACAGATGTGGATTTTTAGTATATGTAACAGGTGACGGTGTGATTAGAAATAGAAAATATAGAATTTTTAAGTGCTTGTTAAAGCACTAGCTTGATTTTCTTGGATATTTTTTAGATCTTGAAATAATTCTCATTGCAATTAAGAAAATATCATAGTTGTGAGATCAGAATTTGGATGGATTTTTGTTTCATTTGAGGCTTTTCTGAAAATTGTTACATTCTGTTGTTTATTTAATAAATTTCTCTCAGTCTCTGGCACAAGGACCATGTCTTTTGAAATGAGTCTGTCCAGCAAAGGCTTTGAATGTCTGTCTCGATTAACATTTGTAATTTCTTGATACACACAATGCAGTATTGCTGAATTGTATCCGATTATTCATTGAAATTAACTATCCAATAATTATTGAAATTAACAATAAAATTTCCTATAAAGACTGCTGTTAACACTCCAAGGGCCTTTCTCCTACCTCCAGAGAATCAGGTAATTTACATGTGCCCATCCTGAGTCCTGTGACCCCTCAGAATGCCATTGACTGCACTAGAATATTCTGTGAAGATAGTATGTGATTACATATGACTGAAGGCAGCAGGATACAGCTGGCAAAGCATTTACTGCTTCAGGGAGAATGTGTATTTTTTGGAATTGGAAAGCAGAAGCTACCACAAACTCTTCTGTTATTTAATCTAAATTAGTAGGGTTAGGTGGTTTTTTTCCTCAAATTGAATTATATCATTTTTAAGCGCTCAGTCTACTGTTTATTACTGGGGATTTTGTTGGTTTTTTTGTTTGTTTGTTTGTGTGTTTTTTTAATGTAATAGTCTCTGGTATCTTTATCCAAAATTTGGTGTTATTTTTACAAGTGTAACTGCTTGTTGAAATACAAAAACATTATGAAAAGTTTTAAGTACACTTCCTATGTCATATACATCTACTGAACATTCTCAATGGCTTCATTGTTCCTTAAGTGTGCTTAAGTTACTTTTTCATTATTTTTATCAAAACAAAATGAAGAAATAAAGTTGTTTATTTCTTTATGTTTATCTTGAAGGCAATTGGTGGTAAAATATATAAGTAATAATACAAAAAATGCTTATAATTCTGCAGGTGATATGAAGTCTATTTCTGAAATTAGTCCAGTAGATACTGCTTTTGGGAATACTTTCTTTTGGTGTAGCTTATGAAGAAATTTATCTCAAACCTTTCTGTTTGCAGAGTATAGAAAAGCCTTCCAGTGCTCAACTTTTCAATATTTAGACAAGCTGACTAACGGAAAAAGGACTGATTGATTAGACACATCATATGATGCCATTTGAATTTCCAGTACAATGCATTTTGTTGTACAAGAGATAAAGTGGTGTGCTATAAGGCAAAATATAGGAAAACTGTTATGTTCTCACAAGAAAAAAGAGCCTTGCCTTATACTTTAAAGAATAAAAAGCGAGAACATTATCTTTGAAAATCAGTCCAGGGGAAAAATCATGGAATTTAATCCTTTTTTTCCTGAGCAGTTCCTCTTGCAGGACCTGGGTGTCTCAATGAAGTGGTGGCACTCGCTCCAGCTGTCGGTGTCCTGAGGAGGGTACGCACTGGGAACGTGCTGCCAGTTGAGCTGGCAAGGCTGGAGCTTGGTGAATCTCTGCATTTTTTATGATTTTAATTTTTTTTTTTTTAACCTACCTGTACATGTATGTAACATCAGTTTGATAAAAGAAGAGTTCACAATCTCATTCCCTCTCAACTGGCATTTCTCCCTGACATTTCCTCTAACATTATGAATAGGAGTTTCACATAGCTGCCCCTACAGCAGAAAGGGGAGAAAGGGAAAAAAAAATTACTGAAATGTTTTATCCTCCCTTGGTGGAATATGGAATTTCCTGCATTGTTCTCTGGGTGTCTGGGATAGGTCAAAGCCCTCTGTAGTTCACTAACACATTTTGCATAAATATTTGTGACAGATTTTTAAAACCTCTCTTTCCCCTTTCCCCTCCCCTCCTCCCATTTCCTAGCTGGAAACAACCAGGAGCTTTGTATCAGTGCTAAGCATTGCTCTGTTCCCTTTGGTTGCAAATATCACTATATTATGCTTTTAAATGAGTTTTTCTGCATAAAGCTTTACATTGAGTATCTCTACATAACTTGTTTTACATGTTTTTAATTTGAATGTTTCTTCCCTTTTGATCTGTGTTTGATTAAATCAGTTGTGCAAATGGCTCTGCTGGTGTCAGCAGAACCACTGGTGTGGAGTGTAATCCCTGAGGCTTGGTGGCCCACATGGTGAACTCGCATGACCTTGGAGCTTGTGGCTCTAAACTATATGAGAATGGGCACTCCTAAAACAGGAATTATACCCTCTAAGTGCCTGTGTGGCACTTGGTCTGTGACCCGGCCATCAGGTGTGCAGGGGTGGACAGGAGGTGTATCAGTAACAGCCTCTGGGCTGCTTATTGGAATACCATCCTCTACTCTGAGCTGCACATGGCTCTCTCAGATACTCTGTATGGAGGGATTGGTTTCATGGTTACGATTTTTTTTGTACCACTCCTGCTGTACTTGGACTTTCCACTTCACAGGAAGAGAGGAAGCAGTAAATGGAGTAAGTTGGTTGTAGATAGTATCTTCTTGCTGCTTAAAAGTCCCTGTGACTTAGGCAATTGGAAATATCCATTGGCTATTTTAAAAAAAAGGCTTTTAAAATTATATGGGCAATACAGTTTTGCAGAAAACAAAGCATCCTTGAATTAAACTTAGACCAAGTTGCACTTCTGAGTTTCATGTTTTGAAGCGAAAGACCAGATTTAAAAGAAAAAATGAAGATCTTTCAAGGTTTCTCTTTTCCTTATTGCTCCCTCAATTCTCTTCTTCCTCTCAAGAGATATTGATCGCCTACCTGTTTCTTTTGCTTTGTTTCAGAGTGACTCATATACTTCCCCAAAGCTAGTAGCCAGTTACCATGAGCATGAAGCTTTATTTTAACACAGTATTTGGAATTCAGTGTTACGTAATTTTTAACTAGGATTTTTCTCTTCCCTGTCAGTCTCCTAAGAGGTGATGCAGAAAAATGCTCATTGCTAAGTAATAGATGCACACAAAGGCAATTGGCACTTGGATACAACTGAGAAGCCCTTACTTGTATGAAACTGCTGTAATGTGTCACATTAATTTGTCACATAAAGTGATGATGTAGTTGTAATGTGGTGGAATCAAGCTTATTTGATCTGTAGGTGGTAGTTTGGTTTTAGGCTTAAAAAATAGTCTGTGGCTCTGGCAGGTTTGTTCTCTTACTAAATCTCCAGTCATCTGTTCTTATTTGCAGCTGTAGTGTCTCTATTTTGGATCCTTAGCAGTTCCATACCAGGCAGGCACTGAGGCCTGGTCAGCAAAGCAGATTACAGATTCTCTTCCTGGCATTGTTTCTGCCTGGCTGGGGAAATACCAAGTCACTTCTCTGCTATTCCTTTTCACTTTCCTTATAAAGGGCATAATGACAATGACTTCTACTGTCTGTAAGTGAAATACCTGTAGGTAGACATTTCTTCATTAAAGAATTTCTACACTTGAAAACAAAATATTTCAAAACACTGAAAAGAAACTCTCTGTAAAACCCTGTTTTAAGCACATGCATCTGGTCATCTGGCAGCCTGTGTCATTTGCCAACCAAATATGATTTTGGGTGATGAGCCCCAGTGTTGGACGCAGAAATTTTTTGCCTGGAGCTGTTCAGTCTACAGATGTTTGCACTGCCCTTCTGCCTCAGTGTCTCCAGTCTGGATGTAATCAGTGATCTCATTTGCACTCCAAGTCTCCAGAGAAGCGATAAACGGTACATTGCGTCCTCATCCATCTGTGTCCTCAGTGATGTAATCGAATTATTGGTCTGGTGCAGTGCAGTCCCACTGGTTGACTTGCATGGCATCAGTGTCAGGGCTGAGTACACTTCATTGCCACTGCCACGCTGGCATACCCCCATGGAAATGTTTTGCAATGTGTTCTGCATAGGTCAGCTGTGTCACAGACCGAACTGCTATGTTTTCTTTCACTTCCTGTAACATCCATGGCTCTGTTTCCTGGGCCATCTGATCTCTCTGAGCATTACTGGCAATGGGATTTTTACATGCTAGAGTGTAGCTCTTGGTGGCTGGAGTCTTGAGTAACCAGTAACTTCCATAACTAATGACTTGGGCAGCTAGTAAATGCAAAGTTCGTGAAAGGCTGATCTGTTTCCCTGAAACATCTTTTCAGTGCCTGAATAGTCAGTATTGACATCAGCCAAAAGCCTGATGGATTTTTGAGACAGAATTTTGCAATGCAAACAGTACACCTGTTGCTTCATAGTCCAGACCTATGAAGGTGGTGTTTCATAGCCATTCCTTTGTACCACGTGGGAGAATGAAATGCTATAGCAGATCCATAACAGTGCAACATAGTACTGTGTAATGCTTTTATGGAGATTAGGAGTGGGAGGTCATTCAGAGAACTGCTCAAAACTCACCTGAGCCCTGTTTGCCCCGTTCAGGATTTACCTTAAGATCACAGACATTTCAGTGTAAACTATCTGATGGTGTTGTGAGACAGCTAATAGATATTATGAACAAAATATGGTCCTTCATTATACCATCCCCTGTCCTGCCCTACCTGATAAAGATTTCTGATGGAGATATGCTGCTCTAGAAACACTCTCCAGCTTGGAAGCAGGTGCATTATATCTGCAACACGATAGTTACAATCATGGGGAAATGTCCCTGTGGTCTTGACCTTCTTTGACACCCCCTGAAATGGTCATTTCAGGCTGCAAATGGCAAATGCTGGAACAGTTGGAGTTTACTGGAAAATGCAGTTAGAGAGACAGTGTCTGTTGAGTGTTTGTTTCAGACAAATATCAGTGTAAATGGACACTGGAAGGAACATTCTGTGAGGGATCAGCATTCTGTATCTCTAGATCTTGTTAGTTCTCAGAAAGGTGGCCATGGGCTGTGGGCTGGCAGAATTGACAGGCAAAAGCATAAAAACTAAGTTCACACTTCCTTTGCTTAAGTGGATCATGCCTGTGATTCCTAAATGTGAATCAGAAACCTTGCCAAAATTTGGGAGTGTCTGAATGCAATATGTAATAGCATAATACCTGTCATGGTGTGACTCGGGTTTGCCAATTTTAATATATTTAATTTCTCTTGGGGATCGAATTTAGGAGTAAAGACAAAGCAGGCTTAAAACTTAAGAAGGGTATAATAAGAAATTTATTAATAACACAAAACAATTCAGAATGAGATTTCCAGATTATTCCCTCCTCCCCCTTTCATCATACTAGCAACATACAGAGAACACTTCAGTCAGTTATCTACTTAAATAATCATTTCAGTTTACTCTAGAGAGAAAAGTCCCTTCTTTTAGTTTAGGCTTAGAGGGTGTCTCACTCTTAAAACGTGCATCCGCTCGGAAACCTACAAATTATGATTTTTCTTCCTCCCATTCTCACAGTCCTTCCAGAGCTGTATTACGGGTTGCTGAAACACATGGGGTGTCATTTCAAAGGCAGGCTGCTGAGAACACAAAAGTCTCTTTATCTCGTTCTTCACCAAATGTCTCTCTTCAATATTCCAGTCCTAAAAACAGAGAGAGCTTCATTTCCCGAGGCAAAAAAGGTCTTCATCTCAAGCACCTAACCTCCCCAAGTATATTCCCCAGTTTAAAGGAATTTAAGTAAAGTCACAATCCCCTAAAGCCCACAAAAAAAAGGTTTTCAGCTACTTATCAGTGGCAACTTTTCAATCTCTCCTTCCATGAGAACTTTGTCTTCATTCCGCTGACTTCTGTAATTCTTCTTACTTTATTCTTTTTGTTCAGGGAAGCTCAGGAGATCTAGAGTCTCATCCAGGCACTGTTAAACTTGTATCCAGAAAGGTAAGGAGCCAGGCTGAAGCCACACTGGGAAAAAACACATGGCCACCAGGCCACGTGCCTGGCTGGAGCCTCTCTTCTCAGAACAGGGGGAAAGGAGAGCACCGGTAGCTCTCCCATGCCCCGCTTGGCCATGCTGCATGGAGAAGGAAAAGCCCGGCCGAGCCGTGGCTCCCCCACCGAGCCCAGCCAGGGCCAGGCCGGGCCGGGTTCTGCCTAGCCAGCCCACGTGGGGCTGCCCTTCCAGGGGCTGGGGCCAGGCCAGATCAGGCCGAGCCGGGTCCCCCCGGGGCCATCCGGGACCGGGCCCACTGGGGCCAGAGCTGCGGCTGGGCCGGGTCCACCCCGGGGCCTTCCTGGGGCCAGGCCCTCCCCCCTGCCAGGGCTTGGGCCACACTGGTGCCGGGCTGGGCCCCATGCCGGGGGCCCGGAGCCCTGCCGGCTCTTGCTCACCTCCCCGACCGGAAGGCAAAAGACCCAGCCAACCCTTTTTCCCTGTGATTTGTGAAAGTGAAACAACCTTCCAATTGGTTTCCTGGGCTGTCAATCACCAACCGAGGTCTCTGATTGGTTCCCGCAGCCTCAGGGGAGGCTCCCAGAGAGGACACTGTTCTCTTGTTTCAAGCCATGTGCTCTTCAAGAGGCTCTCTTGAAAACTGGGCTCCCCTCCCCCTCCCTGCTTCACATGTCCCCAGCACAATACCTTATACATTATACCATAAAATACTTCAATAGTAACATTGCAAAATACAATTTACTTTCTTACGGGTTCATGCAGATTGCGAAGACCAGCGTGGCGTGGAACACTTTGAAGCTGTGCTGCATTCCCCACGTCCATAGGACAGGCTTAGTAAAACTCCAGGCTGGGTTAACTGTTCCAAGGCAGCCGCAGTTAACACTCTCTGTCCTAATCTCTCGTTACAATCTGATACGGGGAGGTAACTCCCAGTTCACTTGACTTGACTGATTCATGTTGACATAGAAGATCCATAATGTTCTAATGAAAAAGAAACTACAGAACTGGCACACTGACTTCTCTGGTCAGAAGAAACAGCACGGAGAAAGTTTCCATTCAAATAGTGCACTAAATTACCCATTTCACAAATGAATTGAGAACAAAAGATGCTGATATAGATAGCTCCCACTCCTCCCTTGGAGAAAAACAGGCTCTTTTTAACACATGCAATAGTTAATTAGCTATTTTTAAAGTGTCTTTAAAAATATTAAACTGTTAGGGTTTTTGTGTTGGGAGGGATGTTGTGGATTTTTAGTGGAGGGAAGTTGGTGAAAGTTTGCCTTTGCAAAGATTACCAGTGCTTTCTCTTTATAGAAGAAGAACAGAAATTATAGTTGTATCCAACACTGAGTGAAAGGCTTGCCAAGGGCAGGAATAGTCATTTTGGGATGGGAACTTTCCTGTGACAAAACATACTTTCTGCTTTATGGCGTAGCACTGGCACAGAAAGATGTAAAGAGATGTAAAGGTTTTATTAACAGTGGTTTGAAATAACCTGTGTGACTGCCTATCGTTTTATCATTTGTGGGTAATACAGAAAGCCTGTTCTCCTGCCAGGAAAACAATGTCTTTTCTTCCCTGTGCCTCATTTCTAGAAAAGTAGTGTTTAGTGCTATACTGAAATTCAGCTAGATAACATGAGATGGCGAATCTCTGATAAAAAAGGTAGATTTTCCTCCAAATACAGCAATCTGTGAAAATCTGATTAAGCCACAAGTTCCTCATTTTCCCAGGGAAATATCCTCTTCTTTCAAAAACAGAAGATATTTTAGAGGTTTTTCTCTGCCTCCCCCTCCCCCCCCACCATCCTCACCTTCTGTGTATAAGGGCACAGGACTACATGGGAAGTGTGGTTGGGGAAGGTAAGGAACTGTGTGGAGAATATGTCCACGTGCATATGTCAGCAAGCTTTCAAATTCTAGTGAGGATGAGGCATGTTTTCATTTAAATATGCATAGGGAGTGGAATTGAGTTAGATTAGCTAGTAAGTAGTGTACTTCTGCCAGGCCTGAGACACCTAAGCTAGAACTCAGAATTTTATAGCAATTTTAATTTAATTTCTTTTTTTAATTTTAAATTTTGCTTCTAGATAAAGTGAGTTAATCCAATTCTTGTCTGTCTCAGACAGTAAACTGCTTTCTGCTCTATTAGTATGGATTAAGTACAAACTAATGCCATTAAATACATCTGAGCGGAGCAGAGGAGAAAAATTAACTAATTTTTAGGGGGTTTTCTTGGTCTTCCTGGCTTGCCTAAGTTTGACTGTATCCTTACATGCAAATTTGTAATTGTCTGTACCACAAAATACTGGTGGGACAAAGCTCAGCAGCTGTGAGTTTAAAAATGGGAGAAGCAGCTTTAGGTTTGATGACTTTCTGTAATATCTGACAGGTTTGCAATATGCCCTTGTGCAAACTCGTGATCCAAAAGGCAAACCAGGCTTTTCTGGCATGCTTCTAAAACTTCTTGAACAGAAAGGGTATTGCTTGATTTTGTTCTTTGAATTGTGCATTGGCTACAAGCCAGTGACACCAGGATTCCAGGAGCACAGTGTAAGACCCAGGGAATGTCTTCTCAAAGGTTTTCCAGTGGCTGCACAGGATTCCTGTGCTTATTTCAAACTCACAGCAAGCATATTGTAAATATATAGGACATGTAATATTAATACATATTACTTATCTATCTTTGAGGAGAAAGTACTTCAAGTATGTTGGGGGTTGGGTTTTTTGTTCTCTTGCTGTCCCAGTTTAAAGGATTTTTCCCATTATCATGCTAAGGGAGGTTGCCGGTTACGCCTAGGACCTTTTGAGGACTCTAGACAAAGGGGTAGGTGGGGACTGGCTTCCAGGGGGGGCCGGGGGGCTACTCGCTTGCTGGCCAGGATGGAGAGGAAGGACTGCTGTCTCGAGCCCACGCAGTGAGAACGCGGGGGAGCCAGGCGCTCTGTGATTGATTGTCCTGCATCTGCTCCACTCCAGCCTCCTACCTTTGAGGGCACAGCTGACCACCAGGACTGAGACGGTGAGCGGGGAGCTGTTCTGCACCCTGCTCCCACCTGAGACACAGCGCGGCCGCTGCCGCCTCCCCCCATCCCGTCTGCTCTCCGCAGCTGGGCGGGCCCTGCCACATTTTTCACCACTGGGAACAGACACAGGCAGAGTGTGTCTGCAGCTAAAGAAAGGACTGGAAATGAGTTACCTGTTCTGTTTTGTTGGTAATTTTAATAGTTGCTGTTGTTTCTACTGTACGGTTAGATATATTAGTAAAGAGCTGTTACTCCTACCTCCTTATCTCTGCCTTAGAGTTTCTGATTCAAACAATTATAATACTTGGGAGGGATAGGAATTAAATTCTCTATTTCAAAGAGGAGCTTCTGCCTTTATTGGCAGACACCTGTCATTCAAACCAGAACAAAGTATTTGCAAAACATCTTGTCATTGTTTTTAGAAAGCTAGAGTGGAGTAGTATAGTAGTAACATATTAATATCATGTCATATCATATCATAACCATATTTATATCACATATAAATGCAATATATAAATATATGTATCACTAGCAGGTACCCTGAGACTGGAGTGCGCCATGTCTGTGCCCTGCCCCTGCAGTACCACCCTGCAGGGATGTGCAGCAGCTGTTGGAAATGCCCCTCAGCCTGGAGAACTGGGACAGACCCCAATGAGGGCAGCATCTGGCTGAAATTCCAGGGAGGGTTTTAAGCTGCATGAAACACACTGGCTCCAAGAAGATCAGAGTGCTCTGTATTATCCAGCTTATGAACTTTCTAGGCATAAAGCTGTGGCCACTCCTTAGGGCCTCTCTGAGAAGGAAAACAGTCCAGTGTTATGTGATAGTCTGTAGCTATGACCATGCAGGACCTTGTGGTTACCTAGGCCAAGCACAGCATTTTATGTACTAACTTCCCCTGAAGTGATTTTTTAAATAGTTTTTTATTGTGCTGGTCAATATTCTTGGCAAAATCCACATTTAAAGAGAATTAAAGACGAGAACAGTTATCAGTGACTCCAGGCCACAAAACATTACAGAGTTATTTTAAGTACTGCAATGAGCAGGATTTGCAGAAATGAAGGATTTTAGGATTGCAGAGAAACTGCTCAGAAATCTGAATAACACAAAAGGTACATAAAGGTCACTGAGTCTTCTGTCTTATATTGTTCTTTATGTGTTCCTCTGAACACTGCACACAGGTTTTACAGGGTACATACTCAGAACTTTGTCTTACCATTTTTCTTGTACCTATGAGTGTTCTTCCTCTATAGCATCAATTATTGTTCCATGTGTTGGTCATATCCTCTTTTATTCTTTTTTTATTCTTCTTCAGTGCTAGGTGATCATATGTTTGAAGAATTGGTTTTCTCATTACAGAACTCAAGATTGTTTTGTCTTGTTGACTATATTTTTTTCCCTTAACTGGATTTTTCTTCAAGAAGCTTCTTCACATTTTCTTCATGTGCCTTTTTCAGGAGGTTTTCCATTGTCTTCTGTGGAAACAGCATTGCAGTTTGCCTTTGCTTTGAGTGAAATCCTTGAAGTGATAAATTCCTGAAATGTTATGTGTTAACACTGACTCTGGAACATTGTCCATGTAGATTGATGTGACACAAGGAGGGACAAGTGCTTGTGTTTGTTTTTGATCAGTCTGAATCCCATTTCTGTTGTGTTTAGGGAACTTTGGTTCTTAGCCCAATAATTTAATTGTAGGTAATGTCTTGATATCCTGGAAGTCCATCGAAATAACAGCCATTTCTGTAGCTGACAGTTTGGAATGAAAGTCTCTAGGGAAGAACAATTCAGCTAAATGAGAAAAAGAAGCCTTTATTTTTAAAGAATAGTATCAAACCCCACAAAGCCTACATATGCAATTTGAGTAAAGCTGGTATGTAAGATTTCAGTGAGCTTCAACTCTGTGATAAGTCTAATGAGCCTGCTTTCTTCAGCTGGGGGTGTTAGAAATAAAAGTGTTGGGTTTCTTCAAGGACCAATTTTGCATTTAATTTAGTTTGTAGCCAAATTAATTTATGTCCGAGAGGGAAAAAATAACTTTGCATATGACCTTCCTGTTCTAAGAGGGAAATTTCTTTTGGCCACAGTCAGTATTTTTAAATTCCTGAACTGTAAAAAAACCCTTTAGAAGAAGAAGAGGAAAAAAAAAACAACAAACCTTTAAAAGGAAATGAAGCATGTAGAAATAATAACAACCATACTTTATAATCTTGACTTTTCCTGCACTGACTGGACATGAATGCCTAATACATGTGTTGTTCCTCAGAGATGCTTCTTACCCTGTTTAATAAAAATCCCCATAATGTGCATTCATTGGCTAATTAGGTAACCTGCATATCCTCTGTGCTTAGCAAGCTTCTGCAAGGCCAAGCCAAGCAAATGTTCCCTTCACAAAAGTTAATCCCACAAACCCCACAGGGGGAGCCCCACCGTGCCCTGGTGTATGGCACGGCAAAATTGCATGAATGACACCCCACTAGCACCCATCTTCAACTGGATATGCAGTTGTAAGGATGCCACCTCAGTCTTCTCTCCATAGGATGAAGATGCCCAAGTCCCTGACTTTCTCTTCCTTGGCCATATTTTGTCAGGACCTCATGATTCCTTTCTCCTCCTGCATTCTCTGCTCAACTCCATCTGTCCTGTGAGCGTGACCAGGCTCAGCATTCTGGCTGAGCTTCACCAGCCTGGACAAAGGAACCATCCTGCTTTGGTGAGGACGAAGTCAGCTCAAGTTAACTTGATGCTTTAAGAAACAGAACAGCAGCTCTTTGTGTGGTTGCTTAATTGCATCCATGTTCTATGTGATGAATAACATTTCCCACTTACAGAGAAAAATTAGTAGACAAATGACCTTCTTCCTCCCAAGCTGGGGGCGGGGGAGGGAGTATGAAGATGTTGTATCTGTAAAAACAGATGTGTTATTTAAATGTTGCAAGCTAAACAAGGAATAATTAAGGTTAAACTGCTGCCATTTGAGTTCTTAAAACCACATATAAGAACAATGTCTTAGACAGAAGGATCTGATTTAAGTTCAGTTGTTACTTGCTAAACTTCCCTGACTGAATGGAAAATAATTTGGTTGGTTGTTCTTTGAGGTGGCAGGTTTAAATATCAATCTCTTCTATGCCATTTGGGTCTTGCTTTCAGTGCAATTCCTTCAAAATACCGATTCTCGACTGTCTAAATACTGAAGACTTCTACTAGAATTTTGTTTAAACCATCTGAAACCTTGGCACCATATATTAACTGCCTTTTATAGAATAATCTCATCCAGTTACAAGTCTCAATGCTGTTTTCTTCCTCTAAGTTAGAGTTTTTTAATGTCCACAGTGGCTTTATAAAGTGAACTCCTTGTGAATGCAGTGCACTTTTAAATGCTAAAACTAGAGTTCCTGAAGCTGCTCTTTCATTGGGGCAAAAATGACTGACGACTATGACGAGTAATGTGAAATCTGTCAATCTTTGAGGCATCCCCTCTTATTTCAAAGGAGTTAATGAAAGGTGATTTTACATTTCTCCCCTCTGTTTAGCATAGGAGGAGATTGAAATTTGCAATATGTAGGGCATTTTTTGTTTTCAACTTAATTCATGAAATGTAAATAATATATATTTTTATTACAATACAGTAAAATAATTTATTCCAATACACTAGTATGGAAAAAATTAAAAATATACATGGGGAGAATCCACCACCAGGAACAGCTTATTAAAGATTCTAAAAAGTGGGAAATATTTAAAAATAAAAAAACAAAGTTGCAACTGTATATATATGTGTTAGGTGTGTGATGATAATTGGTACATTTTGTCAAACAGCTTTAGGTGTTCACAATTTTGCAGAAGTAGAAAAAACCCCACAAGCTGCTAGTAAAAAAAGTTCATATTTGTAATTGTGTATTTGATCTCCAGATTGCAAAGACCCTTAGATACCCAAATTTTCTATTTATTTCCCTGGCAAAATTTCAAGCTATTTCACACTGACTCTGTGCTGTATAACAAAGGCTGAATTAAATATTGACTGGAGCTTGGAGCAGCCTGATCTAGTGGAAGTTTTTGTTGTGCATGGCAGGGCACATAACCTTTAAGGTCCCTTCCAACCCAAAGTATTCTGTTATTCTAGGAAATACTGATAATATTGGTGTATACTTGTATAGCCAGTGTCTACATTCATGTGATGGATACATAGTTCTCCATTTTCACTAGAAATACCTGTATATTGTGTTTGCTATTCTCTCTGTAAAAGATGAGCTTGAAAACATAAACCAGATAAAACTAATTTTTAGAAGTGTAGTAGTACTCCTGAATATCTGCTGAGAGCCCTGAGACAGAAATTCTGAGATCTGTGAATTCAGAGATGCATCAATTTGAAACCATGCCCCACGTAGTAAAAGCAAAGTGTTTTAGCCCATCTAGTCCTGCTCTGATGGACAAAAGGAGCCTGAAGATCCTTCTCAGTTTTTACTTTTCATGGATGGCGAAAAAGCAAGGTAAGTGGGGAATTTCTGGCCTCAACCTTGAAGAGGTGCAAGAGTATGTTCTATTTACAAGGTCAAAGGAGAAAGAAATGCATGTCACTGTTGTTCCAAGTGGGTTTATAGAGCTCTGCAAATTTGTTGGGAAAAAATGCATGATGTGTTGAAGATTTTGAGACTTCCTAATAGTTTGTGTTCTGTCTTGAATTAAGTCCTTGAAAGTGAGATTGTGTGGCATTGCTGTTCCAAGGCAGTGGTGCTGTGCTGTGTTTAGTATGGCACTGGGCTGCATTTATGTTCAAAACAAGCTCAAGTTTTGTCTCTTGAATTGTCTGAATATCAGTGTGTAAAAATGAACTTCTGAAGATTTTCAGCAGGATGAGAAAAGAAAGTAGGATCTATCCATAAAGAGTTTGTTGGTCAGGTATTCAAGCAGCTGGAAGTCTTTCTGGAGAATTGGACTGAAGGGAGACTTTTACCTGGATCTCCTGCTTCCTAGGGAAGTGTCCAAGTCGTCAGCCTGTTGAAATGCAGATCGATGAGCATGGAAGTAACCAATGAGTGATAAAGTATGCAAACTATAGCATAAACAGAAACCTGTGGTCATGGATTTGCTTGCTGGAACTGGTTTGCTTTTTAAGGCAAACTTCTGCTTTTAATAGGTGTTATTTCTGGCTTTCCAACTGTCTCTTTTTTTGGTAACTGTAATCTTACTAGGTGCATATTCCCTTCTCTCCTCATCTCCTGTGTTGTGCCAGGGGCCAGAGCATTTTTCTGATGGAGCAATCATGCATTTGCCTTGATATCACGCTGATATCCTGGAACTCTGTTTTCTGTCAGGCAAAGAGAAAGGGATAGTATTTAGTCTTTCAGGATAAGAGCCAAAGCTGAAATACCTGCCAAATAAGCCAGTCAACTGAAATGCTTCTCTTCCTTTGTACCACCCAAGAAGATAAGAGGAAAAAGAAAGTGGAAATGGGAAATAGAAGATTGGCAGTAGCCTTCAGTAGCTCATAAGGACTGTTTTTACCCTTAGAACTGTTTGTGGGTGAAGAGCAGAAGCTGTTCTTTCTTAATTGATACTGGCTTTGGCGGTGGTAATGGTCAATCACATCTGGAGAATCTTGGTACACTTTTCAATATAAGTCTGAATGTGTATTATCTAATTAAACATTCATCAAAGATTTCTTCAGAACTAATTTACTCATGTCTGTCTCCCCCCCAAATTAAAACAATGAAACCAAACAGCTAATTCAAAGTCTTCTGTAACTGAAGTGCTTAAAAACATTCCACATGTAGTTTTTTCATCCAAAAAAATACAACAAAGAAATACTTTGCTAGAGTCACTTTATGTCAGCTAATCTCACATGAGAACAAAAGCTGTTATTATTGTGAGGTCGCTGTGAAGGAGAGGTTATGACTGCAGTAAACGAGACATCAGCATTGCATGGTGGCCACTGGGTAGACAGAAGCCCTATTTATATGGCAAGCAGAAGATGGGAGAAAACAAAAGCATTCAGGGATTCCAATGGCAAAATAGATCACCAGAGCACTAAATAGCTAAACTGTCTAGCTCCTGAACAATTACAGTGATTCAGTAAGCTTGGGAGCTTTTGGTTTTGCTTTGTAGGAAGCAGAAATCAGTAGAGGATGAACAAACTTGAGTCAAGAGGAAGAAATTGAGCAAGAAGTTTTTGTCTGTGTTCCTGAAAATAGTTTGGGAGGTTCCTTCACTGATGACGAATATCAAAATGATCTGCTTACAAATCTGAGAATAAAAAGTATGCCAGACTTAAAGGAGAAATTAAAAAAATGTGTGCCTATTATGTCAGGGTTTTTATTTGGGTGTAAGATTTCATTTCAGTGAGCTTGCCCCTTGTACCGTTAGACAAGGAGCAAGGGATAGCAGGCAGCTGAGTAAGATTTGAACTATGAGTCTGAAAAAAGAAATCCAAAGAATTTAGTCTCTTAAATCTTGACTTTACCTTACTATATGTGTCAGCTTGTCTGGGTGTCGATCCTGGTTTTCAAGTGTGCAGAGTGGAGTCTCGCACCTTGCTTAAATGTGTATATGTATATACCAGGATAATAAAAGCCACAAAACAATAAAGCATTTCTGCACAAACTTGGTAAGTCAGATGAGCTTTGTAACTACATTATTGACTTCTGCTCCTTTCACACCTTGGCCTTTCTTCCAGAGGCACTACTGCAGTCTTCTAGATGCTTTAAGATATGGGCTGATGTCATGGTTTGAAGTTTGCTTTCAGAGAAGTGGCATTTCTGTTAAAATGTAATTCCTCTATTGTCCTGTACTCTGTTCCATGAGAAGGGTTTTTCCTTCCCAGACCAGTGAAGGTTTCAAGGTTCTTTCTTTCATTTCCATTCTCATTCTTCATCAGGAACTTGTGTGAGAATCAAATCCTTTGTACTAGGAATAAGAAAGTGTTGCGTTGCTGTTAGCTGATAATTGTTGTGGTCTTCACTTCCAAACAATTTCTAATTTGTTGAATCATTCTGACTTCAATTTTTTTCAGTAATTGTTGCACTGACATCAAAATGGTTTGGTCAAGCCTCATGTGGTGTTGAGAAACACTGGTCTCAGTTTCCGACTGACCGCTTTTGCTTTGGTCTAAAGAGGATTCTAAGACCTTGTCCACAAAAGAGTTTTTGTCAAAATTGCTATTCCAGGGTAATTACATGACAAAGAAAAACAAATAGGTTAATTCTCTTGAGTGTTTGATCTTACGTTAATGGGGTTTTCTGTTCAATGTAGCTTAGTTAATTTAGTTGATATAAGCTAAACACAATAAACGTAATTTTAACCTCAGCAAAACTATTTGGGCAGGCATTTGCAGAAATTTTGCTAACATTGTTCCAAGAACACCTTAAGTGATTCGTACAACTGAGAGCATAGACAGGTCTGCTTTCATCCTAGTCCCCAGGAACAAAAAGGCAAGTTATTCACTTACATTGACAGGAGCTGGATTGGACTTTACATGTTTATTTACTGTGAGTACATGGGCATAACAGTTTTGTTATGCTTCCGTCACTAAAATCTAATATTGAATTACATGGATTGAAAAAACCCATCGTAGCTAATTGTTTAAAGCTTTCTGATTTTTCCATATGCTGATACTCATTTTCTCTGAATTATTATTTGGACTGTAGTGTAGCAGTGAAAAATGTGCACTAACAAAGAAGTGAAGATGTGGGGACACACTTTCTCCAACATCTAAGAGTTAGATCTCTGATGTCCATGTTACTTTGTCTGTTTTCCTGTGCTTCCTGTAAAGATCTGCTATATTTACAACCTTAAACTGCCATGAAATTTCTTATTGAAGAAATGACACCATTCTTAGGCGAACCACTTGCATCTTCTGTCCCTTTCAATAGCAGCAACCTGTAGGAATTAGACAGAGATTGAAAATTACAGAAGTGTTTGTATCATGTAATGTAATTGAATAATTTAATGACAACCCATCAAATAGTTTCATTACGCGTCAAGTGATAGTGATCATTTGACCACATTTGATCATTTGGCTTTTGGTAAGCCACCAAAGGCCGGGGAAGGGAAATGGGTAAGGAAAACTGGTGGCATTCTTTAAAGTATTCAGCTAAGTGAAAAGGCAAACTGGAAAAGATAATGTCTATTTTTTTATCACGTTGGCCTGAATGTAATGTATATATAAATTCGTTTGGTTTATGCTTTTTTTTACATCTCATGCAGTGATGCTTTTATAATTCTGTACCATTAAACCAAAGGAATTAGGTGTTTGAATAAGAGGGGAAAAGCATGAGACTTGTCTGTTGGGAGAAAAGGGAAGGCTGGGAACAAGTAATGTGCATACAAGTTTTCCTTCTAGAAGTCCCTACCTTTTCTTTTTCCTTTTTAACATTTGGGGAAGGGGGGCTAAAATAACTTTTTATTTAAGAGTTTTAGTGGATGGATTTTATAAATCCCGTTTCTTCTGCAAAAAAAGCGTCTGGATTGCAAAAGTCCTCACAAAAATCAGTCTGACTCAGTCAATTTGTTGGTGGTGTCAAAGCAGTACAGCAGGTATGGAGATTTTATAAACCTGTATAAATTACTTCAGGGTACTAAGCAATAAGTTCCATACTTCCAGGTGGGTTGAGAGATGCTTCCCATGGGTGAGGTTTAATAGATGTAAAGCAAAATCGATGAATAGAAGGGCAGATCTAGTATTACGTTTTAAATTGTTTAAGAGTAGAACTGAAGTTGCAGTTCTGCACATTAAATTCAGTACTAAATTATTTTGGTTTGGTGTTTTCTTTGTGTATGTGTGTGGGGGGAGTTTGTTACTTCTTTCTTTGGGTTGTTTTTTGCTTGAGGTTTTTTTGTGTTGGTTTTTTATTTTTCTTTTGGAAAGATAGGGAGAAAACTCCACCTGTTTATATCCCTTTGAAAGGGCCAAAACGAAAAAAAAATCTCAACTAGTATGCATATTTTATTTTCCATAGGCAAAATGTCACTGTATTTCAAAGAGAGCAGTAAGAATCATGGTAAACCCTTCCTCTCCCCACTGGATTACGGAGTCTCGTGACTCTGTAGCTGCTGAAGCCATGGTTACCTGTGATTCCATCCAGGGCTGCATGACTGATCCCTGGTTGTGGCAGTACTACTGCCACATAAATCGTTACCTGCAAACTTCTGCCACAGTCTATCTGTGATTATTTTCTTTCTTGGGTAAAAGTTCTGGTCAGATTATTCATGGGCATTAGAACTTCCATTCTAAAATCAGTATGGATATGTAGCACTTTGCTTCATTCATGGTGTTAAGGCAACTTTTGTACCTTGGTAGCCTTAGAAATCTGCAATTGGAGTCAGCAGTCTGGTTATTCAGTGCAGTCCCTGTACCACTTCCATTTGTGACTATTTTTCCTTTTAATAAAATATCAGCTCAAGAGCTGAGGCTATTCCTTTTTCTGTGACCCAGCTTCTGTTCTGAAGAAAGGCAGTAAGTACAAGGCTGTTTCTCTACCATACAAGAGTACCAATTCTTTCCAAGATATTTTAATAGTGTAAAGAATGGCTAAACAGGGCATCCTGGGAACAGTATGTTTAATTCATTCCTTTCCCTATGTCTATCTGCATTTCTTTCTCTGAAAGACTTTCAGATTGCCTTCCTTACAGGTCAGAGAAGAGTTCAGTGTGAAAACCACTGCATGCGCTTTCAGCACTGCACTCACCGTAAGAATTTCCAGTTTGCTGTTTGTGGCTGACGTGCCCAGAAGGACACAGTTCAAGTTTTTTTACAGCCTTACTGTTGAAATTCTGGTAAGTCATTAAACTTTGGGAGGTTTTTTATTGTTTCAGAACAAGCAGGTATGACTCAGCAATGCTTTAGGATCCAAAGTGCTGAATACAAAAAGATTTATTTTTATATGCTCACCTGTTCTTTGGTACTCAGCCATCACATCTGAACAGACACATGTAGATACTTTACACAGAGATGGGTAGGAGGCTCTTCTTTCCTACTCCACTGAGCAGGAGTATCCATTAGGCTTTTCTTGAAGGTGAAAGATGTCCTGATTTCTTATCAACCACTCATTCAAATAACTTTTTTAATGCAGGCAGGAGAATGCAAGTTTATAGTATTAGGTGACCTTAGGTTGTCTCAGTTTTTCGGAGGTGGCACAGGTGACTTCATCGAAGTTCTGTGTTGCTTCAATAACCTGTCTTACCTTCACACCATCCTCATGGCTGTGGAGAGAGATGGTATCTGCCCTGCACAAGGCACTTGTACGTCCCCGTTAAGCCCTTCACCTTTTGAAAAAGAAAAACAAGCTCTGTTTTCACCTGAGAAAACTCATGGGGTATTTTGTGCATCTCAGAACATTTACCTCAGGCAAGAACAGAGTAGCAGCCATGCCCAAGTAGTCATTTTCTCTTGAAATTAGGGGTACATGCATATACTGTCCACTAAATTGCTTTGAGATTCCCTAAAAAAATACTTTGCTTTTACTTTTTCACTTCTTCTCTGAGATTTTACAGAGACTGTAACCTGTATTGGGCCTTGACTGGGGCTGTATATGATTTTCTGAGGTGTCCATTTGCATTCTGCTGGGTGGCTGAAACTGAACTCCTTCACTGCTGGTTCTCCAACATTAGCCTCCTCTCTTCTGCTGAGGAGCCAGGCAGCAACATCCAAATGCATCTGGAAAACAATGCTTTTATTTATCCTAGTAAACTAAGTGGGGCCATGATCCAGGCGACCGAGACACTGGATCTTCATCCCATGTCTTTAAATTTTAAGTGTGCACTCTAGCATAATTTGACTCCATGCAATCTCCTAAACTACACTTGAGAATATTTATTCTGCCAAAGTTCAAGCTTGTGGGCTTTAAGACCATCTGTCCTGTATGTGGGAACTTACTGAAGCACTTCTGGTCGCTGTTCTGCCAAGTTCAGATCTGAAGGGCACCTTTGTTTTCCTCACCCAGCTGCCCCTGTTGGCACAGACCTGAGCCTACTTTTCGGTGAATTCTAAAGCCAGTGGAAGATGGTGTAAGGAAGGGGCTATTCCTCCCGCCACTGCTAACTTATGCCAGTCTAAGTGCTGCCTAGCTGCTAATTGCAAAACTTATATTTCATTTAAAAAATCAGTACTGTTTAAATATTTGGATTTAGCGCTATTTATCTTTTGAATAACAAAAGAAAGCGTTTAGAAGTTTAGAAATTGCTGCATCTTTGAAACATGCCTGGCAGGTGTCCTGATAGGGATAGTCCTATCAGCAAGCAGCAGTACCACCTCTTCCTAATGAGGACTCCACAGCAAATGTGTTACCTGACAAAACCAAGGGACCTGGCTGTTCCCTGGCACTTTTAAAAGTATTATGAAATGTATAGGGGAGAAAATGAGTGTTGCTCTTTTTCATTCTGCAGGACTATTGCTTTACTAAACGTGGTGGGCTTTTCTGTTGTTTCTTTAATTGTCTGGCTAAGGACCAGGATTAGTCACTGAACCTAACTTTACTTTTGTACTACATTCATACAGGCTTCTTTAGGGTCAAGCTGACTCTGTAGGCAAGCTTTTGGTCTTGGGCCTTTGGGGAAAAGAAGTTCGCAGGAGTGTTAATTAAATCTGTACTTCCAGGCCACCTATGTGCTGGGGGTGTTTGTCTCTCCTAAAGTTTATAAATTTATTCTTTGTAGAGGGCTTGTAAGCTTTCCTGTATGTTTTCCTTTAGTTTGTATTTAGTCTAGTCACCTTATGACAGTAAATCCTATTCTGTATTTGCTGAAATATTTGAAGAAATGGGTGGTTTTGGCAAGGCAGTACTACTGCCTTCACAGTTTTGCCACAATAAAACTTCAGTCTGTGTTTTCCAGGGCTACAACTGGACTTAAAAAGGTAATACAAATGGCAATATATAACAGGTGCTTTACAGATGTTTCTGTCTTTATCATCCCCTTCCTGTTTCTTGTATGCTACCCTGGAAATAATAGAAACAGTCCTGGAAGGAGTTGTCTGCAGGTTGGATTCAGGAAATTGCCTCAGTGTTAAATATGTTGAAATTGGGTTAAATCTGATGAAGGACATCAGAGTCTCAAAAAAGTTCTGCAGTGTAAGTGCAAATCAGACAAATCTCTTATAAAGGTACACATTCCCCAGACAGATGTGTGAAATTCAGCTGCCTACAGTGCTTTGGGAACTTGTTTCAAATTCCTAATTCCAAATAGGATATATGCTAAATAAATGATAACTTGAACCAAATATGTAATATTTATCATACCATGAACCTAAACATTATTCCAGCCAGTGTTGTTAAAGCTCTCTAGAAACATTAGTGAACTTAAAATTCAGGTCCAGATTTTAGTTGAGAAAAATGCCAGAACCTATAACCACTGCAATTTATCAGGTAATTTAAGAAACAAACCCATACTGATATTTCAAAAGCAAAGGCGTTCATTGTTTAGTATTTGCATAGACAGCATCTTTCTATTGTGAACCCCTTAGCACAGGATAGGCATATTGTAATTGGGCCAGTGGAGGAGTTCTACATCAGCATCTCTCGGCATGGTTTTCGGGGTGTTGTTGGGCATTTTCCCATATCTTTAACCATATCAGTGGTTCTTTATCACATAAGCACAGTGGTGGGACACCTTGCATGGAACTCCTTGATATTCTGTAGTTGAAGACCATGCGGATAAAGTTCACAAAGTATGGCTACTGCTCCTGCAGTAATCAGCATATTCTGGCTTTCTGCTCTTCCTGGCAGTCAGACATGAATGCTTTCTGTGACATGAACTGTCTAATGCCAAAGCAAGCTTTACATTTCACTTTAGAAGTGAGCAGCATTAACTGTGAGTCTGGAGATCCCATGCAAACACCACTTCTTACAGGACAAGAAGTGCTAAGAGAGAGCATAGATCCTCATGCAGCTGGCATGGCTGTTTGAGTATGTCTCACATGCACTGACCACTGAAGATGAGCATTTGTTACTTTGGACCCCATCTAAAAGGTTTTCTTTGACCTTAGCTGGACCTTCGTTAATCAAATAATTAATAATCAGTGCAGTTACTTGGGTAAAGCAAATCTGTAAGAGGGAGTCCATGGTAAAAACTTCTTCAGATAAGGTAAAACTGCCTTATTTTCCAAACCAGTCAAACCAGGCACAGCCTCCATCAAATCTTCTGCTTGAGCTCTGCTTTATACCCATGAGACTGCATAGAGGCTGAACACCTCTGTGTCTGCTTTCACACAGAGGAGGCTGTTTGCACCGTTTTTTCTGTATATAGGTACAAGATTTGTAAAGGCTTAAACTCCAGGCTAGCAGAGTAATGCCTGCAGTGCCAATTCAGAGAGAAAGTGCTGCAGAAGTGGAGAAACAGTGATACCCTGGGGTTGGTAGAAGAAGATCGCTCAGGGGTGTGTTGAATGCTAATATTATATGAATGCTGATGACCACACCTTCCCAGGGGCAAAATCATTCGCTCAGCTAAAGGGAAAAGTTTCTGACTACAGCCTCAAAGCTGCAAAAGTAATTTGTCCAGGGATAGGTTCATTCTCGTTTGGCAGATTTTTTCAGTGCTCAGCTTGAAGAGCAAGAGAACCTAGGAGAATCAGCCTTTAGAAAAACAAAAAATAAAAGTACATAAAAGTTATAAATCGTAATGGTCTTGTAGAGACACAAATAGCAATGGGTTTGTTAGAGCTGCAAGTAGGAATGCCAATAAGTAAGATACGTTACAAATGAATGTAGGAACAGAAACATTGGTAGGGGGAAAAAAAGAGGCATAGTATTGTTTTCTATTTTACATGGATATATGATAAAAGACAAGTAGAAAATTCAAGGTAGTAGTTTTAAGAATTAAGACTTTGATTGGTCTTTACCCTATGGTGAATTTATTCAGTTGCTTGAACTGAACACTAAATGTACTTTGGGCCAGAAGATGGAACAGGAAGATCTGAAATCTGGGTTGTGGATGGGAAAGGAAAGAAACCCTTTAGCTGCCATGTGTAAAGGGATTGTAGTGCAGGAGCAGAGACATAGTGCCATGATTTCCTAAAGAGCACCTTGGCCAAATGCAAGCCTGTATTTTAGCTGGTAAAATATAAATTTAAACCTGGAAATACATGGAAAAGCCTAGAAAAGAAACCAGATTGCTGAGATCCATTATATGTAGGGAGAATTAAGAAGAAGGTATCAAATGTTGGATTGAAATGGCAGTTTGGTGTCATCACTGGAAGAGAGGAACATTGATGCCAGAAACTGGGAACAGAGTTGTTCTTTGCCATTGAGAGTCACATGAGCAGTCAGGTGTTGCATGAGATAGGGCCTAAGTAATTATGATAATATGGAACTGAAGGAAGACTGCAGGGAAAGCGTACAAAGCTACAGCTGTGAACCATCAATATAAAGATGAACAGAAATTGGGGCAGTAGATGTGGGTGCCTAGGTGTACAGGAGGAAGAATGAAGCTAAGGACGTTGTTCAATTACACCATTACCAGAAGAGAGATTTTGATGCAGAAATACAGGCAGAACAATCTTTTTGGGCATTTAAAAAAAAAAAAACTCACAGATACTAATTTAGAAATTTTTAAATTTTAGGAACATTTTTTTAATTGATTTTACTCTATTTGAAATCAGCCTTCAACTGCAGTTACAGAAACCAGTGTAAGATATTTTTCGTATAAATACCAGTTCATCAAATTTCCCTCACCTTTCAGGTGAAGACACTCTCTTTGCCTCTTTGACTCCAATTAGTTTAGTTTTTAAAGTAATTTCTGAGGCATAAGTAAAGTTTTTTCCCAAATTAATATCTTCCTTCTTTTTACCTGTCATTTAATATTTATTTAAAGAGCTATAGGCGGTACTTTTCATGCATTAAATATAATTTATTGACTAGCTTGAAGAAAAAGTACAACTTGTCCCATGAAATGTGTTATTTGCCAGTTGCTGTCTCATTAAATACTCTGGCTTGTTTCATGGTAGCTTTTTGCCACTGAACTTTTGAAAGATAACATGAAACATAACAGGAAGCAAGAGTTTGCCATTTTTTCTTTTTTTCTCCCCTCAGAAATGGAGTCTGTACTTCTGTTGGTCCAGTAAAGCAGTGTTTGTGTGGCGATATTTATAATTTAACCAGTACAAAAGTCTATCCAGCTCCTCATCCACATGTGGCCTACATGACAAATAATTACTCGTTTAAAGTCCATATTTAAAGATAAGAGAAAAATGAGTTGTGATTTTGCAATACTTCATTAAGTGGGCTATATTTTTAAAAACAAAACATCTTTCATTTATTCCATGGTTATTTTACTCTGTTCAGTGCAGGAAATTAAAATCTTAATCTTAAGGTTCATGTTTGTCAGAGAGTTCTAGGGCTCATCCTGTGCATTCTGCAATGCGCAAATTGTTTCCTATTTCCTTTTCTCCAGTAAGTCTTTGAGTGAATATTCATTGTGAGTGAATATTCATCTTATTCATAAATATGTGAGGGAAACGTCATAATAAAGGTATAATAATAAAGGGTGAAAGAAAATATTGTTCAGTTCTACTCGTACATTTGTGTAGGTATATATGATTCTGTAATACTAAGGGAAAATTAGAATGCATTTCTGAGACAGCAGATTGCTTCCAATGTGGAATAGCATTCAAAATACACACTGGTGGAGTTCCTTATATGTATTATGCCTGACAAGGTTTGAATACAGACCAGCTGGCAAGCAAACACACGTTTAGGTACCTTTTTGTGTGATGTATACAGGGTGTAGGAAACCAGCAAGGAAATTGTAAGTTAAACAGAGCTGTGGGATTCCAAACTTTCCTATGCTTTCAAAGGCTGTGACTGTAAATGTATCTATTAGAGAATTCTTCAGTTTGATTCAGGCTGAATATGTATGCCACTACCTGATACATTTGCAGTAAGAGGAGGATTAAATTCTGATCAGTGAGAAACTTCTCTATACTTACACACTTTTTCTCCCAAAGTGAAAATTTTACAGTTTTCAAAAATATTCAAACAGTTCTTTGTGATAGCCATTGCCAGGTGAGAGGCACTAAGTGAAGCCAGTATTTGAGCTGTCTGAAAAGGGGAGAGGGTTTTTAAATAACTAGTTTATACTCATTGGAACCTCATGGCTAGAAGTTTTCAGGCAGTTTAGGATGAAGTTACAGTAGCCCATAATGGCTCCCCATGAGCAAAAATGACTGTCACTAGACCTGCACTCAACATTTGCTCTTACAAGTGTTTCTAGGTATACACCAGCAGTTACCAGGATTTCCAAATAAATTTTCCTTGTGTTTGTAGACTGTTTCATCCTGTATTTAATTTATTCTGTCCACACTTTTTGTGGACACTAAAGCATCTATTAGCACTTGAGGGGAAAGTATAACAGTCATTGTTATATTAGAAATTAACCATGTGAGTTAGCTTCAGCAGTTGTAGTTGGAAGCGTAGAGACAGGTGTGAGGTGTTGGATTTTTAAGCAGCACTGGTAATAAATAATGACACAAAGCAAATTAGTGCTTGTGATAAACATCTGTGATTGTGAGAACAGTGCCCATGCCCAGTTGAAGTGAACATGGCCTGGATGGTTCTCTCTTTAGTATGGATGACTTGGAGGAACAAACGTTTTAACTGAGTGTCACTGGGAAGCTTACTTTAACTGCTAAGAATCTTATGGTTAAAAGTGGTGTCTTAGGGCTATATAGAGATTATGATTTGTTCACCTCATCAACCTCATCTGTGAGGCTGAAGCAATGTCTCAATGTAAAATCACTGCCAAGCTGAAACTGTAATAATCCTTTCAGTTGTTTCATACAGTTTTCTTGAAAGATGTAGCTTTGCCAGGACAAGCAGGGGCTGCTGCAATGTCCTAGGAGTAAAACAGTGTCTTGGCTTTTCCTGAGTGTGAAAGAGATTTTGTGTAGCAATGGGTGAAAGCTGAAAACTCATTTCAGTGTGTTTCCTACTCAGTGGCCCTGCTGTGAGTGTGGTCAGAAGTCCCTGAGATGGAGCTGATGGCTTCTCACAGCGATGGAGCGTCACTTCAGTTGTCAGTAGAGCAGCTCTGTTTTAGCAAAGAATTCTTCTGTGTGCCAGTAAGTAGGAACAAAGATCTGCGCATCAGCAGGAGCAATTGTGGTCCTGGAAGATGGACCACATATTTCTTAACCTTGCACTGTGTAACTAGTTACTAAGTGGGTAGGGGTTTGATTGCACCTGTAGCATTGCTTCCAGCCTTCCTGCTGTTTCTCCGGCACAGTGCTCTGCTGTGTGGCTGCTTTCCTCCTGCTGCTGGAGGGAAGTTTGCACTGTGCCTTTCACTTGCCTGCTTTGCCCATGACCATCTTCTGACCAGATTACTTTTGGCTTTAGAAAGGAGTAAAAATGCCAGTTGCTCATGACCAGTTCTGCAGATAGGAGATGTGCCTACAGTTAGAGGAGTTGAGGCGATGTTTGACTTCAGAACTGTTGTCTGCAATAAACCCTTGGCAGTGGCACTAAACTTTGGACATGGAGAGTGCTCTGTGATGCACAGCAAACTTTAGTAGAATAGGCTCTTTCTAAGCTGGTGTCTTGCACTCTGGTTTAAATTGTCTTCCTTATTCTCAGCAGAGGCTGGGAGATGTTACTGCAGTTTTCTGTGAAATTTTGATCAGAGGGGCTGTCTGCCTATGGAGATACTTGAGCAATTTAGGATCTCAGAAACTTTCTCCATATTGGAATGGGGGATGTGTTTGTGTGTATAGGAAAAGTCCTCGTGGTTGAAATTCTTTGATTTTATGAAAATAGAAGGACTTCTATTGAACTGTGTTTGTTCTTGGTTTGTTTGAACTATTCTTTTTAAAATTACCTAAATCCCTCCTTTCTTTATCAATCAGATGCTTTTATTTCCTGTTTTCCTTTCCCATTTGGAAGTTTCTCAGACAGTAAACACATGTTTTCAGTGCTTACAACTTGAAATGTTTGATATTATTTATGAAATAATTTTTTTTCATGGAGTCTGTTAACAATCAAGCTTTGAAAAGGCATTCTTGTCAAATAGCAGTGTTAAAAATTCTGCTTAAATTGATAGACAGATTATACTGTCTTATTGTATTTATTTCCAAATCTTCCTATAGCAAATTTTTATGATGGGAATGTAAACACACCAACAGTACATCAGAAGAGGACTTCTGATAATACATTTAAATAGTACACATTTTTCTAAGTATAACTTTGTCTGAAGTTGACTTGTCACTTATGTAAGTGGAGTTTAATAAAACTTTTGTTTTAAAAAAAGCTTCTGGAAAAACAGGGTGTATAAAGCAGCAGGTACTGCTATATCTCATTTAGATTCTGTAGTAATTCTTTCAGTCATCATAAAACTCCTTTATGTTATGTATCAACCATGCACTATTTTTTTCTTTCAAGTGGAAAGGCAATCCAAAATTGTAAACTCAAACCATAGCTATTGATCACAGTGCAGCTAGTGTCCCCAGTGTTTTTTAAAATAAGGTTATGCATAGGAGAAAAGGAAGATAAGGTGGAAAGCTAGAATTAGGTTCATGTCAGTCTTTTGTAGGTTTGCAGCATCAAAATTAATTAACCTTGACCTGTTTGTAAATAATTACATTACTCTGACTGTAGTTTAAAATGGGGCTTCAAGACAGTTCACTCCCAGGTACAGTTTCCTTCAAGTCAGGAGAGCAGACGCCACAGTAAATGTCCCAAAAAGTAGTCCTTCTAATTTCCCCATTACTTAAGGGTGATACAGGTAGGAGAATGAATTATTTTAATTATTTATTTATTAATGCAACCGTGATTTTATAAATTTAAACTGGAAAAGAGGCAACTTAGAGCCTACTGATAGTATCAGACATTAGAAAAAGCTTTGTTTGTTTAGTAAGGTCAGCTTTCTCTGTCTCTATACTGCATTGCCCATGGTATGGTCAGTTTGTCCTTTCTGGCAGCAGCTTTTATCCCGGTCAGATGTGCTGCAGGAGACTGTGGAATTTCATGCTTCTGCTGAAAGTTTCCGTTATGTTGTGCTGTCTCTAGATACTTCACTGTACTGAGCAAGGGTTTCAATTACCATTTTCATGCCATGACATCCAGATGCTGAAAATTTATTTCTGTTCATATGGAAGATGCAGTCTTGGAAAATGCTTATGAGATGGTCTCTATTACAAATTTATACAGAACCTACCAGGAGAAATAAGAATGCAGTCTCAAGAGCATGCAGGTATTAGCCTTGCTAAATGAAGGTTGAATGTGTTTCTTTTCATCTCAGGCAATATCCCTCTGTGGAAAAAGGCTGTAGAAATTAATTTGGATTAAATAAATGCATGATTTTATATATGAATAATCCTGAAAGCACATACATTTTGTTGCCATGCATTTTAGTTTTGAGAGATTTCATTATTCATCAGTAATTCTGTAGCAAGACCACCACATTCACATTGGTGGTTAACATCATATATAATGGAATATTTTCCTCAGAGCTGCAGTGTGTATTGTAGTCCTTAGTATATACATGTTAGACTCGGTTAATATTTAGTGTTTGGGAAACAATAGGAAATGGTTTCTTTGTCTTACATTTTTTTCATCCCGATTAGATTCATAGAGCAGTAGTATCTTTAAAATACCTCAGCCAAGCAGAATTGTCCGCAGTCTGAAAGGCTCATGGGTGAATACTGAATTTTGACAAGTGAGGGTGAAAAGCAACTGGCTGGTTTATCTTTATGTACACATCTGTCCATATAGGCACACACTCTCCTTTGTGGCTAGGGCTGAATGTTGTGGCAAATGCAGAGCAGCAGAGATTTGCATAGTGCAGGTGAGCAGGCTCTACTTAAAAGTTGAGAGAATTTTGTGATGCAGTCTCTGTGGTGGTTCAGTGAGAAAGCCTGAGCTGGTACCTTCTGCATACACCCAACTTGTGGATGTGGGCCACTGAGTAAATAATAAACATAAAGACCCTGTTTGGAGGGAGGAAATGATGGCTGAAAACAATCAGTATGGATTTACCAAGGTTATACTCATTGCCTTCTAGGATAAAACAGCTGGATGAGGCTGTGGATGAGGGACAGCAGTAGATATAATTTATCTTAACTTTGGCAAGAGTTTTTGGGCAATACCTACAAAGATTCTTGTGTCAATTTAGAATTTAGATGGGTGGACAAATAAATGCATAATTAGTGGTCTGGCTCAGAGGGTTGTGATTAATGGCTCATGCTCTAGCTGAGGTCTGTGGCAGAGGAAACACTACAGAATTTTTTTTTGTCCTGTGTGACACTTTCAGCAGTGCCCTGGAGGTAGAGGTGTGCTCATGAAGTTTAGATGACACTAAATTGGCGACATCAACTGATAGACCTGAGAACAGGATTGCTGCTCAGAGGGACCTAGACAGGATGGAGGGATGGGCCACCGGGAACCCTATGAAATTCTGTAGGAATAAATACAGTGTCATGTGCTTAGGAGGGAAGAATCCTCCTACAGTGATGGAGGCTGGGGAGCAGCTGTGCAGGGACAGCCCAGGGGTGTTGGCAGAGAGCTGAGCAGGAGCCAGCCCTGTGCCATGGCAGTGATGATGGCCAGCAGCATCCTGGGCTGCTGTGACATAGGCTGCGCTGACAGAAGCACAGTCAGAAGGCTGAAAGAAGAGATAATTCCTCTTACATTTGAGTTCTGCAAACCTCATCTAGAGAGTTCCAGGCAGTTTGGGACCCTTCAGTGTGAGAAAGGCATTGATAAACTGTAGAGTGTTCAGCAAAGGGCCACCACAGTGGTCAGGGAGCTACAGCTTTTTTAGGAGGGGAGGCTGAGGGAGCTGGTTCTGTTAATCCCTTTTTTAAGAAAAAGCTTTGGAAGAAAGGGGGATTTAATGACAGCCTTCCAGTTTCCAAAGGAGGTTATTGAGATGATGGAGTCCCAGCAGTGAAAAATGAGGGGATACAGAGACAATGAACATAAATTGAAACAAGAGGTTCAGACTGGATATAAGGAAGAACTATTTCATTAATTCAATCAAGCAAGCAACGGAATAAGTTGCCCAGAGTGGCTGTGGAATCCCCACATTTGAAGAATTTCAAGACCACTCAGATGAAGCTGTGGGCAACCTCATCTAAACTAATAGCTGTGCCTGCATTAAGCAGGAGGTGGGAGTTGAGACCTCCTGAGGTCCCTTCCAAACTCAGTTATACTTTGATTCTGTAATTACTGGTTGAAATGTGCACAGCTGCACACAGCTGGAAGGGAATTCTACTTTTTCATTATGTCTCTGTGCTGGGGAGATGTTGCCCGAAACCTCCTGAGTTGTTGTGTAATACACGAGCTTACCAAGAATGTTGTAACAAAGAGGTTCATGTGGCAGAGGGTTTAAACCTGGAGCCTGTTTCTACACCATAGGGCATGTTCAACACAAATACATGCCTTGGGCAAAGCTTCAGCAACTTTCTCATAGGGGAGAAAAATGGATCCTGCCTTACGATGAGGCCAAAGGGCATCCTTCCCTTCCTCTCTTCCTCCCTCTCTGAATTGCTCTCCTGATTTGTATATTTAACTTGTGCTTCCTTTTCAAAATCTGCATATTTTAGTAATTCTATATATATCTAAATTTAGAAATTAATATTTTTTTAATTTTTAAATGCAAAAATGTAGCAAACGTGCCCTTTTGCCAATGGAGAATGGAAAATACCAGCATGTTTTGTGTGTGGGATTGCTGTGATGATTCTAAATTTAGTAACGTGTATAGAATTTTGGTTTAGTTCAGATGTGCTTTCCTTAATTTTAGGTGTATTTTCTTCTCTGTCTTTAAAAGGAAAGGAGAACACCTCTTCTGGAATTCAGCTCCCATCTCTTTATCTGTTCATTGTTAAGTGGCTTTCTGTAACTAAAAGCTGACTAAAAGTGTGTTATTTAACTCTCAGCTTTTTTTTTTTTTCAAGAAAAACTGCCCCTCATATATTTCTGGTTTGATACGACACCTTAGAAGGTCTCTTTGCCTAATCATGTGCTCACTGAAACATGCAATTTGGGGTTTTTTCCTATTGCCTTCACTGAACACGATCTCAGCAATTCAGAATTAGGCACCTTCAAGTTTCCTTATCTGGGAAGCAACACAAAATACTTTTTGGACATAAATCAGGATACCCTTGATTTTTTCTGTCCAAGAAAATGAAAGCAGCAGAAAGCAACCTGCTCGGGTTACCTGGGCCAGTGCTTGTACTAGAGGATAGGAGTGAACCATGTCCAGGTAACTCATCACAGACTCATCGCAAGCTCCAGGAGGGTTGTCCAAGAAAGCATCAAATTGGCACTTTGGCAACACCAACAGACTGCTAAGCCCATTCCACTTTTCTCCACGTGTCTGTGATTAAGAAAAAACATTGATTGCACCACAGTGTCCATGTCATGTCTCCATCTCTGTGAGTCAGCCATTCAGAGGAGAATAGGCAGTGTAAAGAAGCCTGGCAGCCCAGATTTCCAGAGGTGATGGAAGAGAGAGCTTCCATGGGGCTGCATCAGCTCCTGAGGTGGAGACACTTGTTTTCACTATGGATCATCCCTGTGCAAAGATTGAGACTCAAAATGTTCCCCCCCATATTCATATAAGGCAGGAGTTTGCCAAGCAGAATGCTGAAAATGCCCTCAGTACATCTGGCTGCCCAGATGACTCTTCTGTGAGCAATTCTGATCTGAGCAGCAGATTGAATCGAGACATCTCTGAAATGGGTGGGTCACCTTTGTGTAAAACTCAACTCCTTCACATGACCAGCTGCACTGGAGAGATTTAACAGAATGCAGTAATTTTTAGATTTTATTTCCACCATTCTATATGAAAAATGTTTCTGTGAAATCAGGGAAAAGAATAAAATGCCTACAATTATGAATTTTGAAAATAATAATTTAGTAGTTTACCTTCTGAGATTTTCATTATTAAAAGCACACAGAGGTCTGATTTGCAAGATCCACCATGCAGTTTTATCTTCTGCTGGCAGAGCTGGCTATGTAAAACTGGTCCAAGAATCTCCTTCAGTGTATCCTTACACAGCAATGCCCTCTACTAATTCTGAGATTAAAAATGACATGCATTGTGATGGCATTCACAAAGGCTGGCTCAGGGACTTGGGGTGTCTCAGAAGCCCAAAAGGTTCCTCCTGAAGTCAGTAGGAACCCTGGACCTTTTTTACTCGGATGAAAATGCTTTTTGTAGTTTTATGAACTTAGGAATTCAGCTCTTAATCCTGTTCCCTTGCAGTTTAGAGGTAGGATGTGTTGCAGTTGCAAAACTCAGCAGGTAAAGTCATGAAGCTGAATCTGTGGAGAAGTAGAGCTTTTGCAGTTTGATTTAGTTTCTGGTAAGAAAAATGTGCTCACAAGGAGTCTTGGGCTGAGGTTCAGAAAGAAGTTGTAATATGTACCTTTTGCAAAAAGCTGTTCTGCAGAAGGAGAGCATAAGTATGCTCCCTCCTTTTTAATGCTTCCCTTGGGAAGCAAAATGGGGAGAGAATCCTATGTAAACCTTTCTATTAGACCTACTGATTGTAAAGCACAGCTTTAGCTCAAAATTTCAATTTGGTTCAGTCTTCTCTATATTTTGTAATTTTTAAACATTTGTGGTAATTTATTCTGCTGCAATTTGCATCTGCTTTCAGATAGCAAAGGAAAAACTTAGTTTGGCATCTGGAGGTCCATTTGGAAAAGGCATGTCCTTACCAGAGTAATTACTGGTGCAGAGTGTTGGAGTAGATCATCTTCCTTCATTTTTCATCCCAGTGTTAACAATGAGCTGATGAGTTCAGAGCCACTCAGGCAGGTTTGGTCTCTGCTGGTAGAATTGCAGTCCTATATGTGTGTCAGACCATCTTATTTTGCATTAATTTCCAAGTTTTTCTCATAGGAGTTCCAGGGAGTTCCAAGACGGAACTTTTGTACGGGGTGAAACAGGAGCTCTGGTAACTGATCTCTTCCAGGGTTAGTTGGCTCTTTCACCGCTTATGTTGGCACTGCTTGGTTTTAAAGCTTACAATTACAAAATTTTGTGTTTTTGCATGAAGAAGTGAAGTTCATTTTGGGGTTAATTGAAGCTGTATAACAATGGAAGATATTTCACCTGTTGTTACATTAAACTGTGTGCCAGCTTGTGTTTGGTCTCAGTACCCTGTACCATGTCCCTTTCATACTGATTGAGATATATTACACTCTAGTCGGAGTTTTAATACAAAGAAATGAGTACAACGAAGGTTGTTTAATATGGTTAAGACTCCAGGATGTCTTCTAATGTTACAGAAGACTAAGAAACATTGATTTTTGGAGAGTCTAACCTTATATAATTGTACTTTCTTGAAAAAGTACTTTAATCCTGCACTCCTCTGTTTCAAATGGCCATCTTTTGTCAGTGCAAGAATTAAGGACTATTTTTGTAATGTTTGACTATACTGCTCAAAACATTAGAGATTATATCTCTTGCAGAAAGGGCTGGGGCTTTCTTTGTCTCAGTAGTAAAATACTTTGTTAAATAAGAACAGTGGAGTCTGAGGAAATTTTTTTGAACATGCGGATATAAATTTTTTCCTTTGTCTTTCAAGTAAAAAAAAATTACTAAGTATCTGGGTTTTTTCTTTGTCCCAGTCATAAGCTTACGATTTCATTTCGGGCATGTAACTTTCTCCAACTGCTTGATTTGGTGTTTGAGAGTTTTGTGAAGCCTTTCAAGATTTTAAGAGGTATTTTTATACCATTTTGCTTTCCAAAATGTTGTAATTTTTGTCTTTAAACATTGGTAGCTCTGCCTAGCCCCTCCTTGTCACCTTCCTGCTACACTTTTTAATATTTCAGCCTTTGGTAAATTTGTTGGCGAAGAGAGCAGGGGGCCTGTTCTGTAGCATTGGAAATGCTGACAAGTCTGTCAACACTGGATGTGCGATTGTCCCTCGGAGCTTACATCCAAGTTTGTTGTACTGAGCAGAGAATAGAATGTGGGAGAAGTTATTCTGAGTGTGTGTGCATGTGATTGCAGTTTCCAAGGAGACCACCTTCTTTGTCTGAACATGTCCAAAATGATTGCCTAATTGATCTCATCATGTGGGACACTCTGTCTGTCTTTCTGTCTGCCTCTCTCATGCATTCTCTCCTCCACATTGTTAATCAGAAAGTAAATAATGAAAAGTTATGTTCTCACAAAGAGCCAAACAAAGCCATTAACCTGTCCAAACGAAAAGCTGGGGCTGTCCCTCAGTCAGAACCGATGGCCAGTGTGTCACCAGTGTGGATGTGAGACATGTTGTTGCATCTATTTCTCCCCAGTCTGTGCTCTAACTCGTGCATAGATGATACTGAGCACGTCTTTGAAAGAGACAGCTGTTAATGCTCCTACTGAATTTCCACTAATTATAAAATGAAAGGACTGGCTCTCTGTTCCTTCCCAAAGCTCAATAGTCTAGTTTCACTGATTAAAGAACCAACAACAAAAAATCCTCCAAAACACAAAAAGCTCATGGAAGGAGGAGACGTCAGCCAGTGCCGATGTTGAAAAGCATGCTGATGTGCCTTTTTTGTTGCTTATGGTTTTGTTAGTACTGATGATTTGCTAATGAAGGCCAAAGCTCTTTCAAATTTAGTCCCTCGACACTGAAACTGGAAATGAAGAGCTCAAGTTTAAAAACATTCCTGCTAAAGGGAGGAGAAGATTGCACAGGGCAGTAAGAATGAGGTGCTGCAGCAGAGCTGGAGGTCACTGCATACTGCAGTTCCTAGCACTCAGGACTTTGTCCATTCCCACTTTCTTGCTAAGCAAAGATTCCAATTAAGCTCAAGAAAAATTTAACCTGAACCATGGAAACACAATAGTATGGAGACAGAAACTGAAATTACATCACAGTTCAGTATGCAAAAAAGCTTATTAGAAACAAGAGTATTGAGTAAATATACCAACTACTGAAATATTTTTAACCCCCTCTGTGGTTTTATTTATTTATTTATAATTTTTATTACAGTCCTCTTCTAGAAGAGAGAACTGTAGAGAGTAGAAATGCAGTGCTTAAAGAAGAGGAACATCACTTGCATAGCATGATTTTGTTTGTTTATTTGCAGTAAGTGTCTGTAATCTCTGTGAAGGTGGGGAGAGGGTATAGTCTGTGTCAGTTTATCTACAGTGTGTCACATGGGGGGTAAATACCAGCTGGCACATGAAAAAGGTCCAGGCACGTGTAAGCCAATGGAATTTAGTGTGGACAGCTTGAGGAGAAGAGTCAGAGAATACATGGAGTTTGCAGCACCCACAGCTCCCAATTTCCCTGATGGCATTTACTGCAGAGACTATCATTAAGTCTCTTTATGAAAATGTTACCATGACTGTTAGAAGCCAGTCCCTCTCTGCTTTTCCTACAAACTGGAAAGAAGAGAGTAATTACAGAGGCTTGGATCTTGCCAGTTACTACTGCCTCCCTTCTTTCTTGAGAGCAGAGCTGTTGAGCTGGTGGATTTAATCCAGCAGAGGATTTTTGCAGTTGGACGTGACCTGAGCATGGAGGGGATACAGACTGGTCATTTATTGCATTCACACATCTTATTGACAGAGTATTTTCTCCATGTTTCATAAAGATCAAAATTTAGGCAATAAGCAGCTTGAGGACAACTTAAATGACTTAGAAGTCCAGGGCAGAGCATAGATAATGCCATACACTGAGACCATTAGGTGGGACAGAGCAGGTTGATGCAAACTGGGGTGAAGTAACAGTCATTGTCAGCACCTGGGGGTTAATTTTGTGGCCTCTTTAGGGAATGCTGTGCTGATAAAAAGATACAGTACTGTGGCTGTGAATCCTAAATGTCCATAACAAGCACTCTGGTCCTCCCTGTACAACTTTGGGGAAATTCCTGAGCTGTATTTAATTAAAGCATGATAAATGGTGTATTTGAACAAATAAATTTCTTTCCCCCTTCTGTTGCTCCCTTCTGGCCAAAGCCTGAGGTCATTTCATTTCTCTTCTGTTCTGGAAAAGTGATATGAAGAGGAGCTCATGACCTTTTAATTTGAATGTCTTATGTTTCAGCTAAGAGGGAAATCAAATTTGTAGATACACTGGATTTTTTTTTAAAATAATAACTGTTTGAACCTACTTTCATTCAATGCAAACAGCGTACTGTTGAACAGGATTCATCTATGACAGACGACTAGCTGTGAGGCAGCACTTTACAAAGTTTTCCAGAGAGACCTGTTCCCTCTGGGAATCTGACAACAGTCAGCACAATGGCAATAAGAAGCGTGCTTGCTGAGCAGCAGAGGTGCTGCTCCCACCTCATAGAAAAGCAAAGAAGTAGCTCTCACCTCCAGTGTCTGCACCTGCACCTACCTGGCCTGAATGAGAGAGGCTCCTAAGTGATATGTGCCTATATTTGCAAATGGCATGTTTGGAGTACTGCACAAACAGAACTCCTTCTATTTAACATTAGGGTCTTGAAATAAACATTATAAATATACTTTTCTGGCCTACTTGACAAAATACATCTTTCTGAGCAAAAGGTTGAGATGTGACAATTGACTTTAGCATACATTTGAAAAAAATCTCTGTATACTCTGTAGGAGATACAACTGCTTTTGAGACATGGGCCAGGTATTAGACCACCAAGTTAGAAGTGACAGCACTACACGACACAACTGCCCTTTCACATTTGCACTGAAACACTGAGCTTTCCAGACATACCTACCTGCTTGCTGCCCTTATGTAATAGCTGCCAGAAGAGACTGGCTTAAACATTTCCTCCCTCCTGTTCCCTCACCTGCCAATCACTATCTTCCTTTTTCTTAGCTCCTCCCACAGCAAATTATCAAAATATGTTGGACAAAATTATGCTCTCAAAGGGGGCTCCTGACTCACAGAAACTGTATTTATTACTATTATTATTATTATTTTATTAATTATTATTCAGCCAGAGTCCCAAATACAAACTTTTTATTTGGTGTTTCCACACTTGCCATCTTTAAATTCTTTAGTACAATATTCTGTGTCAAACTTGGGCGGATCCAGCCCAGCAGAGCCTTTCTTGTGGGAGCACTTATTAAACTGAACTTAATGAACAGTAACCATGTAAGAACTTTCACCTAAGGCAAATCATTTTTATTACCATTTTAAAAGTATATTCTATAGTATTTTGACAAAATATGTTTTTAATAGTCTTTTTAAACTAAAGAATGGATTAGAAGAGGTCCTTTTTCTAACTTTATATATGCCTTTTAGCACATACCCTTTCCAGAATATGACTTCCGTTGTGGTGATAATCAAGAAGACTCAACATATTTTTTTCAGTATTAGGAAATATTTTTAAATTTGGTTTGGACTGGAGAACAATTTACCACAATATCAGGCAAGTCAGGAAATCCCAGCATTTGCTTTTCACATGGTCTGATATCTCCCATAAGTAAAGCAAGCTGAGTGGAAGCATGTTACACACGTGAGGCAGGAAGGTATAGATGGGATTGTTGTTCTTCCTCACTGGAAGTAACAAAGTTTATGAGAAGGTAGGTTTGAATTAGGCAACTCTATATTTTTTTTATTTTAAAATTTGATTTCACCTGAAATCTTTTGTGATTCTTTCTGTAACTGATTTAATTGGTCCTTTCTGGCTCTTTCTTTTCTTCCATGACAGAGAGGTCTATTCTGTTTCAGTAGGTGGTTCTAAGGGTATGTGGAGCAGAGAACACAGCAAATGTATTTGTCATTTTACTCAATTTGAGCATTTTGTCAACTCTTTCTCTCTCACCCACTGTTTTGAGTAGAACATAGCTGTTTCCTTGCATTTCAATGTCAAAGGACTGTTTTTTCTGACTGGAACAATCTCTCAGATGTGTGTTCAGACCCTTTAGGCCCCTCTTAAAGCTGTTTCCCACTCTTGTGAGAGCCTAAGTGCTAGGGACAGACTGTTGTGATAGCCACACTGCTCCATGGACAGGAATCAGTAGATTAGGGCAGCCTTTTCTCACTCTCTGTTTTATTATGTAAATGTTTTCAGTCTCACAGTGGAGTCAAGGGTCACAGAATGTTGGGAGACAGAGATGTTGAGAGCCAGAGGTGTGTTTTCAGTGACCCACTTGCAGTGAGTATTGGCACAATAAGATCTGTCCATCTAACAGAAAACTACCATCCCTCATGGTACTGATAATTAATTTAATGATATCAGCTGTGGCACCACTTAGATTGCCTTTGAAAACAAGGTGCCAGAATAATAGTACTTCATAGACATTTAGAAAATTGAAATTAAAAATTATTCTTAAAACTATCCCTTCCATTTCCCTTACATTTTTCAAATTTAAATATTTCTAAATAAAAATTGGGAACAAAACTGTTCTTCTTCTTCCATGTATTCTGGTTTTGCTACTCCCACAATAGCACAGCCTAATGTGCAGAAGCAGAACTTTCCATCTTAGTCCAGAAGGGATTTTGGAGCTATTTCTCGATTTGTCATACTGATAAGGAGGCATTATTTTATTATGCTAGGTACTCCATAAACAGAAAAAAGAATGATCACAGCTTTAAAACTTTTCCATCTTTTTTTTCCCTTCAGTATTTGTCTGAGTTTTGTGATTGATAGAAGTGCTTATAGCAAATTCCCATGGTATCCCCTAGTGGTCATGATTTTGTCTGAATCTTCCTCTTAGGTGAATAGGAGAAGAAACTCATCAGGTTTGGCTGACCAGCTCACTTGTAGTAATAGATGGTGTGGGCATGGAGATGATAGGAGTTAATTAAGAAATACAATTTGGTGATGTCTGGCTAAGGCCCTTAGAAGTAACACTCACTGAATATTATCAGGCTTTATGCCCAAGGCAAGGTTTCACTGACAGGAGAAGGGAACACACATTTCTTGAGCCGCAGTAACAGGATCATCCTGCTTTTTCAGTAGTTCTGGCATGTCAGTTCATTCTGAGGTGTGGGCATTTAGTGTCCTCATGTATATGTGTGCACACCAATATCCATAAATAAGCCATAACTGGCCATGGACTGTGTAGCTGGTTCATCAATACATAATCTCTGAAAGAACTCTCATAATCTCTTTTTGTAGCTTAAAGCTACTGTTAACAAAACATACATACATCTCTATCTCTGCCAGGAACCTATTTCATTTTTTCCCCCCTTTGCCTATGTGGAATTTCTCCCCCAAACTATTTTGGCCCAATGCCCAGGAGTTCACAACAGACAGTGATGCACTGGCATGTTGTAAGTTCTGCATGGAACATGTCTCCTGCTGAAGAGAAAAAAGTACCAGTTTTGGGGGCACATGAGACCTGTTACCTGGTATAGTTCAGAGAACAGTATTCAAATAATGAATTTTGCACATTAAAAGAAGCTGTACTGAGTTATAGCTAGCAATTTTAAAATATATTGTTTCTGTTTTCCTTTCACTTTGAGGCTTTGGAGAAGGACTTAACACAGTGTAAGAGATGAAAAGTATCAAAGCTTGTGGTATTTTCTGTGTCTATGCAGAAGATACAGTGATGTCAGGTGTGGTGTTGCTGTTTAATTGGCATTCAGTTCTGATGATCTGTATTGCTCTGGGCCTTACAGTTCAAGGTCTCATGCTTAGCAGGGTAGAGATAAAGGTGTTCTACCACAGCATCTCCATTCTGTGTGAATCCTCAGGATATTTAGTGTGCAGGTAGAACATGGTGTACAAATTACATCTCTTCCATTCTTAAGCATAAAGAGCAATTTTATAAATACATGGGATAATAAATACGCATAACATTTGTCATGAACGCAGTTTTTTTACCCACTTAATTGAAAGTAAAGGGATAAAAATGAGTAACTGATATATGGATGACAATGCAGTGCAGAGGGTGATTGTTTTCCTAAGTGCCTTAACTAAGAAGTCAGTTGTATGTGGAGTTTTATACTAAGGCAGCAGGAATGAGAAAGCTTCTCTTGTGTCTTGTAACAGCTTCTCAAGCTGTCTTGTAGCACCTTTTCTTGTGCTGTACAGCAGCCTATGGAACTCTTCAGAAATGCACAGGAAGCTATCCCAAAGTTCAGACAGTAAAAGAGTCCAAAGTCTCTTGACCTTGGAATTCCAGTCGCATGGCACAAAGACAGCAGGAAGATGATCTGTAGGAACAGAACTGCCCCTAGAGAAGTAACAATCTTGTCATTTTATTTAGCAAACTTTCATCAAACTAATGTTTCATTAATGATAATGTGAAACAATGTTTTCCCCCTTACTCAAATGTCTGTATTGTAAAATTGGGGTAAAACCCAAGAAGTGTAAAGTGAGGTAAAGGGACACTCAGGTAAGAATATTTAAGAAGTGGCTGCTCAACTTCAGTATCAGAATACAAATATTGAGATATATGCACTAGTCTACATATGCTGTGCGAAATCAATTTTGATACCTTTTAGTTTGTATCTGAATTATTTTCCAAGAAGCAGTTTCAGAGGAATAAATCCGAAAAACTTGTCTTTTCTCATACGACTGCATCTTTTGTTTTCCCAAGACCCCATGAGTACTTGTACTACCTACATTTTCTTATGCTTTCTTATTGATCTGAACAGAAATTCACGTAAGTACTGAATAACTCACCATGCATCAAATGGTTTTGGCATTTGATGGTGTATTTTACAATGCATTTTAAATGTTGCAAGTGTTCGAGTTGTGAGATTTCTTCTCCAAGTCAACCCAAATTTCATTAAGTTCCAAGGACAGTCTGGTAAATCCCTTAATGCATGTTACTTAAGTATAGTGCTGGTGTTTGTTGTGGCTGCTTATGAAAACTGTAACAGAAGTCACAGATTAATACAAATCCTTTAAATCTGCTTTTTGACTTACAAAAAGAAAGTACTGTAATTCCACAGTATGAGAGTAATAAATGCAAAGAAATACATGGCTAAGGCAGCGGGTGTTACAGTTAACTCTATATTCCCCTCTGCATTAGGAAAGGCAGAAGTTGTCCTCAGAGGATTTTACAAAACTGGTAAATAATTTCTGCCACTACAAACACAATTTGTATAGCACATTGGTCTGTGTCTTCATTGTGATATATTATGTTCTGTAGATAAATCAGGATGCCTTCTCATCTGATGGTAACAGCTGGGCTCTTGACACTCCAGCTCACCAAGGGCTCACTTCCGCAGTTTTTTTCCACCAGAGTGTTTACTCCCACATGATTTGCTCTCACCTACATAACAGCTTTCTGAAATTTGATGGTGTTTGTATGCTAAGGCCAAAAAATCAAGAGCTCAGTATCTATAGTATTCGAAACTGGAGCTGGAGCGAGAGTTGCAAAACAGATCAACATCCAGAAGCTCTGTGTTTTAGGACTTTGGCCACTCTGTGTCTGTGAGAGCTGGGTGCTTTGCAAAGCAGGCCCTGACTAAGAAAGATGATCTTCTTTAAAAAATGTGGCCCTAAAGGGCTTGGCAATGTCTACTCCACTTAAGAGCGTAGAGCTCCAAATTCTTGAGTTGCCTGTTGTGTTGGAAAACAGCCCCTCCTACCCAAGGGAGCATGGCCTGAAAAAAAGAGCATTGATATAATAAAGTGCATTCCATGTTTCAAAAAAAAGGCAGATAGAAATATTTCTAGCATAAATTAGTGCTGGGATTTGCTTTAAGAAGTTACGCTGTAGAAGGATGTTAGACATTTACCTCCTTTGTGTTGTTTATTTTCATCTTGAAATTTGGACCAAAGAATGAAGCTCACAATTAGAATATTTTATTTATATGTGTGTGTGTGTGTGTGTGTTTGCACAATATCACAATGGGGGCTATCACAATGCCTTCAGATTGAACCTCTAATTAGTGAGTAGAATACAATGAAACTGTATTTGCCCTGTGACACACATATTGTCATTTTCTTGTGTGAGGTAAAGTTACCCATCTTTCTTTCCCTAAATACCATGAGCATTCTAACACAAGGACCTGCTATGAGTGAAGGAAGGGTAGAGTACTGTGGTGGTTTATTCTAAACACTTCTTCAGAATGAACAGGATTTTTTTTTCCTGTGTTCTTTCACTATTAAGCTGTTGTTTTGTACATGCCTGATACATGGTCTGGATAGATTAGAAGGATTATGTCTAGAAACCTCTTTCCAGCACACATGGACTTGATATCTAGATGCAATCAGTTCGGACATAGAAAGTCAAAGTCTCCTCCAAGGCCTGTTACAATGCTCCTGAAGCATGACTATGAATTATCTCATTTATCCATGTGTTTTATATATTTGTGCTAGAAATGAAAACACAAGAAAACACAAATGTAGTAGCATGAAATCACCCTGTAAAAAGCAGAATGAGAAATTAACTAAGACAATCAGGCCACGGAGAGAAGGCAATGCTCTGTTGCTATTGTGTTACACAAAAAATAAGCAAGGAAAGGACTAATAAACCTTCCACAACAGAAAGTTGTTGAAGAAAAGATGTTCACGTCAACATAGAAAGATTTTTGAGACTTCTGTAATTTTTGAGGGTACTGGAATATTTAATGTAGAAGCTCTCTGATAATCCCTGTAGTTCCCAGTTTAGCTAATGTCTTTTTTTAGAATGGTCTTAGTGAAGTGTACAGAAATGTTAAGTTAAAAGGCACAGAGAAGAAGTCAGCAGTTGAAACCATCCAGAAGATTATCTACAAGAGCAAGAGCATACCAATATTTTAGTTTTCCCCAAAAAAACGGCTATGTAGGTAGATTCATTTTGGGACTAAATAAAAGTATGAATGTCTGGAAGTCTGAATATATAACAGTCAAGAAGGTTCTGTGGAGTACGCGTGTATATTTTGTGCTCTTCCCGGTATTGGCAGTAATGAAATAAATTGATTTTTGGATGAATGGAATTGATTTTTGGAATAAGGAAGGACATAACTCCGTGTATTTATTCGGGATTTAATTTGGGTCAGTATGTGAATTCTTTTACTTTTCTCCTGATTTCAGTTGTTTCTAGTGTGATCTGCCACAATCCTAGGAAAAGTAGTTTACATTTATTCTATATTGCCATCTGTGAGTGAACAGCCTGGAAGTGAAAATGCTTGTCTTAAAAGTGAGGCAGATTTACAGAATTTTATTAATAGCCACCTCTGCCAGGGCAATGAGGCATATGAAATGCATGCCCCCCTCTTCCCCCACTATCGGGGTGTCCTGAGCACACGGTGACAGAGCCCAAGCTTGGGGACATGGAAGGATGGAGGTGATTTAGTACAGCCGTGGGCAGGCGTGGGAACTGCCCCCACCTCACAGGCAGGCTCACACTGCCCCATGCAGAACAATCAGGGGGATTGTGTTGTTTGGCTGTTCAGTGCAGCATTTGGAGAGTTCCTAATGATCCATTCCAAATGGTTTGGCCAGGCAACCCTTTTGTACAACTCAGCGTACAACCTTGTGTGCTTCCCACTTTGTGCTGTGACAGACAGTGCGCTGCTTACACAGGGTTTAACCACGTTTCTAAAAATAAGAGTCTTTTACCTCAGCTATTAACTTATGGGAATATTGGAGAAAGCATCAGAACACAAGAAACATCTTCAATTAATTGAGTGAATAATCAAAAAGACTTGTCTCCCTAGTCACACACAAGTGAGTCTCATGCTAATTGTCCAAATCTCTTAACGCTTTTTTCAAGTTCCTAAAGCTCTGAAATATAATTCATGATTTACAGCAGAGACCAGAAATTAAGAGGCTGGATCCTACTTTCATTGAAGCCAATAGCAAAACTTGAACCGATGCCCCTGTAATAGGACAGCACACTATTCCTCAAAATCCATTAGCTTTCTCAGTATAAACCATTTTAGTATCTGCTCTCCCACTGTCATGTGATTCAAGTAGGAACTGGTGGCATTAGTGTAGTATGAATAGGTAAACACAGTTTGGTACCTTATTGTAATGGGTCTGGGGCTTGTGGGAATCCCAACACCAGCACTCACAAGTCTGCATGGCAGCACCTTTCCCAAAATTGACCTTTGGGAAAGTTCAGGCTAGAGGAAGATGCTTTAGATCACCTGTGACCTGGTGGAAACAGTGCAGGATTTCTGTGCTGTTGCCTATACTGCTGCATTGGAGATAAGAATGAGCTGTACTGTTGTCCTGGAGTGATGCAGCAATTCATTTTTCCGAAGATTTATATTGTCCCCTTTGCCTTACAAAATAAGAACAAACAGCCCAAGGGAAATGGTGGGTATGATACTATAAAGAACAAATATGTTCTTAGAAAAATATTAGCAAATGCAACTGAGAAAATACTTTCCTGGAAATTAGTGAGCTAAACTAAGCTAAAAAATTAACCAATTTGACTTTTCTTCAAAGAAAACACTGTCTGTGACACATCAAAAGCCACAAAGGTTGCATCAAATTCAAAACAAAAAGAAGTCAAAGCCAAGGTTTTTACTACAACATTAGAACTATCAAAGGTATAAATTTTGATGATCTGATCAGAAGTGCAAAAGTTTTCCCCCCCCCCAATCTGAGTCAAGGGCAGGAATTGAATTAAGATCTTAGGGCTGTTCTATTGTGCATAACCAAGACATGGTGGTACTGTGGTAGCTGTGAGTTAGTAAAAGAGGTGTCCATAGGTGTGTGGTTTGATTTGTTCCTCTGATAATAATTTGGTTTATTAGCCCAAATCAACTTTGGCTTGCCGTGCCAACAGCAAATGTAATTCTCCAGAAATTATTTTTCAAGCCTACATCCTTTAGCATTTCTAAAATGAAGTGCTGCTAAGGAAAGCAGCCACCTGTGCTGGCTTGTGATTATGGGCCCAGTTTCACCCTTGAGAACGCTGCAGTAGGGAGTGGCAGAAGGAAACCTGGGCCATCTTCATACAGCAATGGGTGGAAAATCTGTGCTGCTTTTGGGATTCAAAAACAGCAACAGCCTGCTAGGAATAGAAAACCACGAGTTTCCTGAAGCCAAGAGTTTCAGGACAGTGTAACTAAAAGGTGATTTTCTGAGTTCATTCTTGAGCTTAGAGTATGTGTAAAGCTCCCTATGTGAGTGTCCTTGTGCAAGTGCTGGGTTTGCATTTGTTTCATCTGTGGCCTTCCTAGGTTGTTGAGGTTTTCATAGCACTCAAAGCATTTTGATTAATACCTTTCTGTAATGCATCTAACCTGCTGTTCATGATTACCCAATCTCATATGAAGAAACTTAATCTAGAGACCCTTGGACTGAAAAGGCCATTTAGTCTGAATTTAAAGTTCAATTGACCAAAACACCTACTCAGGTATTCTTCTTGCAGAAGGGCAAAAGGGATCACTGAAAAATTCTGCTCTTTCAAAAAAATGCTGTGGAGGCCTTTTTTCCCCCACTCTTTTGCTTCATGTAAGACATGACACACATGTGAAGTGCCACGTAAGTTCATGCCCTTCCGGCTGGGTGTTCATTATCCCCTGTGGCCCCACAGGTTGGTCACTGGTCATGAAAGACTAAATGGCTTTGTCATGTCTGCCTTTGGCATTAGTAAGAATTTTCAGTGCTTTTCCGAAAAGAACAAGGACATGAAAAATAGAATGAGGAGAACCGTGATGTCTACCACTACTTCATTAGCTTTACTTGTAATCAGTCATGGACCGTTGACCTGTTCAGTGGAGCAGACCTTTGGGAAAATGCGTTCTACCCCACAGCAAATAGTCCTATGAATGACTAGATGGAGGGGGTGATGTGAGCTGAGAGCCAGGAGGTGCATGGAGCAGTGCACTGACCCAAAAGAGACTGAGGCAGGCTTTTCTGTGTCAGATTTGATCGGTTTGAGTAAACAGAACCTGTGCATTTCTGAAAGGCCTCTAACAAACGTGTGATACATCCTGCAGCCCTGTACTGGAGCAGTGCCACAGCTGGGAGCTCACCTTTCAGCTGTGCTTTGCCTGCTTCCATATTTCAAAAGTTCTCAAGGATAAAATGAAAGTTTTAGGTAAGTTAATGCTTTTGAAACTCATGTGACCCTTCAGGTTCTTGGAACTGTAGCAGGAAAAGACTTTTAAAAAAGAAAAAGCGTAGTTGTTTTTCACATTAAAGCAAGTCCATAAAATCCGTGCAATTTAATGTACTCTTCAGAGGGAAACTCCTTTTAGTCCACAGAATAAATTTGCTGCATTACATTAAATGTAAAGGAGACTTTTTATACATCTTTATGTTCTTGCAGAACTATCAGTTGTTTCTAAGCTCGAATAATGGTAATTCGGCTTCATTCTTCATCCTTGGTTTCATCACATGGCAGAATATTGCTGACACTGCAACTCTACCACCTTTAGCAAGCATGGATTGAGAAAAATCAAAGGAAGAGCGGGCCTTTCATATTCTCATCTTTGTCTTTCTACAGGCTTTAGCCCCACAATGACTATAAATGCTACAAATCCAGACAAATTAGGATCAATACCAATGCCACTGAAAAAGTATTTAAAAACAAAATACAATTAGAGGATGCAAAATTTATGCAGCAATGCAAGGAAGAGATGACCGTCAGTGAGTTTCAATGAAATATCTGCTTTGTTTCACCATTTTCAATTTCAACATAGTGGAATTTAATTTGGTTTTGGGTTGTGTTTTTGCTTTATAATAAAACACTATGGATTGAAAGCTTCAGCCTCTGCATGTTACATCTTGTCTTTTGAGGTAATCAAGAATATAGAGTATCCTCTTGTAATGGCTTTAGAGTTGGAGAATGCCTTCTGTCACCTTAGAAGACAACTCCTATCATCATTTCTTGTTCTTCTGGCTGCACAAGCAGCTCAAAAGACAAGTCACACTCGGTTCCTAACAGAGGCAGCTGCTACTCATGGGATGCATTCCAGCCTAAACACCCTGTGGGCTGCTACAAGCCCAAATCTCCTGGATGTCCAAGAGAGTTGGGGATACGGATCTCCTTTCATAAGGAACATGTCAAAATGGCAGGTTTTTAAGTTCATTGCTGGAGATTCCCCACAGATACATTACTTATTTTGGACATCTTTTGCATCTGTCACTGCATGTAAGTCAGTGATTCTGAAGTGATTCCGCATGCAGCCAGATTTTGCTTTAAACCTCCCAGTGTGCACATACACTGACGTTTGTCAGTCCAGAAGAGACTTCCCTCTTCCTGTGCAAATTCAGTAGCCTCTTACAAGGGTTCTGCCTTACCTTTTTCTCCCAGGTGATGGAAATGTGAGCTTCTCTTTTTGTGGTATCTTTTAAGCTATTCTGGCTGCCGGTTGCCTCTTTTTTTTTTTTTTTATGAGGCAATGGGGGAATGTTTATGAAATGGTTGTATGTCATATGCGCTTTAATGGAAACTTGAGACAAATCTTCTCAGCTTTCCTTAACACTCTGTTCTTAAAAGCCAGATGTTGAAAAAGTTTCAAAAATGTATCTGTCATGCTCAGAATCCAAGCATTTGCACACAATCAATTTTAGACACGCAAGTAGTTTGCTGAATGCAAAAAGACTAATGGCAGCTGCTTGTAGGACTGATGCTCTGACCTGGATTCTTTCTGTTTTAGGAAGGTGAGATCTGGGGACTAAATCTCAATTCCAGATCAGGAATTTGCTCAACCCAGGCTTCCAGCACAGTCAGCTGGTGATCTGGGTGCTCATCATGAGGTGCCCATTTTTCTTCACTGCTTACATCCACAGCTTCAGGGAATTAGATGGATGAATACCTGAATTAAGGGAGGATACATTAGACAGACAAATCTATCTGATAAAGGTGCAAGTGCTCAGGCTGAAGTCTGGGGCTAGACTCCATCCCTAGTAGCTCTGCCTAACACAGCAGGAGCACTGAGGTAGCACCATATTCCCCCTGCATTCCTCTGCTCTTGTTCAGCCCTTTCTGTCTGCACAGGGACTTAGGCTGCATTTACTGGCCTCTGGTGAAGGTGGACCAAGGGAAGGCTGCTTGGTCCCATTCAGTCACTGACCTGTATTCAGTCAAATACAAGGATAACGAGGGCATGCAAATACTTGGGAAAAGAGCCACCCACTTTTGTGTTTTAGCTCCCTCATGAAGAGAAGTTATTTGTTTTTCACTGAGTAAATGCCCTGCAGTGGTGCCTTTTTTCCTTTCTCTGATTGGAAAATATTTTGTTGAGTTACTGTATGACTTGGATCTTCCTTGACTGAAGCTTTTTTTTGGGCCTGTATGGAAGCTGCAGTAGTCAATACCATCAGTTATCTCCCTTCACTGAGTAAAAACACAGGAATAGTGGTCATTTAAAGAGAAATATCCAGGAATGTTTGTAGTCAAGCAGACCTTTTACTCTGAATACACTTTTCCTGAAGTGTAGTGTAGTTCAGTACTACTACGCAATTGATTAGCATACAACCATTTTTTAGGTTTTTAATTTACTCTTAAGTTTGCTTTCAGGGCATGAAATTTGGTAGCTGAAGCCGATGGGACTTCAGACAGTGCAGTCTCTGATTTTTTCAGCTGCCAATTTCCAGCCTGTTTTTAAAACTGCGCTCTTATTTTAATAATTAGATAATTTTACTCCATATTACTTTATATTGTGGAATTTTAGGTGAAGTATATTAAAAAAAAAAAGATGTCTCTTTTTTTTTCTGGCATAGTCTGCACTTTATGTCTCCGTCAAGTGCTTTTCTAAAGCTGTTTTTCCCAGACTGTGTGTTTTGCATGGGTGGGACAGTGGGTTATTGTTAGCCTGTTAGACACAACTTGGCTTGAATACCCTTCAGTAGTTTGGGAGGCAAGTCAGCTCTATTTGCATTTGTTCCAGTCACAAAGGTTTATAGGTCAGCAAAGGCTGGCTGGAAAAATTCAACATGCCAATGCACTATTCTTCTATGGCTGTCAGGAATTCAAACGTGCTGGTTTTTATATTTCTTCTTGGTCATGAATATATGATCGCACAGTCTGAAGTCACTTTGTTTCTTCGGAGCTTGGTACCAGCTGGGACTAAGATGGAGGATGTGACTTGATGCCAGCTTTCCCCCCCTCTTTTGCCCACACTAATCAGCAGCAAATCAAATGTCCGTGCGTCTGGAGGCAGTGAGAGGGCACTGCTCACCACTGCACTGGAGTGCTGCCGGGTTTTTCTCTTCTGTGAAAAGGACTCCAGCTGAATAAAAGATGACATTTGTCCTTTAACAGAAAACATTGCATTAGCTTAATCTCCCTTCTGGTTTGGGTTTGGGTGCTCTTTTTTCTTTCTGTTTCTATTTAGGTATGTTCTGGTTACATCCTGAAATGTTTCCTGGTTAGTTAAATGCAGAGATGGTGTGGAGACCTTCATTCGTGTACAGACTGACAAAGAGTTGGCATCTTTTAGGATTCAGAAAATTGAAAGCCGTTCATATAGCTTTAATGTACACTCATAAAGGTATCTCCTGAAAACTTTGGAGTATCACCAACAGCCTGATTTTTGAGAGCTTGCAATCAAAGCTTAAAAAACATACTTAAAAAGAAAGCATTTCCTTAGCTTTGTTTTTCATCCTCTAGTTTTAGAGAAGGTATGGCCTTTTCCAGTTCTTAAAATGAAATATAGATTTATCCACTGTAATTTGATTCCTTCCAAGCTGCATTTTGAATTTTAAATGGTGTGTCTGAACGCATTGTCCAGGATACTATTGCAGTTTTGCTGGGAGCTGACGTCTCATTTCCAGGCTGGCTCACTGTAGCCCATTACCCTGAAACCCGTAAGGCCTGCTTGAGTTGGACTGATGTTAACTCACTTATAAAAACCACTTATCTTTATAGCTGTAGCTTGAGATCTGAGAATTTTCTTATGAAGGAATAAAATAATGCCAGATCTCCTTTTAATATGCTCATTGAAATGCAAACTGTGACCTTTCTTGTTCTGTTGTAAAGAGTCTTCCTCTCTGTTTGGGGCTGTTTGGGGGCGTTGCATGTGCAGCCTGGGGAGGCAGCAGCTCCCCCTCCTCCTGCTGCCTACATTGGGGCAGCCAGGGAGCCCTGATCATTTTGGATGCAATATTCTGCCAAGTTGGCACCATCATTCATGTTTATAGATTTAAATTCAGCACATGGCTTTAACTCTTCAGCTGCACTGGCTGCAAACAATTGCCCCAAACCAAATGCAAAGGTATAATCAGTTCATTGTTTCTGCCTTGCCAAGTTGCATCTGACCCTTGGAAATCCAGTTGGGAACGTTATTTTAAATGCCATCTTGGGTAAGACACATGCAGAGAGCAGAAGCATGCTTTACATGGAAATGTTTACAAAACATTAAACCTTTCAGGGAAGAAGTATCTCCAAAAAGAAACATTTTTTAAAAATCACATAAAGTATTGAGGGGAAGATAGTCTGGAATAATTGAAAAAGACTCCACAGTCAGAATACTAGTAATCACAAAAAAAAATAGTTATTTATGAACCTCCTTTTTCAGCCTACACAACTACTACTCTGGTGCAAACAGCGTAAAATTGTTAGTCACTGGAAATTAGTCTGAGAAGAACATGTCATTATTTGATTGGAGGGTTTTTTTGACTTTAAAAAAAACAATTCGGTGTGTTTTAGTAAATAAATATTTCAGTCAGTTTTGACTGTTTTATTAAGCAAAATATTTTACCACTCATAAAATAATTTTTAAAATGCAACCCTGATTGATTTATTGAGAATGTTTTCCACAATTAGAGACATACTGCTCCATGGCTTTAGGATTTATTAAAGCAGCAATGATAACCTGACTGCAAATGTAGTCATGCTCTGAAATCTAATGTGAGTCTTAGCTTCAAAATGGACAAATAAATATTTAATACAGTAATTGGGTGAGGGCCATCCACCCAGTGAAAGCATAGGCTGAATCCCAGCAACATCAGGCACTGCTAAGGTTTAGGTATGGACAAAGATGCCAGGAAATGCAATTTCCAAGTTTTTAGCTGCTGCCTTTTATCTGAATGAAATATTTTTTCTGACTTTCTCACATGCTTCATACTTACAAGCATCTCAGTTATGACTCTTGAATACAAAAACAATATGGTTTTAGCACCTGTATTCAATCATATTAGAGTTACAACAGGGTTGGGGAGTGGAGGATTTACCTATTTTTTTTTCCCAACAATTTGCCAGGCATAAAGCACTTTGCATGAGACAAAATAGCTCTTTCATTCACAAATTATTTTCTTTAGCATTGAGTTCTGGATGCAGGTGGGTAGTGATCTGTCTGTAAAGCGTTCAGGGTTATCAAAGTGTAATTTGATGTCTCTTTCTGGGATTTTAGTGTCTTCATAATCATAGATGTGATGTAGCCTATGGGAAGCTTCTTTGTAGCTAGCTCTGAAAATAGATGAAGAGCAACAAAGCATCTCAGCTACATTGTAAACATGTAACTACATTCTTATTTTAGAATTAAAACAATGTCTCTTATCATTCTTTCTCAAACCCTGTTGAGCGTTTTGGTACAGGATGCACTCAAAATAGCTTTCTTTTTGGCAATTATTTTATTCTTTAAAGTGAATAATTCTTTCATAGTGTATCAGATAAACGGCATTAATAATTTTTTGTCATTTTTATTGTAATTGACACATCTCTGTGTGTGTGTGTGTGTGTGTATGTGTGTACATCCACATGTGCTCTTCCATTGTTTCTGGAATTTTAAGGAGGTGAGAAGCACACAAACTGAAGAGTCTCTAATGGTTTGCTTGCTGTAGAAAACAGATTTATTTTTATAAAAATACACACTGTTTTCTGACCTAGTGTGAAAGATGCTGTATTTATACAAATGCTAATGCCAGAAACGCAGCTGTTACGTTACTTTGTGCTTTTATTGGTGTGGTTTCCATCAGTTCCTAAACCCTTTGGATCACTTGTAAGTGAAAGCCAAAGTTGCAGGCACAGCTTGGATGCATGCCCTTGTTAGTCCTGGACTGCACTGGATTTTTTGGTGGTTGCAGCCATGATCAATAGGTGGATTTTTGGGTTTGGTTTGATTTTGTGGAGTTGATTTTGAATAGTGAAGGGAAAATGCAGAAATTGCATATTGAGATTTCAGTGCCACAGAAGAGGAGCAAGCAGACCACTGACATATCGCAGTAACTTTGGATGATGACAAATCCTTTAATTAGGTGTGTGCAGTGTGAGAAACCCCATGGATAAAGTTGTTTAGAGTTTGCAGTTTTCTAGAGAGAAAAAATAATATATCAGCCTTGGAGAATTGCTTTATTTTAAGGTGGAAAAAGGACATGGGATTTTCTTACCTGGTGCTTTAGTTTTCCTCTACTTGTTCTCTTTTCCCCCATCCCCCCAACACTGCTTTTATCCTTGTGAATCTCTCCCCTTGTGTTTTTCAGCATCTGATAGCTCTGCCTTGGGACTGGTGGCTGTGTTCAGACCCCTGCAATAAACTCTGAAGAGGTAGGATACATGGCATATTTCAGTATCAGGACAAACGGCACTTTTCCTCCTTGTTTCATTATGAAGTTGTAGATATCCAGAAAAGTCAGGGAACTTGACAAGTATTTCCATGTCCTGATACTGCCAACAACCCACTGAGCTTCACCTTCCCAGGGAGTTTATCCCTGTGCCAGAAGAGGCCCTTATCCCAAGGCAGCTTGTCCTCCCTCCTCCTCTGTGTCCCAGGAGCTGACAGCCTGTCAGTGTCTGCCTCTTGGGATGTGGCAGTGGCAGCTCACTGACATGGATTTTGTCTGATCCCAGGATTGTCTTTTTATGCTGTGTTCTTTGCTTTTCTTCCCCAACTGAAGTCCAAAACCAAGCAGTGTGCCCAAGAACTAGAGTTTCCAAAGGCTGATCACTGCCAGGAGTGTTCTGTGACGGAGGGTAGAGGAGGGAGAGAGAGACTATTGGAGTCAGTTGTTGGAAAGCCTCATCTCCATTCACCTCTTCCACTGACTAAGGCATAGTGGGAAACTGAAAAGACCAATTCGGTTAACAAACAGGACTTGGATCCCTGCAAAGGACCCATATTTTCCTCCTGTCAAACCTTTAAAAGATTGGAAAAGGTTTTGCTCTTATTGACTTTAATGCACCCCCCTTCCATTCCCTGTTTCAGGGCACAATGTATATAATCTTCCCTCATACTGAGAAAATGGTGTTGGAAAAGCCAAGAACATGCCTGATGTAGTGAAAAATCCCCTTATAATGGTGACCATTTCTCATTATGAAAAGTTCTGGTTATGCTTTCTGTCCCATGGGCCTCAGCATAAAGATGCACTCTCCCACTAAGTGTAGCTTTACTCCTCATTTTACCCCATGCTGTTATTTTATCTCAGTATTTTTTCATTGATCCATTAAAATAGGAAATACTTCTGAACAGTTTCTTTCATTGAATTCAGATTCTCAGAAAAGTAGATGCTCATTTTAGTTTTTGCAATGAAAGTTTTTAAGAACATAACCAATTTAGTTTAAAATACTTACTCTTTAGAAAGCATTTAGCAATCTAAAACCTGAACTTCTATAGAATTTTGCATAGTACTTCACTACTTGGTGCACATCCATGTGGACTAACTGCACAATTAAATGTGTAAGCAGGTGCTTTATACAACACTACTTGAAATTAATTTAATTATATTAAGGCAGAAATCATGGCACTGCCTGATAATCCTTTTTCCTTTCTGCTACACACAGGAGTTTAAGGATATTTCTAGTGTGAACACAAGTAGTTCTTTGAGCAAGGGTTCTTTGAGGATTGGGGTGAAGGACAGAACTCCTTTTGATTGCTCCATTTGTTTGTCCCTTCGCTGAAGTTCAAGTTGAAGGCACACACAGAACAGCTGCACCTGACAAAGGATATTTTGAATTCCTTGGCCTTTCCAGAGGTAGTAGAAAGGAGCACAGGAACCCCAGGCCTGTGCCATATAAGAAATATCTCCCTTGTTGTGTGCTGTATTTCACAGCAGTTGCCCCCTGTAAGAAGGGGCTATTCTGTACACTTAACAATACTAAACCTAAACAGAAGTGGGTTTAATTGTGACCGTGGTTCTTCTGTCCCAGTGCATTGTTCTGTGGCACTCAGAGCTAGATTGTGTGCAGAAGCTGAAAGCCACTCCAGTGGAAGCTGGAAGGGTGTGATGGCATATGGGAAGCTGGAAGGGTGTGATGGCATATGGGGGCCTGGAGATGAACTCAGGGTAGGAAGCTGGTGAGACACAGGAGAAAAATTGTTTCTTTCCTTGTATCAAGGTCTAGGTCAGCCTGACCCCTCCATGCCCTTCCTGCTGTCACCACATTAGCACCAGCTTTGACACTTAGAGCTGACCTGTGAGACGGTGCAACCACAGGCTGAGAATGAGTAAATAAAAGCGTGGCATAGAAATTTGTGGGAAAAGCAGTGAGGGGATTGCCAGCCATATATATTTCATACATAAATTGTTTTTCCTTAGAAGGGAGATTTGCACTTGTGTTTAGTGGACTTGTATTTGCCTAACATGCAACTGAGTTAGGTGTTCTATATAGTCACTCTGGGATTTTTTTTACATAACTAAAGGATTTTTACTTAGCAGGGAATGTTAGCCTGGAATGTGGCCAGGTCTGACCACTCTGTGTAAAAGTTGGATATCTGAAGGGGGAGATGCCATGCTTGGTTAGGCTCCTTCCGGCATGTCTTGTGGGGAGTGTTCTCTTCCCTTGGTGAGGTCAGAGGGCTACCGCTGGAGGGGAAGCTCTAGCTAGGCACATCTTATAGTGTGGAGGGATCACTCAGAGAATAATTGCCATGAAAGATTAATACTGCATTTCAGTTACTTTTAATGGTAATTACGCTGGTTCTAGAGTTACTTTTTCTTTCTCTGTATACATCTCATGCCAGAAAATTTTAAGTTGCACAAGAAATACAAGTGAATAATTTGCTCTGAAATCCATTTTACAATGCTTCACCTAAAAATTGGTACTTCTAATCAATGCAAAAATGAACCAAAACCAAGAACCAAATGTAGTTGGCTTTTTTCTGATGAACATGCTTTCTTTATATAAGCTTTCAGGTGTAAATACTGGTGTTATGTACATGCTATAGATTATTGTTGTTTAATAGTTTAGTGATATCAGCCAGAGAAACTGCTTTTCCTGCATTTTTTTGCATTAATCTAGCTCTTTTATTAGTTTTTCTAACTTGCAAAATTTTCTGTTTCCTCAGAAGGGCAGGAATCTAACAGAAAAGTAATTATCTACCACAAATACGATTTTTTTTCTAAATAAAGAAATACAGTAGTTGCAGTATTCAGTCCAGAATCAGTGGCACAGTTTGAGGATGAGGTAATTTGGCAGAATAACAGAATTCTGGCAGAATAGGGAGTCCTCATATGGCACTCACTTGGGTGCAGGTTACAGCTTCAAGTCTATGTAAGTGTTGAGATACCAGACTTCAGAAAATTGTAGCTTTTCATTGCATAAGAAACATGTAAAATATTTTTAGGGAATTAAACACTTACTAGCACTCTGATCTTTGCACAGCAAAACCTTTGATAACCCAAGTAACTGGTGTTAAAATGTTGAGACTAAAGTAGGTTGTATCAGCATTTCTGTCAGCATTGCATAACTCAAGGTGACTCATAAATCTGGTTATGCCACCAGTGCCTTGTAGTTAAATGTGCCATGGGTTTAGGTATCTGGTAGATAATTTCACAGGTATAATTCCCACTGGCAGTGAGTGAGGGCCAGCTGCATGCCTGGAGTTCTGATACTGGCAGGGGAAAGCTGTGGAGACTCTGTGCTCCCATTCCTGCAGGGAAGTTCTCCACCTGCCTCTACAGACAGCATGTCCATCCAAGTCGTTCCCAGCTGCAGGGGCCAGTGAAAGATGCTGTCACACTTCACTGGAGCATGACAGATGTACAAAGATTGGTCTGAGTAAGAGTGTCAAAGGTTCTATTGTTTTTGTAGTTTATTAGTTCTTGAAAGAATTTTAAAACAGAAAAATGAATTCACTTGCTAACTACTTGCTACATTTTCTGAGCACTTCTGAATAGCTGCTGGCTACTGTCTGTGGATATAATGATGGAGTTCAGGCAAGTTCATCAAAAAGTGTATTGGAAAACTTTATGGATTTATAAAGAACGTGTGCTATCCTCTTCCAATGGTGTGTACTGGCCTTTGCAGCCTTCTGAAAGCAGAAGATGCTTCAGTAATGTTATTTTATAGAAAATACGGACAATAAACATCCTCTGGCACTTCAGAGTTGGTAAATCTACACCCTGAATGGAAAGTTACAAATATGCACTGTGCTTTTAGCCTCCTGATATGCCTTAAAATTTCTATATCTTGGCTAATTTCTGCCTTCCAACTGGTAGTCGGCAGGGAAGACTGGGAGCTGCTCTTCAGAAGCAATGCTTGATGGATCTGTCACTAGCATGCTGCTCTGCAAAAATTCCATGTGAATTGGGTGTGCAGGCCACCATCCTTCAGTACATCTGAGTTCTGCTTAGCAGAGGGCAAGTGGAAAAGGAGTTTGAAATGGCTCAGCTATGGAGGTGTCACCCCTGGTTCAGCCTCCCAAGAAGATAAAGAAACCAGAGGCTTAGGGAACTCTATTCTGTGGAGTTTAGGGCATCTCAGCTGGAACTCTTCTAATGTAAAATTGTGCAAATTAACACTGTAAGTAAGTTGCTACCTCAGAAAGACATAACACGTGATAAGGTAATGGGTTGCAGGACATAGACAGAATGACCTGCATAAAAATTGACTTTAGTTCCATAGTTTTGGGTGCACCAGAGAGCAAGGAGAGTGAGCCTAAGCTGACCCAAAAGTGAGGTGGGAGAAAGCTTGGTTAGTAGTTAAGTAGTCACTGACAGTCTAATCCTGCTGGCTGAGGATACTCTGGCCAAAGCCTCAAGGACTTTCATGGGCCTGAGCAGGTGGAGAAAGCTCCAGGACAGACCTTCTACATATCATGTTTATAGGCAGAAAACAGAAATCTTTGCAGGTTCAACATCATAACTTCCTTGTCTGAAATAATGCTATTTATTTACAATATTGTGTTTTGGGGAGGGGATGTTTGAGGCATAATGTGTTTTTTTTTCAGAGACATTCTGTCATTTGGAAAATACTGCAGTACCTTTCAAAAGCTGTTTTTGTCAATTTATAACTGGTTATATTCAGCTCTTGCTGATAAGAAAATCATCTGATATATGGAAAAAACCCACAGTACTGCATTTTCCTTCCTAAATAATAGATGAACATTTATAGATGAAAGCCCCTCCCATTAGTAAAATAATAAATAAAGAGTTGCATGTTTTCTTTCAAATGAAACATTTTAATTGTTCCTGATCATCCCAAGCAAATGCAACTGTTACAGTGATAGCTCCAAATATCAGCCTCACTCAGTCAACATAAAAGGGCATTATTTGCCCAACTGTGCTGAAAGTACCACACTTACTTAAAAAGAAGATATTAAAGGATAGAAAATAGTTGTTCAAACTGATTTTATTTTATATTGTGTTCCAGCACTAATCTTATTATTAGTTTTGACTTATATTTTAAAAATAAAATCTTCATATTTTCAGGGAGCACTCTTTGATTAGCTGCATGGTTGTTATAGCTCTGTTCTCCTTCCTCCCTCATTTATATTATATTTGCCAATATTTGGATACTTTAAGGTTGAAATAACAATAGGTAACACCAACTCACAGACCTCTTGAGTTAAAGGGACTTCGGAAGTCAGAGATACTACTTTACTTCCTCATTGAGTTACTAAGCTTGTTTTAAAGGCAGCATTTAAATTTATTTCTTAGCCTCTTCTTCTTCCCCAAAGATTCAACACCTCCCCCAAACCGCTGCTCTTGCTCCCAGACTTGCCCTGTATTGTATTTCTCCTCATTAATATCTGTACATTTTCCAAAGTGCACAGTATACCCCAGCAGCGCCCTAAAATTCAGAAGACATCTCATACAGAAGAGATACTCATACTAGTGAGTATCAGTAGTAAATTCTGGAGAGCAGGTAACAGATAACTAATGACAAATAAACCCCTTTTTGAAAAATAGTGGCTAGAAGTTGAAAATAATGCACTGCACTTTCATACATTTCTGCATTTCATTCAGTCTTTCATACCTTGACCACTGCCTTGGCCAGGTTTTTGTTGAAGTGGAAAATGTTTACCCCACAATTGATACACACAGCCATTTTTCCATTAAAAAGTTCCTTTCTTTTGCACAATGTCTGTGTAAGTGTTCAAATATTCACCATGGAGCTTGGAACTAGGTATTGGCTGATGATGACTTAGAAACAAGTATGAGCCTGCAGTCCTGAACCACATGCTCTGCTTTTCCATACCAGATGTTTAAACTGAATGACAGCTCAAGCCAGGTCACTGTCTTTCCTCCAGCAAGATAACCAGACTGTATCAGACTTGTCCTCAGAGGGGTATTTGCCTCCAGCCTTGTCCCTGCCAGCCCAGGTCCCAGTGTGATGTGAAACAGCCTGATCCTTGTTGAGTTACCAGTGTTTAGACCAGCCCAGCAAAGGACCTCCTTTGAAACCTGGAAAGAGAAGGGTGGGGAAGCTTCTTCTGTAGTTTGTTTCATATGCATTCTGCTTTTCACTTTAGTAGCCTTTCCCTCTGCAGTTGAACAAGGGTTTCATTGTGTGAGAAACTGTGTCATGGTTTAACCCCAGATAGAAACTCAGTCCCATGCAGCTGCTTGCTCCTTTATGCCTGTAGGACACAGGAGACAATCAGAAAAAAAAGTGAGAAAAAGGGAAAAATTCATGAGATGAGATGGACACGTTTTAATAGGGAAAGCAAAAGTGTGTGCACAAGCAAGGCAAAACAAGGGATTCATTCCCCATTTCCCTTGGACAGGCAAGTGCTCAGCCATCTCAGGAAAGCCAAGCTCCTTCACAGGTCACAGTGACTTGGGAAGACAAACACCATCACTCCAATTATCACCTCCTTCTTCCTCCTCCTCCCAGCTTTGTCTAATGGAGTGACACCTTATGGTCCAGCGTGTCCACAGGCCAGCTGGGCTCAGCTGTCCTGGATGTGTACCCTCCAAACACCTTGTGCCCCCCAGGCCCTCACTGGTGGGGTGGGAGAGGAGCAGAAAAGTCCCTGGCTCTGTGCATGCCCTGCTCAGCAGTAACTAAAACATCCCTGTGTTATCAGCACTGTTCCAGCACAAATCCAAAACACTGCCACAAACAGTTGCTGGGAGGAAATTTAATTACCAGCCAAAACCAGCACAAATCCTGAGTCTTTTCAAGTCCTGAGGAGTAAGGTCTGAGTGGGGAGAAGATCAGACCTGTGGCCCCATGACATTCACATCCTGACATATGTTTTCCCTGTATCTTCTTGGCAGCCCTGGGTATCCTGCTGAGCCTCAGGTGGTTGGTGCAGTGTCCTCATAGTGTGGTGGGCTGCTCTGGCAGGGTGCTCCTGGGCAGAGTTGGGGCCAGCCCCTCTCTCCTGTCCTGCTCATGGCACTGGGGTGGTTGGCAGAGGGGATGGAGCCGTTCCTCAGGTGCTGCTTGAGCCACTGAGGTCACTTCAGGTGAAAGAAAGCATCCTAAATGGCACACAGTATGGAGTGGTGCAAGAGCTCAGAAAGGGAAAGGGAAGGGGAAAGGGAAAGGGAAAGGGAAAGGGAAAGGGAAAGGGAAAGGGAAAGGGAAAGGGAAAGGGAAAGGGAAAGGGAAAGGGAAAGGGAAAGGGAAAGGGAAAGGGGAAGTGACCTGAAACTCCCAAGGGACTCACACTACTCATGACATCAGGTTCTCCCATGCCCTTTATTAAGGAGGGTGCTGTAGGGTGGGAAATATTTCAGATACCTTTTTGTTTTACGTTTATTTATGCCTGTTTTCCCCATGTATAACATTGGGCCTTTTTGTACCAAAGCTCCTATGAAGTGCTGATCAAGGGAAGAGGTGTATTACACCCCGTTGTAATGTTGAAAATACACTCATTCAGCTAAACATACTTTGAAATACTGGCAAAGCGGCAGCCTTCACAGTTCAGGCAGGAAGCAGTTCAGGTAGTGTCTGAGGCTGTATCCTCTATGGTTCAGTAAATCTACAGCTCATAGTGTAATTAATATTCTTTTGCCACTAAAATACACCTCAAAAACAGAAGCTTTTGTTTCAAAGGAATGTGACTTGCTTACCATGTACCCTGATGTAACTGAATAACTGACCAATAACTGAAGTACTTTTATTAAACAAACCTCATGCACGTGGATTTTTTTAATCTTAAACTTTTCTATTTACAAAATGCTGAGCTCAACATGGTGAGCATAAGAAGATGATTTTTTTTTAAATTATGGGGAATTACCAATGTAAGAAAAAAATAATTTTAAAGAATTTTATTTCTTAAACATTTTCATTGCAGAAAAGGCATACTGAGATTTTTCATTAGAAATAATCTTACACTAACTCAGAACTTTGGGGGGAAATTCAAATTGAATTGTTATATGTATTTTTTTTAAGAAACTTGGTTTAGTCAATAAGGTGATGAAGCTAGTGTGGGTTTTTAAAATTAATACTTGTTAACTACTCTTAGCTTTAGCAGAGGAATAACTTTAAAATGCTGTTTCTGCAACTAAAATTTGAGATTGTATATTACAAATACGTGAGATTTTTACTTAATTTGCAAAAAGGGCTGTTGCTCAAAAGGCATTAGAATCAAAGTCCTCATTTTTGCTAAGCGCTCAACACAGTCAGGCCCAAGTTCAGTGTCCCTGTCCACTGCTGCCACCTCAAAGTTCAGGAATTTGGATAACTTCAAACCACACAGCATGCTCCAGGTTCTTTAAATGACCAAGGGAATAATTTCTAGGAGTTTTTAAATTGGGAGTGGGATTTTATCTGAAGTGAACAAAAAGTATGGGCTATAAAAGCTTCAATGGACTTTTTTTCAGTTATTGCCCTGGTCTTCCCCAAATAATGGCAATTTTCTGTTCATTTTCTGCTAAATGCATGTGTAGACAGATTTTTGAGCCATCTGTAGTGGCTCCAACTCAGAGAATTTCCTGCAAAGCAGTCAAGTTCCAGAGAAACTGGTCTGTGGTTCAGGCATGTCCTGGTTTGATCTCCCTCCCACCCTGAGATCTGGGTCCCTGTCAGCATCTCTACAGAAGCAACATGTCCTGTGTTCTGCAGTGGAGCAAATAATGCATGAATGTATGAAAACTGCAAGGCTTTCTGCTGTGAGGAACATGCTAAACACAAATTAGTGTGCCTCCCATTGGTTTACCTCACTTAAGGAAAAATATCCTTCCCATTTTATAGCTTCCAGTTTAATGCTATAAAATGTAAAGGTGGGCAAGGCATTTTTGGGTTATGCCATGCTGTGTTTGGTGTGTTCCCTCAGACTGTGCTGTGAAAGAGCCATAATTCTCACTAATCTTCATTCAATGAGATTCAATCATAGAAAATTATAAATAGGTTTAGATAGGATGGCAGTTTTTGGATTAAAGATAATGCATCTTAAAATAGCAAGGCATATAAAACAAAATATAAAAATTATAAAATATAAATATAAATATATAAATATTATATTTATATATATAATAGATATATTTATAAATATATATAAATATATATAAATATATAAAATATATAAAATATAAAAATATAAAATATAAATATAAAAGCAAATCTAGAAAAGCCAATAAGGCATGAATCATTCAATAGAATAAGATCTAATGGTAGGAGTGTATTACGGTAGAGTTCAAGTAATCTTTGATGTTTTTTTTTCCCATTACCTGTTAGATTTTGTATGTAAATTTAATAACTTACACCTCCTGGAAACATACTTTGATTTACTAGATCTCTATCTGCATGTGAGAGCTTTAGTCACAAATGTATTTAGATTGGGAGAGGACCAATACAGATTTATTTTACAACACACACAATCCTGGGAGTCCCATACAAGCTTTTACATGAATTCCTGACAGATGTATCTGTATCAAAACAAGCCAGCAGAATATGCTTGGCCACTTTTTCAAATGTCAGGATACCCTTAAAATGCAATTGAATTAACCCTGATTTCACTACTCCAGCTCATTTTTCACTCTATACTTTAAAATAATTCAAAATTTAATTTATTGAAACTAAAAAAAAAAAAAAAAACTATGGAAGGTATCTTTGAGTGACAGCCTGCATGGTTTATGGGGAGGAAACTAATGACATATGACAAAATGCAGAAACATCGCTTGTCCTACAGTCCAATGCTACAAGTAAATTCATCAACCAAAATCCATGTTTCGTTAACAATGTTGTGACAAAAAGAAACCAAAGCTAGGAAATAACGCTTGGCTAGGTTGGCTTACATTTGGGAGTGGTTGATTTTGACTTTTTTAATCCATTGAACAGAGAAATGTCTGGGGGTTTATCCCACTTCTTCCATTATTTTTCTACTTGGTATCAGCCTTACTTTCTAAGAGTGTATGTCTTGTTCTGGAAGACATAAATACTGCTGTTACAAGGTTTACATAAGAAGAGTATGACTTTTATGCAGAGGATTACCTGCAGCTGAGTGTTGGAAATTATATTAAGAAAGAAGCTCCGGTACTTTCTCATCTCCTAAGCTCCTTTTTTTTCCACTTGCCTTTTCTTTCAAAATTAACATTGTCCATTGTGAACATAGGAAGTTTAACTCTTAGTTTCCCTACATTTTTGTCAATAAATCACTTACCAGGTTCATTTTTCTCTTAATTCTGAGGGTACAAGGGGATGAGTTGTACCTTCTCCAAGGAAACAGATTTCTGTAAATTACAAGTTTTATCAGAAGTAATCCATCATTCTGTAGGAAAACAAAAGAGCTGCTTTCACATTCAGGTTCTTCTGTTTGTTTTTGTTGGTTTTTTTCATTGAAAATACTCACACATTAACCAACAGTTCCAGTTGATTTAGGACATTTCTTCTACCTAGGTAATTTAGGATTCCAGAATGTAATTATAGCAGTTTTTTATAAGTGAATGAATAAATGAATAAAAGTCCTGAGCTGAGGCAAGAATGAAAAAAATACTTTGTAAGGATGAACTTGAATTTTCCTTTCTCCAGATCAGAAGAATGCCTTCAAAATAATATTTGAGTCCTTTAAAGATTTTGTTTGGAGTATTTCAACTGTTTTTCTCCTGAAAACATTTCTTCAGCCTTGGTCAAGCTTGCCCTGAGCGAGGCTGGTTTCAACTTATAACAGTGTGCCAAGAATATTTCACCCAAAAAGGCCTCCACCATTCCATTGAGAATATGCTGGTCTTTGTGTCTGAAATAGCAACATTTTGCCCATTTTCAGAGTTTCAGTAATTTGTGTCTAGCACATATTCAGGCAACTGTTTCCTCTTCACCAAAACATACCATGTGTCCTCCTGGAAGGTGCCATCTGACCACACTTAGTGCAAGGTCATTGCTGTTGGCATCATTATGATGCAATATAGAAGCTTATTGTGCCAAAAACTCAGCTGCCCTTTGGGGCTCTAAGTCTCCTGTGCTGTGCAAGAAGGAATTTATGGTACAATCTCTTTGCAGTGAGTTCTTGCTAGACTCATTCACCTTGAAAAAACTATTATTTTTCTAAATACTCTCCCATTTAACTGTGCAAGGCATGTTGCCTGTGATTTCTGGATTTATCCCAGTCAGAGGTTTGCTTCCAGAGGTGTCTGAAGGTTCCTGTAAAAGTTAGCATAAGCATTCATGTTATTACAGGTTTCTTTGAGTTATGAGTTTCAGCTCTAGGCACATTCGAAACACTGAAAATACTCAAGAAGGACGAAAATTCAGAAGAAGCTGAAAAAAGTGTTACTGGAACAGTAATCCAAAATAACCACAAACTGAGATGGCCACTAAATGCACTGTGGCATTCCCTGCTGCCCTGACCTGGATCTTCCTGCCTCAGGCAGTGTGAAATGAATTTGCATTCCCTGCAACTTCCCACTCTTCCTTTTGTGCCAAAGGAAAAGGAAACCTGACTTTGGCCTGTCAGGTGATTTCAGTGGTCACTTGGTAGTCCTTGCCCTCAGTTCAGCACATGCAAGAGAGTCCATGTGGACCCTGAGTTGTCACTAGTTACAGGAGCTGTGGATCTCAGCTAGTGCCTGCTGTGTCTGCTTGGAAACAAACCAGCAATGCTCAGCAGCCCATTACACCTGCCCCAAAGCATTACTGGAATTGCCAACTGTACAAAATGTATTAGTCAAACCTTCCCCAATCTTAATACTTAAAAAGGAGATATTAAAGGATAGAAAATAGTTTTTAAAACTGATTTTATTTTATATTGTGTTCTAGCATGATAACACTGAGAAAACCAGTTTTATTAACCTGGGATAATGCTAAATGCTCCGTAACCTCCTAGTGCCTGGTAGTTTTTGCTTTAGAACTGTGCCTTGTATAGAACAAATGGTGTGTATTTGGCAGAAACCCACAAGGGCAGATATTTGGCTTTTTGTTTTAATACACTGACATTATAGGTCAGTTAATGCTGGTTCGTCAGATGCTCCTTGGTTGTGAACTCTGACAAGAGTTTGCCCCTGCCAGTGAGATCCAGGGGAAGGTGCTTCCAGCACACAGTGCCATTATCTGTGGTGCTTCATCAGGAGTTTGGGCTCCCAGGGTGGAGGGATACTTGTGCCAAAATATTACACTTAAAATGAAGTTAGTATCTCTCCTTTAGCTCATGGGCTTTCCATGAATATGAATTAGAGGATCTGTGAGAAACGTCCAAGGACCAGAGTGGCAAATAGTACCACAGGAAAACCTTGTAATTCAGACTCCGATGGGTAGTTTGAGAAGCATCCAGCAAACAAGACACGGAACTGCACCTTGTTAGTGAGGAGAATACAAAATAGGGTAGCCACCAATATTTGCATTGTTTTGTTTCATCCAGTTCCTGAAGCTGGGCCCCAGCAGGAAAGATGGAAGGCCCATGAGTGAGAATTGTACTGTACAAACAAGGGCTGTATACAAGAAATGCTGCTTGCTTCACAGCAGATTTTATCCCTGAATTTCTCTACTTTATTCTATACACTTTAATCCTCTTTCAACAAGATTAACCCTTGTTTCAATATAGTTTTGACATGTGTATGCATGTGTCTGTGTGTCAGTGCACATGCTTGAGCAAGTTGTTTTTTGCAAGTTAAGTGAGGGGGTTAATAGTAAATGGCATGAACAGAGATTTTATCCTGTAGCAGTCTACTAAGATCCAAATGAGTCATCAGGAGAAGTTGAATATTCCAAACCATCCCACAGTGTTACTTGAGCCATCTGATGCAATAAGAAGATAATTCTCTATTTTAAGCATCTCCATAAACAACACAGTTGTTGGTGATTCCCTCTTTTCCCTTGACAATGCCATGCCTTTTCAGCACTCTATTCTCTACCTGCTCCCATTTGCCTCCCCAGCCAAGATACCCAGTTTCTTTTTGCAAATAGTTTTAGCTTCCCTGTTCAGAAAGAGTCTATTCCCACTTTCTGCACACAGCTTGCCTCCCTTGCTCCGCCAGCCTCCATCACTTTACTGATGCCCTTCTCCCTTCTTTTCCGTCTATTCTGGTTTAATAGTTTTAGTTCTTCCATACTGAAATCAAGCAACTTGCACTAGGCTGTCTGGATGCCACAGGAGAGACATTAAGAGTAGAGGATGATGGTTTTGTGGCGCCCAGGCCGACAGTTCCACCATCCCAGACAGAATGACAGAGCTCTGGTATCAGACAGGTCTGTCTCCATCTCGCCAGCAGCATGGTTTGTAAAAGTGACGACTTTCAGATTTTCTCTGTCAAACCTCAGGAAGCCCCTGGCCAGCGTACAGAAGCTGAGGCTTTCTCACCTTGGCAGCCTGGCCAGAGGTGAAGCAGCAAACTCCACCTCCTTACCAAGCCATTCCCATCCTTAATCCCTGCTCCAAACATGGGCAAGCAGGAGCTTCTCAAGAAGAGGTTTCCGTCATTTGGCAGCATGTCCAAACAGTCTTCGATAGGCTCCTTCTCAGAAAGGCCTAAGATGTTTGACTGAAGATTTTCAAACAAGTCATCCCCGAGGCACACACCTGGTATCAGCCAAACAGTTGAAGTTTGGCAAACTCTTTAACCAACTGAAAATGTAGTCTTCCAATAGAAGGTATCTGGCAATCATTCCACCTGGCAGTTATGCCAGCCCCACCTCTCATTTTTTGGATCATTTAATAAAGCAGTGAAGAATTTTAAGGGAGTATTTTTTCATTAGAATTTAATAATATATAACCATGCTGCTTTCTCATACTCCTTTGAGCTACAAACTGTAGAGAGAATATCAAACCAGCATGTGGAGTTTGGAATCACTAGCCAATTCCCATAGGCTTCAAAATACTGGGAAGTTTGTAATTGAACATGTAGAGAAAAAATGAGAAAAAATATGCTAAAATTGTTACTTACTTTTCCATCTTGAATACCCTCAGTAGACCTTTAATTATTTTAAAAGCATTTTTTACATGTTATGAAAATTATTTTTTAAATGAGAAATTAATGTCTTACTGCTATGTTCCATCCTTGAGTTTGACTGTTTATTGTATTAGCTCTGACAATTGCCTTGCTGCTTTAAACCAGAGAAAAGCAGTAAAGGACGCTGAAAATTAGTAACCTTTATGTATATGCAACTTTCGCTCTTTTTTTTGGTATTTGCTCTTGTGATAACACTGAGCAAACTTCGTAAGAAAGGAGAAGGCTTTTACTCACTTGGACTTGAGTATTTATTAGTATTTTTGTAGCTAAAGGATTATATCTTCCAAAGAATTCTCTAGTCTCTAAAGCCAAACACGTATGTAAAGAACTGGGGCCTGCCTTTCCAAGTCTTTATGGGCTATAGTTTGTTTGGTCTGCACTTTGCTTTTTAGTTAGACGCCAACTCAAATGCAAAACTTTCAGGTGTAACAAGTTGCTCTTCATATTGCACAGCAGAGTATGCTTTATACTGATCTGTGAAGGGGTGAAAATGTTCCTGACAGTGGTAGTCACAGCATGACTTTGTTGAGTTGCCCAATGTGGTTTCACCTATTAAAAGGATAAACAGATTATAGCCAGTAAAAACTTTTATAGAATGTCAGCAGTAGGAAGAAAAAACATAAAACTTTGTCATCCCTGATCAGTTCACTGGTGTTTCAGCTCTCTGCAAGTCACCAAATGCTTTAGAGGAAAGGGGAGGACTCTGACAAACACACATCTGTTAATATGCAGATGGGGAAAATTCTTAATATAAGTTATTATTATCTAGCAGGTCCTAAAAATGGGGCTCTATAAAGGAATTTGTGTCTGTTTGCAGTCTGTCATTTCTGCTGTTGGGGAGAACGTCAATGGATGTGCTGATTAGTGCCAGTGAGATTGCAGCTGCTCAGGATGAATTTGGTACCATGCTGCAGACTGAGCATGCTGAGGAGATGGAGCATACCTGGCCTGATTCGTGCCTGCTGGAGCTGATTTGGCTTGCTGGAGCCACCCAGCAGGTGACAGCCAGAATTCATAGTCTGCAAAAAAGGGGGGGGCTTTAATAAGTCAAATGAATGTGTGCTTGGCTTCACAAAAGAAGGTGCTTTAGTTTAGTGTTCAGTCCATCTATTCCACACACCGCCCAGCCAAATAAAGAAAGAGCTTGTCTGCAGAAAAGTGATGCTAAGTAATAACTAAGGGAATTGAAGATTAAATGGGAATAAATGGCCAAACAGTCACAGGTGAAATGTTGGAGCAGCTGGATTGAAAACAAGGGAAGGATTACAAAAGGACCGGGGTTAAGAAGACGAGTTGGGACAAGGGAAGGGAAGTTTCAGGGAAGGGAAGTTTCAGGGAAGGGAAGGGAAGTTTCAGGGAAGTTTCAGGGAAGGAAAGGGAAGTTTCAGGGAAGTTTCAGGGAAGGGAAGTTTCAGGGAAGTTTCAGGGAAGGGAAGTTAAGGGGAAGGGGAAGGGGAAGGGAAGGGTTTGCCGGGGTATGGGTCTCGCGCAGCGCCACGGGAGCGCGGGTCCGGCCCGCGCGTGCAGTGCCCGCCGCGCGCTTGCCTTTGTGCGCGCCCCGGGCCCCGCGTGAGCGCGCCTGCGCCCCGCTCGGCCCCGCCGCGCGCGTGCCCCGAGCCAGGGCCCCCTCGGCCGCGGGCGCGGCCCCGCTGAGCAGCGGGTGCCGTGCGAGCGCTTCGCAGCTTCACTTCCCAGCCAGCGCCTCCGGGAGCGCTCAGACAGCCCGGCTCTGCCCGAGACAAACCCCGGCCCTGTGACAGGGGGAGCCGGGTGACCGAGTCCTCGGGTGAGACACAACCTTCTGAAGTTGGAGCGCTCTGAAAAATGATGGTTAAACATTTTGATTACTGTATACAGCGTATTTATTGCTCCCATTTCTGTCTGAGGATCTGCGATTCCGCGTGCGAGTTAATCACAGCATTGCAATGGGAAATATTTTCATGATAGGAGTACTCGGATGAGTTAAAATTACACATTTCGTAGGATTTTAATTGTAACATCTCTTTATATAAATAACCTTGTAAATACTCTTTTAACCTCCCTGCATGAGAATACATTCATTTACAATCGCGGTAAGATTTACACAATTTTTTTTTTTTAATAGGGTTTTTTTTCCCAAACGAAGAGCTGATGATGAGCGGATTGCAGGAAATTCTGTTCATTAGTCGGCGGCTCTGGAGAGCCTGTGCCAGAGGCCTCACGTGGTCGCCTAACGACACGCAAACAGCAGAATTAATTAATATTCCCGGCGAGTTCCCGGGCGCCAGGCGCGAAGGGGTTAACGCGGCCAGGGCCGCGCGGGCCTCCCTCACTCGCCCCTTTCTTTTTTCCCTCCTTAATTAATCATGCGCCGCTCCGCAATTTCAATATGGAGATGGCCAGCAATTATTAATGAGCCCGCGGGCTGTCCCGCGGCGCCTCTGGACGAGTCGCGGCTGCTGCGCCCCGGTGGGTGTGAAACCTGCGCGCAGAAAGGCTCCTCCTCACCGGGAACACGCCCCAGATCCATAAATAAATGACGAGGGAAGGGCTTTTGTTCGTCGGGCCGATGGCACATGACCTTGCGGCTGAGCCGCGCTGCGCCGTGTCCCTGCGCTGCGCCTGGAGAGGGGAAAGCAGGGGGTGCGGGCAAAGCCTGCCAGGCGTTCCCTGGCAGGGGGGGGTCGGATTTAACGGGAAATAGTACAAATAACCCCCAGATCCAGCTCTGCCAGGCGGGAATGTGCAGGGGGCGGGGGTGCAGGATTTAAGAGGGAAATAGCACGAGTCGCCCGCAGATGCAGCGCTCCGCCGCACAGCGCAGTGCCCCGCGCTGACCCCGCGCACAACATGGCCGTGTTCGCCCGGCCCCGCTCCCGCTCCTCCCCAGCCGCAGCGGCGGCTCGGGAGCTCCAGCGGCGCCATCCCGCTCTCCTTGCGCATTTATTTCTTATTTATTTTTACTCCAGCCACCCCCCACCCCTCTATTTTTTGGGTGGACGGGGGGTTTCTTTTTTTTTTAATCTCCTTTCCTCCTCCTGCCGGTATGCCCGCTATCCACACCATGCAGTGCACGACTAGGTAAAAGCCCCTAACGGGCAGCTGCTTCAAATAGTCGGGTTGGTTTTTTTACGGAGCCTTGATAAACGAGGAGCAGCCCAAGGTGGGAGGAGGAAGCGCAGAGCGGAAGGGACCGGGGATGAGCAGTGAGGGATAACAAAGAGTCAGGTGCAGCGCCGTACGGCGCCCTCACGGCCGCTCGTGGACGGCTCTGGTCTTTAAGCACTCCCCTCACAATTAAATAAGAAAACAGGAAAGCCGTGGAGGCAAAAGCCGCGTTTGTGCCGGCAGCTGCAGCGCTGGGAGAGGCGAGTGCATTGTGCGGGGAGCGGGTGATGGGCGGCCGTCCCAGCGCAGCCCGTCCCACGGGACAGCCGCGGAAGGTGCGCCTGGCGCGGCCCCGCACGGCCGCATCCGCGCTCGGACCGCTCCTGCAGGTTTGCCGCATCGCAGCGGGACTCCCGGCATGGATGTCGCCGCGGAGCGAAACGAACCGGGCGCAGAGACGGGGATTTCAGCAATGGCGAAGGGGAGGCGGCGGGGGAGGGGGTTAAAAAAAAAAAGGGGGAATCAGGATATGATAAACAGCACTGGAAAATGGCAGGAGGATAATGTTTACTTTTGAATCCCTGGCCCGCTGCCAGGTTGGCGCTGGTTTTTAGGTTAGCAGAGGTTGGGAGGAAGGGCCAGACTGAGGCGGGGCTTGCTGCTGTCAAAAAAAAAAAAAAAAAAAAAAAAAGGAGAGGGCTGCAAATTGCTGTTCTCAGCTTTTTTTCTCTCCTCTCCTCCACCCCCGCGAAAAAAGGCAGTGCTTTCTCTTAGGCTCTTAAAAATGATGCAGAATTTTAACCATCTGCTGTACCCGGAGCTCTTCGCTGATGCTGCACAGCTGAATTTTTGCAAAGGGAAGAACTTGCAAAGCTTTCAGAAATAGAAAGCTGTTTGTAAGCGTGTAAAATATTTTAGGGAATCCTTTATTTAAAGAAATATTCTGTTTAATTACAGACTGAGAAGTGGGTATTAAGAGAACTGTGATGTTTTTAGCCTATTGTGGATTTTTAGCCAGAAGAGACTCAGGTGTACTGCTCCATCACAGCTTTGCAAACATAGCATGAGCTGTGGGAGACTCAGGAAGTGTACAGTGATGGGAGTATATCATTTCTATAACACTGATTTTTATTTTTTTTTCCCGAGGCTTGCTCTGGAAGTGTAGATGTAGCTGAATGCAGCAAAGTCATCCCATTACCAGCTGCATGTGTATATATGGGAGTAAAATTATTTAATGAGCAATATGGGGGACTCGCAACTGAACCACGTAACTGCCACGGCCTCCTGAACTACCATAGTATGTCCAGTGCACAAAGGGACACTATTCCTAAATAATAAGGGATTGGGGAAAGGCTTTTGAATTGGTGAAGCTTAAAGGAGAAAGTAGAAGGAGTCTTTAATGTGGAATCCTTACTTCCCATAAATTAGATTAACTGCTTAAATGCCATGAACAGCAAATTAAATATTTCAGATGTTCATTAATCAGAATATAATGTTTGTCCGGAGTTAGAGCTAAGAAAATTGGAGGTTATTGGCTCATAATTCATCTACATATTTAAGATCAATTAGCAAGAAAAGGAAAAAGAGATTCTAGTGAAATATTTGAGGCATTTAGTCGCTTTTAAAATGCAGTTTGGATTTTCTCTTTTTAAGATCTGTCAATAAGATTATTACCTTAAGTCACTAGTTATTGTTTGTAACTGTGAGGACTGTATTTTCTTTAAATGAAACCTCTACAAATAAATATTAAGAAAAGTATTTACTTTCTGAAGCCAATGTGGAGGCCTGGTTAAGTCTCTTCATTCAATTTAAATTTATTTTAAAAGGCTGTATTACAGTGCAGATTTCTCATGGTCTACATACATTATCTTATTTGTAAAGCTGAAGATTGGGGATGTATTTTGGCACCTGTTGCCTACACAGCACAAAAGGGGTGGGGGGGGAAAGAAGATTGACTGATCATGCAAGCTTTTGCGGGGAACTTGTTCATCATTTCATTACGGTTAGTAAAAACCAGCCACTTTTTTCCCTCTACTTTTAGGTGGCCCAGAAAATTGTACAATATGTGTGCTTCAGACAGTGCCAGAGTAGCATAATGAGGTGTTTAGTCACAGTTTGGATGTGGTATTTGTAGAAAACAGTGCAGGAACTGTGGGCTGGATTTTCAAGGGAATAGTCCTTGTAATCCAAGGCTGCCTAAATCCCAAACTGGTATCCAGGCAATAGCGGCACTAAATTCTCTGTTTGCTTTTTGTTAGGCACTTATCTGCTGAACGTTTTCCTTTTCTTGCAAGGACTGCAGCATGGCTGGGCATTTTGATGGTGGGATTTGTTGGTTTGATTTAGGGTTTGGTTTTGTTTCTTTCTTCTGTTAACCCTTGGATTTCTGTTCACTCCCTTTATTGCAGAGCACCTCTGTAAATAAGAATGCAGACAGTCTGGAGTAAGTGTGCTTTTCTGATATGGAATACATGGATGGGAGGACTTGGAAGGGTTGGAATTTGTGGGCCAGTAAAATACTAATGTGCTTTTATTTTCCCTTATTGTGTATTTGGATTTAGAAGTCAGTGGTGTAGTGGAGCACTCTGGTATAAATGGCAGTCTTACCTAATATTCTGCAGTTTAGAGAACAAAGATTTCTTTGAAAATAATCATGTCTGAAAGACTTCAGTATTGATGTACTCTGTCAATTATACATATTTTACTGTATGTGCAAATACAACATTATGCAGGCTTTGAGAATTCAGAATTGTATATTGGAAACCTGTTAGTATGTAGGACTGTATGAAACTGCAAACACCTTGACTGGTGAAGTGTATCACTTGCTTATAGCAGTGTTTTTCTGTAGATGTACAACTGTACATGAATAAATATGTAGAAGATGCTGGTCTTAAAAAATAATTTTGGATTTGGCATTATTTTATATACTACCTGTAAGGTATGTTGCCATCCCCTAACACACATCTCAACATAACCTCTGTTCTTATTTTAGTACTAATTTATTCTTTCAGCAAGAATAATAGCATGAATCTGTGGATTTAGGTTATAAATTTAGGTCCAAATTTAAATTAACAAGCAGCTTATTTTAATATAAATTTCACAATCCTAATGATAGTTAAACAAAAGTATCTTTGTGCAGTTATTTGCAAAAAAAATTGAGCTTAAGTTGCTGAGCCCTGAATATTGTATTTCTGCTTTGTTGTTGAATGCTGAACCTGGTTATTCGAAAATAAGTAGGGGTTTTTTGAGATATGGGTGAAGTTTGCTTTCTCACTTTGAATTCATATTGACTATTTTCTGGTTAAATAGAATATTAAAAGTAGTATAATTACAGTGTTGTTTAAATAATGAATTAAAGCCAGAAGATGACATAATACCCAAAACAGTTTATAGCAGCAATCAGTTTCCAGATAGTTCTGTGTACTGCCAAATTATGGATAAAATAAATTGTATTAAATATAATAAGAGTAAGGACATGTTGTCTGATGCTTGCAATGCAGCATCGTTATTACCTGGGAGAGTTTGAATGATACATGAGCCAGGAAAGTATTACTTTTTTCTTTTTTTTACTTTTTTTTCTCCTTTCTTTCTCTTTTAATATAAAGTCATAGATCTGCCTAAGTGTCAAATCTATAGAATTCCTGAAGAGACATGTTCTGGGATGTCTCTTTCATTTTGCTTTGTGCTGACATCTTACTGCTACAAAGTATATAAGTTCATCTGAAGATTCCTGAAAAGCCCCAGTTCTGTGAATTTTTCCAGTACCAATGGACATGTCATATAAAACTCTAAAAAGAGATAGCCAGAGGGCTTAGTTCTGCTGTCAGCATAGAACATGTTTTCATTATTTTTCCCCTGAGGTTTAAATAGACATTCAAATGAGGCCTACCAAATTTGTTTGAAATGAAACAGAAAACACAAATATGGGTGTGTGTACAAATATATTTATTTGTTTCTTATCTGCCTAATTAAATGAGCAACATGGTATCTGATGTCCATTAAAAATGTGGGGTTTGTTTTGGGTTATTTTTTTCAGTGCCTGACTTGGAAAGTATTTAATGGGCAGTAGAAAGAAATGAGGAAGAGGAGGGTGTGGCTGTCGCTGGGAGGCTCAGGCCCTGCAAAGGGATCCTGGCTTGTGGAGATACGGTCCTGCATCGGCACAAAACAAAGACTTCTTACAGGTAAAAACTGAATTCTTCTTCTTTTTTTGTTGTTAATCAGAAAACAGACGAGCATGTAATCCTGCTATTTCTTATGCCTATTTCTGAAGGCGGTCAGTGGTCCTCACTTGAGTTTGGTAGCTTTATTCACATATTGTTCCGCTCCAGACTATTCAACTCTTTCCTTAATCAGTCATGACAACAACAAAAACTTCTTTCAGCTCTGCAGAGTAATAAGAAAAGTGCTTTGATGTTTTATTTATTCTGAGTAGCCAGTGAGGGACTGATCCTGTGTGTGCTGGAGTGGATCTGTACCCACATCTGAATTTTCATTTCCACTCTGCATTGTGCCTTTAGTCCCTGAGCTGGCACATATACACACAGATGCTTCTGTCTATAGCTCTTTGCATTATGGCCACAATTACAGCATCATAAAGTCTTGGAATGAGACTGACAATATTTTCAGGTTACAATTCTTGTGGGATGAAATTTTGACAGTATATTTAGCAAAACTGGATGCTGGTTTGCTTATTTTTCTGAGACGTAGGCCCCACTTGTTGCAAGGGCAATTTGTTAGTGATGCTGATTTACAATTTTGATTCTGACCCGTTGATGTTAGAACTATTTTTATCCAGTGGTACAGTTTAAGCATTCCTTCTTTTTTTTCGCTTTGCTGCTGCAAATATAGTTTGAAAACATGTGAGTTCTACTGAGACCATAAAGTGAAGACAGAGCTGATAAACTTCAGTAGTAAAACCACTCACCGGTGTGGTTACAGAATCTGCTCCCACATCTCATGTCTTGTATTTGAGCTCATCATCTCTTAATTACATAGCCTTGTCTTCCTTTGAAGAGCGGCAGTGTGTGGGTTGTGGTGAGGTATTCTCACAGCTTGGGTGAATTGTTAGCCACAAGACCAAAGGCTGAGTGTAGCAAACCACCATATGAGTGGCAATATCCCAGGATCTGACACACAACTTGGACTTTCTTATAATTATTAAATGGGTTTTGCAAATAACGATGCATGCATGAGAAAAAAGATAGTAAGAAAGATAAAAGAAAGGAAATGTATTTATATATTACAAAGAAGAGCGTTATATGCAATATTTATATAGTAAAACCAAGTCTTACAATTCAGGTCCTTGCTAATTATTTGTGGTGGCATAGGGAAGAGCAGGTGGCAAAGTAAACATGCATGTTTTTACATGGTTTTGTGATGTTTGAATGATGCATTGACAGCGTTGTGTCAGGCACCATAGCTAGCTTAGAGGATGAGGCATTTTGCATTAGATAAAGTGAACTTGTCTATTTTTTTGCCATTTCTTTTGGCCACAGAAAACAAAAGTAGAAATTACTGCACTGGAACAGGCTCATGGTGTAATTAATGCCAAGTCTACCCTGGCATGTTTTACAAAGGATTGATTGGTAAGAGAGTGAGGGTGACCAGCATCAGATCCTTTTGGAGTACCCTGTCCTTGTCAGAAAGTGGAGCAGGCAGGTCTCTTGGCTTTGCACAAGGTCCATGTTGTCTTTCCAGCAAAAAATCCCATCCAACGGTGTGTTTCTGTAGGCTATGGTTAGAATCATTCTTTCTGATTCCTGCTGATGTTCCTTAACAAGGCATGGATTTTCACATGCTCAAGCTGCACGTTGAAAAGTAATATATTCCCATAGTTTGAATTTACTGTTTATTTAATTTAGCTGAATCATTTCACTTCAAGACTGGAAGTGGGTGAGAGAGTTAGACTGCAGATCCTGACTTTCCAACTGTGCATGTCACTTGTGTTCCCTGTTGCTCATGTGCTCACTAACATAAATAGTTTGATCACTTTGTGTTTTCATATATGACAATCTCTTAAAAGTGACATTGGTGTAGACACCTGCACTTGCACTCCCGTTACTTCTGTAGCTTTAATGAGGAAAGGCTCATTGGCATTCTCCATGAAGCTGTTTCCGTGGCAGACAGATATTAGAAGGATAATGTTTTCAATACAGGACTCTGTTTCCCTGTTTGACTTACCTGACATTATTGTATATCCCTGAAAGTTTCTGTTGATTTGTTATGGTGGCACCCAGGTCCTCCCCTTGGAGAATGTTGCAATATGATCTCCTTACCGATTATTTTTAAAAAGAAGTATTTATTGTGTTTCAAGTTCACTCAGCTTGGTTAAACCCTTCAGTAGCCCCAGTACTCTTCCCTTGCTTGTCATTTTTGCCATTCTTTATTTTACAGCTGATCTTTCTAGATATGAACTAAAGTTAAATACTGATACCAGAATAGCCTCTGCATTCAACTTTTAGCATTTCTTTTGTCAAAGTGTCTTTTCATTCGTACATTTTATTTTTGGCTCTTTAGCTTGTTTTTAATCATGATTCCAAACTTCCAGTCATGACTACTGTGTTTTCTTCATGGGCCACATTGTCAAAGCCCTTTTGAAAGGCCAAATAAATAATAATGAATTCGGTGGATGCACTCAAAGTTTAAAAGGACGTATTTTTTGTTATGTTATCAATGTTGTTTTTCTTCCCATTATGTAATCTCTGCTCAGGCATTAAAGTTATAATCTTTTAAAGTAGCCTTCCAGACGATTTACTGAATCACAGAATTCATTGGCATGTAATCTGGATCATCATTTGTGGCTATTTTTAAGGACTGCTGTCCTTTCATTCTGGATAGAAGAGTGCAGATTTTTGTTGGAAGCCCTGCCTCCAACCTTGGGCTGGTTCTAAAAGGCTGTGTGTGTCCTCAGAGTGACTTGCCTTTAATTTATCCCTCTATTTCAGCACTTTCTGTTTTGCTATCTGCTGTTCTTTCAGCCTTTACTTGCAAAAGAATTGATTAATGGGATTCGCTATTTGAAAGGATCATAGAGGATAATTTCGTGACTTGAATATCATAGATTTTTCCATCTGCATTAAGCCTAAAAACTTCTTTATAGCCTGAAAGGTACGTTTTGGTCTGTCTGGATTTCTGAGCATCAGGAGATAGAGAAGCATGTCTTAGAATATGAGGTAGGGTCAAGATTACTCCATCCCCCCAAAAGATGGACAATGCAAGGATTTTGTGTTGCAGAATCATGTTTCCTCTGTTGGCCTGTTCAAGAGAAGGGACGTCTCATTTCCTCACTTTCCTGAGTGTTATTTTTATTTCCCATCTTGAAGGGAGAATGCTGTTGGCTGGTGTGAAAGTGAAAGAGAACTGGAAAAGAAAAGACTAGGGATTTCCACTGGAAGAAATAGTGGGTATTTTTTTATTCATATCCCAGATTAGGAACCCAGCTAACAAAAATGTTTGTATGGTCATAGAGGGTGAGAAAAGGCAAGGTTCCTCTTTTGCATAATTGAATAGCTCAAGGTCATAAACAGCCATTATTTTTTCTGTGGTGTTTTTTGTCCTCTTTCTTCAGTCTCTTTGTTTCCCAGTACTATTTCAGACTTGCCAGACAATTGTTGTGCAGTCTTCCCGCTTCTAATGTATGTCAATAAATTGTCCTTATGCCACTAGTTCAGTCCTTATGCTACCAATCCATTTTTAAATCTTAATGTCTAAGTATATTCTTTGTTCTGGTTGTTTCAGTCCAGTGCTTTTTGGAAAAGGTACCCCTTTGCTTCAGCCTGATACAAAGCTTTGCTCAGTACTCTTGCCCACCTGCTTCTTCTGTGTCTAGGGATTTTGTTACCCTTTTTTTCCTGATGGATATATTATTCCTGCATATTTTTTTGTGCCAAAAAGCAGAGTGTTTCCTTGGAATTGATGGGAAGATCTGATGAACATACAACATTATTTTAAATACCTGCTGTACCTTTTTCCTTTGTTCTGGACACAACCGTTTCTAAACTTGTTGTTAAGGCTTTGTGACTCAACTTTCTCTTCTTGACTCCTGATATATAATAAAAAGCCCAGTACTGTCATATCAGATTTCAGGAACAGCAGTCACAGGAAAATGTATTACTAGATTTGGTTGTTTCAGGAACAGAACTGGACAGGTGAGAGTTACCCCAAGTGCCAGTCATTCACCCACCTGCAGTAGGAATGCCACCCATCACGGTGCAGACACGTGGTTTGGAAGTTTTGGATATTCCTTCTTTGCTCTTGGCTGTGTTGGAATCTGCAATAAGTTTCTGACTCCTGCTGCTGGGGTGAGAAAAGGTCAGAAACCACAGGAACAGGAACTGCAGTGGTGGGTGAAGAAGGGCCAGTGCAGGCTGGGTATAAGGTGAGATCCCAGCTTGCCGTACGTCTTGCACTAATTCATGCTGCTAGAATCTATAAAGGTGAACATATTGTTATGGATCCAAAAATAGATATTTTGCACAAAGAGTCTGAGAATGGAAGGATACCCTCTCAGCCCTCCCCCTGTATGGTTCATGTATTTGGGACTCTTGGATCTTGATTTTTGGAGTTTTGGTCACTCCTGGTCCTCTTCTCAAAGTTGCTGGTGATGGGTGATCTCGTGCTGATTCCAGCTCATTTGCCCTATGTGGGATTTGACTGGGGTGCTGAGCTCCCTGCACCAAAGACTTTGACCAAAACCTTGCTCCCTCGCCTGGCCTGATTCCTATTATTTTCTTCTGGAAGCTCTAACATAATGTTCAGAGGTGCTTCTGCCTGAGGATAAAGAAGCGAAAATATGTTAGTCTGGACCACTTTCTTCTATGTGTTCTTTTCCTCCTGTCATGGCTATCTAACTGATGGTAACATCTGCATCCCAGTGTGCTACATCATCACAGATGAGGAAACCAAGATATAAGGCAAATTTGCGATCATTTAGTAGGCCGGTGGATTGGAGATGGGATTGGAAATGAGACACTCCAAGATGCTGTCTAGCTGTACGTTACCAATGCAGCATTACTTTAGCTGTTTCAAGAGATGCTTCTCTTAATATCCATATTAGTAATGATGTTCTAAGATATTATGAGAAGTTGATAAGAGAAATCTTAACAGCCAAAATAAGTGCTTATTTAGCTTGATAAAATTTAGTAATCAGCATAAGTGAAATTTTATAGGCAGCATATTTTCAATTTATTTTCCTTGTTCTCCTCTTTGCAAGTGAGCCATCATGGAGTTAGCAATTGTCTACAGCAACAGACAGCTTCTCTGCCCAGACTACAGGATATTTTAAGAATTTTATTTATAATAGTTACTTGCACTTTTAAATAGCCACTTTAAGAGCCAATCAATTTTATAAATCAACTCAGAATTTTGGTAACTTTAAAAATAACTTTCAAGCAGCTGGCTAGCTCTGCAGAAATTAACCTGGCTCTAAAATATGAATTTTTAGAGACTTTTCCTCTGAAAGTAATGTGCCACTGAGCAATGACAGCTTAAGGTGTCTCTTTTTTGAAGGGGGAGTAGGAGGGGAAGTCCAGTGATTTAGTGACTGAAGAGAGTTGCCACTTGCGTGAGCTCCATCCCTAGGGATATGACCTTTTTAATCCTCTTTAGTTAATGTATTGGTGATCTTTACTTAGGCAGAGTAAACAGTGCTGTTCTGAACAAAGGGGAGGTCATGCTTCCTGCATTACACTCTGACCCGGGGGTCACGGCCTTTGTTCACTTCTCAATGGGAATTGCTCTCCGAGGGCCACCACAAAATGGAGAACTAATTTCGGCACGTGCTGGCGGAGAATGGCAGAGTATCAGGTTTGCCTCAGCCGAACCTCCGAGGGCGCCGCGCTCGCAGCCAGAGGAAAAGTCAAACCATTTCCAAGAGGACGTATTAGCTCTTTAATTACCAGTGGCCATGGCACTTAAAACCTTGTTGAACTAAATATATTGCTTGGATCTTCCCCCTGTAATTCAATTGCTCACTTTTCAGCCTTTAAATTTATTTATTTTTAAATCCCTGACTGGATTCTTCCAAAGGAAGAAGCGCAGACTAGTGAAAAATAGCAATTTCTTCCCTTAAAAGAAAGTGAGAAAGCACATGACAACTGCAGCATCGAACTTGGGCCTCTGAGGTTTCAGAATGAGCCTTTTTTCTCAGCCCATCAGGAAACATGGTGCTGTGCCCCAGAAAATTGTATTCAGCACCTTTTCCTTAACTTCTGTGTGTTACAGGAGTGCACACACACAGGGCTCTGTGAGGCCAAGTATAGCAAGCACAGGGTACTGAGCCAGAGAGAACTAGAGCTTCCTCAGCTTTATCACTGATTTTATGCAAAAAGGCTGGGATTTTTTTCCTTTTTTCCCTTTTTTCCCTTTTTTCCCTTTTTTTCCTTTTTTTTCCCTTTTTTTCCTTTTTTTTCCTTTTTTTTTCTTTTTTTTCCTTTTTTTTCCTTTTTTTCCTTTTTTTTCCTTTTTTTTCCTTTTTTTCCCTTTTTTTTTTTTTTTCCCCCACTTTTTTTCCTTTTTTTCCCCTTTTTCCTTTTTTTTTTTTTTTTTTCCTTTTTTTTTCCCCTTTTTTTTCCTTTTTTTTTTTTTTTTTTTTCTTTTTTTTTTTTTTTTTTTTTCCCCTTGGCTTTGAAAGTAACTGATGGCAGAATGTGATGCATCTCATTTTTAGCTGCTGTGACTAGGGAACGTATATAAACATGGAAGCTGAGATAAATTATTTGGAAGACATGCATACAGAAAAACACCACCTTTTACCTAAAGTTGATTCTTTCTCATCTGTATGCTCTTTTTGCTCAGTAAAATCTGTGAAATCCATTTTTTGATCAAAAAATAATTAAACGATAAACACCTAACTTTAGTCAGCATAGGGCTTTTCCACATTTCTTCCTTCTATCAAAAAAACCCCCAAACTAAAAAAGCCCTAATTGCTGATGACAGCCAATTTGTGTAAAACACAGCAGGGTTAAAACTGAGCACAAGGGATCTGAGTGTATTGGGGGACTTTATAATGTTGCCATCACAAAAATAAATAACACTACAATAGTAAACTTTGAGACTTTTGTGGCTGTCAATATGAATAGCATTAAGGTAAAAATGTATCTTTGCATTCCAGTCATTTCAAGTAAAACATTACATCCTTCTTTAAGTTTCCTTGCAGTTGAATTATTTAAACAAACACTTCTGATAATCTACTCCTAGACTTAAAAGTACATTCTGTAATACAGCAGAATGAGCTCTTTTAACAAAGAAGTGGCCAAGTAGCTGAGCCATCGTGCCTTTTGAGTGAAAACTTGCATTCAGAGCTGAACCGAATGTGAGCAGCGATGCTGACTGCAGCAATACTGAAACCAGCCCTTCTGTGTCCCTTATTTGTTGCAGCAGATTCACAAAGTCCACGACCTTTAGATTATTTTATTGGAAGATAGAGTGGAAATTTATATTTACCTGTTTTCCACTAAAAATAATATTGTCAGATTGACATAAGTCTACTCCCTCATGTTACTTAGTTATAATTAATATGTTTATTAACAAAAATAAGAAGTCCATCCCCTTTCATAATTTTTTTTTCAGTACTAGTATTGCTTTTCTGTTATATGTGGGATTTTAGAGACTAAAAGGAGTCTCAAGGAAATGCTATTTGCATTATTTTGGGTTTTTTTTTCCTTGCCTTAAAGCATTGATATGGTTGGGCTTTATTTGGAGTTAATGAGCTGTAGTAGAATTTTAAAATGTGGATAGCAGCTTGGAGTTCAAAAGAAAAAGTTAAGAAAATACTCAGCCAGTATTCAAATTTTAAAATACTTTTTTTTTCTTTAGAAAGGTATTGGAACCTTACTATAACTGTAGGAAGTGCCTGATGAAAGGGAAAACTAATTTTTTTTCAGTGTGTTAAACATTTCACCATACAGTATGATAATTTAGGATACCATTGTAGAAGTGCCTGTTCTGAAAGATCCTTAGTGAAGGAAACCTTTTGGAATGCTTTTGCTTTGAATGTTCCTGACTCAAACCTCACAGGATTTTTTTTTTGTTTAGGGTTTGTTTTTTTTTTTACTGTTTAAAAAAGAGCTTTATCTGTGGCAAGGTTTAGATTGAGAATGAGCAGAGAATAGTCTATTTTACTGTGTGAACTTGATTCCTCAGTATTACTATTTCTGGCACTGATTTTTCTAGGTAGTGTACCTGGTAAAGCTTAATGGTGGGTAAGATTTCCCTCATTTCCTAGACAAAGATGTTGCTGAGATTAAAACATGAGCTTCTAATTTTGGTATCAAAATTGTTTCCAAATGTGACCCCTGCAGTGAAAACCAAGTAGGATCCGTTCATATTTAACAGCCTTCTCTCTTTAGCAACTGGTGTACACTTGTCTACACTGCTTTTAATATGAAACCATTTCTGTTTCCCTGTTGATTTCCTTGATTCTCTGGACCATTGAAATATATAAGGAGGGAAAACATGGATAATTTAAAAAATAGTCCAGTAGAACATGGGGTTTGATCAGACTTTAGATGTGCTATGAAAATTACAAAGCCTGTTCTTTACATTTTGAAGACAAACATTTTTCTTAACACTAGGATATATATTCAGGCCTAGTGTAATTCAGCAAAAATCATTTGAAGTGAATGCTTATTTTCCTTGTTTGTCGTATGTAAAAATCTATTCTTCTGCCTATTTCCATTAAATACTTAAGAAAAAATAAGTATGTGAAAGTGTAAAAAAAGCTACCTGGATGCAGATAGCTACATATCATACGTTTGTGTGTGTGTGGTTTTTAAATTAATACTTGGGTGAGCAGAAAATACAAGACAGACGTCAGTTGCACCTGTAAAAATAAAAAGGCAGCTTCTCTGGGAAACTGCATTGCTCAGTTTTTCTGTGGTAAGAGGATCCTTGCATTTTCCACTGGCGTTAACCCCTTTGGAAGGAAAAATGCATGACAGCCTCAAAATGGTGTTCTCTGTTAGGAAAAGGCAAAGATGAGCTGGAATTGTGCAGTAGTTCAGTCACAAAAGGGCCTTTTTAATAGATTTCCGATAATTTTCTTAGGCTGTTTAGTGTTTTGGCCAGTAAAACCTGAACAATAATACAGTAAATGTGATACTCCTATAGAAATGTTTTCCTGTGAGCATGGGATCTCCATTTGCTACAAAAACAGTCATATAAGTGGAGTTTTAAAGCAAAACTGTTTTTTGAGTCCCCACAATGAGTCTGAAGTACCTGTTTTGCTTTCCCCTCTGAGGTGAACACTCAGGGCACTGCCAGCTGAAGACTGGAACATTTTGGTCTGTGCATGCAGTGCTTTATTCAGTGAAATCCCTGGTGTTTATGTCAGTCTCCCTCGTGCTTCCAGGTGTGGGGGGCAAGGTCCTGCATCCAGGCAGCCCCAGAGCAGGGAGCCTTGTTCTCTGGATGTAGGGATGAGTTGTTATGGTAACACCAAGGGATGAAATTCCTGCTGGTGTAGTGCTGTTACGATCAACTTTTTTCATGTAGTTCTTGCTCTGTTTTTAAGTTGTGTTAAGGTTTTTTAAATGTTGCATTTATTTATATAACTAGAAAAACAATGGTCCTGAACCGTGCCTTCCATTGATTTTCCTCCTGTAATTCAAATGTAACCTTTCATTAGTAATCTTTAGGCTGCATTATAAAAATATTATAATTTCTTTTGTGCAGAATTACATAAACAATATTAATTTAGAGTCTTATTCTGGTAGTATTTACACTTACTGGACTGTGTTAGCATGAGACTATAACTGCATACATACACCCTGTATCCAGGTGTCCCATACCGCACCCACATACAGAAAGGACAGAGTATGTGATTTTGTCAAAATGATTGCTGGGAGAAGGTGGAATTGTTTAATTTTATTACAGATTAATGACAGAAGTAATATGAGCTTCAGACATCAACTTTAATTTTGGTATTTGATTTTTAAATTTTTTTTTAAAGCAGCTGTATTTCTAATTGAGTTGGGGAGACTTCTCCTCGTCAAACCCGATCACATTCTCCAGTTGCCAAGAGACAAAAGGTCTGGGTTTTTCTCCCTGTACAGTTTTCTTACTAAGTTACTTGTTTGCATTAGGAAAAAAGCTGTACAGTTTTCTAGAAAATTTTGGTGGATCAAAAATATTCATCGCCTTCTATTACTGTTGGTAACTTTTTCTGGGAATATACATTTAAGAGTTGACCTTTTAATATTTCAGTGTTTTGATCAGCCATCTAAAATACTCAGTAAAATACTTTTAGGCCCTAAGAAAAAAAATGCTAAATTTGAAACTTGAAATTTCCATGGATTAGTCACAGACATCCCCAGGGATGAACTGGAAAATGTGGTTTGCTGAATAAGTCTGGAAGCAGATTTTCACAATTTCACAACCCCCCACACACACACACACCTTTTGTTTTGTTCTGGTTTTTTTGGTTTTTTTGTTTGTTTGTTTGTTTTTTTGCAATGCCAATTTTAGTATTCATGCTGCACTTTGTTAGTGTAGATAACATAGCAAAAACTTAATTTGGTCTTTTCCTTATATGGGCTTTTGTGTTGGTAATAATCTTAAGTAAAATCACCTTCATTAAATTATGGCATACATTTAATCATGTGGATGCTGGTTCATCTTTGAAACAGCAAAGTGGGAAATTAAGGGGGGGAAATATATTTTTTGCACTGAATTTCTGGTTTGCTGGCAATACCGAAATGACCCTCCTTTCTAAAACCCATTTTACACTCCAGTGTGGAGTGACAGCCCAGGAGGAGCACAGCTTCATCCCAAGCCTTGGAACTGGCCCTTTCTGTCCACAGGGAGAGAAAAGACCTTTAGTTATATCACCTTAGCATCTGTGCAGGACATTTTGTTCACTAAAACTGGGACATAGCAGAATCATGTTTAAGATGAGTTTATAACTTCAGGCATCCCTTGGAAATACATGAAATTTAATAATGCACATGTGTCAACTCTGATAGGTGTGACATGACACACAGAAAAAGACTCAAATGACACCATTCATGGAACACAAATTCTATAAACTACTGTCCTTTTCTCATAACTATATATTATACCTGTAGCTGATACCAGGAGTGTAGAAGTCTGTATTTATCTGGCTGGATAAATACATGAATACTTCCAGTAGGTTCATTATTCTCTTGATATTATATTTTATTATAACAATAATGTGTCACTATCGTTCGTGCTAGGTGGGGGTTTTTTTCATGGAGAGGAATTTAAATTTACCAGTGCCAATATACTGTTATTGTGTGAGATGCCAGTTATCCTTTAAATAGCCAATCTAAGGTGCACCTTATGCACAATATATTTTACCTTTAATGGACTCAAAAGAAATGGCAACTTCAACTGTAGAGCTGAAGTTGACCACATAAATACATCTGATACTAACATTCAGCTCACAAACAGAATTCTGTATCTACAACCATTTTAGATTGTCTCTGTGTAGTAAGTAATGCAGCTATGCTATGAAAGTGATACTGTAATGGAAGTCCCTTTTTCTTAAAGTTTATGCAAATTTTTCATCTTTGCTAACATTTCACTACCAAAAAAAATCCACAAAGGGATTTGTGCTGTATGTAAATTTTGTGTGCATTGCAATTGGCTTTGTTCAGGATTGTTGCACTATGGTGTAATTAAAACCTAGATATAAAAGAACTTTGCCACTGGACAGCTCTTGCTTTAAGTAATTTATAATGTAAAGGGATTTTAAGCCCTTTTTACACCTTAGAAATTGCAAGTTTTCAATGAGTATTTCATCATGTGTATTTGCTTATTTTTGCAGCTTATCATTCTCTAAAACCGAACATTTTTTTTTTTTTTTTTTTTCCCCGGTGTTACTTTTCCTTTCTTTTTACTTCCTCCTTTTTTCCTAGATATATAGATATAGATCTTTTTTAAAATCTCCAGCGGCTCTTTCTGCGAGGCAGCCGGTTGTAAGCAGAGGTGCCCGTGGGATGGAGGGAGGGCTGGCTCTGAAGCCCCCCTGGCTGTTGGAGCGCGGTGCTCCCGGGCAGAGCAGGAGTGCCCGGACTCTCAGCGTTCCGGGCGGGACAGCCCGCCTGTCGGGAATGCCGCCTGGGATCAGGCTCTCCTCCGTGCAGCCAAGGGCCGCCGCTCACCTGCGGTCCCGAGGCAAAAGTACAGTAAAAAAAAAAAAACGGGGGAAAAGTATTGCAAGATAAACAAAATTGTGGTTGGTAGCACCCTTAAAAACCTGCTGATGCAACCACCCCCTTTAATGCATCCTTTCTTGGTGAAAAAGAAAAAAATTTTAAAAATAAACCTCTTGTTCTAGTGCCAGAGTTTCACTTTTGTTGATACCAGTTTAATGCCAAGTTTTCTGTGCAACACTATTGTTAAAGTACAGTGTACTGGAGGAAGTGTTTTTGCAAAATGCTTCATTATGTTTTGAGGGGAAGGGTGTAGAAATGCATCCTCATTCAGTTTGATTTTACAGTGTAGATAATTTCAGAATTGTCTATTTGGTATTTCAGTGTTTTTTCCCCCATAATTTAATAGGCCATTGATCCTTTGGAATTAATGGAGGTTTTCCAGCAGTAAATAGAACTTTCATAAGTGACCTGCACAATGGCACTATGTATAATTGCTGTCCTTTCTCTAAAGTGTGCACCCCTGTAATCCCCAGACTGGTCCTTTCAGGGAATGGTGCACAAGACTGCTCTGCTTTTCAAGATAGATTTTAATTATTTTTAATTCCTAGACAGTGCCTTTAAAAACAAAAGCTGTCTAAATTTTAAATAAAATTATTCTTGGTGATTTTTTTTTTTTAATAATCTGCACTGGAAATATTTTAATGATACAATAAAATAAAAAGGAGGAATTTATACTTTTTTGATAACTTAATCTTAAAAAAATAAGAAAGAAATATGTTTAATTGGATTATTAAAAAAAAAAAACAAACCTAAACATGTACCTGGTCATCTTGTATTACATATTTCTGAAGGCTGTTAGATTACAAACCACCCTGTATTGCAAATGAGCTGTATTATCTGGAGAGCAAAAAATCATGGTCTACTTAGAGGTGACCTCAGAGTGGATGTCTCTATCATACCAAACTGAGAGGAAAGAACAAGAGATGCCACTCTGAGTTAACATACAAGCAAATTAATTAGTTTTCAGCAGGAGTATTTATAATGAGTTTCCAATAGACATGACTTGTGATAAAGGAAAAGAAAGGAGATATCAAATTCCGTGATAGTATAAACTGTGGTGTGAAAATACTGGCTTACTACTATTCGCATCATTTGAATTTATTCAGACATGATGAATCTTAAATAATTCTTCCACATCCCTTTTTGGAATTCCATTTCTGTTAAGTGAAGCTTTCAAGTTGGACTTGAGGTAGTTGTTTTCCTGTTTCCTGAATCCCTAATTTTTTAGTACTGCGGTAACCTAAAGTTCGAGAACTTTCAATCTTACTTCACAAGTGCAGTGACAGACAGAATGCATTTATGTGTCTCCTTGAGGGAGGGTAGCTTTGGGTGGATGAATACGAGCCATAATTGTGTAAAGGCGAGGCACTTTTAACCCTCCAAATGCACCAGAATTATCCCCATTAGGAGCAGGCAAAAGGCATTAACAAAAACTGAGAAAGGAAGGGGCAGGTATGGAAAGTAAAAAATAAGACCTATATTTTATATAGAAAGCATAAAAATAAATAGGGAGCTAAAAATCACGTCTGAGAAACAAAGGGGAAAGTCATTCAGAAGCTGATTAAATGCAAGTAAAACACTCTGAACTAAGCAATTTTTCTATGTAAGTCTGATCCTTCCCTAAAAAATAGGTCTGTCTTTCATATTTCATTGGCATTAAAAGTTGTTGACTGCACTATCATGTGTAATCTCTTTTTTTTGTGCAGGGTTAACGTTCTCATCTGTGCATGTTCTGTTAAAATAAATACTATCAGGAATGTCATGCCATTATTTTAAAACAAAAATGATAAGAGTTTTAGCTGGATATAATGGTGGTCTGCTGCTAAGGCTGTTATCCAGAAATTTTGCTTGCTCTGACTTTTTAACCACCCAGAATTTATGCACATCATCTGCATCCACAGTCTATATGCAATAGAGACCGGTTATTAGAAGAGGTTAGAATTACTAGGTGTCATTTTACCGAAATAAATATTTGTGGGAAAGTTACTGTTTAAGTATGTTGTCAACTGTGTCCTGATAATTTCTAGTATGCTTTTACTATAATTCCCCTAAAAATAAATATTAGAAACATTTTGTGGTTTCACACCATTAAAAAAAAAAAAAAAAAAAGTTGGTAAGGGAAAACCATAAAGCATCTATTTTGCTTACAGAAGAAATATGTATTCTCCTCTGAATGCTGGTGGTTGAGCATTTTCTGGAGATCTGAGGCTGGATCGAAATGGGTGACAGAGGTTCCCTGGATTTGCCACGGCAGGAGTTGTTGGAGCTGCGGCACGGCCAGGCAGCTCTGAGAAACCCACATGTGCCACCCTGTGCCCTCTGGACTTGGCTGGGACTGTCTATTTTGAGAGAGGACTTGCTCGGTGTCAGGCCTGAGGCCGGAGCTGGGCTCCGTGGCCAGGCTGCTGTTCCAGCCTGGGCAGGGCTGGCAGTGCCAGGCGCAGGGCGTGCAGCTCCACGGCTGCCTCACCAGCGAGGATACCTGGGGCATAGAACGGAGCCTTTGTCACCATTGTTACCACAGCTGGGCACTGAAATGCTGCACTTATGAGGTTATGGAAGAAGGAAATGCGTCTTGGAAAGAACGTATGACTCTGATACCCTCCTCTCCATTTTGCAGGATAGTGCATTGGAGAGCAACCACTCTGGATGGGATAGAAACCTATGTCTATGGGTTTTCTTTTTACATTGCAGTTTTTCCTATCATTTCACAATCAGTATTTAGTGGAATAAGATATCAATTAATATATTCTTTTTCCTGAAGAATATTTTACAAATTTACATATATGGTATTGACTTTTCCAATCAGTTGAAGCTACCTGGCTGATTTAAAAGTACATCAGGAAAGCAATGATAGCATAAGCAAAATCAGTAGTAAGTGAGAGGGACAACTTTGACTTTCTTTAAGTAACTATGTAATCCCTTTTTTCTTACAGTAACATATTTTCCACAAAGAAGACTCTTCAAGGTTGAATCTTGTACAGTCTCCTCCCCCTCTCCACCCTCCACACCCCCCTCCCCCCTCCGCAAGTGCAGGGCAAATCAAATGCTTGACAACGTTTTTTGTTAGGAAAGCATATGAAAAAAAATTTTGAATATACCAATAACAGAAAAAGTCTATATATTTTTATTGCAAGAAGGAGATTTCATTGGCTGAATGAAATGGCGAGATGTGACGCAAAAGGACACTTGGACGGTGGAAATGCTGATGTATGCCAAAGCAGGCACACCAAGAAATGCTGTTGCTATGAGAGAAACAGAGAGAGAGGGAGGGAGGGAGGGAGAGACCGTGAGAGAGCAACTTGTGGAGGCCTTAGTTTTTCTTTTTGGCTTATAGCAGAGAGACTGCAACATCTCCCATTTCTAGCAGGGAGGGTTTGGGAGCTTCCAGTGGGTATTTTCATGAGGCTGAGCGTTTAGAGGAGAGGAGGGAGACAAGAGAGATGCAGGTCACCTTAGAGCACACAAAAGCAATTGGAAAGTAGGAGGCTGTATGTACTGAGCCAATGATCTGTGCTATGATAGATATACAAATTAGTATGGCAGATGAAGCAGCTTAGCTCATTATCCACCTGATGGTACTGAGACTTACAATTCAAAATGACAGAATTAAAATGCAGGCACACACAGACACATACAGACATGTATTTATAATGACCCCACCTTTTCATCTTATGAATTATCCAGCTGGGATACCGACGTCTCTTCTGTAACATTCTTAAAGAGCTGCAATAAATTCACCTTGTGAGTCCATTAGCCAGAAAAGGGGGAAAATAATTTGCAGGATTTTTTTTTTTTTGTCTCTCTTCTTCGGCAAGGGGGAAAAAAGTTTGTGCTATGAACTTAGCCTAGCAGCTTCTGGAACGTGAGCCAAAAGGGGCAGGAAGTTGTTTTACAATAGCGTTACAGTGATCTGCCACAAATGGAAAAAGCCAAATGTTGGACTCCGCAAAGAGAAAAAACATCCTTCTCCCCCTTGCTTCCCTCCTCTTGCCCCTTAAGAGAGAAAGAGGGAAAGGAACGCTGAGCTAGAAGTTCTTTTTTAATTACTTCTTGTAAGTAATGGAAAGATTATCTTACTTGCATATTCCATGGCAAGCAGGAGGGAAAGAAGTATCAAAGGGACGTTTAAAAAAATGCACTTGGTAACTAGCAACGGGACTTTTGGCACAATTCCTTGAGTTTGCTTGAGGTTATGGAGGGGGATGGGAAGAAGAAAAGCAAGTCCACGCAGCACGTTTTCTTTAAAGAAGGGGAGGTTGTATGGAGGCAAAACTACATAATCTCTTTTTTTTTTTTTTTAAGGAAATGTATGTTGATCTTCTGAAGCTGAATCCTCAGGCATTTGTGGCCCGTCCTTGCAGCCTGGTATGTTTTTTCTGAGTGTGTGCGAGCGCTCTCAATCAAACAGCAATCATGGCAGCTGTTTTTCTTCCAGCACAGCAGTTGAGCTGTCTCGCCCAAATGCTTATCAGCTTTTGACTCGGTGCCAAGAGAGTTATAAGGGCCAAGCAGCCTGAGCTTGGCTGTGCAGCTGGTTTGAAAGTAAGGGCATGAGAAAACAAAATCACGAAGTTTTTCTGTCACATATGGTATTTACTTTTTCAAATAGCCATTTTCAGCTCGGTAGGTTTGGGTTGGTTTTGTGTGTGTGCGTGTGTGTGTGTGTTTGTGTGTGTTTGTGTGTGTGTCCTGTAGTTCGTGGTCTTTGCAGACCGCTGTGTTACGCAGAGCAGTGTAGGTGTGTGAATGCAGAGAGGAGCCTCTTCTCTCCGTTTAATCCCGGGAGATATTTCCGTAGAAACCACCCCCCCACACACCCCCACCTCCCCCAGTTAAAAGCTTCATTAGCCGCACTGCCCTGTCAAGCATATTGCCATAGCGTGGGTGCATTTACATTCCAGCGCAGCGCCTTTCCTCCCATCGCTGCCTCTCTCCCGGTCCCCTCCCGGCGGCGCCGTCCCCATCGCAGCCCGCGGGGGTACCCGCCGGGGTCGCAGCGGGGCCGGGCTCGGTGCGTGTCCGTGTGCCCGTGGCTGCGGGGGATGGAAAGGAGCCTGTCCGCGCAGGGCCGTGCCGCTTTCATCATCAGCTCCAGCCCGCTGCGTTTCGCTGGCTCACGTCCTCCTCCTCCTCCTTCTCCTCCTCCGCCAGACTGCTCCAGTCGCTCACAAGAAGGAGGCTGGACTCTGGAAAGGCGGCTGCTGCTCGCATTCCTGCTGCAAGGGCCTCCCCTTCAGACGGCCTTTGCCAGAGCAGAACTTTTAAAAATGCTGCAAATAGGATCTTCTTCTTCTTCGGCTTGCCTGAGCCCTCCTCTCCCAGCGTTGCCGAGCAGGGCTGGCTCTCGCCTTTCCTGCGCTGTACATCCCAATACAGAGGGCAAAGCGCCGAGGGCTCGCCCCTTCACTCATCCCTTTCCCTCACTCCCTTTTCCCTCTGTTAAGGAAATGGATTCCTTTGCCTGAGCAATGATTCGGGCTTTGCAGGTTTGTGTGCTCTGAGGAAAAGGGCTTTTGCTGGTGGTTTTCCTCCCCAGAGTCCCAGTGCACAGTGCTGCTCAGGGAACAAGCCTCTTGTTTTCTCTGCCTTTCTCTTTCTCTTTCATAGAAATATATTTTTAATGGCTGTAGGTATCTGCGCCATGTGAAATAGGGCGTGTGATATCCCTCCAAACCCCTTGTAATTGGACCATGGCTGTAAAGGAAATATGGGGGGGATGGTCTGGGGAGCCAGGGGGTGCACAGGCAGTTTCGTCCTTGCAGACCTTCCCCCCGCCCTTTTCTCTGCTGAGGAGGGAAAAGGGGATGTGCAGTAAAATGCCGTCTCTGGGACAGGTGCCAGCTCCCAGACAAAAGAAGTAAAATAGGCGGTAAAGAGAGGGGGGTGTGTGTGTGTGGAAATTAATAGGCAACAAAAATAGGAATTGAAAATCTCCGAGAGGCAGGGCTGGCGAAAGGGCTGGTGCCCGACCGGCCTTTTTGCTGAATATTTTCTGTGCGATGGGTGGGAAGGAGAAAGTTGCGGCACACTTTTAATTCCCGTCTCCTCTGCAGACGTTTGGGAGCGTGAAGGGAGGATGCCTTTTTTTTTTTTTTTTCCCCTTTCTTCCCCCGCTTCTTCTTTTCCCTCCTTTCTACTGAATTATTCATATTGTCAGTGGTGAAGCCAGGACTATTAGCATGCATCAGACATGCTGTTTGTCTGTTTGCTAACATTCTTCATTCAAGACTTGTTAACTACCAGACAAGCTTAACACGCTTCTCCTTTTTCCCCTCCCCTCCTCTTTCCCTCCGTCTCTCCCCCCTCGCTCCCTCCCTCGCTCCCTCCCCTCTCTTCTCCCTTCCCTTCTGCCTGCTCTGCTCCCTTCCCTTCGCCGCCGTCCCTGCCACCCCTCGCAGCCGCCCATTGTTGCCGGCGGGGCCGGTGCGGGCGCGGGGCGAGGCCGCCTCCCGGGCCTGCCCGGCCGCGCAGATGCGCCGCCTCGCCCGGAGCCTCCCGCCCGCCTTCCCGGGGACTGCGGAGCTGCGAGGGGAACACCCAGCGCCGCATCCATCGGCGGCTCCCGGGCCGCCGTCCCGCCCTGCCAGGGTAAGCTGCTCCCGCCGGAGCGCAGGGGATGCCAAGTGGGAAAATCAAGTTTCGGGAACTACGTGGGGATCGGCACATTGGCTCGCGTCTGCCCGATAATTTATGATTAACCAGGAGTGCGTTATCAGCCCAGCGAGCTCCAGGCTCATTCGGGAGGATCGCTTTGCTGCCTATTAAGGATGTGATAGACTAATATTTGCTATTGTTGCTGTTTTTTAGGTTCTCTTCTCCCTCTCTATCGAGTCTGCCCCTCCCTTCGCTAGCCTGTTTAAAACCAGCAAGCTTCATTTTCTTAGCAGACAAAGGTCGATCACAGCTTTTATTTCTGAATGCAAATGTTCTAGGACTTGTGCCAGTCCTGCCTTCATTGAGCACAATATAGCTGCTTTCCTGAATGGCGCTTCCCCCTTCCCTTCTAAAAAATAAAAATAGAAGGGAGCTTAAGAGAAGAAACAAAGTTGGGCGGTGCAAGTTTCTTACATTTATTTAATATTTCAGTCTGTGTGAAGCGTTATTAAGCATCCCTGTGCAGAGCATCTGGAACGTAGCCTCCAGCCAGTGCATGGGGTTTATTTGTAGGGGCACATATACGAGAGAAGGGACCTGGTGACATTGCTCAACTCCTGGCTTTGCAGGTAACTATCTGATGCTCTTCGGTCATTGTATCTCATCACAATTACATCTCCTGATTTTCTTAGCAATGCGAATTTGAATGTAAATATTTTCAGCATTCATGTTTAAATTTTTTAATACCTCGAATTGTTCAGGATTTGTTTCTAATTACCATTTTTATAATATATTTTTAAAATTCTATTTTTCAAGGCCTTTAAAGGTCCATAAGCGCCAAAAGTGTGTTTTCTTTTGATCTTTTACGTGTGCGCCCTGGCACATGCTCACGCACACTCCCACTCTCTCTTCGGGTGTTAATGAAGGAATTTATTTTAAGTAGAATACTTAAATATTAGAGTAATGCCATTTATAGACCAAAGCAGCATGTGGATAGAGATGTACTGAGTTAGGCGCAATTTGACAGACGGTTAAACACTTAAGATTTATTACTACTGTGAAATTGCCAGACTTATGATAATAAGTATTTTCAATTCTTTATATAGACTAATCTATATGGAAATTAAAGTATCTGAAAATAAATATATTTTAGGATACTTTGTGAGGAAACTAGTCTTTCCATATATATTTCTAAACCAAAATGCTTTTTCTGCACCAGGAAAAAATGGGAGGCGCGTGTAAAAAATTTTAATATTCTCCTGTTAATTTTATTAATGTCTAGGATTTAAAGTAAATAACAGACCAAATACAAATAAGTTTGGGGTTTTCTCTAAAAAAAAAAAAAAAAAAAAGGAAACAAACAAAACAAAAAAAAAAAAAACCTAAACCCCAAATCAAACAAACAACCCACCCCCCCAAAAAAACCAAACCCAAACTAATTTGAAAATACCTAGAGACTTATGCAAAAATAGTTTTAAATTCAGGCCATTTGACAGCATTGTATCAAAACCATCTCGGTAGTGGCATTGCATTAGAAGTGTTTTATTGCAACATAAACTGAAATACAACTCATAACTGTAAGTAGTAAAGCAGTATTTATTGGCTGATCATGCTCAAAGTAACTAGAGAATGTTTTAGTGAACTGTGTAGATTAAGAAAGGAATTTAGGAGCATATGGCTTGGTGATAGCTAAAATTAATTTCTTTAAAGTAGTTTTTAAAGGCCTGTAGAAGCTACACGGTACAATGCAAATAAAATACTAGTTGAGGGTTCACAAACTGCTGCTGAACACTCCTCACTGAGAAATTTCAGAGTAAACGGTGATATTGCTCCTAATTATGCTATTTCTCTAAAGAAGTTTTTTTTTTTTATCATTAGGTTGTAATACTTGGGGGCTGTTTTGTTGATGAGGGCTAGCTTAAAGGAATATAAAATTGTTTCTCACATATATATTCATTATTTTGTGGAGACTTGCTAGAAATTACCTCTGAAAATAAAAGAAGCAGAAATGCCTGGTTTATTTCACAGTGAGGGTTTCTGTAAGTATGCTGAAAATTAACATAGCAGTGTATAAAGACCACGTGCATGTTAATTGAAGAGGGATTAAAATCTGTTCATTAGATTGGCAATTTCAAGGGTTTAAATTTAAAATTATTTTTAGTCTGTAACTTGAAATATAACTGCTGATAGAACTATTCAGCCCCTCAGATGAATGTCTTCAGAAATTATGCATGTGAGCCAGAGCATTTACATTTTGAAAGTGTTTTGTGTTAGAGTGCCAAGATTATCGTACAAAATGTTTGGTGCATGGAATGAAAAATGAAAAGCATAGACAATACTTGGCTTAATTAAAAGATTTTTTATAGCTGGCTAGGATGAAGTTTGGCATATTTTCAGATAATAATTACAAAGTTTTGCATATTTTCAGGTAATAATTGAGTGAAAATAATCTAGGATAGAGTTGAGGGCAAAATAATTGTTTCTCCCTCATCTCAATCCTCAAAATGCAATTTCGTCCTCCAAAAGGAAATTTAAGGAGTTGCTGATAAATGAACTGTCTCTTCTTAACCTCCCACCTATCTTGGCTCAAAATCTGGCTTTTACCTACTAGTGTGGAGAACGAGGGGAACACAAGGGCAAGGTCCGTGTGTTCTAGGCCTGGGAGGGGTGCGGGGTGCTGGGCAGAGCCGTGCTCTGAGCATGGCACAGCACTCATCCCACAGGAACTGGATCTGCAGGCAGGCAGGCTACCATGGGATCCTTACTGCCAGAGACAGCAAGTGGGCCGTCTGGCTAAACTTCTTAAAATTAATTGTAATTTTGTCGAGATGAACGTTGCCAGGTTTGGATCAGGGTAAGAAAGATTTTATTGTGGGTAAAGGAGAGGGAAAAGAGAGGAGGAGGTGGAGAGGAGAAAGGGAAAGAGAATGGAGCGGGAGTTAGTTCTTTGAGATGTGGGTGCAGTCCGGGGTTCTCGTCTTTGTTAAATATGTAAGATGAGTAGGACTATGAGGCTGGATTGTATTTTGTGTGGTTCTATGGGTACAGCACTATCTTCTCATGGTACACACCAAGTATTCATACACCTTTTGTACCAGCTAAGGAGAAATAAAAGGAGTGGAAGGAGTGCCTTATTTCATCCAGTTTTCTTCAGGGAAAAAGAAGGGGGGAGGAAATGTAATTCACATCCACTCAGTGCTTCATCAGCTCCCCTGCGAGCAGAATGGGTTCTGTGCTGCACTCGGCCTCCGTCCATGTGCCACATGTTCCATAAACCTTGGCAGAGCCTTGGTGCTCAGAGTCTGCCATGCACATGGGTGCTCAGGGCACGGGCAGGCCTGTGATGGTGACACCTTCCCTCAGGAAAATGGAAATGTGCTCTAATTAGGCATTTTTCCTGCTAACTGCATCAGTCCCTCGCAGCTTGAAGCAGGTGCCGGTAATCAGCCCTCCCTCCTCCCCCCGCGGTGGTGGTGCTTGTGCAGGTCTGAGATGCACAACAAAGCCACGCTGCCACAGTTCTAATGCTGATTTATGGTGCCTGTACCTGTCCGAGAAGGGGGTAAAATAATTTAAAAATATGATTGCATGTCTTTTGTTTCTCAAATAAGACACACTGTGGAGCATGTTCCTTCATAGCCGCATGCGTGTTCGTGCAGCATGTGCTCGCCCAGCGCGTTTGATTGTTGCAGAGATAAGTGTTCATTTATTCAGTATGCGTGCAGCTAGCTAGACTCATGTTTGCAGCCAGAAGACAAAAAGTTGGAATCCCTGTAGCCAGCACAATAGACATTCCCCAGCAGTGATCCCAGTAGATAGAAAATGGATGGGTAGATGTTTGGAAGTGTACACGTACTTCTGCAAGTCCTGAGTTTATCTGCTGTATACGGTACTGGGCTGTGCAGATCTGTACTTGTTTATGCATCTGACTCCATACCTGAGCCACAATACATTGAATTCTATTGAGCTGAGTTTGATGGGCTTTGAAGCAATCCCCCTCCACCAGATATTCACTGATGTAGTCCATGTGCACATTTGTGGAGTCACTAATAATTCTAGCCTGTAACTTCTCACCAGAGATCAAACCAGCCTGTGATTCTCTTAGGAATGGTGCAGAAATCTCTCCACAGGTATTCCTCTGCACTCACAGAGGATATTTTAAATCTCCAATTCTATTTAAATTTGACTTACGATCTCCAAAATAGAATATAATTCTATTCAAGACGTGTTCAGTTGTAGAGGGATATGTAGGAATAAAATACCCAGGATCAAGCCCTTTGCAGCTTGTCTTTTAAAAAAAATATACCATCAAATATGAGATCTCATAATTTTAAATTGCCCTTTATAAAAACTCTTTTTTCACAGATTAGTGTTACGATTCATTTAGTAGTTGTATACTCCTCATTCTTGCATACATTTGAAATTTGCTGTTCTGTACCTCTGGAAACAAAGGATCTGATCCAAAGGCCTCTGAAGGCGACGGGGGTTTTTCCACCGACTTCAAATGGGATTTAGATTAAGATTGTATACATAATAGTTTCAAATAAAGATCTGGTGCTACAGTGGTTTTCAGGGTCTTCCAAAAAACTTTTCAAAACTCTCATAAAAATTGTCTAGGCATGATGCTCCAAAATACATATCTAAGCATGAATCACATTTTGTTGTTTTGCTTTAAAAAAAAGGAGGGGGGGTGGCAGGATGGCACTCCGAAGAGCTTTATCTCACTAGTGTTCCAAATGAGTGTTCTGTGAATAAAAAAGAGGGAATGTTGGGTCAATATTTGGTATGTAGCTGATGCATTACCTTATGCATTTTTTATTTAAATTAGGGCAGCCTTTTTGGAAGGAGTCTACAGATTTGAGATGGCAATGCCTGTTTATTTTTACACACGTAAATTTAAATTAACCTCAACCGTCGTATCCTGTTATCTGCCAAGGAAAACATTTAGCTCCTGTCCAATCTGTGTGGGGTTTCAAAGTGATTTGCTTTTTTCAAATTTGTAAAGCACAAATAGAAAAGTAAATTGCTTTGCATAACGATCGAATATTTTACAAATGGGGAAGGAGGAGGATCTAAGGAAAAATGAATTTATTATTATAATAACCAATATACCTTTATCAAATATTAATTAAGTCATCATTTACTGCAGCCCTTGATTGATTGCATTTGGATTGCTGACTGATATTTTGCCACACTTTAAATCTGAGGGACACTTAGCATGTTGCCCATTTATTCAGTTACCTTCACAAAGATATGTTTGCTGTGGCATTCATTCAGCTCCTGAAGTTCTTTTGTCAATGTAAGCAGACATTTCCAGAGGAGAGGGCAGCTACAATTTCAATAATAAAAGAGTTCACATGGTTTTATAACTGTAGAGGCAAATATTTTTGGAGTGCCAAATTAGAAAAAACAGTACTATTTAGACTGGTCTCATTTTCTTTATTTTTCTCTGATTTTTTTTTCTCATTTTATGTAATTTCAGAAGTAGGAAAGTACCCTGCAAACAGCTGATCTCAGAAGCTAGAAAACAAGTAGCAGCAACATCAAGTCTATTATTTTAATGCTGGGGGACAGGCCGCTGAACTGAGTAGCTTAGAGAAATATGTGAGAGGAGAGCGTTTTTGTTTTTCACAGCTCTGCTAGGCCAAGGTGTTTTGCACTGGAGTTAATTCCTCAGAGAGGAGTCAGTTCGAGAGGCCTGTAAAAGTGATCAGCAGATGCTGGTTTTTGACACAAAGTTACATTATTATTTCTAGAGCATTGCTCGCAGTAACTGGTCTCGTGGAATCACAGTAGCATAGGTGATCGAGGAGGGCTTGTTCTGTGGGAGAGTTCATTTGCATTTTCATCTGCAGAATGTAATAACCATAAAGCAGCTACAAATATTGACAGTGTCTCAGATGGACAGTTGTTTCAGTTCAGGCAGTTCTGTGTTGGTGAACACAAAGCTTTGATATGGACTTCTTAATGCATTGGCAATCTTTTCAGAGCTGCTCTTGCTTTTTATTGGAACACAGTCTGCAAAAGGCTAGGAAAGCTGTTTTGTTGCATCCAAGAGGTTTTGATCGCTGTTTGCTTTTGCTACCCAAACACAAAGAGCTCTGGTATATTTACTTCTAAATTTGTATATATAGCAAGTATCATTTTTAAAAGATTTTTTCTCTTTGATAAATCATTCTTTATTGTCTTCTTTTTTATGTATATATTTATTTTTCTCTCTGGTTGCAGATATATATATATATATTTTTTTTTTTTTTTCAGAAGAAGAGTTCTCATGATAGCTTTGTTACCTTTGGCAGAGAAGATGTATTGTTTAATTTGTCTATAAGAAACAAAATAGTATATCCAGTTGTGAGTCAGTGGAAAGTCTCCCACAGATATCAGAGGGTTTTGGATTGTACTCTCAAACCCAACACTAATTTTAAAACCTTATGCAGGAAGCCTGAACTCAAATGACTCTTAAAGTGAATTTAAAGAACGCTACATTCTACACAACCTTCAGATTTGGGCAGTGAGCTTTTGTATCTTCTTGCTTTATCCAGTTTAACCCAAGGAGTGTCAATCCTGCTTTCTGGTTTTAAGGGACACAGCACCTTCCTACTCCAGCGAGCATTTATGAATTGCGGGGTACATGGAGGGAATTGATCACATCCCAAAATGGATGGAAACTCTGTTACAGGCCCAAAGGACATATATAATTTTGCTGCAGGGGTTCATAATGAGGTTTAGTTTTGGTTTAATGCAGTGTGACATATAGGAGTTATTTTGATTGCTTAGTTATTATGTGAATAAATAATTACATTTTTAAAATTGTTTTTATTAGTAACCGTTTTATAAAAACAGTTTTTCAACTCGATGTGTTATGAAGATAGCTAGTTACCAGTTTTTAATTGAAGGTTATATATTTCTCATTCTATAATTATTATAGAAGGAGGAATTAACATGATCACATGGAAATTTTGTTTCTTAAATGGAGATTTACATTGATGGATTGAAGGTTTAAGGTGCAGATTTACATTTAAATTACATATTACATGACATTTACATTTTAAATTATACTAAAACAATTATTTCTACTGTCTTTGAATGTCTCTATAAAATTATTTCATTCAAAGTATAACCTACTCTACTATGTATATGTCTCATGTATGAGATCTGAGTATTTTTTTTATGAGTGTGCTCCTATTTGGTGTAAATGAAAGTGAAACTGCATGTACAATATTCACATGTATGTATTTAAGATGCTATTTAGCACTTAGAGTAGTGATTACTACTCTAACAAAAAATGGTTTTGAGGGTGCTATTTAACAGCATAAAAATGATCTCTATCTGGTCCTTGCATTTTGTTTTTCTCAAAATGCTTTCAGGAATCAAAACTCAACAGTGTTGCTTAAGAGAAGATTAAGGATTTCTAATTAATTAATTAATTAAAATTGATTAAGGAATAGCATATGGCTGCAGGTGCAGCCAGCTGGGAGGAAGGAGTGTTGAGGACAGGGCTGATTTGGGACGGGAAAGCCAACAGGAAGGTGGTTGTACCTGTTGTAAGGAGCAGGCCAGAGTGGAAGTCAGGAGTGAACATAGAATAAGTGTTCTTTTATAAGGAGACCTTCATGTTTGTAGAAGGTACCATACATGTATGTATGTCCTTGCTGGTGCAGATCTTTGGTCCATGGCACTGTGGGCCATGTCTTGCAATCAGTTTTATCAAGTGGGAAGGAACTTCGAGTATGAGCATAATTCTCTTCCCAAAATAGATTTCTTTACAGTGTCTGTTGGATATGATTGGTTTGCACCCATATAAGGTTCTGAGCTGGACACAGAAGCACTAAAATTCCATCATTGTTGAAATAATTGCTGCAAGTTTTTTAACTTTTGATGCATGCCAAGCTGAATACACCAAAGAGTCCACACATGCCTGGTGGTGGGTTAGATTTCACCTGGAAAAGGGGGGGTAAGTGCACCTGTACCCAGTTCCTGAATTTTGTAACTTTCCTCATCATCGATGTGTTCTTCCTGAGATACAATCTAACCTAAAACATTAAATGGAAGTGCAATTGATGGTTCAGCAGGAGGTGCTAATGACCTCTCCTCATCATTAATCTGTGAAAAACTAGGCCTACACCTTAACTGTGTATATTAGTTCTAAGGTTGCAAGTAGTGGAAGAACAAATAGAAAAGTCTTACAATTCAATTAACACCTAGAGATCAAGCTGAAAAACCACTTTGGCAGTGCACTTACAGCCCCTGCTCCTGCTCTGTATGAGCATTTCTGTAGAGCACTCAGGACAAAACTGTTTTCACAGGTGACCAGGGGCTGTCGGGTGGGTATTGCTTCTAATGCAATTTAAAAAAAATAAAGCCACTTTTCACAGAGTGGATTTTACCTTCATGCTGATGGCTAGTTCAAGGCCTACATAAAGTTTAAGGCCGACTTATGTAGCCCCCAGCTGTTTTCTGTCTGTCATGTACCATGAGCTACTACTGTAGAAGCCACTGGAAGAATAACAGGTACAAAGAATAATTAACACTTCTGGGACTGCAGATTATTTTGATCACACAGTTTATTTAGTCATTCTTCTATCTTTTCTTATAATATCCTTTAATTTGTAAAATACTCATCTAGACATGCTATTGTCCAGAAATTAGGCCTTGATGAAATGGGAATTGTGGTGCCCTTATCTGGAAAAGTAAGTGAGAAGTTGGGAGATTCTTTTTCATTCAGCCTTGAGTGTAAGAGTAAGTGCCTCTTCTAGTTTCCTCAACTCTTTCCATGCCTCAGCACCTCCCCTTGTAACTTGGAGATAAATCTGGTGTTGCCCATGAGGCTTCTGCTGTGAGAAACAGCTGATGTCTGAATAAACCATGTACAGCAAATGCACAGCACAGAGGACTGGTATGGGAAGGGAAAGTTGCTCAGAATGCAGGGCTTGCAGAATTTGAGGGGTGCAGCACTGCCCTTGCACAAGGGGTATCTCATACTCTAGATCTGGGGTGTAGCTGCAGTTCTAGGCCTTGACTGCCTTAGAATGGAGTTTTTCTCATAGCGAGCCTGGGCCTTGCCTCCCAAAATTCACTAGTATTCCTTACCAAAGTGGAAAGGAATGTATTGCTTGCCATGAGGTTTCTTTCATCACCACTATCTTGTAAATTAATCACTCTGTTTTATGCATTGAAAAATAATAGGAGAAACTAACCCACTCGGCATCTGCATCAGTATACCCAAAGTCAAAGTCCAGGTCGGATCAGAACAGCTTGGGAGAAAGATGCTGTGAAATTGCCTGGTCTCTTATCCTTCCAGCTTAGGATTCTGCTGTGCAAGTAATTAAAATCTGGTATGTTGATAGCATTTTAAGATTATATGGGGAGGTTAGGTAGATCATTGCATAAAAAAATCCATAAAACAAAACAATCCCCCCAACAGAATACTAAACAATGACCATGAAAACTAGAACTTACAGATCGTAACATTTTATGTGCTCCCTGCAGAACAGAAAGCTGGGAGACAAATTTTAAAAATAAAGACACAAGCATATTTTACATGTTTTGTTTACTGGCTCTTTTTTTTTTTTCCTCTCTGATAATTCTATTCTTTTTATGCTACTGCTTGCCTAAATGTAACTGAGTTTAGGATTTCTTTCTCTTTGCAGCAGCCTCTCCTCTGTTTGCACTAGGAGCTTGGTTTCTGGGAGCCAGGAGGCAGGTTTGTCCACACTGGCACTGTGGCACTGCAGTGGCTGGAGCAGCAGATGTCCGGGTCACTCTGTGTCCTGTGTCCATTTCCCAAGAGCATGGCCACCCTGAAGTGCCCCAGACACACACAGGATGCTCAACAAGGAGCAACTGAGTGCACAGAGCCATGCTGGTTCCACTGTGTGGATGGCTCCAGCAGGCCAGGGTGTTTTAGAAACGCTGGAAAAGCTGTTTGGGTATCATTTTTCCCTGCATTTTTAATAAATGTGCCAATGAAAACCAAAACCAGGTGCTTATGCACAGGACTGACCTGTGCACCCACTTACAGTCCCAGACTGGGACTCTCTGTGTTTTGTCTCCATGTCCTCTCCACTTCTCCATGGCATCCCCTCTCCCCTCGCTGTTGGTGCTGACTGGCAAACCAGTGCTTTGAACCAAAGGTAGGAATACAGGAGTCTTGCAGCCAGACTTCTCTGAAATGTTTCCTAGTATTCCTCTGCCCAGTTTGGCAGCTTTATAGTCTGATTATTAATGGCTCTGAAAATCTTTGAGTGAATGCTGCTGGGCCCCTAAGTTGTGGTGCTGGTGTTTATTTTGGTGTCTCCAGCTGGCTCAGGAGTGCTTTTGATAACTGGTGGTCCTGGACTCTCATTCCCACTTCCAGGCTCAGCTGCGTAGGGATGTCCTGAGTACCAGGGGAGTGTAAGCTGGCCACGCAGGCAGCTCCACTCCCTTGTTTGCAATATCAGTTGAAATCAAAAGGGAGAAATTAATGTGATAAACCTAAACAGAAAAAGAGAAGGTGTAGAAGTCCCAGTCTGGACTGTGGAGTTGGGCAGGGTTTGTAGTTATTTACATGAAGTGAGTGCTCCGGGTTTTTTTCATGCTCTTTGCATGAGACTTCCAAACTTCTATGTTTGATTTTTTGGGTTTTCCCTACTCTTTCTTTCTTTAGTCTTTAGGTTGGTTGACATCCAGTCTTTCCAACATTGCTGGTAGGTAAAGCTGTGTTTGCAGGCCTTATTTTGCTCATGCACCTCGTGTGTGGTCAGTGCCTGCCTTTGAGTGATACTCAGATTGGAAGAAGGCAGAAGCAGCTCCCTGTTGTTCTCAGTGAAAGGTGTCCTCAAAGGGATGAGCTGGTCTCAGCTTCCTGAAGCAAAGGCCTGGGAGCTCCTGGTGCCACAGCCAGACTGACATGGTTTCAATGCACTTTTTGAGAAACAGATGTGTTGATTGCTGCAGGAGTTTGTTGTCAGAGATGATGAGAGTTTAAAGTGAGAGATCTTAGGAAGAAAATCAATGGTAAAACAATGTTTCAATCTATAGCCTCAGTAAGTAATTTACTTTTGAAATCTAGTTCTGCTCAGAGGTGAAACCGTTTCCATTCATGTCTTGTTGAATCACATTAGAGTCGTAAGTCAGTGTTGGGAAGGTTTTGTTTTGTTTGTATAAGAAGCCTTTCCAATAACTCTCAAACTCCTCACAACTGTTTTCTTTGTGTCTGATTTTAAAAAGTGGAATTTTTTACAAGATGCATTTGAATTTTACTTTGCAATTGGTAAAAGGCTCCTCTTTAGCATGGAATATGCACATTGCAGACTATTTAACTGGAAGCCAGTTTTTGTTTTGAGCATGTATTTTATGAATAAGTTACTAGTATCATTTACTTTAGATGTACTGCTGTAAATAATGTGATGACTTGTATGACTTGTACCTCTGCAGGAGTTTTGCAAAGACTACCACCATGAGGCATTAAACCTCTTCCTAAAATATATGAAAGAAAGAAGTGACATTAAAATTTTTCTTTGAGAAACAGAGATAGAGAAAAAAATAAAGACAGCTGGGTCAAACATGCTTCTGTTGATTTGAGAATTCATGTTTTATTTTGTCTAGCAAATCAATATGCATTTTTTTTCTTTTAGAAAAGAAAAATACATCATCTGATTTCCAATTTGAAAAAACAGATTACCTATGTTTCCGTATTCCACACGGTTTCATTTTGCACTCCGATTTTAATTTTGCTCTTGTGTGTCCTCTTTTCAGTATGAACTTCAGTGTTGAAATCCACTGCTTTTGTAATTTTTTTCTTTTAAAAGGAGAAAAATGCTGATTTCAGTTCAGATATGTAAAGCAACAGATGTGACTCCGTGGCTGCTCCTGGTGATGGAAGAAGCATGGTAGCTTCTGGAATGGCATTGTCAGACCCCAAGTAGTTGTCTCTGCAGTAGCCCTGTGCTGGTGCTGGACTGCTAGGCAGGCTCATCTTCAACAGCACATGGTGCTCTCCTGTACCTCTATTTAATTTGTCTCATCTGTGGCACAGTCTCCTGTAAAGAGTTTGAGCTTCAGATGAAAATGTAGTTCTCAGGCAGAAAGGAATTGCAGTAAAAGTAGTTGTACAACTAGTTTGTCCTATGATTAATAGCAAGACTTGCTTAGAAGTTAGTCTTTGATTTCCTCTGTTTAATTGTAGCCCTAAGTGAAATGAGTTTTTTGATTTATAGAAAATGCAAAATTGGGTACAGAAAGTTTTAAATTACAGTAACAGTAAAAAATTTCCCACAATAATCATCCCATATTGTTTCAATTCAAAAGAGCTAGGGCTTGATTTGTGTGGGAAAGAACCCTTAGCAGCCAAGTTCCACATATGAAACTGGGGAGAGGGGAAGATCAATTACCCTCTTTTAAGAGTACAAAAATATGCCTGAACTTCACTATGTAATACTTTTATCATATATTCCCTGTCTGGAAGGGTATGTGTTAATTCAGAATAACTGTATTCTTACATAGATACCATGTAAAAGCAAGTAGAAAAATTGTGTTCAAACATACAAAAACATTGGTTAAAAAAGCAAAACCTTTAGGAGCAGCAATGGCTTGTTATCATGATGGAAAACTCATCTGATTTATAATATTTGCATTATGCAGAAAGGTTCGATAAGCTGTGAAAGTTCTAACAGCCGTAGTTCAATAGCAGTAGCTTTCATAACAGTAGTCTAATTCCTAGGCTACTTTTTGGAAGTTCTGCATGGCTGTTCTCACTTTTGCTGCACCGTATTTGTGTTGACTTTTTCTTTCATTAGACCGCAATGCCTATGTGTGTTTACAGCACTAATCCTAGATGCTGAAATTCAGGATAGTAAAAGTATATTCGGTATCACTGAAGCTATTCTGGAGTAAATGACTTTGCTTTAACAGATGAGACCAAATTCTGCTCTATTTACCAGGGTAAATGCTGAAAAACACTGATCTGACCTATGCAAGTTTGCATGGGAGCTCCTGAGAATAGGAGTTTTGGCCCTTTATATTTGGTTTTTTGACTTTCACAACGCAGTTAGAAATAATTCTGAAAATAATAATGCAGTTGTTATTCTATTGGCCACCTTGGTGTCTTTTAAAATCCTACTTCACAGTCTCCCCTCACATACAGTTTCATTTGAAACACGCGGAGTTTACAGTTTGAATGTAAAGTGCTGCTTCTATTCCATTTGATTTGGCATGAACAAGATGTAAAATCTAAACATAAAGCATAGTATTGATCCATTTATAAGCATTTTCAAATTGTGCTGCACTTCTTGGATAATTTATTGTTGTAGAATTTTAAAGTCAGGTGAGATCTGAATTTGTGCTATAGCCTGACAGTTTAATCAAGATACAAATTTAGAAACAAATCAGCACCATCTTTTATATAGTGCCTCTAAATCCATGGTAATTTGTACCAGACCTCGGTAACAGGAAAAGATTGCCGTTTCATGCTACCAATACCAGTGGGTGTTGCTCCCCAGCTGCATCTTGTAAGAGAAGATGCAGGAGAAATTAAAGGATCCCCACATACATTTTTCTGTAATATACCTTTTACAGAGTACGAGGCTGATGGAAAATTCCCTTGAATTCAGTGTGCAAGCCGGCTGTAAGTAGTGCCATATGTTCTGTGCGCTTTAAATCCTACCTTTTGAGAGCACTGGGCAGTTTTTAAGTCAGCTTTCTTTGTAGGTTTGAAACGTTTAAAAAATGTGAAAGCTTGTACTCTGCAAACTCAGAACAGGGAGGGGAGAGCTCAAGTGCTGCTGATGCCTACCCTGGCTGCCTCGGGACTCTCCCAGAGGCCTGTTTCGGGGAGCTTTGCTGTGCCAGGACGTTCCTCGCAGCACGAGCTCGTCCCTGCACGCTTAGCTCCAGCGTCTCCGAGCTATAGGCTGAGGCTGTGTGCGCTGGCAGCACAGATGGAGTGTGCTCTCATTAGGACTGTTTGTTGCCTGTTGGAACACACAGCATATTTCTACCGTGGCATCAACAGTTTCTAAGAACTGAGGTCAAAATAAACAGGTTGCAGTTGGATTCAGGAATAGTCTGGGAAACAACTTTAAATTCCTTGCTTCGGCATACCCATATTCCTAGATAGGTGGGTAAAAAGGCATTTTTACAGCAAGGGCTCATCTGAATTGATGATTAGTATATGCAGACCAGTGTGGAGTTGCAGGAGCATAGCCAGTAAATTCTCTACAGATTTTCTACAGATTTGCAGATTCTACAGAATTCTGCACAGGTATGCAGAATTGACCTTATTTTATATAAATGAGCAAATTTAAGCATAGCACTCCTGCACTGTTTCTCCCGGTCTTTGTAGTGCTTGAGCAAAGTGAAGGTGATATCCTCATGCCTGTTTGGAAGGTGCCTGTTTTCACCAGGCCTCAGCCTCCTGTGCAGGATGTTGCTGAAGGCCCTGGCATGTGCGGGCTCTGTACAGGAGCAAAGCTGGGCCGCTGGCAGACAACCTCTGGCAAGCTTCCTGGAAGCTGCTTTGAGTTGCTAGTGCCCCAAACTCCCCACCCCACCCTTTCCCTGGGGATTAGTGCTTCCTCAGCAGAATCTGCACCTGAGCTGCCTCTTTGCAAACCCACAGGTCCAGCTCTGGCCCTTGGAAGGGCATCGTTCACTGCAGAGCTGCTGAGGTCTGAACCCGTGGATTCAGCACGGAGAGCCCTCATCTCCAGTAGCCAGGTGGAACAGACTGCTGGGAAAAGGGACTTCTGTGTGTGACAGCGAGATTCACCAGTGCCCCTTCCACCACCGGTAAGTATTTACAGGATCAGCCCATACGCACACTCACATTCCAGGTGACAGCCTGGCCCCACAGGCATGAGTGAGTTTTAGCCAGGGATATCAGTAAATGCAGGGTTTAATTTGTAGTGTTTAAAAAGCCAGCAGAATTTTATGAAACAGGACAAATACTTGTGATGATTTTGGCTTGAGTAGAGATGTAAATAGATTTGCTTCCTTACAGAATCAGCAACAGTCACTTTTAAGTGTTTACTTATATTTACACGTTCACAGTTCATTTGCAGCCAAAGCAACTATCCTGTTTGTTGAGCTGCGAACACACAAAGGTGTAGCAATCTGACAGATGTTAGAAAATGTTCTCATGGGATTTGGGGTTTTTTGGGCAGGGAAGGTTAAATCTTCCCTTAACTCTAGCTTTGGTGGTTAAAATTTTTAAAAAGTAATTTTTTTTTCTTTTCAGAAATGAAACATTATTAAGCTGTATGGTATGCATAAGAGTAAATGGCTAATACAGATGTGTAGGGGACTAGTGAAAAGAGGTGTCAAAAGAATTATGAAAATTCTGAAGACTGATATGGAAAGATGTCTATAATTCTCTAAAAGAAATGATGAAAAAGAAAGCGTTCCCATATTCTTTGCTGCCACCAATTTACAGCTCTTGCCATTCTTACTTCCCATGGTATGAGGTGTTCAGTGGTCTGTGTAACAACCACAGGAATAATATTATCATCCCTTACTTTTCCACACTGACAGGGAAGCAGCATTCCTAGAATACCTTGTTTGTGGGATGATCTTACTGTCTCCACGAGGTTTTCTTGGTTCTTGCTGCTGTTCTCCATATGCCTCTACACACAGTTTGTGTGTAACAATGTGCCTTTCCATCCTTGACCCTGGCTGGTCTTGTGCAGCCTCATTCATCCTGACCCACCACCTCTTCCCTGCTCACATACAGCTGCTGAGTCTCAAGCTCTTCACTGACTGTGAATGCAGTTGGGAACACTCTCCTCCCCCCACTTTTAAGTTGGCTCTCAAAGCCCATCGCAGATGGTCTGTACCTCATACATAATAAAGATTTTTTTTCTTCTGAGGCGGGTTTCTGTGAATGTGAGAGGCAGACAGTCTGGCAAGCTTAGACCTGTGTTTTTATATTTTTTTCTAAGTGAGCCTTGAGGGATTTGTTTGCCATAATTTGAAACCCCTTAATAGCTTATGGAGATCAGTAATATCTTGGTTCCAGAGGCTGGAACCTGATTTGTCCATTTGATATTTTCTAAGGGGAAATTATACACATTGGCAAAATGGAGTTAGGGCCCAGCTGGACAAGACAAAGAAATTAGGCAGAAGCATTCCAAGAACTAAAGCAGTTGTTTTAGGAAGGTAGATTTCTGATAAGAGTATGGTAGATTTGTGCTAACTGTGTGTGTGACCTGTTTTGGCATCACCTGTTACACCTGTGTATTTCAAACCACTTGTAAGATTTGTTTCAGTGAGTTCCCTCTGTCCTATTTTCAGACTTCAGCAGTAAAGTCTGTGCACCAAAATGTCCCCAGGACCTCATGTAAGAGCCTAAGGAGCATTTTCAAATGTCAGATAGTTTGGGTTCTAGATAGCTCAACACCACTGCTTCTTAGTTCCCTTGTGTACGGTTGTATTGGTGGTGCTATGCTCAGCATTCCAGTAGCAATAAAAACACGTCCATGTGTGGAAATCTGCTTCGTGGGCCAGGCTGCCAGTGGGCTCTGGGTTTCTGTTCTGCATGGAAGCTGCCACTGGGAGCTGAAAATGTAGAACATATGCGGGAGGAAAGTAATGGAAATACATTTATACCAACAGTTTCAGCAGTGGTTTTTACCCCAGTGAGAAAAGATATGTCAAGGTGAGATATGGAATTGTATGTTTTAAAAATAAGGAAAAAATGTCCTAAACTAAATTGGATTTTTTTACGAGAAGGAAAAAAATTTTAACAGGTATTTCACTACTTTGTTGTACATGTTAAATGCTGCTTGTGTGTGTGTGTGTGTGTGTGTGTGTATGTTGTTGCTCATTGTATAGGAGCAATTAAGTCCAAAACCAACCCATGAACTGTAGAGTATTTGCTAAAATACTTTGGGGTTCAGTTGTCCGAAGCTCTTGGCTCTTAGAGGGAGAAAAGTCCCACAGGTGTCAGATAAGGCACTTCACCAGGGCCTGAAGGATGTCGAGAATAAGGATCTCTGAGAAGTGAACAAAGCAAATAAAATCTTTTGAGAAGAGATGAGCTCCAGAGAACATTGCAGTTAGGCAGCAGTGGTCAGCAACACAGGGCAGTGATAGATTCATCCTTCAGAGTGGAGGGACCTTGGGAGGCATGTAGTCCAGCCTCCTGCCCAAGGCTGGGCCAGCTGAGACCAGGTGGCTCAAGGTTTTGTTCAGTTAGGTCATGAAAGCCTCCAAGCATGGAGACTGCACAACATCTCTGTGCAGTCCCTTCCACTGCTTGACTGACTTCATGGCAGAAAGGTTTTCCATTGTTTCTAACTTCAACCTTTCGTATTTCAAATTCTGTCTGTTGTCCCTTTTTCTCCCACCACGCCCCACTGTGAGTAACCTAGCTCTGGTTTCTCTGAGCCTCCTGTTGGGTGTGGAGAGGCTGTCAGCAGAGGCTACTTGGGTCCCTTAGCCCCTTCTCCCAGGGCTGATGGTCATCCTGGGGGTCCCACTCATTCTGCCTACACTGCAGTATCACTCAGCAGGCTGAGGAGTGGCCTCTTGAGAGAGTGCTGGGGCTGACCCATGCTGTCCCATGGGATGCTGTCACCAGGATGGGTGGGGTGGCTCCCTGAGAGCTGGTCACTCTTGTCCAGCCCCCTTAAGGGGTGGGGGTATTTTTGCTGACCATCAGCTGGAAGCAGTGCCAGGAGCTGATGCTGTTGGCTGGCCTTGGCCTTCACAGCAAATTCCTGGGTTAATAGTGTGGCATTACTAATTTCAGGTATTATTACAGAAAAATATTAGCTTGGATTTGAAAATCATGTCATAGTTTAAATGCTAAAAGATGTTAAAGCACTACAGAGTTTCTTTGCTGAGTGGTTATTGAGCTGCTGAGATACAGGTTTTAAGCATAAAACACAACAGTTAGAGATATACTTAATCTTAAACATTGTTAGGTGTCATGTAATTGCATAACTGCAGAACTCAAGGCTTTAAGAACAATACTGAGTATCGTGAAATTGTGATTTGATTTTAAAATAAAGCAACATCGATAAGATAAAGAGTCTGCTGCTTTTGTAAAGCTAATGTTCATCTAAGAGGGGTTTTTTCAAATAGTGAACCACATCTGTAAAGTTCTGAAATGATGGCTGCTCTTATGTGCTCATCTGCTTAGCACAGTAATTAAAGTATACATTAATGCTCTGAGACATGTGTTTAGTAGTATGGATTGAAATTAACCACCCTGTCCCTATAGAAATTGCTTGATGAATCCAACAGCATATGTGTTGCTATAGAAAGCTGTGAGTTTGTGTATTGTACATGGGTACAGTTACATTAAGTATTTAATATGTTTTGTTAAATATAAATACAAAAATACATTTAATTTTATTAAAGATATGGAGCAGGGTTGTTTACATCTTTATCCAGTGTGGGACAAGCATTTTTACAGGTAAAACTTGCACTGTAATAACCACTAAAGATGAAATTGTCAGGCTGCTCCAATACTGCTTAAGGAGTCTTCGACGTGCCTGCAAGCATTGTGTGAGCAGGGCAGAAGGAATTCCTGCCTCTGTGAGGTGTGGCTCACCCAGGGCCAGGCTGGCACATCCACAGCGGGTCCCTCATGCAGCACCAGGTGCAGGATGGGCTTGTGCCGAGCTGAGCTGTGTGGAGGAGGCCTTTGGCTGCTGAGAGAGAATAATTCTGCAGCCACTGATGAGTTTTATCTTAGATTTAAGCTTGCAGTGTCAGTTCCATCTCTGGCTTCCTGGACATGGGACACAGTTGTCCTGAGGAAGTCTCCAGGGTGAGTTTACAGCCTGTGCAATTACCAAGTGAGCTGCCACCTCAGCCTGTACCATGGCTACTCTGCCTGCCAGAAAAACTTGGTGGTAAATATTCCACAAGATGCTTGGGAGGCCATGATGTCACCCCTACACCGGCCAGTTCAGTGGGTCAGGTTTGCTCTGTTATTTTATGGGCTGTGTGATGTGTAAGTCAAAGAGCAGGTGCGGGTCCTTCCCGCTGCACTGAAATGCACGCGGTGTGCAGCTCAAAGCACTGCTTCTGTCCCTTTTCCCAGTGCAGGGAACTGCTCTGCTTCCCCAGCCTGTGTAGGGAGCAGCTGGAAAGCTGCTGCTTTTCCTGGTTGCACAGGACAGTGTCCCAGCAAAGAGCACCACTCCGTGCAGTGCCTTTGGGAAGAGCATGGATTGAGAGAGAGGAGCAGTGAGCAGCAGGTCGAGACACAAAAAGAACAAAGTCGTTGTCTAGGGGATTGATTGAGAATCGCTGCCCTTGCGAACTTAAAATATGTGCACAAAAAATGTCTTGTTCTTCCCTGCTTACAACTCTGACATAGGACCCAGTTAAAAAAAAAGGTTGTGTTTGCAAAACTCTGACTTGTGTACTGTCACTGGTCTACATACCTCTTTGTGTGTTCAAGTGTGCAGGCAGTCTTTCTCTTACAGCTAATATTGATATCCTGCCCCAGAGTTACAAAAGCAGAGAAAAGAAAACCCTTACAGACATTTACTGCCTCAGTTGATACATATTTGTCTGTTTCTGGGTGGTGAAAGTTTTTATTTTTTATTATTTTTGCAGCATATCAGCCTGGATGAAGTCACCCTGTCAGGAGTGTAAAATTTACAGAAATTATTTTAACACTGGAAAAGCTCTTACTCATCTGAACCATCATTCAAAATGCATCGTGAAAGTCACCAAGCAGAAGTTTTCCATCCCACTGTCTGCAGGACTCCTGCAGATTTTCTGAAGCTTAAGGTAATATTAAAAATAAAGAACAAACAACTTAGTTGCAAAGTAGAAGCTGGTGCAAAGCATGAAGGTATAATTCTAGGGCAGAGTATCCTGTTTGTGTATTGACCCCTGTCTATGGGAGCAATAACATTGTTAGAAAATTTCAATGCAATATTTGTTTAAATAATCAAAGCAGTAAGAACAATAAGCTCAAGTTTACTACCAGAATTAAATATATATAAATATACATATATATGAACAAATTGCTTAGTATTAAAAAATGAAAGAATGTATTATGTTTTCTTTATTCTTTTGAAAATATGTTTCAAAGTACAGAAGTGTTTGACTAGGAAAAATAGATGTTAGGGAAAGAAGGAACTACTGAGTAGGACAATGTATTTTGTCTTGCTTAGCTGTTGAGAAATAGCTGCAATATTTGCACTGTGTGCAGTTTATGCCATTGCTTGTCCTTAGTGGTTTTGGTTTGTGTTCTGTAGTGGTGACCATTATCTTACATTCTGTGAATTAAACTCTTCCAGTGTATTTCTTTATTTTTCTGTCAATGTAGAACAGGCAGCTGGGGTGTCATCATGATCCCTTCTCTGTGACTGTAGTCATAGGATTTTATATAAAGAGCATTTTCCAGAGCTATTAGTATATTCTCTTATGCAAGATTCTTTTTCTCTGGCTTGTTTTAGGTCAGATATGTAACTAAAACACATTCTTTGTTTTCTAAACAAAGTGTGTGTTGGGCACAGTTGTTACTGTTGCAGGTGTTCACATCCAGGGCAGTATAAAATGCTGCTTATGACAAATGACAAATAATGGAATGCTCTCTTTATAGCCTCAGGAGTTTGGCCTGGGCCTACAAACAGACATTATTTTTCATTTGTTTATAGACAGACAAGTTTATAAATAAGACAGTAATGGGCATAAACATTCTTGCAGCCTTTGGAGCTCATCTTTCCTGTAAGCATCAAAGAGAATATTTGTGGTAGAATGCACAGTGATAAGTGTGGGGGAATCAACAGCATGCAGATTCATTTGTTTATTTATTTATTGAATCTGGTTATCCCCTATCCTCCCATCATCTGTACCTCTGCAATAAAGGCAAAGCATGCCTATTTTCTCTCTTTGCTGTCACTCCAAATGCTGTAGATAAGAACGATAGCTGGACACAAGTACCACACTGTGCACCCCAGAACACCAGAGGTATTAATGAACATAGGCAAAGACTTGTGTAACCATTACATCAGTGTCCTATTTCTGGAAATGACTACTGTAAATTACCATTTGGCTGAGGAATCCATCGTGCTGATCTGGAGCCTGCATGGCCCAACTGGGGATTACATCAAGCACATGAAAAAGCTGCCCAGGAATCCTGGCACAGAATGATATTATTTTGTTTTGCATAGGAAACCTGTGTGTTCATGCATACATGTGTATAAATATGTAAAGTGGTTTGGATTGCCTGTGTCTGAGGGCAGAGCCCTGTATGTGGCAGACCTTTTAACTTCAGGGGTTGTACATTTTTTATGTCAGCTCTGAGGCAATTGAGATGAGCTGAAATGTCAGTCTTGGGGGGTTATTGGTGTGTGAGAGTTGCCACAACAGAGTTTCTCTAAGGCCCCTTAGAGAATCTATGATTTGATTCCTCTCACAGCTTGGTCAAAACCAGCTTGTGTTCATTGGCTGTGTAGCCCATTTATCTCTGCAACGCCTGGGATCACCAGTTTGGGGCTGTGTATCTGATGAAAAGGTACTTGGGGGTCAGGAGTTTTGAGACCTTTAATAATTATCTAGAGGGATGACCTCTATTGAGGAAATGTTACCAGTTTAATGATTTTTGTCTTAGTTTATGTCTTTAGTTAGTGACAGCAGTATTTAAAACCTGAGATTTGTGTGTCCATATATATTTTACATTGAATTTAAAACACAAATATCATAAGAATCTTCTTTTTAAAAATGGAGAGAAAGAAAAAATATCATTCTGGTTAAGAGGTGGTTGTTCTTATAAAGAAAACAGTGAGTTATTACTGCTACCTCTGACGTATCTAAGTCTAGTAATATATGTACCTCTTCAGGACTAGACCTCAGAATAAATTGCGAGATCAGAAATGAAATTAAAATCTTCTAAAACTTTATTCTCATGTATTTTTAAGGAAGTGGTCTATTCCAAGAACTCTAATGTATGAAGTCTTGTTAAGATTAAAGTCTCTGGAAGGTGAAGTTCATTTTTTGAGGAAGAAACGCAGTTAACAATAAAATCAGGTAATACCCAATGATATTGTCACAAATAATTAAAGAATTTTGTAGTCAGACCATCATCTGTGTGTACAATAAATAATAGCTGAGAGGAAATGCTTGTTAAATTGCTTGGAAGTTAATTTGGACGAGTTCAAGTGAAGAAAGAGGTTTGTTTGTTTTTTTTTCTCAGCTGCAGTTTTCTTCTTAATTCCACAAGAAATGAAATAATTTGGGCTTGTCAGACCCACCTGTGAAGAGCAGATGCACAAACGATCTTCACTCAGCTGGTGAGCAATGAATACAGAGAATGGGCAGTGCAGTTGCTCCAATATTAAATTGCTCTTGCAAGTCTTTCAAGCTGGATTTCTTTCCAACCCGCAGGAAATCACTGATAATCCTTTTTTCTTTTAGTTTTTTCCCAGAGAAGGAATGTGCTGGGCTAGAAATCCAGTATGTAACATAAAGATTCATACATACCCTAAAGTTAGATAATTGTAAAGGTATTGACTTTCTCCAACTAAAATAAGAGTAGTAAAAGAAGAGAAGTTAATAGTGAGAGAGCCTGATTGCCTCTTAATGTTGTTGTTTTCTGTTCCTTAGAATATTGCCAAACTTAAAATATTTGGGGTGAACTTTCAGTGCTGAGTATATTATTCAGATTTGCTGCCATAGGCAAGTTCAGTCATAACAGTTCACTTTTCTTGAGCACAGGACAGCTTTTCCTTTGGCATCTTTTAAATTCTGAGAACTTTGTGCTTTAACTATAACCGTTTTCTTCTCTAAAGAAAATCTTCATTTGTGCAGTCAGCTGGCTGATTCAATCTCCAGCTGAAAAATGATCACGAGATGAGTGTATGTTCTTTAGAATTCAGTCCTGTTTCTGATGGGCTTTAAAAAGCGCCGACAGCTTTAGTTAAACACAGCAGTGGTTTTCAGTATGTGGCTCTTTGTCTCTGTACAGGATTCCTGTGCAGGAGGTCCTGTGAGAAAAAGCTCTATCAAACATTGGAAAAAAAAAAGAAATATTATTTTAAGATTTAAGGGACAAAAACAAATGGCAAGGAATAGCATAAGAGAATGCTTAAACTCTGGATAACCAGGAGAGAGATAGAACAGGAGTAATGTTAATTTAGAGTATTTTGGGCAAGCCATGATCTTTCTTGAAGATTTTGGTATAGGTCATGTTCTAAATTTTTCTTAAATTGTATTTTTTTTAGTTACTACACAGGTTACCAAGTACTTTTGTAGTCTCATAGTATTATTTTGCTATTTCCAATAACTTGCTTATATTAGTAATCAATTAAACCAAATTTTTAAATAAACAATGATTAGCATTTTTATCCCTGGAAGCTCCACACCCAACTAAAGCAAAACTGAGATGATGGATGGATGGATGGATGGATGGATGGATAGATAGATAGATAGATAGATAGATAGATAGATAGATAGATAGTTAGACTTCAAGTAAGTTGATATTCCTGTATTTAAAGCACCTAGAGGCATAATTTTTCTGTAAGTGATGAAATGGGTTAGGTAGGTTTCCCCACTTAATTTACAAACCTGCTCTGGGTAGAAGGGGAGTTTCTGGAAATGCCTGTGTCCTCATCAGGTATGGTGAGTGCCCACTCCTGGACGTCCCATGGCTAGCAGGTTGAGGAAGTCCCAGGAGATGAACCACATACCCACATTGCTTGGAACTGGAACCAGTGCCTGTTAAACTGGCTGGGAAAAGGTGTGCTGTTTTTAACAGGACAATTTCAGGACCTCTGGTCAGTCTTTAAATTTTCCTTTAGATTGAACCACAGGATCACTGAGCCATGGAGTGGGTTGTGTTGGAAAGGACCTTAAAGACCATCCAGTTTCATTCCCATGCCATGGGCAGGGACACCTTCCACTGTCCCAGGTTCCTTCAAGACCCATCCAGCCTGGCCTTGGACACTTGCAGGGATGGGGCAGCCACAGCTTCTCTGGGCAACCTGTTCCAGGGCCTCACCACCCTCACAGAGAATAATTTCTTCCCAATATCCCATCTAACCCTGCCCTCTTTCAGTGAGAAGTTATTCCCCCTTTTCCTGTCCCTTCTCTGTCTTCAGGTGGCCTGAGATGGGGGACATTGACTTTTAAGAAACCCAGTTCAGATGCTGAGTAAAATCTGACCAGTTCTGAGGTCTCTGTCTCCCTTGTCTCACATTTTCAAACACTTCAGGCACTTCTAGCCCAATGTGCCTGTCAGGGGATTGTATCAATTCTTGAGACAAGTAGCAGAAAAGGAAAAGCTGGAATGCTAAAGAAGTTAGTGGAGCCCTTTTGCAGTAATATCTGGTATTCTTTGATCAAACCTAGGCATGCAATAGTCAGGATATGATTCTTATATTTGGTTGAAGATTTTAATTTTTTTGGTTTTTAAATTTTTTTTTGTTTGTTATGGGAGGGAACTGCTTGTGCTCCATGAATGCACATTGTTGTTGAAAAGTAAATTTTAAGGACATGTATTCAGGGTAAATGTGGAGCTGCTGGTCACAGCCATACAGACTACCCTAAATTCATAAGTTCATGCAGCATTACTACAAATACTGCTTATAGGGTAGTAGTTTAAAGAAAGTGCAGTGTATTTTTCTCCCATTTCTAGATATGGTGTAGCAGCCTAACATGATCAGTCAATACCATGTGACCACTCAAGTGTCTTTGGAAGAGCTTCACAAATCACAGGCAAGTTTAGGGCTCCTGAGCTGGTTGATGTAATCAGGACATGCATCTATAAAGCTGGTTTCATACAGCCTGGAATCAAGCAATTACCTGGCCTTTCTGCTCTTTCTTTTTTTTTTTTTTTTTAATTTCAGGAATGATTTTTTAATAAGGAAATATTGTGTCCACAAAATTCAGATTTAGTAAACTGGCTACAATAAACAATCATTAAAAAAAAAGGCATGAAAGACTAAATAATTTTAAGTGTATGTAGATTTAATTGTAATGGCTGTGCCATGTATTATTCTCAGACTCTGGAATGAGGCATAGAGACCGACATAACTTGCTCCAAGTATTCCCTGGATTAAGAATTCTTGCTGTTTGGGTTCTGTCATGAAATGGTTGGCATCCCAACAGTCATGACAAGTGTATATGTTGGCAAGGAATTAAAAATGGTGGTGCCTCTGAAGTTTAGCAGGAGGTTTCCTGCCTGGGGATGGCAGTCAGTTGTAGCTGTTACAAATGCCATTCCCTTGTCTGCATTGCAGCTCAAATCTGAAACAAAGCAAGCTTGGGCACATGTTCCACTTTGTAATAGGAACTGCTACATTTGGTTTTCTTTGAGTCTTCTCTGACACTGGAGTCTTCATGTGCCACTTCTCTTTTTTTCTTGTTGTTTTGTTAATAAATCAAATCTGACTACAAGATCTCTCTGCCTCTAAACCACAGTAAGAGCTGCTTGAAAAAGCGTGAACCTCCCAAATTTTTTACCCTCAAGAGGAAATAACTGATTTTTTTGTTTGTCTTTGATCCAGTCTCATCAATGCAATTTTCCTTCTTCAAACAATTGAGCCTGCAGTTCATTATAGTGCAAGACTGGAACCCTTCTATTACCTTATTTTTAGCAACAATAAATCAAGCCTTAAAATTGCATTTTCAAAAGGAAGGCCTGCACCAGTCCCAAATCTTAGAACTCAGCTCTTAAAATTTGCTCTCACTGAGGCTTCAAGATGGACAGCAGCAGCACTTTGCTCTCCTGGATGTGAGTGTCATTAGGTGGTGTGGCTTGGGGGTATTTGTGGCCAAATGAAGCATCTGTGGCAGCCTCCTGGACCTGCCTGGATGTGCCACCTGTACTGGGAATCCTTTCTGGCCTCCTCCAGCCCTGAGTTGAGGATGCAGGGTCAGAGAGCACCAGGATGCCTTAGGCAGGTGCATCTGTGCTGGAGACTCTCAGCCTGGGACAGTGAGGAGCTCCCACCTTCCGAGCCCCCACCCAGCATCAAGGACATGGGTGCTCTGCTCCTGTGGGGTTGAGCATCTTCCCAGACCACAGCCTCCGACTATTTATCAGAGCTTATGTACATGATTAAAACATAGCTTCCCTTCAGCTTATGGAGCTTAGAAGCTCTTAGAGGCATGAATTAATGCAGAGACATGTTGTGTCTGCTGCAGAGTCAAGGAGCTGTGCTGCAGAAGAAGACACTTTGTTTTGCCAGGTAATTTGTCAAGATCAAGCATTGTGTCCAGAATTTTTCAAGCAAGAATGTTTATCTGCAGTTGGGACTGAAGGACACCATTACTTCTTTGTAGGACATTTGCCATTAGAGAATATTGTAGTTTTCTTAAACATGGCTGTTAGAAGTCTAGGAAAATAAATTCACTACTTAGGCTGGACAGAGGTGAAAAGATTTGGAAGCATCTGCCAAACTTGTGAGAGCAAACTCCTCACAGTGACTGTGGGAGCCCAACTGGAACTTAGAAAGAGGAGCATAGTTTGAAACACTGGATATTTTGCTGTTTTTGTACCCAACTGAGATATCCATATGTTACAGGTAGTAAAGCTCTCTGAATATCCATATTAAAATTCACTGCAAAAATATGGAGCCCTCATGTTATTTACCTAGCATGGTATGCATTGAAGTGTTGTTACCATCAGGCAGGCTGAGAGATCCACAGAGAGAAAAAAATCTGATTAAGGACACCTAGAAGTAGGCAGAGTAACCTCCTGCAAGGAACCAGACCCCTCTGAATGCAAAACTCCCAGACCAAGATTTCAGGCCCATGTGGAAGAGCTGTGTCTGTGTATGAGCCTGACAAAGGGGATAAAAATTACAAGATGAAGGTAGAACTTTCTTATGCTTTCACCAGACAAAATGAAAGAGTGAAATAAAATAGCCAGGAATGAATACACAAACCCTGGAACAGCTGGGGAAAATATTTGAGGAAAATGTACAGGAGGTAGCAGAGGGATACTTTTCTCTAAATCTCAAAAGCAAGAAGCAGAGAAGAGGATAGATGCTTGCATTGTGTGGTGGAAAATTCTGGTGTGCACATGTACGTTAGAGACATAAAAGATCTCCTAATTAGAGACAGGATCATTTGTGGGACATGTGATTCCAGTTTACAGGAGGAATTGCTGAGGAAAAAAATCTAACCCTAAAGGAATGAATCAAAGAATTAGGGCAGCTGAACTGTCCATGAAAAGGAGCAAAACAACAGCCACTTTTGCAGGACGCTGCAGAGTCCAGGAGAGGGGGAAGAGAGGGATGAACCTGTGAGCAGTACACAAAAGTGAAGTAAGATTTGGGACTGGTGGAAAGGGAGCCATGAGGGTTCCATTCAGCAGTGGGCAGTGGCGCTGTGTCTGGCTGAGCAGGCTCTCCCTTCCTTGGCAGGGATGCAGGAGGCAGAAGAAAACCACAGGGCAGTGATGGGGCATTGGTGTGGTGGACAAAGCAAGAGACTGTTCTGGAACTCAGCATGTCTGAAGTAAAATGGAATCAGAGCCAGCCTTTATGGGTTTCTGGTTTAGCAATCCTGAGTTTGTCACCAAATGTTTGCATGGAAAGCACAACTGTCGAAAGGAAAGTTGGGGTGATCCATTTGCATTTCCGAGAGAGGAGAAGGAGGAAGACAAGGTTTGAAAGAGGCACCAGGAAGTCAATCTGTCTGAGTGTGACCTGAATGTTACCCCAGTTTTTTGTGTTTCTCTATGCTGTTCTCTAAAGAAAAGCCAATTATATTTCAGAAGAATAGGGGCCTCTCATGTTGTTATTCATCATGTGGCACATGAAACACCAACACTAACTCCGAAACTGTGAGTTAACCTTGTCCTTTCATCACGTATGGTCATCTCATCACTAGGCTGGTGACTGCTCAAAGCTGCCTGAAAGTGGTTGAGCCCCAGACAACTAAACTTTTATACATCAGTACAAAAGCAGCAAAGAAGATGAGAAGGAAAACTTGATTGTCCCTGGGGACTCAGCATAGTGGTTTGGGTAGTCCTGCCTAGAAAGTCACTTGTGGCTTTTATAATGAGGAACTTAAGGTTTGAATTTTCAGACTTATTAGCTGTACATTTGTTTGTTTTTTATTAACTTAATATACTACGTGCCACATTTTCCTTGGGGTATTGAGTCAAGTGATGGATTCATCCAGTTTAGCTCTAGATGCATAGGCTCTCCTTTTCATGAAACTTTGAAAAGATTTGGGTCTCAAATTTCCTGGAGGATTTTATTTTATGCCTGTATATTTTGGTACAGCAGCTAATGTTTTCTGTACTGTTTTCTTTCTGACAGTATGTGCTTCTGGCTAATGTAGAGAGGGAATGTAGTTTTTGTTTGTTCTCTTTCTTGACCCGTGAGAATTAGAGTTGTCTTCTTATATGAGCAGAGTTAAACCACTTTAGCCTACAAAAGAATCACTGGAAGTTTCCAATCCTCTCGCTCTCTGCTTCAGTGGAAAGAAAAACAGGTTTTAGAAAGTCTGAGAAAGATATGGCTATTAAGCTAATCCAGTATACTTCATCTAGCTGCTAAAAGTCTTGATTCTTAACAGTGATTAAATATAATTGCATCAGTAAAGGTGGTGTAAAAAAAACCTCTGGCTTTCATTAGAAGCTATCTTTAGGAAACCGTGATTCCTTGACTTGAAAAGTTATGTGTAACAACACTGTTGTATTTTGGGAATGCTTTGAAGGTTTCTTAAACACAGGGTTATGTAGAAAGAATAAATAAACCCCAGCAGAACAAATACACAATTCTGAAGTATTCTTATATATTTCAATATGTATCTGCAGTGCATGCTATTTATTAAAAAACAAAATTGGGCATAAAGCTGAAAAATTAGTGGATAAATATTCAGCTATCTTGAAGATCTGATCAAATAGTAAAGATATTTGGAAGAAAAAAACAAATTAACAAACCACCACCTTTATGCTGGATAAAATTGTCATAGGATGGGATGGAAGTACTCCTAGTAATTTAAATTAAATTAAATTCTTTTTTTGGTGAGGGTCTTTTTTTGGTGTGGGTTTTTTTTTTTTGTGTATGTGGCTTTTTTTTTGTTTGTTTGCGGGTTTTTTTTGTTGTTGTTTTGGGTTTTTTGTTTGTTTGTTTGGGGGGTTTTTTTTGGTTACTCTTCAGTTTGGAATGGAATCTGTTCTCTATTTTAAGAGCTGAAAAACAATGTTGCTAAAGTTTTTCTCTTCTTTTCACAAATTTAAAATATGAGCTGTGTCAGAGTATTAACACTTTACATTCTCTTTATAGAGAATTTAAAATTTCTCCAAGTTATGTGATCTGAAAGAGCTCTTCCTAGACAGTCAGGTGTTTAAAAATTCAGTAGTTTTGGTATAATGCAGAACACCACATGCTACTCTTTATCCTTGGGTTGAACTGGATATTTGCACTTTTATGTTTGTTTTGTAAATTATGAAAAATTGTGTAAACTGAAAGAGGACTGTAAAACCTCCTGCACTGAAATACTGAAAAAGACAAAATAATCTAGTTCTTACATTGCTTTGTCACTGCCAATGTTAAATGTTACTGCAAGTATTTATTGCAAGAACCTGAGTTTCTGCAAAGACAAAAGTACAACAGTGAGCCTTGTTTGCTTAGAGAAATCATATACTCCCAACGAGTTCCAGGGGAATAATCGTCCATTTTTTGTGGGTATTCAGGTGAAGTGATGATTCTGAAGCAGAGAATGCTATTAATAATGTTTCCACTGGGACACTCAGTAAAAATATATTTAGATGTTTCCATAAACAGAGTTTAAGCAAAGTTCAAGTCCAGATCGTGTCTGGATGGTGAGATGCTGAACTAAATGCTGATATGTCTTCTCCACATACTTTCTGCTTTTAAGTTATTAGATATATTAAAACCATAAAAAATATGTTAATATTTTAATATTAGGGCATTTAATGAAATACTCTAAACATAGGCATATATAGGTAGATGTGCACTATACAAAAAAGATAGTGTGGATGATGAAAAATTAGTCTTTTGTGAATTCATTATTTCTATTCTGTTTAACTATTTGCCTCTTATTTTGAGAATCCCAATGTGGAAAAATATTTTTATAATTTGTGTTTGGCATTTTGGCCCTTTTGCAGTTTTGATTCACAAATTAAAATCCTGTTTCCATGGAAATCAGCTGAATTTTTGATAAGCTTTGAATTTCTCCCACAAATTAAGGCAAGTGGAGAACATAATCTGGGCTGATTCTGTCTCTAATGTCAGCCATAGTATTTTTCCTTTTATTCCATATGAATGAGTGCTGTATTTTGATGATGATTTAAGTGAAGATTCCCAAATGTTACTGCAACACGTTCTCTTTTCTCAAGGGAAACCAGGGTATTTGATAGCATCGAGTTACTTTTTGTGTGACAGCCATCCACAACTTCCTCAGCAGGAGCAGCAGATCCTGCCCCACACCATAAACACCAGCAATCAGTGTTGTTTTTCTCTGATTACTTTTAGAACAGCTGAAATAAAAATGAACACTATTTTTTAAGAAGTTAAAAAAAAAAACAAAACCTATAATATAAGCTTGATATGTAGCTTGAGAGGAGGGCTTTAGGCTAAACTTATTTTATTAGAATAGTCAGGAGAAGTAAAAGTCCAAACACGATCTCTGTGTTTTCCTAGCTCTAACTCATAACTGGAAAAGGTGGATGGGTAGGAATTGGCTTCTATGGGCAGGGTGGGACAAGAATGCCATCGTTTCTTACTCTGTAAATGTCTGTCCCAGGCCCTTGAAAGCAGACCCTTCCCTGCCCTGGAAATGCCAGGTGATGGACTTGAGCAATATTCACATTCTGAGTGTATTTCTGGCTTTCCTAATCTTTGATCCTGCCACTGAATCCGCGGGGGTGCAAAAATCCACCCACACAGATCCGATGTCAAAATCCTGGCCTTAATTATTTATGCTTTGGTTTGGACAAATTACTGTTCTCTGTGCAATAACCACAGTTATTACCAGAAGTACAGGACAATCTAAAGCATATACATTATGTAATGTAGATATGAATTTTTTTTTTTAAATAAAAGTCATACTTTTTTAAATGTATTTTGACTCTTAACTGAAATTCTTATTTCTGAGTCTTGCCCTGTGCTGCTTTCCACCTGACCAGACTGGCCTGGATCTATGGCAATTTATTCTCAGAAAAAAATGAGTTCATTATGTTTCTAATCTGAAAGCCAGCCTACTAGAACAAAAAAGCATCAAGCTTTATACACCTTGCACTAAGATCCTACTTATTTGTTAAGCTGCAAATGGACTGTACTAGTTTTCTGCATGAAGGAGGCAACCCCTTTTTAAACTCTCTGTGCTCTATTCATGATTCCAACCATCTCAAGTTAGATTATTTTCATCTGCATATATACAGAAGATGAATCTCTTAAGAATAAAACCCCTTTAAACAGGAACAGTAAATTTCATGAAAAAAAAAAAAAAAAAGCCTAAAATCAGAATTTTACAGCAAAATCAGACACATGCCAGAGCCACTGCAGAGGTTGGCAATGCCAGCCAGCACAGTTCTTTAATTAAGTAAGGAAAACTTTGTGAGTTTTATGTGTTTCCCAAAGTCTTTCTTTCCATCTTTTCATCTTACTTTTTCCTGAGTTTTTGATCATAAGTTAATGCTGATATAATTGCTGGCATAATGCTTACAAATAGGTTCCCAGCAATTGAGTATTGCTTTAAATTTGGATTTTTGTCTTTTGTTTTTTCCTTACTAGAACTGCATATAAAAATATCCTCTCTTCAAAAGTTCATGGGGCCTGGTCATTTCACTTCATGCATGTTCTCAGTTGGAACTCAACTAAAAATCAGCAGAAGCTCCCAGCTAATTCCTGCTTAGAATTTTTAAAACTGAGTTTTGTTTGAAGTTAAAAATCTGTACCCCATTTTCCAATGGGGTGCCAGCCAGGTGCTCTAAAACATGTTCCTAATTATTTGCTTTATATCTGATGAGAGAGTAGCACTAGCTTTGATTTTCAAGTTCATCTATGCTTTTGGATCTGAGATATTAATGGAGCATAATATGGATATAGATTGCAATCCAGTCTCAGTATCTGAAGCAGTTCCTAGAGTCATGGGAAATATTTGTTTTGCACATGTTATTGTTGAGAAAAACCCAATGGCGATAAAAGTATTCCAGAATGGAAAAAACTTTCTAGTAAAAATCGCGTTTATGTGAGAGACCTATCTGAAAGATGCTAAAACCTCAAAAAACACAGCATACCTGTCTCACCAGAAGTAGTATGCTTGCTTTTCACTAAGGAGTGTTTGCAGTTTTCAAAAATTAAATACAACATTAGCATTTTTCCAGGTTATTGAATAATGTAAAAGACCTTTTCCAGTTGGGTACATGCTTCCAAGTCATGGTTGTGTCTGGTCCTTCTTCCAAAAAAATATTCTCAAGCTTTCAGAGCTTTGCTTTGCTTCTCCCCTGACTAAACCTCTTGAAGGGTTCCTCTGTCTCCTCCTGATTGAGAGGAATTGTAAGCTAAGACTGAGGGAACACTTAAGGCTTTTAGCGATAAGCCAGTTTCACAACAGGGAAGAATTTTACGTTTAATATATTTGTACAGTTTTGTTTGTTTTGGATTTTTTTTTTCCTGCAGAATTACTAGATTCTATTGTGGCTTGTATGGATATTACGATTTGTTTTAAAGATTGTGAGCCAAAGTTTTAAAATCACTCGTCATTCTGAAAATGACAGTGTTGAAGAGCTAATCTAGAAAACTTGCTGATAGCCCTTTCAAAGGTTTTGAAGCATTCAGCTTTGTGCAGAACATCAACCTATTAAACTGTCTCTGGCTGAGATACAAAAGCCCAAACTTGCCACCTTTCAGTCTTTGACCTACATCAATTTTTATAGGAAATTGCTATAAATATCTACTTCCCAATTAATACGAAGTGATATCTGATAGTTTCCCACAGCAAAAAAGTTGTCTGCACATATATATCCATATGGGAAGCGTGGGGGATGTGATACAAACAAGAACTGTGTTTCATCTTTCAAGCTACAATTAGATTGTGGCTTTTCAAAATCTGCAGATTTTCTCTGTAAATTAATCTTCTAGTGTCTTTTGTTGCTGTCTTTCAAGTTCTATCGGCTTCCAGCTAGAAAGTTAATGATAAAGCATCAGAATTGCACCCTTTTAAAAGAAGAAAAGCAGGGTAGGCATCTGTAATAGCAGTGTAATGACACCAAATCTTCATGCACAGTTTACAATTATTTGCCTAAATGCTCATTCATTGGCACGCAGACGTTTTTCTCCAGTGCTATATCTGCATATGATGGTTTGCAGCACCAGTCTGGCATCATTAGACGTTTACCCGCCAGCATTTTAAAGATTTTTCCATAGAGCCATAAAATTGCACCTTCCTTGTTGAATCTAAAATCCAGCCCACCTGTAATAACAGAGCAGTGGAACAGTGTGGATCTTTCCTGGATGTCTGCAGTGCAGTGAGCTGGGGTGGCTTGCCTTCACGCTGCAATGAAGGTCATGTCCTAATGTTATACCTTCCTGTTTAAAATGAATGGCTTGTAAATGTTTGTCTCAGCTAGAAGTGAGAACCTGGTCTGTGCTCTCCAGTTCCCTCTTGGAGAAGCCGTGCAGCAAAACAGCTGCATATCCCTTCACGTCCTTCTCTTGCTGTTAAACGTGTACATCTCTGGCTTCAGCGCTTTGCCAGGTTTCCCCCTGCTCGTGTTTGGATTCCAGGTAGAAGCTTGAAGTAGTGCTGTCTGGATTTATAGTGGGTTACATTGTTTTCTCCAGGAAAGAGCCAGTGAAAGGGATCACCCCCATGCAGGTACATGCATAATGTCATGCAGTGTAGAGTTTCTTTGGTTCTGCCAATAGGTATTGCAGAGTAAAATGTCTGGAGGCTAGCTGGGGCTACTTCTCTAGAGACAGGACCAAAGTACACAGTATACTGGCTTTCATTTTGCTGGTTTTGGACAGTCAGGGCTGCTTTCCATTTCCTACAATCTTCCAAGTCACACGTGCTCGGTAATGGAGGCTTTTGAGACCTGGGGCTTCTGTAAAGAGGAAAAGAGCAGAGTAGTATTTATACAGAATAATATTTTGATTTGCTAATAGGCTGTGAGGTGGGTGTTATCATGTACTACTGTGCAGCAAGAAAGGTTCCTAAAACACCTATCAGCTTACTCTATCTCCAAATCATTGCAGATAACAGTGTTTAGTTTCTAATTAGACTTGTGTTGTGCTAATTCTCGTGATCACTGCAAGTGATTGATGTGCTGCATTTCAGTGGCAAGTAGCAGAGCAGCTGAGTGGAGCTCAGCAATGAAGCCAGCATGCAGCTGCTGAGGAAAGCACACTGCTCCCAGAGACTGATTTGCAGAATGAACACACGCTGGTTGGTGTGGCCTTGCTCCGAGGGGAAGGGGGAAAAAGAGGCACATAGTCTTCAATTCGACTAATGGTATTGTAGTCCTGAAAGGATTAGGAAAGAAACGTCTAACTGAAAAGAAAAGTCCAATGGGTAATAGTTCACCAATCATGTATTTACTTTGCGTAGTTTTTGCACTGTTTCTTAGGAGAGGATGGACATTATTCTTTTTCCATGCCTCAGTCCCCTGTATTTAGAATACACATGGTTCCTCCTAAGTACTGGTTTCTGTACATGTAAGTAATAAGAGTAAACTTCAAGGCAGAGCCTCATGAATTGTTTCTTGATGGAACATGCCAGAGCAGCATAGGCATTTAATATAATTAAAATTATTTCAGAATCGTTTTTGCCAGCACTTTCATTTGTGGCCAGCTCAAGTCAATATGTTTGGTAGTACAGTTCCACTGTGGAAATAAAAATAGCAATATAGATTTGATATAGACAGTCTCATTAAGCAAGATTGGGTACTGTAAGAAACATCTCCTAGCTTAAACCTTCTAATCAGGTCCAAATCCCTTCAGTCAGATTCTTAATGTAAAGTTTGACTTTTTCAAATCATCATCGTCATTGCATTCAGCACAAACAAAGGCTGTGCCTGTGACTCTTGGATGTCATTCATGTAGCATTTGATTTTTTTCACAGCCTTTAAAGCCCCCGTGAGGCCAAGAAGGGCTGTTCCTCTGCTTTAGGAGCTTTTTGGGCCCCCCATATACATGAGTTAAAGAAGAGAGGCTGGCTAAGGAGTGGCATTTTCTCAGGATGATCAAGCTGTGGCTTGCTGCAAATCCCATCTGCCCTCTCCACATGCAGCATTAGCGGCCCTTCCTGGAACAAGCTCCTTGGGGATTTACCTGCATAAGGTTGCCGGTACGGGGTCACTGGAAAGGCAGATGGGACACATGATGACAGACTTGGACCAGTTGCATTTGGCAGAGAACAGACCTATGGAGTAGGATAGTGACTTTATGGGTGAGAATTTCTTTTTAAGTGGTATTCTTTGTGGACCTCATCCCCCAGTCAAATAGCAAATATTATAGTAAAAACAGCAGTGGTACCATGCAGGGCTTGGATTTTCAGAATTGCCAAGTGGGCACTGCAGGCTGCAAAAAGTGTGTTTGTGCAAATCGTGGTACACGTAAAGGTATTTGTTCCTGTCTCTGTGCTTCAGCCTACCAGGAATACATTTTTGCAGGCTGTGTAAAGAAAGGTCAGATTTTGCTTTGTCAGTTGACACTGGGGTGAATTAAATTAGACTTGAAAGCCACAATCATATCCCACATAATAAAAGTTAATCTTGAGGTGAGAATGATACTTGTCTTCTGCTTGAGAAAGGAAAGTGTAGGGCAACCCAAACTTCTCATACTGTTTTTTTTTTCTCTCAGAAAATGCAAAAAGACTTTGCAAGAGCTTTAGGAAACTTGGGGGGAAAAATAATGTGGCATAAACGTTCACTTCACCCAATTATGGGCAACATGTTTTAAGTATATGAACTTGTAAAGTGCTCATGCTTTTTAATACTGAGTAAAAATGTTCTGCTACTTGCTGTGAAGGTGAAACTTGTCTTGGACTTCACTGGCAGTGAAACCAGGCTTGCTACAGATCTATGTTGCAGATCAGGTTGTTTATTCATATTTCAGTTACGTTTTTTTCAGTTTCTCTTCTCCACTGCCCTGTTAAAGTAGTGCAGCTTCTTGGAGGGCCATAGGTATTGAAAAGGCTTGAAGTACTAAAAAGAGAAATGTTGGGTCCTTTTTCTTAGTCAAACAGCTTTTTATCTACCAAGTACAGTATATTATGCTGTCCAAGGAAATAGATATCATTTGCTATATTTTAAAATAACACAAAAGCCATTCCGGCTCTCTTCAAAGCCAGTGAGAACATTCCACTTGCTCTCACTGGGAATTTGCAAGCAACCAATGATGCAGTTTCTGTCAGAGCAGGAAAAAGCTGAGAGTCCGTAGTACCATGCAAATGTAAAATAAAAGAACTTGGTGCCATATCATTAGCACATTTCAGAGAGAAACTGTCTTGGTTTTGGAGGAGGAGTCCCATAAGCTTGTTATTCAGGCACTCACACATCCAGAAGAATCCAAAGAAAAAGTCCAGAGAAGTGTGCAACTGCCCTCCAGCTTGGTAGTGTTTTGTTTGAGTGTGTGTTAGAGCATGGAGAAGGAGAGATAACCTTCTTGTCCTGGGTGTTTCCTTCAATCTGTGATGTGAAGTATCAGCTGCTGTTTGAATGTGTAATAATCACCAGTAAGTCATAAAGTCTAGAATACTTCCTTGTGAAAAGCAGAGAAATGGAAGAACTCCAAGGAAGACATTTCTTTCTTTAAAGAGAGTTTTCCCCTGGGCTTTCCCTGCCACAAGCCGGCAGAAGTTTGGCTGCCCTGTTCCTTGTGCACCTATTGCTCACTGTGCCTGAGCAGCCCTGAAAAGGGGAACCCAGCACTGGGCCATGTGTGAAGGGAAACATATGGGTAAATATGCCTTCCAGACACCTGCATCAGTAGCATGGCAGCAAAAAGAAATGTCTCATGTTCCCTTCACGTGAGATCAGCCTTAAAATTCTCCAGAACAATGAGGTGCCTCTGCAGCTGTGGAGAGCCTGGGGCCTTCTCAGGCATTCTTGCACTTTTCAGCTTATTCTTGTTGCACCTTGATAGAGGTAAGATTAATTATTAGATCCTCAGCTTTGGACTTGCAATTACTGCTGTTACTCAGTGCCCAGAGTTTACTTTATCTATCGTTTTCCACTCTAGCCTTACAGTTTATTATAGGGAGATTATGTACTTGCAGCTACTGGCAGAATTTGCCTACCAGGAAAGGACATGATTTTGAACTCCAAGGGATGTTGCTGATGTGTAAATCTTTTAATCTCATCCAAATAGTGGCCACTCTGTCCTTTTTCACTATATACCTTACCTTAATATTGGAAAATAATGAGTGATATGGGGTGATCAGGTTCAGCAATCTTCAGAGGGACCCCAAAATCTTTAGAAATTGCTGTTAGGGAAGATTATATCTTCTAAAATCACATTGCCTCAAGTTTTGAAAATATCTTGCATCAATATTCATAAGAGTGCTAAGCTCAGCGATATTTAATGAAAGAATACCTTTATGGAAAGTACGTTACAATCACAGTAGATGCGTTTTAGAACCTGTTTGAAATGGATATGTAGAGCCTCATGTTCACAGAAAGGCAAAATCTTAGGAGAAAGAAGCGTTTGAAATTGGAATCAAGCATGTGGGTCTTTTGCTACTGGATCTGTATTTTAATTGGACCTCTGTGTGCTGTCTGACCTGTGATGAGGTGACACATCAATCTGCCATGGACAGAATGGTGAGGAGAGGCAGAGACCTGGAGAACCAGGGGTTAGAGGAGGCTTGGACACATGCCTGATATGGCCCATGGCAGTGACTGATTGCTGGGGCTGCCTGCAGAAAGATGAGCAGAATCAAGGAAAACTGCAAAGAAGGTGAAATGAAGTATACTTTGGGCATTCCGTAACATTTCTGTTCTCACCCAGCTCTATATGAAGTTGCAATATATGTGTACTTATGTTGTTTTATCTTCATGTTAATGTCAGATAATCTTCCACAAAGGTAGAACACACATTATCTTACCGACCTTGAGAGAAAACAATTCTCTGGTGTTTATTCTGATGAATTTAGAGGAATTTCACAAGGCATTTTCTCAAATTTTCTGCTTGTATGAGCTGGTGCAGCATCACTTTACTCAATGCAAGCTTATGCCAGTTTTTGTGGCAGATGATATGGCCTTGATGAGAAATCATTTGTCCCCGGTTCCTGAGTAACCAAGAGATGGAAAGTTTTCCTTAGGTTTGGATTTGTAGCTTTCCTATAATGTGCACACTGCAGGTGAGTTGGTCTAGGCCAGTCATGTGTCTGTGCATGCAGATGTTGTACCCCAGCTAAAACACGGTTCAACTAAAGAAGGGAAGCGGGAGAAGAGTTGGCAAAGTAGCAACTCAGTCCAGCAAAGCTTCAAGCACTGCCAGTAGTCTTGAGAGTAGGTCAGTTCAGGAGCTTCAAAACAATTGATAAAGGAACTGTGCAAATATTTTGCATCCTTTCCTATGAAATCACATGGTTTGTTTGCTGTTGCTTGTTTACCTGTTCTGCAGAGTATGTCGCATTTAACGGTCAAATAGACTGAAGGGGGGTAACAGTACTTTAATGATGATGTTTTGACTTTTGTTGCGTTTATTCTGTGTTTTCTGACTAAATTCAAACTCAGATGACTTTTTCTTCTGCTGTTCCAGCATGTCTGTCTCAGGCTATCCCTAAAAAGGAGAAGCAATAATCTGGCAAAATGAACTCGAAACACGCAAAGAGGAGCCAATGGACACTAATCTGCAAAGTATTCAGGTATTTTATATCCTACACCAGTAATTGGTACATACACATGGTGTGCTCTGCAGTCCTTGTTCTTGTTAGCTCACACAGAGTGGGTGAGAAAATGACACAAATAAACAAGAAGTCATGGGAAAGATGAAAGCTGTTTAGTCAGAATGCACCCATGCAACTTGAAGATGGAGCCAGGTTAAAAAAGGTAGAGTAGCAGCTCCAAGTTCAACACATGTTGATGCTGCTGTTCATCACATCTGTTAGCCAGGTCATATTCTACCATCTGTTACTGCTGAGAGCACTGATGGCCATCTGAGAAGTGGTGGAGAAAGAGGATCCTTCTCTGACATCCACTGGAGCAAGTGAACAACCCCTTCTCTACTGATGGACTAAGGCATTGTGACACTCCCAGTGACCTCAGGAATTAGGTCCGGGGCTAGGCCTGCAGTAAGGACGAAATTGATTTTGGTTCACAGAGATACCAGAGGTCCTGTGTCACTTGCCAGGCCCCAAGGATTTTTGTGAGCTTTAGGTTGTGTATATGTCCTGTATACAGCTGGAAGACAACAAGGCTTTTACAGTTCTTCTCAGTGCAGAAATGAGACTTCCAAGTTGGAAAGCAAGAATAATCTAGAGAAATAATAGGAAAATAGGAAAATAGATTTTTGTTTTATTAATACATTAATAAGAAAGTAGCACAGCTCTGTTGAGTCTATGTTCCATGTCTCTAAGGCAGGGCGAACACTTGTGTGATTCTTTTTCCATGCTCCATGTGAGCAGGTGATGACAGACATGCTATGGATGTGCAAAGTGACAACTTAATGGCAGCAAGTAATTACATACATGTTTGTATGGTGATGTAAGTGCAGAGGTTGGCTGTACACAGCTTCATAGCTGATTAATTGGGGGAAGCAAATGAGCTGCTAATGGGAGTAAAGGTAAGAGTTGTGCTTGCAGAGTGCACAAATACCAAAGTGCATTCAGAGAAAACATTTTATTTGCACAGTCATTGCAGTCTTATGTTATCTCATTGCAATAATTAAATTATTCTAATTAACTATTGTTCATAATTAAGTATTTTAAACACACAAAAGCAGAGTACCTCCTAAGGGTATATATTTAATGGTTATATCACTGATATGTGAAAAATCACTGTTGTTGAATGTTATATCATATGTGACTGTCTGAAAAGCAGATGCAAGTAAACAGCAAAGTCACTGTGGGTATTATTTTAATTCCTGAGCCACACACTCTGTCAGCTTCCAGATATTTATTCACATTGTTATTTTTTATGTGTGCATTCCTGTGGTTTTGGCAGTGTATTCATAGACACTGTTGATGTACTCTTTCAGATTCTGCTAACAAACTGCTTCTGGGACTTCATGAAGATTGCCTTATCTGAGAGAACCTCAGATAAATTATATGGAAAAGTGATAGTAAATCCCAGAGTACCAGGTTTTGCTGCACATAATTCAGATGTAACACATGGGACCAGTGAATGATGGTATAGTATTTAGTATTATTAGTACTTTTCCTTACTTTTCCTTTCAGTATTTTGTCCTTTTTTTCTCTTTTTTTCTTTCTTTTTTTCAACTTTTATTTTCAACTTTTTTTCAGCATTGGACTTCCAATGCAAGTAGTTGCTTGTCAAGGCATCCCAAAAAAGCAAAGTCAATGGTGAAAATTCTTGGTTTTCTACCAAGTGTTTTAGAACCTTGAGCCAGCTCATTAGCCTTCAGAAACTTCCTCAGTCTCACTTTAGAACTACAGTTTTCTCTGTAAGAGCAGGAAACTGCTGTCAGAATCTCTTGATGTAGACTTAGGAAAGGTTTCTATTCAACTTTGAAGAGTGATACTATTTTCTTGTAAGAAGATTAATTTAAATATTATCTAAATAATTTATACTTTTAACTATTTTAAAAATAAGTACACGTGACATTAAAAAATGCTTTACCACTCACTTATGCAGTTCCTTCAAAAGAGTTATCACTTAAAGGCAGGAGAAACAAGCCTTACACCAATTTTATTGACAATAGATGGGAAGAATAGTACCTGAGAACATTCTGTAAGCTGCAATTATGGACTTGTTCTGTACCCATAGGTGGTGGTCAAATCAAGCATTCAGCATTTTAGATGAGAATTACTGACTTTCCTAATGTTCTGAAAACTCATCATTATGGGGAAATAGACTTTGAATTTTAGACAGTGATCGTTCCTCAAAATAAGAAAACTCTCTAAGTCAGATTTTCCTCTTAGAAATTTCAGTCTGTATATGATTTGGGTAACGATGAGTAACAAGCTATTTTAGAAAGCTGCTTTTTTTCCCTTCTTTGTAGAAAAATGTACTTAAAGCTTTTTCATTTAGTTTTGCAAATATTTCATGTTTCTAACACTACCCTGATACATTATTTTCTAAACAAATTACAAGTATAATAAAGCTACTTACAATTGTGTCTGTGTTTGAGAGATACAGCTTTTAATTTGGTTCTGTTTTCACAGAAGGAGTGCTTTCATTTCCCAAATTTTGAATAATTTTGAGACCTGAGAAACTTGCAATCAGTATTTTATCACAGTCAGTATTTCTAGAAGATGGTAGTACTTCAAAAGGAACTTTTCCTAATTATAAAATTTTGCAAAACTCTCAAAACCCTGGTTCTTCTCATTCCAAAACACCCTGCATTGAGCACAGAAGGAATTATTATCAAGTAACTAATAGAGAATGTGATGTTTGTTGGGTCTGGTAACCAAGGCAATGGTTCCAGACAGTGCAAGGAGAGTCGGTTCCATGTTTTGAGTTTTGGTTCTGCACTGAGTAGTGACCGTGATGTCAGAGTGCTGTTAAGTTGGTGGGGAAGTTTGGATGCCTTTGTTTCAAAACTATGGCTTTGCACCTATTACACAGCCCAGACATGAGCAGTTCCTGATGCAAAATTAAGACTAGGGAGGAGTGGTTAGTTGAATGTCAGCTGTAGAATCTAAATGCAGTGATGACACTGAGGAGGGAAAAAAAATTAAGGACAGCCTTAATTTTTATAGTTCCTGAACTTGTGGTCTGTAAGTTTGGTTTTCTTGATAATGTTCAAAAACATGGTTTGTTTGGGTTATTTTTTTACTTCTTTTTTTTTTTTTTTCCCTGAAGGCATTCATTGGACCTAAGTAGCATTTATTGAACAGTAATGTGGGGAGGGAAGAAAGTTTCAGATATTAATTAAGTCTGAGTTATAGTGACTCATAACTGACAACAAAACACCCAAGAAGAGACGTGAGACAGGATGAGATTAAATGAGACAAGCCATGAAAAAGGGACAAATTTATGACTTATTGGCCTACAGATGGGATGAGAAGATATGAGTGGGGAATGAGATTATCTGGCAGAAGTCTTCTAGGGGGAAAAGGAGGGGGTTCACAGGACACATCCCAGTATCCTCGTGTGCATAGTGGGAGGATTGATTTAGGCCATGAGAAAATCAGTGTTAAAAAATGATACAAAGATGGGTTAGATCCCAAACCTCAGAGGGGCTAGACTTTTTTCTCCCTACGCTTAGAAAAACAAAGAAACAACAGTTAGGATGACCCTGAGTCTGCAACAGTACATGCAGACCACACACTCCAAGGGTAGTAGTCTCACCTGCTTAAATCATATCAGCCTGCTTTCAGTGTTGGTAATGCAGGGCTCTGTTCAGCAGCTTAAGATAACTGTTGCATTGCTTAGAATAAAGACAGGAGGCAAAAATTTCGCCTTCAATCTAAACAATTCAACAGTTTTCTTAAAACATCAAGATTTGCTTTTCATCCCTGAAACTGAAAGCATGTTTCTAAGTAACTACATCCTGTGTGCTAGCTGCAGCCAAGGCACTGTGTATGGATTATAATTGGTGGAATTGATTGCCAAGTATATTTGGGTGAAATTTCAGATGGCAAAATTATAATCCATTACAAGATTCAGTATCTTAAATTTCTCACCTGAAAGATGAAAAAGAGACCTCAGCTGCTCACACAGGCCTGTACAAATCTGTGAAGTTGTTGTGTTACTGTATCCATGGCCCCTGCCCCTTTTCTAATTTTGTTATTATATCTTCTGCAGAGAGATGAGGAGAATCTGTTTGGAGAAATGCGCTGAATTCTGCATTTTAGCTGAATCTGTAGAATCAGTTGGCAGCCTCTTGAAAAAAATTTTTCTGGTGGAATTCTGTCTTATATCTGATTCTGATAGGAGTGGGGAAGATGCAACTGTGTGTTTCTCACAGATTCAATAATTTTTGCTCCATGATTTAGCTAAGAATACTAAGGACTCATCTGTACAGGTGGACAGGTTGAATTAAAAGTTATTAAACTTGCTAACAGATCAGTAGAACTTGAGGTGATCAGTAGAGCAGTTTTGATTTGGCTAGATGTATGAAATTTAATTTGGAATATAAAAGTGAACTGCATTAAAAATTCATAAAACTTTTGTTATTCTTTAACTATAGCTAGAGCTATTTAGTTTTGGGTAGAACTGAAAAAAGGGCTAGCTTTTTCCAAGAAAGGTAAAGTTTTAAGTGTGAAACTTTTTTGCACAATTTGAGCCAGTGGGCTGAAACAGGACTTGGTTAAGCCTCAGTGTGCATTTTATTTGATTATTTCTGATCATTCTCTCCACAGCAGTGTGCATGGAGTGAGAGTTCCCTTCAGGAAGGGCTGGAACATCTGAGCTTATTGCTGGGATTCATCCTGCAGCAGGAGGACTGTCCAGCTGCTCAGACTGGCACCTGTCCTCAGCCCTGTCCAAACCCAAATGCCTAAGGAAGTGTGTAAGGACAAGGAAATTGTAGATCATATTTCAGCTAAGTGATCTCTTGGTGCTCCCCCACCCTAGAGAAACATGCAGCCAGGCATAGTTTATTTCTCATTAGCAACTGAAGTGGATTTCTGCTCTGTAAACTTGCCCGACCTCCCTGTGAGCCTTGCAGCCTTTCTTGCAAGGAGTCCTACAGCATAGCACACCATTTGTGAAGAGCCACTTCGTTTTTGTTTGTCTTGAAACTACCTCATGCTAGTTGGAGATAAAAGGATGCCGTATAGAATCTGACAGTGAAACTAGAAAAGGTATTTTAAGTTTGTATTTTTGAAATGTAATTCGTGTTTAGGCATTAGGTTAGTGTGGTGGATATAGCACAGTTAAGTAATCCAGGACCAGGTTGCCGGTTGAGTGAAATAATTATAACCCAAAGGGTCTGTGCTTCAAGAGAACTTAAGTCTTAGCAGTCATATCAGTTTTAAGCACAGGCATTTTTGGTAATAGCAGGAAAACTCCCGATGGGTTCCAGTTAATGAATCATTTGAGCATGCATTTAACTCCTCTGGGTATTTCAGACTGAGTTGCCTGAGTCTGAGTACTCTGGAGGTACCTCTCTGTAAAATTTATTCCTGTTGCAACACTTATGGTGAGGTTTGTTTGCTGGATAAACACCATATGCTTTTCACTTTGCTATCCTGTGCTGGTTAGTGTTCATTTTGTGTAGAGCCCTGATTCTGATTGGGGAGCTTGTTGAGATCAACGTGTTCTGGGATGTTTGTGCTTGCCAGGGATAAGAGGGATGAATGGCAGAGAGAAATAATGGGAAGAGAGACGTAAAGGTGCATGAGGAACACTGAAATCTAAAGAAAGTAGGAGGAACATGGATCAGCAGTCTGTTACATATTGAGACACAAGATCTCCTTGGGAAGGGCTAACAAATACATCAGTAACTTCAGCGGCCTGAGCCACTATGTCTGCAGACATGGTTTCCCCTTCGTAGCACCCTCTATGAAATAAGAGCACAGCAAGAGCTTCAAATGGAAAAGAAAGGAAAGAGAAAAGTGTTAAGATTACAATTTGCTCACCAGGTTTTGTAGCCTAATAAGATTATTCCTGCAAAACCAAATGACTAGCCAAATAAACATACAGAATCATAATAATTGAGAGACTGATTTTAACTAAATTGCAGTAGGGTCTTGCTGTCTGTGGGAATTCTTCCTTGCTGTATTTCATTTTGAGAAGGTTTCTTAATGCGACTGGACTTGCAAATCTTAGTCTCCACTGAAACTGAGCTGTCTTAAAAGTCAAGTCTTCTCTTTTGTCAAAATATAATAAATATAATGCATGACATTGCATTATATAACAGTGGTATTTCTATATGAGAAGAGTTCCAGGTTAAAATTCAAGATAACCTGTGTATAATAAAATATTTGATCCATTTATATCCTGGATTCTTTAGGAAAATATAAAGCTTGGGTGAAGACAAAAAACCTTTTTTATATGACATAATGGGGCACTGAAAGATTAGAGTCACAATGTTAAAAATTCTGAAGTCCTATTTAGACTACAGGACAGAAGACTGGACTTTGAAAAATTTTTAACTGTATTGGCCCTGAGCTATTCCAAATATCTGATTATAAGAATTGGAGCAGAAACAGGTTGATACTGTGCTCACTTGAAAACCTAGCAGTGGAAGATAGAGAAGCTGTTTTGAAACTCTGTTTTACTGCAGGAGATAAATGTGGATGCTGACATTTAACCCAGGGTCTAAGCAAAACATCTTTCTGGGTTTTTGTAAGTATTTTTGATAGACAGAGGGTAAAGGGGAAAGAAACAGAATGACTTAAAAGTCATCATTAGGTTAGGATGGAGAGGAATAAGGGCAGCAGGATAGCAGGTATAGGAAGAAAATGCCATGGACAGTACATTGGTGGCAGCGAAAGATGCAGCCCATCAAAAGCCATGTCAAAAGTAGCTTGAGATGCTGGAAGCAGTAAAAAATAGGAATTATTTTTCCCACAGGTGTTGCTGTTGAGCAAAAATTGGAAGGAAACTGTGAGGGTCAATAGATTGAGAAAATGATCCTGCCCATCATCACAGGAAACCATAACCCTCACTACTGCGGGACAGGAGTGAGCAGCAGTGACCAGCTTCGCTGCTTTAGGAACAGCCCCATTAGCTGTATTTTTCACATAAGGGAAGAAATCAGTTAATGTCTGAATTGAAGTGGGAAAATACTGTTTCTAATCAAAAGCAGCCTAAGCAAAAAGCCTGAATATAAACTTCTAAAATCAGTGACTTTATACATCTTCCAGAGGCCATATATGTCAAGTGTGCACCTGTTTTTGGGACTGATCCAGTAGAAGTGTCTTAACACAGAATACTGAAGTAATTCTCTCTGTTAATTTTCTTTCTTGAAGCTGTTTGCTGCATTTCAGACAGGTTAAAATGGAGTGTTTTTCTGACTCTTGGGATTGACATTCAGCTTGCCTATTATGTCTCACTAAAGGCTCTGTCAGGTTTGAAAATCAGAAATGTTCAAATAAAAACAGTGTCTGGAGAGAGAGGCACAATATGCTTTCTTTTTCTAGCCTGTTAATAAGTGAGGAGTGGGAGGTAAAGCAGGGTTCACTGCAGGACTGGGGGCTACTTTAGTCCTTTCTTTAACTGAAAAGAGGAAAAAATGTTTATTTGTTAGAGAACAGCCTGTGTTTTTATGCACTCAAAATACTGACTGATTTGCTGATGTTAATGACAGACACTGCATGCATTTAATGTCCTTGGACGAGAATTTGCAGTAATTCTGTTTCTCTTTGTGGAGATAATTAAGGCACACAACAGCTGTCTGGCAAACATTAGTGCTCTACTACCTGGTCCCGGGGGAGCGGAGGCAAGGCAGGAGTGATTTGACCAAGTGATTAGCTGGACTGGGGTGAGAATCAACCCTTAACCAAGCCCTGCAGCCAAAGGTGAACACATAGCATTGTACTTAAAACATCTACAGTTGCTACACAAATCATGGAATTGTTTAGGTTGGAAAAGACCTACAGGATTATCAAGTCAAACCATCAAATGCAGAGGAGAAAGTAGTTTTGTGTGTAGAGACAAAAGATACAGCTGTGCCAAATGCTCTACAAATACATAGTGAGAGGAATCCTCATCACGACACTGCTCAGTCTGTCTAAAGGAGGAGGAATCTCTTGTAAATTTCTTTTTAATAGTGAGTCAAGGTAAGCTCTGCCCCAACTGAGCAAGATTTAGACATGTCTTTTCTTCATGAATCAAAACTGTATATTAGTTAAAGGAGACACCTTTTAATTAATTTCTCAAAATGTGGTGTATATTGCATTATTTCACAGAATTATTTAGTTTAGAAGCACAAAGTTTCCTGAGCCTCATGGTTTGTGCAGTATCCTCCTTATCTATAAATAAACAGTATATGACCTTTGTACTCTAGAAGCCTAGTAAAGACCCTGGCAGGACATCACAGAACCTCTTAATATAACTTTCAGCTATTTGTGGGAGTCTGCCTCCGTGTCACTGAGAAACAGAGTTAGAGGTGACAGTTCAGATTTTGCCGCCTCCTTCCGGAAGCCATTTCAGTCATGCAGCCAGTTATGTATCTTACTGTGCATTTATACCTTAAGGAGTCATTTCCACTTGGAAGTAGTCCTGGGCACAGCGAAGATGGACATAGAGTGCAGGCAAAGGTACAGCTCTATTACTGCTTTAAGGTACTGAGATTAAATGTATGTTTACCAGGTTTCTGTTTCAGTGGAAATTGCAATAATAAATGTGATTATGTACAGTTCAGTAAAGATGCAATTTAGAAGGTTAAAATATTTATGTGAGCTCTCAAATGCCACCTTAAGTAGGTGTTATATTAAAATTGCATATTAAAACAAAATACAGATTTTCCTTCCCTACTTAATGTCAGTTACTTAATTTCAATTACCGAAAATATTTTGCAGTTGTTTTTAGTTTCCTGTTTTTCTCTGCTTACATAAATAAACTTACAAATTTGATGAATTTATGCTTAGATCCTTCAATATTTAGAATAAAACTTAAAAGTGTAGAATGCAGGCATAGTGTTTTCACGTGGCCAGAATGTTTTCAGATGTTCATAAATGTCACACTGTTCTGGTGCATCATATTAATATTTGAATATTTGAAGCAAATACATGTTCAACTATAAGAAGACTTTCTTACACCTTTTTTTTGGGTGTCAGACCTCTAGTAAGCTGTTTAACATGAGGACTTCTCCAGTGACACTTGCTGAAATAGTATTTGTTGGAGTGCATGTGGCAAAGCAGCTGCTTGATTCTAGGCGTCTAAAAAATGCAGCAATATTTCAGGGAAGAGCAGTGTATTCCACTAGCAAAGGTGGTGATCTTTTTGTAAAATGAAACTCTGTGTATTTTAGACAGAAGTTGTGATTTTTAAGGTTATACCTGCATTAGTGGTATTACCACTATTATTAGTTCATATATTGTTTAATTTATATATTTCATCCTTGTAGTCAGGTGCAGAGCTGTTTGTGTCTAGTGTCTACTCTGAGGATATTTTTATCAACAGTTACACAGAGGAAACTCAAATTAAAGATTTCCCCATAGACTTTGTGGATCATCCACTCTTTTGTTGTTGAATTAATGAATGTTCAGTGCAAAACTACAAATGGAAAATGAGCTGCCATTGAAAGGGAAATTCAGATGTGTTTTGTGGATTCTTTGTTTTTCTTGCTTCCTTGTGATTGCACAAACCCTGTATTTTAGGGAGAGTGAGAGAAAATCCTAAGGGCAACTGTCAGAACCAGTACTGAGATTTGGTTTAGTCACTGGTCTCTATGCAAGGGGTCTTCTCTTTCCATCCTTCCCTGCTGCTGGATCTAAAAATGGATTTTGGAGTAGCAGAGCTTGTGGCCTCAGTTATGTGGGTATATGTTGTGAGAATTAGTAGTGCCAGTGGAACTCAGTGTTGATAAATGCTATTATTGTTTTACAATTAGGTATTAAATGTTACCTGTATTACCCTCTCAGGACAACACACTGCACTTCAGGGAAGAAGCATAACTTGAAGAAAATGAGAACATGTTTAAACAGAATGTCTCCAGGATAGTCAAGGGAGAGATTAAACTGGAATTCAGATGAAGTCTTTTTAGGTACATACACTAGTGAGGAATTATCAAAATGGGAGAGCTAAAGAAAGGGGTGCTTAGCTTGCCCTTTTTTTCCCCAGTAAAATATGGGAAGTAAAATTTCAAATGTCATGTGAATATTCAACCCCATTTTGGTTTGCTTTTGTTTATTGAAAAATAATAAGTTATAAAAAAATAATAAAAATAATTCCAAGGCTTCTTTTTTTCATCCTGCTGTTGTTGGACAAGGGTTCTTTCAGCAATGCCAAACTGGTTGACTTATGATAGGAAAAAGTGCTGTGAAATAGTGACAAATAAACAAAACCAGAAAGGTTTTTTATGTGTTTGTTCCCCACTAACTTTTTACTGTGCTGATACTCTCAGTGATTATTTATAATTGTATGAAAACTGTGTCTGCCTGCACGAATATGAGAAGACACGCTTGGTTTAGTTGTGCATATGAAGAAAAGGAACTGCGTAAAATATTTTTCATTCCTCTTGTTAATTCTTGATTGAAATCCATTGAGCACCGTTATTCTTTTGCTGGTAATGCACAGACAAAAGAGCAGACTGTCACCAAAGGCAATCCCTTAATTCATATTTCAGAGGATAAAAACATGTTATTTATTTTATGGATATGTATGTGCATAGTTAAATATATATCAGTTATAATGGGCCAAGGAAAGTGGAAAGGCATCCTTAGTGTAGAGATGGAATGGGAAGGAGAGAACCAGAATAGAGCTGGCTTTGAGATTTGAGGCAAAGGCAGGCATTTCATGTGCAAAGGATCAGGTTCCTATTGGATTCCCAGTACTGGGGGCATAAAACTTTAATTTCCTTATAGAAGCAGAGCAGCTTGAAATTATAGGTTTGACAGTGGAAGCTGAATATTGTTTTTCTTTTTAATTTATTATTTATAATTTAAGAGATTGTTATAATTTATTGTATTTTATTTTACCTTGTCTTTAAAGCTACTAGCTATTAATTAAAATAATAGAATAAGGTTTAGAATATGGATTTACACAAATACGTATATATCCACTGTAGAAGAAAAATCTATGAAGCAAAGAAAATAGATTTAGATCAGTTCAATTTGACATTATGTGTAAGAAGACTTGGGAGCCTAATTTGTACTGATGACATGAAAAATAATTTTGGTGAGGGAAGTGTTATGACCCACCTCTAAAGGTGGGGTAACTGAGGTTCTTGTTAATAAATCCCTTGGGGTGGATTAGAGTGAAATGACACTGTTTCTAGAGAGACAGAGAGATAGATAGCAAATTTATTTTAGAACCATTTGGTTGCAATGGAAAGGAGGTATGTAGCTGTTTTGGTTAGTATCTACAGAAAAATAGCAATATAAAAGTATAAAGATATCACTTAAGAAAACATATAAGGAAAAAAAGAAAGAAAGAAAGAAGAAGAAAGGATTAGAGTAGATAGTGGAGACGAAAGGTATCACCACCCATGAATCCAGTGATAAGAGTTGATTGTTGCGATTTCAGTGTCTGTTGATTGAGGTGATGGTCTCAGTCTTGATACATGAAACACAAAGTGCAGTGGGTTCAATATTCAGGTGGGAATGCCCAAGTACCTCCCCTGGGGGTGTGGGAAGTGTTACACTATTCCACCTCACAGGATCTGCTTCTTATCGACTTCTTCCCTTATCTCCTCAAAACCAGCTTGTTGCTAAACAAAGGTGGTGGGTGCTCACCCCCTCTACCCCTGGGCAGTGCTTCTGCAGACCAGAGGTTTCCCCACCACACACCCAAAAGCTTTCCTCTCCTTTGGCTGGGGGGCTCAGCAAAGCACCTGCTGCTTTGGCAAATGGTCCATCATTTCAGTCATTAACCCTTAACTTTTCAGTCTCTCACATGAAAGAATGTCTCTGAAGCAGTTCCTAGAAAATGTCACTACTAAGATTAAATACTACTTCTCCCTTAAAGATTAAATCACAATAAAGCACCGTGTGGAGAGCTTTACTCTTCATAGCCAGACTGTGAGTGTTGTCACAACTGTCACAGCCCAGGCAAGTATTCTCCTCATCTCCCTGTGCATGTGGCAAGCCTGCTTAGGCACACAGACATCCTGGGGTGTGATTCTTCCATTCATCTGTGCATTCTCTGTGCAGCCCTTTGAGGATTGTGCCTGTTCAGTGTCTGCGGTCACAGGTGTTCACTGGAAGCTGCACCATGAATGAATACCTGAAAACCTTTTCTGCTGGTTTGCTCCCCTTGACTTGGAGGATAGAGTCAGGTGCATTTCGAATGGTTTTAATATATTTTAAGCTGTGTCAGAACATATTTTTTCTGGTGTTTTGGTGACTACCTGCCCTACCTTGCCCTAAGACTATTTTATTAATGCCACTTTATGTCGTTAGAAATTCAGGAATATAATTTCTCATTAGCCAAACAGGTGTAGGACAGGGTTTTCCTTCAGTGAGCGGCAGGGTGATTAAAAGAGGGCTTTAGGGAGCACAGCAAACAGGAGCAGACAAACAGGCTTATCCTCAACTGTCCTTCTGGGTTGGTAGATGGTGTCAGGGAGCAGAATGGTCTCCCTTTTATCCAGGAGGAGTCAGTCAGAGAACTGCTGAGTGCCTTGGATGTTCATAAATCAATGGGACCAGATGGGATCCACCCCAAGGTGATGAGGGAGCTGGCAGATGAGCTTGCGAAGCTGCTCTCCATCATTTACCAGCAGTCCTGGGTCACTGGTGAGGTTCCAGATGACTGAAAGCTGGCAGTGTGACTCCCGTTCACAAAAAGGGTGGGAAGGAGGATTCTGGTAATTACAGGCCAGTTAGCCTGACCTCAGTACCTGGTAAGGTAATGGAACAGTTTATATTGAGTGCCATCACACAGCACTTAGAGGATGCCCAGGGTATCAGGCCCAGCCAGCACGGGTTTAGGAGGGGTAGGTCATGTTTGATCTACCTGGTCTCCTTTTATGACCAGGTGACTCACCTGGTGGATGCAGGAAAGGCTGTGGATGTTGTGTACCTGGACTTCAGCAAGGCCTTTGACACTGTCTCCCACAGCACACTCCTGGAAAAGCTGGCATTGCACGGCTTGGAGAGGAGCACTCTTTGCTGGGTTAAGAACTGGCTGGATGGCTGGACCCAGAGAGTGGTGGTGAATGGTGCTGCATCCAGCTGGGGATCAGTCACCAGTGGTGTCCCTCAGGGCTCTGTGCTGGGGCCAGTTCTGTTCAGTATTTTTATTGATGACATGGATGAGGGTATTGAGGTTTTCATTAGTCAATTTGCAGATGACACTAAGCTGGGAGCATGTGTCGATCTATTGGAAGGGAGGAGGGCTCTGCAGGACTGGTTGGGTGGATGGGCAGAATCCAGTAAGATTAACAATAAATCCAATAAATCCAAGTGCTAAGTCCTACATTTTGGCCACAGTAACCCCCTGCAGTGCTACAGGCTGGGGACAGTGTGGCTGGACAGTGCCCAGGTAGAAAGGGACCTGGGGGTACTGGTCGACAGCTGACTGAACATGAGCCAGCAGTGTGCCCTGGTGGCCAAGGGGCCAATGGCCCCTGGCCTGTGTCAGGAATAGTGTGGCCAGCAGGAGCAGGGAGGTCATCCTTCCCCTGGTGAGGCCACACCTTTGAGTGCTGTGTCCAGTTCTGGGCCTCTCAGTTTAGGAAGGACATTGAGACGCTCGAGCACATCCAGAGGAGGCAACAGGGCTGGTGAGGGGCTTGGAACACAAGCCCTCTGAGGAATGACTGAGGGAGCTGGGGTTGTTTAGTCTGGAGAAAAGGAGACTCAGGGGTGACCTTATCACTCTCTACAACTTCCTGAAAGGTGGTTGTAGTCAGGTGAGGGTTGGTCTTTTCTCCAGGCAGCAACTGACAGAATGAGAGAACACAGCCTTAAGTTGCACCAAGGGAAATATAGGTTGGGTACTAGGAAAAAGTTTTTTTACTGAAAGAGTGATCAAGTACTGGAATTGTCTGCCCTGGGAGGTGGTGGAGCCACCATCCCTGGATGTGTTTAAAAAAAGACTGGATGTGGTTCTCGGTGCCATGGTTTAGTTGAGGTGTTAGGGCATGGGTTGGACTCCATGAACTTGAAGGTTTCTTCCAACCTGGTGATTCTATGGCTCTGTGAATCTGTGGTAAGAAGTTACTTTTTTTTTTTTTTTTTTTTTTTGCCATAATATTACAGAATCAGAGTCCTTTAGATTGGAAGAGACCTCTCATATCAAGTCCAACCATTAACCAAACACTGCCAAGGCAACCACTAAAACATGTTTCCACCTCTACATCTTCTGAATCCCTCCAGGGGTGGTAACTCCACCACTACCCAAGCAGCAAGCTCCAGTGTTTGACAGTCCATGGGAAAATTTTTCCAGTTATCCAACTTAAACCTCCACTGGCACAACTTGATCCTGTTTCTTCTTGTCCTCTTGCTTGTTACTTGAGAGAAGAGACTGGCCCCTACCTGGCTACTAGCAAGCCCCATAAAAACTCCTTTAATCCTTAAAGAATAATAAGCTTCACCTTGGGCAAGGTAAAAGAACATGTGAATAATGCAGCAGCTGCTGCAGACTGACAATAAGTTTAAAAGCTGGTACTTGCTTACCAAAATGGACTCCCATCTCTTCTTTGAATCAGTACATTGTGAAGTTTTAGAAGCAGTAAAGCACAGTTCAGATTCCATTAACGGTGTGCTTTCCTTATGGATTGAAAGACATTTTGCCAGTGACAATTTTCAGGTTGGATACTTTTGGTACAAGACCTGAGGATGACAAAAAAGACCATGATTATAATATGTCCTGCTTAATAAGAGCAGTCATGGTTTCTTGAAGGTAAAACTACCTTCTTAGAAACTTTCTAGCAGAGGAAGATGGTGTGCTTTTTTGTGTCTAGGATGCTTGCAGTGATTCCAGATACAGCAAACATTGCATCAAAAATGGGATTCTACAGCTAAATTATGTCATTTTGAATGCTCTGAAAAATTCTGGTACAACCTTTGAACAGTCCAGAGGGGCAATTTGGGATTGTTCACAGATAACAAAGCATAATGCAACAGGTAGATTATTTTCTTTCCACCAGCTGGTCTCTCACATTCAATGCAAAAGGATTTTTTTGCATCACATGATTTGTTGGACCTAATGGCAGCTGAGAATACAGTGTTGAAAGCCCCAAGATGTAAGTTACAACTGTTGCAGAGCCCACCAAAATACTGTTCTCTATCTCTGACATTGCCATGCAGTGACAGAGATTTGTTATTCCAATATCAGCTCATACAGACTCAGTTTTGATTTTGGTAAAAATAGTGATTCGATTATTAATGTATAAAATCAAGGCCATGGAGCTAAATTAGATGGGTACTTTGGGTTGCTGCATTGCCTTCTAACAAGGTTCAGCTACAACAAGCTGAAGATTTTTGCTTTTAACAGTACACTGCAGCCAGTATGAGGGTACATGAGCTATGCTGTTTGTAAATACAAGTCTAGCATTCTTTCATAAGTTTTTTAAATGGTCATAGTGAAAATCCTGAGAATCCTAAATAGAAAAATTTCCAGTTTTTCAAAGCAATGATGATATTTTGAACAACACACTAAAAAAAATGGGCTCCTGACTTACTCTTGGACACCAGCTGAACAGTAAGTGTTAGCAGTTAGAAGATTTTGTAGACGAGACCTTATTTTAAAATTGCCTTCACTTAGGTCCATCATGCGTGGAATCATTTGGTACTGGCTTCTGATGAGCAGGATGTCTTTAACAGCTCACTGGGATTTTCAAATGAATCAGTACTGAAGTTTGACAAGTGCTTGTGTTCCTCGAGGCATGGAAAATAAATGTAATTCTGAACAAAATTCTGTTCTTTATTTCAGTGTCACTGATAACATGCGAATCAGAATCAGAACCATTGGCTGTTCCAGATATGACATCAAAGCCAACAAGGGAGACTTGATGTAGTATGACTCCAAACCAGATGTATTTTGGTAAGTCACATTATTGTATATGTATATATATGTATTTTGGTAACCTGCATTAAGAAGTTGAGAAAATGATCATTTGTGGTAGCAGAGATTTTTTCTGCTCTTTGTACCTAAAGTGTATTTTCAAGAAACAATGCTAAAAAGCACAGGAGACTGTTCACATTTTGTAAGGTGTTTCTTCCCTCAGTGACCTAGAAGACCAAACCCCCATACAAGGAAGGCTTAGAACATCCTGCCACAGCCTAAGCTTGTGGAAAACTCCACAGTGCCTCAACATGGCATACTGGCTTTGGTCAAGTATGATACAGTGCTCTTCCTATCCATGCAACTTCCACCTTCTTTCATAGTTACTAATTCACCTGTTTCAGTTAGAACATCTTCCTTGGGAAGCCTGCATTACCTCAGCACGTCAAGAGAAATATTCTCATGTTCAAACAACATTGAAGAATATCATCTGCTTGAGGAGTTTTGCATTGCTTTCCAAAGTACATATTGATTGCAGAAGAATTTAAATAAGTCCCAAAAAATATATATATAACTCTTGTGTATTCACTATGTAAATATTACTTACATGTAAATATTATTTACATGTAAATACTATTTTCTTGAACCCTTGAAAGCTTGGCTTTTAAGATGGTAACCTTATGGCTGTAATACTATTAGTCCTTAAATGTACTGATGCTGTCATTCTGCATGCATGGTTCTTTTATGCCTAGAGGACACTTTAGTGGTGCTAATACAGCTAACAATATTGCTTGACTTTATTAAAGCCTACTAATGTGTTGGGGTTGAGAAGTCACACATTTTTCCTTCCCACCAGTAGAGTCAGCTCTGATGTGTATTTTTGCTTTCTTACATTAACACACGTGTGTTATAGAGTACCAGTACAGATGATTAAAAAAAAAAAAAAGGCTGCATAGCTCTTTGGTGTCACTGGAAAGTAAATACAGGTGTGTACCCCACTCAAGTTGAGGATCCGTATGAATGTGTAGATATCACCTAAAGGTAAATTGCATATTCGTCTAAAAGACAATTTCTGAAGAGAAAATTATCTTATATTGTCATGGCTCCTGTCCCATTATTATTAATATCCTAGATTTGAGAAACAACTGAAACAGAAGGTGTATCATTACTGTGATACCTGGGTGTGAGACAGAGCATGCCCTTTTTGAAGGAGTAACTTGTATAAATTCTTATTTTTCCACTCATAAAACTCTTGTATATACCTCACCATCCCCATTTTTCTCCCCAGAGTTTATCATCTTCTATTCAAGACTGCTGTTCTGTATCCCAATTTGACCCAAGTAATAAGTAGATATTAATGACATTCCTTAAACCATTGTATCTTGCTGCTGACATCTGCATAAGGATCAGATGATGTCCAGTGTTGCATCACTGTCAAGGCATAGAAGAGTCTTCTTTCACTTTCTGGCCTTCCTGATGTTGTTCCAGTGAAACTGTTTCAATTCTAGTTGACATTACATGTCCTCTGGACTGGTATGCACTGCTGCTCCCTGCATGTATGTGTTTGAACTGTTTAATTAGAGCCATGGAAGACATCTTCTGCACCTCAAAATAATAATTATTGGCACTACAGCTGGGGAAACAGGCATCCACCATAATCTGGGATATGACAAGAACAGCAGAGGCCAGCTGAAGGAGATATTCCCAAAATCTTGGTGTACTTCTCATGGCACTTGCATGAGAAAAAAGCATCTGCAAAATGGCTCCAAATGCATTTGTCTTCTGCAAGTGCAGAGCCTGGGACAAATTGAAAACAGCTGTAACCCCTGCCTCAAGAGGTACAGTGCAGATCCATTTCTATGGGGATGCTATCCCAGCAAAGTTAATTGGGCAAGTCCTGGTCCAAGGTATTTTTAGTGCTTTATTATCATGATTTTCTTCTGACAACCACACATGAGCATTTACATTATAAGGGCACTAAAAAGGTCATAGTTACTTAAATAAATAACATCGGTATTTTGCAAATGAGCAATTAAGTTATGAAAGAAGCCTCTTTTCATATAGCTGCTGGCTTTGATCCTTCTCTGCATTATTTAAGACCTAAGGCTCCAGAGTTAATTCCTGTAGTCAGATACAGAGTGTAGCTGTGTTGTGTAAAGTGTTGTGTGACCTCCTGGACCAGGGAGAGGACAGGCTGCAGTCTCTAACAGTAGGTCCTGCTCTTCCCTAGGGTGGAATTCCTTCCATGTCTTTGCAGCCTCTCTCTCAACTCACTTCCATCCTTTCCTGCATCATCCCTTTGGCACTGGTTTCCTCTGGTTCCTGTTACAAAAGTTTGTGGTCACAGCAAAATATGTGCCCTCTGCAGCGTCTGGTTTCTGTCTTGATTGGTTTTTCCAAGGATCTCAAAACATTTGCTGCCTCCCCTCCACCTCCTCATCTGTATCTCCAGGTCTGAAAACTTCCTGCACAAAACACTTGACTGGATATAGGTACCACCATGTGTCACCAGAGACAGGGGAGTGATCAGCATGTGCTCTGAGACTGTAAAAGCCAAGTGGAAATCTGCAAGTGAGAATGTCCCTTTATATTGCAGTTTATCAGAAAGGGATTCCAGGAGTTAATAAAGAATTCCTGCAAATTCAGAATTACATTCATTTTTTAAAAAAACATGAGTGAGTACTTACTGTAAAGCTCTTTTTAGACTACAGACTGAACAAGGAAGGAAACAAAATATTTGAGTTCTCTCTGTAAGGCAGCTACTTTCTCTGTGCCTTTTTCTTTCCCCTGTTTAATTCCCAACACCTCAGAGACACAGTTTCCTCCTTTAGCAGGGACTGTGACCTTAAAAATAGCTGGCTCCAAAGTAAACACAGGAAAAACCCACTTCAATTATTTCAAATATGTGGTAAGTAACCAAAATCATGTCCATGCTAAAACTGAAATTCACAGTCTTTTAGAGCTGCACAGAGGCTTTTGCTTCCCAGAGCCTTCGTGTGTTCATGCTGCATGCTGGCCTCTGTCTCCAAAGACACTGGTAAATCTTGCAGTGCCATTTGTAAGTAATTTGTCACTAACTTTACCACTCTCTAAAAATGTTTAGAGGGGACACTTTCTTTTTGGATGAAGGCCGAGTGTGGCATCCAACACCCATGGAAGTGGTGATCCCAGGCTACTTCTGTGGCATTCTGGTGGGCAGGACATCACAGCTGGCTAGGCCAGCTGGAAGAGTTAGTGATTTATCGAACAGAGAGCTTGTTTTGTCTTTTTTGCTTCTAGTTGTAGGCCTCCATTCTCTGGTCCAGCTGCAGAAGGAAAGGAGGCAGGACCCTTCTGCACTGGGGCTGTAGTGCAGCCACATCCATAGGGCACTCACTGCCACCCCTGCCTTTACTGCCCTCACATCTGCCCACAGCTGGACCAGAGCTTGCAGTTCCTACAGAAGCAGTTTCCAGGAACAGGATTTACCATCAGACAGATTTAGTGGGGCAGTGAACCAATTCCCAACCTGTTCCAGTAACAAGGCTGATGTCCATGTGTTAAAGCAGCTGTGTACAGCTGTGCTCTACATTTCACTGAAGAGCCCTTGGTATTGTGTAACCAGTAAGGACAGAAGGATAGGAGAAAGGACATTCAAGTCTGCAAATAAAATCCTAAATAAAATAAAATTTCTATCTCTAAATATACCAGCTATATCAGTGTGGTGTAGCAAATATATAGTCACTTGAATATTTTCGTCTGAATATAGTCTAAAAGCCTTCATTTATTTAGGAAAAAAAATCCGTATTACAATGTCTTGAAGTCTCAAAATAGGACTAAGAAGTGTTTGATTAGCATTGAGAGCTTAGTCGTTTGGTGTAGGGGAAAGAGAAACAGTTGATAAAGGAGCAGGGGGTAACATTTTTGTACTTTCCCATCTAAGATGTAACATGGTTTGGGAAGGTTTTCTTAATCCATTGTGTTAGCCTGGTCCACAGGGAACTCATTTTGAAATTGAATATACCAAAGCATTTATGATTTACAAGGGGGTGGGGGGAAGCCTTAAAAAATATCTTGTGTTTGATGTATTTGTCGCTATGAAAATATTGACAAAAAGCAGAAGAATGGCCTTCATTTAGCTTATTAGTCTTGGCTTGTTTTAATGCTTTCTTATTAAGGGCAAACTCCCATTAAGATGTGAGATTAACTCTTTCACAGTTGTAAAGGAATAAAAGGTGGAAATTTTGAACATCAAACTGTAATCTATTCTAAAGTAGGTAATTCCTACTCAAAAATACATAGTTTGGCCTGAGAGGGATTCTTTTAAAAGTAAAAAACATATATATGAAATAAGTTGTGCAGAATTTATACTGCAAAGTATCTTCAAAAATCAGCTTTTGTGTAAAATCAGAAATACAGTGTTAATGACACAGTTCTTAAAGGATTTCAGAAAATAAATACTTTATGGGGGGAGAAAAAAGAGAGCATGAAGTGTTTACTACAGACCCAATGCAAAGGTTTCTGGGACCTTAGCTTCATCCTCTCACAGAAAGCTCTCCATCTCTGAAGCATGCTTTCCCCGGGAGTCAGCAAGCCCTCTGGGAGCCTTTTTTGAAGGACAAGTGCTCCCATGCTGAAACGGGCAAAGCAGTGAAGAAACTGGATTTGGCGCAGCACAGCAGCTGCTGATCCAGCCAGGCTGTGCCACTGTCAGTTACCCTGGGAGCCCAGGGCTGGGTTTGGGGGCAGTCACTATCACATGATAAGAACTCGGTTGAGGTCCGTGCCAGAACTGCACCTTAGAATGGACCCAGAATGGGCCCAGGGCACTGCTGGATTGGCAGCACAAGGGATCAGGTCTAGGGCCCAGCCTCTTGCTCTGCCACTCGTGCTACCTGTGCCCATTAGTTTGAAGGACTCTTAGGTAGCTAGAAACTCACTAATGCTGGCAGGAGAATGATTACCTAGCTCTGGGTTAGTAATGCAATGCCTCATGTTGCAGAACAGCCAGACCTGAAGCTTAAGCTCTCTGTTGTCACTTCAGAGAGACAGATGTTACTACTGCCAGCCCAGAATTCCTAAAAAAAAAAAGCTAATTTAAACTACTTACTCCGTTAAATTCCCGTTGAATTTGCATTAGTAATGAAAGTAGTTGCATTGTTATCGCTGTAGTATCTAAGGAGGCTGTTGGCCAGAATGTCATATGAACAGGAATGTCTGTTGGGATATTTAATTTCGTCTCCTGTGACAATGTGCGATTGTTCTCTTTTGTACATGTTCTGTTAACTCTTAGTGGTATGGCTGATGTTTTGGTATAGGCAGAAGTCCTTCCAGGCCAGCACAAAGTGCACAGTAGTGAAGTCCCTGTCTGAAGAATGGCAGTGTGCAGGGAAAACAGAGTTAGTATTCCCCTGCACAGAAAGAATATGTTCACATTTTCCTTCCCAGAATTTCCCACCAGGTTCTGGTTATATCAGCAGCGTACATTTCCATGTCTCTGTAACTAAGAGAGAGCTTTAGGATTGTTATTCACCTGTTCCTGCAGAGACATCCCTCCTTGGAGGCTGTTTTCACAGATGTGCAGAGGGTCCCTTGTGAGCCTCTCTCACAACACATTTCTCTTGCTCTTAGGTGTCTCAGTGGGTGCAGAGCTCTCAGCACTTAATGCTGTATCCTTGCAATACATACATTATGCATCATTATGCTTTTATTGGAGCCCAATCAGAAGACACAGGTTTGGATTGGTTTGCCATGGGGACATAGAATGAAGTTAGAGGTGTAGGAGGTATTGGTAATAAAGCTTATAAAAGGCAGCAAGCTTGTGCTTGGCATTGTGAGCCAGAAATACCACCTTCCCCACAAAATTCCAAAAGTCCTTTGGTATGCAGGATTCTTTATTTTTTTGCCTTTGGCTTCTTTTGTGTTGTATTATTTTGTGTCTTTGGAGTTGTGGGGTGGATTTCTTTGTCTCAGGAACCAGAAGTATTTAACATATAGGAGGACATTCCTTTAGTAAAGCAATTCTTTCAATTGTCACAGCAATTGGTCTTACATGAATGATGAACAAAGTAGGAATGTATGTAAAGAGATACATTAGGTCATAATGGTGAATCCAGTATTTCTTAAACTAACAAGGAAGCATTCTGGGGTTTGTTATGTAGTTCATTTTATCCAGGTGATTTTTTGCTACAGCATTCTGGTCCAAGTTTGCAATCAAAAAACTGCAGCCATTGTATGTTCACAGCTGTATCAATCCCAGTTGCTCGTCTGTGTAACTATTAAGCTCTTCCATTAGGATATCTATTAGTCAAAACCAGACAGAGAACTATATTATTAAAAAAACAGGTGTGATACTTCATGATTCTTCCCAAAATATTTTTCTGCTCCTCCTTTCCCAAACTTCCCTTAGTCAGATAGGCAGAAATGGCAGCATAGTGGGAGTGCTGCTGTGCCCCCAAGGTGATGTGCTCGATCATTTTATACAAATGGCCACTTTTCTTACAGCTTTGCTCAGTTAAAGAATAATTGGAGACTTCGGGAGGCCGGGGATATTATTCTAGAATCAGTTTATGTCATTTCCAGCATTTCCAAGTGGCTAAGGAGTAATTCACCAAATAAATGGAACCCCAGAGAACAAAAGTGTGCTGACAAAACTTAGGATTTTTTTCTCTTTCTCTAGGGATTTAACAGTGGAATCAAAATTCTTTACTGCTCAAAAAGTTTTCTACACTTAAGAAAAAAAACATGTCAAAGAAACATGCCCTAAGTAACATGCATAGTCTTTTTATTCCCATTCCCTGATTTTTAGTATGATTTCTAAACCTTTTTCCCAATATTTGCTGGTTGTTTTTTAATCCTTACTCTCATCTGTCTGTAATCATCTCACTTTACCTTTCTCTTTTTCTGCTTACAATCCTTTACTTTTCTTTTGTTTCCTTCATGCCACCTCTCTTAGGTAAGTCAAAAATGTAACAAATGTGCCTCTGCCACCTCTCCCTAATGTCTTTTTTTAAATTGAAGTGGAACTGGAGGGTGTGTAGATTTCTGCTTTTCCAATGTCAGCAGGTGAAATGTAGTATATTCTTCCTAGGAGCTCATGCAAACATTTTTTTCTTAATCTTTGTCCTGCTGTGTTTAAGTTTGCAGCTGCTGGATTCCACTCTGAGTTTCAAGTTCAAAGGCATCCAGACAGTCTTTGTGAAATATCACAGAAACCACTGAACTTTACCTGGGTTTGCAAAGAAATTTTGTCAAACCACAAGATTCCCACACATCCAGTATAAAGCCTTGTGTTAATTCAGAGCTCTTTTCTTGCAGCACAAATTAGAGTTATCTTAACTCTGAAGGATCACAACCTATGGGGAATTCTTTCTAAACTTTGACCTGCTTTCAAGTTTATAACAAAACTCAGAATTCTTTCCACAATTTGGAGGTTTGTAACAAAAGCAAAAGACCACTGTAATCCAGGTTGATTTTAAATCCATAGCTTTAGAAATGGGTTGCTGGGAAACGTGTCGTATGTCAACTATAGGCTGAATTCTTCCCTTTTCTGAGAACATTTTACTCTGCTGTCCCTGGGGGCTGAGTATTTTTCTTTTAACATGGTCAGGCTTTCTACCATTTCTTCCAAGAGATAAAGTTTCAAAATACCCTTCTTCCAACTGCTTATTCAGGTAGCTGGTTCACTCTGCCACCTGTACTCTGGGAAGGGTCTCCTATCCTTGGCTTTTGAGGACCAGCCCTTCCTCTTTGGTTGCTTCTTCCTGTTCCTTTGAATATCAAGTAGCAGCATCACCCTGAAGCACAAGTGGAGTAGAGGGAACAGAAATGCTTTGGCCTAAATTCTTCCAGCCTCAGTGTACCTGTGTAATCCTGTGTATTCAGCGTGTCTTTGTATAAGAATGTGCCTCTCTTACCTATTTTGTTGGTTTCATTTCTACACTACAAATCCCTCAAAATCAGAGCTGCATGAAAATTAATAATGATGGGGTTTTTTGCATTATATAATCCCAGGGTGTTGGGTTTTTTTACATCAGCCTTTCCAAATACACCAGTTGCTCATCTGCTATGCTTATTTTATCTCATTTTTAAAAAGTAAGCAAAATCCCCTCAGCCATTTTTAATTTATACAATAGTTTTTCTGTGTTAGAAAGTTGTAGGTTTTGGGTTTTATTTTTTAGGTTTGTGTTTCCTTCTCCTCTCAGGAAACAATGTGAAATATCTAAATCACTAAATCAGTAATTTGGCAGGTACCTAAATCTTTAATGAGTAGAATGTGCTTTGCAGTTTTTCCTGAAGATTTGCATATTTGTTTCTTAGAATGTATCAGGTGCTAATACTTTTACAAGGAGACTGATGGACCCACACTTGAATAAAAAAATGTGCTTATTAATTCTTGGTGCTTTTTGCTTTTATCAGCTCTGGTGTTGCTTTGTTCAGCTTTAGCTGTCCCTGGCTTATTACACACAGGACAGTGAAATTTGAATCAAAAGTCACTTGCAGAGATGGAGATGTAGGCTCCATTCTTTAAGTGTTCATTTGCTGGTTATGTTGCAACTGCTTTCAGAGCTGTGCAGAAGACTCTGGAGTTCCTGGGGCTGTAATAGAAAACATTGGTGTCCGGACTTTGAAGGGAAGAATGTGGTTAAGATTACAGTGACTGAGTCAGTGTCAATGGGTGGTCCTGAGTCCATGTGGCTCCCAGAAAAGAGTCTCTGCTCAGATGGGTGATGAGCTGCACTTACCCCAGTGAAATGGCTGAGAAAGGGCTGCCCTGGACTGTATTTTTACCTGCTCAGTGGCCAGATGCTGTCAGGTGGCTCCTCAGTGCTGCTTGGCTTTAACTTTGTTATAAAATAAGATAAAGGGCTTAAAAGCTGGGCCATCATAGAGCTGCGTGCTCCTTTCGTCCCCTTGGGTCCCTGCCTTTCCCTCGGCACATTCCCACTGTCCTGTTCAATGAGACAGTTACAAAATGTCTGCCTCACTCCCACTGCCATTTTATGGCCTGATTGTTGGATAATTAAGACTGTGAGAAGTAGAAAATAAACGGCATGGCATGGGGGAGATTTCAAAAGGAGCACCAAATCTGCATGTTTTGTTTAGGCATTTAATTGTTGCCGACTGGCTGCGTTTAAACAAGTGACTTTACAGTGTCTGGAAGAAAACAGGCTCCCAAATTTGAGGAGCTGACCTTGGGTAGATGCCATCAACTGTTCTTTTCTATTGGCACGAATGTGCTGCTGGCAGGGTCTCCCTGTAGCTGCAATCACTCACCCAGCTCTGAGTCAGAACCTGCTTACACTGTCCTGGGCCACCACATTACAGACAGCCGTGCTTTGACCCCAGGTGCAGCTCAGCCCTGCTCCCTCCCTGCCATGGCTCTGGGCAGAGAATCAGAAGGGTAAAAGTGAGAAAAATCATGGGATGAGATAAAGACTAAAAGATAAAGCAAAAAAGTTTGCACAAGCAAAGCAAAACCAGGGATTCATTCTCCACTTGGGCAGGCAGGTGCTCTGCCATCCCAGGAAAGCCAGGCTCCATCGCACGTCACGGTGACTTGGGAAAGCAAACACCATCACTCCAAATGTCTCTGCCTTCCTCCTCTTCCCAGCTTTGTCTAATGGAGTGACACCTTATGGTCCAGTGTGTCCCTGTGACCAGCTGGGCTCAGCTGTCCTGGATGTGTACCCTCCAAACACCTTGTGCCCCCCAGGCCCTCACTGGTGGGGTGGGAGAGGAGCAGAAAAGTCCCTGGCTCTGTGCATGCCCTGCTCAGCAGTAACTAAAACATCCCTGTGTTATCAGCACTGTTCCAGCACAAATGCAAAACACTGCCACTACCAGCTGCTGGGAGGAAATTTAACTCTACTTCAGCCAAATCCAACACAGCCATTTATTCCAAATATTATTTGCAGCCCTTCAATAACCAAGATTTGATCAAGAAAATATAGGATATTTAAAAATAAGAACCTTCAAAATAGATGTAATGAAGCTTCTCCCATAGAGCAACACATAACGTTCAGGAAAAACAAAAGCAGCAGGGTAGACTACAAATATGCTGAAAGCAAAGTAAAAATGTGTGACAGGAATTCAAGGGACACTGTGGTGTTGTTCCTGTGGTCTTAGGGATGCACTACTACCCATATAAGGAGCAAAGTTAGTGGCATTTACTCTATTTCTCTATGAAATCCTCTGGTTTGTGTGCGTAACATGGGCAAGGGGGATGGGGAAGGGCACTTTACATTCACAGGAGGGTGTAAATTCAAAGCTGTTTAAAATTCTGCCATATCTTAATGATAATAGTTAATCCCAATGTCAGAATAGTACCTCTATTTTTAAAAAGCAATCAATCAATCATTTTAATACATTGCACCTTTAGTGCCAAACACCTCAGAAAATGGGTACGCCAGTAAAAATAAAACATCTGAAACTCCTGTAGATTCTTTCTTTCTTCTTTCTTTCTTTCTTTCTTTCTTTCTTTCTTTCTTTCTTTCTTTCTTTCTTTCTTTCTTTCTTTCTTTCTTTCTTTCTTTCTTTCCTTTCTTTCTTTCTTTCTTTCTTTCTTTCTTTCTTTTTTCTTTCTTTTTCTTTCTTTCTTCCTTTCTTTCCTTTCTTTCTTTCTTTTTCTCTTTTCTTTTCTTTTCTTTTTTCTTTTCTTTTCTTTTCTTTTCTTTTCTTTTCTTTTCTTTTCTTTTCTTTTCTTTTCTTTTCTTTTCTTTTCTTTTCTTTTCTTTCTTTTTTTTCTTTTTTTTTCTTTACCCATCTAAGTATAGTAAAAGCTCAATCCTGCAAGAAATATCTGGAATTACATAACAAGGAGTAAATCCTCCAAACAAGACTGATTAGCAGGCAGGGATTGCCGTCATGAACTGAGTAAGGCGTGACAGAGAAACTGACCCGCCTGACTAAAGTTCTCTCTAAAAATACAGCATGTGCTGTTTTGTTCTGGGGGTTTGGTTTTGGCTTTTGAAGTGGGAGTTGTGTACTGCCTTTTAAGGGGATTACAAGGAAAATTGCTCATTTCTGTTTACTTCTCTGGAGGTGTCCCATGTCTGCCATGCTTTTTCAGAAAGCTGTTCATGTAGAGGTGATTGAGGTTGTAGGTAATTCAAGTTCAGTTTCTGCCTCTGCTGCAGTGATTCATCACACAAAAGCACAAGAGTCTTGTACATCTGTTCCTCATCTGCAAAATTAGGTTTAATGCTTCCTTATCATTAGTGCTTGTAAATGACTTTGAAGTTCTTCCAGTGTGCTGCAAATATACCTGTTACTGTTATTGGTGATAAAAATGTAAAATATATAACTCAGACATGTTGACAGCATATTAACTGAGAGGATTTTTAACACAACTTGAGTATAAAAGTATTAGCAACATATTCCAACAAATAACCAGCTACAGTGAGAGCATACCTTTCATCATCTCTGTTTTCACTTCCACGTGCGTTTTCTCATGAGTGAGTTCTTTTGTGGGTTGCTTATTTTCTGAGTGACCTGCAGTCTCGTATTGATCAAAGGCTTTGCTTTTTAAATATAGGACCAGCAAGAAACAGTGTTTTCAGTCATGAAACTGGTAGGAGCACTACATTGGACCAAGAAGTTATTAATTAATTTCAACCATTCTTGTTGCCACAAGATAAATAAAGGGGAAGGTTTTGAAAGAGATTTTTGGTTTCACTTGAACAGTAGCCTCCACAAGAAGGTATTTGTATGACAAAAAATAGCTCAATGAAAGCAAGTTTAGTTGAGGTAAAATTGGAGCCAAAAGCACAGATGATCTGGACACAGATCATAGGTAATAGAGTTAAGACATCTGGATTTCTATTCAATTCTCTGAAGGTGTAACTACGAGTTAATAAGGTTTGCTTTCCTCTCCCAGAAGAGCTTTTTTTTATGTGGTGTCTGAAATCTGGCTTCCTTAGGGGATTAATAAGCGTTTTTCCAATAATTCAGAATAACTGACTTGAAAGTATGAGGCAGCATATGATAGTCCTTCCTAACCTTATGCATACATAGCAGCAATACTGTAATTTGTGATTTGCAGATGTGAGTGCATCTTTCCTACGGACAGCTGTCCCAGCAAGCGGGATATTTGACCCAAGACTCCTTTAAATCATTTGCCTTGGTATCTTACAGTATCTGAAAGGACTTTTTTTTTAAGTAGCAGTAAAGAGGACTTGTATTTTGTGTTTGTCTGGTCCTTTAGGTCTCCTCCCATTCCATGTTTCATTCTGATGTTGATATACATGCTTTTGTATTGCACACTTTTATGTCAGATATATTTATAAGTATATATGGGTTTCATTCCCTATAATTGTATGGCACAAATGAAAGATTCTCTTATAGGGTTTGTGGTTAGTGCATGTTGAATTTATCCTGCTGTTTCACGCTTTGCGTGCTTGAGTGGTTGAGGACAGAGTGCCACAGCAGAGAATTATCAAATATCTGACTATGTACTGACCTTTTTCTAAAAAGGAGATGTTGTAGGAAGGGCATGGCACTGAAAAAGCTTCAGTTGTATTTCAATATTTGAAGCATCATTTGTGCAAAATATACAATATTTATATATACAATTGTTTTAGGCTCCAAAAGACATCAAGACTCTCCATGAAAAATCTCATATTCTTTCATTAAGTTCTGGAGATTATTTTTTCTAAATGATTTTTTTATTATTTTAAAGTAAGGCCTTTCTTTTCTGAACATAGATTGCAAGTTTTTGCAAGTAGTTATTTTGCCCAGTGTTTGGATACCCCTAAGGCAGTAAGAATACAAGTTATTGCCAGATGGATGACAGCTTTCATTCCTTTATCATAGCTAACAGCAAAGGTTCAAAAGTTGTCATACCAGCTTTTTAAACAAAACTGTAAAACTCGCAGTGCCCATGTTTCCAGAGTAAAAAGGCTTGCTAACATTCAGCATCAGCTGTGTTAGGCTTCTTGTAGTGCTGACTTTTTACGTGGCTGCTTTGTGTCTGATTATTGCTTCTTGACATTACTTTACCAGAGTCATTCATTTAAAGGATCTCAGGGAGAAAACCTCAAAGAAATGACAGTATTTTAAGGTCCTTACCATTGTTTCCCTTTGATATTAGACACCTGCTTTCATGTAGCAAGAAGGATTCTTTTGCTTCTAACTTACTAGGTCACAGTTGTGAAAATGTGAATAGATTACTTAATATTTAGTCTGGTATCCTGCTACAGCTATAGACCTTTAAAAATTATGTTACACACCATACATATCTTCATATCTAGATTGATCATTTTGAGGGAGCAGCCCTTCCTGAAAGCATGTGGTATTACATGTTATGTTCCCATCTTAGTCTAGATGTTGCAAAATACTTAGTCTGCTTACTTCATTGGTTACCATGCAGTGTGGATAGCTAAAGTCATGACAATCCTGTTCATCCTTTCGATTCTAATATTTGCTACTAGGTTATGTTTATGTTAGAAAGATCATAGTTTTTCTTAGATGAATTACCAAGTACGTGAATGTTGTAATTGTTATTCAGAGCCTAGATGATTCATTATTGATAGAAAGTGGTGTTCCTTTCTTAAAGGAATGGGCTGTTCATTTGGAATGTTCAGTGTTACAGCTGTCTTTCCAATGACAATGATTTGGGGTTTGGTTTCCTTTTCAGCAACTAAGGATCATGCTAGCAAAACATATTGGTGATCCACAACAGAGCGCTCTCCGTGTCCAATATCTAGATTAGAAAATGTTCTGGGATTATCATACCCCCCATATGTTCTTAGAGGAAAAATTACTTGTAGATTTCACATGTCCCACATTTTATTTAAGAGCTTGTGGCTTTTTTTGTTTGCTTTTTTAAAGGTGCTTTCTATGCACTGTTGATGCTGCAAGACATAGAAATTAGGAGACTTGTATATTAACACCTCCACAGCACGATAAAAGATTGGGGAAATGGGTTTGCCAGCAGAACTGGTATCCAAAATTTATGCATATATAATATATGGAAAAAAAGGAAAATATTTGAAATACAAGGGGATAGTTAAGTGGTGGGGGGAAGTTAAACTTTTAGATATCTTAAGTGTTATATCTTTAAATATTTGATTTACTGGGTAAATCGGGGGGGGGGATGTTTATTTGGGGTTATTTTGACTTTGGGGGGAGTTTTGTTTGTTTCAGGTTTGGGGGATTTTTTGTGGGTTTTTTGGGAAGGTTGATTTTGGGTTTGGTTTGGTTTGGTTTGGTTTGGTTGGGTGGGTGGGTGGGTGGGGTTTTTCTTCTGGTACTTGTGTGTGTATTTTACAGGCTCTGACTTTCTGGTCACAATAGAGCAGACAGAATTACTTGATGCTGAGAACCTTGTTAATTTTATGGCCCATTTTCACATGGAGATCAGCTTTTATTTCCCCTCTCAGTCTTTATTCTTGATTCAGTTGTTAGTAAGGTTTACTGAGCAAAAACACTGGGTGTATTATGGGAAGAAATCTAATCAATGCAGCACCAAGGGACAGTCCTTCAGAGTCCTCCCTGTGGCTGTGAGCCAGACTAGAGGTTACTACGAGGTTACTCTGTCTGACTTTAACCAAAATACCCATCTACTTCTGAAAAGGCTGCCGGCCACCCCAACATGTGTAACAGGAGCCTCATTAATATGAGCTCCCAATATATATATATACACCTGTTGTACCAGCCCCCAGCACAGAGCCTGTGTTTCCTATTTTAAACACTTTGCATGTCTGTCTGCATTCCCTGCTGTCTACAGTTGCTGTGCTGTGCTACTGCAGGGCAGCTCGCAGGCGGTACCTTCAGGGAATGCAGGAGCCTAAAGAAAGTGGTGGCAGATGTCAGTGGACCTTGCCAAATGCTATTTTTCAACTTAGATTGTCTGAAAGATTCGCTGGCTAATCCAGACTTTGTGATACAGAAGTATGCTCATTAGTCATGGCTTTGAGTGTGCATTTCTTTAACGCCTGCTCCTTTTTCAGGTATTGATGCAGAGAATTGCATTGACATATGTGTAGGAAATCTTTATTTGTTTTGCAAGACTCTGCTTCCTAGCAAACCCCAGCCCTCCTATATGCAGAGTTTAGCTCTCCTTAGAGTTGAATTATTAGAAAGATACAGCTCTTCCTTAGGGCTTTTACCTGTTTTGGCTCTGAGTTCTAATAAATCATTCAGCAGCAAAATGACTCTAAGATAAACTTCTTCCCTTTGATGAAATATTTGTTCAGCACATTCTACAATATAGTTTATGTCAAGAGTTATATATCTTCCTTGTTAAAGACAAACAAAAAAGGATCAAAATCATTGTCATACCACTGCTGATTCAGCAGAGACACAAAAACTTAGCATATCCAGTAAGCCGTGTATTTTCTGGCCACCTCGCTTGGTTTTCCTGACAAACACATTGGGAACTTCCTGCCAGTACTTCTAGCCCATGCCATATTTTGTGTAAAAGAGCAGTAAGCTCTTAGGGAAAGTATACTGTTCCCCCAAGCAGGTCCTGAGGAGCCTCAGGTACTCTTACCTGCACACAGGTGGCTTCCAGGGAACACCCTTACTGTAGTTGTGTGGCTCCTGTTACACTATGAGTGCACTGAAAGATCTGCAAGCAGGCACATGTGCTGTTGCGTTCAGAGTTTTCATAATTGTTCTCACAAGGCCTCGTTGATAATGTCTGCATTTTGGGGGTTTTTTAAAAAGTTTTCCATGGAAATTTTGGGTAAGTTATGAATCCTAGCACCAGGTATTGATGGCTAAGAGGAGGCTGCAGTTCTAGTGGCAATGAGCTGCAGTGAATCAGAGACTCTAAAGGAACTCCATTAGCTCTACTTCAGTTTCAGCACTTCTCTGTCTGCAGTGATGTTCTTCCTGCCCATATCATGTTAGAGCATTTGATTGTGAATTGTATCCTGAGAAGCATGTGGAAGTTTTGATATGCATGCATGTTAAACAAAACTTTGAGAGAAACAGTCTTCTCAGTTAAAAATTGTAAAAATGTAGGAATTCTGAGCCAGACAAGGGTCTGCCTGGCCTACTGTGTTGTTTCCAGCAGTGATTAGTAGTCTGTGCTTATGGAAAAAAATACAAGTGCTAAATACATGGGATAAATAGGCAGAAGTGTTGTGGTTGATTAACTCAGTCACTGCATGTGGAAAATCATCCTGGACTGTAGGTGCAACAGATCAGAGGAATCTTAGGCAAAAGCGTGCATTTGTATGATTGGATCTACAGTCACATATTGGGCATAGGGACTGGCACAGCAAAAACACCAGACAAGTCTGAGACTAAGCCCATGGGTTCCAGCCATTTGCAAATAATCTATTTGTAAGGGCATTCATCTTCAATGACAGTAAGTACAAGAGTGTTTAAATGCAATTAATGACTTACTCTTAATAACTTTAGTAACCTGCTTCTTTCAATAATGGATTTGATTTGACAGGGTTGTTTTAATTATTTCAACATAAACCCCATTTTTTTAGTCTTTGTAGGCTTTGGACTCAATGATCCTTGTGGGTCTCTTCCAACTCAGCATGTAATTCCGGTGTTTTGAGGACTTGGATTGTAGAAGTTACTTTCTGTTGTTAGTTGAAGTGGCATCATGTCACAAAAATTTACATTTTGCACAGAAGTGTTTTAGTAAAGTTGCAGTCAGGCTGTAGAGCTTATGGGCACAGGAAATAATTGTAGTTATTACACCTAGAATGTCTTTTGCAAATATGAAATATTCCAGAAAAGGTTAATAGCCAACATGTTCCTAAAATGGAATCATTGGTGCTATTTCATGGAGATCCCACTTCAATGGGGTTCCAGTCAGTCACGTTGTTGGGATGGGGGATGTTAATCAATCAGAAGGATAATTTCTCTTTTCTTCCCACAAAGGAAACATCTTGCATTGCTCTACAGTAAACTGAGGCTTTTCCATGTTAGCAGACCCCAAGTGTCTGTTCTACAGCATTTGGTGTTCAATACTGCACTACTGTCATGATGTGGAAGAGTACAGTTTCAACAATCATAAGTTAAAACAGCAATCCTGTTGGATTGCAACCTGCCATGGTAAAGGGTGGCTTATGACATCAACTTTCAAAAGTACATACCCAGGTTAAGTAAAACCAAGTACACTGATTTCTAGTGTCAGCCATTAATGGCTGAGGTTATCATTAGCACCCTTTTTTTGGTGCACAGCACTAGTGAGGAACAACCAGCTCTGGTGGTTCTGGTTCAAAACTAGATATAGACTTAAGCTTAACTGTCTTGGTGTGTAGATATTGGGTGCAAGGGAAATTCCACACTCTTTTCTAGACCAGGATTATCATTAGTTCTCTGACTCTCAGACTGGGTCGCTTGGCTGCCTCAAAGACCATAGTTAACACACTCCTGCTATTCACCTCTTTCTGCTTTTAGCCACAATGTTAAAATATAGTTCTTGCTAAAGAAGATCATGTTTGTCGTTTGGGAGCAATATCCCTGATGTTCAGTAATGTCCCCATTCACACTAATACATAAACATATCTTTAATTTAAGTTCCATATTTCAGTAAGTCCTCTCAGGCCCTGGAGTGCAGGCATTGTGCATGTCAGGATGAAAGTTTAATATGATGTTTCTTGTTGTGCATTCTCATGTTTCAACAGAAATAAATCCAGCAACTGTTGCTCTTCTACAGCCGGTGTGAGAGAGAGGGCTTTCTTATGAACTCTCTGGAGAAGAAATTTAATAAGACCCAGTCATGAAAACGCTGACATGACTGAATAAAGTCCTTTATGTCTAAACATCTGCAGGATTTCAGCCTACTGTAAGAATGGAATAGTCTGAAAACCATGTCCATAAAATCTCAATGTGGCACTGTATCAACACATACTCTTTATACAGCCTTAAGGCTGTCAAGTTTGAAGAGTTTCTTTATCTGTACCATTTCTATCCCATCTTGTGTCTGGACTTTTTTCTGCCTGTAGGTTCCCATTGGCCAGATGTCTGACTGAGGCTAAAGATTATTTTCATGTACATTACTGTACAGTACCTATACTCTATTTTAAGGAAAAATATACACATGCATTTTTCTTTTTTATTAATAAACTGAATGACAATTTAAAATAAATTCTTTCAGCTGTTTAGAATGGTACACAGATGTACTGGCACATTTCAGAGTGAGTTAAATAGAGAGCAAAACATTACATCACCTACAGAGCTGAGGAAGAGGAGGTGGTCTCTGACCACTAAAGCAAAACAAAGCAGTGCCAAGGTGGTGGCTTTGAAAAAGATAAACCAGACTGTTACCTCTCTTTGTAGATTGTGTGGGGAACTCTGATTCCTTACCACCTTTAATTCCAAAGCCAGGTATCATCTCTCAGTGGATAACCCAATCATAATTTTTAGAATGCTTAAGTCTTTATAGGACTTTGCTCTCAGACTTGACAGTGAAGAGAATATTCACTTGCATTTAGATCTAATTTAGGTGCATGTGTAGTTAATTGTTATTCCTAAGCTGCTGCTATGGAGAGAGAAAAGAGAGGTTCCTAAGGGTATGTGTGTTGAGATGTACTGCAGATTTCTCTCTGAAGGACCCTCTCTGTATCTAGACACTGTACGATCCTATCACCTTAACTGAGACAGTGAAAGTGATCTGTATCCTCTCCCTGTATCCTCTCTACCTTTCTGTTCTGTAAACAAAGGCAGTTTTTTTTCTCCTGTGAGGTTGGGGGGTAACATTCTAAAGGACTTGTGAAGCACATGGATATTATGGTGATTAAAGACTGAGAAATGCCAAAATGAGAGGTGTCTTTTGTTGGAGGAAAGTAATATTCCAAGAGGATTGACTTGGAACAGACTGTTACATATATACAAATTTTGAGGATATTGTAGTGAAAAGTAACCTTTCTTTATAAAACAGCAACAGAATTAGATTTTTAAAAAGTAGAAGCAGTAATAAGTGAATAGATATAGTATGTGATGTGATGAGAGAGAGAACAACCACAGCATCATTTCTTTGGAATGGCCGCGAGTAATGTATGTGGAGTGTGCAAGGGATGAGGTCAAGGTAATTGCACTTGAGTTCAGACAGCACCCTAAGGGAGAGTTCCAGAGGTGGGCTAGGGATGGAACCATAGCCCTTGAGCCCATTTCAGTGTCAGTTTTACTTGTGAGAGGGTTAACATTTACTGAGTATTTGTTCCATTACAGGTGGCATTCCTGCACAGTTTAAGTACATATAATTGTTGAAAAGGCTAATGTTAACTGAATACTTGCTCCACTAAATTTGGTGTTTCTGCATAGCTTGTGTGGGTATAGTTGTGACAAGGTCACCATTTTTATAATATTTGTGCCATTAGAGTTGCTTATTATGGACTTTGAGTGTTATCTCACCTTAATCCACACTGAGGGCATCTGTGAATCTCAGCTCCTCTCCCCTTCTCATAGTGGGGACATGACAGAGTGGTATTTTATGTTCCCCATAGTTCTATCACCATCACAATGCAAGGAACCAGGAACTGTTATTTCACCATACTGTATGTATTTTTATATGAGATGGTGGTTTCTGTACTTGATCATGATTACAGAGCATATATAAAGATATTACTGACACAAATGCTTTATGAAAAATGTCAGTGTCCCTAGCTACTGAGACTAAACTGCTGAATACTTCTTTTTAGGAGTGATTTATACCTGTTGTATTGATGTCCATGACTGGTCAATTAATCTGACCACAATTAATATTGGTGATCGGTATAGTGATTTCAAAGGTCTGAAAACAAGGATGATGTTACGGGGTAAATGTGATATTACAGGGTAAAGGTTGAAATATTTTTATCTGGTAACTTTTCTTTAAACTCACTTGGCTGTGAAAGTAGAGGAGACTTTTTTTACTTAAAACTTTCAAGGTTTGCAGCTATTAAATTGACTGGTCTCAGGAATCTTGTCATAATGCTTCCCTGAGGGTAAAGTCATCCCTCTACAAAGTGCCATTCATGCCCTACTTACCCTCAATTAAGACTTCCAAAATAAGTTTGCATTGGGACACTGGCCTTCTTCTGAAACACGTTCCTCACCTGCAGAAAAGACTTTGGAAGGCTGTATTTAATATCTGTGTGTCTGTTCCTTACATATTCCATCATAAAGATAACACATAAAACTTTTTTTTTCTTTCTCTCTTTAGAAACAGATAGAATGACTTACTGATGAACCAAGTTAAAAATGAAAGAAGTGAAGATTGGTCATCTGTGCAGAGGAAATTACAAGGTATGCATAGTAATCACACTGGAGATTCATTTCTTGCTGGTGCTTATGTCTTCATGGTACATTACCTGTGGCAATAAAGTTTTAAAATAGTCCTCAGAAACCTTGAGAAATATGTTTGGAAAAGAACTTTTTTCTTCTGTGTGATTGCCATGGTAAGCAAAGCAAATATTTATATGGTTATAAATATCTTTGAGATGCACCTTTAAACTCATTGCTGTGCTGAATTGTAGCTGTGTTTCTGCAGGTAAATGACAATCACATTCAATGAATTGTTTTTTTGGCTGAGGCCAGTAAAAACAACCCTTCTCCCAACACTAAACTGAAGTCCCTCCAGATAATGTCAACAGTCATTCTTGAGACTTTAAGTGCTTGTTTCATGGACACATTTAAATCAGTGTACACTTGGTTCAGCAGTGTTAGCATTTTGTCTTCCTCATTTGTTACCATCACGAGGAGATGCACTTAGTACCTGTTTTGCACTGCATTTGAAGAATGTGTCCTTGTACATTTGTCATCCTGAAAATTTGTAACTTAAGGGATGCAAAATCAGCACTACTAACAACTCCTGCCTCTAAAATATTTTCAGTAAAGTGAATGCTTAATATTTATCCAGTGACTGGTCAGAGACCAGCACAAGGCTATATGCCACTTAAGTCCTGAGGTTAAATGTTACTTCAGTGATGCATAAAATTTGTATTGACTAGCATGGAGTTTAACCCATTAATGAATAAGCCTCACAGTATCACTGTGAGATAGGGAATTATGATCTCCATTTAACAAGTGGTAAAACTGAGCCCCAAAGGGCTTATGTTACCACTTCAAGTTCTACAGGAAATATATAATAGAACCAGTAAGGAAGCCCAGCTCACCTGAGCTGCTTTCCTTCTTATATGGACACCTCTACATCTGGTATCCTTTTCACCATGTCCTGTTATCAACAGCTATACACTCTATATGCACAGTTCCAGCCATCAAATTCTCTCACAAAGAAACTTAAAACAGAGCTGATGTGACCTGTGAATCCTTCTCATCCATAAAGAACAACATGAGACACAAGGCACAAAGGCAGCACAAACAGCACCAGATGGCCTTTGTAACTGGAGCAAGTCAGCACAAAGTGACAACAGGGAGAGCTGTTGTTGTGACCTCCCTTTCTATTTTTTTGCGTAATGTTGAGAGGAAGACTATGCAGATCTTTCTGTGGTACAGAGAGAAGCTGGTGGTAGAGGGCAATCAGTGCTTTGCCTTTTGTAATCTTGCTCAACATCTCTTTGATTTCTTTAGTAAATGTCAGGTCACATGCTTGCATTCTAAAGCTGAAGTATAAATCATCTTCTCAAGTGACAGAAACTGTCATTTTTCCTTGCAAAGTATTTTTCTAACTATGTCTTATGTAACGGTTACAGTTGTTGACATTTTTCTTAAAAGCCCTGTTGGTTTGACACCCAGGATTCAGTATAAAGCTACAGACTTGGATAGAAAATTCTTCTGTCTTTGCTTGTACCTCTTTCCTTTCCCATGAGCTGAAGAAAGAAATATTATGCAACTCTGAGTCATGCTGTAGAAAGGTGTTGTATTTTTAATATCATTAGAATTTTAAAAGAAAGAGAAAGATAAACCTTAGCATAGGTGAAACCAAGAGTTAATATGCTTCAATTATAGAAAGTGGCTATTAAATTTTGATGGGATGCTATGACTGATACTTCAAATAAAATGTTGATGTGACAAAGTGGAGAGTGTTGATAATGAGTTGAATACTAAAGAAAGGCTGTTGATTTTTATGGAAAAAATATATATAGAAAAAATACATGATCCTCAACCAAAGACATTCTTGTGGAGGTATCCATAGGAAAAAATCAGGGTATAGACTTCTTATGTCTGTCTTGGCTTGTGTCTACAGGAATGCAGTGTCTTGGCATAGATATAGGCTGAAAGTACTTGCCCACATGAGATGTTTTACTGTGCCCAGCTTAAGGATAATATTGATTCCTGCCCAGCTTAAGGGTGATACTCTAGCATTACTAATCTGCTTTCCTTCTGCTCTTTCATGCTTGCAGAAAAAACTATTGATACGTCTTCCTGACAGGTCTTTCTAAAGGGGAAACAGCTGCAGAATGTGGAATCAGTTGTATGAAATTCCTGTTGGTGAGGCCTTTGACCTTCAACTTCTGCTGAGTGATCAGAGAGAACTTTTGCAGGTATTTCATGTCTTCACCTGTACTAATCTCGCTTTAATGAGAAGCAAATTATTCTGGAATAAGAAGTTCAAGAAATACTTATGTTTCATCTGAGGGAATGCTACAAGGGTGATTTGGAATACCAGGAGTGTGGTCTTGAGTGGGCCAGTTAATCCTACTGCATCCAAGTCCAATGTTTTAGTTAAATTTTAAGCAAGCTACAGACCTTTATGGTAAATGCAGGGTATTTTAAGACACATTTAGGACTCTGAAGATACACTAGATGTCTGTATTGACAGTTTTCATCTCTCAAAACCAGCATCTGAATTGTCTGATTAAGTATCCTGTGGCTGTCATAGAATCTAGAAAGGACTGCTGAATCTGGAAAGGAAAGTCAGGTTTTGTCTAAACATCTCTGCTTTATAATGAGATACTGTTTAATAGCCTTCACAGCAAACAGTTAAACTCAATACAGACACATGCTAGAAGGGACACTTGTCCTTGTTAAGAGAAGGAGTGAAAAGTACCCTTCTCATTCCCATAACTAAAGGCCAGACTCCTCACTGAGTTTAGATCAACCTACCCTGGCATCTGTGGTATCTTGTGATCATGACTGGGGTATGTAGAATCACAATTCCCTTCTTGTCAAAGCCAGAAGTAGGAGATGGTCCCTGTGAAACAGGTGCCCTCTGTCAGTCCAGCCATTTAAATGATCGTAGCACTGAAGATTCTCAAAGCTGATTCATGGACATTACAAACTTGTTCTCCTCAGCCCATAGAGGAGGAACACAATAATTTAGAGGGGTGGAAGTGGAGCATGGCTGTGAATACTTAAAGATGTATAACCTCAACAGGTAGGGTTAGATCTTTAAAAGTCTTCACTGTGGGTCAGCTTGTAACATTTTCAGGGAGACTGACAGCTGAATTGCAGTTCGCCTTTGAAAAGTCTGATGAGTTACTTCAGCATCTAAAGAAGCCAGAAGAACTGAGCTTATTTTTCTGAAAACTTGACCCAAGTATTTGCTCAAGATTATGAAAGAAATGCATGGTCCGTACATACCAATATAGTTGGTAAATTAATCCAGCTCGCTCGAATTCCTTCATACCCAAAGGACCTTTCTCTCTCCCACCTTTCCTGTTCCAACAATTCTTTGCTGAGTACTTGGAAGGCAATGCAGCTCTTCTGTGCTAATTAAATCTTTCTCTTACTGCCAGCCGTAGCAGAGGGAAAATCCCAATAGGACTGTCAAAGAGCCCTGTTGTGCTTATTAGACCATACTGGGTCTGGAACCCTAAAGTCTCCAAAGGCTTACTGGATAATCTCTTTTTAAGACCTGTATTGGTACCGGTTATCTCAAATAGCAAACAACTGTCAAGTCTCAGGAATCTGCAACAGTAGCTCTCCCCAGCCATTAGATAAAACATTTTGAAGAGAAGGCTCTGGGGAGACCTTATAGCCCCTTCCAGTGCCAAAGGGTTTCCAAGAGAGCTGGAGAGGGGCATTGGGTAAGGGCCTGGAGTGACAGAACAATGGGGAATGGCTTCCCACTGCCAGAGAGTAGATTTATATTGGACATTAGGAAGAAATTATTCCCTCTGAGGGTCGTGAGGCCCTAGCACAGATTGCCCAGAGAAGCTGTGGTTGCCCCTGGATCCTTGGAAGTGTCCAGGGCCAGATTGGACAGGGGCTTAGAGCAGCCCAGGGTAGTGGAAGGTGTCCCTGCCCATGGGAGGGGCTGGAAGTAGATGATCTTTGAGATCCCTTCCAAGCCAAACCATTCTGTGATTCCATTATTCAATACCCCAGGAGATCTGCAAAGAAAAGGAGGATGACTGAAATGTATGGCTGGAGCAAGAAGTTAGAGGGACCATTCTTCATTGTGTGTTTTAAGAAATTTTTTAAAGGAAAAATATTTTTCACTGACAGGTTTTTGAATGACTGAGTACACTGAGAGCTCAGCATTTGCAAGGCCTAGAAGAACACATTTTGATTTTCTGCTGGAAGACTGCAATCTTTGGCCCTCTCAATATTAAGAATTTCTCAGCATTTCTTCTGATATTTTTTGCCACTTGTTAGGAATCTGCATTTTAAGAAAACCTCAGTTTAGGGAGTGCCTTTTCCCATCAATTTTTCTGTGCTTAAGTGGAACATTTTTACGTCATTCACATCTATTTTTCCTCATTTTGAAGCAAATTATTTTCTTTAAGGAGCTCCTAGATTCAAAAATCTGAAAATGGAAATTTTGTTCCCTCTCCAAGTATGACACAGCATTTGTCAATCGCACCAGATAGGGAAGATGAGCCAAGAAAGCAGCATAGATAGTCAACCAATTTTGTTTTTTCATGTTGATATTTTTCTGTGAGGAGGCAAATGCACTTTTTGACTCAATATAGTGTTTCAAGTGCTGGGTTGTCTGTTTAGAAGAACTTAGAGTTCGTTTTAATAAAATGGACTGGAAAGATTAGAGAATTCTAAGGCTTTCGGAGAGAACAACAAATGCCTGAAAGGGGCTGCCTTCATTTTTGGCCAAGAAATCTGATGGGGAGTGCTAGAAAACACCACATAGCTGAAAAAAGGATTTTCCTTTAGTGCTCTGTGTTCATTTATTTGCTGGAGAAAAGGTTCTGTACAGTGCTGATTCTCCAAAGCAGATGGCAAACAATGATTAACCAGTTCCTTCCAACTGCTCACTCATGAGCAGACACCAAGTTGAACCAGTTGTTGATATTGAATTAATCCTTAAAAAATCATGTAGTTATGAGCATAAATGTTCTCATCTAAATGGAAACTTTCCCAGAATAGTGCACTTGGGGCTGGATGGATATCTTCAAGCGTATTTCTAGTGGCAGAGGGTTTGAAAAAGTAAATGATTGTCAAATATGATTATAGTTCTTGATGTAATTTAAAATTATTCCATTGTAAGTGAAATAGTGATGCAGAAGGGCAGGACCTCTGATTCACATGCCATTTGCAAGCCTGTTCTATACAGCAGTATTGTGTGTGTGGCTGCTGAGTCTTCCTATCCTGTCTAAAGCTTCTTTTAAGGTTTGAGTGGAAGCACTGCTTTAACAGTAGTATCAAGGATTTTAGATTTATGGCATTAAAAGCTAATGGGAAACACATTTGCTGTACATTCACATTCCTAAGGTGTTCTACTCATGGCACTTCAAGGCCAAGTGAGGCCTAGGATAGGTGAAATTTAAAAAAAAAAAAAAAAGAGAGAAAACCTTTTGATATTGATAATTTGAGAAATGGTGTGAATACCGTCATCAGCAAGATCATTATGAAACAGGCTGGGGGCAGCCATGTAGGAAGCAGCTCTGCAGAAAAGGATCTGGGGGTCCTGATGCACAGGTTGACACTCCCCGGGCATGTGCCAACTGCATCAGGACTGCATGAGCAAAACACGGCTCAGAGCAGTGATCCTCCCTCTTCACAGCACTGGAGAGACTGCCTTAGACTCGCAGAAGGGTTTGGGTTGGGAGGGACCTTAAAAGCTCATCTCATTCCAATCCTCTGCCATGGGCAGAGATACCTTCCACTATCCCAGATTGCTCAAAGCCCTATCCAGCCTGAGCTTGGGCACTTCCAGGATGGGGCAGCCACAGCTTCTCTGGGCAACCTGTGCCTCGCCACCCTCAGAGGGAAGAATTTCTTCCCAATATCCCATCTAACCCTGCCCTCGGTCTGTGAAGCCATTCCCCCTTTCAGGCCATTATAAATAGTCTTTTCCTGGCTTTCCTGTGGGCTCCCTTCAGGTTCTAGGACAATGAGGTCACCCCAAAGCTTCTCTTCTCCAGGCTGAACAATCACAATTCTCTCAGCCTTTCCCCCCAGCAGAGCTGCTCCATCCCTCTGATCAATGATGTGTCCAGTTTGGGAGCTAAGAGAGACACCAGCACTGCGAGATCTCACATGCACTGACCCAGGCAGTGCCACCAGGCTCCTCAGAGCTGGGCCTTGTGGTGAGCACAAAGAGGCTGGGAGAGTTGGGTCTGCCCAGGCAGGGAAGGGCATGGCAGAGGGGAGACCTGCAGTGCTGCCAGCACTGCTTGTTCACAGGGTTGAGAGGCTGGAGCCCAGCTCTTCTCAGAGCTGGGCAGCACTAGGACAAGGGCTGACAGCCACAAGTTGGAACAAAGGAAATTCCAGTCAGATACGAGGAAAATCTTTGACTGAAGATTGGTCAAAGGCTGAACAGGCGCCCAGAGAGGTTGTGGGTTCTCCATCCTTAGAGGTGTCCAAGATTCAGTTGGGTGTGTGCCTCAGCAGCCTGATTAATTAGACCTGCTTTGAGCAGGAGGTTGGACTCGATGCTTTCAGGGGCCCCTTCCAACCTGCATGGTTCTGTCATTCTTTGATTCTTTCACAACAAGGACTAAAAAAAGTATTGCAGACTTGAACCACTGAAAGACCAAAAAAGAGCAACTTAAGTTCTCTAAGTGGAATTAATAATACTGTATGTCTGCTCATTCACCTTCTGGCATCAAAGAGTTGGGGGTTTATGTAACGAATAGTTATCTCAGTATTTTTCTGTATGGCTCTGCCTAAAGGGAAATCACAGCTTTGCTACATGATACCAGAATCCTTACTGGCCTCAGGAGGCTCTGAATTCTGCCAGCTTGAATGAGCATCACTGGAGGGTTCTTTAAAGTCAGATAATGGTTTTAATGTGGAGAGAGCTAGAGAGAAAAGCTCTGTGTTTTTCTGAAAGTGTATTTCACAACATCAGACTCCTTTAGCATATACACATTAAATTATGCTAGTTTTGGAAACAAACAAACCAACAAAAGGTATTTCTCTCAGCTTTGTACCTGTGTTCCTGGAAGCACAAGTATTTAACTGAGTTGCTGAAAAAAAAGAGGGAAAATTGCATGGAAGAAAAGGTCCCCTATGATCACCAAGTGAGAAAGTATTTCCAAGCTTTGGAAAATGTTGGCCAGCTCTGACTTTTAGACAGCTCCACTTACAGAGGAAGACTATGTAAAAAATCTGAACTTTATCATAGGAGCTTGCTTACACCCTGAAAAAGCCTGTTTTTGACAGCCAGGATAAAACATGAACTACAGTATAAACATACAGTGTCCTGGTAGGGCATATATTCCTTTATTGCTTTTCTCTCAAGGCGGAAGGGGTTCTGACATTGCTTAGGCTGGCTTTATGCAATGACACATGGCAGCAAAGCATATAGAGCCCTGGTACTGTTATGTTTGGATGATAAGAAATGTCTAGGATACGTTTCCTCTTCTTATTTAACCAGCCTGTTCTACTTCATAATGTTGTATATGCTAGTGATTACAGCATTTTTAATTGTCTGGATTATATGTGAGTACAGATAATGATAAATTCATGCTGGAGCCTACTTGGCCCATAAAAATTTTATGCAATGCTGAGGAAAAGTTATGTTATTAAAGAACTGTTTGGAAACCAAGGTGCCTGTTTCAACAGCCTAGTCTTAATCCTTTAGTGGACTCAGTGTTTTGGATGAGTGCAGGTGTACACGTAATTGCAAATTTAAAGTGGTCTGCGAATATTTAAGAACAAAAATACTGCCTATGCAGTAGAGGCTAATTTCTGGAAAATAATGGCTACAGAACCATTTGGTAATTTTCTACCCTGCCCTTCCAAAAGAACAGTCTGGATCTAAGGAGTGTCTGTCACATGTTATTGCCAATTCCAGTGTTTGGCATTTGTGGTGATTTTATACTAATATTAATAAAATATTTATGTTTTTCTTCCTCATATGTTTTAGCCTTCAGAACTTGTTTTCTTGGCATTTTTTTCCTTGTAGTCATGAGGAATTTTTACATATTTGTAGAGAATCTGATACAATACCTTTTTCCAGTAGCTGGAGCATTAAAAAGCAAGAAATCTTGCAGTTCTGAAGACTGGTAATACTGCTTTTAGGATTTGGGAAGACTTTTTTTTTTTTAATGGAACACTTACTTGCTTGTATCTAAATCCATTACATGACATACACCATGGTTAGCAACAGCTTTTGTGTGTCATGGCTCAGGTTCCCGTACACTCCTGACAGTTTATGCATATTCATGAGATCCATGACATTTTCCTGCATCTGCTCTTATCACAGATTTCGTTTCAAAGCAGCACTTCATTGATGTAGTACACTGACACATTTTACATATAATTGCTTTTCGTCTGGTTGCATGATTATTTTGTGACACCTAGTGGATAAATTGATAGTGGTGCTGATTTAAATTGCCTCTGTTTTTTTTTTATTCTCCTGATAAAAGTTCTGGCCTGGAAACTCAATTCACATCACTAAAACGTAGACTGTCTTGCTTTCTAACTTTCTTCTCCTTTTTTCCCCCTTTAACTTTGCTTATGGAATAACTTGCTCATAGGCAGTGAACAAATACCCAATACCAGTCTTGAGGAAATTCCAAGAGTCCCAAAATAATACAAGGTAGTAAGCGCTGGAAAATGTCATGATATTGTTTAGTCAGACTCCCTACCTGTGCATTCTGGGATCTTCACACCATAACTTTTTCTACTACATCAACTTTTTTGAGTTGTGCTTCAAGCATGCAGTTACACTAAGAAAAAAATGTGCACTACATAAAGTTGTGAAAGGCTGCAAAGAAGTACTTATTACCCTATGAGGACTTTCCAAAATATCTGTTCCTTTAGTGTTCTTGGAGAATGAAATCTGATAAATAATTAATATATTATTCTATACACAAAAAAATATTTTCAGAATATTTACATCAAAAGTCTAGAAATGCCTTAAATGCATGACCTACTTTCACGACTAAGATATGTGTTGTGAAGTATATCTTAATTTACATGTCATGGATTCTGTGCCTAAAGCTTATTTCTGCAACAGAAAAATATTGAAATACTGTCCGGTGTGTTTGTTACAAATGCTGTGAGATAGAAAAAGAGCTACTTTTTTATATGGCTCTTATCTTTTGTGTTGATAAGGGGAAGGGAATAAATTATTTCAGTTGCACCAAGTCTGTTTGCTGTATTTCTCAGTTGATACTAGTAATGTGCATGTTTCTGTCTTCAGAGATGGTATAGTCTGCTCCTGGCACAACAGATCTTAAATTCTGAAGTCTGTCATCCCTGAGCAGGCACAGAACAATAACTTACATGATATCCAAAATAGAATTTAGTAGATTTTAAATAAGAGCTAAAAGGAATTGTAAGGCAGATGAATTTGGAGCTAAGAGGTTATGTATTTTTCATGTGTAGGGAATTGGAATGGAGTTGTGCACAGGACATGAAGAAATTAATTGTAAAGACCTTCTACAAAATTTTAGGTTTCAGCTTCTTATTCTTCAGAGGAAATGTGTTGCATATTTTGATTCCCAAGAGCCTTCGCAATCAGAAAATGTAATACCGAACTGTGTTTTTAATACCAACTGACAAGGCACTCTTTCCCTGTGCTTTTCCTGGTTGCTCCTTGTGACAGTTCTCTTGTGGCTTCCATTTATGTAAAATTAGGGCCTGTAGCAACAGCATCATGAATAATGGACACGGAGAGTCGAGCACACCATGGAGCTCTGGCAAAGATCTGCTCGCTCTCTACCACCACTTCAACCCACTCATGAATGTTTAACCAGTGAAAGCTTTAGCCTCAGGTACAAAAACTTACACTGGTGTCCATCTGTGGAGAGCCCCACCCACCTGGGAAAAGAGAAGGTTGTGTGGAGTGGAGCACAGGCAGTGCTGTGTGTCTGAGCCCCAAGCCCCAAGCCTGGAATCCATGAGGAATCCTCTCATGCCAGCGAGTGCTGTGTTGGCAGCACTGCCCACTCATCCCAGCACACCAAAGCCTTTGCCCCCTCAGCATGCAGCACAGGTGCGCCCTTGTGTGAAAATGGCAATTTTCAGTGGTTCTCCCTTGCTTTTTAAAGACTTGTGTAAAGCTGGGTTGGGCAAGTGTGTGCATAAACCTCTTGGCAGTGTCGGAATGCTCCAGATGGGAAATAACTGGTCAGAGCAGAGGCAAAGTCATCGTGACAAAGCACAAGTGTATGCTTCTGAAATCATAACACAACTTGAGACAGCATCCCATCCTAGGGTGATAACAAAGCTGTTGCAGTGCACAGGGATCTGTGCTGATGACCAAAGAAAAAACAGTCACTTAAAGGAGAACAGGGAGCTCAGTAACTGGCAGTGTCGCAAGTGGCAAAGTCATGGAGGTCCCCTGATAGGGACACAAAACTGCCTAGCAGGATCAGGGACAAGACTTACTCTTGCAAATGGGCTTGTCTGATCAGGTCTGTACCCTCACACCCTCCCCAAAAGTAACCAGAAACAAACTGCAGCTTGGGCATGCAATGCCTGTACAAATGCTTTCTCTGTGTTGATATATGTGGACTTCCAGGCCTCTGCTGGCTTACTGTCAGGTTGAGCCAAGCCCTCTGGCTCAACCTCAAATGCAGTGCAGACTCCAGAACGTTGTTCTGCAATAGAAATGAACTTTAGGCTTTTAACAATATTTTAAAACAAACATACTACACAGAACAGTGATTTCATGGCAGCTTTCCATACAATGTTATCCATAATTTCAAATGCTGCAGGCTCTAAAGTGATCATCACAAATGGAACAGCTTGTAAATGATGGATTTTGCTTGTCTGCCATCATATAAAGCTCCTTCTTCATGAGCACTCAAGTAACTTTATCCTGTTTGTGGTGATTGCAAATGTAAGGGTGCATTGATGTAAATACAGAATTTTAGGCTAAATCCGTGTAACACTAGCTTGTTCGGAGCTTTGACCTACTCCTGGCTCCCAGACCCCTAATTCATTCACTCCTACTTGTCAGCTGCTTCATCTCACTAAGGGCTAAAATTTAAAATGAAAGCCTTATGGGAGAAAGGCCAGAAGCCATTTTTTTCTACCAACTATAATTATTGGCATGGCTGCAATCTGAAAAATGAATTTTATTTTCTTGTTGAGGCTTACGTGACAGATATTCCCTCTTGGTGCTTAATTAAGGTAGGATTTCTACATACTAGTTTATTGCATGTCTTTTTAAAGAAAAACTGAATCCATTTCGGAGTGAAAATTCAGTTTTCCCAAAAAGGAATTAGTGGATTGAGATTGGGAATAACATTTTTTAAGAAGATGTGACTCTATTCAATTTTTCCTAGCTTCTATAAGGAACTGAAGAAACCAGCACTTTCTCAGTGGAGTCACATAGGTTAGGTGTGACACTGTATGAATTGCACATACTAAAAAGCCAAATCGAAGTGACTTAAAATTCAGATGGCTTATTTAAGATTCCCTGTGCAGTAAAGGCATTTTCCATCCAAAAAGAATTTAAAATATCACTCAAATAATTGCTTGTGAGATGGCTGAGTATTTAGCTGGAGAGACTGGAAGACTATGTTTCTGATTGTTCTCTGCATCGACTTTTCAGGTCTTTTTTCACAGGGCTTTAGGGGGAATGGGAAAGGTGCAGTTTTGGAGAGCTGGACATTACATACCAAGTCAAAGATGAGGGTGATCAGTTTAGATGTCCAGTTTTGTGTTCAGAGATGGTAAGGCAAGTCCAGGTGATGTCAGCTGAGTTAGGTGAGCTCAGGTCCATTGCTCAACATCCTAAAAGTAGTGAATATTTGTGGGGGTTTTCATTAACTTTTCATTTTTGTGTGATCTGCATGAATACAATCGTCCCAGGAACATGGAGGTAACTGAGGAATATTTGGGAAATACTGTAAGAGAGCTGTTCTATGCCCCTTTTACTCTTATTATCTCAGTCTGCCAAGAGAAAATAAACCTGACACATTCTCTTTGCTCTTCTAATAAAAAACAACCCCTAATTTGCTTCATCTCCTCTTGCTGAGTTCATTTCCCAGATAATCCAGCCCTTGCACTTTTGCTTTTACACATGGCAAGATAGCAAGTGTATCTGTTACATTTGTTTTTCATAAGGTGTACCTCACTTACCTGATGGATTTGCCATTTCCACCTAGGTTGCACCTCCCCTTGACTCTGATTTTTGGATATTAGGATCTGGTGGTACTCATCTCTGCCATGGAAAGCTCAGGGATACAGGGATACAGGATTGGGGACAAGCACAGTAGCTCAGATGGAAAGATTATGCCAGGAAAACTGGAGATTGATCTTTTAAGTCCTAGAAAACTAATAGCTAGTAATGCACTGAACAGTTCTGTGGTGTCTTTCACCAATTGCTTTTTAAAATATATATCTCCTTAAATGTTTATTTGCTTAAGATCGTAAGTGCAACATACACAGCTGCCAGTGCTTAGCCGTGATTTAATTTCTGTATTTGCAGATGCTTTGAGACATCAAGTGTTTCATCATTCGCTGGAATACCAGCTTTTGTGGCTTTTTAGCATTCAGAGTAGCACATAAGCAAAAGGCAGAGATAGATGCAAGAGAAAAACAACTATTTTGTCAGTGTAGGTACTGCAGTTTTCCTAAGCAGGAGACATGATCCCACCTCCAAGAAAAATGAGGTGTATTTTTGATGGAAAACAGTATTTTCCCTAATGCAGACCATTTTGAAGCATGTTTAACATTCCAGGCATTTCACAGAACAGAAGGTGTATGAAATGCTAACATAACGTGTAGAACATGTCCATGGTGATGTAGAACACCTTTGGGGCACACCCAGCCCCAGCTCCATGGATCTCCTGCTTGTCAGACCTCCCTACACCCGGTCAAGGAGTCAGAGCAGCTGACATTACGCAATTCCATTTTCTGATAACTATTGTAAAACTTTTATGGAAGGTCGTTTCTGTGCAGGAATTTCCTTGACTTTAGTACAGTTCCACACAAGAGTGAGGAAGTTCCTGTGCAGGTCTGGCTGGTAGTCAGGCTATAGTATGGGAGATGGACTTATTTAAACTGATGTATTCTGTTGCTCTTTTTTTCCCCATACATGAAATGTTCAGACTTCAGAAACATACAAAAATTACTGCAGAGCTCAGAGACATTTAGCCAGAGTTCTGACTCATTTCACAGCTGCTCCTTTTTCCCAAATACTTGCAAACAGTTTGATAATGACAATGGCTTCACTGAATAAATGGAACTATTTATTATAAAGAGCCATGTTGCACTGCCTGTGATATTCTATGTAATAAAAAGTGAACAAAATTTATATAACTGATTTTAACAGATAATGAAAATAGTCATCAGCCCCTAAATACTTTCTGATGTGTAAGCTTGCTACATATCCAGTGGTGTCATTTGAACTTCTGTGTCTCATAATTTGTGCTATATTGGATAATCAGGACCTCCTTCAAAGCCACTGAGGTCAAGTGAAGATGTACTGTTGATCTCAGTAGTGTGTGAATTGCTCCCCTTCGTAAAAGAAGTCACTCTGACAAATCTGAGGAAAATGCTTCCCTGCAAATCTGTGCCTATGGTTTGTACAAGGCAGGACAGCACTCCTGACTGCTCCAGCACAGAGGAATGCCATGGATGAGCAAATGTCATGGCCAAACTTCTCCCCCCTTTTGTGCTTTATCACAACAGACAGAGAGAGAAATTTGCTCCCCTAGTTACAGCCTGGCCTCAGTAATGCCCAGGTGAAGATGTGAGCAAGCTGCTGGACACACCTAATGCTCTGCAGCCAAGACAGACACTTGTGCAGAGGAGGAGCCCTCCTGGATTGAGCTTTGGAAAATCCTGTGCATCTCCTCTGAATGGAGGAGGCTGTAGAGGTCTGGTCCTGTGAGTTTATCCCATTGTGCCTGCCTGAAGTTCTGGCAGAATCTGCCCTGCATTATTAAATTACAGGAAAGTTTCACAACTGGGGAAAGAGCTGTAGTTTGCCATTTTAGAAGCAGCTGTATTTAATGAGTGAGATTGCATACGTTGTGTTTCACAGGAGTCACACCATTTGTGTTTGTAGAGGGTTTTTTCTTCTTGAAGTTTGCATGCCATATGAAGGCAGTGTGTCCTTTTCATTGTATTTAGATAAAAATATATTTTAAAATATATTTTAAAGTACACTGTGTAGAGTTTATCATACATCCAAGGAGACTGAATCCTTCCCTCCTTTAAGTAATCTCTACCTGAAATCTCTAGGAAAGTTACCTCCCACGATGTGTGCTTTGCCACAATCCTGCCCCAGAAGGGTGTGGCAGTTCTCTTGCCTGATCCAAGCCCTGCTGAATTTGGTCAGGAGGTTTTCTTTGTCTGCAGTGTCCACCCTGGCATATCCTCAGCCATTTCCCCCACAGTGCTCTTCCCATAAATGTTAGTGACATTTCTAATCATGAATAAATACTCTCTAGGAGCAGAGTGGGGACTGTGCATCACTTGGGAAGCCAGAAGACAATCATTGTGTACAGAGAGTTTGGAAACTGCTGGTATGGCCTGCATCCAGACCCCAGACCTTGCTGGGGAATGTCCCTGCCTTGGAAGGCCTCTTCTTACCTGGTAATCCCAGTGCACTCCAAGAGCACACAGCCAGGGCATTGCCTTCTTCCTGGGAGCCAGGGAGGCTGAGCCTTTGTAAATCCTCACAAGGTCTTGGGGAAGGTACCTTGAAATCACAAAATGCTTGTTCTGTGCTGTCCCAGTCTGTTGATTAGTAAGGCTTTTAGTTATATAACAACCCTGCTTTAAAACTCTCTGCTTTCCTGTAACATCGCACAAATAGCAGACTTGGCCCCCTGCCTTTTGAGAAGTGACTGCTGAGGTACTTATTAACATCAGTTCCAAGACATTTTTCAGTGAGAGTTGGAATATGGAAATGTCATATTTTTCCTAGTATTAAACAGTTGTTAAACTAGAAACATAACTCTTGCCAGATAGCAATTTCTTGTGCCTGTCATCTTCTTAGGAGGAAAATGAACATGCATTTTTCTTTCATTAAGTATTGTAAAGTTCATCCTTGTTTGGTGATCTAGTCAATTAAAATAAGTTAATGGGCAGCTTGTGAGAGCAGAAAACTAATTAATTTTAGGTGTTGGATAAAGCACATTCTTTTCCATTTTTGTCTGCTAATGAGTATTACAAATACCCATAATAACAGATCTTATAGAAAATAGTGTTACACAGAGTTTATGGTACTTTAATAATTACTAAGTAATTATTTCAATATCATTATGAGTTAACAAACTACTACTTTTGTGGGAAAATATACATTGAGGAAACATTATATCATATTATATTATATTATATTATATTATATTATATTATATTATATTATATTATATTATGTTATTATATACATTATATCACCACAGCACCTAGAGAAAAGAATCTCTAACATCATTATCATAGAAAATAAGAGCATCCTTTAGACATGAATAATTAAAGTTTGCCATTTTTTCAACAGGGTTGAACATTTTCCAGTATCCCACCTAGTATTGCCCTCAAAAGTGTAAGTGACGTCCATATATATTAAAGACAGACAGTGTGAATCCCTAGAATATACTCCAGAATGTTGCTTTTCTTCCAATCTATATTTCTGTCTCTTAGAGTCACTAAGTGTAGGTTCTTCATCCAAAACTCCCATTGGAGTTGGATGGGTCTGTGGGGTAGTTTGAGCTTTTCACTACTGTGAATGCACCCTTTTAGAGCCAGACTGGTTCTTCGAACTGGTTTCACTGGATCATGCAGCATAAAGAGTTGCTATTCTGGAAGGTTACATTGTTTTTATCCTTCCACTGTAGAGTAGATGCTTACAAAAAGTCACACTTTGAAGTCACACAATACTCAGCTTTCCTCCAATTATATTATGTAACACTGTTCTATTGATATAAGCATAGGGTTTGTTTTACACAGAAAACACTTTCTGAGAGGTGACTGTGCAACATATCCAGCCTTGCTGAAACTGCACAGAAGTTTAGCTCCACCCCACATTCTTGGCTCTTAGAAAAAATACTGAGATCTCTGATTGCATGCATAAAGAACTTGTTTATTTTTAAATATTTTGTCTAAAAAACAGAGGTACAGGATAGGGTTTTTTTTCCAGAGAATTACTGGGAGAGTGATTGACCATTCAAAAAAGTTGGTACTCAGAAAAATCTGATATTTAAAACCCTTAAGTACATAGAGAAGACTATCAGGCTTTCTGCTGGAGAGCCTTCCAAAGGGATTCTTTATAGAGAACTTTGTAGAGGGTTTCTGGTACCAATTTTGCAGGAGTTTTGCATTGATGAAATGTTGAACTCTCTCAAGGTATTCCTTTAGCATAGAATTGAAAGAATATCACCCTTTTTGGCCTGCAAGGGCTTCGAGTTCCAAGAGGTGAAATACGGGGCTGGACAGTGTTTCCTTCCTTGCAGTGATCTCAACATGGTCAGAGTTGCACCTGTCCTGTTTTGTCCAATAAATGGCACCATGTGCAGCTAACAGCAACCAGTCACCTCTTTCTACGTGGTCTCAGCCCACTACATTGAAATTATCTTTGACATTGATGGTATAACATTGTCTTTATAGATTAACACACTTATATGAAATTTGGTCAGATACTTGCATTCTCCTTCCTTCTCTGCTTTCTTTAAAAGTGTTTGTTCCTTGAAGTACCTGACACCTCTATCTGCCTGTCTCTGCAATGCTCCTAACATTCAAGTCACTAATAAAAAGCTTTTCTCTTTACACTATACTTTTCTCTTGCCTGTCTCTTTGAGTTGGGGTCCCCATTGGCCATGGTGTAATTGTGGTAGTAACAGGTGAATGGGAAAACTGGTGCTGTGCGTGCTTCTCCTGGAGAAAGAAGCTGCTCTCTGATTTTGCCCATGCTCTCTCTCACCCACCTTACAATTCTTTGTGTGCAGCGCAGTGCAATTGAGATATGTGTGTTTTGTCTTGCTCTTCTCTTTTCAGATCCCACATTAGTGATGCTGAAAGCCAGGGCAAATGGCTTCTGTGCCCCTGTCCTCCTGCAGTGTGACCAACTGCCCTCAGGGTGGGATTTGCCAAGGGAAACAACTCTCCTTCATCCCTGTGAGGCTGATGGATGCAGCATTTATTGTGTTCTTTAATTAACTAGCAAAAGGTTAGTTTGCTGATTAAGGTAGGGTGTTTATTTTAAAAGTTTGCTTATTTATTAAAGCAGTGTTTATATTAGAATACAGACTGATATCCCAGTTATTCCCTCTTCTTTAGATCTGACCTGAATGGGAAGTGTTGTCTATCAAACCAGGTGGCAGCAAATAACAACCCCCTCAAACTCAAGTACAAGTTTGAGGCTACAGAAGCTGATGGTGCAGTAGCAGTTCTGCTAATCCCCCTAACCAAAGTCTGTGTGGTACAGTGCAGGATGTTTAGTTTGGTCATCAGTTCAGAGCTGGGTTACTGCTCAGTTAGGAGTATTGCTGAGTAGGCCACAATTTCTCACAGTCTTGACAAATTCATTGATCAGTCTTTGGGGTTTACCTATGCAGAACTTGGGAAATTCACTTACAGAACCTCAGCTCTTCCCTGTTAGGATAATGCAGGAGTATCTGGAAGCACGTTAAACAATCCCTCTAAGTCAGCATCCATTCTAAATCATAGTGATGCCTTTCCTGAAGTGACAAACTGGTTTGATAAAGTACAGTCATGTAGGAGCTGGAAGTACACAAGTGAAGTTATTAAAAATGAATGCTGTATCCTGTTTCCTTTGTGTATCTTGTCACTGACATGACTTCACACATTGCAAATCTATTAAACATTTCAAACATGGAACTGGAGCTCATTAAGCAGAATGTTGACTGGTATATAGCAAACTGTTTCAAATTCAAGACTGTCAACATTTGTCTCCAGAGTTTTTTGTCTTCCAGGTTGTCACCAAGCATTCTAGCTGTCTGGGAATACAGCCTGTGCTTCCTGTGATCAGAGTGTGACTGTCCTTTGGGGTGAGGTAGTAGGTTGTATAGTTTTAGGGCTATGCCCTGCCTGTCAGATAACTATACAATCTACTGTCTTTCCTGAAGTGGCTGTGATGTCAGCGCTGGATGTCTCCGAAAGACAATGCAGATATTTTTCAACTGTATCAATCTCTGGCTCTGTCTATGCATTTGGTTCTTGTACACAGATGTCCTTAGAGTGTTTCAAGTTCTGTATTTCCCAGTCAGGCTCAAAAGCCACTTCCTTCTGGCATTTTTGGAGAGCAGGTGGAGTGTGAGTGCCAGGACACAGAGGTACCACCCAGTCCACAGTGGATTTGCTCACGCACGGCTGTCAGGGATTGCCATGGGAGTGGCTACTTGGAAACAGCTGATCCTTTTCCCCCTTGTTTTCTGGCATTTGTGTTCATATTAAATATAAAGTGGTACTTTTGATTCAGCACCTCTTTAAGTCCACTTGGTGTGGGCTGTTTGAGAAACTACAAAGGGATGAGCTGGACAAAACCCTAAGAAGATTGCTTCCAGTCATTTGATTTCTGCCCTGGAACTGGTAAATTCTTGAATTCTATGTAAGAGGTCACCTCAGTTAGTTTTGGATGCTGATTTAACTCACTTTTATTATGTGTTGCTGGTTTGAGAGGGACAGTGTTTGCTACTGCAGTTCTCCTGTCTCTGGAGTCCTTCCACCAGTTCTGTCTGACTCCCAGGTACAGCTGTGGGGAAGCCTGAGAGGTCACAGGGGGCCTTTCTAAGGCTAAGAAATGTGTGGGCTGGAGAATGATAAGGTAATTTACCTACAAGTGGTGAAATGTTTCCTTCAGAAGATGCACGTGATGCTCTAACAGGATGAGGTAGTAGGTTGTGTGGTTTCAGGGTAGTGATTTTGCCCCAATCAGGAGATAACTATACAACCTACTGCCTTCCCTGATAGGCAGCATAACAACATCAGCCTTAATTCACAGAGAAACAAGAGCTAAAGTACACTCCTGAGATATGCTTCTGAGACCAGCAAAGTAAGTCTAGATACAGTTGTTGCTGTCCTGTCTCTAATAGCTCTAAATTTAGATTTTAAGTGTAGATTTTTGATAACTGCCTGCAAAATAATTGCCCTTCTTTAAGTCTTTATCATGAAAATTGAATTAAAGAAGTTTTATTTATTTCAAAGTTTGCCTGCTCTTGATCTGTTTCATTTTTGGTTCATTTGAGTGGGATGAAGTTAGTGGGGAAAATGATTCCAAAAATGCTGCAAACGTGCATTCAGGAAGTTTATACTTCCTTGACATCTGAGTGCAACAAATTTTACTCACAACGCCCTGGTTTAGTTCTACCTTACCTCTCCCTCAGGAATCTTGCAGTGCTTCATAGATAGTACTAGGCTAAGTCACACAACATTCTTCAGCAAGTAAGGTTTACATTGCAAGTAAAAAGCTGTAACAATGAAAATCAAGAATGAGAATTAAAAAACCAAAACCAGACATCTATTTAGTCCCTTAGTTTCTCATAACAAGTACATTTAATGATGTTTAGAGCCCCCAAAAGAATTCTCTGCTAACTAAAAAGCACAAATTGCATCTGAAAAACTATGGACAACAAATGTTTGGTCATTAAAGATATTTTGAGAATATGAGCTTTAGCATCCGACAAGAAAAATCTGCGGAAGAAGGGGAGTATAACAAAAAGGTACTGTTTGGTTGTAGACACAGAAATTATTCTTCCACATGCAAAATCCACCCAAAAATAGGAGTCTTATAAACCTTAAGGTTACCTTGAGACCAGAGGTATCAGACTGATTTTGTATATCCATTAGTATATGTTTTGATTATACAGCAGCCCGTTACTGTGGAGTGGAGTCAAAATTGAAGGTGGTTGTAATCCTGTGCTTCTGTCTGCCATGCTACACAAAGGCAGCCCACCTTCCCTGAGAAGCATTCCCCTCATCTCTGCAGCTGGGAGAGCTGTGACGTGCACAATGAAAGCAAATGGAATAACTCATGGTACAGTCAGCAGCAAAAGTGGGTATTTTATTGCCTGTCTGGTCCAAAAATAGCACATGTTATCTAGAGTCAGGTGGTGTTTGAGGTCATTCAACACTTTGAAACGGGGCCTTTTGTTCATACCTTTACCAAAGATTTGGAAAGCTTTTTGACTTGGGTTCACAGAGATGGATAAAGGCTGTTGGTAAGGGGGAAAAGTTGGTACATGTCTGAAACACCCACAGGAGAACAGGCTATACTGTGGTTGGTTTTAATCTTCTCCATTCCTCTGGCTGTGCATCTCTTAGTGCAGCACTGCAGGTCCTGAGCTCTTTCTTGCAGCCTCAAGGCTGCTGTGTGAACATGAGACAAGCAGGGGTAGTGATTGCATTGTGTGTAGCCTAAAGCATCCTGCTGCTCTCCAGGGTGCAGAACAAGCTGGATTGCAGTCTTGCATTCTGTAAATACAGAGAGAATGTTCTCTCTGGGACAGTGGGGTTAACAGAGGGAAAATGCTGTCCACATTCTACAGCAGCCTGTTAGATCTCAACTCTGAAGTAGTTTTAAAATCTTCTGGCTCTGCCTGGGTCAGCATTTTGCTCTTGGTAATGAGCTGTGAGTTTTCAAATTCTAGTCATTCTGGCAATCCCATTAAAATAAAGGGCCAAAAATATCTATGGTGTTCTCCTCTCTAGGATCAACTGTAAATGCAAAACCATGTGCCTGTACTTTGGCAGTGTGTGAGCCTGCAGATAATCAGGCCTGTCCTTAGCAGTGGCTGTCATTACAGCTAATGACACTCCACCAGAAACTTGAAAGTACAACTCTGAATATTTCCCAGAACTGCATACTGAAAATGTTTGTATCCAAATGTAAGCAGCAGCTTGGCCTGCTGGAATCACAAGGGGTGAACAGCTGGGTTTTTTTTTTTTTAATTCCAGTCAGCATTACCACTTCTTGGTAATGTGCACTTCATGCACACATCAGGTGTGAGGAAAGCATTTAAATCATGAGTACACATAACATCACATGAGGAATGTTTATCATGACATGCACTTTTATATAGTGTGTGTCTGCTTAAACATTTCTCTTAGATTTTGAGTGCCAGCAAGTATTCACTGGTGAGCAGAAGCTTAATACATCTTGCTGGAACAAAGCCTGTACAATTGCATATAACTGGCCAGGTAAAAATTGGTGGGTGGGGGATTCTCTGTGAGTCCAGAATTTCAGTTGTTATCCCTCTTTGTCCTGGAGAAAGTGCATGGTGTTTTGAGAGAAGGCACAGAGAAGATATTAAGCAGCTCTCTGACATTGAAGCCACCACTGAACTTTGGATCTCCACTGTGTGGATGTGTGAAGTGTTCTGCTTCTTCTTTTCAAGGCTCTTAGAGTTTTGCTGCATTTTCAAACAAGAGCAAACCTTATTCTCTGAAACCAGTTACCCAGTGTACAAATTTTTACTTCATTTGGCAAAACACTAAAGCAAAGATAGATATTTACAGACAACCCCAATAACTACCCGAATGATGTGAGCTGCCAGCCCCATATGTGAACATCCAGCCTTGCCCCTGTGTATGAGTGCCCTGGAGTGCAGCTGCTGGAGCTCTTCTTCCATAGCTACAGCAGAGGCAAAACCATAGAACACAGGGGTGGTTCCTGGGTGCTCTGCTGAAAGAGTGAGTTGAAAGGGGTATTTATACTGGGGGAGGATCCAAAAGCCCAGTAAGACTGTAACTGGTGTGCCAGTCCATGCTGGTACAGGTGTGACCTGACACACCCCATCTTGCTAAACAGGAGGGGCACTTGTGGTTGCAGGGAGAGAGATGGTGTTCGTTGGGAAATTCAGAAAGCCCAGCCTTGGGCTCAGAAAGGGCTCCCACACGGGGCCTGGTCCCAGCATTGTGCTCTTACTGGGAGGTAAGCAGTAGACTCACAGAATCACAGAATATCCTGAGTTGGAAGGGACCCACAAGGATCATTGAGTCCAACTCCTGGCCCTGCAGACACCACAACAATCCCACCCTGTGCATCCCTGGGAGCGTTGTCCAAACGCTCCTGGAGCTCTGGCAGCCTTGGGGCTGTGACCATTCCCTGGGGAGCCTGTTCAGTGCCCAACACCCTCTGGGGGAAGAACCTTTCCCTGATATCCAGTCTAAACCACCTCTGACCCAGCTTCTGCTGTTCCCTCTTGGCCTGTCCCTGGTCTCAGAGAGCAGAGCTCAGAATTCCCCTTCAGGAGGAAGCTGCAGACTGCAATGAGGTCCCCCCTAATCCCCTTTTCTCCAACTAAACTGACCAAGTGCCCTCAGCCACTCCTCATATGGCCCCTCCAGATCCTTCACCATCCTCATGTCCCTCCTTTGGATGCTCTCTAAGAGCTTTAGGTCTTTCTTAGTCTGGTGGCCAAAACTGCCCAGCCCTAAGAGCAGCACACTAATCTTGAATAACAGGAACATTAACAAAACATTTTAAAGGTATATTGCCATTGCTCTGATCCATGTGACTCATGAATGGTTATCCATGGAGGAATCCAGGTATTAACTTCCATTACAAAAACTGGGAGATGAGAGCCTGGAAAGATGTCTTTGTGGATCTGGGATTCAGTGACATGCATGCTCAGATTTCACCAAAAAATCAGCACCAGCACTGCTTAAGAAAGCAAGATAAAGGTATCAATCTAAAATATCCATTGGTTTTCAAAGAAATCTGTGTTCCTAAGTCACATGGACATTTTCAGCTGTTCAAGTGTAAAATTAAAAGTAATGAGCACCAGTCGTGCTATATTTGATGGTATAAAGACATGTTTGGTTAAGGGATACAGTTCTCGCCTAGTTTCCAATGCAAATCAAAACCCAACAAGGAACCAGGTTAAAAGACAGTCGCAAATGAGTTCCCTGATGTGTCACGTTCATGTTCCAGAGGTTCTTGCTCTGGGTTTTCCCTGTCCAGCTTGCCTATACAAATGTAAACAATAATGTTTTCATCCTCAAGTGTCTTGAGTGAGATTTTATAAAACAAACAAAATGTGTTAAGAAGGTTTCTCAATCAGCTGAAAGTGAGCAGCATTTTACACGTTAATATCTGGTGTTAATTAACACTTGGAAGAGAAACACTTGATGCACTTTGAAGCTAAACAAATAAAAGTACCTGTCTTAGACAGTTCTTAATGTAAACATCTAAACTGCAAATAATATTGTTCCTGATATGGAAAATTGGCATTTCACTTTTGTCAAAAAAGGCAGTTTAACCCTTCCTTTACACATTAAGACAGGTCCTTTGAACATCTCACCTTTGGTGACAAAAACGTCTCTCTTTTGGTGAAATTATTAAAACACACTTCACAGCACTCAGGGATCTGGGAGGTTTCAGTCCAGTCTCAGACTTCATGGTCCTTCCTGAGCCGATTGTTCCTGTGTGAAAGCATACACTCTTCTCTCTGGCTTCAGCCTGGATTTGGTACTGTGTTTCTCACATCTGGTAAAAAACTACCCTGCAAGCTTGACAAATGATAGTGTAGCAGTAACTATTTGAAAATCAGATGGGGAATCCCACAGGTCCTATTTTTATTTAGGCTTGGCTTGCTGGCTCATTCCAGTGACCTCCGCTGAGGTTTGGCATAGCATACTCATGGTTGCAACATACTTTTTTCCTCCTTTTTATTCAACTTTTTCTTCCAAAGTTTCAACATGGCTACAACTTTGGTTGTATTTTCTTTTTCTCTCCTCTTTTGCTTTTTGCCATGGGTGGAATAAAATGATTGATGACCCAGGATTCAATGTTTTACCTTTTCTTCTTGCATCCTAGCAAAACTTAGCATCTGAGTTTGGAAGCTGAAATGGACAAATATGCTTTCTTTCATTCTCCTTTGTAATTCATCTTTTCCAAAATTAAATAAGTTTTAACTGTAGCACAAAGAACCTTATAAAAATGTTGCATCCATAATATTTTACTAACTGGCAGAAAAAAAGAAAAATGTATGCATAATTTAAAAAAAAAAAAAAAAAAAAAAAAAAAAAAAAAAACTTGAGCAAAATTATTATTAGGGAAATCTCCCTCAGAAAACTTCCACACTTGAATTTTTTTTCCCACTAGAGCAAAGAAAAAGAGATTATACTGTCTAGAATATGGCAGTATGTCCCCAGGTCCATCTCTTCCCAAATTTCCAGTGGAGGAGCTACATCCCCATTGGTTTGGGGGAGTGTGTGGGCGCACATCCCAAACCAGCTGTCGCTCAGGTACAGCTGTGAAAGGTCCAAGACATTGGTGCAGCTTTCCCTGCCCCAGAGCCCTGTCTGCCACTGGGACATGAGAGTGGCTTGGCCACAGGTGAGCCCGGCCAGGTGTGGTGGTTGGTTTCCCCAGGTGATGCCAGGTGGGGGCAAAGCTGGACACGCACGACTCTCCCACCTGCAGCGTGCGGCACATCCCACAGGGAATTCCCACCACAGGCGGGTAGGTGTGCTTCTCCTCAAAGACATTTAAAGTCATTTGATCACTGTTCAAGTCTGGAGACATCAGAACCCTTTGTTTTTGAGGCAGGTGTGCTCACCCCAGCCCAAGGGCAGATGGGCTCCAGTGGCAGGGGCCAGGCTGTGGGCACCTTCCCAGCCTTCCCCCCAGTTCTCCCGCCTAAGGCCTCTCCAAACTGATTTACGGCTCCCTCTGAGTGCCTGGGATGGAATTAGAGCGCCTTGTATTACACGGTGCCTTCCCTGTTATTCTTGCTGCACGGCACAGATTTATGATGGCTTTTAAGCCAGGCAGCACGTAAAGAAATATGATCTTAACAAAATATAGAAGGGACCAAAGGAGGTCAAAGTGTGGGAGCTGAACACTATATGGTGATCCAGGATTTCCTTTTATTTACTGCTCACACCTTTTCAGTCTCAAGTGGATTTGGGCTGTCTCAGGCAGCCCTACCCCACGTAGTCCTCTGAGCCGAGACTTTGCCATCAGCGGATGTCTTTCATTACAATTTAGCACATATAGGAAATCCCAAAATGCCGCTGGTGATTTAAATGAATTTTGGACACACAGTGCCAGAAAGACACACAGCATCAGGGTAGGTAGGAACCCCACGTTCATCTAGGCAGGCTTTCTGTCTGCTGACATCTCTTGCTGTGGCAGCAGCTGAGGGTTTTCCAGGTCGGTGGTGTCCTGCAGAGCGCTTCTGTTTCCAATGCTGAAGGAGAATGATTTGTGAGAGTCCTTCACGGAGACATGGAGCAAAAGCTGTGCCTGATTCCATGGCTAGGACTGTGGGACAAGGAAAGCAATGCTGTAAGCAGTTCTACTTTATAGCTTTATTTACAGATATTCATCAGTTATTCCTGAGCTGTAGTGCATAAGAAAAGCAGAGGCCTTTCCTTAGCCTGCAGATGGATAATGGGAGATCTGCAGCAGGTGCAAGGTGTCTCGAGCACAAGGGCAGAGCTGCAGGGAATCACCTGCACTACCATGGCTTGCCTTAAACACTGCCTCAAACTGCAAAGTGAAACAGCTGGGAGGGAACAGGGGGAGGAAAGCTGTAATTATAGCCAACAACTGACTCCTGAGCCAGTGACTAATACTGAGAGCCTGGTCTTGAACCAGAAGTGAAGAACAGGAGCCTTTTCTCTCTTGGGTGAGGGTTGTAATCGCCTCCAGCTACAGAATCATTCTCTTCATTAATAAAAGAAGGTCTGGTGTGCTTTCTTGCATTCAGATTTATTATTTCTCCATCTGAGGAAAGGAATTTATCTCTCTTCTAGCCTTGGGCTAGCAATGTTCCCATGGTGTGGGGATTTTGTTGGGTTTGTGTGGGGTGGATGCTGGTAATCTATTTCTTTTTGGAAGGCACACAACAGTTTGCATAATAGTTCACCTGCTCTTCTAAACTTCCAGAGCAATATCCTTTCCAGTTCTCCAGCTGCTTGCTGCTGCTCACACTGTAAGCCCTTTCTAGAGCAAGGAGAGCTGAACCAGGCTGGTCCCCAGATGTTCTTTGGGAATTTCACAGGCCACGGGTCCACGTCTGAAGCACCTTTTTTTTAGAAGCCTGGACTCTTGTGAGATGTAAGGCAGACATCAGCACTGACAGTCACCACAAAACTGCCTCCTTTTAACCCATTTCACAGGTGACTCACATTTATAAAGTAAGCAGCACCCCTTTAGTTTGCAACACAGAATATGGTTAAAACAACTAAACTAGTTGCTGGAAATAGTTTGCAGGAGTTTTGGTGCGTTGTTAGTCACCCATTGTTTTTCTTTCCCAGGTGCAGTTCCTCAGAGCCTGGGCTTTGCCTGAGAAGCTCTCAGCTATGGGTGTTCTGAGATTCCAGGTTTCCTCCAAAGTGGCATCCCAAATAGGGTGAGTGATGTCACTTTGCCAAAAGGGGAGATGTGTGGCCTCTCAGTGACCTTGGGATCCCCAGCTCTATTTTTGAACTGGTTGCTGAATTTGTCATGCTTATATCCATGCTTATTATGACATCAGAAGCAGTACCTCTTGGAAGCACTAACACTACTGCACATGTTTAAGTGCAACATCTAAATCAGTCAGTTCTTGTGTATTTTGAATAAGCTGAATCACTGATAATTTGACATCTGGCAAGACCTGGTACAATATGAACATGCTTCTTCATTTTTTCCTCACTGTAGTTTTGATTACTTGCCTCATGACTCTTTTGAGCTGGGGAGCCAAAAGTGGGCATTAAATTACAGGTTCGTCCTAACAAGTCCTGAGCAGATGTGGCCTGATCAATATGTTCATGCAGGTACTGGAATAAAAGGATAAAAAAATATAAAATTCACCTTCAGTATGCAGAATAATTTCTTTCCATACCAAAACAAGTTCAGAAACAGAGATTAACTCTCCTACTGCAAAGTTCTTATACAAAGATGAGGGAGGAAAAAAAAAAAAAAAAGAGCAGTGAGAAATTAGTTCAAATCATATAAGAAATCGCAATATTCAAAGCATAGTAAAATTCTGTAAAAAAAAAAATTTAATGGACATTCTGAGGAGAAAATTCTACCTATCTCTTCTTACATTCCTTCTGGTTGAATGATCAAGTTAGTGTACTAAAGTATTTATTTGTTTATCTATTTTAAATTTGCATTGCCTAAAGTAAAGGAGTTCCTGGAGGCAGAGTGAGGCCTGGATGTGTGCTAATGAGTTGGTGTTTGCAATTAATGCCATGAATGCTGAACTGTGTCTAAAGCAAATTTTTAGTGGACTAAAGGTGTTGCCAACCAAGATAAGAATGAAACCCTTATGATGACACTTGTCCATTCTCTCCTGAAGGCAAAGGGAATTCTGAGAATAGAAATTTAGAAGCAGAAGGAAGGGAGGACACAGGGAATGATTCAACAGGTGATGGAAATTCAACTGAGATTGCATATGTGCAACTTGATCAGGTTGGAAAAATAATTAGTTGAGCTGGGAGCAAAATGAACCTCTAGTGGAAGAAGTTGGCTTAGTCAGGAGATAGAAATCTGATGCTGGAGAGAGTCTGAAGCTGAGCCTGATCAATCTGATTTGAGTTTTTCAAAATACAAATCCCTTCTGCTCAGCAGGACATCTCCTAGTGAACAGAATATACAATAGCTTTTTAACTCCACTTGAATTGGTCTTCAAAGTGAGAGTTTGTCTTAGGCAGTATCTGAACTCTTGAGAGTGAGATTCCGCAAACCAAGCAGAAGGATTTCCTGCAATTCAATATTCAGCAGCTGTCAAAGCTTTTCAGTTCCTCATGTAGAAGAGGCAGTCGTGGAGAACAGTCAGGGGAAAAAGGGTTTCAGAAACAGTTACTGACTTGCAGGTGTAAACTTCCACAGGAGATGGAGGTTCAGGGGAACTGGCAGGGAGGGCTCAGGAGAGACAAGGGGAAGCTGCTCAGAAGATCATGTTTCAGCACTGGCAGGACTGTCAGTGTGTCTATTAAAGATGGCAAGAATGGAAAATTAAATACTAGATTAATATATCTGAAATATAAAGCTGGAAATCAACTGGATCCGATGAAAAGCTGGAGAATGATCAGGCTGAGGCATCTACAACCACAGCAGGGATGGATGGGTGTGGAAGTGTTATATCTACAGATGCCTCCCAACTACAAAACAAACACTTCAGCTTCCAGGCATTGGGAATCTGGGGTAGAGCTTCAGCTAGCTGCCAGACGTGTCTGAGAATTCTGGGAGATGCATGTGAAGCTCCCTGTCAAAAGCTTTGAAACATTAGTATGAAACCGCAGTATGATTCTGCCTTAACATCTTCCTTCCTCTTTACTACTTATTTAACAAGTTTTCCATGTACAATGGTGCCTTTATACAAAGTTTCAACTCTTTTGCAGCCAGTGTTACTGACTTAATATAAAGCTGCTCTTTGAAAGAAGTTACTTTCCCTTTCGGCACTTCTAAATACTTCTGTTTCTACTTCATGCTCTTTTCCCCCACAAAATCTGAGTTACAAAACTACTTCCTTCAGTCCCCACTGGAGGCTTATTTGTATTGGCTTTGATGTGAGTAGTTTAGCTGCTTGGTTTAATTTTAACCTTTCAGGGGGAAGGGTTTATTCAAAATTAATTACACAGCATGAAATCTTAAAAGGCACAGTGAGAAGCTCATGGAAAAAAATGCATAACAGATCTGGTTGGGGAAAAATGTTACAGAACTGATGTTCTCCTTACTTAAAAAAGGAAAGTACAGGTGGTATCTTTGTCAGTCTCCCCAATGGAAATAATAGGCAAGATTTTTAAAACTGATAAACTGCTGCAGCTAAAGAAACTGAACTCTGACAGTCACACAAAAATTAAAAAGACCAAAATAGTCTTAAATAGGAGCTGGATGTTTCCTAAAAATATTAACATTAACATCAGGTGGCTTCCCAAGAAGTAATTACAGGTGATACAGACTAGAGGAGATAAAACCTCTGGGGCAGCTACAGTGTCTGAGCAAATTAGGAAGCCCAGCTGTAATGTTCACAAATACGAGATGGATAGGTAAAGCCACTGGCCAGCTGGCTGCCGCTGATCAGAAGTGTCCCAAGCAGCAAGGAAGTACAAAACAACTCAACTGCTTTGGCTCATACCGACACAGAGAAACTGCAGCAGCAAGGAACGTGCAAAAGGAAATTAAAAGCTGTCAAGAATCCTTGAAATGGAGACACGGATCCATCCAGTATTTCAAATTTTCTTTTACTTTGGATACAGATGTCAGTGTTTATAGACCCCAAAATTACTGCCATAAAAAAGAGTAGAAGGACATTACTATAAAAGTCTTAAATTTTCTAGGGGCACAGCATCAGTCAAGACTGAAGACTGCTTTTGCTTTGGGAACAATTAAACTACAATACACCTCAAACATAAAGAGTTGGAGTGAGGATAGGAAAGATGGAAGCAATTGCTTTACCTCAGAATAGCTAAAAAAGGCAAATATTAGCTGTAGAGGAAAATGTCTTATTTCAGCATATAAGCAAAAGCCTTCTTTGAAGTTATAATCCCTGCCTTGCTACCAGCCAGATGTTCTCCATAAAGGAAAATTTACCAACTCTTCAAGTACCACAGGTATATGAGAAGCCACTAATTTTATACTGGCTGATTAATTCAAAATCATTCCACAAAATTGCTGTAATTTAACTCATCAGTACTCTAAAATAGCTGGGATGAGTAGGGCTACCATTGCCAGATGAAACCCAGGAAGAAGGATGGAGACACTGAGTTTCTGTGCTTGCAAAACCCAACTCCAACCCACCAGGTGGTGGCAGGAGAAGCTTCTGGGGTTGGTCACCATGTACAGTATTTTACTCTCCCTTATACAGTGCAGAGCAACAGGTGACGAAGTTTTAGGTTTCACTGGAGGCTTTTTTGGAGAGAAACCACATTGGGCCTGAATATAACAATGAAAAACAGCACAATGTCTCTATGGGTCACAAGAACACATGGAAGAAAGTACAATTTATTGAAATGCACAATAGCATGTCAGTTTTTCCCGGGAAGGCTGCAAGGATATGTAAAATGCAAACAATAAGGACAGTATAATTAATTTACTTAATAGACATCATAAAGCCACACAAGACAGGCAACCCAGAAAGGCTGATTTAGTGCAAGGAGGGAGATTTGACAGCCTGTGCAGGAAGGAGGAGTCTCTCAAATTGTGTTGGGTTTTATTTTGTGAAAAGCTGTGCATGAGGAGGCTCTCAGATGTGGCTGAATCAAAGTATTTGGAAATCTGTCTGTGAAGAGATGCCCCTTTGGCCCGAGTGCACAAGGAAAAACCTGTGGAGTGGGCTACTGGCTCAAGGCCTGCCTTCCTGGTCCCTGTAGTGTTTTGAGATGCAGGTGAGATGTCATCATTGCTGTGTCTTTCAGTGGGACACGTGTCTGCTCTACCCACCCTGCAGGGTTTGGGGCTGCTGGTGACAGGAAGCTCAAACCCCTCTGGACTCACACCACCTCATTTTACACCCCTAAAAACCCCAAATACTCGTGCAGCTGCAAGGATTGCTCAGTGTTACCTTGCCAGTAACACACAAGGCGCATCCTCATTGACTTAAACTCGTGCTCCAACCGTATAAATATTTGTTCATCTAGAGTCCCTTCAGCGCTGTGTTACAGCTTTACCTGTGATTCTCATTAGGCAGCACTGCAGTTTGCATCTGCAGCAACATCTGAACCCTTCATTTTCCTGGAACATCTGTTTTCAGCTGGAGAGGAGGGCAAGAGAAGAATACTTACTGACATTACTATGCAACTAAAACACAATTCTGGCTCTGAATGTCAGAGAAATGAGAGTCCTCTACCAGCCCATGGCCTCTGGACCATGGGGCATGGGCTTTATCACATACAGCAGTCAGCTACAAATTAATAGAGAAAATAATACTTTTTGTCCTGTGGACCACATTAGCCACAGAATTACACCATTATTTCTTTGACTTCTTTTCTGGTTCAGTTCCAGTTCAGCTCTGCCTCAGCCAAGCTGAATATGAATTTCAGCTGAACCAGAATCTCTGCTAGTTCAATGTTCTTTTCTTGTTGTGATACGCAAATTAACTAGGAACCAGAATGCAATTAAGATTGATGAGTGCAAGGATTGTTTTTTTACTCTCACGGTTCTATCTGTTCCAGCTTCTAAGTCTTCCTGTCTATAGCAGCAAGAATGAGGGATGAGCAGAACGTGTATCCTATGTCAGCAAGTTACAACATCAGAAAGAGAGCAAACAACCCTTGCGAGCGCCTCCTACAAATTTAGGAAATGGATATTACCCATACCAGAGGCTTGTGTAGAGACAAACAAGCGTAGACACAATCAACTTTGGGTGTTTTAAAGCCAAAACGCTACAATCTGACTGAAATTCTGTGACTCAAATCTTCCTCTACCAAGGACAGGATTAGTTTTGAAAATCTAACATGAGCTAAACCCCAATTTCAATTTACAAAAAGTGAATTTAGTTTTTCAACCACCATCCTGTTATACCAATAAAACTGGGAACAAATTATCAATTACTAAAACACATAATGAAGTATCTTCTGAACAGGAAGAGGTCAACTTATGTATTCCCAAGGGTCCTTATACACCTTTACAGCACCAGACTATATATGATTTGAACACTGTATTTCTAAATGAAATACTTTCGGAGTTCTCACATTTTATATGGCTGTTTTTCTGCAGGAGAAAATGAACTGCAATGCTGATTTCCTCTCAGCTCTCACAGTTTTCCATACACACACACACACACACACACACACATACACACACACACACACACACACACACACCTGTACATATATACACAGCGTTAGTGTTAGTTCTTGGAATGTTAATGCAATGCTTAAGTCGTAACACCCTATTTTAGTGAATTTGACCACCAAGTCTACATTGGGAATCTCTTCCCTGTAACTTTTCTTGGCATTTAACACTACTTGTAAAGTTAGTGAATAAATTCTGACAAAATCCTGTGGTGCAAAGGTAGGTGTTGTTACTACTGCTATTAATGTACTCTTTGGAAACAAGGCAAAAGGAATTCACTTCAGTCTACCTGTACTACAGTAGTTACAGCACAAAGAGGTTTGGGCCCACATTCTCCCCCTCTCTCCCACCCTTTGGACCTTGAAACCTTTCTGCATGTAGTAATGTAGCAAATGTTGTGATTCTGTACTGTTGTCTGACTTCTGGGTCACCTGTGCCTGGACACAGCCAGCACGTGGCTGAATAAGAACCAGGCAGCCAACAGTGCCACAGTGTTCCCGGTGTAAATCCTCACACAGAACATCGCTGCTCCTTGGGGAGGATGGCAGAGTATTTTGGACTCGGGTAAACTACAACCACGAACTTTGCGTGTGCCAACTAAAACAGCACAAAAATATAAAATTCCCCCCACGCCCAGCAGTGGTGAGGCTTTTACCAGAGCGAGTGCAGCCATCCGACTATAAATAGCAACTTCCCTAAAATTAGATGGAGCTGGCAGGCTCTGGGCCATGAATGGGAGCACTGTTAATATGCTCATCAGGTACTGGAAGGGCTCCAAATCTGACAAGGCCTGCTACAGCACAGACGTTCTGTGCCTGGAAAAATGAGCAGGAACGGCTGAATGAATGGGGCCAGGGATGTTTTCCTAACTGGATAATAATGTCACAGACTGCCTGACGATGCTGGTTACATTTAAAGGAGTACTGCAAGTAGGGGTATTTCTCCATAATTCTTACTGCTTTGCTTATGCTAACAGAAAATGCTGTTAAATCTAGTGAATAAAGAAAGGTGGGAAATCATTTAGGGGGAAATTAATACCAAGATGCTCAGTAAAGTTAAACCAAGCTGGGTTAGAGTATGAATTTCAGTATGTAGCTGCTTTTGGCTGTTTTCAATCAGAAATGGCATGGGCTTCTCTGTACTCCTCCATAGTGATTTTCTGAATAGTGAATAAAAAAATGAGTTGATGGTACACCAGGCACTTGGTACTAATTGGTTGTTCCTCTGCAATGGAAACATCAAAAATGCTGTTTGGCTTTCTGCAGTTCAAAACAGACCCCATAGCATAGAAGGTGCCATTGTGGTCCCAAAATGGCAGAAAAACTTCAACTGCACAGATGATGTATGCTGACCTTTTCTCCAGCACAGCACCATTGAAATCAAATCACTTCTGCACCTGCCATCAATCAGCCCACACTTCCATATATAGCCTTTTTCTCCCCCTAAAAAAATTAAGTTACCTCATACAAAGGCACCTTGAGGGCACGTTGCATTTCCACAAGGGAAGTCAGAGCACAGCAGCTGATGAATTGTGAATTTACACCGAGCTTATTGTACAGTGTCTCTCCCATGTTGATAAACCATTAGTTCACTTCAGTTTAATTCATTTTGAGCATGAATTAAGGTAATTATGGCCAGCTGACTCCTATATGAGTGTCCATAGAGAAATTATATATGCTCGAGTTATATTCACTTTAAATTCACATCTTTTTTTGTTAATGCACATTGACATCTGTGCAGGACAAGCCATTGGGTGTCTTGGGCTTGTGCCAGAGCACCTTGAAGGTAAGGAAGGAGATTTTGAACTAGTCTCAACAGAAAGCAGAAAAATCTGCTTCTCAGAGGCTACTAGATGAAAAATATAGCAATTTTTTTTTATTTAATAGAAAACGTATAAATGGCTCAAACGTTTATTTTTTTATATAACTATGATAATTTAATGGGTTTTTTATGAGAAACATTAAAATTAAACAGCATAGCATTGTTTCTATGTCCTTCTCAAGTCAGCACTTGTTGGCCATAAGGAAACCCCAAATTTACCCCACCATGCCCCAATTAATGTGCTCATTTAAATGGGCTAAAGTATTAGCACAGGGGCTTTTTGTATTGTTTTGTTTTGGTTTTTTCTGAAATCATCTCTTCATATGGCTGTATTGATTTGTTTATAATATACAGAATTCTTTGAGTTCATTTTCACTCTGGCTTCAGGAAATAAGCATGAGTTACTCTAACTCCAACTGCAAAATAATGATGCCATTGCTCCAGTCCTCCTGCAGCTTTGCCACTGTCACATTAACAGACTGTAATGGTGGTCTGAAGGCCTCACACAGCTGTAAAAAAAGTAGGTTTAACCACAGCTTCCAGACAATGGTTTTTTGCTTAGGAGAAATTTTGTGTAAACCAGTGCTTTGAAATTTAATCCTACATGGGTTAAAAACAATACTGTTTTTTCTCCATGAGGGGATTTAATATTTGGGTTAACCATTTGATTAGCAAGGTTATGACCTTTGTTTATGGAATGACTGCTGTATTTTTAGCCCAATGGGAAGGAAAGCTTTGATGTCCAGAATTCTGATAGTGAAGTATGTATTTTCACTGGGGAAATGCACTGTGTCAGTGAGGAGCAGGAATGAAGTCTAATGAGGACTCAAATGGGCTTCTTGAATAATTGTGTGTGCATGGGGGGGAAAAAACAATCAAAGTGATAAACTTACCAAAAGCTTTCTATATGAAGATATAAAACCTGTTAGGATATTGCTGTAATTCTTTTGGAAGACTGCACACATTTCTTAAACATAGCAATAAATGGGAAGAAAACTTTCATAAAGAGAAATACCCTGGATCCTGAACTGAAATTTTAGTAGAAAAGATAATTAAACAAAAACTGTCAAAGCAGCTAATGAAAGTTCAGGCTCCACAGTTCCAGTTAACTCCATAATTCCTTTTTCCCTCAAATTTCCAGCTCTCTCCCTTTCCACCAAGCCCGGACAGCTGCCACTAGAGGTCAGGTGTTTATCGCTCTCCTCTCTGCCGTCGATCACCTCTCGTCCTGCTTGCTTAGAAACGAACCTGCCTGAAGACAAATCAGAAATCAGAGCAAGGATGAACTGCGAATTTACAGCACATTTATGTGCTCTTCACAAATCAGAACATTTAAAATCTAGTTATGATTTCGTGTGAGAAATCTGCAGTACAAAGATGGAATTTCCCAATAGGCAAAGAAAACATTGATTCAGGTGCTGCAGCAAAACAAATAGAGAAAGCTATCAGTGATGGTGATGAAAATAATGGTTAGGTACAGTGCATGTAGGTTTTGAATGGTATAGGGCAGGTTTATACTGTAATTTATACTAGTAATGATTATTCTCCTCACTCAATTAGTGTTCGCCTGACCAATTATTTGGTCTCTGCAAAAGTGAGTGCCAGCTGGAGAGGCAGCATGTGCATGGGGGCAAATCAGCTACTTTGCCCCAAAAAGAAGGATGCTTGAGGATGGTCAGTCTAGAGCTGAAAATAAAGGACACGGAGCTAAAGGAACTGGGGGAGAGGATCGTGGCCGGCTGAAGTTCCCATCACACAAAATGCTTGGGAAATCAGGTTTTGCTTGTTTCCTGGCACACATGCAATGTCTGTATGGCTAGGAATAGTTCTATTAATTTTTCCAACTTGCTCTCAAGCTCTTTAGTAACCACACAGTCAATATTGCTGCCTTATGTAAAAATACAAATGTAAAATTTTATTGGGTTGGATCTTTCCCAGTGAATGGAGTGAATAGTCATACAAACTAAACACAAGTAGAGCAATCATTCCAGGTCCAAATGTAGGCCCATTTCATCAATATTTATATATTTTATGGAGAATCATGATGATTTTCTGAGCAAGAGCCTAAGAAACAAGAGCCTAAGAAAAAACAAGAACTTAATTGCTTAAAATGAGGTGTTATTTAAATTAACTAAGCCAGCACAGGGTGGTGACATCAGAGAAGCCACTTAAGCTATTGCCTCCCAACTCCACATCTCCACAGGGAGACACATTAAATAAGTTTATAGGGATGGATCCAAAGGCCAAAGGCATGTGCAAGGATATTTAGCAAGCAGCAGTTACAGTCTCCTGAAAACATAGGTCCAGAAACTCCAGCTCATTCATGGTGCTTCTGAAAGGCCCAAATCCAGCTCAGCACAAGGAATGAAATTTCCCCCTAATCCTTCTCTTTCACAAAGGTGTTCCCATGACACGCCCCTGTTCCAGATCCAAGCAAGACCAGGTATTTTACTTTCTGTAGAAGAGATAAAAAATCATCTGCTATCCTTCCTTTCTTAAATAAAAACACTCAGTCCTCTGTTAGAAACCATTCAGTAGGAAAGAAAGAGCTCTAGGCTATGTGGATGCTGCCCTGAGCAGCCCCAAGTATCACTGCCATTCCAGAACTTTAAACTTCTGGTTTTGTAAACTTTTCACTGGAGACATCTCCACAGAAAAACCTGGAAAGTGTCCAACTTCACTTTACAAGGTATTTCACCTGACATGCAGATTGTCTTGTTTAAACCGCACTGAGATGATCTTCAAAGCCTGTTCCTTCCTTCACTGCCTCTTTAAGATTTCTGTGATGGTAACAACAATCATTAAATATGTCCTAGAGCACAGTCTTTTAGTTGTTGGCATCAGTATGTTTTCAAAATATTTTCCAGGTGCGTTTGAAATAACTAATTTGAATGTGTTATTTAATCTGTACCTCCATGCCATGGTACCTTCAGTGCAATAGACTTAGAACCATGACAGGGTGGTATAAAATTTCATCACTGAAAAACTCAAAGCATGTAAATTCCAAATTTTCTGAGAGATTTAACTATATCAACAACTGGAAAACCAAAATAATCTAAGAGTAAAAAGCTTGAAGTACCAGTCATACACATTAGGAATAAGGAAGAAGTATGTTTACTTCGGTTTGAAAGGGTGGGCTTTGGGGTTTTTTGGTAGCAGAAGTAAGTCTTTTTATCTTTGTTCAAAGGGTGAGTGGCTACTGATCTAACCAGCAATATGGAAAAGGGTACAAATCGTTTTGTCTCAGGTGTTTTCTGTTCTCTCCACCTTGTTTTTACACAGTGCAATCACTGGTATAGAAGTCCACAGTTACTCAATGTCCATTTACTCCAGGCAAATATTTTTGTTATGATAAAAACATTATTTTAGAGGATGGCACAATGGTTGTGTTACTATTTTAAACCAGCTGCTAGCAATATGAAACTACTCCCAGAGTACTTTAAACTGCTACTCTATGGTTTGCTAAAACTGGATTTAGGTTTCTTTAGTGGCTTTGGTGGCTACGTTGCTCAGATCCTGTTGTGCCTTGTGTTTTGTCTGCTTAGAAGAGGGACTACAGCTTTTCTTTTCAACCTGAGGGAACAACAAATATTCAATTTTTAGGCTTAAATAATTTCCCGAGAGGTATTCTTTGCTATTTGTAGAGACAAAGTTTTACAAGGATTTTTTTAAAAATCATTTATGGGAATTACCTATTTGTGTTCTTGTAATTCCATAAGACAAATGCAAAGAGAAATATTTTTAAACGAGAGAGGACTGGTTCTAGCAAGCAAATGTGAAAGTAAATTCAATAAGTAGGCATTCATCCTCATTTTACAGAGAAGTCATCTATGTATCTTGAATGTTAAAAGGTCAATCTAAAAGATCACCTGTTGTATCTAACTTCCACTAATTTGAGGGCAAAAGATGGTTACAGCTTTTTTCTGCACAGCTGAATTCTTACCAAATTTGATAGCTCTACAAGGCCTGCACAGTTCTGGGTGGAGCCCTGCGAGGTTTCTGAGCCTGCTGACAAATAGGAAGAATACCTTCGTTAACACTGAGTGACTGCACTCTGTAAAGCTAAGCCACTGCTGGTGGTTATGAGTCCTTTCTTTTCTGAAAAACAGTGCTTTTTTAATCCATTTAATGCTGGAAGAATTAGCATGCAGCAAGGTGTTCTCTGCTGCTGCCTTCATCCCTCTGTAAGTTCTGGCCCAGGTGTTTGGAGGCAGATCAGTCAAAGGTGAATATACACAAGGAATACGTGCATCCATCTACCCCTGACAAAGGGATAAATGTGACTGGATTGCGTGGTGTGCTGAACTGACCTCCAGGGACCAAGAAATAACGCTATAGCAGCAATCTTGCTATGTTGACCACTTCTACTTTTTGGGGGGATACAAGAGGAAAGCAAGAATGCAATTTTGCTGTTCATTAGGGTTTTAAAAAATAACTTTCTGGCTGTGCCACTCTTCTACACCAGTGACTCTGGCAAGGCAAAAATAACCACATTATTCTCTCACAGCATCCCTCAAAAATAGGTAAAATCTGCTCACAAGTTGTGGGGTAGACAGGATGCAGGGTATTGATAGAGACAAGAGAGAGTGTGGAAATGTCAATAGCCATCCTGCCTCCCAGCTCCACTCAGAGTTCTTCACTGTCAAAAAAGTACAATTTGAAGGCCTCCGTTTCTCTCCTCCTCAATGTCTCTGCATCTGGCACATCTCAGCAGTCCATTATTTTCCTTTTTTTAATACCAGCTTCCCACTCCTGACCCTCAGTCTGAGCACCACCCATGAAAACTGATGAAGGTGCCAAGTCCAGAACACCATTTACAGAATTGAGATGCCACATCAGACTTTCACTGTGACCTTTATTGTGACCCATGTGTCCTCAGGCTCTCCCTGGGAGTTTGCTGCTGCTGCAGCACAGGCCCTTCTGGGAGGAGCTGCCCCTTTTTTGGCTGCAGACCGCTTTGCTCTCTGTGAGGAGCAAAAATAACAGCGGTAGGTTCCAGTATGCACGGCATGAAGGATGTGGCTGCCAAGAACAAAAGCTTGATCCTCGTGTTCCTCAAAAAGAACGGCTCAGTATACTTAGCACATTGCTCCAAGTGATTAATTTAGGGAATAAAGGTGTTGTTTGTTTTTTTCCTGAGGCTCATGAATATTTTTTAAAAGTACGATTTTATTCTCTTGGAGCAGCAAAGCCTTAGAATTGAATAACTTAATTTCTACTAGTCCTATCATGACTTGTGATGAGGAATGGAAAAACAATATAAAATAGTAGCCTACTGTATCAATCATATTTGTTCAATAATCTTTTTGATATCCAGGAGCTTATCAGAAACCTTGTATCAGGTACAGACTGCACTGGGTACAACCTGCTGTTCTGGCTGGAGCAGTGTCCAGATCAGCTATCCAAATTCAGAAAACTGCACATATTGCAGGAAGCATTAGGTATTTTCATACCTTTGTATTATCAACCTTTTTTTTTAATGTAGGGTTTGTTCCTTCACTACAAAGTAACTCTACCTAGACGCTATTTAGTGAAGAGCTTTGCTGGATTCAGGCCCACTGGAAACTATCTATCTCTGTTTACAGAAGAGAAAAGCAGGGCCACCAGATTAGCAACCAAATCTAAAACTGACTTCAAAGTACATTCTCCGATAGCACAATACACCTCTTTCAAATTTATGGACATGAGTGGATATCTGAGAAAAACATGAAATCATTGTTTATCCAAAGACAGCCTGACTTTCACAAACCATGGGTACAAATAAAATTGCATACGTTCCAGAAGCAAATGCTGTAGCCAGGTCTCAAAGGTAATTCAAATCTGACTAGATTAATTTAACATCTGTTAGTTGTATTTCTAAATCAAAGCATCGTTAGTGTAATATACATACCAGCTGTAAAATTTTTATTTCTGGAGTGAAAAACTAGCATAAGAGCTAGAGACAGAAAAAACAACAACAAAAAAAAAGGTTGGTTGTTCCACTTGGGATCTCCAAGGATTTACAGAGTTTAGGGAGAAAAAAATGAGCATTGTATTTTATTTCTAATAAGAGATTCACTGGGTCTGGATTCAGTACATTTTGATACCAGTATTCCACTCTGATTTTTTGAATGTCTAGTGTGCCTGTATTTCTGTAATAAATAATATTTTTCTGCATATAGCTCATGGGATTGATAGTGGGGTAATGACTGACTTGAGTCTTTTCTCTAAGAGCAAATGAAAGTTGCTAAAATGTCTTAGGATCTTTAGCTATGTATAGGCAAACAGCACTTTATAAAATTTAGAAAAATTGTAAGATTTAACCCCAAATAACTGAATAGTCAGGTAAACAGGAGCAAGAATTTAGTATAGTTATATTAAAAGTAGTCAATGAAGAGTTGTCCAGTTGGTAAAACATAGTTTGCAAAAGAAACAGGGCTTGAAGGACTGATACAAAGAGAGCAGGCAAGGACAGTGTATGCTTGCAAAGAGGGACATTGATTCCATCAAGGGGTTTGAAGATGGGGGAAGGAAAAGTGAAATAAAACTAATACTGGTGCAATGGGAAATCAAACAACCCACCACTCTCTGGATTTCAACCACTCTTTGATCTGTTTTTTAATATCCAAAGAAAGTGGATATGACCTTTACCACCTTCTTCCAGGGTGTGGTTTAATAAACAAGTGAACTGATGTAACACCTTACAGCTGCAAGGGGGAAGGTCTCTTTTCCTTCTGCCCTCTCCTGGTGTCTTCTCCTCACCATTGTGCGTGCTCCAGTGTCCTGTGGCTCCCAGCTGAGGCAATGCAAGTCCCTAACCTACAGACATCTAGCCAGTCTTTTGGGGGGGTTGAAAAATGCCAAGGATACTAAAGCTCAAAGAAAGTAAATGGTGGAGCCTGTGCTGAAAGAAGGGGTAGGAGGAGAGAATATGGTTTTCCATTTTCAGCAGTGCAATATCAATATTACCCCAAAAGATTCCTCTGCTGCCAGAACATGACGAAGTGCAGTTGTGTGGCACCTGGCTTTGAGGATTTCTTCCTGACTCAGTTTCCAGTCTGGCCTATGGCATTGCCCTTTATAAGAAAATAAAAGACACTTTTTCACTTCGTGCTGTAATTAGAATTTTACTGGGTCAAAAAAAAAAAAAGGGGAGGGTTTGTTTTTACTTACAGCTCGTGCTGAAGCACAGTCATAGTTAATAGCTAATCTAACTGTAAAATCTGAGTGGAGTACAGCTCCTGTAATTGCACTGCCGAGTAATTAGGTGATGTCAGCACACACACCCTCGGTCTGTCTAACCTCACTTACCCTGTGATAGCATAACAGTGCCGTGCCTTCCCCGCTTGCAGTGCCACAGGGACCGCGCTCTGTGCGGGGCATCTGAGGCTTTCCGTGCATGTTGGTGACATATGGGACAGTGACGGGGCACTTCACCTTCTGCACGGCTCCAAAGGGCAAACTCCCAGAATGTAAACATCAATGAGATGTACAGGGCAGGTATATTGACAAGATCTTTTTTCTTTCCAGATTAAATAGAAATTAATTGGAGGTATACTGAGATATCAGAAACATTTGAAAATCCTGGCCTGGACATAAAACAAACATTTGTAATGATGAAGTCCAGGATAAAACAGCAAATATTTTGTGTTCTCTAACAAATATTTGCCGAGTTGCACACAGGTGAATTAGGTAATCAGAGCAACTGCTGTCAGGTAGCAACTCAAAATGGGTGCAAAACTCTATGATATAGCTCTAATTAACCATTCTTGTATGATGCTTCTTGTTCTCGGAAGCTCCCAGAATGGCATCAGTGATGTGCTTGTCCTATTGTCAGCATTTCCCAGTGGCTTGGGAATTTTTGGGGACTACAGCTACAGCTATAGAAAGGGCAAAGCCAGACAACCAGTATGTGTGCACCCTGAGAGGCAGGCAGCTGGCAAGAGACCAGCTTTGATGTATTTGCTGCTCTACATTCAAACCTCATGGATTTTGTCTGCCAGTTTCTAGAGCCAAATGTACCTCAAGACATAAACAGGAGGTAAAAAGGGAAAGGAAGAGAATTATATTAAGATATGCAAAAGATAGTAACAATTTTATTTTTTTTAATGGGGGAAGACTCATGAAATAATTCAGTTAAAAACTAAACATCTGATAACACTAGTACACAGAAAAGCAGACTTACAGGCTGCTCCTTAGAGAAGTTCTTGTTCTTGCCTCTTTTAAACCATATATCCAGATTTTGCTTCTGGCTCTTGTTGCTTTTGGAGTGAATGAAATGATGTGAGAAAAGACAGTTTCTTCACATTTTTGGGTTTTTTTAACTGAAAAGACATTAGCTCAGGGATTATTAGGAGAAAAAAACTGTTTGGAAAATATGCTGAATGTTGCAAATGTATAGCTTAGAAAACACGATGAATTTTCATTTAGTTCTGAACACAATTTCTATTTCTTGCAGGTTCAGCATCAAATAATTTCCACAAGGTCATGAGGTTTTCAGAAGCAAATGGGGCATTTCAGGCTTGGTTTCACTAGAGAGAGATAGGTCTTGCTACACAAGGATCTGTCATGTGCAATTTTGTTTACTTGGGACTGTTTGCTAACCTCCAGCTTCAATGAGTCACAGTATTTTTACTACCATGCTGTCCATTCCATAGGCTTTAACACACTCCTCCACTTAATTATTAACAAAGTCCAAAGGTATCCACCCCTCTCCCACACAGATCTTCCAGCTAAACACAGCTTTGAAACCTCTTCTTATTTAAAATTATTCTTTACGGTTTGGATAAATACAGTGTTAGCAGTTGATGCTTTCGTGTTGCTGCAATGACGTCCTTCCCCACGAAGGCTCCTGCTGCTGCTTACATTCCTTGTGTCCAAACAAGCTGGATTTGCCCGCACTCCAACAGATATTCTCTGGCTTTGCTGCTCATGATCCAGCTGAAAATCACCTCCTTTCCCAGGGTTCCCTGTAGTCACTGAAATAAGCCCTTCTCTCTATTTCTTTATCCTTCTGGGTCTCCACAGGTTCCCTGCCAAAGTCACCTTTTCCATGTCCTTGGTCAGACTGGACCAGGGTTTTATGCCAGGCTGATTTTCAGGGTAGTGCAGATGGCAGGAATTCAGCCAGTGCTCCTCCCAGATGTGAGGCACATGCCATGAACTAGATAATGAAATTATTTTTATTTTCTGCTGCAATTTTCTATTATTTTTCAGTGGATCAAGTTCCCTGATCTGGTTCACAGCATAGCCCTGCAAAGAGCTGGAACTGGGAAGACTGAGGAGTGGTACAGCATGGCATGAGGACAAATAAGGTGATACTGGATGTTGGGATGTTTCTGAGGCCACAGGATCAGAAAATTGTGTCCTTTCTTTTGCTGGCCTGGGGTGAGACTCAATTTCTAACCAATAATGACTTTGTTAATCTGTCTTATAGCAATGTGTTTTCAAGTCTCACCTGACCTCCCTCTTCTATGTTTTTTAACATCTTGTTTACAAATTATTTTATCAAACACTTTAAACAATTTTAGAAGTACAATCTTGCTTTAAAAAACCCTGTATAGGACTTAGTAACAAGCAGCTCCTATTCACACAGCAAAGCTGGTCAGTGTGAAGAGCAGTGAGACGTACTTGAACAAGAACATGCACAAAGTTTAAATGAAAAACTGGCACCTACAAAGCGTCAGCCCTGTTATATGTGCTTCTGTTTTGAAGTCTGACTTGTAGATGTGCAATGATTGAGTAGAGAGCCCCAAAATGAGCTGCATGATTGTCCATCCCAAGGTAGCTGAGGCTAAGTGTATCAGTTGGGAGGGCTGGAAAAGGCTGGGTGTGTATTATAGTGGGTGTTAGTCACGGCCTGGAAACTGGGTAGGAAAACAATTTAAGCTGAATGGTTACTCAGCTAATTGCTTTGACTAAGTCTCACATTTACACACCCAAAGCACCCAAACTCAACGTTTTTACTTGACAGCATGATAGAATCACAGAATACTTGCCTTTCTTCTGGGTGAGATAAGTACAAGCAGTACAAAGGAAAGAAACTGCTTGTGTTAAGGATCCTGGAGAACTGTAAATTTGTGATTAGATGAGCTCTGGGAAATTCACTGGTATGGACACACAGCACCACTACTACCCAACAAATACCCTACCGTGCCACATGCTGCCAACTCCAGAAATATCAGCAACCTGTACTTTCCCTAAAATTGCCTCAGCTAAAACCAAACAAATCCAAATCTGCTTAGCTTTGAGCTCCCCTTCAGGAGCCACTGGACTTTGCACCAAAACAAGCACACATACATGATTAGCACTGCATCTCCTTGGGTGCTCTGGCAGCAGTACAGGTTGTACAACCACTGCATCTCCATGCTAAAGAGGTGTGCTTACATCTCTGGTGCATGGGGTACGCAGGGTATGGAGATGAACAGAAGCTGCAACTTCAGTTTTAATTTCTTCACTTGGACTGAATTATTTACAAAACAAAATTATTCAGGGCAAGCTGATATTTTCACAGCAGTTCTTTCTTGAAATCTGCATAAAATAGAAGGCCCAGAAACTGCTGCAACTTACATTACGGCTACAACTAAAGCTAGACAAGGATAGGTAAGCATTGATGCTGGGAGAATTGACCATTGACAACAAAGCTGATCAAGGCATGCAAGGGAATAAATACACACTGCAGAGGTGCATAGGAGGACACATTTTAAAGAAAACCAAGTAGAAATTGCTAATAATTGCATTAGGAAACAAAATCCACCAAACATTCTGTCTTGCTTCTTTGTTGTGCCGTGTCATGCTTGTGTGCAGGCTCTGCAGGGAAGGGGCAGGTTTCCTGCAGGATTAGTAAAGGACAGGAGAGAGTGCACCAGAAGTTACAGGAAAGAAGAGCTGGGAATTGGAAGCAGACGTCAAAGGGGGTACGGGCTTGACGTAAATAGAAAAGAGACTTGAGAGGGGACAGTGAAAGTTAGCTTTAGTGGAGAGAGGGGGAATGAAGGCCAAAAGATATGTTGCAATAGTCACTCATGAGTAAGATCTGAATCACAGTTAGCGAGGGACAACAGGGACAGATTTTAAGTATATCATCCAAGAAGAGAATCTCAGTGACACAGATAAAACACCAACTGGGAAACTGAGATTAGGGAAAAGGGGGAAACAAAGGCTTCACTGAGCCAACGAAACAAAAGCAGGAACGAGTAGGAAACCTGGATCAGAAAGAAACTCTTTGAAATGGGAGACATTCCAATAGTATTCAGTTCAAAGGACTGGAAATACAGGGATCAATAAATTAAAATTTATTAAGCAATTAAATTAAGAGTACATTTATGTCCAAGGATAATAGGAAAAAATCTGCCAAAAAGGGAGGAAACTTATTCCCTCATTCACACTATGGCAAGTACTATATTCATCAAAGAAAGGAGGGAGCAATCCATCCCAGTAAGAGAATAACAAAACTCCCAGTTCAAGATACCAAGCAGTAACTTGTTTTCTAAAAATGTATACATTTATTATATTAAGCTTAACTGATTTTTAGCAGTTCTCAGAGACCAAAAACAAAACCCACAAATAAAGCTGCTAAATCCTTCTGAATATGGTAATGCAGTGTCCAGCACTGTAAAAAGAAATGTATAGAAAAGGAAACTTGCAGTGGAGAAAGAAATTATTGAGATGAGAAGGTTGGGCAAATTTGTGAAAGAATAGCCACAGCTGTGTTTTAAGAGTAATTTCTTATTCCCATAAGATGTTTTCAAGTCAGTAATTTTTTCTCTACTTCCTCCCTGTCCTGCAGAAGGCTCCAGCATGGGCTCCCCCTCAGAATAAAGATTTGGGATGTCCTGCTTTACTACTGTAAGAATGGTGCTCGTTCACTGCTAATAGTTTTCTTTTAAAAACTTTTTTTTATTAAAACAAAGAAATAAAACACACTGGCTGTAATAATGATGAGGGATTAAACACTAAAAACAAATTTAATTCACCAGTTATCAACCTGACTAGCAATCACATAGTGAAAAACCCATAGCAACAATACAGCACCAGCATAAAGGGTAATGAGAGGAATTCTAAACATTTTGGCTTAAGAAGGGTTAATAAGTTTAAAGCACCATGATCTTACATGCAACTGTTCTGAAGTCTTTTTGACACAGGAAGAGATGTATGGACACCTGCAATGTTTGATCTTGATGCCCTGACAAGTAATGATGTGTTTCAGTAAGTGAAGAGTAATGAGGAAAGTAACTTTCAAACATGAAATTATCTGAATGACCAAGGCCATACCTTATATAGATGGGAAGGCATGGTAAACATCTCTAACAGAAATTATATGTAAGTAATAGCTTCATTGCTTATTTTGTTGGGAAATATAATCTCATCTTAGATTTTTTTTTTTAATTGAATGTCTAAATAGTTTTGTGGAACAGTAGGCTTGTATAAACCTGTAAGTTGCATCCTGCTTCCATCCAAAACGTGTCATAGTAAAATGAGTCTCATGTGACTTATCTAAATGTTTTCATTTATCACCTTTAGCCTTAGAGCTTTGTTCTAATCCAGGAGAGGGACATGCATCTAAAAACAACCAGACTTTAAATCCAGTCTGACCTAAAACCAACAGCAAAGCAAAGCAGCACAGATATTTCTGTACCCAGGCTGCTATGCTGAGAGACAGCCCAGGGTGGATACATCTCACTGGTCTCCTCTGCTTCCCCAGTTTCCTTGGCTGTTGTTTGGGTTTTTTAAAGGGATTTGATTTAATGAGAGAAAACCCTACTTTTAATAATAATTTGCATGCTGTGTTTATTAAATAAATCTGATTTCATCCTCTCCTGTTCATTATCACATGGGACTTTTGGCCTTGACATATTTTGACCAGACACAAAGGGGCAGGATCCAGCATGCACAAGTTACAGAGAAAAAGATTTAAATTACACTCTGATAGTTTTCTAGACTTCTTCTAGTGACCTCTGGTCATAAAACTTGTTGCTTTGTGATTGTCCAGCCTCTTCTATTCTTAAAATAAGAATGATTCAAAGATCGATTTAATTAATTTTCCATTAGTACATGTTAGTTCTGTAAGGCTTCAGTAGGCACTCAAAGAGAAACAGAACCCTATGTATGCTATTTCAGCTGATAAAGTGCTGCTATGATACTGGATCTCTGCAGCTCCCACTTCAAATAAATACCCAAATGGGAAGGCTCTCTGGCTCTATCGACTTTGTAGGGAAAGTATTTCATGATGACCCAGCAGAAACAAGGCCTATTGTCCATTAAAATCTCTATCATCGAATCAGCAAGAGAAACCACAGTGAATATTTGAGTGCAGGGTCAGCCCACTTCCTGCGTTCTACCCGTAGCTGGAGGAGGTGGCAAAGGCGCTGCCAATTTTTCCTGGTATCGTCTGTCCTCCCAGACTTCTGAATGAGCCTGTGCTGACTTGGAGCTGCTCATCTGCTCCCACAGAATTGTTTTGAGAGACTCCATAGCTGGCCTTTAAATAAATGAAAAGGCATTTCTCTTCTGCAAATGAAAATGCTTTGAGATAGAAATGCTGTGCATGGCTCTGCAGGCCTCTGACAAAGCCAGCTGGCTACTGGAAAGATGGAAAATCAACAACTGCACAAATCTGGCTGCTTCTTCCACAATTGTCGAGTTGTTAGGCAATTGTAATAAGGTTACTGCACATGAATAGAATATAACACTAGTTGAAGGTTATTCCAGCTAAAAACCTAGTAAATAATCTAACTTCTGATTTCTAAAAGCTTGCACATTTACATAGCTAATGGATTTTATGATATTTAGTATGTGATTAAGATTTGAACTGTGATAAAAATTTACACAATCCAGTCAGTAATCTACATTTTAAAAGCTCTTTCAGTACAAAAAGAATTACTACAGTCTCCTGTGCAAATATTTTAAGTGTGGAATACATTCTCCTCCTTTACCACTTTCTGCAACAGCAGTCATTTTCATGGACAAAATGTTTCCAAGTTCTTCAGAAGAATCACTTGCAGAACAGGGGTTAAGAGAGCTCTTCTCCATGCCTGGAGTAACACAACCCTCCTTGCTGCAGACCGAGGTCACTGGTGTGGGTTGAGGAGCCTGCAGCTCATAAACAGGAAACAACCCACAACTCATTTTGAATTCCAATAAATATTTTGTATTTTTACTGCCTTTGGGACAGCACTTGTGCATGAGTCAGGACAAGATGAGGTGTGGATAAAAAGCTGAGTCAGCCTGGCATGCCTCTCACTGGCAACAGCTATGAATCCCTCAAAATGTGCATATTCCCCAGGCAAAAGCCTGCATCCATTCCAACATCTTGCTCTAGAAAATTGTACTGCAGCACTTGCACTATGTCACCTCACCTGTGGGGAAATGTGTAAGTGTTAAAACTGGGAATTAACCTGCTAAATCTACTGATTCTTGTGGCATTAGGTGTTGGCCAGCTTAGGACAGACCTTGGAGCAGCTCTAGTGGTAGAGAAGTTGAACTGTGACCAGAACCAGTTTGAAACAGACTGAAAAGGCTTTAAATCAATATAGTTAGCTTCTGTTTTCCATGATCAATATTGCCTTTTGCTGGCTGGCCCAGAGCCATGCCTTTGGAGGCTTTTCAGCCTCTGCTATTACTGCTGTTTCTGCACTGAATGCCCTGATGTCCAGGACCATGTGCTAAACCCAAATTTATGGGAAATTTATGGAATTAAGTGTGATGCTCACTACAGTATGGACTAAACCCCCAAAACGGTGCTCTCTTCCCTTTCTAGGCCTCATTTAACTTCCCACTGGAAACATCTGAAGTGAGTCTTGTTTTATCATCCCAGTACTGTGCCATTGACTACTCAGCTCACTAAGTAAGTGGGGTTCCTGATTAAATTTTGGTTTTGTTTATTAAGATTGGTTGGCTGGGATTTTTTTCTTTCCCACATGGAACGTAAACGTGAAGGCAAACACTCAGATATATGACTTTGAGAAGCGTTACGTCGAACGCCGCATGGGCACAGCCACGGCCGCTCCTCGCCGGCCCTCAGGCAGGCGGCGCTCACCGTGCCCGCGGCAGCCGGGCCGCCCCTCCGGCCGCGGGGCTTTATGCACCCCTGACCGAACGTCCCGGGGCCTCAGGCCCGACCCCCTCAGCCCCATGTCCCGGTAAAAATGCGGGAGCACGGAGGCACCCGGGGCCTGGGAGTTGTGAAGGGACTGAGTGATGTGAGGGCTCTGGAGCGTCTGAGGGGAGTGAGGACAGTGAGGAGACTGAGGGCAGGGGAGAGATAATGTAGGCAGTGAGGGGTGGGAGGAGTGTGAAGGAGTGAGGGCGGTGAGCGGTCTCAGAACAGTGAAAGGACTGAGGGCAATGAGGGGTGTGAGGGAAGCGAGGGGTGTGAGGGAAGCGAGGGGTGCGAGGGGGCAGCCAGGAGTGTGAGGGTAGCGAGGAGTGTGAGGCCAGTGAGGAGGATGAGGGCAATGAGGAGGATGAGAGCAGTGAACGGAGTGAAGGCAACGAGGGGTGTGAAAGCAATGAGGGGTGTGAAGGCAATGAGGAGGGTGAAGGCAATGACAGATGTGACGGCAGCGAAGCGAGCGAATGCATTGAGGAGTGTGAGAGGTGTGAGGGCAGCGAGGGGTGTGAGAGGAGCGGGGCCGCCCCCGCCCCGCCAATGGCGCGCGGCCGCGGCGGGAGGTGTGTGCCGACCTCACTTCCGGGACCTGTCACCGGCCGCTCCCGCCCCGCTCCCGCTCCCGTTCGCTCCCGTTCCTTCCCCGTTCCCGCTCCTTCCCCGCCGGCAGCCGGGGACGCGGCTCGGCTCGGCCCGGCCCGGCCCGGCCCGGCCCGGCCGTGCGCAGCCCGCGGCAGTGATGCACGGTACTGCCTTAGGGGCGCCCCACGCCCGCGCGGTGCCCGTGTCCCGGCCGAGGCGCCGGCAGGAGGCGGGAGCGGCCGCCCGGGGTTGGGTGACGCCCCCGCCTCGCTAACGCGGCGGCGGCTTTGCTAATGACCTGTCCTTTCTTCTCCTCCCCTCCCTTGCTATTCGCTATTACTTATCTCTCCGGCCCCGCGGAGTGAAGCCCTCGGCGGAGCGGCGGCGGACAGCAGGAGGAGGTAGCCGGCCTGGGGGATGCTGTAGCGGCTCCCGCTGCTCGCTCGGCGCGGCGCCCGCCCCTGGCTTCGGGAACGGGGCCGAGGGGCTGCGACACGGGCAGAGCCGGCCCGCCGCCGGCGGGCGCAGGTAAAGAGCCACCCGGGCAGCCCCGGGGGAGAGGGATTTCAGGGCGCTGGGGGTGGGAACAGAGGAGGGGGTAGTGCCCTGTAACACGAGAGACTGTTTGCAACTGTCAAGTCTCCTAAACGGAACATCTGGGTTGCTCTTAACCTGGAATAAAATCGGGCACTAGGGAGAAAGTCTGTGCTGTTGGCTTGGCTCAGTCAGGCGGCTTGTGCTGTTCCCGGTCGGCTGGTCAAAGGAAGGTCCTCTGTCCTGGGAGCGAGGAGCAGGTCAGTGGGAGCGCCTCCAGGGCTTGCTTTTGTAGTTCTTGTTGTCCCTATGGGGCTGGATACTAGCTTTTCAAAAAGCATTCGAGAAGTAACAGTGGAAAGGAGTGCGAAAAGGTGTTGCCTTGTATCCATATTAAGATTGGCCCAGTCTCGCTCAATGACACGGGGAACTGTTCATAAGCTCTGTTCATAAGCTCTCTGATGGAAGTAGTATGAGCACAGGATTCATCACACAGGATTATCTGGAATAATAATGTTTGGCACTTTTGGCATTGGGTGTTTTAGTAGTACTGCACTAATAAAGGTGTTGCGTAAGTTCTGTTGTGAAGGAAAATCGTGGTCAAACTCCTTGTATTACAGAACATGCACAGACTTTCTCATTGGCATCTGGCACTGCTCACCTTTTAAAATTTGCTTTGCAGGCAGCGAAACGGTTCAGCTGTAAAAAGTGTTTCCTTTGTAAATCCTGAATCATTGACTTAGCATTGAGGCTGCTACCTGGTCCTGTGCTGGAAGTGAGGCAGTTGTGGTTCATGTGATGTGGTCACACGTCTGCTAAACCTAAACCAGTATCATAACCTTTGTTGACTGGCATGAGCTACCGAGGGGCCATCGGCTGGTAGTGACTTTCAGTGGCAACTTTGGGAATTTCAAGTAATACAATGTAGGGTGTTGGCAGGATGAGAGTGTGCAGACCTTTTCAGAGGTTTGTGGAACTCCACAGACACAATGCTCACTGTCTTTTCCCATGTTTGGAAGGAACTCTTAGCATGGTCCAGAGAAACATTCTTATCAAGCTGTTGGTGCCTTGTATTAACTTTCATCCTCTTCGGTCAGGTGCATAGGGAGTTTTGGCTGCTTATTGGAAACACCTTGTGGGTTTGTCACTTGCTTTTCAATAATTCTTTAGTGCCCTCATTTTCTGTTAATACTGTAGTCTTCATAAAGAGTATAATGAATTTTAAACCACGGAGAGAGGGTTACACTTCAGTTGTGATTTTGTGTTGTTATACTTTTAATATTTCATGTGCAAAGTGTTATAAAAATATAAGGGACAATAATGTCCTGCAGAATAGTAGGATATGTGGCCTAAGATACTAATCTTGTTCAAAAAAATGGATTATAATGGTCACTGTTGTCCCAAAGTGGGCAAGAAAACATAACTTTTCTTATTATTTTTTCAGAAGCCACTTGTACTTCAAAATTGCAAACAGCTAAATTTTTGTCTGTACTTTTCTATAGCTTTTCTGATGAGATCTGAGTTCTGCTTCTATTGCACATGTCGTATTTTTTCATGGGGGGAAAAGAAGAGAACACCATACTTGTCTTGGAAGATAAATTAAGTTGCATTCATCTTTATTAAATGTACAAGCATGTTTTCTTACATATTTTTTGAATTTAAACTGTTTTTCAAATCTACTTTTTCAAAATCTCTCTGAATCTTTAATTTGTTTGGTATTTTTCATCTATGTATGCTTTTTTGTATAAAGATCTTATAAAGTAAATAAAAACAAAATCTCTACCTTTGGGATGTAAATCCTCAAAATAAAGGTCGATTGCAAAGACATCTCATGGGGCAGTGTGTGCACCTTGGAAACCATAACTACTCTAAATGTGTCCACAGAAAGGCTTGGACATCTGTGAGAATGCTCTTTAGGAGTAAAAGTATTTTACTCTGTAACAGATAATTAAAATAGCACAGAGCTATCACTACAGTGCTCTCGGTTGAGTGGTTTTGAATTTTTTAGCATAAAGGAAAAAAGATCAGAATTATATTGGGATATATTAGTGATATTCCCTAGTTAGCTAGATGTCAGTGTGGTCCTGCTGTATATCCAGGGACATATTAAAAAGCTCAGTCATTTAAAAAATAATTTTTAGCCCAAGTGAAATGAAAGCTTTTTTTTTTTTTTTTTTTTTTTGGGAACATAAAAAAAATAAATATTTTTCTTAAGTTATACAAAGTTATACAAAATCAGTATAATAAGCCCTGGGAAATCTTGATTACTCTTTATTTTTATTTTTTTAGAATGTCAGAAGCTTTTTATTGATGAAGAACTGCTTGTTATCACCAATCTGCACATGAAATGGAATGGACAGAGTTTCTGGAAAACAACTTCTGTTTCAACCTTGCAGGATGCTGCATGAAAGGGTGAGTACGTACATGGACTGGGCGTAAATCTCTGTAAAGAGTAATTAATGTATAGTCAAATGACAAGGAAAGAAATCTGAGCATGTCGTGCCAATAAATAATTGATAAACAGAAAATAGTAGCACAATTAGGAGAACAAACTAAAATTTCCTTATGTTCTGATATCTACTGCTGTCTTAGGTGCTAGTCAGTAGAATTCTGAATTCTTAGAATTTTAGAAGTAGAATGCTCAGCATTTCAAAAGACCAGGTCTGTTAAATTAAATATTGAATGGCTTTTTATGAAGTAGAAGGCTGAATTTTTCATTGAAGTAAAAAGTCTGATAAGGTTAGGCTCTTAAATCATCACTATCCTCAAAATAAAACTAGAATCTCTCAAAGAGTGTGATATTTGACATGTTTTAAAGATACTCAAGTGATATGAGGAGACTGTTGTGTGACCAGATTGTATGTGGCATTGAGATGTTGCCAAATCTGACTCTACTTCCTCATACCACTTCTCATAGTTTCTGCTTATGAAACAATATTTATTTATAAGTGCATTGCATGTGTCTTTAAATATCTAAGAAGTGTAATTTCTGTGTCCAGTGAAGGACTTCTCGTGCACTCATGATTAATATAAATTATAAACCACAACTCATTGGCACTCTAATCCTGACTGAGGCTTGAGTTGTTACATAACTGATTTGGGTGCGTCTTTGCTAAGTCTTAAAATGTGTATGGTATTAAAATATTTTATACTTTGGAAAAATGCAACCTACCACAGAGGCACAGTTTGTTCTGTGGTGCTGTATTCATCTACATTTATTGTTTTAAGTTCAAGTTGTATTATGCCTGTGGAAACACTAAGAGTAGGAGAGATTGGCAAGCATTTGGCAGATAGTTTTTAAAAAATGTATAAACTGAGAAATTATTCACTAAATCTTTCCAAATAGTAAAAGAAACTTGTTTCAGAATGTGTCTGCCTTGAGGAACTCAGAGCAATGAGCTGAAGTTGTACTGAGTTGTACAGCTCTTTGACATGTGTTTCCAGGAAGATGAAATATATGTGAAAGCAAGTTAGTCCAATATTTTCATATTTCATATTTTTGTATCCCATTAGTTTGTTTTCATTTTGTTGAGAAGTACGTAGAAGGAAACCAGAGCTGCTGTTTGGTGTGCTGGTTGAGCCAATCCTTAGTCATTTGTGAGTGTATAACATCCTGGACGAGGATGAGGAGAGGACGTACTGTGGTGAATGGTTTAGAGTTTGATGTATTTTAAATGGAAAAATAATACCTCGATAATTTAATATTATTTACATTTAACAACAAAAAAAAATCATAAAAGAGGATCATTTGAAACTATTCTACAGCTTGTGATTAAGATTTGGAGGCCGGTCTTACTGTTTTGTCACGTATATTCATGCATCCAGCACTGTTGCACTGAGTAAATTCTATCAATATGGGCTTGTATTGCCATTCTTTTTCTTGTTTTGTTGCACAAATAAGCGCTACATGCCTGTTTTGTTCTTAAAATTATTTACGGGAAATGATTGATGTAGCAAATCACAGAACAAACCACTGAACATGAATGTTCAGAAGGTAAGAACATCTCCTGTCTTATTTGCAAAACTTTATTTGAAAGCGTAGACTTGAATCACTGGTGATGTTTGCTAACCTGCTGTTAGTGTTCAGGAAGAATGGTACAAAGTACCTGACACTGGAGTCATGGGGCAGGCTTCCATTAAACAAAACGAAACCAAACTCTCTTTCATCTTTATTCAACACATATGGAAAACTTTCCCTGGAGTAGTAAGGCTGAAGAATATACTGTGGAACTGATTGGATCTTCAGGGGAGGAGGAGGAGGGAGAAGGAGCGTGTTGTGACAGGAGACTGCTTTGGAGACTCTTGTTTATTAGTGCCTGGTGACATTTTGTCCAACAGGGCAGAGGAATCTTCCAGTACAGCTGTCAATTAATTCATACACTCTGATGTTAAAATACACTTAATTGCAGCCCACAGGTCATAGTATTGTTGGCTTGTTGGCAGTTTTCAGTGGAAGATTACAGAAAGAAAAAAAAAATATATATATATATATATAAAACACAAGTGAAGTTTATATATTCTTGCCCACCTCAGGATAAAGGGCATGCTGTGTGCAGTTAATCAGGCCAGTGTGATCAAATCAGGTAGCAGCTTTAGCACCTAGGTAAGTAAGAGACAAGCTTTAGATCCTAGATAAAAAAGAGACAGGCAGCACAGGGTTAGTGCCTCTGAACAAAGCAGCAGCTATACCTGGCATTCTGTACTGGGGATGTACAGATGTAACTGTGCATAAACAGGCCAATATTTTCAAACAGCTGTTAGATTTTCAAGCTAAATATATGTTCTGGGCACCTCATTTTCAGCATACTGAGCTGCTGTTGTTCTAACCAAATTTACAAGGAGTTGCATTTTCTCAAGATTATAAATCCTATAATAAATCCTGTGGAAATGTAATAATGATTATCCCCTGAGAACATAGAATTGTTCTGTTTGATCATTCATTTAATTTCTCTTATATGGCAAGGGGGGCGGGGAGGGGTGTGAATGAACACATAAATGCAAAAAAATAATGGGATGTCCCCTGTCAGTGGTTCCTGACAGTCCTGCAAATACGGGCTACAGCAAGGAGTGTGGCTACACAACATGGCTGGATCTGATCTAGGCTCCTTCTTTCCTTCTCCCATCCATACACTTCCATCCGTGCTGTTTGCTGCTGGTGGGTCTGTTCAGCTCTCGGTGGCTGTCTGTGATTTTCCTGTGTTATACTTCTACCGATACAGTGAACGGAATTGTTTCACCGAGGCTGTGTCTACACTGGGGAATAAAACTGGCCAGGGACTGTTCCGGGAGCTGGCTCGGAGTGTCGTGACTGCAGGGACGCAGAGCAGCGTGCAGTGCCCAGGGCTGGACGCTCTCCTGGGCGCCTGCCAGGCTGCTGCGGCCAGAGCGGTGTCGAGGAGGTCCGGAGCAGCTCTGGCGCCGGGTCATTCATGGTGACAGAAGTGGCCAGGGGGATCCGGCAGCGCCAGAGCCAGCGCAGGCACCGGGGAGCAGCGTGGCTGGAAGGGCAGAGGGAGAGGGAAGGTGCGGGGCCGGCAGTGCCAGGCAGCCGCTGAAGGGATATATCCTCTTGATGTGAGGGAGCTATTACATTACTTAAGCTGACTTGTCAAGGTACCCTTAAGGTAACTTTATTTTGCAACCAGTAACTCAGCTGTGCTCCGGAGAGGGACTGTGTGCTGTGTCCCCATAACTGCTCCTTCAAAGTCTGATTCAAGCCAACTGAAATGCCTTACAAAGTGAAGTAAAACTGGAATATGAAAGTACACATATGGCTTTTAAAGGAGATTTTCTTTTCCTGGCTGTTTCACTGGACTCATATTCTTCCCCCACCTTTCTGCAGTTCAGATGCTTCCTTGGTTAAAAGGAGTGGGGTGGGTGATGTACAGCAGTGCTGATATTGCTGTTTAACAGTGCAGCAGATATCCTTCCTGTCATAGAGGATGAGCAGGGAAAACATGGCAGTAAAATAATTCGTTATAGTTTGCCACTTTTTGATCACGCAGGAGTGTGAGGCTTGTGATCTGTATTCTGTAGTGACTGACCTGATTTAGAGGTGTGAAGTCATGTGTCCCAAGTATATCCTCTATCTGACACGTCAGGAGCTTACAAGTACAAGTACTTGATGTCCATTTGCCAAAAAATGTAGATTAATTGCATTCATGCCTGTTGCCAAGGCTCCTGTCAGTAATGCTAGTTCAGCGTCAGCTTTGTTTTTGTGTGATACATTTATCACAAAGAAGAACTTGTAAAGGTAAGGATGTCTGATTTGTCAGAATAAAACTGAAGGCCTTTTTTCTTAACAAAAACAAAACCCAAACCAAAACCAACAAAAAAAACCCAGCAACAAAAAGTGAAAGAATTTTGTTTCACATTCCACTCTGAGTTGTGGCATGACATTAAATTGAAGTTAGTTTATTTTTAGCAGGTTTCATTTGTTTATTTACTTAAATGTAATAGCTGAGCAACAAGAGTCTGTAAAAATATTTTTAACAAATTAGTAAGATTATAGCACAATAAAGAATAAGTAAACTATGCAACTTCAGGTGCTAGTTACAGAAGACATTGGATTTTTTTTGTGCTGGTAGAAGAGTACAAAAGCTGGCCCATTGGAATTACTCAATTTTCAAAAAGACACTTGCAAGCAGAAGGGGTCTAAATCTGTAATATTTTATCTGAGGGTCATTATTTTTTAAAGGCTATAAATCCCTCTGTTAAGCTGAATTTATTTTATCAAGTAAGTCATGTTATTATGTCTAGACAAGGGAATAAAGTTTATCACTGAAATAAAACCACTGAAAATACACAGTGGTGGTGTTCTCTGCTATGAAGGCGAATTCAGACTTCTTGAATCTCTTCCAGAAACAGATGTAAATTCCACTGTAGCTTTTCAAACAGTGAATAATCATGGTCTGTTATGTTTGGTGATGAATCATGCAAGGAGTTGCAGATGGTGAGGCGGGTGCAGCTGTGCAGATGCTGAAGGAGCTGAGATAGACTGGAAGACCGAGGGGGTGAAGGAGATGATTTGGGGATGGGTTGATATGGCTGGTAGAGGAGAGGGATTAGACAGCTGTAAGAATATTGAAAAGCACTGTAACCTGTGATTTGGGATAGGGAGTGTGCTGGTGACTGAAAGCAGGTATTCTTGAGGAAGAAACATATTTTTTGTTGTTATGATCTTGGAAGCAAAAATTGCAGTACCAAATACCAAAGCAACTGGACTTTTGTCCTGAGCCAAAACAATAAGGAGCCTGAGCTAGAAGTTTAAGCTGTAAATTAAAAGAGAAAACTAAGAGACTTCATGTCTCTTTTAAAGGAATACTGGTCTTAAGTAGGACAGTTTTTGTAGGAAAAGGTACAGATGCAAAACTGTGGGCTTTTTTGTTTCTGTTTTTCTGAGCGGGGCATGTGATGAGATCAGGGTGGCAAAATTTGGGAGTTTGTCAGACGGAGAAGTTGTATCTGTCTAAGTTGACTAAAAATGGGGGATTGCAAGGCCTAATCATTAAATGGCAGGTAGGACTCAAAAGTAACTTTTCACAATCTTAAATCAATATGCCTAACACACCTTTCAAATTTTTGCATTAAGTAATTTAAATTTATCTTTTTTTTTTTCCTCTCCTTTTAGATTCAAAGTTTTATTCCAAAACAGTAGCTCTTTATTCAGGAAGAATGTTGCCATTAAGAAGTCTGCAAGAATTAGAGGATAGTGCAGGCAAATGTCCAGATCAGTCTTGGAAGAGAGTTTTGCCCCAAAACTGAGAGCAATTTTCAGGATTGTTTTCTCACCTCTTCTGGTCTAGTTATCTGTCAGGTATATGCAGTATGGTCTGCTGTCCTCTGCCCCCAGCCCAATAATTCTGAACCTGCAAATCTGCTCCAATTAGAGAGAGCAGTAATGGCTGCAAAGGCATTAAAGTTCTGTCATTTTCATGGAAGTTGGTGACTGGGAAGAAGAAAGGAAAACACATTATTGACCCTGCTTGGGAAGTGATGCAGTATGAATTCAGCAATTGTCTGTTCTGTTTGGCCTGTCAGTTTCCAGCCAGCACAGGAGAAGAAGTGAGCTCAGGCTGAAGTAGCCTCAGTGTGTTTGTGGTGCTTTGGGGTGCAACGTGGGCAGGGGGCAGTAGTAAACACCTGTGTGAATGGTACTTGTCAACTCTGGGTACTGCCTCAGCTTTTCCAAGTTTTTATCATGCTATTTAAAGTAAAAAAATCATATACAGCTGCAAAAATTTCATTGCCAGTCAATAAACTTTAAATTAATTGGCATCTGTCAAATATAATTCGTGGCCTTGAATAAGGTTGTATTCAGTTGAAATGTTTATGTCATAGGAACAATCCTTTGCTCTTCTCTTGAAGAATAAGCGAGGTTGAAATAATACAGGAAGGTTAACTATGCTCAGAAAACAAAAGATTTGGTAATTGTTTCTTATCCCTCTTTTATGACAAATTTCAGCTAAAGACAAGTATTTTTACTTATAACACAGCAAGGATTCTAATTTCTAAAGAGTATGTTACTGCTATATGTTGTTAGAATATATATATATGATATATGTTATGATAACATATTAAAGAAGGTTATTATCAATAATATATACCACTTGCTATCGCAGAAAAGTCTGCAGATAAAAAGCCAAAGGGATTCCTATATCCTGTTTTGAAGAACATATTTTAAGTTATCTGTACTTACACATGAACCCTAAAGATTGTTGAAATACCATCAGTTTCAGAAAGTGCATCCAAGTGTTTGTTTGAATTTAAGTTAGTGGCAATTGGTTTTTTCTTTTCATAAATATAGTATGTCTGAATTTTCACATTTGTAAGGAACAGTTACTAGACACTTACGGTTGTAAAAGTTACGATGTTTTCCTTGAAAAACAGTCATGTATATTATGTTTTTGTGGGATTGTTTGGTTTTGATTCTTTTTATCAAGCATGTGAGCAAGTAAATCTTCTGAGTGAGGGGTTTATGTAGCAGCACCATCAATATGCCAAAAATTTTGCCTTGCACTGCATCTGTGTGTATTAGATTATAATTTTAATTGACAATTTCAGTTGCACAGATGTCTTTAATTTGTTACCTTATGAAGTTTATTTTTACCATATGTAGTGAAAATGTACTCTGCAGGAGATGTAGCAAGGGGGTTACATTTTATTTACTTCAGGAATTGATTATATTGGAGATAATAACTTAGCCACCACTCTTAAAATGCAATTTCTGTTTGCCTGTTACCCTTAGATATCTGTGTCCTTCAACGAATGAAGTCTCTGTAGAATAACAGTGTATAGTTAGAAAATTGTCGAGCAGGCGCTTTTCATAATCTGTGTTGCAGTAATAACATGTATAAGGAAACAATTGCAGCATTCCAATTTAGTCTTAAGGATCTGGTTCCTGATGAGCAGCATGTTGGGGCAAATGCGTAGGCTGTTTGTAAATGCTGTACATGTTGTAATCAACTTTGACTTCACCACTCAAACTTACTTCCACGTATTAATTTTAGAAAAAAAGATCTTACAGTGGCTTAGGACATCTAATCTATGCCTGCAGTTCATAAGACACAGTTTTTCTGGGATTTTTGGTTTGTCCCTTTTTCTTAATTCTCTTAAATCTGGCCATACCATGCAACCAGATGTAGCCTCAATCTGAGCTCTTATCTCTGAAATTAAGGTGTCCCTAACTGTTAATCAGTTCAAAATCTTGGCTTATATAATTAGCTCATCAGACATTAGTACAGCATTGCAAAACTTAAAAAAAACCTGGCAACTTCCAAGTAAATAGGCAAGGAGTTTTTGGGACACACCAAATAAATGGGTAAGGAGTTTTTGGGACACATGAGGAAAGTAAAGTAATTTTAAGTTTATCAACGGGGTCATAAAAATAAAGCAAATACTCAAGTGACACATTTGTGTGAACGTGACCTTGGCTCTTGGATCAAATAGCAAATACATGTATGTCGTGTTTGTCTGAATGTGACCTCTCCTTGGTTCAAATATCAATCATAAATCAAACCCCAGCTTTTGATGTACGTGCAGAGGGAGCAGCCTCTTAAATGATGCACCAGATCTCCATTTCTCAGCAGTTGTGGTCTCCACATGTCAGTGTTCAGCACACACACCCAGCATGTGTGTCAGTACGTTCTGTCAGCTTCATCGCCTGCCAGGTGTTGTCACAGAGGCTTTAGAATCTGTAGAACTTTAAAGCACAAACTGTTGTGATTAACACATGTAATCTTTTGAATCCTCCTCAAGAATGGAATAATTTGACTGGAATATGGCAGTGACTTGAAGAGATACTGACATTGAAATGGATTGGATGAAGAGCAAAACCTGGGGATTCATTTGGGAGAGGAAAGGAAAAAGGGGGAATGTGTTGCAAGTGCAAAGTTGTAAACGTAACAGTGGTGTGAGGTTTTTATTAGAAGCTCTGGTGAGCTGTGAGCAGTGTTGGTGGAACTGTAGTGAACCTGAAAGGCAGCACATGGCAGAGAACATAGACTACTCTATAACATAGTGGTTACTAAGATGTTGCCATGGCTGAATTTCTTGCAGAAAAGAAATTCTTACTGTCCTTTTGAATCTCTTGTTAATAAAATATACTTTCTTCACTAGTCATGTCTCAAAAATATTGGATATTATGGACTCTAATATGAATATTTGCTTTAAGTGCATTAACAACTAATGTAATAAATGGAATAATCTTCTCTCATACTGCTTTACAGGCTGAGTTTTTTAAAAGCCATGTTAACAGTAGTATCTTGATTCTATAGATTAGGCTAGTAGTCAGTTTGATTATAAAAATGAAAACAGACACCATTACAAACTAAGAGGATTTTAGGCCTTCTATCTGGAGTATAAAAGTTGAAGCAAGACAAAAGGCTTTTTTAACACAGTTTTTCACTTGAGTCTTCAGCAGTGCTTGGTACCCTCTAAATTTCAGACTGGATTATAATGTAGTTAAAAAAATACAAAAACCTAGGAACTCAAAATATGCAAAGCAACGAACAAAAAAACAATCCTAAAAGCCCCGCAAAAAAGCAAAAAACCCAAACAAACAAAGACCCCAAAGACTCCAAAACTTCTTGTAGAAAATAGTAAATTGAAGGAAAGCATTATAGGTTTTTTAATAACCCCAAGTATAGTATTATACTGTATGTTAACTTACATTACTCTTGACTTATGCTGAAGTCCTGAATAGACAGTTCTTTAAGGGATTCAGCAGACAGAGATTCAGACGAGATTTGAAAGCTTTGCTTTGACATCCAGCTATTTCTGATTTCAGTTACAGTTTGAAATTCACTAGACAGAAAAGTCAAGTCTTCCTATTCCCAATTACAGAAACCTCCAAAGCATTTACTTTTTGGATATGAAAATTCACGTTTAGAGGAGAAAAAAAAACCAACAACCAAATCTCAGTCATGTCGGCATTCTACGCAGACTTGAACTTATTTGAGCTTGGAGGCAGTTCAAACAACACCTCAATCTCCACTCTTTACAATATGGGATTTTCCTTTTATCAGAAGGGCCTTGATGCAAATTTGAGTAATGCCATGTTTGATACATCCATTATGTGGAAGAAAGCAAGCATGATTGCAGATAGGTGTAAACTTGAGGTGATAGACCTGTAAGTCTTGTCTTTGGAGCCTGGAGGCAAAGGTTGCAAAACCTTCCTGTCCCGTTGCTGATGAAACCCAATCTGGCTCCTGTTGTCAGAAGGATTGCAGGGGCTCCTTTAAACACAGGCTTCAGATCTTACTGCACCGATACCTGGGAGCTGTGGTCTTTTGTTGCATCTGCAGCTGAGTTGTCTGATACAGGCTGACTAGTCTAATGGTGTAGATGAAATATGGTGAAATGTATTTTCAGGTCTAATATGAAGTCAGTGTAAATATAAAGTGTTCTGAACAGAGTTCCTAGTTACCAGGATCTTGAGGGGCTTGTTGAATTTTAAATTCTTCATTAAAAAGCCACTTGATGTTGTTTTATTCTTTACAAGCAGCTGAAGTCTTTCTTTGAGCTAGATTCTACTCTCAGCTGGAGTTTCCAGCTATGGAACTTTAATTTCATTTTCGTTATTTATTTATTTTTTGAAGCGTGTTGTGTCAACTCAGAGCAAATGCCTATATCTTTCATTTAGTGTATTTCAGTGGCAGTTTTACTGCTGGAAGGTGAGTATCAATGGGATGGTCACATAGCAGCTTGCATGACAATTCCACGCCCCTGCGAAAAGATGATAATACCCCTTACTCTAATAGAGGTGCTCTCTGATCTGCAAAGCAGTTTTCACCTCTCACAGGAGACCAAAGAGGCATTGGCTTCTTCACTTCAGGTAGTGCAAGTGCCTGGTTTGCAAACCCAGCCTGTCCACACAGTCACTGGATTCTGCAGAGGAGATTCACGCTACACATGCAGTTACATTTTGGCCATGCAGCACGTGTATCACTTTTCCCAGCTGCTTATTTCTGCTCTCTCCATTGAGCCAGCACTAATATTTGTAAGGCTTTGCAGTGAACGGGATCAGGGAAGGGGCTGGATTGAAAAGTACCACGTTTTTAGTGTGTAATCATGGCCTTGAAGATCAGTCATGGCTCTGGAAATTCCACTGAGCTCCACTCAACCCAAACATGTTAAGTGAGCTGTTTGACATTAGGTGAGATTAATTACCTCTCTTATTTCTGTTTGCTGAAAATTAATTTCCTCTTTGTAGTATTTTCTCCATTTGTAACTGCATCTGTTGTGTGAGAGTGTATGATATTTGAAATAAATAGTTTCATTGTCTCCTGAATAGTTTTGTTCCTGCTTTGTTATTAGTTACTTCTTAAACAGTAATCTTGGCATAACAAACAGTTTTTAAAACTATTTAATGAATAAGAATGCATTACATAAGTGAAAGAAAGCATTGGGGGAAATTGTCGATATATAAACTTGAAGGTCTAGAAAGCAGCTGAATAATTTAAAGCAGGAGTCACATTTAAAAGGAGGGTTGAGTGGTCCTGTTCAGAGACACTGATCTGTAATGTACACTAGCTAATGTAATTTAAAATCCAGTGGGACATAAAATTCTGGGTCCAAAGAAACACAGCTTCTTAGCTCAGTAAGTTCTCCTTGAGTTTGGCCGAGTAATATTAAAAAAAAAAAAAAAAAAAAAAAAAAACATTCCTACATTGTTTTGATCATTTCCTGGGCTTCCTCACTCCCCTGCCATGAGGCTGGGGAGAGAATTCAAATCAAGGTTGCATTGAGTTTTTCTTTACATGACTTTTAAGATCCTGACTTTACAGCTTTGCTGTCAATTTTCAAAATCAGGGTATGTGAATTTTGATTCCTTTTAAAGGATACCTATAAGTTGCATATGGTGTCTTGGAGTACAGCTGAGTAAAGGGAAGAAAGATGAAGTTTTTCTGGGGGGACGGTTCTGGAGAGGGATTGTGCAACTGGCACTCTTGATGAAGAGGTGGCTTATGAAAATTTTTCATCATGTGCATAGAAGATGTTCTCTGTTTTATGTTATTAATACTTTTTAAAATAAAAAATAGTATGAGTATGCAAGGTTATGAACAATGAAAACTGAATCAATTATCACATGATAGAGGAGAAAATATGCATACTTTCCCAGGTGGGAGACTGGGTGTTGCACTTTTGGTACCAAATCTTATTTTCTGTTCTTTTTTGTGTTGAATTGGAAATATTCTGCAGCTTACATATTCAAGGCTCTTCCTATCCAGTGAAGTTTTCTAAAAATATCTATTGCAATCACGAGTTTTACATGTGCTGTTTTCAGCCTCAGCATTCTCAAAATGACCTAAAGGTAATGATTGTTTCAACTTTAACCCTGGTATTTGCAAGCAAGCCCTTTACACGATCAATTTGTTTATGCAGTAAGATCAGACTTTGTTACTGCTTCCCAGAGACCTTTGCGTCTCAGAGACCTGGCTCCTTGCAGGGATTATCCCTCGTGTGGCAAGCATTGAATGTGGAAGGGCTGGATCCCTCCATCCCTTTCTAAAAATGAAGCAAGTAACTGGTAGCTTCATGATGAGGTATTTTTCTTTAATAATCTGACTGATTTCTTTGGGACTGATTTCAAGTTTATAGGTAAGTTACTCAGTGAGTATTCCCAGTGAAGTGGTGGGAAAGGACTTCTTGTGAAAATAGACATTTCAGAGATATGAGAGAGTAAAACCTGTTTAACCTTAAAACCATAATTACATGAAATGGTGTCCTTATGTTTCTGTGTTCTATTCTCTTGTTTTCAGTTTGTGTGTGTTGGTACTTGGGGGTAGGGAAGGGGTTATGGTGACTAAAGTATTGTATGGGAAACTGAGAAAATCCTCTGCAGATGTCTTTGTGGCACAGAATTTCTGTAAATACTTAAAAGACAGATCTTTGAGTGAAATTATCACGCTGCATCTACTACATCTACTGTTGTAACATATACAGGACTTTTTGTAAAGCAAAATTCTCTCTATGAATATTAAATTAACTTCATACTCATTACCCTTTTTATTTTAGAAGGTTTTTTTTAATTCAAGCAAGGATCAATGCGTATTATGTGAAACCTGCCAATGAAAGCATATGCATGTGTACACATGCACAGAACACAGAGAAGCCAGAAGGCAGTTTGCTGCATAAATACTAGACATATTACTTAAAGTCTTTCTTTGCTTAGTAAAAAAATTAATTGGCAGTATTGTGAATATTAGTATATTTTGACAGTCTTCAGAAACTGTTATGTTGTCGCCATGCTTGCTTAAACACCAGTTAATAATTGACAAGAGCTCTAATGATTAAGCAGCTGTAATTTACTTGTAGTGTTTGAAAGTACAAAAGGGTATGTAATTTAATAGTTAAAACAAGAAGCGCTCCATTTATATTTCACTAGCTATTAGGTTGTTTTTACAGAAATTTAGCTAAAAAGACTGCTGAATTTTACATACTGATTGTAAAAGTGGAAAAGTATGGTGTGATTTGGGCAATACCAGGCAGCTGCTGCCATGTTCAGAGGTCAGCTCTCAAGCCTTTCCTTTGCTTTCCTGGCAGATATTGCCTATTTTGTTTGAAGGTAGACTTCAGTGTTCGCTTAATCTTTTGAAAATATGTGTGCTGGGTGAAGAAGTGGTACTTGGAGAGATGTATGTGATTCAGCAGTGACCACTGGGTACAAGAAGCCCAGTGCCTACTGGAGCCTCCCCAGGTATCCTGCAGTTGAGTGTCTGCAGAGGAATGTAATGTTTCTGTGCTGTGAACAACTGATTTAGCCCAGGAGAACTTCATTGAGAGCACACTGAAGGAACAGTGCCAATCATATGCTCTGGCATTCCTCTCTTCTTTTTGCTGATGGCTCCTTAGGGAGACAAATTTGGTAGTCTCCTTTGGGTTGCTGGAGGTTTCTCTGTACTTTTCCCCCATTACAAAATAGATACATCACACAGAATTTAACTTTATTTTCACAAATTACATACAAGAGGTTTCTCATTTCTGAATCTGAGTATGTTCTGTTTATGTCAGGGATGTGGGTAAATAACTAAGACCAAACAGTACAGTGAGTTCCAGGTGTTACTGGGCTTATACATGATATGTGTCCAGCTCTCACCCACCAGCACAGCTGGTACAGTAACATCCCTGTTGTCTCTAACTGGTGTTGGAAATCATGGATAAATTTCCATACTTAGTCTCCTACATATTCCTGCTTGCTGCACTATGTGACATAGAAAATATTTTCTTTTTTTAGTTAAAACTATCCTGTTTCATAGAAATTGGGCAAATAGATCTGTACTAACGGTCTTTGTAGAATGAGATGGCAAGTTAGTGACAGCATCTCCTTTACTTTTCCTGCTCAAGAAGAGTGAGTAGAATATTGATGTTTATTATAAGTTTTGTTGGGAAGTGCATAATGCCTTCTGTAGAAGCACTTGTCTCAGCAATGGAGAGAAAACAACAATCTACAGATTGATCTTGTCATAACTCTCATTCATCTTGGAGTCTTTTGGGGAATTTCCCCCACCCTGTGCTCTTGATGATTCATGTTGCATAAAACTTTCAGTGCAATAGAATGTTGTATAATATTTCACCTTTGGATTAGAAATCCTGTATTCAATGTGCTACAGCTGGTTCAAGTATTTTTTTAAGATACCTGATTTTTTAAAAAATTATTCTTTCACCAGAAAAAAGAAGTTTAAGTGACTGCTCTACTTGATCAAAATGGTGGACACTGAAAACCAGCTCTATCCCCTTACTCCCCTGGAGGAGGAGGATATAGACAGTCCTTTATCTGGAGAGTTCCTACAAGATATGGAGAACATTCAAGACCTGTCCCAGTCTCTAGGTGATGATAGTTCTGGAGCTTTAAGTTTAACAGAATTCCAATCACTGGGAAATGGTCCAGGATCTGATGGATCGGTTATAACAGGTAAGATTTTGGTTTAACATAAAGCTTTCTTTTATAAATAGAATGGTAGAAATTAATAACTACTTTAATGCAATAATTATTGTTTATGATGAAGTGATGCTAGAAATATATAAGGTAACTATGACATGATCTTAAAATACTTAAGGCTAAAGTTAATATATTAGACAAATGTCACTGAAGAATGGCTGTAACATAAAGTTATATAGTCTTTGGTCAGAGGCTTTGTTTGGGAGATCAGAATGGGAATCACTGCAGTGGTGTGGGACACTGTGGTGATCTCAATAAGATTTTCCTGTTGAATCTGGGTGTTTGCAAGTCTTTTGGCAGGAGAGCCATTTGAAGTAGTTTACTATTAACCTTTTGGTTGGTTTTCATTATGCTTTGTTTTGGGGAGTTCTTACTTTAGGTCAATTCCCAGCCTGTGATCCGTGTTTCACCTTGGAATAATAGAACTGAGGCAGCTGAAATGAACAGTGTGGGTTTGAAGGGAATGAGGGGAGCTGTGTCCTGGTGCTATCAACTGAAGGAGTGTTTCTAGAACTATGACTTTGTTCCCTTCTGGTTGCAGGCCTTCCCATCAGAGACATGCCTTGTACAGGAAAAGCTGTGATCTGCTTTATATATGTGTGTATTTGTATATAATGTGGTCCTTCAGAGGCAGGAGGCTTTTACCATTTGAGTGTAGGTGTGTACAAGGTGTACTGGTTTTGTGGATAGAGAACATGCAAAATGTAAACTTCCAAGGCTCAAATTCCATAAGGCAAGTAAAATGAAATCACACTTTAAAAAAATCCTGGGGTTTAGGCTGTTCTTGATGACTCTGATGCCTGTGGGCTTGGCAGCATTGGCAATGCAGACTCTGAGTTCTGTGCCAAGGTTTTTTCCAACGTAACACTTGCTGACCTACATTCATGAATGTTTCTTAATCTGTCTGTTAAAATAACACACCCATTAATTTGCTGAAGTCTTGTGGTGCAAGTTGCAAGATGGAAGATGGAAGATAAAAGAAATATTTTCTGGCCTCAGAAAATATTTTCCTCAAACAAGGTGGAAATATTAATTGAAATAATTAAGGTTGGAACGTGTTAGTTTTGTCATGTGTTCATCTACTGGTGGCACGTCTGGCGAATTTATTTCATTGTACAATTCAGAAATGCTTTGCCCATTATAAGACAAACACAAAACATCTGAGCTAGGCTATTTTAGAAGCAGGCATTTATGTTACCTTCCTTTTAACGTCTGTTCAGCCTTTCTACTAATGTGCAGGACTTATCCATCTGCTTTTCAGGCCTCAGTTTAGATTGTCATTTAAAATTATGAGTTGCTCTCAAAGGTCAAGGGTCATTATGTGTATATGAAGTACACCTGTGTGAGGTAGGAATGTGTCTCTTGTAATACTGCAGCAAGAGATGCCCTGCTCATCCCTGCAGCAGAAGAGATGGAGGATGTAAAGCCAAGATGAGCTGCTCACAACCCTTCTGCAAAGAGCATTGGTGTAGTGTGTACCTATTGGGTCCATTATCACCCATCTAGTTCTTGCTGCCAGAGTCACTTCAGTAAGACCTTTTCATTCTTGACATCCTATGTTGCATCAAAATTAGCAAGGTACACCCTGTATTTTGTGTGTGTTTGCACTGGAATATGAATTATTCTTTGAAGACTTGTGGTCAAATTGTTAGTTCACTTAATGACTATTAACACAAGATTCTTACTTAGAATAAGCTCATTTTTTGTGTGGTTTTTAGTCCAGAAATTGTATCAGTCTTGATAGTGTAGTATTCATGAAGTGTTCCTTTTTTTTTTTTAGACACTCTTTCACCAGCATCCAGTCCTTCATCCATTAATTTTACCACAGCTCCAGGTAGCATAGATGAATCACCCAGTGGAGCATTAAACATTGAATGTAGAATTTGTGGGGATAAAGCCTCAGGCTACCATTACGGAGTGCATGCTTGTGAAGGTTGTAAGGTACAGTCATAATTTTCTTCTTAAGAACTAAATCGTTTTGCTTTATTTATGGGGTAATATGAATATTGACATTTGGTACATAAATGTTTATTTACTATAGTCTAGCCATTACAATTATTTAAATAATAAACCTATCTGTGGTCTTTTTTTCTGAAGTAAGTCATCCAGATACCATAACTCAATACCAGACCTTCATCAAGCAGGAGCAATTCACAATGATAATTTTTATGCTGCTTTTCTGCATGTAGTTAGTGAAATACTAAAACAAAACACTGAACTGTGACCAAAAAAAAAAAAAAAATCAAAGCCTTCTTGCTCCACTAGTGTTTTATTTGTGTTGGGAGTATGGCTGGGAGGAGTATGCCACATTCCTGTTATAAGAGCAACAAATCCCAAATTTCTCACCTCTACCACATGCTGTCTGAATCCCTTAGTGTTGTACTTCTTGTAGTTTTGGGGCCAGGGCATCTCTCTGTCACAAATTACTCATATCAAATTATTCTTCAAATTACTCTTGGGGTGATATGGCCCATGAACTTGTTAGATTCTTTTCTTTTTCCTCTACTCATTTAGATTTCCATCTTTTTTCTATATTAGAAGGTAAGAGGAGAGAAGTAACAGTCTTTGTGTACAGCTTTCTTTCATGCATCATGTCAGTATGATCATTTATTTGAATGTAAATCTTATGGAATAATGCAGAATATCTATTAGAGGTGAGGAACCAGTTCATAGCCAGGTGTGTCCCACAGCCTAAATGACATGTTGCTCTGTGATGTGATAGAAAATGTTGTGATGTCTCTGGACTTGCTGTCCCTGTGGTTGGGCAGTGTGTGACCAACCTTGCATTGCAGATACTGAAGACATTCTGGAAAGAGCAGTTGAGGTGAAGGCTGTTCTACAATAAATGGTAAAAGAAAAAAAAATACCTGTATGACTGAAGCTTAGTAGTCAACATTCATTAACATTACTTTTTTTTTTTTTTCAAATTTTTATAGGGCTTTTTTAGAAGAACAATTCGTTTAAAACTCATCTATGATAAATGCGATCGCAACTGCAAAATTCAGAAAAAAAATCGTAATAAGTGCCAATACTGTCGTTTTCAAAAGTGCCTTTCAGTTGGAATGTCACATAATGGTAGGTAAGAGTGCCCTTAATTTGTTTGTTCCTACCCAGAGTCTGCTGCTGGAGGCAGGCTCTTGGACAGCGTTTTTACTCACACACAATTGAACCTCAGATTTTTTACAGGATAAATCACTGCAGGGGATGCCAGTTTCCCTGATAGGTTCATATGGTTGATACAGAGCTGCCAAATGTACTGTTACGAGCTTCTTTTATTGTGCTACATGTCAGTTTGTCCATATGAATGTCCATTTATTTGCTTTCTTCACCCCAGAACTTTGGCACCAGTACTCCCATTGAAATAAATTTCAATACAGGAAGAATTCTGATCAAGGGTTTTGTAGAAAAGTAGGAGGAGAACAACAGCTTTCATTGTGAAGGGGAGTGACATAGGATAGAAATCTGTAGGAAAGCAGCCTTCATTATTTTTCAGGTTATAGTGCAACAGCCCTTGGGCAGATGGTTCAGAAAGTGAGGGGGGAGGGCAAAGGTCTGTGCTGACTGTGCAACAGGAATCTGGTAGATTGTTTGTTAAACAGAATGGTAAAAATTCAGTGTATTTAGATATCCAGTTTAAAAGTTCGTTGTTGTTTGTGCCAGTGATTTAAGATAAGGGTGGCAAGCTTGTGGCTTACAGACCAATTTCAGCCCATGAGGCAGTTCTCTGTGCAGGACGTAGCTTGCTGAGCAGCACGGGTGAAGAGGGAGAGGCCAAGCCATGAGAAAGCACATCTCACTTGGCCAGGTGACCATAGTTTGCTTTCCCTGCTTGGCTCTGATATTGTCCAGGCTGAACCTTGGGGGCAGGTGCAATGTGAAAGTAGTTAAAAATGCTGCCCTAGGTAAAAAGCTGTAGGTTAGGAGACAAATTTCCTCAGGAAACTATGCAGTTGGAATAGGTGGGGTGGGAACATGGTTGGGGAAGCTGCTTGTGACATTGTAGTCTAGAGTTCCAGCAGGAGGCATTGTAAGAGTTGACTTTCTGGTTCTGCAGAAGCCTGTCTCTCTTGTGGTGAGCCTTGACTGAGATTAAGGTCCATTGGGAGAGATGGTAGTCTCTGCAAGACTGGAGATAACCATCCTCGAAAAGTGTGCTGGACAACAAAGTGACATCTCAGGCTGGGAGCTGAGCAGGGAGCCATACCGGTTGGCAGGAACTGACATCCATGTGAAGCTGTTTCATCCTACTAAAAATGCTGTGGCCACCTGTGCTCCAGTTGAAGGGAATAGCCACAATTTGATTGCAGCAAACATGTGGAAGACGGCAGGGAAAAGGGATGACTGCTGACTTGCTGGCAATACTTCTCAGGAAAAGCGCTACAACTAAGTTTACACCATGATCTTAAAATTGTAAGTTTTAGTTTAGAGCAGGTAGTCTTCCACTTTTTCAACAGGCGTGGTGTGACTACCCACCCTTAAGGGGAAGGAAGCACCTAAGCCAGATTCCAAACAGGCTTTCCTTGTTGGACTTCCATTGAAGTCCACAGTCATATATCAGATCATGCCTAGAGTCACCTTCTTATGTCGTGAGAAGACCACCTGGGCATGTTAAAAGGCTGATGGTGTTCATGCCTTGAATTGCTCAGTGTAGGCAGTGAGGTCCATTGGTTGAATGCTGAAATGCGGTACAAGCAGCTCACTATATGAACCATCTCAAACCCTTGCATACCTCCCAAGGGTAAAATGGGACTGGCTTAGCTCAAAACTGAAACTGAAGAGGGATGTCAATGTGCCCATGAATGGCAAGGCCACTTGCCCAAAAACCAGGAGACCTCCATACCCAGAGCTATTTCAGACTAGCATCTCCTGCCTCTTGGAAGAATACCCCAATGACTGGATTGGGTATTCAGACTGTTGTCCTCTCCAGTCTTGAACAGCTAGTCTGTTGAGAAAGCATCATGGAGTGTTTGGGCTAGAGGAGATTGTATTGCCGAAAGCCTTTGAGCTGTAGATGCAGGTCTTTTGGCTGGTGTTCCCACTGGCAGTACAGATGTGTTGAATAAAGAACTGGATACCCCTGCAGGTTCTGAGCCAGCAGTGGGATTCAGGCCTGACTCCATTGCAGCTCTCCAGCTCATGTGTGTGCTTTCTGCCTAGCTCCTGTCATGAGTTTACTCAGTGTTTCAGGAGTTCCCAATGTGGACTTTGAGTTTCACACTGGAAGCTGTAGGACTCAATAAGGAGAAAACAAAATATATTTGTTTTATATATAATATATATAAATAATAATAAATATAATATACAAAATAATATACAAAAGTATATTTAGGTAATATAGAAGGGAAAAGGAATGTGTTCTAGCTCACTGCAGATAGCACTTTGTGTTCTGAAACACCTCATTTCCTTCAGTTTAGCATATTAGTCACTGACTGTGTTGGGAAGGAGGCGATTTCTTCACCTCTACCTCAGTTTTTCTAGACAGAAAAATCTTACTACTCTAATCAGCAACAGTAAAAGGCTTAAGTTCTTGTATAATTTGTGTTTGTTTTACAATTATGTCTTCCCATCAGCAATACGTTTTGGACGAATGCCAAGGTCTGAGAAGGCCAAGCTCAAAGCAGAAATTCTGACAGGTGAAAATTATGTAGAAGATTCAGAAATGGCAGATCTTAAATCACTTGCCAAAAGAATTCATGATGCCTACCTGAAAAACTTCAATATGAACAAAGTTAAAGCCAGAATCATCCTTGCTGGGAAAACCAGTAACAATCCAGTAAGTACCTTTTTTGTTACTTTAAAATAAAACTGACACATAAGGTGATTGTAATAATTTGGTAGACTCTTCAGCAAATCTTTTAGAAAATAAATATCATGGTAATACATGTGAATTATTCAAAGCAAATATCTATAGTAAGTATGGTTGGTTTTAACTACTATCAGAATAGTAAGAAGCTTTAGGAAAATCAGATTATTACCTTGTAAGCAGAAATTCATAACCCTAAATTGGTTCTTAATCAAAAATGAAGTGATATCTGAATACCTCTTGATACGGGAAAACAGTATAAAAATTATTTTCCTGTTATGACTGTGAAAAAGAATATGTTTTTCTGTCACAAATGCCAGGATAAGTACTACTAGCTTGTAGGATGTACAGGTGCTGACTTTTGTTTTAATCAGAATAATATTTATAGCAGGAAGGGGTAGAAAACTTGAGTTTGTAATTTTTTGTTTACAGTGCTGGCCATTTCCTCACCCAGCCTTCCTGGTCTTTTCTGTATGGTTCCTTTGAAAGGCAGAAGCAAGCAAGGTTGTGAAGACACATATGCTGTTGAAGTTGTTTTTCTTTCAGGGTAATTTAGCCGAGGTCTACCTAATTTGATCAACTGCCTTTTGTTTGGTAGCACATAGGAGAGTATAATTGATGTAAGGACTCACTTGTTTCACTTTATGCATCTTTATTTAAGCTCTGCTGTGATTTTTGTTACTTTTATGTAGAAGATAAGTATCTTATTTTATCAGCAACTTGTTTCATTAAAAATTTGCCGGGAAGAAACTTTACATATGCCAGAATGAAAACCATGTAAGTGTGGGAATGAGTGCTATCAAAATTGTAAGCAAGCTGTCTTCTGCATTATGGAATTTGGCATCTAATAGTCTAGTCTAGCCAAGCCTACAGCTTTCTGGATTAGAAGAGGGATGCATGAATTATCCCAGTCTTTTTCATTGCAGTAAAGAGGTGTGAAAAATGAGGCACAGGCTTAAACATTTTGGGGGTACAGACTGACATGAGCCTGCAGTAAATACCACCTTTAGCTCCTCACTGCAGAAACTCAATTTTGTGCCTGTGTCAGGACCATAAGCCCCAACGTGCAGAAGTGGATCCTAGAGCACTTAATCCCAGTTCCTGTATTTGAATGTGTATGGCCACAGCCACAGAACTGACCAGCCAACAGTGACCAGCATGCACATGCCCAGGTGAATATGCACATAAAAATTAATGAAGAATCAGCCCTAGGATGTTGCAAATAGGCTGCTATCATTTTTTTCCATATGCAGGGAAGAGCAAAGGTGTTTTAGGTTATTTCATCACCTCTTAGAAGAACAAATATTTTCATTTTCTTTTGACTTTTCAGCAGAAAAACAAATCTTAAAAGAAGGGGTTTTTTTGTTGTAATTAGCAATCCACCTGTTTCAGAACTGTGAAGCTGATTTCAGTGAATCCTAATTTTTGGCACCACAACAATTAATTTCAGAATGAATGAGCATTTTTCATGATGACATTGTATAATTTTTTAATTTAGCTCCCAAGTCCTTAGCCATACCTCTTTTATGTGTACTGAAATGATGTTATTTTTTTTTAAGTGCATAAGACAGTGTACATCTTTTACAGGTTTAGAGATGTGTTGTGTTTCTTGCTTTGCCACTTTGCACTCATATCCACTTTCCCATGGAAAGTTCTGCTGTGTGTAACTGTGCTGGAGTGAGATGGAATGTGCAGTAGGCATAAACATTTTAAAATGGAAAACCATAGGAGCCTGACCTGTTGGACAGTTTTCTGAATGAAACAAGTGAATCCTATGACAGAACACTATGTGATCCCCATGCTATTTAATCTGAGATGAGCAAAGCAGCACAAGAAGGGTGCTTGGAACTAAGTTTCTGTTCCAGTTGCTCTGAGTTTGCTAGGCTGGGAAGCACTGGGGTTTGTTGTTTTTCTTCAGAGGATTGTTCTTCATTTTGGTTGTTGCTCTGCAGATATGTATCAAAATATTTTTGACTTCTGATTGTTCTTAAGAAAGTCTGAATCCTGCTTTTGATATGACATTTTAGGAGAGTGGCTCTTCTGTATGTAAAGTATGTACCTTTTGAAACAAAGGGGATTATGGAAAAGACCAAATTTTGTGTTTGGCATTCTAGTGGGATTCTCTGTATAGAGATGACTCAGCACCAACTGCAGCTAGAAAGTTGGAAAAACTGGGACATTGTCTATGAAAATCTGACAATAAAACACAAGAGTATTGCAGGGTTCACATTCTTATGCAAATATGCTGCCCTGTGTGTTGAAATGACTGTCTGTATTCCCCCTAGGGTACTTCAGGAAAGCATCATGATGTGCATCAAGTGTAGTTAGTTTAGGAATCGATAGGAGTGTAGGCAGAATAACCTGGACTTCTGGAAAAGGTAATAAAAGTCTTTTGTGAACCCTCTGGGACTGGCTCTGAGATGGATATGTGCATACCAAGCACAGGAGTGCTGGAGCTTTGCTGTAACTGTTAGATAAAACTAAGTTAAATATAGGCCATGCATCTTTACATTTGACTATTTGCATTGCTGTTTGCACAGCAGACTTGTCATACACTGTTTATCTTGATGAGAGGTATAAAAGAACTCTGAGTATATTGACAGTTGAGGACTGCTTAGCATGGAATTTAAAGTTTATCAAAATTCTTATTCTTTAGGAAGAAAACTAATAAACAACCATTATTTAGTGACTGAACTAGTCTTTTTTTCTCTGTAGCCATTTGTTATACATGATATGGATACTTTATGTATGGCAGAGAAGACCCTGGTGGCAAAACTGGTAGCCAATGGGATTCAGAACAAAGAAGCAGAGGTTCGAATCTTTCACTGCTGCCAGTGTACATCTGTGGAGACTGTCACAGAACTCACGGAATTTGCCAAATCCATCCCAGGCTTCTCCAACCTGGATTTAAACGATCAGGTGACACTATTGAAGTATGGGGTGTATGAAGCCATATTTGCCATGTTGGCCTCTGTGATGAACAAGGACGGGATGCTGGTGGCCTATGGGAATGGATTTATAACCCGGGAGTTCCTGAAGAGCCTGAGAAAGCCATTCTGTGATATAATGGAGCCAAAATTTGATTTTGCAATGAAATTCAATGCGCTGGATTTGGACGATAGCGATATATCCCTTTTTGTTGCTGCCATTATTTGCTGTGGAGGTAAGCATTACATATTTGTTCTCTAAGGTAGTAAATTTTAATATATCCCTCTCATGAATTAAAAATTTTAATGGAAAAGCTTCTATCCTCTGGAAGATTCAGTTCTACCACTAACTACACTTTGAGGAATCATTATAAAATTATGATATGTATTCTTTTGCTTGTTTTGAGAACAGATCGTCCTGGTCTTGTAAATGTAGGACACATTGAAAAAATGCAGGAGAGCATTGTGCATGTACTGAAACTTCACTTGCAAAACAACCATCCTGACGACACCTTCCTCTTCCCAAAACTTCTCCAAAAAATGGCTGACCTCCGACAGCTGGTCACAGAGCATGCTCAGCTTGTTCAGATAATCAAGAAGACTGAATCTGATGCACATTTACACCCTTTACTACAGGAAATCTACAGGGACATGTATTAAGGATTTTTAGTATTTTTTTCCACAATATTTAAAGACAGAAAAATAAAGATGGGAGCAAAACTACTTGTACAATTACGTGCAGTTCACTCAGCCGAGAGCAGGAAAAATCTAAAACTGGGGAACTGGAGTGTTACACTTCTTTTGGTTTGGGATCTTTTGTCTTCTTTTGAAAAAGTGATGCAGAAAAATACTGTTCAGAGTGCTCAATGAAGTGTCTTACAATGGTTCTTTTATTTGGAAATTTGAAGATTGATAAGGAATACATATTTGTATAATAAATCAGAATGTTAAGTAACAGAAATGAACAAAATTGTATTTCGTCTTGGCTTAGTCATTTTAGTATTAATATAACAAATTCAGCACCTTCCTTCCGGGTATCTGCACAATCAGAAAGATGATGCACTTTTGCCTAATGGTAATTACTGAGAACCAGCTAACACTTTTTCTTAAAGCTTTCAGTATAGGTGTAGCAAATGGCTGGATATTACTGTCCGTATACTTCTAAAAATTTGGAAAGATTTGCTGCTTTAATTCCATGAAATTACATGCAACTTCCTCTAGTGTTATGTTGGCATACTTAGGGTTAGCACGTTTAAAAGATGGTTCTCTTATGGAATTAAGCAAAATCCAAAGAGTTTTCTAAAATACAGCAGAGATACTCCAACAGGTGTGTCTTGAAGAGTAAACATGATAAACTGATGGGACGTTTTTGTTTCAAAAGTCTTTTAAGGAAATTTGAAAATAACACTTAAGAAAAATATATTGTATACCCTGTATTTTTGTTGAACTTGTAATAGCTCAGGATGCAGTTTTGACACAAAAATACTATTTTAAATTAGCAAGAGTTTTGGAGAGACTGAAAAATCTGATCCTACCCCACGAAAAAAAAAAAAGAAAATTAACTTTCCAGCAGTGATCCTTCACTCTACTGCAAAGGAATGATTGGAAAGGTACCAGCTTCCTTTAAGTGTCTTGGCAGTAAAATTGTTTGGATCTGTTTACATTTCTGATGAATACACTGCTTCATTTTTTTACCCACTTGGATATATTTCTATACTGTCTTCGGCCTCATTGATAGAAGTATTTGGTACTTGTTTTCACCAGATTTTGTCTGCGTGGATAAGGTGACAGTAATTCCAAGAGCAGTGTTTGTATGTGTCAGACTCTGTCATAGTACAAAAGGCAGCACAGCTGAGAGGAAGTTTATCATGCTTCTAGGAGTAAACTAATTTTTACAACCGCACTTTCTGTACTCCTGGTGCAAAATAAGCCACAAGGAAATGAAGGAAATGGCTTCCTGACTTTCCCACTTCATGGGCTCTTTTCTCAGAGAGCTGCCCAGAAGTGCCAGCTGCATGCAAGGCACTCTGCTGTTTCTCTTTCATTTCTTTGATATGGTAACTTCACATAATTACCTCCTAATTTTACTTTCTGTTTCACAACAACGAGGTCTCAGGACCAGTCCCAGCATTTTCACTACAGTTAGGCTTTCAATGGCACAGGAAAACACTTTTTACTTGTTTCATTGTGGCACATTTGAAGACACCAGAATCTTCACTGCAAGGATTGAGTGATGAAGTAAGAACATCACACTGTTGTTCCTATTTCAGTGGCATTGCTTGTTTCTGTCCAGGCCCTCAGGCACAGCTAGACACTGGAAAAATTACAGGTTTAAAGGCAACTTGGGGTTTGTCTGGGCAATGATTGTGGCAGAAGTTACAGATAAATCTAGATATGTTTAGTGTAAAATATTGAAGCACAGGCCTCAAATTTGTTGAGCATCTAGGGCAGGATAGAAGTAACTGCATGTGCACAAAACTTCCTCTTCTTCCCTGTTGCCAGCAGGAAGAACAGGCCTCAAACACTCAGAGAGGAATGTTGGTCTTGCCAGGAATTCTCAGATGAGAAATGGGCTGCCTTTTGTGTCCCAGAGCAGCACACAGTGTGCCCTCAGAAACAAAGGATTTTAGGAATGCTGCTGCTTTATTCTCCCAGCCAGCCCTATTTCACTAAGGACCTGTGGTGTTGGGTTTAGGCCATGGAAATAATTGATCTGCAATATTGCTGATGCAAAAAGTTGTCAAAATACCAGCCATTCTGGAATGGTGTTCTGAAACTGTGGGAGCTGACTGTTAGTTTATCTTCTAAAAAAAAGGGTTAACTTGAATTTTTTCCCCCCAAAGCTGAGATCTTTGCAAAGGGCAAATTTCAAAGTTGTATTTCATAGTCTAAGTGTACTATAGATTGTCAGGAAAATCAGACTCATTCTGTGTGCATAACTTTTTCCAGCACTTGTTCTCAAAAGTGGCTAAAACACTTTAGTAACACTTAAAACATGGAAATTTTATAATAAATACTTAAACTCTCAGCAAAGCTATAAAGAATTGTAAATAGAGTAACTCAGTTAAAGACATAACATTTTGCTCTTTTAGCAGCTGCTTGTAACAAGGTCCTGTTATTAGCAGGAGAAAAGTGCATAATTTTTTTATTACTTGAAAACCAAGAAATTTTTGTCTACTTTCTTGGACAGTTTAATTTCTGTTTTAAATTAAATTGCAGACTCTTAATGAGAAAAGAAGAAACATAAAGAGAACACATCTCTGAATTACAGAAATATGAACAATATGTTAACACAGCCTAAAATTCTGGATGGATTCCACTGCACATTCCCACAGTCACTTCAAAGAGTGGCATAGGGCAGACAATTCCTTTCCTGAGAATTAATGAGCAAAAGAACTTCTCATTTCTACTTTACACTTTTAAGGAATTACATTTGCTCCTTCAGGAGGTGAATACAGCAGGTTTTGGCCAAGGAGATTTTAAAGTTACTCTGTTTATGTCATTTTTTTAAAAAAAAATTTGAATCAAAACTAGTTTCAGATCTATTCCTGATCTACTACTTCAGCATCTCCCCTATGTGCTGTGCAGATAAACTAATACTTTAAAATACCTTATCTATGGAGGGAAGAAAAGTGATCAGATTTTAGGATTTAAATGGTATTAAAGATTTACTGGCTCATCAGGTAATTGGTTTGGATCTGATTCTTGCCAACATAACTCATTTTACTGTCATAGCATGGAAGAACTCTGGTTAGCAACCAGGCCTTATAAACAGCTTAAGGCAAGAGACAGTAGATACATAGAGAAATATCCTGGGAAACAATGGTATGACTTACTTAAGTTTTCAGCAAACCTAGAGGTTACTCATTTTTGAGCATTGTTTGGGGGGAAAATATTTATTTATTTATTTATTTATTCTGGTGCTCTAGGTGCTTTTCTTTAAAGGGTAAGGGGAGAAGAAAAGGAAGGTTTTGTGCCAAGCATTAGGGAAATCTGATATTCATTCTTCTCTCCTCCTTAAATATTTCCTTTAAAGCTGCTGTTTTAAAAAAGTTAGTTACTTTGTACCTTTCAAAGTTTCTGATCCCACTTTTGCTTTATTCACAAACTGACACCTGATAGGAAAGTTTCCACTTACAGAAACTGCATCTTTCATCGCATTTAAAGAAACCGTATTTTGTGTTAATTGCCATTTCCATGTGCCTTTGTGCTCTGATTCCAGCAGCTGCTGCAGAGCTGAAGTGCTGCCAGAGAGCAGAGTTTTGCATTATTCCTGCCCCACGCAGATCTCGGAAATACCAGCAGTTGCACTAAGCCCGTTCTCATGAGAGAGCTGGCACAAGGCTGCACATCAAAGAGCTTATAATAAGCATCTAAATATTTGTTTGTTTATTTAAACTGCTGAAACTTGGGGAGATTTATTCATCATGAGAGCTGGGTCACATAGGATTGGGTTTGAATTTCCTCCTTATTCATGATGGAAAGCCTGGACAAACTTAGGCCCCATCTGAGGCAGAGCAGCTGGGGGATATCCTGCTGTGGCTGCAGAGGAACAGTTTCAGTCTCTCCTGAAAAGCTCCCTTTCTCTAGCTGAAAATCTGCAACTGCATTTGACAAATGCATTTGCAGCTGTCGTGGTACTGTTTAAGCATAAGGTCTTGCAAATAATGGTCCCTCTCAGAAACCCCTCGTCCTTTAGGAAGTGTTGGAATGTAAGGTGGAGTGTGGTATCTGTGCTTGCTTATGTCCCAAGTGCTTTCCTGATAATCAGTTGCATATAATATTTGTATTTAGATTTAATCAGCTTTATTATCTTTCTTTTACTGGAGATTTAAATTGTATGTGGGTTTGATATAAGATTATTGATATTGTAATGTGTCACGGGATTTTTTTAATTTAATGTAATACCATTTCTTCCTGTTTCAGTTTATAAAATACAAGAATATAATTGCAAGGTATAAACTTTCACTAAATTAATTACAGAGGTGCTTAAAGAAAAATGTGTAAATTATTTAATTTAAATATTTGTTACATACTTTATCTTGTGAACCCTTTGTACAGTGAGGAAGTATTTACTTTTATGGGCTAAAGATGAAGGGGCTGATGTCAAAGACAAGTTGCTATTTATTTCTTTCTGGTCTTTTATTGCTGTATCATTTGTGAAGAGCTGTCACAAATTCTTCAAAGTTATCAGTGTTTGGTGTTGATGATTATAACAAAACTTTAAAATATATTTTCACATAGAATATAGACTTCCTTTTATTTAATTTTAATAAAAGCAAGTCTAGTTGAGGAATAGCTGCAATCCCAAAATCGAGGTTTTAACTCAAGTTCACCAATAGGAAAAATAGTGTGTAGAACTGAGTTCATCTTTGTTTTGCAGCATGGTAGCTCATTTTCCTTTGGAAAGAGCTAAAAAGAAGCTGCATTTGGTTCGTGCACCAGTACTGGTGTTGTCTGAGTAACTGACTTGTGACTCACTGGGAATAACAACAGGTACTCAGGATTATTCCCTGCCACCTGCCCTGAGGGCAACCTGCTGCTTTTATAGACATATTTCAAATGTGATTTGTCAGCACAAAACAAGATGTTGAAATGGCATTATTGGCTTCCCTACAGGAAGGTTCCTGTGGGATTTTAAATAGAATTCAGAGTCTGCTCATAGGGATTCTGTTTCTGGTGCATGTAGGTGTGACAGTCTGTGCCTACAGCATACTGCTAAGGAAGTCTGATATAGGGATGAAGGTACCTTTCAAAGGTATCTGCCTTTTATTTTGCTGTATGAATAACCAAACACAGTAGCTATCACAGCACAATCTATTACAAATGTTCTAGCTATCATTTGTACTTACTGCTTTTTATTTGTAACATATAACATTTTATTTCCTCAAATTGCTGCAACTTGGCATTTTGCAAAAACTCTGCTGGACTTCCCTGTGCTAACCTGCAGCTACTTCCTTTACGCTATCACTTCACATGACACAAACCCACTGTGGAACTGAGCCCACCCTAAGGAAGGCTGTTTCCTCCTTTCTTTTTTCCATTGTGCTCACAGGTTTTTAAAATCTTTTTCTGCTTCTGAATCTGGAGTGTTTTTTCCTTGAGCTCCTTTATTGCGTCAGTCAATCTTGTCAGATTCCATTGTTGTGGATGTTTCATAACAGAATTCCTGTTGCAAGGACCTCAATTTCAGATGAGCTGCTTCTGCCAGGGGATAGGCAGCATGCATAAGAGACTGATCTGATTACGGGCTGGACCTTAAATAAGGACTGCAAGATCAAGCATGAGGTAGTTGAAGCAGCAGTAGTAGTATTTTGTGTATTTTCTCAGGTTGGATATGCAGGTAATCCCTGTTGTGGTAAAGACACCAGCCTTATGCTCAATGTCAGGAGTTTTTGGCATTCTTTCCACTTGAAAGAAAAAAGAATGACAGGATGGGGAAGTCCTGAGCCACTGAAATCGCGGCAGCAGACCAGTGCTGTGTTGTACTGCGGGTGTGTAGGAGTGCAGTGTCACCAGGCAGCCTGTGTGGGATGTGCTGCAGAGCTGGGAGCAGGTCATCCCGGCCCTCCTGCGGGTGACTCACTCGCAAGCAGCCACCCCTGCTCGCCCCAGCCCATCCAGGGGCTCACACGGCTTATTCCTCCACACACAGCAGCTCTCTCCATGGAGTCACTGTGCCTTGGCCCTTCGGCAGAGGAGAAACGTGCATGGTTTAGTTACTTCTTTAGTAATGATGACTCTAACCAACGTTTCAATGGTATTGATGTGCTCCAGAACCCCCTCTGAGTGGTTTGACAAAGTTTAGTTTAGCAGCTTCTCTGAGAGCTGCCTCCTGTGCAGCTTCTGCTGTTCTACAGCTCTTACAAAGGGTTGCTCAGAATTTTCTCTGGGAATGCAGCACCACAGCTTAAGTGCCCCGGGATGCTGAAGCCCTCCCTCACATCTTAAATGGCCTGTTATCTGGCAGGACATAAAATAAGCACAGTGTTGTTAATGTTGCCAAACCCTAATCAATAGAGCTAACAAGTGTTTCATTACATCAAGATATCAATATTAAAGAGAAAACAAAACAGCTTATTGTTTCCACAGTCATCTGTTTTTTAGGAGGTTTTTGGTAGATTTTACTAAAGTAAATACAGACCGTAGAATGAGCAGACATTTCTTGCAAGGAGTAGTCAAACCTAATTCTCATGGAATGCTTGTTTCCCAGTAAAAACCACTAATTCAAGCCAAGTTCCCAAGTTTCTTTCTGTTAGAACAATGCAAATGACACTTCCAAGGACGAATGAATGCCCTGGTCTCGCAGGGATTTTTAGGAAAGACAACGTATCTTGCACTTGTGAATGTTAAAGTCACATCTAGCTACATACAATGATGCATTCTCAAACGTTACCAGCCTACTGATCTAGGATGAAAAAACTTGAACTAAGCTTTTTTTCTTTTTTACATTCTGATTTTTTTCCACTTTCTTTAAAAATAAGAGGTTGAATTCACAGTGTTTGTATAGAGACTGGTAGGAACCTATGTGCTTTAATCCTTTCAGACTGAATGTAAACCAACTTAATTTGAAACACAGTTTTGCCTTAATGGTTTTAAAAAAATAAAGTATTTTTAAAAGTGAATTTAATGACTTGTTTTGATCTTTTATCTCCAGGAAAGGAACTCACTGCAATGTGACATTCAAAAGGCAGCATATTTGAAGCGTCTTAAAGTACTGATGCTTCCCTGTGTACTGTCAGACACCTTTTGAAGCAGGAGTGGGTGTGTAACATACTCAGAGACATTGCATATGCATTTATCTCTATATATTACCTATGTTTTTGCTGACCCACCATCCAGCCGTGATCTTTCATATTCTCATAGGTTGTATGGCTGGTTTGAGACATCCATGGAATTCAACAAGTGCACTTCTGTGTGAAGGGCAGCACTGACTAATTCAATGACCACATCTTCAATTAAATCAGTCAGGGAAATACGTCACAGGTAGCTGTTTTCCTTCCAGAATCTGGGGGTATTTCAGGGTGGTAAGAGAGTGCTGAAGTGAAAATTACAGCAGAGGAAAAAGACTTGGGTTTCTTCATCAGCTGTGCTCAGGAGCATAGAAGACCTGGTGTTGAGCAGCAGAAAGTACTTGGAGACTCTAACGGAAATAACCTGTAAAGGCTGTGCATCCATGAAGAGTGGGAAAGGTTGGGCATGGTATCATTTAGGCTGTGAAATCACATATATACCAAAATATGATGATACTGAGACTATAATGCTCATGTTCAGTGGGAATACAAGAATGTGAAATACATAAATTCTAACAGCTGGGCACAGATAATAATCCATTGTCATTCCAGGAAATACCAAGTGGCATGCAGGGAAGTCTCCCTTCTGTCAAGCATAGACCAGAGACGCCAGAACACATCTGCTGTCCCTCTGTGGTACCTGCTGGCTTTTCTGCACCTACTAGGTCTTCACAGCCAGGTAACTTAAAGCAGAGGCATTCCTGACTTGGTTTTTCCTGCTGTACAATAAATAACTGAGCTATACTGAGCCAAATTAAATATTCTGTAATTCTGCTCTGAGGTTCTGCTTCCTTCTAATACTGAGTCTTTTCCCTCTGCAGTTCAACATAACAAGTACTTAAAGGGGTGGCAATTTCTGAGGGCTTTAAATGACTCCTCAGTCATATCGTAAAGGCAAAGAATGGTTATGAATAAATGAGATAACTGCATTTGTCTTAAAAGGGCACAGAGGAAGCTGAACAGGAGGGAAAACAGGACAGAGAGATGAGATCCCATTCTCACTGACATGGGAACTGCACTAGGCAGGCTTTTAAAATCTGCTTTTAAGAGTACAGTCTATCATGAACAATAGGAAATCCAGAAAATAAAATATTTCAGGGTATGTTTGCTGGTATAAAAATATCCTGTGGTCTCACACAACCATGTTGCTTTGGCAGCTTGCTTATAAGAGTACAATTCCAAGGTGGGAAAGTGCTCTCTTCAGTTGTGGGTTTAGCACAGGACATGCCTTTGGTGTTTTACAGAACAGATACAGACACTCCACAGCTTTTAAACAGTGTTCCTAACATGAAACTCAAATATACCAACCATCTTACATAAGTTTAGTATCACTTTCCCTGAAAGTGTAGTCTTTTGTAGCTGCAAAAAGGAATCTGAAATGTTGCCTCCTAACATGGATTTTTTTCCCACAATTAGATACATACATATATTTTATTTATTAAAGCATTTAGGGCTTGAAAAAGCTACTAATAGGTCCATTGTTTCTCCTCCGGTCACTGCAAGAAATTTCAGTCCTGAACAGAGGGCACCAATATACTAAGTTCAGAAAAAAGAAAGATTTTAGGTTTTAAATGCCCTGAACAACTTATTGAAATAATATTGATTTCTTTTAACAGACACATGTTCATTCTAGTAAAATGATTGATGTCCTATTACAAATTATATGGATGGAAGAGTTGGAAAAAAGAGATGTCAACCAAGGCACTGACAGGATCTGAAGCAATGACCAACAGTAACTTGAGTAACTTGAGGGAGCATTCTAGATGTATCCTTAAGGCATGTGACTCTGGTTTTACATAAAAGCCACCTAAATCTTAGGACAGTCAGAACAGGTAACTGAAGAAGCTAATTTTTGAGCTAAACAAATTGCTGCTTTCCATAAGAACCTTTTACCTTTTTTGCCTGAAACTGTGTTTCTGACACCCCTATTACAGCTGCAGTTTATTTATCTGGTTCAGGAAAGAATTGAGTGTAGTAATGGAACTTTTCTATCTCCAGATCAACTGCTTTGAAAGTGAAAAGGAAATCATCTTTATTGTAAAGCATAAGCCAAATGTATTCATGGTCCTCTCCAGTTGCTGTGCTGACATAGACTGGAAGGTTAAGTTAAAAGTGACTGCAAGTGCAAGGGACTTGTTAATACTTCTATTGATTGCAGAAGCACCAACCTTCATAATCTCAAGTCTCAATGCTGTGATAACATTAATATTACCATATTGAAAAATTTAGGTATTATATTTATGACATTTTCTCACAGCACTTTTATTTTAGACTTTAAAATAAAGCTTTAAATTCCCTGCTTAATGTAATCTTATCAGGACAGCACTGCCAGATTAACAATTGGTGTACACTGGCTTTCTTGGGTATATATTGAATTAAGCCAGATCAGTCTGGTTCAGAATTTCATAACAGTGCAGGAGTGTCAAGAACATCACCACAAAGCACTAAAATAGCAAATGTGAAAATCTGGACGTGATTCCTATGCTCTGTGCTGTTTGGTTTCCAACTACAAGCATTTCACATGGTGACAGCAGGCTCATCTGCCTTCTTTTCTGGCTCCTCAGCACCTCGGAGCCGCTCCCTGGCACGGCCGGCGCTGCACGGGGATGTCTGAACCCAAGCCAAGGGCAAGGCAATGTGCTGCTCTCTCCAGTAGTAGTGAGCTGATGAAGGTCACTTCTTTAAAAGGAGCAACATGATAGTCTCCAAGCAGAGAGGAGAAACCCTAGCCAAAGAGCTGTCACTCTTAGGCCTTCAAGATTTATGCTTTGTATCTTTTTTTTTTTTTTTTTTTTTTTCAGGATTTCTGCTGGGGCTTCCTTTCATCCATGTCTTCTTTTATTTCCAAACGGGTTTCCCATTTAGATTTTCCTTCACACAAGGGAGGCAGAAACTTTTGGAGTAGAACAGATTACAGTCCTGTAAAGAAAATAACATTACTAGCAGGATACACAATGGAAATATTTACATTCCAGTCTCATTAAACTACATTTATATTTAGAATTCTTCTTAAATTAATTCTTCTTCTAGGCTGAAATATTCAATCAATTTAACTTTTTCTTACTCAATAATTCTAATACCTGGTTAGAGTCAACTGGGTGAAAAATAAAACCCCCCAAATCAACTGTCCCACTGCTTCTAGTAAAGTGACCTTCACCAGCTCCCTGCTCCAGGCAATAGCAACACCCCTCCTTCAGCTGCCTCCTCCTTCCAGCACCATGCACGGGTTTCCTGGCCTGCTCACTGAATTCCAAATATGATTTCATGGGTAAACAGCAGCTGGTGTTGCTGATGGATTATACTTGTAGAGTGAATAAAGGTGTAAGAGATTCTATGGGTTTTACTGAAACAGCAAAGTTTTCCTGTAAGTCTTGGCAGATGAAGATTTCTACCTCCTGGGAGGATCTTCAAAATTCCTGCAATGGTGTGTGAGACTTGGAGCCTCAGCACACTCTTCCTCACCAGTCTCCATAAAAATGGCCTAAAGGCCAATGTAAGTGCCAAGTACTGGGGACTCTCACAATAGACCATCTTTTCCATAACTCCCAAAAAACCTATTCTTACTTCTATTAATTCATGCACTTGTACTGTCATAGGACACTACTAAAAAGTATCACTATTATATTACTATCACAGAGGTGTCCAATAACTGGAGTAGTTACATGAACTCTGTTCATCTGAGATAATTCAAATGAGATTTCATCCCTTACCCTCAATAAATGCATCCACTAGTTAAAACCTAAAACCACACCTAGTACTAAAGCTTGAGCTAATGTCTCTCCTCTGAACACTTGATAGCAAATTATAAAAGCTGTTGTGCACAAAGAAGGTATTTTTACTATCCCTGTTCCGTTCATAGCTTGTACAGACCCAATATTTATTTTTTCCTCAGAAACTGTAACCAGATGTAATTGAATAGAAAGAAGCAAAACTGATGGAACGTTTTAATGCATTTGCAATGTAGAGTTTGAACAACTGGAAGAGAAACTAATTAATGTATTATTCTTTTGCTCTGTGGTGAGAATTGACATCCCTGGTTCTCTTAACGTGCTGATCACCAAATTCCAAATAGGATTTCATGGGTAAGCTGGAATTGGTGTTGCTGATAGATTAATCTTGGGGATTTAAGAATGAATAAAGACATCAGTTTAGATAGAACTGGACATCTTTTGGGGAGAAATGGATTCCCTGGGTCTTACCTAAATAGCAAAGTTTTCCCCTTGCCATGGTCATTTGCAGCTGGCCTTTCTCTGGGAACTAGGCTTGGCTATTCCTTCCTTGCTGTCCTTGCTTTTGTTTCTTATGTCACTATCAGGGCTTTAGCAGTAGATTCAGCTGATAATTATATCAAAATCACAATCAGCCTGCTCCATGTGACTTGGAAGCTTGAGGAACAACTTCTTTTCATCTGTTGTCCTTTTCTTTGTTGATTGCCAGGCCCCTTCATATTCAGGAATGAGTGTGAGGCCTCAGCCTCTGAAAAGCCCTAAAAGTGGATTTCAGTTGCACAATCTCCAGAGCCTGTTGTTTTTTGTCTCTTGGTATTCTTAATACATTAAGCTTCCAGTTTAAAAGGGGAGATTAGAGGTTAAGTTGGCCTGGCCCTGGCTATTGTTGCTTACTTTGCCAAATGGCACACAGCCCCCCAGCTCCAAGGCTCAGGGCTCCCAGAGGAGGCCCCTAGGTCATGGCAGAGGGGAGGATCCCCTCCCTGTTCCTGCCAGTGGGATTCCCGATGTCAAGATGCAGCTCCTCACAGGTAACACAGGTGCTCAACTTGCATTCTTTTGGCTGAAATGACTTGCCAGCTCATGCAGATTTTGGCCAACAGGAGCTGGGAAAATCAGGATTATGAACCACTGCACCCCTGAGCATGTACTCATAGTCCTGCTCTCTTGGTCCTGGGATTTTCAGCCTAACTCTTCTTTCAATGCCCTATGAATTAAACATACTATGTAGAGTCGAGCCCTTCTTTTAAACTCTTATCCTGATACAGTTCTGTGTTCAATCAGATGAGTCTTTAATGTGTTTTCTCCCTTCCATGGCCAAAGTGGGGGGCATTTCAATTTCAAACTGAGTAGTCCAATTCAGGCAAAACTGAGCTGCCAAAGCAAGCTGCCATAGTTTATTTCTGTTTTGACATGAATCATGTCAGAAAGTTATATACATACATATATATATATATAGGGATGGTATCTTTACCATAATACGTAAAGGAAAGGCTCTGCTCATCCATACCCAGGACTGACCCCAAATGACTGGTAGTTGAGCAGGAAGCAGCTGTGGTATTACATTTATCACTTAATACCTACAATCATGTCCAAGGTCAGTGCTCAGTCACCTTCTGCTGAGGTGAAAAATAAGGGTTGAAACTTCCTCCCTTTCCTCCTTTCTTCTCCAAAAGCTGCCTTCTTTCCATGTCTTTAGAAAGTATTGCAATAAAACAGAAGTAACTATTTTAAATTCCTAATATGGTCAGATTATATAATTTCCTCTCTCCTTTTCTGAAAGGGTAATAGGAAGAAGGGCACTCAACCTGCCCAAGAACCTTTAAAAGCATTTCTATTATTTTCCTTTTTGACATGCTTTAAGACATTACATTTTATCACTGGAATTATTCCCAGCTGGACTGGAACTAATGGCACTTACCAAGGCACTCTGATAAAAGACTTGAGCAGGGTGATATAGGCTACAAAATCATTGAAGTAAATTAACTTAGTGAAACTTCAGAGGATATTTGGAGATATTTAAGTTTATGAGCACTATACAGAACAGCTGCTAAGTCATGACTTCTATTGGCACAGCAACTGTAAGGAAATACACTTCAGTTAGCAGGGTTGTCTCATGAAAAGCCTAAAATCTGAACTGTCTCTCAAATCTCCTTAGGTACAAAAGCTAGCTAAAATCCCTTTGCCAAATCCAAGGTCAGAAAAGTCTTAATTTTGCCACACGTTAGCCTAATACTATTCTGAATTACCACAATAATAAAAGCAACCTGTCACTAAAATCTTTCCAACTGGTCCAGCTTCTTTGCCAAAGAGACCCAAGAAAGTATGATTTTCTTCAGCTTCAATTCCTATGTTTTAACACTTAGCTCAGGAGTGAACTGTTATACTTGGGTCAAGCACAAGCAGGAACCACAACCTGAGATATTATCCTAACTTTCTCTCTCTATTGCCTTGGATAAGTTTTTACTTCTTTACTTTTAATTTTCCCTACATGAAGAGGAATAGTATGTGTTTACTTACTTTGTGGTGTGGGTGTTTAAAGCACTAATTATCATTTCTGCAGATCTCTTTCAATGTTACCTAAGCAGTATTGCTAAATTCATTTTGAAACCATAGTCATATGTGTGATTCACTATCTGGCCTGGCCAGTTTGGCAAGAAATTTATTCTCAATTATTTACAATCAATGTTTTACTTTGAGTGATACCATCAGGGGAATCTTGAAAACTCAGATAACAAGCAGTTAATGACTGACAAATTTCCACAATAGGCAAAATAAGGAGAACTTTCAAAAAGATTAGAGGCTTCCATTAGCTCACTGCAAGTATCTTCTATTCATTGCCAAGGTCTAGGTTAACTGAAACAAACACATCTTTTCAAAGAAAAAGCCCCACTTTCATTCAGAAAAGCACAGTGTGTGCAAAGACCCTGAGAGGCTGAAATGCTCTGACAGCTCAAACTTCCTCACTTGGAAATATCTGCTGAATCCTTCCTAAATTCAATGAATTTGGGAATGAAAATAGTTAAATGCACTCAAGTTTGTCCCAAATGTGTCTGTGTTGCCAATCCTCTGATGTTAAAAAGGAAGGATAAACCTGGCATGCCAGGGCAGGAATCAAGCCCCTAAGCCCAAACTCTCTGAGTAGCTGCACTTGGCTCCTTGTTGGGCTCTGTGTGGGAGGGAGTCAGCCCCTGCCACCACAGGGACAGCAGGGAAGATCCTGCTCATGTGAGCTTTGCCTCCACACAACTGCCCTGAGCAACCTGGTCCTGTAAACTTGAGCCCAACCACCACAGCCACAACCAGAGAGTGCTGGCACTTCGCCTAGCCAGGGCCTACAACTCCCCCTTGTACCTTCAGAATAGAAAGAAAAAAAAAAAAACAAACAAACAAACAAACAAAACAAACAAACAACAACAACAAAAAAAAAAAAAAAAAAAAAAAAACAAAACAAAAAAAAAAAAAACAACCAAACCCTCTGAGCTGCAATCGCTTTTGGTGATTTTCGGTCATTTAAATGTCAGAAGAGACTTCAGAGATAGGATGTTGAGGAATACTCCCGGTGCAGGTAGCTGAGAGTGCAAGCTCCCATGCCAGCTGCACATTGTGCCATGGAGGGCAGGAAACAACTGAAGCCCCCAGCAGCAAGCTGGGAAGGGGCATGGATCCTTTTCCTAAAAAAGGGGCTCAGGGCCCTGCATCACAGTCTGGGAGAGGACTGGTCACCCTGAAACTCTGCAGGAACCAGTGAACAGCAGAAAGACCTCAGACCCGAAATTCCCCATGGGAACGGGTCCACAGACTGTAGGGGTATAAAAGCCCAGGGGGTTCCATCATTAGGGGCCCCTCCTGGAGGAAGCAGCCTGAGCTGTTTCTGCTGCTGCACCATTCAATTATTGAACCTTTTTTTCCTGAAATTGGATGCCTGACAAACTTCAGTAAGAACCTTCTTGAACAAGGAAATAAATCCAATCAGAAGAAAGGTGTTATTGCATGCCCCTCTTAACCCATTCTTGGTGCTGATCGCCCACAAGTCAGAATAACAACTACACTGAGCCAAGTGTGCCAGAATCCTTCTTCCTGTGTCTGCCCAACTCCCAAAATTTGAGACTCACAGCAAACAAAGGGGCCAGTTCTGCCCTGAGAAGAAGGAATTAAGGTAAGTAATTTTACACCACCTTTCTGGACTGCACTCAGATTTCACAGTTTAAGGTTGCCTTCCAGCTGCTGCCTAAATTCATTCTTCTTTAGAGAGCAAGCATGGCATGGTACAACTCTCTTCCCTACTCACTTTAAACATTAACTTTTGCAAATAGAATGACAGCCCTGTGCTGTGAGTGCAAACTGAACAATCTATGAACATCTGTATTCCCTTTACAGAAAAAAAAAAAAAAACCCTACTGTGTGTGATCTATATTGCCCTTGCATTTCCTAGTTCTAAGGAAGTAGAAAAGAGCATTCCTTGTGCTTGAGAGCCTGGACTGTGCTCATCTGTAAATAGAACACTCACAGTTGCTGAGCATTTCAATTTAATACTGAGAGCTTCATCTGGCAGAATCCACATGAACATACAATTATGTACAATTAACATACATGTAGGACGAGGGGGAATGCCTTGCCTTGAAAATTGATTGTTTGGGATTTTGCTGCTTGATCTTTCTCTGACAGGTCACCAGGACTGGAAAAAAGAGAAATTACTGAAGCATCTGGTTTAGCTGGTACTGTACCAACACACACTGCTCTGCTACACAAACTGCAACGTGACCCAACTTGTCTTTGTCAGGGGCGATAGGACCCTTCATGACATAGACTTTTTCCAAAAGCCTGCAAAAGAATAATTTCAGGCTTTTAAGTGCATACTTCATGGTTGAGAGGGAGAAATTGTGGAGGCTGGAAAGTTATCTGCCTTTTGTACTTGATTTGCTCATCCTGCTGTTGTACTTGAGGCAATGCAGAAGCTCTACAGATCCTTTTCTCTTCAAAACCTTCAACTCTGCAGCTGCCTTCAGTCCTATACTGCACTTTCTATCTCTCTTCCAAAAGTAGAGCAACTGGTGAGCCTCTCAATGCCATCTTACTAAGTTTTTCTCAATCCTTTACCTAAAGTAATTATCTTCTATTTTTTATGACAGGCACTCCTTAGCATGGCCAACTTCAGTACCTTGTCAAGACACCAGTTCAATTGCACAGCTTTAAATCAGAAATTCTCTTCCAAAGCTGCATGCATGTGAATGTAAAATACAAAGGTTTTACTGCTCCTGGTTATGTCACTGCTGTAAAGCTGAGGTCCCCAACTCCTGAAGGCAGGAGCTACTAGCAGAGAGCCTTGCAGTTACCTCCAGTGTGCTTACTTTATATCACAGACTGTACTGCTTGCTCCAGGGTGTTGAGGGAGTGCATTTATTAATAATTTGGCAACCTGCTTGGGAAAATCTAAAGCTTGATTTTTTCTGAGAGTTCCAGGCAAAACAATACAGAAGCCAGTTGAGTGTCTATCTGCACAGGGCACCCAACAAGGGCACCTGACTTACTCCTGGGCTTAAGTCAAACTTGGATTATAGTAGTAATATGAATAAAAAGTATTCTTTCAACTCGTACTGCCTTCTCCTTGCCTCTGTACACACACAAGTGTGTGTAGGAATGTGTCCAGCACTGTGTTCCTCTCCTCTTTTTCTGTCTACTCAAACAGAAAATGATAAGGCCAGAGCCTTCCACTATTAGGAAAGATCAGGCACCTTACCATGGCAGATCACCCTATTGACAAATCCCTGGGGTACAAAGACAGGATTGTGTTTGCAAAGCTCCCCTTGCAGGATTCCCAGTTCTCATCAGTGCAGAGCCATTGGACAAGGCCCTCTGTCCAGCAGAGTTCCTGCAGCACTGCATTCTGCACATGTGAGCAAGCCAAGAAAGATGGGATGTGAAGCTGTTTCTCAAAAGCATCTATAGAAGTGTGATGAAGCATTATTCTTTTGCTTTTGGCACCTGAGAAATCCAAATAAAGCTGGGATGTTAACACTGAGCTTGGATAACCTAAATTAAGATTCACATTCAGACTCTTCAGGAATGGACCTGATCAAAGGTGAGCCATTGCTCTGCTGAGTGGAAGAGGGAAAACCAGTAGCATTGTGGGGTGTGGAACAAGAAAGAGACAGCTGCACAAGAACAACAGCCCCAGCAGGTGGTGATCAACAGCTGTTTCCACTCTTTAGGAAACAGAGCAGTCTTATTGGGGTGAAATGCTGAGTACATGCCTGACTTCCAGCTCCAAAGAGTTCTTGATCATGTCTGCCTGATGGATTTGTTGACCATGATGGCCTCCACCAAGCTACTCATGCATTTAAAGCAAAGTGTTTTATTTTATGGGGAGTTTAATGTCTGCAGACATAGCTGTAACTGAATAATTTCTGGTCAAACTATCCCTGCTTAGCAAAGGAAGAAAAGGCTTTGGTCCCTGGAAATATAAATACATAGTGAACATCCATACACCCTAATGTCACACGGTCTGACAAGGATTGTCCAATCCACATGAAAAAGCACTGCTATTCAAAACTCCACATCATGCCAAATAGCTCTTAAGAAGTGTTTTGACATAGATATTTCATTCATGCTGTGTGTATATATTGCTCAGCTGAGCGAGGCTACAGTAGGGGAAGGGATATTCCCAGAAATACCTGGCAGTCAGCAGGTATTCTTGCAAGAATATATTGGTATAGTAGAGTTGTCAATGGGGCTAGGAAATAGGTTAAATGAAAATTTTTGCATGGCATTGAAGCAGGGCACAAAAATTGGTTGCTGTCTTTCCTGCCAACACTGACAATTTTTAACACTCCTGCTTGGAAAAAAAGGAGACCACTTTAAGTACCAAGTGTCATGTTCAGGGTCAATAGAGCACATTATTTGGCTCATGCAGTGCACACTACCAGGATTCTAATGCTCATAGCAGAAATGAAGTCGGTGATCTCAGAGGGCACTTACACAACTGAGTGTTGAGTTTGATAGCGTTCATCCATAGTATGTGTATGGGGCTGATAACTCACACAGCTCACACTTGAACTTTCCTGGTGTCTGAACTTCTTTGGGAGCACCCATTTTTATGCTACCTGCAAGAAACATACACACACAAAAATCTTGTAGCTTCAAAACACGATGCTGGGAACATACCTGCAAGAAGATGAAAGACATTTGTCTTTGCAAATTAAAATCCAACAGAAAACTGCAAACCTTGTATGCTGGAGACACCTGGAGCAGGGAGGGGGAGGGGAGCCCAGCCCCCAGGGGAGCCTCTTGAAGAGCACGAGGGCCTGAAACAGGAGAACAGTCCCCTCTCTGGGAGCCTCCCCTGAGGCTGCAGGGACCAATCAGAGACCTGGGCTGGTGATTGACAGCCCAGAAAACCAATTGGAATGTTATTTCGCTTTCACAAATCACAGGGGAAGAAGGTTAGCTCTTGTCTTTTGCCTTCCGGTTGGGGAATTGAGCAGGTCTGGGGGCTCTGGGCCCGGTGTGGGGCGTGGCCCGAGACCCGGCAGGCCCCGGTCCCGGGTGACCCCGGGGTGGACCCGGTCTGGCCCAGCCCCAGCCCCTGGCGGCAGCCCCACGTAGCCGGGTTCGGCAGAGCCCGGCCCGGCCCCGGCTGGGCTTGGCGGGGCCGCGGCTCGGCTCCCCGGTTCCTGCTCGGCTCGGTTTTTCCTTCTCCATGCAACATGGCCGAGCGGGGCATGGGAGAGCTACCGAGGCTCTCCTTTCCCCCTGTTCTGAGAAGAGAGGCTCCAGCCAGGCACGCAGGCAGAAGGAGATTCAGCTGTCTCCACGTGATGGCCACGTGTTTTTCCCAGCGTGGCTTCAGCCTGGCTCCTTACTTTCTAGATACAAGTTTAACTCTTAGTGCCTGGATGAGACTGTAGATTTTTTCCTGAGCTCCCTGAAATGAAAGGAATAAAGCGAGAATTACAGAAGTCAGCAGAATGAAGACGAAGTTTCCTGATGGAGAGATGAAGAAACGCCACTGATAAGTAGCTGAAACCCTTTTTTGTGGGCTCTAGGGGATTGTGACTTCACTGAAATTCCTTTAAACTGTAGAATATACTTGGGGAGGTTAGGTGCTTGAAATGAAGACTTTTTTTGCCTCAGGAAATGAAGCTCTCTCTGTTTTTGGGACTGGAATATTGAACAGAGACATTTGATGAAGATTGAGATGGACACTTTTGTGTTCTCAGCAGCCTGCCTTTAAAATGGTACCCCATGTGTTTCAGCAACCCATAATACAGCTCTGGAAGGACTGTGAGAATGGGAGGAAGAAAAATCATAATTTGTAGGTTTCCGGGCAGATGCAAGTTATGAGAGTGGACACCCTCTAAGCCTAAACTGAAAAAAAAAAAAAAAAAAAGGACTCTTCTCTCTAGAGTGAACTGAAATGATTATTTAAGTAGATGGCTGACTGAAGTGTTTTTCTGTAAGTTGCTGTTATGAGGAAAGGGGGAGGAGGGAACAATCTAGAAATATCATTCTGAATTGTTTTGTGTTATTAATAAATTTCTTATACCCTTTTAAGTTTTAAGCCTGCTTTGTCTTTACTCCTAAATCCTATCCCCAAGAGAAATTAAATATATTAGAATTGGCAAACCCCAGTCACACCATGACACTTTGATCAGTAAAAATTTTCTCCCCAATCAAGTTGGTTTCCCTCATCCCAGTTAAATTTTCCAATTCCTTAGACAGGTCTATAAATTGCAGGCTGGGAGCCTAACTATAAAGTTCACCTATTAATTTGGAACATCCATGAAATAACTCAGGTGAAAAAGCATGTGGCTGCAAGCTTGAAAACCCTCTGCTTAACTGAGGTCTATACTCCCTAAGTGCTTCCCACGACACTGTTCCCTATCTGCTGCTGTGCAGAATTCCAACCCAGTTCTGCAGTGCCAATCTCCTCCCTCAAACTGGAGCCATGAAAGGGTTTGGAACTCCACTCAGGAGGCAGGTATACCAGGAAGGCAAGTGGAAAGACTCTGTCTTATTCTTTGCTTCTGGTTCACCTTGGAATAGAGTTTTGGAAGCTTACCCCTGCCTCCCTGTTCCCATCTGGCTTTCTATGGAAATGAGGCCAATGGAATCACCCATGTGCTCTGAGCTGAGGACATCCACAGCCTGCCAAAGGACAGCAGGGCATTCCCACTCTTCCAGCTCTGAGCCAGAGACTTTCCCTGCAGAGCTCATTCATTTCACTCAGGCCACTTACCTATTTATGCATCAGTTCACTAAGGTCATGCCCCTAGGTCATGCTCCAGCTCAGGGGTTTTCTTTGGGGAAAAAGTGCCTGACTGTCCCTCCTTACCCCACAGGTTTGCACCACAGAACAGTCTCACAGTACACAAACCAGAAAGTTTTCGAAAAAATAAACCAAAAGATGTGTTCCAGAAGCACCTAACACATTCCAACCTGAGTGCCCAGCTGGTGGCCATGCAGCCTACAGGCTGGCACCAGAGGTGATCTAAAACATCCCAAAACACCGAGAATGGGCAGCTGGTATCCAACACCCAACACCTTGGTCCATGGTTTCAGTCTTACTAAATCACACTAGTTACTAATGCAGTGACGAAAAATACTTTTTAATTTTCTTCTTCTGGTATTTTTTTTCCTTATTGCTTTTAAGAAACTAGATTGGCTTGCAGAGGAATTCAACAGCTGCTAACAGTAGCACAAGGTAAGAGGCAGAACTGCAGCACCAGCAGAAAGGCACGGCTGGGATGAGGGACCTGCACATCCCTCTTTTGGTGACAGTAAGCTGCTATTTCTGCTTGCCCAACAGAGTGAAACTGAATCCTCAGAGACATCTGCTGACAAGGTGAACTAGGGGCAAGGTGAAGCAGAGCTGGGACTACTTGTCATCTAATGTTCAAAAAAACCAGGGAGATCCTCAGAGGCAACAGAGGCTTCATGACAGTTCAGAAAGTCCGAGCCTGTTAAACCCTGAAACTTCATTTTGGGAATAATCTCCCTTACCTCATCACTCCTTTACCACCAGCCTTTCCTAGTCATTCCTGACACTTCAGTAGCACAGAGTTCTTCAGATGTAATACAAATGGGCTGGACACTGGATTAATAAATAAATTGACCTTGAGAACACCTTAGAAAACAATATATTTTCACAAATTATAGGACCCTTGGATATGTGTTTTCCCTACCTCACAGGGATGATTGAGAGCATTTAATTCACTCAAGTGCTTTCAGATTTGTCAGTTGTAAGGCATGTAAATTCTACCCATTTCTCCCTGTATATTGTGATTCAGATTCTTCAAGCTATGCACTAAGTCACTAAGAAGTCTACTTTTTGAACCCTGCATTTTATGAATACCAGCTAGGTCCCGCTGACATACTTAACTTCACTTTTTCTGCAGGTACCCAGAAGTAAAACCAACATATCAGTTGACTGAATGAGATTCAGATTCACACTTGTATGCAATTTTTTGTAATCAGTCTTCCTTTAAAAGGATAAATCATTAACCCCAAAGAAGTAGAGTATGGAAAGCCACTTGAATCAAATAGAGAAGGTATAATGGTGACATTTTCTTTAAAATAGTGCAAAACACCAAGAACCACAACAACAAAAAAGAAGTATTTATGGCAGTGAGGGTCATAGACTTTGGAATGAATATGTCCTGATCCCAAGTTAAAATAACAGTCCTGGGTTCAGAGCTGAAGTACGTTAGATATAGAAACACCTGCTCTTGCAGACCATCGGCATGTAGAACAGAATCTGTTCAATGCCTACCACTGGGAAGGAATGATATCTATGTCCAAACACATTTTTGGCTATGCCAGTTGAAAAGCATATGATCCTGCCTGCAAGGCACAGATGAATTTATGATGCTTTCCATCTTACTCCCAGCTTACAAGTCACTGGTAGCAGCTGTACCAAGTTTTATTTTACTGGGAACATCATTTGTCCCAAGAGTTTGTATACACATCAGCACTTGGGAAAGTTAAGGCCCCTGACTGAAGGTGTGAGGTAAATGAATGCACAGATTTTGGAGTAAATGCTCCCACTCAGAAGTAAAATTTGCTATACAACAAAGTAAAGCCATTTCCTTCTGAAGAAAGGTGTTTAATGGCAAGTTTATGCTTTTGTCTAAACCACCAAGCAGGCAAGTCCAGAGATGCACTTTCTCACAAAGAGTCACTTCCAAAAAGTTCATTTGCTTTGAATAACTGTGTCTTTATATCATAAACACAGCTGAGCCAGACATTTCTGTATGGTATTGGTCAGCTCATTGATTTGGCTCTACGCACCATCTTAGCAGGATGTGACAACCTGATAGGTGTCTGTCTCCCCTCCAGACACATGAAGCAGAGTGAGAACTCATTTCTCTCTAACAAACTAGCAGCAGGATAGAGGATCTCTTGAGGAGAAAGTCTAGGGCACTAATCCCTTCTTAATAATGACATGCAAATTTGTCACCACGAGCAGCTCAAATCATCACCAGGTGCTACCACTATTTTGTTTTTACCTTGGTATGTTCTAAACCAGCACCATGTCCCAGTAACATGTCACAAGTCTGTCTGGATGACACATGCTGAACAGGTCTTTGACAACAGCTTGTCTAGAACTGAATTCTGCCCAAGAATTTTCCACTCTGACTGGAAGCCACAAGGTACTTGAACACATCCTTACTTGATGCACATGCCCAGCTCTTCTGGAAAGAGCACAGCCACATGCTTGGGTAACCACTGAACTAACATGCTCCACAGAAACCTGCCAGGTCAAGCCTAGAGTGCTGCACGGCGTGTGTGAGGTTGGCTCATATGTCCTAGCAAAAGGTGAAGCACACAGATTTCAGTGCCATAGTAAGGAAATAAATGCAGTAAAACAAAGGCATGGGCTAAGTAGCACTGAAAGAGTGTTTCTCCATGCTGTCTGCAGCTGATACTTGATATAGACAGGGGAAATGGCTCTTAGTCCAGTTCTCTGGAGACTCCTAAAGACTTCAGGGCAATTCTGCTTGGAGCACTCTGCTAAGAGGCCTGGAAGGCATGCCAGAAATCATAAATCACCCTTAAATTGTCAGGGTCAGTGGCAAAGTAGTAGCACAGATAAGTAATCTGATTTTCTTTGCTTCAAACCTCATTAGCACAAGTATTTACAATGCATAGGTTAAGCCCCTCTTAATACTCCACAGGAGATTCCTGTATTTCTGAGTCACTGATAAGCTAGAGAAACCAAACAAGAAACAAAGTGCCTATAAACAGATGCAGACTTTGATTTCAAAGGCTGTCAGATAAAACCAGCATTGACACACCCTTAATCCTCTCCTACAAAACCCTTGTTTCTTTTACCTGCCAGGATTTTCCTGCAGTATCCACTGTTGATGACAATAATCTATTAAAATATTCACAGCTTGTTTTCCGCCAGGTAAGAGTACTCTCTAGTAGAAGGGCAGGAGTTCATACTCTGGCATGTCCCAGTGTTTGATATGATAGATATTTAAATACACTTCAGCACCAGCAATGCACTTGCCCTCTTCAGAAAAACAATCTGCTGCCTAATTGATCAGGTAGTAGATAAAACAGCAGAACCTTCTTACTTGCTAGTTTATCCCCAGGTGAACAACTTTCTTCCTCCCGTTCCTGTGTTCCTTCATGCTACAGCCCTGAAGGCGTGTTTAGATCACCTATGGCTGCCTCCCTGCTCTTCTTCTGAGGTGACTTACCTTGGGTTCAGCATGAATTAGCCCAGGCTGTAATATCACCAAGCATGACCATTCAGAACTTTCATCCATACTCACTCTCCCAAAGATCACTTGATTGAATTAAACCTTGATTTGCAGCACCCTTTCTGCCAGGCTGGGGGGTTGTGCTGGCATTGCTATGCTTTCTCTGCTTGGAAGGAACAGAGATCCCTGCAGGCTTCCCTCTAGCCAATGGGTCTCAGGGCCGGCCCCAAGGCCCGCTCCTGAACAACAGCTTCCATGGATTCCCCATGGCAGCAGCAGGATAAACAGTCTAGATGGTCACAGATGTGAAAGCCAGTGTGTTTTCTGAACAGTTGCAGGGAAAGAGGAGTAACACATACAGGCAAATCAAACCCCTTCCTTAGGTAAAAGGGCTTTCTGAACACATGATGAATCTCAAAAAGGCATCTATACCTAAGATCCATGATTTAACAAAGCTGAGAAACCAACACTCAACAAAAACTAAGCCCAAATGCCCCTTACTCAGAGATGGCATGCAGCCTGACCTAAATTAGGCAGCATTTAGTAAGAACCTCAAATTAGGTGAGAATTTAAAGCTTTACACAGGAAGGCTGCACAAGGCATCATCTAGTAACACTGAAGTGTTTCAAACACTGAAGTGTTGCTGAAGTGATTATCAGTTCTGGATCACAGAACTGTTATTCTTTGCCAAAATGGAAAAACCAGACCTGAGGTTAGATTTCATTAAATCTCCTTCTGGTTCAACCACAATAAAAAAATCAACCTACAGCCATAGTATCCCTCTGTCCTGAACTCATTTTGTCTCCCTTCCAAACTGCAGCTCCCTATTAGAAAGTTGTTACAATAGCCATAGTGGGGAAGAGCAAGTTGCTCTATTAATATATAAGTGATGACCATTACTTTTTAAGTTGTCCTTGAAAAGAGTTAAGTGCAGGGCCACACATGTACCACTGAAAGTAACAGCTTGGTTAAGCACAATCTAAATTTAGTGCAATACTTTCCAACAGAGTCCAAAATTAGGAACATCAAGATTTTGTAAAAATATAGGAGGAGAGGCTAACACAGTATTTCAGGAAATAAGACACTGTCATTTGACATAATCCTGAAAGGAAGAAATACACCCCCAGTGATTAATCTCCCCACAGAAAGCAAAGTTGGGACTGTAAGGAAAGACTCAGCCCCATGACAGGGGATTGCATGTGACAGTGTCCATGCTGTGGAGCTGGTGCCTACTTTCTCCTGTGACCAGAAAGATGTTCAGCATTAACATAGCTGGGAAAGGGAATTTTTTCCAATAAAGCATAACTGCATCTCTCGGTTTGTTAGGACTGAGCTCGAGCTGGAGACTGCAGAATGAAGTAAAGAAAAACTATCCAGAAAGAAAACCAAACAGAACTACCACAAGGCTGAGGAGTATGGGGTGAGAGAGATCCACTGGCAGCACATCTGATAGAGCAAAGCCCACGATCACCCCACCCTTAGAAAGTTAAGTTTTCAGGGCACTTGCTGGGAATTTGCAAACAGGTGCCTTGTTTCACACCAAGGTCACTTCATTGGTTACAGTTTACAGTAGAAATTAAATATTTTAGTCAGGGGCTAGCAGTTTCCAAACTTCTTGACATACATCTATGTCAAATTCCTGTCTTCTAGCCAAGTAGCAATAGGAAACAAGGTGAATTCAGGCAGGTACAGGACTTCCTGAATTTTTAGCAATGTTTTCAGGTTACTCTGTTCACCCATGTCATAAAGACTTGGCTTCCCAACAAGTACTTGGATTACTTTGCCTAAAAAATATGCAGGTACTGAGGTTGCACATCTTTCAATATCTGATCCATCAAAGAGGTATCAAGGCACATACACAAGAACCACTTCTGTAATTCTCTGTAGGACACTGAGAAATATGTATTCTTAGACAGCTGAAGACCTATTTTATCACTGAGTGCCAGGCCATTCCTTTTGTGTATGCTCTGTACCCTGCACAGTCCATTCTCCAGAGGGTCTATACTTATGCTCTTTCCTTCCAGAAGTTCTTTTGGACAGACTTACTTCACTGTTTATCAGAGGTAAAACAGAAGAAAAATGGCTTTTTCTCACATAACAAATATAATCATGGATAGAGATAAATGGTGCAAATCCCAGAATTCAATATAACCAGAGTGGACTGCTCCTCCTGGGTCATATGCTAGGAAGGCAGACATAAAATTTTCACAATTCTGACTTTTTATTCATGCAGCTCAAAATCCACTAAGAACTGGTAGCATCCTCAAGATACCACAGATAATTAATAAACTTTTCTTTGGCTTTAGATCTCCATCTGTCCAGCAAATATAGAGAGGTCTGACTAAGATTCCACTGAGGTCCAAAAAGAAAGTGTGGGCTCAGAGTAGAGCTAATTAAGCAGCAGAACTGATGGGGTCTTGACAGAAATTGTATGTTGCCCATGTGTTTCAAAGTTTTTCAAAGAGCTGGCTATAGGTCTAGGTAGATAAGGCTTGAAAACACAGTGATGTTTCACGCCAGGTTTAAATGTATGCTTCCTTCCTCACATACCCATTGCTCCAAGCATGGTTAATGAGTAATAACTTTACTAATGTTGGGAAAATTATGACAAAATAAATGAACAGTTGGGGGAGAAGGCAGAGTGCAAAGTTATTATGGCCTGTAGCTAAAAGCAGACTTCAAAGGAGGCAGCATGGTTCAGGTGTTAGATGAGCAGCAAAAAAGAAAACAGAAAGAGCAGGTGAAAATGCTATCACTGACAAAAGAAGCAAAAAACATTTGCCAATCCTCCCTTGCTTTTGCCAGGCCTGGACTAAAGAACAAAGAAGCCCAAACCATTGCAAACATATAGGTAACTAATTTCTTTCTTAATCTAAATCTCAGGTTTTGTCTATCTGTTGGGAATTTTGGAGCTTTTTACACCTTTTTTTTTTTTTTTTTTTTTTTTTTTTTTGGTCTAGCAATTTTTGTGCTAGTAAAAACAGTGATTTAATCAGTGCAAAGGTGACGCACAGGCTAGAAAGCTTGATATCTCAACCAGCCTAGGGAGCACATCTCCATTACAAGTCACCTTACCAGCAGAATCCAAGTATTTTCCTAAAACTCTCATCAAACAAAAACCTTCTTTGGTCTAACAACCTCAGACTGGTGGACCTGGACAGAATAAACTTTCAGGAGAACCTTCATCAGACTCTTGACATAACCTTGTCATATTTGTAGCGACTCTGTTTGAGGAAAGACACAAAGTGAGACAAAGTATCACTAGTGTTTTGACTGTAGCAGCTTCTTTGCCCTTAATTTACATGGTTAGTTAAGTCTTGAGAAAAATATTTATGGTATGGGATCCAGAAGCAGGAAGGTCTTAAATTTTGTTTCTATAAAGCATGCAATTTCAGTTGTAAGAATATAGTTACATATCCTCACTAACTACCAGTCCACAGATCCACTTCTTTGTATCAAAGGTGCCTGGAGTTGGAAGACAGTGGCCCCTAGCTCGGGAACCGTGAGTGTCTCCCGGCCGGTAGCTGCTTCCCCGGCTCCGGGCTCCTGTTCTCCCCCACTCCCGGTTCTCCCTCCCCTGGCTCACGTTCCCCGCCCGGATCCCGGTTCTCCGTCCACTCCACTTTGCCCCACAATTCCCGGTTCCCTCCGCCGTCGTTCCGGTTCCCAGCTCCGTCAGGTTCTCCCTCGGTCCCCGATTCCACCCTCACGCGGAGCCCCCAGTTCCTTTCGCCCCCGTCTCCCGATCCTCGACTTCCTCCTCATCTCCCCTCTGCTCCTCGATTTCCGGTTCCCTTGTCTCTCTCCCCGCCCTCAACCCCCATTTCGCGTTCTGTCCCGTGCTCCTGTTTGCTCCAATTCCCGCTTCCCGCCGGCTCCAGTTCCCTCCGGCGCCCACCTTCCACCCGGGGCTACCCCTTTCCGCTTTCCCCGTTCCGGGATGGCGCGCGGGCGCCGCGGCTGCGGGGCCTCCCTGACAGGGGCCGGGGGCGCCGGGCGGCCGGCAGGGGGCGCTGTGCGCCCGTGAACGCGTCCTGCCTTCCCTCATTCCCTGCTCCGGCTTTGCGGGACGCGCCGCGTCCCCAGCGTGTCCCCAGCCCCCGGGATGGACATCTAGGCGTTTCCAGCGTGTCCCCAGCCCGCAGGATGGACATGCCGATGTTTCCAGCCCTCAGGGTATTTTTCACTCTTACATCAGCATGTGCTCAGCCAGAGGTGAGAGCCATGCTCAGCACGGAGCTGGCTCCTTGGGCATCACTGCAAGCTGGGCAGAGGAGTTGATACTGCCGTGAGAGACAAAAGCTTGGGTGGGAGAAGTTTTTTTAAAGCAGCTTCTACTCAGGGACTGGCTGTAGTGGAAACTGTTGGCATTCTCAGTGGGATATGCAAAATTTAATAGCAGTGATTAGAAGACAAGGTGATGAATGACACCTTCAATGAAAATAAGTGCATTTACTTTAATTTTTGCCCTTCTTAGCATGTTTGCTTACATTATCTTCCAAAGGCTGAAATTACTCGGTGCCTTTGACATTAGCAAATTTCAGGAAACTCTCTCAGCTTCTTCAGCTGAGCTAACCTCCACATGCTTTTCCTGAGTTACCCATCTGATGTCTTTAAGGTATTTTGGGCGAATTGTGCTCATAGCCGAGAAAACTAAGGATTTCAGAATTGAATGGAAAAACAAGTTCTCAAGAAAGGAGGTTCCAGATGCTATGAGCCACTCTCGGGAAGTCTGGTAGCCATAGGACAAACCATAGAGCACAATGAAGAAGGATGAGAGCACAGTTATGCCCAGAACCAGTCCCCAGGCCACACAGATACACCACCAGCACAGCAAGGGCTCAGTGTCCGGGATCTTGCGAAGCTGCCTGATGGTAGTGCTTAGTCTCTTTGCTTTGGAAAAGATGCCCCATTCTGTCAAATTGAAACTTGACTTCTGGGACTCTTCATCCATCGGAGGAGAATTCACACTTACTGTCTGCTCGTCTGTGTCAATTACATTTGCATCTTTTTCAGATATTATGCAATTATTCCAATACCTAGAATCTACCTTGGGGTACATCTTAGTCACAACAGGAGGAGGATCCTTCTGGGAACACTTAAATAAGGCAATTATTAACATTTCCACGGGGAGGGTAAGCAAAGCACATTCAATTCCTACTATTATTGATCTCAAATACCTAAGATATATTGGAGCTTCATCATCTTTTTCAGCATTAAAGAACATAATGTTAACAAGCAAGCTGAATAATATTACTGCTAAAAATGTAGACAACCTTTGGAACCTGGTGAAAGCCCCAGCGATTACAGGAGCAAAAATTGAGAGCCATAGATGGTACTCTGTAAGTCTCCTGTTAAAATTAATAAGAAAATAGTCCAATTTGGGTAGAGGTATCTGGGGATCTGTGACAGAAAATTTCCAGTCTCGTGAGGGATTGTTCTTGTCAAGGAAAATCCATTTTCTGCATAGAAAGAACCAGGCCTTCCTGGTGGACATGTCCTCAACTTCAGCTCTGCTTAAGAACCAGGTTGGTGATTTGCTCTCATCATTGAGCCTGACCCTGAAGGATTTAATATCTCCCAATTTTTTCTCAGTACTTATTAGAAAGCAATCAATGCTTCCCCGTTGGAAAGCTGGAGAAGGCTGGTGCCATAAACAACGGAATTTACTCCTGCCGTACTGGCCAATGAGCTGCAGAAAGACCTCTACTGTGGTCCCAGCATTCCAGCGACTGCCTGTGTACAAAGTGACCAAAAAGCTCCCTTCATCAGAGACCTCGTTGTCTGGCAGAACGATAATATACTTGATCTCCCTCTCAGCCCTGTCTCTTCCTATAGCCCAGCAGCACAAAAGCAAATAGATGGCAAAAATAGAGATCACTGTTATGAGGGTCAGTGGGTTTTTAGGTATGTCTGCTATGAGGATTCTCCCCAGATCTACTGTGTTGGGAAGAACTACTACTTTGGCTGCCAGGAACTTGATGGTGGCTGATGGAAGAGGTGGCAGACGCTGACGAGTCTTCTTGGAGTCACAGATACAATGTATCTTCTGCCAGTCGGTCAAGGAGCCAAGCCTGCATGTGTCTTTGTTCCACTGACTTTCAATCCCATCCAGATATAGACAGCGGTCATTAAAAATGTATATGTCCACCAGTTTCCGGTTTGGGTACCTTACGATATAGTGTGTCTTCAAGATAATAGAGATGTTCTGACTGTCTACGCCAGTTTCCTGCGCTATGATTGTCATTAGGGACTGTGGGAGACAGACTATATAGGGACCTGAAATTCTACAGTCAGCAGTGGTTGTCCCATTTCCATTTGCAACTGTTGGCATGTCGTGAAAAGCAGTAAACGAGGCCACAGGCTGAGCATGAGTGAGATTGGTACCTGTAAATACTAGCACCTTGAAAGTAACTTCTAATTCTGTCATGATCTGGAAGTATATGCTCGTGGTTTTATTGACATCAAAACTAAATCCTCCAATTGTATAAGTTTCTGTTTTATCGGGTCCCATTACTAAATTTAAAACTGTAACTCCACCTTTCCTGGCAAGAAAAACATCTGCGCTTTCAGGCGTCATTCCAATTAGATCCCCATTAAGCGTACTCTCTGCCACTTTAAACCCCATGACTACTGATATGATATCTGATGTGTAACCTAACCAAGGGAATGGGCTCTCAGCAAATTCAAAAGTGGCAGTGGCAATCACAGTATTTGGGCCCACTGCTGAACCATCTTCTTTCTCTTTCACTATTGGATAAAAGCAATTGTGGCAGGTGTATGTGGCAGGCAAATAATTTGTAATGTTCCAGGCTTCCTTTTTCTTCAGAGTGATATTCCAGTGATCTGTTTCTATTAGAGTTTCTATTTCTTCAGGGACTTTTCCCATGGAAACTAGCCCTACTATACCTTCCATGATGGAGAAAACATGTTGAATTCCAGTTGCACTGACATTCTTGAGAAGCAGAAGATCAGCACTCAGGATGTTGGACAAGCATCTTAGTATTCCACTGCTCTGAATTTCTACTTCCTCAGACAAACGTGTCCTATGCCTCTGTCTTATCAGAGCTCTTGTTACTTCTGTCAGTTTCCCAATGGCAAGGTCTTGTGACCTAACATTCATTTTCTCAACTGCATCTGTGACTTCAGAAAGAACAGCCACTACTTGGTTGATTTCCATGATGCTCCTTACTGAAAAACTCAAGGCTGTATTAACCACACTTTCCCGAAGCTGAGCCTGAGGGAGCTGGACAGTTGGTGTGTTTTTAACATAGTTTAAGAGTGAGGCTGCAAGATAAGCCAAATAACCAGCTCTTATACGATCTCCAGTCTGCTGGTCAGATGTTGACATGCTCAAATGGCTTGCTGAAGCCAGCAGGTCGCGAAACACAGCTGAAAGGGATTGAGTTTTAAGTGGGTTCTTTATGTGGACACGTAAACTCACCTGGGTAAATACCCCCATGGAATCACGGACTTGAACATAAAGTTTCAAAGTCTTAGAGGCTTCTCCAACTGGGAGAAAAGATGGAGGAGTTATAGGCTCAGAACCAAAGTACAGAATTGGGCCAAATGTGTTTTCCGCCACAGAAGTTATTGGGGTAGTTTGGGGTACGTCGGAAGCTACTATCACTTTATATGTCAGAGGTGTATGGCTGTCATAAAATCTGTTACACCTAACAACAAATTTTGTCAGAAAGGCTATACCATAGTGGGGTCTGATGTTACACCTGCCACCCCGAGGTGGAATATTTACTTCAAAGGGTGTTGTGGAGGATGTGCTCCTACCATCCCAGGTAGTCACAGTTACGTGAAGTTTGTAGGATGGATATTCAGGCTTTATGAAAGTCAGGGCATGTATAGACATGTAAGCCCCAGACCTCCCCGTTGATGTTTTGGAATCCCAATCAAAATTAATTTCTTCAGAGGCGTCTGAAAAAAGGGACCAGTAATATAGTGGCTTGTTGCTTGGTTTACAGTTTGAGCATTTTCCAGATAAGGAAAATCTCTCTGTTGGAATTATACTTCTACCACAGTTTTCAAGGCATCTCACATTCAGAATGAGTGGAGGGCCAGGATCCACCTCTACAATTTGGTTAGCATAAGCCTTCCTTCTGCCCTTTTGAATCACCAGGCGAAAGTAGTATAAGGTGCTTCCTGGGAGGGATTCTGGTTGTATTTTTTGAATGGGACCTGAGGGTGTTATCCATCTCAAATCCTTCTGGAATGGATGGCATCTGTTTTTCAGGCTGAATTTCATGGTTTTATAGTCTGCTGAGTCTTTAGTGCAGTACCAAGTAAATATCAGTTGTCCTTCCTGTGAAGCAGGATCAGAGGATTCAGAGCCATCAAGAGTCCAGCTCTCAGAAAAACCCACTGTGCGGACCGAGCCTCCTGAAATATTTGCCAATAGATCAGCTCTCTCAATCTGAACATAAATCCGATCATAGGCCTTGAGGACTGTTGAGGTCCTAATTGGGACTACCTCAGCAGTGAAATGAAACAGATACAACCCGTAATCTAAAGTGTTACTGGGAACAGTTAAATGTATCATTTTTACACCAAGCATTGCAGAAGTGTTTACTGGATGTGACCAGTCTGGCTCAGTTTTTGTGTCCTTAGCAGGGTAGACACGCCATAAAGGGTTGATAGATATGCCAATGTGGCAGTCTACGTTCAACTTGACAAAGAGGAAAAATTCTAATGCCTTTTTCTTGTACAAGATAATGGATTTGGGATCAGGTCTCTGAATCCAACACCTGGTTATCCTACATTCTTTTTTCTCACAAACCACTGGTGCTTCTACAGTTTTTGCAGTATGGTTGCTGACCCTGACACTTAGAAGAGCTGATATAGGTGCACTGCTGGTGCAGTTCACTTTTGCCACAAACCCCGTGTATTTCTCTGCATCAAAGGGTAAAGCAGAACGACGGACAAAACGCACGGCATTTTTTACGTGGTTGTTGTACGTGTATGTGCTACTCTGGACAACACGGTCTTTTTTTGTGCCAAAAAGCTGCAAATAGAAGGTCCACTCGCACTGTAACATCGGATGCTGTGTGGGGATAAACCACACTAAATAACTAAAGTTCTGCAGAAAATAAGGACGACCACTGCTAAAAACGTGGATGTCAAGGTCTCTTTCTGCCAGTGACCTAACCAAAGCCTTCTTCTGATTCAAATAAAGGTATATTTTGAACTTGTACCACTGTAAGGCCAGAAATTCTATGGTGAGTAAGTAGGAGAGCTCCTTGTATTGGTAGAACACAGTGCGTGTGTTAGGGCCATCTGTGGAAAAAGTGCTGTTGTTGTCTTTAGATGTGTAAAATGTTCCCTGGCTGTATCTGAAAAAGTAAGCACTGCTGTTGGTCTTTCCTGGATATAGGTTGACATGGATGGGAGTCTCTTTGCCAGCAGTTAAGCTCAGGGTACCATTGAGCAGGTGCAGTTCCCCTGCCAATTCCTCAAACCTCTTTCCATCAACATAGAAGTAAACGCTGGCCACCACTATCTCATCCAAACTCTGAGATGTAGAAATGGCACAGAAGTTGCTTGACAGCGTAAATGAACTGTAGGAGCAAAGCCAACCTCCTACAGCCTGTGTGTCCACCAGTCTGTAGGCAAGTGTATTCAGGGTAAGGGGCTGAAGCCACCAGGATAATCTGAGGGGCTGCTGAGGAACACTAAGGAGCTTGGAGCTGATACTGAGGACACGCACCAAGTCACGCTCCACCTCGAGAGAGAGGTTGAAGCTCATGTGAGGCATCTGCTCAATACTGACCAAAGCAAGGTGGATTCCAGGGTGCCTGTAGCACACAGTCAAGCTGTAGCTGTAGTAGGTGGCACAGGTCTGTTGCAACTCAGCTGTTGGGTAGACAGCAGGTGATGTGGTGTCCTGGTGCTCACTGCTGGCAAGGAGAAGGGTCGAGGGCACACCTCCCCGGCTGCTGAAGCGGTACTGCCAGCCGGCACTCTTGAGGCGTGCACACCAGCCCAGCCCCACCGGCTGCCACACTCGGATGACGTGTGTCTGCGGCCAAAGCACGAACAGCCTCATATCTTGCATGGAGATCTCGACGCTCACGTTGTGGTGAAAGCACTCGGGTGCAGCGCAGGAGGCAGACGAGCACTGCACTGTAAGAAGGCTGGAGGCCCCGGGTGAGGGAGCTTGTCCTGTCTGCAGCACCACCTGGCCTGACCAGCGTGAGATGTTCCTCACGGAGGCCGAGTTTAGGTACCAGAGGCAGCAAGGTGGGGATGGTGGCTGTCCTTCCTTCCCCTCTACCTCCGGCCCTGTTCCGGGGGCGGGCTGGTAATGCAGGGTCACGGTGCTGTTCCACAGGCACGACACCCTGTGCTCGTTGTCGTGCCGCTGGAAGACCTGCCCGTGAGGGCCCGGGCAGCTGACTCGCAGGGGTGACGGCTGGAGACGGACAGGGGACGCCGCCGAGCCCCGGCGGCAGCAGGCGAGCAGCTGCAGGAGAAGCAGGAGCGCGGCCATCGCGGCCAGAGGGGACGGGGCGGAGGACCCGCGGCCTGCTGGGCGCTGCTCGTTGGGGTGGCCCAACGGCTGGGACAGCAGCCCGAGGGCACCGGAGCCTCCTCTAAAGGGCAGCTGGTGAGAACACTATTTAACCTCGGACACCGCGGGCCGGAGGTCGGTCCGGAAGAAGGAACAAAGATTTGGGGGCCAATAATGGCCACCGAACTCCCGCGGGCGTCCCTGCGAGGCGGCGCGGACGCTGCCCGCATACCCACCGCCCGCCGCTCGCGCCCGTGGCGGCCCCGCCCCCGCTCGCGTTGGAGCCGCGGAGCGGCGGGATTGCAGTGGGACCATGGCTGCGCTGAGGGACTGCAAGGTGAGGGCAGGGCTGAAGGGCTGCGAGGGGACGGCAGCGTGAGGGGCGGACGGGGCCGGGGGGCTGCCGGGGAGGGGCGGCAGGATGAGGGGCTGCGAGGGGACGGCAGCGTGAGGCGCTGAGCCAGCCAGGCTCGGTCCTGCCCGTGCCCGGCGCTCAGGAGCGGCGTGTGACCTCCGTGGGGGCTCTGGGGCTGCCGACGGGCTTTGGGCTGCGGCGGGCGCGGAGCTGAGCCGGGCTCGCTGTGGCTACAGCTCACCCTCATGCACTCAGGTGGGTTTCGGAGCAGGGAAGCTGCTGCTGGGATCTGGAATGGGGGAAGGGTCCCTGCGCCCATCCCTTCTACTGGGGAAGCAGACCCGTGTCTGAGAATCTCTGGCTCTTGTCCCCAGCGCAGGGGTCCCGCGGCACCCACCTGTCCTTTTCGCGGGCCTCTGAAGTGGTCGGGCCTTCGAAATCAGCCTCGGGTCAAAGGGTGCAACCTACAGGAGGTGCTTACTGATTAAGTAATTTGCATGCTGTCTTTCTGATAAACTCCTTTTATGGTTGTGTTTTGGTTAATTAGGACAGTGGCAGGTTAAAACAAAGTCTTGAAGATTGCGTGTGACAGGTGCATGATTGACATAGCTCTGGGGACGCAAGGCATTCGAGAAGTGCCAGCTGCAGCGCACAGAGAGCACAATTCTCAGAGCCAGCTAAGATTCTAGCAGAGAAAAAAATACAAATAAACAGTCACCAAGATCTCATGACTGAACTCTAATCTTAGAGCAGGGGAAAGGGCAAGGCTTTGGTCTCAGCAAGAAGCAGTGAGAAGAGCAAAGGCCATGACTCTCTAATACAAGAGGCATCACAGAGAAGACTCTCTCCTGGAGTTAGAGAGAGGGTTGTGGGAGTTCAGTGTAAGAGAAGCCAAAGGCAGCCTCAGTGGGAAGGGGAAACTGGTAACTGCCTTACAAACTCTTGAGGCTGATTTTTGCCCACTCACCCTCCTGGATTTCTTCAGTCATAGTCTGATACCTCACTACAGAGAAGCCCCAGGACCTGATTGTCCCAAGTAGTCTGGGCAGGACCCCTTTTCCTAGAGGACAAGGGTTGCTGCCTTTTCTGTGATCCCAGTAGTTCTTTAGTTCTCAGTTGGCAATGAGAGGTTGGGTTTAGAGCACATCTTTTACATCTCTTAGGAGCCAGCAGCTGCTGTGGGATGATTCTTCCCTGTAGTCTGTAGCGTTGGAGGGCTAGGGTTAAGCTAGCTTTCTAAGGTGCTAGGAGAACCCAGATAGCTAAGGGAGGTTCAGGTAGCCCTTTGGCTACCTGCCAGCGAGGAAAAAGACTGAGACCTGTAGCTGAATTATTCCAGAGACAGTTTATTCTCCGAAGGGAGTTCAGGCTACAAATTCGTTAGATACAGGTAGGACAAAAGTATTTATAGATTTCAGAGGGATTCAGAAAAGAACCAATTAAAACACTAGTTAAACTCAATATCCAATTATATTTCACTTAACACTCTAAAAAGAAACCAATCACTGCGCTAACTTGAACACTAATAAAACTCTAAAGTGATAAGAAGTTTTCAGGCAGAAATTGTCTCATGTGAGAGGAATTTTTCTTTGTTTCTCAGGAGAGCGCATCCCATGGATATTTTCCTGGGAGTTTTGTGTCATCCACAGTAGTCCATTGTCCTGATGTGCTAGTAGTGGCACGGAGTAGTGCCAGAGTAGTGGCATCTCTGATGTGACACAGTCTTGCTGCCATTCTCCTGTTGCCAGTGTGGGAGTTTTCCAGTGAGGAGTCAGTCAGGTGGGCTGTAGTCATAGCAGGACAGAGGCTTTCCGGAGTGGCTGGAAATAGCACATACCTTAGCTAGATCAGCAGTGTCCTTAGGGATGAATGCAGGCCCATTTTCCAATAACCCTTGTTCTGCTGGTTTGTTTTGGCGCTCACACACAGACTTTTCCATTCTTTTGAAATAGCATCAAGTCCCCTCAGAATGGGACACAATTTTCTGCTTGTCAAGCACCTCAAGCTTGACCACAAGCTGTTGTGTGAAACAGACAGTGATGCAGTGACCTGCTTCATGCAAAGCTTGTTTTTGATAACTGATGCTGAGGGTGGCTGCTGGCCTACTTTGCAGATAGCCTGTAAGTAGCAAGCCTATCCTTGCTACCTGCTTGACTTTTCTCTTTATTCTTTTTCTGGATGATAAATGACATAGAGAATAAAAATTTTCAGCTTCCCCAAGGTTGCTGAATAGAGGCTAAAGACTAACTGGCAAAAAAAGATTAAGGGGTTTAAAGGTATGCACACAGGATTATAAACATGGCTGGAACCAGTGGAGAAACAGGTAAGAAAGACTACAGTGGTTTTTTTGGCAAGTTATGTAACGCAGAAACATGCCCAAAGAAAATGTTCATGGAAGGTTGCCTTTAATGTTGAAGCATTCAGTGAGTATGACTACCAGAGACTCCTTTTTATGACTCCCCTAGACCATAAAAGAACCTCCAGTAGGAAGAAGATGCATTCAAATTCATTATAGGAATTAGTTCCGTGTATTAGATCAGAAGCATGTATTAATGAATATGTATGGCTATGATGGATAAAGACCTTTTTGCAAAGTCTCACCACACCCACAGAACAAGGAGTGTGTGTCCTGTGCAGATAAAGAATGCCTGCTTTCTAGTGCTTCAAATTGTGCTAGGAAGTTTATTCCAGCCAATTTCAGTATGTAGTGTGAATTGTATATATGGTTATAGTATGAATTGCAAAGAAAATATGTAACTTTAGATTCAGGTCTAGTCTTTCAGGCATGTAATTTGAAGACTCAATTGCTTTAGCTGTTGGAATGTGAGCCTTTAATCCAATCACAGTGGGAAAGCTTTAGGATATATGAACAAAGTTGCCTTTGCCTGGTTATTTAAAAATTTTGTCAGATTGTTATAGCTAGGAAGTACTTTAAAATGTAAAATGAGAAGAGCTGAATTCTTGCAGCATCAGGAAGGACTAAGCCCCCATTAGGGGAAGTCTGAATATGTGTGCCGCAGGTCTGTTTATAATATCCTCAAAGTTCTGTATACTGCATTAAAGTAATGCTGAAGTGACTGGGGCAGCTTCTCAAATGAACTCTGCTCATTTGCCAGCAGCCGGCCAGAAAATGTTGTGCCTCAGTTATGTTATGTTACTAGAAACTATGGCAGCCTGATTCTGTTTTGCTTTTTAGCTTTATCCATTTCCCATGTTCTTATTGTTGTCAGGCTTGTGTATGAATCTGTGATCCAAATTTTCAGTTTCAGAAACTTAGTGGATTTGCTCTGCCGGGTTGTTTGGTCTGCAGGCTGATTCCTAAGAACATTATTGTTTATATGGATTTATAGATTATAGGGAAACAGAGTTTTATTTTATCATGTCTCCACATGAGGTGTGCCTGTAGCAGAGGAACTCACCAACGACTGTAATGAATTGAGAATGGCACTGTCATCATGAGTTGGGCTGTTGGGATTTTTGGTTCTCTTTAAAAAGAGCTGAGCAATTATTATTTGTTGCTATAAAGTTGTTTATTGTAAAGGCACATCAGTCTCAAAAGGCAAAAGGTCCTAAGTGTTAAAGTCCATGCTAAAAGCTTTCAGCATAGAGTCCCAAATAGAAGGGAAGTCCCGATTAGAAATAGAAGCAGCTCTCCAGTACAAGGCCGTGAGAAGGCCAAAGCCACAGCCTAGTACAGAGTCCTGAGCAGAGACAGAGACTGCGGGCTGGTACAGAGTCTCGGGAAGCACATGCTCCCTGGTTTTTTTCCTTCTTCTGTTCTTTTTCTTCCTCTTCTTAATGCGGTGGTAGTGATCATGATGATGGTGCAGGAAGAGAGCGCTCTCACTCCAGTACACAGATTCTTATTTAAAAATTACCCAGTGAGCTAAAAACATGAATCTGAAGCATTTCTTCTTGACCTATTAGAATTCTAGTTTCTTAGTATGAAAGTTTGCATATAATCCACGCATATGATCTATCTGTTTTATCTGAAAAATGTAAGCAATATTCTTACTATATTTTTATTATGTCTAAAACTATGTTTTGGAGCTCTCACGGAGACTTGTTTTCAAGACTTGTTTTCAACACTGATATCTAAGACTATGTTTTTCAGTTCTCACTGAAATTTGTTTTTAAGACTTGTTTTCTACACTCATGTCTAGGGCTTTTACTTTTTAAGGTACTTAAAACATACTCTTACTTACTTAAACTTACTTATATACTTATCTAAAACTTAAACTTGCACCTCTATTTCACATATGTGTGGCTTAATACACTTCAATCCATCCAAAGGTTTTAATTCAAACCTTGCATTTTGATCTCTCTCTGAGTTCCTCAGAGAGACCTCAGTTTTTCAGACTCCAACATGGGCAACCCATTGAGATCTTCTGGTACACATGGTAATTATTGGCTTCTTTAGTCTCACTACTGGCTCCAACTAATTGAGTAGTTACATCAACTAAACAAAAGGTTTGTTTTTGCCTCATGCTGTCCTTCCAACTTTTCTTTTTGAAAGTGCACAGCTCATGAAAATATCAGAACAGCATCAGTTTGAACATCTGTGAGTGTAGCCTGGAAGATGAGGGTGTAAAAGGAGCATGTTTGAGTTTTGTTCGTTTGTTTGTTGTGCAGGCCTGGCAGGATGCTGGACTTGTCCTGTCCACGACCAGCAATGAAGCCTGTAAGCTCTTTGATGCTGTGCTGACACAGGTATGACCAAAAAGTGCAAGAAAATGTGTTTTGAAGGGACTCGTGCATGAAACACTTTTCTGTAGCTGATATTTAAATTTCTTATCACCTGGGAGAGCCTCAAAATCAAGACACCACAGAAGTTCAGCATTTAGCTGGCAGCAGGAAACCCTTTTGAGCAGAGGGCTGTGCCAGATGCTGTGGCGAAAACCTCAGCCAATGTGCTCATTCCACTTGATACCAACAAATCAGCCAGTTGACAAAAACCCCACAGATATCCAGGGTAATTGGTTCTGCTGGTGACTGAATTATATTAAACCCCAGTTTTTCTACTTCACTAAAGCTACCTGAGTGCAAAATTTGTCTTCTAGTCGTTTGCCTTGCTTTTGAATTGTGTCTGTGAGAACAAAAAGAAGTCCAATATCATAGAGGATGTCCCGACCCTCTCTTGCTCTGTCTCTGTTACAGTATGCAACTTGGACCAATAATGAGAGCCTTGGAGGTATTGACGGATGTCTCTCCAAGCTAAAGGCAGCAGATCCAAACTTTAGTGAGTATAACCTTTGATTCTGAGCATGGAAAGTGCTGGGTTAATGCCTGTTGCCTTGGTATTTAATTGACTTTGTTTATGCAAGGGCAAGGTGATAGTTGATAGAATTCTGTAAAACTTCCTCAAAGTCTAGAGCAGGCAGAATGCTTTCATGTCGTGTTTTTTTCTTTTCATTTCACAGAGTATTTGAGTAGCTGTCATGAAAGCTTTCTGAGAACTGTAGGCTTGGGAGACTTCCTTTACCTCTGGGTCCACAAGTCAGGTTTATTGCAAATGCTCAGCTCTTCTGGTGTTTTGTGGAGCTGAAGGCTCTGCTGTGAGCTCAGCTCTGTGTGTGTGTGTGTGTGTGTGTGCTGTTTCCTGCAGCGATGGGACATGTCATTGCCAATGGCTTGGAGCTGATTGGCACTGGAAGGACCGTGAGACTTGACAAGGAGCTGGACAGCGCTGTGAGAGCCATGGTGGCACTTTCCAAGTCACAGCCACTGACAGAGCGGGAGAGGCTTCATGTGTCAGCATTGGATGTGTTTGCCAGGGGGTGAGTCCTCTGTCACCCTGCTCAAAGGACTGTGAAGAGTTCCTTATGCCAGTCTACTGCAGGCATAAGCGAAGGTTGGCAGTAATGGTGTGTGATGTTAGCTGACATCTAGCAAAGGATTGGGATGAGATGTCACAGATTGTCTCTGAATTTCTCTCTCCACCCTAAGTGCCATATCTAGTTGGTGAGCAGCACTGTAGGAGGTAAAGTGCTCTATTGCCACCACTTCCTAGCATTAAGCACTCCAAGTTTTAATCTGCCACAGATCCATCAGTGTGGCTTAGAACTAGGAAATTAAGTATTTGGCTACAGTAGGGTCCAGACTCAAATGCACAGGAGGAAGCTACAGACTTCTCTCTCTTGCCTCCCTATGTCAAAACCTATTTCTGCTGTAAAACAGGGAGATTAGAGTGTCACATGTGCTGTAGAGGCTCACTGCTTCATTTCATATGATAGATCTATAAAAAGTGCAGAACATACGGGCTAATGATTCACTTTCATTATTTGTTTGCCAAACAAATGGGTGAGCATGGATTTGCCTCACATCTCAGCAAAGGAAATGAGGCAGCTACTGAAGCCCTGCCACTGGGTTTGATCCCCACAAAAGGAGAGGGAAGGTGTCTTTGTACATACAAAGTTCCATTAACTATGGTGGGTCCCTGTAGGAGCTATTCAGCCCTGCAGGAAAAGTTTTAAATTTATGGTGTAAGCTTGTTTCATTTTCATTTTAAGCTTGTTTCATTGTGTGTTGCAGTGACTTGGTGTAACCCAACACAATTTCTTTCATAAGATTTTTCAGAAGGTACCAAATGAAGATAATTCCATTATTAGCTTAGAAAAGATTAAAGAATTCCTTCAAGGAAAAGAATAAGTAATTTGGTGCTGAATTTTCTATTTTTCAGCATTGTTTAAGTTCAGGACTAACAGTAGGGGCAGGCTTGTGTGCCTTCTTTCAGTGATGGAAATACTTTTTTATTTCTAGCCAACTTCCAAAAGCTTGTGATCTATGGGAGCAGATTCTGCAGAACCACCCAACTGACCTGCTAGCCCTCAAATTTTCCCATGACACTTACTTCTACCTTGGATATCAACGTCAGATGCGAGATTCTGTTGCCCGTGTTTATCCATTCTGGACACGTGATGTTCCACTGAGCAGGTGGGTCATGTTTCACTTAGAAATTGCTCTTTATCTGGTGCGCATGGACTATGTGGTTTTTAAGTTCAGAGTTGCAAGTTCAGGATCTTTTGGAAACAGACATGTAGACAAAAATCAAGTCTGGAAGTTAATCAAACTTGGCCACATGTAGAGTGTGTCTTCAGTATCCCTCTTGACACTGCTGTTGAGGGATTTTTTCTGAAGTGAGCTGTGTCTTTCTGCTGTCAAATATAGCGCATAGTGTGTAACATGTCCTCACCCAGGGCAGTGGCAAAATTTCTTCATTTCTTTCAAAAAATACTATTCATCTTGATCCACTAAATAAATCAGGTGCACATAACATCCTTAATTTTCCTTTATGTTAAGCCTTTATGGCTTAATGGGGATGATTTACAACCAGTTTTAAAGGGCCACTTCATGTAAAAAATACCCTCCTGTGGTTTTGTGGGCCCTGGGGAAAATGTAGAAGATTGCCTTTGAGATCCTCAGATAGCTTTGGTGACAGCAGTGTCTCACTTCTAGCCTTTTAGTTCTGCATCTTGCCACTGTTAAGGAGATCAGCAGCTGGTTATGTGTAGCTGGTGATTGCATCTCATCCAGAGATGGAGATGTCTGTTCTGATGTGCATCTTGTCACTGTTTGCCATGCTGATGTCTCAGGGTCACTCATTTCCTCAGAATTAGTTTAGCAGTTCTGTATCCTGTGAGCTTGAACCCTTGTAAATTGCACTGCAGGAACTTTTTTGAGTTAAATGCTCTTTCTAGTATGTTTTTTCAGTCCTGGGTTAAACCTAGTTATAAATGGATGATGTGCTCTTTTTCCCCCTTTTGTTAGCTATGTGAAAGGCTACTACTCTTTTGGACTCGTGGAAACAAATCTTTTTGACCGTGCTGAGAAGGTTGCCCATGAGGTAAACTGCCTGCTGTTGGTGCTAAAAGGCTTGAGAATTCTCAGACAGGGTGCTGGTTTCTGCCAGTTGTTAGTCAAAGTAGCAGAGAGATACAGCTCAACATGGAAATGCTCCCAGAGCTTTGTGAGACTTGTTGATGACTATTCTCGCATTTCTGCCCCACCAAGGCAGTTTCACTGGACTGTATGCACTTGCTTATGAGCATGCCCTGTCAAGTGGGGTCAGAACACCGCTATAAAATCCATATATCAGCCAGTCTGCTGCTTCCCACAGGTATAATTGGCTGTTTACTCCTACTAAAGAATGTTGGATTGTTTGGATGTAGTCTGTTCTTGACAACCAGTCCTGTTTGGCTTCCTGCTCCCTTTTTTTTTCCTCGATCCTTGTTCCTGGATTATTGAACAATTAAACTGTAACAATGTTCCTGGGGATCAATATTAGCCAGCCTGTTTCCTTTCTGTGAAGATAGCAATTATAATTGACTTTCTCCAGTCCTCAGGATTATCCCTGTCTTCCAGGAGTCTCAGACACAATTAATCTCTAATGGATGTTCTTGACAAAACTTCTCTTATCAAATTGCTGAAAGTGACAATAGAGACTAAATGCTAAAACTTAACCTTTACTAAGTTTATGACTAACTTTGAAAAATGCCAAAAGCCTAGTGGGAGTTGTTGGGCCAAGGAAGAGGAATTGGCTGACTCAGACCTGACCACTTTTTGGAAAAGAAATCATTATCTGCAAGGCACTCTATCATGGAATATATTGTGCCTGTGCCTGCAGTTCTTTCATTGATGAATGTCTGTGAAATAGATGTCATTTCACAGTCATCACAAAGCCTGCATTTTAAAATGTTTTGCAGGTGTTCATTTCCCTGCAGCAGAAGCTGGGAATTGAAGTCAGCCAAGACTTCATTCTCTTCCTTTTCTGTCCAAATCAGACTTCTGGGCTGTGGTTAGTTGGAGTGGTACAAAGATGTACTTAACATGCAGCAAGTAAAAAGTAGTCTCTTGCCTCTGGATAAGCCGTGATAAATGTCTGTATTTGCAAGTTTGTAAGGCTTATTGTGTTTTCGTGTTTTTCACTCATAGGCTTTGGCCATAAATCAGACAGATGCATGGTCTGTCCATACTATAGCTCATGTAAATGAAATGAAAGCAGAGGTGGAAAAAGGCTTAAAGTTCATGAAGGAAACGGAAAAGAACTGGAAGGTAAACATTTTTGGGGCATCCCTGAAAAAGCTCCTTTTAGGTTTTCTTTAATTCCTGTAGCCAAGTTCTTGAGTCCTCTGCCTGCAATTCCTTCCTGTCTGCAGACCTGTTATAATCAATGCAGAGTTTGCATGTTAGAGGAAATTTTCCCTTGAGGTGCTGCTACTCTCTATGCAGCTTTTAAGCAAGAGGCAGGAAGAAGTGGCATGTTATGAGGCACATGGCTGTCCCTATTTGTGATCTGTTGTGTGGTTATAAAAGTGAAGTGACCACTGATTCTTTCACAAGCTTTTTACCTCAGCTGAGGTAAGTACTGACAGTCCCTTGAAGGACCTGGATAAATCTCATGGTACCTAACATGAAGTGGGAAATGACACAGTCAAATCAACTGTTTCAAAACACTAAAATATTTGTTTGCTTCTGGATGGGGAGAGGATTTTAAAAACAACTGTAAGGAAAAGAGAAATTATTCTCTTATCTTTTTTCTAGTGTACTAATTACTTTCTAGTGTATCAGTTACCTTGTATATCCAACATGTTTGATGCCATCTTTCAGGCTGTTGAACAGGTTAATTAGTCTGGCATGTGGTCCTTTGCTGTACATTAAGTTCCATTTTGTGTTTGACATCTTTTACCCAGTGATTAAGTCTGTTATATTCAGAGCTGAGAACAGTGAGGTTTGCCTTTGCTAGAATGCACAAGAGTCTATTTTAGAGTCATTTGAGCTGACTATTCACCTCACCCAAAGAACAGGACTGGATAGTAAAACTAGAAAGGCTATTTTTGTGCTTGTTTTATTTTTTAAGTTAAGCATTCAGATACTGGGCTTGGAAGTGCACACAGAAAACTCTTGCTTGAAGTTCACGTGTCACTTCCCAGAAGGCATTTTGTCTTTTAATAAGTTAGTTTTAATGAAGCAGTGGTGTAGGGAATTGACAGTTTGGATGATACCTTAAAAACCCCAGTCAGTGACTTTTGGATCGATTTTTTTTTAACTCTTGCATCTTAAAATAGTTGCATGTCTCTGTGATTCATACTCTTTATCCAAATAGAATCAAGTGCAAGCCCCCAACTCTCTAGCAGTTTAATCTTTTTCAGAGCTCAGAGTTAGCAGCAGGGAAAATGTTTTGCTTTATTTAATCAGGTAATTCCATGATCTTATTTGTATGACATTTGGAACCGGCAGTATGATACTCAACTTGATATTATCAGTGTTTGTGCCAAGCACGTAACTGCTTCTCTTGCTTGGGTTTGCTTTGTGATTTAATATTAAACAAGCAAAGATTACCAGAATGTTTATCTTAGCACTGTAAGGCCCTGACATTTAGTTGGAACCTTTACCTTTGTGCTTCCTGAAAGTGGTTGTTACAGTTATCAGTATAACAATAAAGATGAATTTTTCCACTTATGAGAACATTAAGTTTAACTACAGAACTGGGAGAGTGTGGGAGAAGAGGGGTGAACCTTTCTGGTATTTTAATTTTCACCAAAGGATTATTGAACTACATTTGTCTAATTTTAATGCATTCACAAAAATGAACTGCAATTGACCTTGAACTGCAGTCTAGGGAAGAGAATTTGAAGTTCAGGTGCCAGCTGGAAAGGACAGTGTGAAATTGGTGCAGTCCAGCAAAAATTCATCTCACCTGATGAGCTGCCAGTGTGTTTATCATCTCTTGCAGCTTCTGTAGCCTGTAGTAAAACTTGTTTAAAAAGTGATTCCTCTTTGTCTGAGGTAGGTTCTAGGTGGCTGGGACAAATGGCCCTCATAAGGCATCCATATCCTCCTCTCTCCACTATCTGGCCAGGATACTTCAGACGAGATGCCTAAATTTTAGATGAGATAAATCTTACTCTTATAGATGTGGATTAATTTTTTTAAAGGGTGCTGAAGAAAGGTGAATTCTGAGGCGTCCAGGTGAAACTCTTATCTGGAAAATTGTGTGGAGGAAACCTTGGGTGTTGCCCTGAATAACTGCAAGGACAAGTGTACCAAATGAGGTGTCCTGGCAGCTGATTTAATTTTCTTGTCTCTTTTGTGTCTCCTAAAGTACTCAGTTTTGCTGAAGGAGAAAACAGAAACCTGACTAGATAACTTGAAAAGAGAAGTAATTTTGTAAATATGTAAATAATTATTTTTTTTTTTAATTTTCTCTCCAGGGCAGTGATATGCTTGCTTGCCATAATTACTGGCACTGGGCTTTGTACTACATTGAAAAGGTATGAGGTATTTTCATACATGCGCTTTATGGTCCAGATAGGTTATCTAAAGCTATCTAAAAGGCAGAACTAACATTTACTGGGGGGTTGTGTCAGCTATTTAAAGGGATGTTTTTATAAACTAGCACAACACTTCATTTACAAAGAGGCATAGTACTTTAATACTGCTATTTTGAGAATTTTAATTGCATTGGTCAAAAGTTTTGGTATCTTTCTAAGAATGTTGAAATATTGCTATGAGATTATTGCATGTTTGGAGATCCAGTAGTCTCACTAATTACATTTAGCACAATAGCAGGGTGAACTTACATCTCTAAATTTGAGACGAAAATTAGCAAAATTGTTACCAAATTCAGTACTCATTTTCTGGCCCAAAAATTTGCTGACTATAAAAAAAGAGGCCATAAACTCTAAATTGGGTTACCAGTGCTATTAATTATTGTTACTAATTCTTACTTTTGAAAACCTTTAAAAATGGTTGTAATTTTACCCAGCCTGTCAGAATTTCCTTGGATTTAGTGCATAGCACTCGTGGGGTTCAGCTTAATAGGTAGATGAATGTGACATCCTTGAGAAGGCAGCATCCTTTGCCCAGAAAGCAAAGAAACATAGAAAGAACATAATTCTCATCAGGAGTCCGATAATTTATTTATTTTGCCACTTCCTATCTACATAACTTTTTTGAAGGCTACTTTTTTCCCATCTCTTTGCATGCACCATGAGATTCACTGTTTTTTCCAAAAATCCCTGACAGGAACATTAAAATGAGAGACAATACCTCATGTTTCTCCTTCTTAACTTGTGCCAGTATTGGTACTTATTCTTAGATGAAACCTCAACATACTGATCATTTTGCCTATTAAATCCATGCTTTTCTACTTTGAATACCTCGAAGTTTCTTTGAGTTGGTTTGTTTTGATCAGGCAGTCTTGCAGAGCTGTTATGATATCTGTTAATGTGTTTGTCTCTGGTTGCTGCCAGTCTCTGCTGGTTGCTATGTCTGCACGTTAACCACAGTCCTCCTTTGCTTTTCCAGGGGGAATATGAAGCTGCTTTGACAATTTATGACAAGCATGTGAGTAGGGGCCTTTTTTTCTTTACTGAGGTCATACCAGATCACGTGTGCTTTCTTCCTTCTGTGTGAGATTGAAATCTATCACAGTGTGTGATGTGTGTATAAATATTGCTTACATCTGTTATTACAGTCTTTCGAGGAAACAACTTCTCAGCAGTTCTGGGGAAGATGCCCCAAGGACTTGAGTGTTACATAATTTGAGTGCTTGAAAGAGCTAAAGTGGTACTGATTTCCATTCTGTTCATGTTTCTTATTCATACCTTTTAAAGGATGTAAATTAGTTTTCTTATAAAGTCAAGTCACTTTTACAAAGAACTAGTTTTGCATATTAGGTAGAAAGTCAACTGTGTGGATTTCAAAACAACCTTGGTAAATAAGCAGTATCAAATTAGATAAGATAGCACATCTTTGTAAGGATTGTAAAAATACTGCAAGCATTAAGAAAACGGCTTGGCAGATTTCTATCTACTAACATAGATCAAATGAAGTAATATTCATGGCACAATTTTGGAAAAAATAAAATACTGTGGTGATTCTCCATATTTACTGAGAAAAACAACACATGTAAAGCCAAAAAAGTTTCTTTCATTGCAAATCCCTGTACTCAAGATAGATGCAATTAGGATTATTACAAAACAAGTAATTTTGAATTAATAGAAGGATAAAATTAACTTAGTACTGTGAAAATAAGTTTGATAACCTGAGGAAGTTTCCACTAGCATATCACTTGGCCAGCCTATGAATATTTGTGATTACAGATTGCTCCCCAGACTCTAACAAGTGGAAGCATTCTGGATATAGTTGATAACAGTTCGATGCTCTACAGACTTCATCTGGAAGGTAGGATATCCTCTGGCCATTCTTTTTTGTAACTTTTTCCCTTCCCTTGCCATTCATGTTGGGGAAGTACTTTAATGTAATTACACAGCAGGCTCAGTGTTTCAAAAGAAACTTGAGGAAAGCATCAGTGTAAAATTCCTAATAATGTCCATAAGCTTTATTCTTCCCAAGAGCTTCCATTTTCCATGCCAGTGTGGCATAGCTATCAGCTCCAGCTAGCATAGGTCACATACTTCTTCTTTGACAAATTCACTTCTATTGTCCCTGGAGGTCTGAGGCTGAGCAAATAAGTGCATAAGCCTCTAAAAACCCATAGCATTTTCTGAACGTAAATTTCCAGTTAGAGCCTTTTTTTTCTGTTTGGATCCTGATTGAAATAGTTAGTATGGACATATCACCTTCTGGCTTTTTTGTACTTTCCTAACTCAGTGGCATTTCCCCTTTTTATGTCAGTGTTTATACACTGGGGTTCATGGCAGGGGACCTGATTTGCAGGCAGTATGTCACACTATTCTGCTAAAACACTAATGATGTATTGGGGTTTTTATTAAATCCATCTTCTCGCTCTGTCTTGTGATTGCTACAGATGGCTCGTGGTGAGCAGCACCTCCAAGACATTATGAGCAATCTCATAACAAAGCCAGAAGCTCACACAATGCAGACTATAATAATACCTTTAAATTCCTGACAGTCAAGAATCTCTTGGCCCAGATAAGGCAGGCTGCGACTGAGCATTATTGCTGCATTAATTTTGCCACATCAGGAAACGTTCTCTTGAGTTCAGTAGGAATGCTTTTTATGCTGAGTGGCTGAAAGTACATTGCAAAGTCATACTTTTGCATCTGGCAATGTTATTGAGAGAAGTATTTTTACTCTTAGGTGTAAAGCTTGGGGACAGGTGGAATGATCTGCTTGGGGTTACGAAGAAGCACACCAAGGATCACATTCTTCTGTTCAATGATGTGCACTTCTTGATGTCTTTTCTTGGAGCCAAAGACCACAAAACTACTGAGGAGCTTTTAACAACTCTGCAGGAACTTGCCAGGTAAGCAAGGAATTCCTGCACTGGGTTCAGTGAATAGCCCTCTGAACTTCAGGGCGATGTCGTCTCTGGCTTGCTGAAGCTCCAACAGGCTCCTCCCTGCCTTAGCATGTCATTGGGACACATCTGGTTTAAGCAGGGCAACATCCAGTTAGGAAATCCATATAATTATTTATTTTTGAGTTAATGTCTGGAGGGGATTCTCATCTTGTTGAGCAAAAATCTTTTGTGTCATGGACACCACCTGAGCAGTTGCTGTCTGTTTCCTTTTAGTGGGGTCACACTAAGCTGTGTTACAGACAAGGAGTAAAGTATGGTAATAAGAGCATTCTACAAGATATGTCAGCTGTCTGTGGTGGATCTTTTCTGCTCTGGTTTAAAAGGTTAATAACAGAACATTAGTTGATAGTGATATTCTAATGGCTACTCTTTAATATGTTGTTAGGTCCATCTGCAGGAAATTAGGTTTCAAATACTGCTAAAATAATAACCTAGAATATTTCACTTTCAAATTAAATTATTTGAAAAAGTGGAATATTTAAGTACTACATCAAAAAAATTAGGGTTTTGTGTTGCCTTAGGTATTAAATGACTGTGAGTTGCCTTGGGGTTTTTTGAAGGGGTTGATATATACATATATGCTTTAAATTAAATTTCTTCTCCCCATTACACCCTTTTTACCCTCTGTTTAAACATCTGTTGTTTCCTTTGCCTTTAAAAAAAGGAAGGAGAACCTGAAATTGTCACTTTTTTTTTCCTGACGACATGTAGTTTCAAGGAATACTGTAGTTTTTAAGAATACGTAGTAAAAGAAATAATTTTCAAAGCAAGCCTAAGTATGTCTCATTTAACTAAAGTAGAAAACAGAAAATATATTTTGTTATTTATCCTATTATTTATATAAGTATGTCAGTATATATTAAGAATGGAAAACTGCCCACCACAGGGGTTTTAATTATCATGTGTTCATATATGCTACTTATTCTTTCGCCCAGTGCTTCCTTTCATCTACTTCCAGCCCTAGTAATACATGTGTACCTTTTTTAGCTGTAGTTGGAAATATTGTAAAGCTTTATTTAATTATTTGAGAAAGCAGCCTGTGAGCTGAAGGAGCTATATTAATGATTGCATTAACTTACATCTGTCACAAATATGTAATATATAAATGATAGCTCAGAGGTGTTTTGTATGTGTTAAGAAACCAGTGATACAGCCTGGGCACAAACATCAGTCCCATCTGGCATTGCACCGGTATTTTTCCCTGGCCTTACCCATGGGAAGTTGCTGGGAATTTGTCCCAGCATGGGTGTCCCATGGCGCTCTCTGGTGGTTGGTGTCACAGGCTCCTTTCCATGGAAATGCTGGACATAACATGTAAATGAGGAATTGTTCCATCATTTTCATCACTGGCTGTCTCAAGTTGCTTCAAATGAACATCTGTTGTGCACTTTTATCTTTATAGGATGCCACAGTTTATTTAAGGAATGATAAACACACAGGCAGTGTTGCCTGCTGGAAAATGAAGGCTGGTCCAGAGAAAGAAACAGGAAGTTTTGTAATGCTGACTTGAGAAGGAGCTGGTTTGCAAGGTCATGACTGGGAGCTATGTGCAAGGACTGGTGGCCACATGTGACCAGACAAAGGACTAGCAGTAGGATGTTCTGGTGGGGTCAGCAGAAGAGAAACTGCAGTTTTCTTACTGTCCTAGCCCAAACTGTTTGTTGCAGAGGTAGGAAGGATTGGGCCTGTGCCTTTTGTGGATATATTCAGGAAAATAAAAACTCATTGCTGGATGAGTAACAAAAAGGTGACAGTAGCATAACCACACCAAAAGATATGACCTAAATCAAGTACCTGAAACATCAGGCTTTATACAGTAAAGAAAAAAAAAAAATCAACAAATCAACCAAAAAAACTTGTCTGCAGGCAGTGGCAGACTGGCATTGAAATATGTCTATTTATGCTTTGGCTTATGGAAGTTAACCACTTTTTCATTCTACAGAGCACCTCATGAAGACCACCAGCTTTCCCTGGCTCCTAGTTTGGGGCTGCCACTGTGCCAGGCTTTTGTAGAGTTTGAAAATGGAAATTGTGACAAAGCTGTAGACCTGCTGTACCCAATCCGTTATGAACTCGTCCAAGTGGGAGGCAGTGATGCTCAGGTAAAGGAGAGCCATAAAAGACTTTTTGATGTGACCTAATCTCCTTTCAGTAGCCACCATTAAGCACTTACCTCATCAACAGTACTTCTGTCTTAGACAGTGAAAAGCTGAACGTGTGACTGAATCCTGTTTGCAAACACTTACTAGCAGGGTTAGCTATTCATTTTTAATGTTGATATGTTTCCTTCCTGTGAATTTAACAGTTTAGTAAGCAAGACATTGTAACAAGCAATATATCATAAATTACTTACTAGTTTGTGTTTTGCTGACTTTTTTTTTTCAGAGAGATGTTTTCAGCCTGTTATTGATTCATGCTGCTTTAAATTCTAAATCAAAGGCCAAACGAAACCTTGCAAAGTGAGTATTTCCCCTGAAAAAATATTTGTGGAAGTAGCATTGTTGCTAAAAGTAAGAAGTAATGAATATATTCGAACCAGTAAATTTAAGGCTAAAATTATATGCAAGCAAAGGCAGCAATATTTAACCAGGATAAAAAGTACAATAGCTTCCAATTCCAGAAGTCTGCTCTTGCAGCCTGGATGGATGATCTATATATGTTCAAGGGTAGTTGATTTTCAGATGATTCTGTGTTCAAATATGTCCTGTTGACCATGTGTATTATGGACTGCTAAGCTTCTGTGAACTGCTGCAACTCACGTCAGTGCCACTGCTGACATCTGCTTTGCTGGGAAGTCAGAGGTGTGCTCTGCCTCAGCACAGCCTGTTTGGCAGAACAGTCCATGTTTATCATCCACTTCTCACCCTCCTGCTTCTCCTTTCACAGGTGTCTCCTGCATGAACGTGATGTGATGAGACCAAAGTCACCAATGACTGAGCGGCTAATCAGGAAGGCAGCAGCTGTGCATTCCATGGCATAGGGCTTTCCTCCAGCTTCAGCTGGAAGAGCCAGGAGCTTTCCACAAAGTCTGGGTGCAGGGAGTGCAGGGGCACTGTGAAGGAATTTGGGGAGGTACTCAAGGTAAAAAGATCTGAGAATAATTTCCTTAAAAAAAAAAACAGAGCTGTTGCATTTCTGGAGGTTGTGTCTTAGATGATTTCACAAGGAAAGAAGAAAACTTGCTGATAATGCACAGCTTTCTGGAGCATCCCAAAGGCACTACTGTTCTACTATGTTTTTCTGAACGTTCCCTCTGACCCTGATTATACACAGTGCAGTAACAGTGCCTGGATTTCAGTTTTTCTTTGGCTCAGTTTGTTACTTGGCCTACATGTAAAGTAAATTGCACAGGAGCTTTTAAACGAAGCTAATAGGAAGGTGTGGGGCCAGAGCCAATACAGGCATGAACTGAATTCTATGTTGAGCTTCTAGCCCATTCAGGCAGAGTCACACATCTGTCTGTATTCAGGATCTCTTTACAGGTATACATTTTTAAACTCCATCTCATAAAATTTTTCCTTTTAATATAGCACAGCACAGCTTTCTGGCATTACTGGGTGAATGAAACCAGACAAGGAAAATGTCGATTTTGACATGGGTGCTCCCTCAGCACTTTTAAATCTTTCAGAAAGAAGGGAAAAGCCTGGATTTCAGCTGAACAGTACCTTCTCTGAAGGGTATGCTGGACTGTGTCTTTGTGCTTCCCTGAGCTTTTGGATAGTCAGGCCTTACTACCATCTCACTCCAGGGAGTCCCTGCTTGTTGGGGTTTAAACCAGGGTTAAAGCACACACTTCGGAGAGGTGAAGACCAGGAAGGAGTTCTGCCATGGAAACAGGGCTCAGGGGGACAAACACAGTTCTGTCCCAGTGCATGTGATGGGACAAACTTCGGTGCTGCAAGTCAGGCATGACGTGAGCCACGCACCTCAAGGGAGCTCTGGTGCCTCTGGATTCCTGCAGCATCCCACAGTTAATACACTGTCTTGCAATAGCATTACATAAATCTCTAATGAAGGGGAAGATCATATTTCACACTGAAACTGAACTCATGCCTCCTCTTCCGGAATAGAAATCCCAAATTCTGCCAACTGCCCAAGCTCTGGCTTTGCTTCCACATCTGTAAGCTCTCCTGGCCTCACAGGCCTGCCCCTCCTTCCTGTCCAGCTCAGGCTCCTCCCCATGTCTCACAGCAGCCTTGTCCTAGTTTCCTTTTGACCTAAGAAAACACTTCTAAGCTGGCCCTGCACTGCCCCAGAGTTCCTGCATCGTGGAACAAGAGGTAGAAGTGTTTTGCTGACATTTTGCTTTACCCAATCCTGAGGCAGAAACAGCTTATTTTTAAAGCAATAATAATGAAACCACATAAGGGATGGCATTCCTTGCCTTCAGGTCTTCTGATTTATAAGCGTGCTGCTCTTCAGCTTCATCACTGCTTGTCTGTTCAGCCATGGTGGGGGTGACTCACTTGGGACAGGTTACACTGGATTTTTACTATTATTTTTAGTAAGTGCACTTTGGACAGGTAATTTTTACTCGAGGAATGTAACAAATTGTATAAGGGAACAAAAGCCTGAGAAAGCTCTGGCTGGCTATGCAGGGTGTAATCAATGAGAGCTGTACTTTTAATAGAACATGATTGATTATTTTGTCTGTTTGCCTTAATAAATTCAAAGATGGATCTTTGTTGAACAAGCAAGTACATGACTTCTTTGCATGTGTGAAGTTTTTAAATGTGTTATTCAGCCTAATTTCATAGACCTGTAACAGTGTGTACTCACTTTGTTTCCATCACAGTGGCTAGAAGCATCCAGCAGAGTGAGAGCAGCAGCATCTGTGCTCGCACAGGGTCACAGCCCAAGGGTGGCATAGCCTCCCAGGGATTTTCCTTGGTGCCACTTAGAAAAAGGCTGAGGGGCCACAAGGTGGGAGAACTGTTGTTGCTTTTCCATCCTCTTGGATTCAGAGTATGCATCTTCTAGCCTTCCCATTCAGCTCAGTAATCCAGACTGCAGCTCTCACCTGCAGTCCACTCCTCTGTTGGAAAAGCCAAAGCCTTGTGCACCAGAGCTGCATCTCCGCCCCAGGGTGAGCTGGACCACAGAACAGCTCTGCACTTCCTGTATTGCTGTGCCCTTACCCTGTGTGTGGTGATCCAGACTGATCCTAAGGTGTGTGCATCTCACTGGCACCCTCCCCATACAGGCCTGACTTTTCCCTCACAGGAGTGGGGATTTTTACAGGTGTCTGAATTCAGATTCTTTAAAAATTACTCATCTGCATATTAAAGAAATACATCCTTAGAAGGTCTCAGTATCTCACTACATCGAGATGTAAAACTAGCAGTTCTGCCACTACCTCACTTAATTCTTTCACCTTTTCTAGGGACTTCATCAACTGCTCAGAGCAGCTGTTTAATTACATGAAATCTAACCAAACTACCCCACCACTTCAATATTAAACATCTCCTAGTTAGTACGTTAATTTACAGAAATACTCTCCCTGAATCATGCTATTCTCTCCTTAGCAACTGGCTAAGCACCTACCCTACAATAGCAGTCCACGTGTGCAGTTCTCTGGTTTAGAAACACTGAAGGAAGACAGGGAACGCAGGCAGTGGCTGGTTCACTCAGCATATTTAGTCTTGCTGTGTTTTTGTACAGACAAACTGCACCCTGAAAGTGCCTGAAAACAGGTTTTATTTCCAAATACAGCAAGCTTAGTAATTCAGGAACTCTACAGGCAAACAACAGAAGGAGAGATCTTAAAAAGTGTTAAAATCTTCCCTGCATGTTTTCATTTAGTTGTAAGTCATGTAATAAGATTTTCTGGATTTATCTTTTGCGTTCCTCTTGGGAACTTGGGAACTTGCTATCTTTGAGCGTTGACAGATTTGTATTACAGATGCAAAAACCTCAGAAGCTATTGGTGTTTCTGCAAAGCATATGTGAAGGTAAAAATTACTGCTCCTCTGTCCTCACTCCCAGTTTCTCTCTTAACAGCTAAACTGCCTGAATATGGCATTTTGTACAGAGGGTCTTCAGTTTGATCCATTTACAGGCTCCCTGCTAACATCTATTAGAAACTGCACAAGTTTCTGACCCAGGATCACCCCCAAAATACAAAGAGAATCCTCACTTGTCAGTACCCTACCCCACTCAAGTGGGCAGCAGAACATGCGGACAGTGCCTTAGGACAGCAGTTCTACCACTGGCCTCAAGAGAACCTATCTGGTCTCTTTTGGTCCCATTCTACATCTGGAAAAACGAAAATTACTGCACCGACAGGACAGAACATCTCTATGCTCCTTAAGAGGATTCTCCTGTCCTATTGTGCTACGTGCCCACATCCACTGGAAAGCCTGGCTTGCTGGGACACAGCCTTTGTGTCCTTACAGCCATTAGTTGCAGCCAAACCACCAAATTTTGGTATCTGCTTACTCTTACGTGGTGGCTTTCACAGCTTCAGCTGAGCTCTGCTTTTGTATAGGTTACAGCTAGTTACTGCAAATTTCCACAAAGAATTAGACTTCTGATCCATCTGCCATTGTACAGATGAAAATTCTCGAGAACTAACAACATGGATTTAAAATACGCTTTTTCTTTTTTTGTTTACCATTTTAACTCGAAACATACACCAGCATTAACAAACAAACTCAAGTCATTATTACCTACACTGAATTGTTTATAATAATGATAGACGCAAGGATCAAGAACAGATGAATTCTGCACCGAAAAGAATCTCTGGCTACTAAAATATGAAAGCTGCCTTAAAAACTACTGTACTGTGAATTTTTCTTTTAACTGTTTGCAAAGAGAAATCCTCTCTATTTTTTTTTTTTTTTTTTTGATAATGCATTTACAACTATTTGCCCACAGCAGTCATAACATTCGATTTCCCATCCCACAATTCTGATTTTCCTCCTATGGCTATCGAAATTTTTTTGCTTAATTTAAGAGCGGAAGAGAAGAAGATAAGGCAGTCACAAGAGATGTAACATCTGCTTTGCCAGCCCTCCTTAAAGCAAAAGTTATTTGGATTAACATTCCGAAGAACTGTATTAAAAAGAGAGAAGTCACCAAGTAGGAGAACACCTGCAGTATGAAAAACAAGATGAGGGACGCAAACTGCCATGTTCCTCTACGATATAACACATTTACTTCTCTCCTCTTTACGCTCTCTTATTCCGTCCTCTTTACACACTCTTATTTCTGCCTCTTTCTGCTGTCTTATTCCTGCCGCTTTATACACTATTATTGCTGGCTCTTTCTGCTCTATTATTCTCTCCTCTTTGTACTCTACTATGTACTCTGGGTAAATCTGGTGTTTTTCAAAGACAACAAAAACAGAAGGATTTAGCTCATTATCCACACAGCTGTCATAAAACCACAGCTTGTCAGCACACTTCTTTGGGGGACGGACGTAGTCGGCGTTGCCTTTAACGTAGTCTCCAACCAGAACACGAGCCACGAACATCAAGTATCCTTGCAGCGTAGCCTGACAGTAGGCATGGGAATAGCAAGCATCTCTAGCAAAGTAACTTCCTAGAAAACAAGATGAAAACGTGGTTGTGAGGAGAATCTATACAGTGACAGCAAAATCTCAGCATCCCCTGGATTTTCAGAAGGTATCAGACTCAACTTTCAGGACTTCTCTTACTCAGTTTACAGAATACCACCAAAATTTTTGCAAGAGAGGGGATTGCACTATGTAATTTCCATTCAGTATTTACTATTTTAGGAGTAATTTTTTTAAAGCTATACCAATAAGCACACTACAAGCCTGTGTGTTATGATGAGAGGGACAGACAAGAACACATGAGAACCTTCCACAATCACACTCGAGGGCACGCACACCCCTCTTCTCCCTGCCATACAAACTAATTCTTGTAAGTTCATATTATGACCTCAGAAAATGCCACCTACAGCAAAGCCCGGCACTAATGCTCTTGATACCTTGTGAGAAGACTTACCCCCATCCCAAAGCAAATCCTGGCCCTCCACAGAAGGATCCTAATACCAATTCTTGTACTATTTTTTCACCTTCTATAGTTAGACTTCAGAACTTTGATTTCTCCACTATCAGGGAAGTCTCAGCAGACATCTCACTTTCTACATACCCTTCCCATAGTTAGTTCCATTGCTTCCACAAATTCTCCAGTCAAAGTTCTGAGTGCAGATCGTTTTCATGGTAGTGATGTCAGTTCCGTGGAACAGGAGTTTTTCCTGGACTTCCTTTCCTCCATTTTCCCTTTTCATCTTCCCTTTTTGCCTGACAAAAATGAAGGGGAGAAGACTTTGAGCCACGGAAGAAAAGGGAAAAAGAGGTGTTTTAAACAATTCCAACAACTGTGTAACATCCATGCAAATATCAGCTGGACAAGGTTTCCAGCCTGCTCTCTCAGAAGACAAGACACACTAGCAGCATGATGAATGACTACAACATAAGCACCGTACTGACACCACCGCTCAGCAATTCTAGGTAAGTCTGGCTTTACTCAGGGAATTCAGCCATTTGACACTATTCCAGTTGCCACTTTTTGCTCCTCTGTAGGGCCTGACTGGTTGTGCTTTCAGGTCTCTTCCCACCCAAGCTCTCAATGGAGTGGAGGCAGCATTACCCTCAGAGGCTCTGTGTGTCCACAGTGGCTCAAAGCTGGAGGCAGCTTGTGCTCTGTGCCACAGCCCCAGCTCCTGCCCCTGAAAGAGGTCAGTGCTGCTAAGGAGATGGGGCCAGGACACAAACCCAGCCTGCTTTGCCCTCTGCTCATCTCGCTGGTTGAGGCCAGAGTCAGACTGAGCTATGAAGAGGGTCAAAGGAGAAATCACAACAAAAGGTTGAACTCATATTTCCCATGATTATTCCACAGCATCCAGACACCTCTCAGGTTTTCAGAAATTGCTGAAGTGGACAAGACAGTAATATTCTTCAGAAAGTCATCAGCTACAAATCAAGCAGAGCCAGGGGGAGGGGAGATTGCTTCCAACTTGTAAATTAGTAAATGAAAAGTTAAGAGCAATGGACTGAAACTTGTTCATTGAGAATGTGCTGCAAGGGTGGTGAGACCCTGGCACCGGCTGCCCAAAGAAGCTGTGGCTGCCCCATCCCTGAAAGTTTTCCAGGCCAGGTTGGACAGCGTTTGGAGCAACCTGGGATAGTGGAAGATGTCCCTGTCCATTGCAGATAGCATGAGCTTTAAGGTCTTTTCCAACCCAAATTACTCCATCATCCTCTGGAATTGGCAATGTTAAGCTGTGCCTGCTTAGCTTAATTACCTCACTGGAGGAGGATATAAAGTATGCACTATTACATCTTTTGAAGTCTCTTATGTTTTGCTGGATGAAAAGGTTTTATAAAATTAGTAGCTGTTTTACAAAATCAGTAGCTGATAACCTTTGGGGTTCCATGATTTTGCAGGTGAAAGCACTTATTTTGGCAGTATTTTTCTACTCCATTACCACTCCATACTTACTTACTCTTGTCTTAAACTAGACAACTCTTCTAAGCAGCAGCTTAATCTTACATCAAACTAACTTGAACATGGTTGAGTCCAACCTCTAATCTGCTGGTATCCAGCTTGGCCTAAGTACCTGGAGTTCAGTATCACTGATGCAGATGTTTAAAACCAGAAAGGAGCTCTGGAACTCAGAGATCATCAAATTAAAACCCAAGGATTCTTTCTCAGTGAATACTGACTTTGTTCAGCAAAATCACCTTAAATAAATCTGACTGGAACAAAAAGGCCCAAGCAGGCTTTACTCATTTTAGCATTTCATATACTCTAATGGATAAAGATTTGTAACAGACAGAGCACTGTGCAGCAGGCAGTTATTGCTCCATCCCCGAGACAGTCACTGTTCCACATCCCTGTGTGTATCCTCATCCCAGTTTTGCATCATGCATCTCTTTCTCTCCATGCTCCTCTCCCCCTCTTCCAAGGAGCCATGCAAAGAGAACCTCGCCACAGAGCATGGCATTCTGTGGAAGGCCTCAGACACCAATCTCACTCCTGAAACTTCTAATAACAAAATACCAGTCATATTAAGGCACAGGCAACCTCCTTTCTTTCCTATTAAGCACATACAGGACAACCTGTTCTTGGAGACTGCCTCCTCATATGGATAGGGAAAAAAGTACTAACCACTGAAACACCTTCCAGAGGGATGGATTCTGAATCCTCTGTATTTTGAGGATGCTGTAATTTTTCATAGTCTGATGAAACAGCTGCTTTATTTCATTGTATTCAGGGGTCGCATTGCTGATCACCACTGCCTATAAAATACAAACCAAAGCAAAAGAAAGCATGAGGCTGCAGTGAGCTTGGAACATGCAGAAGCCTAATTCCAGCAGATACAGTTTCAGAAGGGTCCCCAAACTATGCTTATGAAGGGTAATTAAATGCTTTAGATCATGACTGTGTGAACCAAATACCAAGTAAATCAGTATGTCATTCCTGCTTTGCAAGGACACCTCACTTCTCTTCAGGAAGGATGCTGAGAGGTTTATCATCTCCAAGAGTTGATACTTGCAACACTTGCAACTTTAAATCTCAATGGAACAGAAATTGCAAAAAGAAAATTTGACGGATTGTTCCGGATAATGCCAGTTTTATATCTAAAGCTGATTAAGAACAAAAGATGTTGGATAACAGCATAATTTGTAACTAGACATTTATGGGAGCTTCAGCTAATAAAGATGAAACAAGCAAAACACAAACACCTTCCTGGCATTGTAGTGCCTTACCTTTTCAAAGTTAGAACTTAGAAAGCTTCACATAAATATGGACTTCAGAAAAAAACCCCTACATTTCTAAACAAATATGACACTGAACATCTGTGTAAATAAATACATCTTCTTTCCCAAGGGAAACAGTCTATTTAGCCATTATCCTTTTACTTATTTATCCATACATTTGGTGTTTAAAAATCCACTAAGAAATGCTCATTTTTTCCCAAAGAGAATTTAATGCAAAACATAATTAAAACATTACTTGAGCTCTTCTGCTTGCTTATGTCATGCATAAATTTTCCATTTTTTTTTTCTCTGAAGTAACTTGTGTCTTTAATCTTCTAGAATCAACATTTATCTCCATAAACTGCAAAAGTGTGATGCTGGCAGGCTGATGTCACCTCATAATACTTTCCACTTTACCAGAGCTTAAGCCAAGTGAGGACTAAAGATGACAAAGTGGGATCACTTCACCCCATGTTCCAAAGTGTTTTAAGCAGGAAAGCTGTGGCCATCCTAGAAGGTAACAAGGAAACTCACATCTTACCTTACGGGCAAAAATTCCCCGTTTTAGAAGGCTTAGCTTAGACAGGAAATAAAATAGGATAAAACTTGTGTTTCACAGCTACATTTGAGTACTTACTAATGAGGAGATCACTCACAGGGAAGTATTCTAAAGATTAAGAATAAAGTCAACTGCACAAGAAGGACTCTTTCTTTGAATTTATTTAAAAGCCTTTAGAAAGTTGAGTGTAATTTCCCATGTCTCAATACAGGAACATTTTTCAAAGCTTTACAGCACAACACATCAAACAACCAGGATGTGCAAGTATTGATTGTCTGTACAGTCTGCAGCACCACAGCTCAAAGCTGCTCATCGTCACCTACAGGTTGAAAATCATGTCACTATATTTCAGTACTACATCATTTATTTAGAATCAAAGAATGGTTTTGGTTGGAAGGAACCTTAAAGCCCATCCAGTACCACCCCCTGCCATAGGCATGGACACCTTCCACTATCCCAGGTTGCTCCAAGCCGCATTCAACCAATGGCCTTGAACACTTCCAGGGATGGGGCAGTCACAGCTTCTCTGGGTAACCTGTGCCAGGGCCTCACCACCCTCACAGGGGAGAATCTCTTCCTAATACCCAATCTAAACCTGGCCTCTGTCAGTTTGAAGCCACTCCCCCTTGTCCTGTCACTCCAGGCCCTTGTCAATAATCAGCTCAACACAAGGGGGATCCGGGACAGGGCATGTCCTGCTCTCACCACCAGTACCCCCAAGTCTTTCTCCCAGGGCTGCTCCATCTGCTTATCCCCAGCCTGGACTGACCCCAGGGGTTGTCCTGTTGGCCCAGGTGCAGCACCGGTACTTGTTGAACCTCATGGGATTCTCATGGACCACTTCTTGAGTTTGTCCATATCCCTTTGGATGGCCCTGTCCGAAGTGTTCAGCTTCGTGTCACCTGCAAATTTATTCACACATGAACAATTCCTGTTTGAATTACAAACGTGCTTTTGCTCTGCTGCATCTTTCAGGCTCATGTGTGATTAATAGGGTGTCCTGTGCAGGGCCAGGTGTTGGACTCAATGATCCCAATGGGTCCCTTCCAACTCAGCCTATTCAATGATTCTGTGATCTCTTCCTGGGCAACTGTGACCTTTCTAAGTAAAACAGAGGGTCACCCACGTTACACAAGGCCTAATCCTGTAAGTACGGTACTTCCATTATTCTAGTATATGATGGCCTCCTAACAACAAAGCTGTTCTCCTTTCCATGAAAACCTCACGGGTTTGTCCTTATTTCCCCATGGATGCTTCTATTGCTAATAAAGGGTCACAGCACCACGTTGTTGAAGGCTGATATGGTGTAACTACACAACTTCTTCAGCATTTTTCACTTTCAGGCCTGAAAAGGAAAATCCCACTGAGTGTGAGCATTTGCTACCCTTTTATCAAGGAGAAAAGCTCCCAAGGCAGAGAAGGAATCACTGCTCTGGCAGCAATTCCCACCAGTGTATGACTGCACAAGAGCATTACTCTGTGACTCACACTCTGAGCTCTTCTTCACTGGGATTTTGGAAGGAGCAGGGTTAGTGCTGGTGGCAGTGACCCCACCAGAACTGACATCTATAAAATGCACAAACACTCTTCACATTGCATCCTGTGCCTGGTACAGTGCAGCAACCCTTGGCCTGCGTGTGGCCAGGATTCAGCAGCACATCAGCCACATAAAGACTGACAGGAAACCACACATCACTGCAAACTTTTCTCAGTTATGCATCAAAAAGACAATTTTAAACCCAGCATGAAGTTTCAGGGTATAATAAATTCTTCTTTTTTTTTTTTTTTCCCTTTAAAACATTTAACAACTACTAATTCCACTTCTGTTAAAACAAAGACAGGAGAAATTCACACCAACTTTTTCCAATCAGTGTTACCCATTTCCGTTGTGCATACACTTTTTCTACAAAGCTATTCTCAATGACTTACAGATTAAGACATGGCAGCAGTCAAAAAATAAGCAATGTTACCAAAACACAGCTTCTCATTTTAAGCCAAGTTGACTTCCTGCCTATCTTACAGGTTCCTTTTTAAAATGGATGACTTCCAGCACAGCAGATTTTGCCAGGAGTATTTCTCAATGTCTGATGAGAAGGCAGTTCATCGAATTGTAGCTGTCAGGTCTTACAATGGTCACCACAAGCACGCAGAATCCCAGCCACTCCCAATATTACCTACTGCAAGAAAACAAGCTTAGGGTCCCACAGAAAGATTTAATCTAGACTAGGCTTTCACTTTTAGTGCCAACAGGCTGGGCATTGTCACTTTTCCTTTCCTGTGAAAGGCACTCACAAGTTAAGAGATGTTTTCTTAGGTGCCAACTAAGCAAGCAAACTGAACTCTGGGGAACAAGGCGATCCTTCTACTCACACATCCTCACATGTACAACCAAAAGATACTATGGATCTGTGCAGTACACTCCAAAGCCTCCCACATTCACCCCAGTGACTCCAGAAACACCCCAACAAATGTACACAATTAAAATTCAGACAAGTTTTCAGGGCAAGTATGGGAAGCAATTAAGTACATACAGCTCAAGAGACCTAAAAAAGAACAGAGCTACCTGTCTTTCTGGCATTCTTTGGAAAAATTTGCACTTGTTAGTTCAGACGCTGATAAGCCAAGGGAAGAATATTCCTTTGTTACTTCCACTGAGCTCCAAATATCACAGGCGAATCTTTAAATGGGCTGCCTGCCAGATTCCCACACACTCTCATTATTATTTCATCTTTTCTTTATGGAAGACTTTATGACTCAACAGGAGGATCTCTCTAACGGTTTTGTCTGACCCTGTCCTCTATTCAGTAAATAATCAAGTGTACTTTGCCATCAAATCTTGTTAAACCACTGGCACCTTCACTATCAAATTTTGTGAAATGGCGATTTTATATCAACATACCACTGCTTCTCTCTTGCAAGTGAAGTGCTTTACTCCACCCATAACACTGACACACAGCCACACACTGGTGTTCCTCAGCCCCCAGGGTATCTGTGCCAACGCAACCTGGTCAGCATCACACAAGATGCTGTGACACAGCCAGCAAGGAAAACCTCTTATGCTTCTGTTCCTCAACCAGGGTTAAAATCACTATACAAAGGGCAAGTGTAACATGAAAAAGCCTTTTTTTCTGGAGTCCTGTAGTATTTCCACAAACTGTGTTGCTCTTCCAGAAGGACTGCAGGACCTAGTAACCTAAAATACACCCACATTTTGGTCTTGGTAGATTATTTAAGAACATAGACTTTGGGCTAACAGGGGTTGGGTTTGTTTTGCGGAAAACGTCACTGCAACGTTTGCTTTTTTAATTTTATGGTTGTAGATCTTTATGTCTGCCATTTCTTGAGGCCAAGGTCTGTGTTCAGATCTGTGATATATGTGACAGTACCGAAGGATATAGAGATTTCCTTTCCTGGATCTCCAATCCAAACTTACTCTTCCTGTCTTGAATTTGGTGAGTTTTGGGCTTGGTGTTGTTTGGAGTTTTTAGTTTTTGGTTTGATGAGTTTTTGGTATCTAGAAAATCACCTAAAATACAGTAAAAGTTCAAGGCAATTTGGCACCTGTTTCATAAGCCCCTGGGAGATCACCTAGATCTTTAGCACACCCACCCAAGAAATGCCTCCTGTCCCTTTTCAGCATCTACACAGTTAGAGTTGATTCGGTTAAGCTTGAACTGTGCCTTTCCCATGAGAATTACAAGAAGGGTAGGGAAAAAAGATACCTTGTATCCCAAGTCAGGCAGTGCAGATGCATCCCAGTGACTAGGAATAGAAGAATCTCTCTGGCTGCTAGCAAACAGATGGGAAACGAAGTGTTAGTAATTCTAGTACTGCTCCAAACACTCAGATTTGGACTATCGCCTTTGGCCAATTCTGTATCTAAAAATTAACAAAATACTCTTTAAGCCGGGTACTGCATGCTGTCACTCAACTGTCACAGGCCTCTTGCAGTTGCTTTTTTAAGTAACAGCTTGTGGCTGAAGTACCTGGAGTTACATGTGCCCCAGGCAGCAGGTGATGCACCAAGACTGCAGCTTGTGATAGAGCTTCTGTTGCTCAGTCCCATGGATAGGCTCTCTCCAGCACCATCTGTGCTCTTTGTACAACTACTGCCAGCACTGGGAGCCATTTTACCTTATAATTACTTCTAAAACATGAAAAAACAACCTAAAGAGCACTTACCCTGTCTTTATCTTCTGGACATCTTCAGAAGACACAAATTTTGGTCGCCTGCAGACCTGTCTTTTAGTCTTATAAGTAATGTTTGTCTGAGTCATTTCTTGAGGAGAAAAAAGAGCAGGGGAAAAAAGTCATGAATAATTCTACAAGATGGGGTCATCTTGTCATCATAAATCGTTCTTTAATGAAAAACTGCATATTCACTGTCAATTCTACCTACTGAGGACTGGTTGCACAAAGGCTGTATAAGCTTCCTGTCTTTCCTCTGACTGAACCTGTGTCTACCTTGCTTGCTCCCTCAAGCCACTCATGCTCTTTACACATTCCTACAGAAACACAAAGATGCCTAACTTGTATTTTCTACCATCCACAGAGTTAACTCACTTTACTTAAGGTATACTATGCCTTTATGTGAAGACCATGAACCTTTATGTTTCTGGTCAGATGCGAGTCTGCAGAGTGACAAGGAATAATGAGGGAAGGTTACTTTTATAAGGAATTTCCTCTGGGCCATTACTACCTCACTTGCAGTAAGTGAAACTGCTGGTGTCAGGAAAGGAAATCATAGCTTCTAAAATCTTGGAGACTTTGCAAGACTCTATGAAGCACTGCATAGTTGTAGATGAGAACCTTTAAAATTACTACCTTTAAAATTGAGGTCGTATTGATGTTGGCCAGCCTGGAAAGGTACAATGGCACATGGATCTGCTTGATATAAATTCTCAATAATAGCAGAAGATGGTGCGGTCACACTGTTCCCTTCTTCCTTTGTGGGGAGAAGAGAAAAAAAGAAGGAGAATGAGAAGTACCACAGTCAGGACTAGACCCTGGGTAACTAGCTGGGGTAGAGGGACAGAAGAGGCCAAGAGCAGGGCAACAAGGAATCTACCCAGAACTATGGTGGCCTGAGGCTGAGTACTGAGTATTTGTAACATAAACACAAATATATTAGTAATTACAAATAATTAGTAATGATGGACACACATATATTCCATTTAAATTCCTGTAACAAGTTGTGCTGGTTCTGGCTGGGGTAGAGTTAAATTTCCTCCCAGCAGCTGGTAGTGGCAGTGTTTTGCATTTGTGCTGGAACAGTGCTGATAACACAGGGATGTTTTAGTTACTGCTGAGCAGGGCATGCACAGAGCCAGGGACTTTTCTGCTCCTCTCCCACCCCACCAGTGAGGGCCTGGGGGGCACAAGGTGTTTGGAGGGTACACATCCAGGACAGCTGAGCCCAGCTGGCCACAGGGACACGCTGGACCATAAGGTGTCACTCCATTAGACAAAGCTGGGAAGAGGAGGAAGGCAGAGACATTTGGAGTGATGGTGTTTGCTTTCCCAAGTCACCGTGATGTGCGACAGAGCCTGGCTTTCCTGGGATGGCAGAGCACCTGCCTGCCCAAGTGGAGAATGAATCCCTTGTTTTGCTTTGCTTGTGCACACTCTTTTGCATTATCTTTTAGTGTTTATCTCATCCCATGAGTTTTCTCACTCTCTGCCCAGTACCACGCCAGGGGAGGGGGCAGGGCTGAGCTGCCACCAGGTGTGATGGCTACACTTGACTTCTTACCAAACCAGAGTTAGTTTGGTGAGGGCTCCCAAGGAAGCAAATGCCTAGGCCAAGAACTTTTCTATTTCCAACCTGCTATCTGAAAACCCACAAAGGAATAGGGTGACATGGTGAGTGAGCATTGATGCATATGAGCTTGGAACCAAACACTGATCATGCGATTAATGCATGAACAGCAGGTGGCTCTTCCAAGACAAATTTGCCAAGTAAAAAAAAGTTGTAGGTGTAATGAGTCTCACTCTTACCTTTGACTTTGCTTGTGACTTAACTATGAGCCAACCACTTCATTCCACAGATAGGAAAGCCTGAGCTCCTTGCAAGCTCTCCCTGCCAAGAATCAGCCAGACAGCTGTGATCTCTCCTGCTGTAATCTCTCCTTCTCAGGGTGACTCCTTGAGGTTGAGTACTCCTTGAGCTTACTCTGAGTCTTTAAAACTGTGATCTATCCAACACCTTTCCCTGTGAACTTTTTAAAGTCCCTGGATCACCTTTGTGTTCTACAATTTGTGCTCCTATACCGTAAACCATATGTGGTAAACTCATCTGCCTTGGGGAAAGGTGAGATTCTGTACATAGTTCTTTTCCTGCATTTTTCAGATAGATTACTTTCTCATCAAAGGACTTGGACATAAGTGGAAAAAGACGATCTGAGAGAGCAGAGCAACTCTTGCATTTCCAAGGAAGCAAGGCAATGCTTGGAAAACAGGCAACTACTTCCCATGTATCTTAACAACAGTGTCTATATGTTAAATCTCTGTAGGAGCCACAGACGACTCCAAAAGGCAGCTCTCTTCCCTCCAGCCTGTCACATTTCATCATGTCTGTTATGAACAGATGTAGCTTCGCTGCCTTATTCAACAAGGTAAAATTCAAGAACAAGGATTCACTTAATTAATCCTGTTGAGAAAAGGGGAAATGATGCTGAGAGGCTCCAGATATGCCTGCAGAAGTGACTCAAAGCACAGGATGTGAACTCACCTGTTCTCCATATTCAATCCACATGTCTTGGTTATTCTTCCAGTACCAAATCCACTGTGTGGTCAGTAGGAATGTGGGTTTTGTGACCGATGATGGTGTAGAGAGGCGTCGAACCAAAGAAGAAGAGCAGGTCATTGTCTGGAAATTAATGTTCCTGCTTTGCAAACTGTAATGAGAAATTCAGATTTATTATAATTAGCAGTGCATATTTTACCCTCTAATCCCCAGTTTAAGCTGGTGCCATTTTCTTTAATATAATGTAACCAAACTTCATTAGATCTGAAATAGCAGTATTTATTTCCAAAGCACATGGCAGCTCTGAAAACCATTTCTAAGCTTCAGAAGTGAACTCTGGCCTGTGAGACACCAAATGGCACCTCAGTCACATGTGGCACTGCCAGCTTTACAGACAATGTCAGGCCCCAAGTACAGTGTGGCAAAAGGAACTTTTGTGATAACTAAGTGTGGTTAGTCTTTCTCAATACAAAAGCAGAATGTGCAAAGTGTGTGACTGAATTTGCCAGCAAACACCTGCAGCCTATCATCTTCGTTATTTTTCTGTGGTTACAAAGGATGCAATCACAGCAACCACAGCTGTGAGTTCTGCAAACTGGATTCAACACTGGAGCCACCTGGGCTCTTACTCCTGTGAGGCTTGAAAAGTAAACTCCCAGGCAGGAAGACTTTGATGGCAGCCTCCTCTTGCTTGTGATCTCCAGAAAACTGCAAATAAAAATTATCTGGTGCCTTACGAGACATGGGCCAAAACTAGAACACCAGTTTTTGAAGCAAAACTTGAAATGCCCTATGAATCCAGGCGGCTTTGAGTGAGATTTTTCACAAAGGAGTTAAAAGGAAAACACTGTTAAAATAGAAATAAAAAAGAAGAAAAAATAGATGGGCTGCCTACACAAAGGACATTTTATAAAATGTCTCTAGGCATGTAATAGATTACTATTATTGTTATTACAGATACTAGCAGTAGTAGCAAAGAAATAGCCATAGAGAAGGACCAGCTCTGAAATGTTGTCTAAAGGTCCAGCTTCATTACTCTAAATAAACTGATTAATGATCTGAAATACTAGTTTTTAAACACTGTATTCCACTGGCTTTTTACCTTGTACAGAGTTTTAGATGCAAGATATCATTTTTTTATTTTCAGAAGACAAAACTGGAGTGGGATTTTCATGCAATCACTCTTACTTTGCTTTTTTAAAAGAAAAAATCTTATTTTTACATCCTCTCAGCTTCTGAGAGGCTCTGTAACCAGCTCAGAAGTCAGACATCTTTACGAAGAAAACGCAAGTTTTCCTACACAGGCTCAATCACAATACTCCAAGCAAGTAGTCCAGCATTACTACACCTGCTGTTCTTTGGGTCACAATAGGCCTTTTCAATTTCCTCCATCATTGGAAGTTCACGCCAGACCAACCCATCATGAATCTCCCATTTATATGGCAAATGGTAATGAACAGATTTGCATTTATCTGTAACGAAATCAGACACAGTCAAGAACTCTGCAATCATTAACAAAGAGAGCAAGACAAGAAAAAAACAAAATAGAACCAGCATCTTTTATATCTTGAGGCTTTCTTTCCTGGTCTTTGGTATAAGCAATGAAGACAAAGTGCTGCAAACAGAAAGGGAGTGTGTTTCTGCAGTCTTACCAAGAAATGCAACCTATATACATATCTATCTATCTATCTATCTATCTATCTATCTATCTATCTATCTATCTATCTATCGCTATATTATCTACACACTCTGCCAAATATATTTGAAAGACACCAGAATCTCCTCTTTGCCGAGACACAACGTTGGCAGCTGGGGGAGGAGTGCCACAGATAGGAAGTGCATGTTATGTGTCGCACAAACATGTGTCTTAGCTGTAAAAAGTCTAGCCTACAAATCACATAAACACTCTGATTTATTTGGCTCTCTTTTCCTTAGTTGCTTAGAACTCATGGGGTAGTTGCCAAGGTCTGAAAGGTTTTCTTCTGACACTCCACATCCAAGTACGGACCAAACATCTTACAACTTTCTAGCTCAATGTGGCAAATAAGGCACACTAACACTCCAACAGTTACTTGAGTTTAGTTATCTGGTGATCACAGAATGACTGCTTTGAGCCTGACCTTCACAGTTTCACCCAGGTACACCATTCACATTATACAGGGTGTTTTGTCAAGACCAGGTGGTCAGAGGAGTAGCAGTCCTTTAGAAACTGACTGGACAAGATCAGGTTAAGACAATGTCATGGTACCTCCTCATAATAAAGGAAGAGCCAAACCTGGGGGTTAGATGATTCTTCAGGGACAGCTCCCAAATACAATTACTTATATTCTCTCCTCAGATCTCTGTTCTGGACACTACCAACAAGACAGTGGACTAGATTTATCTTTAGCTTAGCTGGTACAACCACTGTGGTTTTTTTTAAGATGTTTTAGCACCTCAGATCACTTTTTAAAGGACTTAATGAGGGAGAATATGGCTATTATCTGATGCACATAGGATAGATACAGAAGGAATAAAGAGTGGCATACATTTATGAGCTATCAATGATGATAGCATAAAGCAAACTCATAACTTGATCTTCTAGCTACAGAAAGGGCTACAATTAAAGGGCTTTAACACAGAAATATCCTGAAAGCCTGCCCTACCAAAAGATGAGAAATAGGCTGGATTATCCAGAGGAGAAAGGGTTAAAGTATACCATTTGGCTTTTCTCTGATTATGTTTGCAATTTTGACAGTGTTTATTAATTACTTAGAAAGAAAATAAACTACTGAGAAGGCACAGTTGTCACCACTAGCCCAAGCCACTGAGCAGGAGTGCCTCTGCAGACAACTCTTCAGCTACAATATTACTTTTCACAAAGCTTACCCTTGTTTTTGCAGTACTTCCAGACATAAAACAAACAGATTTCATCACAGTTATCTTCTTTGTTGTCCTTCGAAGTTTCATCAGAGCAACTGTCCTTTTTACCTACAGCAAAGAACACAGCAATCCATATTTGCTTTAAGAGAAAGATCCTGCATTTGGTACTTCATCCCAGAAACAACAAGGATTTGACTGCAGTAGCAAAGTCAAGTAGTTTCAGAATCTATCTCCCATACAGCCCAATACAGAAGTCAGGACTTTGCAACTAAACAATAAACCCTGACACTGCAAGAAGTCTCAGCGCAGAAGAACACAGGGTGTGACTGTTCATGGTTCTTGCAAAGAAGCTGACTTTGTCTCCACACCAAGCAGACCAGAGGGTGCGTAAATGGAAATGTCAGCTGAGCAGACTGACTGGGAGTAGAAACGTTTCTCTCAGAGTCAGCCATGGTGGCAGTGAACACAGGCCTCAGCCCCACACAGAAGTATTAAACCTGAACAACCAACCAAAGAATTCTGAAAACAGCAACAGGCTTGAGCTGGCTTCAATTTCCCCAGGGACTGGGGACACCCAGTGAGTATATACTGAGATAGTGAGTATATTATGCAGATCTGCAATGGGAATCCCATTATTATTGTGATTGAACTGTGCACGGTAATTGCTATGTTTTGTAAGTCAATATTTGTATTTTGCTCCCAGTGGACTTTGCATCACTTTGCTACATCACAAATGTCACTGTACTGGACATGGCTAGAATAAGATGTAATTTTCTTCACAGCAACCCACATGATGCTGGTTTAGATTTTGGACCAAAACAATGCTGGTAACATGCTTATGCCCCAGCTTCTGCTCAACAGTGATACACATCAAGACCTCAGTTTTCACCCTGCCCCCAGAGTGGAGAGAATCAGGGGTGCACAATAGCTTGGGAGGGGACACAAGTGGGCAAAGGACCCAAACTCACCAAACATTCCATACCATATAACATACAGCTCAGTAATAAAAGGGAGAAGAGGAAATTTTAGGAGGGTTAGCTACCTTTTGCCAGGAAACTAGCTAGGTATCAGCCTGCATGTGGGATGTGGTCGGTAACTGCCTTTGTATCATTTCTTTTGCTTGGTTTTACTCTTTCACTTATTATTTGGGAGTTTTTCCCCTCCTTCACCTTGACCCTCAAGTATTTTTTGCCTTTATTCTTTCTTTTCTCTTCCCTTTGGGCATCAGGGGAAGTGAGCAAGTGGCTATGTGATGCTCACATGTTAGGTTTCTTTTCTTTTGTTCCTTCTTACCTATGGAATTTTTCCCATGAAAATTGCTGGGAAACGCTGATTGCTGGTACTTACGGGTACTAGAGAAAACAAAGGGTTGGCTGGGCCCAGGTAAAAGGAGGGCAGGGGATAGTTGCTAGCTCGATCGCTCTGCAGCTTCTGAAGATGCTCAGAGTTGCTGTGGTGTGGGAAAAAGAATTTGCCATAACCCAGCCTGGAGCTGCTTTTTCTTCTGTGGGGTGAGTCTCTGCTCGTGAGAGCAGCCACTGACCCGGGACCTTACAATCACCTTACTTCACTAAAGGAGGGACCTATCACCATCTGCTCGTGTTCCTGGGAATCCCGAGCTCGCCTCTCCCTGCCCTGCCTTGAGTCGGCTGTTGCTGCCCCACGCCTGCCGCTCCTTCAGCACTGCTCTGGGTTTCTCTGCACTGTAGCCCCGCACACCCTGCCCTGCCGGGACATCCAGCAGCTACAGCTACATGGAGTTCTCTGATACATCATGTCCACCAGCCAGGATCGTTAGCAAATTCCTGCCGTTCCAGCTCAGTGCTTCCAAGAGTCCTGCAGGGGCACAGGGTTCGGCTGTCCCAGGGGTTTGTGAACCAGAGCCTCTCCATCCTTTCCCGTTTCGACCAAGGAAGCTGTCACTGGTTCTGTTTGTTATTAATTCCATAGTTGTTCTTGATTTGTCTGCCTTGCTATACATACTAGTAAAGAACTGTTATTCCTATCCCTCTACCTTTGCCTAAGAGCCCCTTGATTTCAAAATCATAAAAATTTGGAGGCAGGGGGTTTACATTCTCCAATCCAAGGGAGGGTCCTGCCTTCCCTAGCAAACAGCTGTCTTTCAAACTGAGACATCACAACACCTGTGTGACATGAACTCTCTTTAGATAAGCTCATCTCAACACTGGAGGGGAAGAAACAATCCATACCTTTACCTTTATCTCCCACTCCTGTTGGCAACTGGTCTTGGCTCTGAGCAGGTATGGTGCTACTGGGACCTGCATGACAAGACCGAAAGAACAGCACTGCTGAGCCAGAAGCTCAGCTAGCTGGCATTATCCCCATCTCTGTGGAGAGTTATGTCCATCACATGTGTAATTTGATATGAAACATTACAGTGTCTCACGACTGGAGGGGAAGAAACAATCCATACCTTTACTTTTATCTCCCAGTCCTGTTGGCAACTGGTCTTGGCTCTGAGCAGGTACGGTGCTACTGGGACCTGCATGAGAAGACTGAATGAACAGCACTGCTGGGCCAGAAGCTCAGCTAGCTGGCATTATCCCCATCTCTGTGGAGAATTATATCTATCACACGTGTAATTTGGTATGAAATATTACACTGTCCATGTGTGGAGTATCTAAAAAAACCTGTTCAGAGAGTACTGGACTCTGACAAGCTTCAAAGCCAAGGTCCTTCTCCCCTGAATAAGAGATTTACAAGTTGCTATTCACTCATGGAATGAATATCAAGAAAACACCTCTACTGACAAAGCTGTATCAATTGCCTATGGACAGAAAGACACTGCATAAACAGAAACAATTCTGTCACCTTCCTAGGAAGGACAAAATGTGTCCCGAACAGTAGAGAGCTGCACAATGCTTGGGCAGAAACTCCAACACTGCTCTGTTGGCCATCTGGTATAATGGATTTCAGCAGACAGTAAGGCAAGCACATAAGCTGCACTCAACTACCACTGGGAGCTGTCAGGATGTGTGAAATTAAATCCCAGTGAAAACCACTGGTCTCACGACTGGAGGGGAAGAAACAATCCATACCTTTACCTTTATCTCCCACTCCTGTTGGCAACTGGTCTCGGCTCTGAGCAGGTACGGTGCTACTGGGACCTGCATGACAAGACCGAAAGAACAGCACTGCTGAGCCAGAAGCTCAGCTAGCTGGCATTATCCCCATCTCTGTGGAGAGTTATGTCCATCACATGTGTAATTTGATATGAAACATTACAGTGTCTCACGACTGGAGGGGAAGAAACAATCCATACCTTTACCTTTATCTCCCACTCCTGTTGGCAACTGGTCTTGGCTCTGAGCAGGTATGGTGCTACTGGGACCTGCATGAGAAGACTGAATGAACAGCACTGCTGGGCCAGAAGCTCAGCTAGCTGGCATTATCCCCATCTCTGTGGAGAGTTATGTCCATCACATGTGTAATTTGATATGAAACATTACAGTGTCTCACGACTGGAGGGGAAGAAACAATCCATACCTTTACCTTTATCTCCCAGTCCTGTTGGCAACTGGTCTTGGCTCTGAGCAGGTACGGTGCTACTGGGACCTGCATGAGAAGACTGAATGAACAGCACTGCTGGGCCAGAAGCTCAGCTAGCTGGCATTATCCCCATCTCTGTGGAGAATTATGTCCATTACATGGGTAATTTTCCACTGGCACTCTACTGCTGGTACAACAAAGGTGCAATTACAGTTACAAACCCTAGCTAGTCACATTATTGCAAGCCACTCAATTACTGTTTTGAATGTAGTACTTTAGGCAATAGAAGTGCAGTTCTCCCTCCCACACGATTGTGCCATGACTTCCAAGCACATAATAGCAGAGAGGGAAAAAATGTGTATATATTGCAAGAGGAGAAATACAAAAACTGATTCCACAAGGGAATGGTATTTACCTTTTGAAGGTGGCAAATCCAGCATACACTGCGCTGTTTCCAAAGTTGTCTTCACTTCTTTATTCCTTCGATTTGCTGGTATTTTCCAATAATCATTTCTCGGTCTGTAGTTGTGTACTGAAAGAACCGAAAGGATGGTAGGGTTTAGTTGGGAGGCAGGCAAGAACAGTATCTACCTCTATCAAACTCAAAATCATATTTAAGGCCACGGTTTTTTGCAACTTACCATACCCCTTCTTCTGTTCCTTGTTGAATTCGACATGCTTGAAATCATATATTGCCTGGAAGTTTGAAGCTACCTTCCCATCAATGCCTCCATTTTCCAACACTCTCATTGCATGGTCATCCAAGAGGTTATGGTTCATTATGCATTGAGGAAATTTACACTTCCCCTTGAGAAAGTGTCGACAAACATGAAGCTTGTTGCAGTTGCTTTGCTGCATACAGCGACCACCTTTTGTGTTGTAAAACTGGCAGGTCTAAAAGTGGGGAAGATACAATAGGAAATGGAAAAGCATATTAGAATTCTTCTTTGTCCTACAGGCATGCAGCTTCAACAGCAGAAAAATGGTGATTAAAAGGCATGTGTTTACTGCAACTTCTTTAATCTAGACAGATTTCTTGTACAGAGGAGCAGGTATTTTAAGCTGACTCATTTTCAGTTTTGAAGGTGTACATGTTTTGTTTCCAAAGAAAGCAAACCAAACAATCTTAGGAGTGCCAAAAATGGATGCAAGACAGGTGCATAAAACTAGACTGGTTTACAGTTATTCTATTTAAAAAACCCCTACAGCATAATGAACAACAGAGAACAAGTATCTCAAAAAAACATGTACACTGTGTCAAATGAGTTATGATTTAATGGAGCTGAAACTGAGTTTGCACTTCCTATTCGTAAAGTTTATCCTGCATTGAAGATTTGAGCTTATAAAATGGAAAGAAGAGTGATTTGAGATTAGAGTATATATGGCAAAAGCAATCCACTTCTTTGTTCCTCTATTCACTAAAAAAGAGATACACAGAGAATCAGACCAGGGAACAAATCACAAACCAAAAATTCCTTCATATTGACTACAAAGCACCACAGTAACAGTTTTGCTCCCTGATCAGCCTATAACAAGAAAGCTTATCTGAGGAGGGGACACAGCTGTCTGGCAGAGAGCCCCAGGATCACACTGGGACTCTCACAGGTCCCCTCCAAATCCCTCTTCCCAGAAGCCGCCAACCACTGCTCAGGCATGATGGGCTGGGAATCAGTCAGTGGGTGGGGAGCAACTGTACTTGGAATTACTTGTTTCTCTTGGGTTTTATTAGTATCTCTCTCTCCTCCTCATTACAGTTATTATTAGTATATTTTATTCTATTTCAATTATTTTAGTATCCTTATCTCAACCCACAAATTTACCTCTTTTCGAATTCTCCTCCCCATCCCACCAGGGTGGGAGAGAGAAGTGGCTGCATGGTACTTATCTAGGCTTGAACCACGACAATAGGGAATCCACTATTTAGCTACATCAAGAAAGCACACTGTCCCCTTGCATCTGCCAAGAAATAAAAACAAAAAAACAACCAAAAAACCCAAACAAAACAAAGCAGGAGAGGCAGAGAGAGAGTGAGGGAAAGTGTGAAAAGCCCTGATGTTGCGGTACTGTTGTGTTTTTCTTACTCTGAACCTCAGTTCAAGTCATAGAATACTGAAGTGTCCTCCTGCTTGAGAGCTTCCTACACGCCATGTCTTTACACACACAACCAGTCAACATTTCTAAGCAGGAAACAGCCCAATTGGCTTTTACATCTGACCTCCAAGCTCTCAGGACTATTAATGGCCTGCATTGATCACCATTTTCTCTTGGTTTCGCTATTTTACTGCATGATAGGGGTTAAAGGGGTCAATGACAGGTAATGAATGATGCCTGCCAGGGGTGAGGGCTGAATAAATTTCTAATAAGCACTAAAGGATAATGCCAACAAAAAATACTTGTTACTATTTGCTCATTACTGGGAACAATTAATAATTCTACTTGCTTATCACCACCATGCTCCTTCAGTCTGCCAGTAAAATATACTTTAAAACAACACTACACAATAAAAATTGTCTTTTGTCAAAATCTAGCACTTTCACAGCAGGGAACAAAGAAACAATAGAATTGTTGTGCAAGCAAATCTGTGCAGATTATAACCTGCAAAAGACAAGGGGAGTACTTTCGTAATTTCTTAACCAGGAGCAGCTGTAGCCAGAACTGGGTATGACTGACTTTGAAACAGCCATACCTTGAAGGTGGTATTGCCCTTATACTTATTGCCCTGCATGCTGAACCAGAAGGGAATGTTCAACCAAATTTAATAAAATCAATGAGTGGCATACAAACTGGGCCAAGTTTATTTGTAGAAAGGTTTATTTGTAGAAAGTCAGAGTACAAAAACTCCATGCACTTTGGAACAGCTAGATTTGACACAAAACTGACTGCAGTCATTTGGTCATTTTCTCACTTCTTATACCCTCAAGCACCAAAACGTGTGCAGGCCTGTGCAGGCCAACATGGACTGGAAAAGTAAAGGGGCACTCACTTCCCAGTCTTCATCTCATAGAGAAGAAGCAACAAACTTGGTTTTGGTTGTACCTTTCACCCTGTAAGCACGTACAATTATTGTGATCTTTCAACTCTCTCTTGCTTATCTCAGCCTTTCTAAACCTCTGGTGAAGTTGCTGACATTTTTGTTTGCTTGTTTTGAGCAGCTTTATTGCCACCCTGTTGGCATAACAGAAATGACACACAAGACAGGCTGTAGCCTTGCTGTCCACTTCCTGCTATCAGAGGGCAGGTCTGCTCCTGACAGTGACAGGGCCTTCTCCTGATGCATGTCTATGGGTATTTATTAAACAGTTTTACTGCTGTAGTGGTGTGGTTTTTTATTATTTTAAGTACACAGCCCTTTCACAGATATGGCTTTATGTTGTTTCACACTGCCATTCCCATTCCTCCTTCATTCTGACTAATCCTCTTTCACATCTTAATAGCTGGACATTAAGATCAGAATTCCACCTTCTCTCTTGCCCTCTCCCACTCCTAATGAACAAAAACTTTCTCTTAAGACATCAGTACAACTTACATCAGGGAGGAAGAACGGGTCATTTTGGAGAAGCAGGACTTGCAGCTCATTCTCACTGAGGCCAGACAAATCATGTTTTTTTAGAACTTTTTTGTTCTCTGCATTCATGATCTCATGCGAGTACTTACAAGAGCTGCAAGAAAAGACACAGAAATATCAGTGTTTACTCCTCTAGTCAAGTTGATTTAAAGAAGAACCTCGGATAATGTGCAACTTCGGAAAAGCCACGAGAAAAAGGTGGCTTGGTGAGAGTCTCTCTAGACATTTAGATACAGCAGAACTCCTCTGTGATGTGCAGTGACCCTATCTTCCTCATTTTAAACTTCAATGCAGACAGACCCCACGCATTCTTTGCCTCCAGGAAGGTCACATGACCTAAACAGCTGGAGGGAAAGTTAATTTTAAAGGAGTACACCAACAATGCCGGAAATTGCAACAGCCTTCATTTTGTGAACATAAAAGGTTGTTGTCCTAGGGACGGCAAGTAAAGAAACTTGCAGGAGTCTGCACAAAACAAAAGCGACAGTGAAGCTGAAAACAACACATTTTGTTACCTTCAGTGGCTGTGGAGTTTTATTTTAAAAATTAAAAAACTGAATCAAAAAACAGGTAAGAAAGTTTAACTTAACTTAGGAATTTTGATTAAGGAAGCAATTAGGCTACAATAATGAAGTCAATACTGCCACTTACAAAGCCAAAATCTAATGAGTATGGATTAGAGAGGGAGATTGCAGATTTTTTACATCTATTTGAAATAGTACTGCAAATCAGTAAGAGAGGAGACACATAGCCTACACATTAATTCAATGCAGTAAAATACAGCTTCCTCATGTCCTGCTCTTCAACATAAGATCTGATAACAGCCTTAAGATTAGACATTCTTAACCAGTAAAAGCACCTGTTAATTTACTAGATTCAAGTCTATCCCTTTACTCTTTCAGCCTCTAGTTAACTCCTGAACTCTCCTTGTGACAGTTTTACCTCAAGGGGTCTGATCCAATCCTTCACTTCCCCCCTCACCCCTGCTACCTGTTGGATTCTTTGTGAGCAAGTAAACAGGAAGGGCACAAGCTGCTGTCTTTGGTCGTGAGAAACAACCTTCCAAGGGTATTAGAGGTTGTAGGCACTCAATTAATGGCTACAAAGGTAAACTACAGAGCATCTGAGGTGGGAGCCATCACCAGTGCTCCTCCACAGTCAACTTGAGACTCCACTGACAAATGCAGAGTGATCTAGATCACTTGAGTCTGTATTTCCAAGTCAGAGGTTGAAACACTCTACAATTACAATGGTAACTACACAGTTGAGTCTAATAAGACTCAAAGAAGGTAACAGTGAAAAGCCACTTGCCAGACATTAGTTAAAAACAGGATTAACTGGACTAAAATAAGTATTCCACTAAACAGGAAGACCCAAGTAACTTGCCCAGACATTTTTCTTTCCAGGGATTCTAAAACAAAGAAAAAAGGTATGCAAGACCTGGAAGCAAGGCTAGATTCTACCTTATCAGTTACAAAACAGTCTCTGTCTTGATCTATGTAGTCCACCTAGCAGAATTTCTGCCCTCTCATTTTAATCAAGCTCCCTCCCATGAAAGGTATACTCTTTGCTTTATTAATTTTTAACGCATACCAAAGTGATTTTAAATACTTAGTGTCATTGAGAGCACAAAATGGTTTATCATTATGAAGGGAATCGCCTCCTTGCAAACTTTAATTCACACAAAGTCATCCATCGTGAGTGTCTGCACACACATCAAGGCATTTCCAACAGTGAACCCCAAGGGAGTTTACTGTATTGTCTGTAATGTAAAAAAAAATAAGAAAATCTTATCATCCTAATAATGAAAGAGAGACATAGCTTTTCCCCTGCATGCTATCCAGAGCTTAGTGCACAGTGACCTATTTTGTTGGGGCAGAAGAGGAAGGATCCAGTGGGATTATACATGTTCCTAACGCTGCATCAGCACCAGACCTGGGGCTTGGGGCCTTAAACGACACAAAGTTCTTCCATCAGTAATCGTAGTGGCAAAGCTGGGCTGCTCTTCTGCATTTGCCTCTGGCTTCGTTTATGTTTTTTAAACTAGACACCACCTTTGGCCACCTGCGGCTAGAGAGGCTGCCAGGCCTGCCCATCCCACGAGTCCTCCATATTCCAGAAACTGAGACTGATACACCCGGGTGATCAAACAGTGCCTCTCAAAGAAAGGGCCATAAGCCAAGCAGTGACTTACAGCGAAATGCAACTTTTCTAACTCTCTAGAGCGAAACCAGAGGGCATGTCAGCACTTTGCTTTCTCCTTCTGAGAAACAGGTACAAACTGTTTCACTCAGATGCCAGGGAGACTGAGCACCGCGTGTGGAGACGTAGATTCAAACAAACAAACAAAAAAATAAAAAAGGGAAAAAAACCAACAACAACCAAACCAAACAAAAAAAAAAATTCCACAAATCGTTGGCTTCTACGGACACCGCGGGGGCAGGACACGAATCCTTCCGGAGCAAGGATCGCCCGCAGCTGATCCCAGGGGATTACTGCCCGCTCCTCCCGGGGCACCGGGGCGGGAGCGGCACCTCCGGCGGGGCTTGGGATGCGAAGGGGCTGGGGTGTAGCTTGGAGGGTGTGAGCGGGGTTGTGAAGGAGTTTGGGGGGTGTGAGGGGCGGAGATGGGGGCTTTGAGGGGGATGGGGGTTTGTGAGGGAATTGGGAGGTGCGTGAGGGAGTTTGGAGAGTGTGGGTAAGTTGGAGGGTGTAAGGGAGTTTGGGGGGATGTGAAGGCGATTGGGATGTGAGAGGTTTGGGGAAGTCGTGAGGGGTGTGTGTGGTGGGGTGAGGGGATTTGGAGGTGTGAGTGTGGTGGGGTGAGGGGATTTGGAGGTGTGAGGGAGTTTGGGGTGAGGGGATTGGGGAGCGCTCCCGCCGTCCCCACGGGCTGCCCGCGCCCCCGCTCACCTGGGCCCCTGGTGGCACCTGCCCATGAGGTGCAGCTTGCAGAGGTGCAGCCGCTCGCAGCCGTCGCAGACCTTGCGGACACAGACCCGCACGTCCGTCACGGCCAGGACCACCGGGCCGCTCCCCACCTTCAGGAACCGTCGGGGGCCCGCCGCCGACAGCGTGTCCTCCAGCTGCATCGCCGACAGCCCGATGTTCTCCTGCAGCTCCCGCAGCCCCAGCCGCCCGCCATGGGCGCACAGCGTCTGGGTGAGGAAACTGCACACAGCCGGATCGCACATGCTGCCCCTCCGCCCGGGACGGGACTGTGGCGGGAGCGGAGCGGGAGCGGGAAGAGGAGCGGGAGCGGGGCGGGGGCACTCGTCACCGCCTCTCGGCCGCGCTGCACGGGAATCGAAACCGAAGGCACGGGCGGGGCCCGCGGCTCGGGTCGCGCTGGGGGCAGGGATCTGCCTAGCCTGGAGGCCTTCTTGGCTGAATACTGCACGGCAAATAAGCAGTGCAAGAAGTGAGTGTAAGGACTGTGAGGTTTCGTTGTTATTATCACGGAATAACGGAGTGATTTGGGTTGGAAAGGTTTTAAAGATCATTTCGTTCCGCCCCCTAGGTTGGGCAGTCTCCTTCCACTAGACCAGGTTGCTCCATGCCCCATCCAACCCGGCGTGACCACTTCCAAATGAGACAGTCACATTTCCCCACTTTGCTAACTTTTGCTCTCTCTCTACACTAATACGAATCTAGTGCAGAGCATTAAGCATAAAATGCAGAATAAAACACATAACACACATATAACTCTAGTATTTATACAGCAATGCCATTACTTTTCTTTCTTCCCGACTTAAAGTGAGCTGCTGATCGGTGCTGGTTGCAGCAGAATGTCCTGTGAAGCTGTGCTGGTTTTGGCTGCGGTAAGGGTTCATTTTCTTCAAGTGACTGCTGTGGGGCTGTGTTTTGGATTTGTCCAGAACACAGGAATGAGAATAGAGATGTTTTCATTATTGCCGAGCAGTACTTGCACAGAGCCAAGCACTTTCCTACTCCTTGTACTGCCAGGCTGGAGGGGGGTCTGGAGTGCGTGGGAAGCTGGGGGGAGGGGGGCGGGAGGAGGAAGCCGGGGACATTTGGAGTTATCGCACTTGTCTTCCTAGGATACGGTGACGCGTGAAGGAGCCATGCCCTGCCGGAGATGGCTGAACACTTGCCTGCCCTCGGGAAGCAGGCAGTTAATTCCTTGATTTGCTTCGCTTGTGTGTGCAGCCTTTGCTTTCGCTATTATATTGTCTTTATCTCAACCCAGGACTTTTGCAGCTTTTACCCTTCTGATTCTCTCCCCAGTTCCACTCGTGGAGAGTGAGTGAGTGGCTGCCTGGGCCAGGCTGTTGGCTACAATTAAGCCACGACAGAAGCAGAAGTGCCAGGTTCCTCTCAGTGTTGAAGCAAGGCTGGGGAGGGTCTGTGGGATGGGGAAGAAGCACAGCAAATACTTGAAAGAGTGTCCATTTGAGATGAACTTTTATACCCTTTGGCAATGCAAATTTCAGGGACGATATCAACTGCTCCCTCTGGATGAGGAAGTTAACCTTGAAAATAAAGTGGCTTGTGTTGGCTGTTGCGAATGCCTGATTTGAAAGGCATGTGAAACTACTAAGTCACAGTCATGCTTCAGGTAATAAAGACTGAACCACCTCCTGAAATCAGGCCAAGGTGGTACTGCCTGTGGTATGTTCTTTCTTTGTTGTTGAAGGCTACCTTTTCTTTGTGCATATTTCCCTGTATCTGCCTTCATATGATAATCGAACCAATGAAATTATTTTTAAAAAGGAATAGCAAAGGAGAAGTAGAAGGAGGAAATTGCCATGTCACAGCTTTAGAGAAGCAAATTGATAGTTCTGGATTGGTTTATGCTCTAGGTGTGGATATTGGCATCCTCAGATTGTCAACAGATCATCAAGGATAATAAAACTCAAATCCATACTCGAGGTAGTTTCAGGACTGACTGATAAGGTAGAAAATTATTCAAACATTGAGTCAGCAATATACTGCCAGCTTTAAACACTAGCTAATAATAATGAATCAGGCAAATTGTACAGTAATTTGTTTATATTTATTTGTCTTTTGTTTTTCCACCCAGTTCCAGTGAAAACATACATTTCTGGATTAATCCACTCAGAAATCTGAACTACTGGCCTGAGGAGCTTTGCTGCATACTTTGTTGGAACAGTATTAACAGTATGAAGCAATAAAGTAAAGTGAAGCACTGCAAGCAGAAAGAAGCTACAAATGCACTCTTGGCAAACATGTTCTACTCTCCACTTAAATATATTCAAGAAGGGTTTTGGATCAGGCCTGAGTAAAAGCAAACAAAGAAGCACTGCTGGATTTATCCTGTTTGTTACTAGGTTTTGCAAATACAAATGTGTAAATACTTGACTTCCTTAGAAACTTTAAACAGAACCAGTTTATGTGAAACAACTGTGTGAGCCAAAAGGGATCACTGTATGGAGTCCCAAAATGTTGTTATTTTCATAGTGATTACAGCCTTAAGTATCAAGCCCTTTGCTTAAAGTTAGAAACCAGTGTGGCTGGATTGCCATAACCTCTTGATATGCAGCTGTAGTATTTCTTTGTTTGCACTGACTCTGGTATTCAGCTGATTCTGTAGTAAGTAAAATCAGCTTTCAGACTTGAAACGGAAATATTGATTGGTATGAGCAAAGTATGAATTGAAGTGGCTGTGTGTAAGCACCAGAAGAAACAGGAGAGCAAAGGTTAAAAGAATGGCCCATGTTAAATCACCAAAACCACAGCTAACAGCAGTAAAATCAAGAAATGGATTGTTTTTCTCAAACCGGAAATTCTGCATTCTGTAGCATAGACAGCTTGTCAGCAGAATATCCTACCATTTGACATGCTGGATTGTGACAGGAAGATACAGCACGTCACATTTATTTCCTGTTGGTTCAACTGGCAGCAAACCATAGAGTGAGGAAACACAGAAAATGAGTAAAGAAGTTTCATGATGTATAACGAGGCAGCAGTAGCCAGAGCGTGAAGCACAAGTATGCCACCACAGTCAGTGCTGGGTCCCACAAGCTTTCCAAGGCAGTTTTCCACTGCCAGTGGAAAATAACACCAGAGATACCTAAAGGGTGTGATGGTTAGTGCCCATCTTCCCTTTTGTTACATGCAACATGCATCCTGGCGAAACCATCACCTCTAGGGGTCTACGAGTATGGGGTCTGAACAGAGTTGGATAAATCAAATGAATGTGAGTGAAAGCTGGCATACTGAGTGAAATGAATGCATACCTAAATGCAACTTCTGCAGCTTGACTGAGTACAGATGGATTTTGAAAAAAATCTGCCTTGTCTGGTGTATCTGCAGTTGAAGTGCAGGATGTGGTTACAGTGGATTCTGTGAAGCTGCCCTGCTCTGTGTAAAGTAGAGGCTATTCCTGCTCTAAATGGTGCAGCCCAGCTTCCCTGGTGGCTCTGACCATGTCAGCTGTTCTTCCGTGTGGGCATGGCTAAAGTGTGCAGAAACACCCAGGGAAAGGTGCTGTCAAACCGGCTTTCCCTCTTTTTTTCTGGCATGTGATCTGTTCAGTTCCTCTTACCATCACCCCACTCTACTTCTTGAGACGCTTCTTTCATGTCTCTGCTTTGGGTCACCTTACAAGTTATTCTCTGCCCCATGTCCAACTCTTTTTCTTTCCTTGGATTCCCCAGACTGTTTCAAGTAGCATTTTGCAGAACGTTCTGGCACCACTGTTTTCTTGTTTCCCCCTCCTTCCATTTCTTATACAGACCTCCGCCAGTTCAGTACTGTTTGCTTGCTTAGCTAATGGCTGCGTTTACTTGCCTGAGGATTTCCAGATAATTTGGAGGCTTTGTTCTGTGGAAACTGTTAAAATATGTGGTACAAGTTCAGCTGGTGGAAGATGGGGGCTCTCTTCTCACCTGACATGCCTGCCCCGAACACACCCAATAACTGCAATCAGTTCAGACTATCTCATCTCCAGCACAGGCACTGGAAGAAGACACAGTCTTCACTGTAAATTGTAACTGTGACTCTGTTCACATCACTTGCTGGAGTGGATTGGGCTGTGGGGCTGTCTGGGCCGGGATATGCTTCCCATTTATGTGTCCAGAGAGGAGGAAAAGGAGCATGAGCCAAAATGGGAAAAAACCAATTTGGATCATACAAGAAATAATGAAATTATTACAAGAAATTCAGGGGAAGAATAAGTGCAGGGAAAAAAAAGTGGATAATCAGCAACTGGAGTGAGTGCAGATGTGTGAGTATGTGCTGAACTTGCTGGAGTAAAGGTGAAGCCCTGGGAGCTAAGGGCAAGTGCATCTCCAGGGACCAGCTCAGGATGTGAGTGAGGGATCTGTTTGTCTCTAGGTGCAAAACCACGGGGAGGTCAGCTATGGGACCTGGAATGTCCTGGCTAGCTCTGTGTGACAGTCTGCCCTGGCAACTGGAGTATGGCTGTGCCTTGTGGGTCCCTCTGTGCAACCAGTGTAGGATGGCTGCAGTGTGGGAGTGGGGCCATGTGCCTGGGAAGCCTCATCTTATAAGAGATCTGAGACACTCACCTGTTCTCTTAGGTGGAGGACAGCCCAGAAGTTGGAATTACATGAGAGGAAGAGAGGAGAAAAGGAGAAAGATGCACCTGGAATGGCAAATTCTCCCAGCAGTGCCAAGAAGGACAGCTGTGGTGAGTTCTCTGGGCTCTGTCTCCCCTTTTGTGTGTCCCAGGATGCTCCCTGCCCCTCCACTGCCCCCCTCCTCCCTCTTTCCCACAGTGCTGCAATTTTTTTATTTTGGGTCCCTTGCATGTCCTTTCTCCATCTTGCTCTGAGTGATCCCTATCCCTGTATTTGCCTTATAGTCCCTGGTTTCTTCTTCCTTTGCTGTCTCTCTGTCTCTGGCTCCCTGGCAGTATTTTGGAGTTCCTCCCTTTCTGTTCTGGAGCTTGTTGGTGTTTCTCCCATCGCTGTGTCTCTCTGTGAGGCAGCTCGTCCCTGTTCAAGGTTTTCCTCCTTGGCTCTATAGCATGGAGTGAGTCTATTTCTTTCTCCATCTCCTTTTGCTCTGCTCCCTGCCCCTCATTTTGAAATCTTTGCTCTCTGTCCTGTGGCCTACTGGGATGTATTATTTCTCTGTCTCTCCTTTTCCCAGCTCCCTCTCCTTATTTATCAATTACTTCTTTTTCCATCTCTCACTCTGGTGCTGGATCACAACCTTTAATTCATAATAATTTTCTTTCCTGAGGCCCATCTTTCTTTCTCCTGCCTACCTCGGGCTCCCTGCCCCTGTTTTAATTCCTCATTCCCTAGCTGGTGCTGTGCTTCCTGTGTAGATGATGTGGTGTCAGGTCTTTATCCCTATCTTTTAATCCCTTACTCTTCTTCTGTTAGTCCATTGCTATAACATTATTTTGCTATATCTGTGTTTGGCTCCATATTCCCATTTTTCCTTCTCCTCTCTCTGTACCCTGTTGCCCCTGGCTGTTTTTAATTTCTCCTTCCTTCCTTCCTTCCTTCCTTCCTTCCTTCCTTCCTTCCTTCCTTCCTTCCTTCCTTCCTTCCTTCCTTCCTTCCTTCCTTCCTTCCTTCCTTCCTTCCTTCCTTCCTTCCTTCCTTCCTTCCTTCCTTCCTTCCTTCCTTCCTTCCTTCCTTCCTTCCTTCCTTCCTTCCTTCCTTCCTTCCTTCCTTCCTTCCTTCCTTCCTTCCTTCCTTCCTTCCCCCCTCTGTCCTGTAGCCTATCATTATTTTTGATTTTTCTGGCTCTCTTTTTCCTGCTCCCTGTGATTCAGTTTCTTCCTTCTCAACCCTGTGGATGGTATGATTCTGTTTCCTCTTCTGCCTCTCCTTTTCCATTTACCTGTCCCTTGCTCTGAATCCCAGGCACCCCCTGCATCTTATTGCTTCCCACACAAGTGTTTTAATTCCTCCCTTCCTGCTGCAGAGCCTGTTGATTTTTCCTTTTTTCATCTCTTTCCATCCATCTTGCTGTGCCCACTTTTTTATTCCTTTCTCTCTGCTCTGTACCCTGCTGCTATTTTTTGGCCTTTTCCATCTGTTTGTCCAGCTGCCTGTCTCTATTGGTTCATTCTGCCCTCTTTCTCATTGTCAGAGACTGAAATATTACCATTTGTGACCTAAACCTTTTCACGAAAGACTTCTGTGTATTATAGCAAAGCTGTATTATAAAAGCTGCAGAGAACACCATCACACCCTGAATGGGGCTCTGAGAGGCCCTAGACCTTTCACTGATGAAGATAAGATTAAGTAAGGACTCAGGGCTGGGCTCATTCACAAATCACAAGCCTAACACCTTCAGCCCCAGGGCTATCAGCAGCCAGACTCACAGAGGTCCTTGCATCAAAGAGTGGGGGGAAAAAGGCTTTGGGTGTGTGTTGGAAAGGCCTCTGGTCACAGACCCAGTGTACATTCATGCTCTGATTTGCAAAGGAGCCCAGCTGTGGGACCCTTCACCCAGGGAAGTTTCTCCACAGCAGACGGGGTGACACAGCTCATCAAAGCCCTCCTCACACCCCAAGGGGTCCCCAGACCCTGCACTGGAGCACTGCAGCATGATGCAGCAGACCCTCAGTGGTGCAAGGGACAGTGTCAAACTGGCCCCTGCTAGGGAGGGACTTGGGTGCTCCCACCTGGCCCAAATGTATATTAATTCAGAGAATTCTATAATCTTCGGTGTGTGGTGGTGTGGCAGCAGCAGCAGGGGACCCTCACCACCAGGACCAGACGGAGGGGAGCAACGAGACATTGCTGGGACCCTTGGATGGGTGATGTGCTTCCACCTAATCCCTGTCACTCTCCCCCGTCCCCCCACTCTCCATGCACACTTCTTTCTCTGATTCTTTCTTTTCTCTTTCTTTCACTCTCTCTTACTTTCTCTCCTTCTTTTACTATCAAATAAAACATATAATTTTTTTGGCAACAACATCAAACCTTGTTTGGTTTTAATCACGTTTTTGGGTATATTTTGAACCTTCAAAGTTCTTTCCAGTTTATACGCAGAAACTCAGTTTCCTTTGCTGTTCTGGGTTTAAACCGCATGGTAAGACTCCTGCACCCACCACTGTCCCCTGCCATCGTCATCCCTGTCTGTTCCCAGTGCCTCTGTGGCCAGCTTTCTGTGTCCGGTCACTAATTCCTCCCTCTGTCAAAGCCGATTTTTCTCCCGATTCCTCTTAGGGACGAGTCTGGGATATGGATGGGCTCTGTGTCCCTGCTGCCACCTGCTGACAGACCTCGGTACTGCTTCTGCCCCCGGCCCGGATGAGTTTATTTGGGGATCCCCCACCCCCTCAATTATTACAGATTGGAGGGGCCACCCCAAACCCTCCCCTATTTCACCCCTAAAATCCCCCGACAGGATCCAGAACATGCAGACGAGCGATGGGAAACCGCAACGGGCTGGTCAGCGAGCTGGGGTTTGGGGGTGCCCCGGCATTTCAGGCGGTGATTTCCATGATTTTGGAGGGTCCCTCATAATTTTTGGCGGGTTTGAAATAACTTTCGGGGTGTTGCAGTAATTTGAGGGGAGGGTTCCCGTAATTTCGAGAAGTTCCCCTGTTATTTTGGGGGGGACTCCCTATCATTTTGTAGGAGTCCCTCATAATTTGAGGGAGGGGGCGGTTTCTAATAGTTCGGTGGGGTCTCCGTTATTTTTGCAGGGTTCCCATAATTTTGGGGCTGATGCGCGTCGTTTTGAAGGACCGAGGACTCTATCCAGGTGCACAGAATCCACTCCGAGGGCTTTGGAATAACGGGAGGAGGGACAGCGCCGGTATCGGGATGAGAGCAGCGACAGGGCGGCTGTGCTTTACGGCAGTGTGGAGGGCATGGCGCGGCTGTGGCTGTGCTTTACGGCAGTGTGGCGGGCACGGCGCGGCGGTGGCCGTGCTTTACGGCAGTGTGGCTCCGTGAGGTGCCAGAGTGTTTTGTGGCAGTGTGATGGTCCGGGTGGTTACGGCCCAAAAATACCTGAAAATTCATAGGGAGGGCGTGTGTGTAAAATACAAAATCCTATTAAGTTTCTCATTTATATTATATATATTGGCAGGTAATAATAATTATATAAAAATTGATTTCAAAATACTATCCCCCACCCCCCGCGGGGCCTGCCATATTATGTATATATACAGTGAGACAATTACTAGGTGACATTTTGGGGGTAAAATTGAGGTTATTTTTAGGGGACAGGTAGGGAGAACCTAGGGGTAAAACCTGAGGAAATCTGTAAGGCACAGGACTAACTTTTTTTTTTTTTTTTTTTTTTTTTTTTTTGCAAATGTGAGATAACCTATAGGGGACAGAATAAACATCTTGGGCTTAATATCTGAGGTAGTCAGTAGGGGACAGAGGTAAAATTTGGATAATCAGTAGGGAACATCTTGGGAGAAAAACCTGAGATAATTAGGGGATGTTTTAGGGCTAAAATCTGAGGTAATTTTCTCAAGGACAGTATGAACATTTTTGAGGGAAAAGCAGAAGTATATTGTGAGGGGGAGCAGAGGTGACATTTTTGAGACAAGTGCTGAGTTAATATAGATGAAACAAAATCAGCCTTTTTTGGGTGGAGAATCTGGGGCACTTTAGAGAGAAAATAGAGCCTTTCTGAGAGAAAGTAGAGGACTGCATATTTTGGAGAAGAAAATTCAGGTAATTTGTAAGGGTCAGAATGAGCATTTTGCGGGGAAAATTGAGATAATTTATGTAATTTATGGAAGGTTTTGGGGTTAGAATCTGACAATCTACAGGGAACAATTATGGGTCATTTTTTAGGGAAAAACTGAGGTAATGGGTAGGGGAGAAAATGCAAAAAACCTACGTAATCTTCAGAGAGGAATAAAATGAATATTTTAGGAATAAAGTTGAGTGAATCTTTTGAGAGTGAATGAAAATATTGAGGTAAACTGAGGTAATCAGTAGAGAACAGTTAGGGAAAATTTGGGGGTAAAATCGAGATAATCTCCAGGATAGAGAATGGATATTTTGAGGTAAAAAAATGACATAATCAGTAGTGTATAGGAAGGAAGGACACCAGTTGCCACTAATATCCACTTGGACACTGAGCTGTTGACCACAACCCTCTGGATTTTACCATTTAACCACTTTCTACTTTCTTATCCAATCTAACAGTGCACTCATCAAATCCATCTCTCAAATTTATAGAGAAGAGCGTGGGGGAGCATGTATTTACAGAAGGCTTTTACAGCTGTTAGAATAATAAGTTATTATAAATGTTCATTCTTCTTTTTTGTTGTTCTTTTTATGCCACTGCTTTGTTTCAAAAAGCTGCTTGAAATTCCCTGAAATGTTTGATACAGGTGGTGGTCTCAATCTCCTTTAACATAATCAATTTGGGGCACCTGCCTCCCAGATAATTTATATATTTCATCCAAACACTCCCTGTGTGCACTCATATTTTTGTTCTAGCAGGTGTACTGCTTCAGGTCATTTACCAAGGCTGGACACAAGCACACAAAAAGGACCTCTCTGTCAGTTGGAGTGCAAATCATTTAGGTAAGCATAGATCATCCAGAGAAGACCTTGTGCTGAGAGAGTTAAACTAAAAAGCAATTTTTTTTCAATGCAAGTGGCGTTCTCATGGTGGTAGTAGGAAAAGGGAATTTTCCAGCTCTGGGTAATGTTTTTCTCAGCCTTTCTGAGCAGAGTTACTGGGGGAAAACTTAATGCAAAACTTCAAGCAAAGTAATGTTGAAACATTCTGCATATGGATATAACCTCAGTTTTGACTGCAGTCTCTTAGAAGATTATGGAACAAACTCTCCTGGAAATTCATTTACCATCATGTTTAACATCTTGTTAAATGAGGAGTGCACCCTTGTCAAGCTGTGTGAAGCTGGGAGAAGCAGTTGCTACAGAGAATTAGGCTTGCCACTCACAGGGATCTTGACAAGGTGGATAAATGGACTGACAGTAATTCTGTGAAGCTTGAATGAGTGAATGTAAGTCCTGCACCTGGAAGGGAGTAATGCCTTGCAAACATCAAGGCTGGGTCTGACTGTCTAAGGCAGCAGATCTGCAGAAAAAACAGGGGGTTCCTAGTCAACAACCAGTTGCCTATGAGCCAGTGGTGTGGCCTTGTGGCAAAAAAGCCCATTGGCTTCCTGGGATATTTTGGTAAGATGTAGCTAGCAGATCCAGGGAAGTGATCCTTCCTCTCTGCTTGGCACAGGTGAGACCACATTTGGAGTTCTGTGCCCAGTTTTGGGCTCCCCAGGATAAGAAGGATGACATACTGGCACAAGAGTAATGGGAGACTACCAAGCTGTTTGAAGCTCTGGCATGTCACATGTGAGGAAAGGCTGAAAGAGCTCAGTGTGACCAGCCTGGAACAGATGAGGTGAGGGTGAGCCCTTACTGTGTGTTCTTACTATGAAAAACACGGAGAAAGAAAATGGTTACACAGAAGAAGGATCCAGACTCTCAAGATGGAATGAAGGAAGGAAGGATGGAAGGAAGGAATGAAAAAGAGGCAACAGACACAAACAAAAGAACTTGGAATTAGATATGGGGTAAAAACTCTTCCCACTGGGGATGGAGATCCAGCAGCCATTTTTACCAGTGGCTCATTCTCCCAGGTAGTCTTTACAAGCATTACCTAAAATTTGCCCCAATTGTTAGCATAAGCCTGAATTCACAAGATTTAGTAGTGTAGTGAAGACAGCATGATGAGTCTCTTGAGCCCCTCAGTCTTTCTAATAACCCTCCTTGCTGTGGGATGCTGAAAATCAGCAGCAGCAGCTTACAGCTCTTTGGGAAAGATTACTGTGATTTAGAGCCTGTGGAGAAAGCTAATAATAGAGGAAAATAATAAGAGTTTAAAGAGAAGGATAAATAAAGGTAATGAAAATGAAGCAAAACTCCAATACAAAGTAAATGTTTAGATTATTAAAAAAAAAAAATTCTACAAAGTTTCCAGTCATAAAGGATGGAAGCTGAATCAAGAAATAAACTGTCAGGAGCAATAGGGAAGGTTGGGTTGTTCTCTGCTTAAAATCAGACCCACCACATTTCATGCTGTCAGTGCAAAGCACTTGGATCTTCCTATTCTCTTTCCCACACTCAGGGCCAAGTGGCTCACAAAGCTGTGGTACTAGGCTGGAGCTTTTCTCCTCTTGTGATGTTTCTGGGCCCAGGGGCCCCAAGAGTAGGAAACTAAACTAAACGTAAAGAGAGCTGTTAGGCAGAAGACCAGTGGGTGTCAATGCCCCAGAAAGGCAAAGGCTAAAAGACTGGTCAGAAATCAAAGGACCCAATAGGTGATGATGACATAGTAAAAACCATGTTATGTCCTGACTGTCCAGCTGCTTCTGGGGCCCTGGGAGAGGGGCATGGGATGGGAACAACTCATTTGAGAGACACAGAATATGTGAAGTTGGAAAGGATTTATCAGGATCATGGATTCTAACTCCTGGCCCTGCACAGACACCCCAACAGTCCCACCCTGTATCTGAGAGCGTTGTCCAAACACTCCTGGAGCTCTGGCAGCCTTGAGGCTGTGACCATTCCCTGGGGAGCCTGTTCAGTGCCCGACACCCTCTGGGGGAAGAACCTTTCCCTGATATCCAGCCTAAAGCTCTCCTGACACAGCTCCAACTATTCCCTTGAGTCTTGTCCTGGAAGTGAAGAGGTCAGTACCCATACCCTTGCTGCTCCTCAGGAGGCTGTTGAAGACTATGATGAGGTCTCCCCTCAGTCTCCTCCAGGCTGAACAATCTGCTGGTGAGTTTGTAACCACTAGATGGAACCCAAATACTTTACATTAATTCACTGATCATCTGCAGGGAGTTCATCCTGATTTTAGGTACGGCTGTGGGTCTGGTAGCTAAATGTCAACACCTGTGCTTAGTAGCAAGGGCCTTTTGTGGAAATACAGCAAGAGCTCCTAAAATATGGGTGAATAATTCATTCATTCTAGTGAGCAGGGATACTGAATATTTTATGTCCAAACCATGGTAATATTATTCGTTCCTACTGAGTGGCACAAAAGCCTCTGATGACTTGATGGAGAGCACTGGGATACATCATTCATTAGACAGACCACCAGCACATGATTTTGGGTAAGTCATTTAACATGGCTGTGGCTTGGTTCCCCCTTTGCTGAAGTGAACTTTGAAACTATCTGCCTTAAAGTGTGCTTGAGCATCCAGTGTGTTATTCTTGAAGCTTTTTAATACTCCTTGGTGGGGTACATCTTGCCAGTATACAGTGGCAGACAAAAAATGCAGTCATCTAGAAGACAAATCCCACATTCTGCTGTCCTCTGGTTTCTGGGACTCTGGACTTGTTTTTTACAGCCTGTTAAATAAAACAAACGAAAGGACAGCTACCGTTCAATTCTTAAAGGCTTATAATATTTAATTATAATTAAAGAATAACCAGTATTATAAAGCCTAGAGGCCCCAGGCAAGATCAGCTCTGTGTTGTGCTATGTCTTGTACAGAGTAAAAGGAATTCCTTCCCTTAAGCAGGTTACAGTCTTCACAGGAACAAATGTACCTGGGAACAAAGAAAGCAAGCAGTGCCCTAGTAAATGCAAAAAAAGCCATCACTTGGCATAAGGGAATTTAGAGGTAAAAGAGTAGCTCAGCAGCTGGTGTAAAGCTGGCATATCACCACTGATGCTGTGAATTTACAGCAATTTATACCAGCTGAGGATATGCTTCAGGTAGGGGAAGTGTCTTTCTTAATGTCAGATTCAAAGTCTAGCCTAGAGTTGAACCAGATCATCTGATCTTGATCACAAGGCTTTGTTTTCATGCACTTTCTTCCCCACTGGCCAGCCTTTGGAAGGGTGGCTTGCTTGTCTCATATTGTGCTGCTTAAGCACTCAGCTGAAACATCACTGCACACAGCTTGTAGAAACTCAGTTGGGATTTTAGATGGGCACTGAGTAATGTGGAAAAGACTAGTTCAGACCTGAACAGAAGAGACTGAAAAATTGCAGTTAATTGTTTTAAAGGAAGGAGAGTAGAATTCTTGCTATTACCAGATAAATTTTAAAAATAATTCATATTCTAAATGATGTTTAATGATTAACTATTGTCTTTTCTCACCAAACACAGTATCTTTAGCTGCTATCAATAAGTAGGTTGTGAGTTAATTTAATATATTGTTCCAAATGCATTAGCCACCTTCATAGTCAACAGAGATTATTTTTCCTTATCTGCATTGAGGTGATACTGTGAGTATATTAATAGCAGCAATATACTTCAGAGCAATACAGATATTTGATTTCTCAAGATACATGGGAGGCTCCAAAATATTTCTCAATAGTTATTTTACCATTCAAATAAAATTTAAAAACCTGTGACTATTCTGAGAAAAAGACTCTTCTTTATCAATTTGTATGTATAAGCACCAAGAAACTAGTGAAAGTCATCAGAATATTGAAATGGAACAGGAAAACCTACTCTGGTAGTAAGAGATTAATGGCCTTTCTGATGTACAGTCCTTCAGAGAAAGAAAAGACAGATTTCTTACATTTTGCCAATTGTCGAAAGTAAGGAAAGTGGTAGGGAAGTTAGTTCCTAATGTAACGTATCAATTAATTGACAAATTATATGAAACACGTGAATTGATAGCAGAACAATCCAAATCTGTAACTTAAAGGTTTGTACAGTGTTTAGGCTTTTAGTCTTCCCAATTTAGCTTGGAGGTTTAACAGGAGCAGTTTACAGAACCTAATCCGAATCCAGTGAAGTTTCCTTTGGAGGGGTTTAACAGAGAGAGTAAAGCTCCAGGGAAATCATTACCAGGTAGGGTCACACAAAAAAGGTACAGAAAAAGAAAGAGAATGAGCAGTATCTATATGGAAAGCTCCTCCTGATTCATAGACCCAAGCTAAGAACATTGCAGTTCCCACTTTGGGCATTTCTTCCTGTCTGTGTGGTGTTACTCGAGCAAGATATAAATTTTTTTCTCAACAGAGGAAGGTAAGTCAAACGAGGTACTTGGATTGACAATAGGTAGATAAGGAGGTTTTTAATTGGAGTCTTGCCTGGCATGTGAATTCTGAATTTCCTGGCTTTGGTCAGGGCACTTGTGTTTCACAAATGCTAATGTCTGAACAAATCCATTGTCCTGCTCTTGGAAAGAAGCAGTTTGCCTCAGAGACTTTGCAATATTCTTGGGAATAAGGACATAAATGAAGTGAAGAAGCAACTGACATATAAAAAGGGAGTAGCAGAGTTGTAGCACTCTTGGCATATAAGAGACTGTGCCTCTAATGATAAATTTTATGAATATGATATAAAGTAGCAAAACTTTAAAACAGTAACTAACACTTAGCAACTCAATCCTGATCCATCTAAGAGTAAATAATAAATGCCCATTCAGCTATTTCTTCACTTCCATAAAACTATTTGCACTGACCATGCAGATACAGTATCTTGCAGATTGATACTGCTGACATTCATTCACAAATTGTGCTTTATTATAAAATCTCTGTGGTCTTGGCTGGAGACAGTTTTCCTGGACTTTGGGCTTGATTATCTTCTGTGATATGCAGACATTTGTTTATTGGAGGGCACAAGTTACTGATATGTAACATTCAGAAGTGATAAACGTTCTACATTTAGTTTAATCCAGTTCCAACTATTCTGGAATAATTCTGCCTCCAGAACAGGGCAAATATGAAATATGGAGTACAGTTGGCTAACAAAGGTAAAACTGAAAGCTTCAGTCTGAATTGGATATCATAAAAAATAAAAGGTGGCCCACAAGTTTTGCTATGCTGTGGTGAGTGATGGGAAACAAGAGTGTGGTAATTGTTTGCAAGCCTTTCCTGGAAACATCTTGACTGTTCCAAGATGCAGAAACTCAATCTGAGCATTATGTAGCAGTAATCAGCATTTTAACTGAAAAATGTTACTAGCGTTCTCTTCTTGGAAAGCTGAAGTGATAGAGAACATGCTGCCAGCATTTAACTCTGGACTAGACAGTGATGTTTTTCAGGCATGTAGGCAATCACCAAGCCAGTGTAATGTGGGCCAGGTTAAACCTGCAGCACAAAACTGGAATCAACATTTGAAGTTTTCACTATTCCGACAATTTTCCTTTAGATTTTATCATTGCTTGGAAATGTTTTTGTGTAAGTTTAAATATCTCAAGAGCTTGTAGATTTTTTGGCATTTTCCTGCAGCTGTGAACATCCCATGACTAAGTGGAAACATGTTCTTGCCTGTTTGTCATGTGTAGTGCAGGGTGACTCTACAGCAATAAAGTCAGTCCACCACCTCTTAGCACTCCAAGGGCCAGCCACCGTGGCTGGCAATTTAAACAGTGTCAGGGAACATCTCCAGCTATGGGAACACAGCTACCTGCCCCGTTCAGCCACTGACTGGAGTGGCCCGTGGCAGCACCTTTCCCCTTGTACCAGCCAGCATGCACCTGAGCAAAGCCTGAGCATGGTTTGGGAGTTGATGTGGGACATGAAACCTCAAAGGAGGTTTGGATGCCATCGGGCTGGCTTGGAGAGGTGACTTTAACAATGATGTTGTTGGCTGTCCCATGCCAGCAGTGTCTTGGGGACACTATGTTTACCTGATTTTACTGATGTTACTTGGGAGTAAGAGATACAGTTTGCATGCACCTGTGGCGTCCCACTCTTAAGGAGAAGGGAGCATCCAAGATTTGCAGATGCTCATGGTCAAAAGAAACAACAAAAGTCAGAAGTTCTGCAAAAACTCACATCAGTACATTACACCCTTGGTGTGGAAATTGGTAGGTTGGTCCCTGACCTACGATATAAGCACACATCAGCAGAGGTTGGATAAAGTGGCAAGATGAAAAGGAAGAAAGGAGGAAAGAGAGAAAAAAGAGAACAGCAGTCCTTGTTCTGGCATTGATCTAGTCCATGGGATGTCCAGGGTCCTGGGGCATGCTGACTGGGCTTGACGGAGGTACCTTTTTATAGGTAAGTTTTCCCTACTCTGAAGACAGGGTTCTTATTTTCTGTGCAAGTTAGTTGTTAGGCACAGTCCCTTCTTTCAGACCTTTCTTGAAATGGGTAGGAGGGCTAAGGGGGTCTTGGGTCCCCGCTACAGTCTATGCCCACTTCTCAGCCTCATCCCTGTGCTTGTTCTGTGCTGTGTTGTGCTTATCTCCAGGAACTAGAACAAGGTGCTTTTCCCAGAGAAGTGCTGCGCTACCTCCACATGGCCCCCTTTTCCAGCCACACTTTGTTCTTTCTCACTGCATGTTATTGTTTGCTGTTTCCAACAATCCTTGGTTGGCTCCACAGCCATCTGGCTATCAGTGTTTGAGATACACACATTAGCCCCTTCTGGGATTCTACAGCACTGCATGATTAACCTTGCTGGGAAAGGGAAGATTTAATCCCAGTTAAATTACTACAGTAAACAAGGTTGCAGCACCTCCATTACCAGCAGTGCTCTGGGCATCTCTAAATGTCCCATCACGACAGGCACTGTCCAGATGCAGGTTGTTTCTGCCTGTCAATGGGCAGGAAGGCTTTGCATCCAGCAGTCTCCCTCATGATTTGTGCCACATGCCAAGGTTGCGTATTTTTTAGTATTTCATCCAAACATAGACTTTAGCAGTACTGAATGTGTGTGTGATATGATTGACTGGAATTCTTCATGAGCATTTGCATGAATGAAGGAAACCTTTCTCTTGTCCCATAAGCTGTGTCATCCCTGGGCTCCCAGTGACACTTCCCAGCTTTGTCTCTTCAAAGACAGAGTGCACTAGGCTTTCTCCAGGGCTTAGACTTTCTCCTACACTTTGGACAGGCAAGCAAATTGGCCCCAAGACATGTCTCTTGGCTTACAGCCGTTTCCAGCTTAGGAGAAACTGACAGATGTTCTGTTCCGAGTTGATTACAGGTTTCCAGGCAGGGGAAATTAGCAAAGTCTCTTTAGCATCTGCCTTTTCCAGCTGAGGAGGAGTCACATGCAGTGGAGCTCCTCAGCCCTGCCTCTCTGATCTTATTTGGGCACAAATCCTTCTAAATTCACCACCTAAACTGTCCCACTCCTTTGCCACTGTGGCAGCCCCAGCTGGCCCTACCTTTTCTCTCTAGGGCAAAATTAACTGGCTGTGCTCAAGAAGTGTTGCTTCAGAGAATTTGCAATTGGTTTAGATGAGGAATGAGAAAATAAAACAAACAAACCCAACCCTCTAAGGTCTTCACAGAATCATAGAGTGGGTCAGGCTGTAAGGCACCACAGTGGTCATCTGGTCTCACCTCCCTGCTCCAGCAGGGCCATCCCAGAGTACAGGGCACAGGATTGTGTCCAGAGGGGTCTGGAATATCCCCAGTGAGGAGACTCCACACCCCCTCTGGACAATCTGTTCAGTGCCTGGCACTGCCCAGGGAAGAAGTTGTGCCTCCTGTCCAGGTGGAACCCCCTGGGCTCAGTCCCTGCCCGTGGCTCTGGTGCCGTTGCTGGGCCCTGGAGCAGAGCCTGGCCCTGCTCTGCCCCTCCCTGCACACAGGGACACCCAGGGCTGAGGGGCCCCTCTCAGCTGGGGCTCCTCTCCAGCCTGGACAGCCCCAGCTCCCTCAGCCTTTCCCTGGCAGAGATTCTCCAGGCCGTGAATCATCTCTGCAGCCTCCGCTGGCGCCGCTCCAGGAGCTCCCTGTCCCTGCTGTGCTAGTGATCCCAGAGCTGGACACAGCTCTCCAGATGTGCCTCCAGGGCTGGGCAGAGGGGCAGGATCACTCCTGACCTGCTGGCACTGCTCTTCATGCTGCATCCTTGGCTCTTTGTCCCCCAGGGCACTGCTGGCTCATGCTTTTGTCAATCAGTTGCCATGGTCATTTATTTTTCGTCAAGCCTCAGGTTCTACAGCCCAGTAATTGCATGAGAAACTTGGTTCTTGCTTTAATATAAATTATAATAGCAGCTGCAATAAAGGCATGGAATTACTGATTCTAGCAGGCAAAACAAGAAAGGCTAAAAAGCCCCAACAGAAGCAGATGCATGGATGAGCAGCGAGGAAGCATGACAGCTGGCTGGGCCATGTCCTGGGTGGCATGTCCCCACACCAGATCATCTGATGAGGAGCAACCTCAGCATCAATTCACGTGACAAAGGCCCGTGCCAGACCCAGTCATACAAGCAACAAAAGAAACACCATCCCTTCTGCCAGGCCTTGCACCAAAAGTCAGACGACCCAGTCACGCAAAGAGGAAGGTCTCTTCTTCCTCTTCCTCTCCCTTGGCTGTGTCACCTCATCTGGCTCCAGCTCAGGCAGAGTGGTAATGCTGAAGTTTGAGCTGGGGAGTTATTAGCACTAAGAGGAGGCAGCTGGAGGCAGAGAAGGGCAGCTTAATCACAGGTCTCTCCTTTGGCAAAGCAACATCACAAATTTTGCTGGTGATGTTTTAGAACTTGTTGGTTTTGAGTAAGTGCCTACATGGGGGGCAAACCTTTCACTAGTGATCATGTTTGGTGGGCTGTTAAACCCATCATGGCAGTGCTTAGCAGAAGTATGTTCTGTAATGTGAGACAATGCCTTTGCAGTTCTTATTTATTTCTAATAAATTCAATATTAGCAATGGCATCTTTAAAAAAACTTTATGCTTCTTTCTTTCACCAGCAGAATATTGCTGGGAATCAAGATGATTCTATTAGAGTGTCTAATTGTGGAGTGGTGAGGATAGGAGAGTCTTACCTTGGATATGAAAGGGTTAACTCACACGGGAGGGGCCCTGAACCAAGAAGGATAGCAGTTTTCTAACCTTGGTGTTATTGAGCCTCAAACTGTTGGGGCTTGGTGCAGGAGTTATCAAGGGAAATCTACAGGTCCTGTGAAATATATTGAGCTGGACAAGATAATCAAACAAAGGTAGGGTTTGATGAAGTTATCAGAGCTTACTTTGGCTATATGCTGATATAAATCCTACAGTGCTGAGCTACTGGCCTTATTATAATAGATGCTCTGATCCTGTAACTGTTTGCACCAGTGAGAGCCTCCACTGCCTTGGAGCTGTGATGGACCTGCCACAACAACATGTAGCAGAGGCAAATACACTGCAAGCACAAATGGGGCAGCCTGGAATATGTGTTTGGATGACATTGACTAATTGCCAAAACTCAACAAAGAGATGAGAGCCCATTCCTCTGACTCATTGCAGATACCCTCAACAGGGTGAGGTGAACTTCAGTCACTAGAGATCTTTCCCTTTCAATGCCTCAGAGTGACAGGAACAACTCATTTGGACCCCCAGCTCTATTGACTGCAATTAATGTTTTTTTTTCTTGGTATCCATCAGTAAAGGTGAGAGCAGAATTAAACCCTGTTTGAGGAAAGAAAGGATATCTGAATTTCGTATGGTTTTTTTCTACCTGGAATTCTCCTTGGCCATATTAAGTATGGGCCACTACTGCATGAATCCATGGAGTTAGGAAACTTAGGAAGTATCCAGGTATCAGACCAAAAGTAAGAATATTAATATAGAAATTAATAATTCAGATTGTGTGAGTGGAAAATGATATAAATTGAACTCTGGAAAGACAAGATTAACTGGATAAATTTGACATTACAACAGTAATCTGTATTGAGTCAGTGACTGCTTCATATACTATGCCAAGGGCAACTCTGTATGGGCTACTTTTGAAATACTAACTGAAAGGCTTTGTGGCAAATGGAAAAAGAATCAAACAAATGGTAATTAACCAAATTATATCATGGTCAAAAACAAAGAAAAGATTAAACTCTCGCATTTAAAATTAAATCAAATGCCTTGTAATATGACACAGATAAACACTTAACAATTATGGAATACAACATCACTGCCCTTAGGCAAATACAGAACAATATATTTCTAATGGGAGACACTTGAGAGACAGTTTATTTAAATTGCATGAAGATTTATACTGTACTAATCTCATTATGAACCATACATAGGAAACATGGGTTGCAGCACATTATACGATAAAATTGGACCTTAAAAGATTATCACATTCATAAGGATCTTCCCCTAAATAAGGGTAGTATGACACTTTATATACGGCAACACTTGGCTCCAGAAAGAAATGCAGTTAGAAAACATTAATGCTGTTAGACTTGTTTAACAAGCAATTTGTCTTCCAGGATTACTTTTTCAATTGAAAATCACCATTAACACCTGTCAGATCCATACAAACATATTCACCTTTCAAATCATGTGACCTGGTTTTATTATGGCTTATATGCATTCTGAATTTGTGTCCCTGAGGGTGATAAATTGAGTGAAAAAACAAACCTTTTCTCCCACTTTATAATATCTACTTCCCATGCTGGATTTTTCATCTGTCCCTGCTTAGCTGCTTTACCACTACTCTAATTTTGTTTGGTGAGAAAGCTCTAACAGAGAAGGGGACTCAGGGGCAAACTCCCCCAGGAAGGCACTAAACCCCAGGTTTTTGTGTTCTCTGGTCTCTGGAGGTAGGGATGGCACTGTTGTACCACTGTGATAGGTCTGGCACCCTGGGGTTGGCCAATGGCTCCAGGCACACTGGGCAAATGTATGATCAGCGGTGGGCAAAGCAGCAGCTTTGATTTAAAATCATGAGCCTATTTAAAAGGACTGAGAAGCTGTTCCTGTCTCTTTTATCTGCTGCCCATTGCCATTTGAAGGACAATTGCCCAGCTGGGCACTTCACCCATGGTGGCTCACTGCATCCAAGTAATAGGGGTATTTTTGTAGAATTGTCAGACATGTGGATCTTTCTGTCTTCATCATGCCACATCAGCACACTTCTGTAATTCTGCAGTTGATTCTGATTGGGAAAAGAGGTGAAAAATCTCATCAAAACCAGTTTCTGATTTTTATTTGGAGTGAAGTTTTTCTTTCTTGCATAGCACACATACATATCCAGAAAAATACATTTTCTTAAGCAAACTGAAGAGTGGCTTGTCACTCATCAAGCATACATGGCACTGACCTCTAGAGTTTTAAGTGATTTGAGTTCTCTTAAACTAGGAAGCAACTTTTCAATCAGCTTCTCTTTTTTCTTTGTAAAATAATGTGGCATTTGACATCAAGCAAGGCATTTTAAATAGAGACAGTCTTGGGAGATTCTTCTGTGGGAAGGTGTACCAAGGAGGAACATCTAGAACATGCTCTCTTCACCTCTGCTCTCTCTGCAGGTTTTGACAGCAGACACATCTACCTGTGAAGCACAAGGATTCATCCTTATGCATGTTTTTACCCTCTCTGCTAGTGAGAGATTTGGAATCACAAAATAAGAGAATCCAATCCCATATCCTAGTTACAAAGAGGTGGTAGAGTTTCCACCAAATTTAATAAGTTAAATAGAGCATCGATCTCCCAAAACGACCAGACATCATCTGAGAAAATAAGCTGAGCATGGGTAATCTTTTACTGATGAACTTCAATACTGGATTATCAAGTTGGGGGTAATTGTGTGGGGTTTTTTGTTGTGTTTGGTTCATTTGGGGTTTTTTGTTTATTGTTATTATTAATTATCATTATTATTGAATGCATCATGTCATCAGCCTCAGAAAATGGCTTAAGCAGCAGTACCCCTGAAGTCTAGCCTTAGCACGGAGAGGCAGTAGATTTACTTGAACAAATATGATCACCTGAAGACACACATTTACTGTTCAGAGAGGAACCAAAGTTTAAGTACAGCCTTGGTAAAAAGCTCCTTTGATGTTGAAATTAATCCCCTTTCACAGTATGTGACATGCCAGTTTTGGCCATTGAAGAGTGCGATGCATGCAAGATGCCACAGTTTGCTGTGGCTTCCTCTTCATTTGGGCATATAGCCAGGATCTCTCTTGTAGATGGAAGCAAAAAAAGGAAAAATGAGTTTTTATGTGTTGAGAGCTGCTGGTTTTAATTTTGGGAAGCGTATTTTTAATAGCAAAATGGTGGGCATAGTAGATGTGTTTTTTTTATGTTAGCTTTTTGCTCTTCAAATAAATGAGCACTTATTATGGACAGGAGGGTAGATGAGAGGAAAAGAAGGGGCAGGTTGTTTTTGAGAAGTTTTAGAGATGCTACTGGATTTTTTTTTTTTCCAAAGGGTAGCTTTGGAAACTTATGTTCCCAAAGTTAGAATGGAATGGAATGGAATGGAATGGAATGGAATGGAAGAATAGAATAGAATAGAATAGAATAGAATAGAATAGAATAGAATAGAATAGAATAGAATAGAATAGAATAGAATAGAATAGAATAGAATAGAATAGAATAGAATAGAACATTTCAGTTAGAAGGGACTTGCAATTGCCTGGAGTCTGCATATGACCAGGTAGGAGATGAACTCACTGGCTACATGAGCTGGACTCATGGAGGACCAACACATCTGGAAGTGTTTGACCTTTGCATCCTTCACCCAGATGAGATCTCTTTACAAAAGCAAGTAGCCCAAACAGGCATTGTGTAGAGCTGCATCAGAAGGTGTAAATCACTGCCTCTCTTTACGGGGTGCACTGAAAAACAGCCTTTATCTCCCATAGGTGTGCGAGACAGATGATGGAGCTCAGAGAACTCCTGCAGGTGGAGGATGGTGCTGTTGACAGTGGCCAGAGGGTGGTAGCACTGCACAGCTCCTACTACTCTATCCCCCTCAAACTACAGTAAAAAGTAGCTGCATTTCTTCATTTCTTGTGAAAAAAAGAAGAAAGAAGAGGTGAGGAAAGGTAGATTTTTAAATGAATAGGAACTTTTACAAAAACATGTCATTTTTCTAGGCCCTAAAAACATTACACATGCTCAGACTAGTGCTTGTGGCAATTTTCTGAGCTTCTACTTTTTCAGAGAATGCTCCTTTCGATAGGACAGCATAGGCTATCAGGCTTATAGTTTCTCTGCTGTGGCACATAACTACCACAAACAATGACCCCACCAAGACAGTGGTCCTATGCAGCTTCCAGGCAATTGCAGATTCTTTCCAACCGAGATACTCTATTCCATTCTATTCTATCTCTAAGGACTTTGGGAATGTAACAATATTTAGTGTTATGGAAGTTTTCTGATATACATATCTCTTCATTTTTGTAGGTTACCTTAATTTTTCTGAAAGTTGAAAAACTGAGAAAAATAATTGTTGAAGGGCACAAACCACACTAATTCCAACTTCAGAACTATTGTGTACACATGTACTTGTCCATATAGTGGTGTGTAGTATTACTTGCCTTGTAGTTTAAAGCATAGAGGGTGCAAAGATCACAGCTTCCAAATGTCATTTTATGTGACATTATGTATTTTAGAGCTATAAAAATTAATGTGGGCTGCTGACATCAGTCATCTCTTCTTTTTCTCTCCTATACAACTGAGACCTGTGTGCCCCTGTCTGTTTACTCCCATTTCCAGTTGCATTTACTGTGATAGTTTAAACCAGAATAATGTGTTGGCCTTGCAGTGTAACCATAGGCAGGTGGCTTCACTGCTCTGACCCTCAGTTCTCCCATAGGTGAAACAAAGGTAATGATGCTCTGTGGAGGGCTCTGAGATCTCCAGCTGCTGTGGAAGACACAATAGTGTGATTATAATTGCCCAGGTGCTGTAAGACCCCATGTTTGATGGCATTTTTTTTGTCCGTCTCCTGACACTTTCAAACGCTGTCATGCACACTCTCACTGTGTTTTTTTCTCCCTGCCCATTGCTGCTCTTTCTCCTCTTGCTGCTACCTCTCCTCTGTCCCATAGGCCTCCCTCAAGAAAATCTACTTTGTCTATAGACTCATTTTCTTCCTATTGTTGGGTTCTGATTTGTCACCTCCTTTCCCTTCATAACTGTTTGTATCAACAGTTCATTCACCACCATCCCCTTTCCTGCTCCCCTCCAACGAAATTCTCCTTCAGCCCTGACACTCTCTAGAAGCAGCCTCAGGCTATTTCTAACCTTCCTACTCTCATCAAAGCACTTGAAAAATCAGCTCACTTTCTTGTCTTGGCAGGGAGGCTGTGGTGGTTTGTGGGCCAGGCTGGGAACTGGGAGCTCCTGGTTGGTGATGGTGGCAGTGCCACTGAGTCACTGTCTAGCCTTTGGCACCACACTCACCCTTTCTCCTCTCCTAGATTTAAAATAGGAGCAGTACTCATATGCTTACCTCACATGGATGTTGTAAAAACTTAATTTCCACTTGTAAGATGGTACCTAAGAGTGAAACGTGTCTTTATCTCTTGCTGCAATCTGCACTTAGTTCAGGCCCTGGCACACGGAAGTGTGTCTTCTACAGGCAGTTAAAGCCTTCCTTTCTCCTGGTCACAAAAGTCCCTGTGCCATAGTCCTCTGACACAGAGGAGTCTCCCTGGATGCAAGGATAACAGGCAAGGAGGCTGAATTTCCCTATCACTCTCCCTCTCTCTTCCCCCCTGAAATTGTTGGTGAGTCCTCTCCTGAACAAAAATCCTGGTCCTCATCATGACTGCCTTTTCCAGCCTCACTGGTTGCTTTGCTCTTCCCTGTCTCTACAGCTGACAGGACTTGTTCAAGCTGCCCCCTGCTCCTCCTTCCTGGGTGCCCTCTCAGCCTGCCTTGATGGGTCCTACCCAAGATGGATCCTTTGCCTTTCTGGGCAGTGGCTGCAGGGACAGCTCTGGTGGGAAGGGGCAGTGAACCACATGCTAGGCAGGCAGCAGTAGTGATCCCACCACTGCCTAAGTAAGAACCCAGGTCAGGCCTTGGCACTTGGGTCCACCCACCTCAGCGCCTCTTTCCAAGCTAACATTAGGGTCAGCTCAAATTTCCAGTCTTAATTATGCCACTCCCTACACGCACCAAAGAAAACCATCAGCAACCTGAACTGATTACTACCTCTTTCCTGGGAGAGGGCAATCTGTTTGCTGTGATGGAGGTGGCAGAATGTGCAGTGCCTGCAGAAACTGGAGTCAACCCTTCTGGGTGCAGACCCACCTTTGGGAATGCGAAACAACAACAGAAATAAAGTCCACTTCAGATCAGGACAGTCCAAAGCCAATAGAAACAGAAAAGTTGTTTATCTTTTGTATTCTTTACCAAAGTATTTTTCTTTGGAGTGTACTTGTCTGTATCTGAACTCAAGGTATAAAAGAATGAGAGAATGAAGTAAGACATGTAAGTGGAAACTGCTGCTCAGACAGGGAGAGGCTACTTACTCTCCATAATGCATACACTCTAAACTACATCCATAAATGTCAGGCATGATTTAATAGGCTATAAAATCCTACATCATGATGCCACTGAACTATTGAAAATAAAAGCAGATAAATCACAGTTCTGTGCAACAAGCTGTACTTGCATTGCTATTTTTTCATCTACCAGGGCTTTATTGTACCATTTGCTGAGCATACACAACTCTCAGCCTTGAGTTTCCATTTCCTTCTCTATTTCCAGGCTTGAGTTTTCATATCAGCCCACTGACTTTGCAGCTGTGTGGTCACACTGCTAAACCCTGGCCCCAGAGTCTGCAGAACTGCTCAGAAAGGTGCTGAGCTTCCACAGGCTCAATTTCTCCCCTCAATATCAGGGGACACAATACCATTATGAGCAGATTAACAGCTGTTGCTCATATAATATTATTCCTCACATTAGGTTATGAGCATTAAATTTACTAGACAATTTTTATCTGGCGGGAAAACAATTTGTGTCACTCTTCTACTGCCAGCAAGATACAGAGTTACAATGACATAGATGACAGAGTGTGCACCACAACTTGGAATGGGCATGGCAGCTGTAATCCTGTCACCTTGTGGAGAAAATGATGCTGAAAAAGGAGGGAGGGAGTGGTGAGACTGGGGAAATATTACTAATACAGAGGATTGGGTTTTTAGAAAAGTTTGCTTCACTTCTGCAGCTGAGGTAACTGAACTGGAGAGGTAAAAATCAACCACAGTACCTGGAAAACGTAAATCAATTTGGACCTACCTGACACAGAATTTGAACTCTGTCCCTTCAATTTCTATTTTTTCTTTATTTTTGTTGAAAATGTTTTACAGTAACAGAGTATAGCTTGATGATTTTCTACTTTTACCTTGAGTTACATCATATAATTTAATGCTTCTTAATTTTCCTGGTCCACATAATTTAATTACATGTGAAATAAAAAGGCAGGTGGAAAGGCAAAAAGGAATAGAGAAAAATAACAGAAAAGAAAGAAGAAAGAATGAAAGAGAAGAAAGAAATTCTTTAGCATTCAGAATTTGTGGGTGAAGTTTGAAAATGTGTACTTTACAAGACAAAACCTGGAGGCAGATAACAAAATACACACACATACAATTTAAGAAATTTTTCAAAGTAATTTTTTCTCCTCAAAATCTTATGATCTTGAGGTGAGATGCAATCAACTCTTTTTTTTTTTTTTTTTTTTTCTTTTTTTTTTTTTTTTTTTTTTAATTCAAGAGGTTGTAAATACTGACATACACTTCACTGTTCTGGACTGTGAAAAAAACAAACACAAAAGTAATAGCTTATGCCTGAAACTGGGAGCAGGGCATCTAGTGCTTTGCAGAATTGTCCTCCAAAAATCCTATTTTTGATAACCTTTTCTGCTTTCCCTTACTTATTAGTGCTTTGCAGAAATGATGAGCCCATGTCCTCAGCAATTTCTCTGTGACCATCAAGGCTCTTAGTCCCTGCTCTTGCTGCTCCCATGCCTGACCCTGGCCAGCACAGCCCTGCCCCTGTCACTGCACGTCTTTGGGCGATGCCAGGAAGTTCCTCACATATCTGCAGAGATTTAAATTCCATTTAAACAACCAGCCCTGCTAAAGTAGGTTGAGTGGGGAGATTTTGCCTGGTGCAGCCCAGCCCCTTACCCCAGCTTCTCTACAGCTCCCTCCTGCTGACCTTCCCCTGTTCAACCCAGGCTCAGGGGCTGCTCTCCCTCCTGCCAAGAGCCTCTGAAACAGCCTGCCCAGCCTTGTCCATCTCCAGCCAAAGGCAGAAGTACCCTGCTTTTACTTCTTGGTCCTTGAAAGCCTGGTGACCCTTCCGCACATTTTGCTGGGGCAAGATTCTGTAGTGGCAGGGCAAGGAGCAGCACCTGGCCAAGCCTCTTGACCTTGGAGGTGAGGAAGAGACACTGCCAGCATGAGCTGATGGGGACAGCTGCATCTGTGCCCTTGAGGGACCAAACAATTCCAGTTTAAGGTATCCCTGTCAGTCTCCATCTGCTTGCACTATAGTCAGGGGAACTGAGCTGGCTTTAAACACAGGGACACACATGCACAGACATACAGATTATGTATTCCTGTGCCTTTTCACAGTACTAAAGGCAGCTGGTGGCACAGTCAAAGGAAAGTGTGCCGTGACCTGCACAGCACAGCAGTGTGCGATGGGGTACTTTTACATGTTTTACACTCTTATCCCTGGAAGTTTTGCTTTGTGGCACCACACTGCAAACAAAACACTAGGAGAGGTAGAAAAGAACTTTGCTGTAACCACCTTGTGGTGCCATGGCACTGTTCTACAGTGGCATGAGAGGGGCCTATGGTCTCAAGCAGATTGGACTAACCTGATAGTCAGGTTTGCTTTTGCCAGGTTAGTGTCACTGGAGTCAATGCTCTCAGGAGTTCTGTCAGGGCCACTCACTGCCCTATTTTCATGTGCTACAATTTGAGCTTATGTGCTAGGAGTAGGATTGTCAGCATGTGTTTAAGCAGTGACCTGTGCAATGGAGTCCACTTCTCAAACATGACTATAAACTTATCTCTCAGAAAATGCTGTGCTGCTTTGAACAACAGTACAATTCTCAATTTCCCTTTCCCTTTCTCAAGCACAACAGACACACTTGGAGCAATATAAAACTTTTTCTCCTATTTACAGAAGCAATACACTAGATGATTCAAAATAATACAGTATGTGACAACGTGTGAGGATGACATGGCTTAGACCATCAAGAATTATTTCAGCATTATTTTCTTTTACATATATTTGCTGCTGGATGAATAGCTGCGATACCAAGATTTTTGCATTTCTAGTTTGGCTGTTGTGAGTTTCTGAAACAGGAAAGCTATGTGAGTGCCTAAGAAAACTATTTAAGTATCTTTATATCAAAATGCCTGCAGCTTTGGGGAATGCAAAAATATTGCTATTTTGACTTCAAATCAAATCAAAACAAACTTTTTATCAAAATCATTATACTGGTGCAAATCCTATTTATAGAGCCAGACTATGGAATCTCAAGTAAGACTAGAATCTTAGATGAACCAATTTGCAAGAATGCAAATAAAATGGATATAGCATTTCTCACTCTAACACTGCTGACTGGATTTCATAACTGTTCCTTAAAAGCTAAGGATTTGGGACTTCTACCACAAGAAACCTGTCTGAATCTTGGAAAAAGTATTTGCCTGATAACATGAAAGCTAATCTTACTGCTAATTATGAGAAGTAGCATGACTGATGCACATTAGGGCTATAAAACACAATTTGATTTCAGAAATCAATTTGATAAGAGGGAAAGGAATCATAGTGCTAAATGTGCAGTGGGAATCACTTCCACAGCACTCTGTGTACCAGCCCTCATGGATTTCCCTTTAGCCCTCAGGACTAAAAAATCATTTGTGTTTTAACATGAACATGTCCTTGCATGTTCTGTGAGTTTACTGTCTCCTACTGTGCTTTGTTGCTCAAGAGCTTGATTCTGTCATCTCTGTTGGGGCCCAGTAATGTCAGCAGACCCATTAAGTCACATTTGAATCTGCTCTAACACTGGAAGACAAAAATAAAACTAGTAATACGAGTGAGGCAAACAAGTGAGCACTAAATGAGTCAGTTAAGTTGTGCTGGGGGAAGATAAAGGGAAGGGAAAGATAACAGAGGAGAAGCAGTAGAATGAGTTAATGATAACTGGGCACTGGGAAGTAATGACTGGTTTGAAAATAACAAGAGGAAAGGAAAAATACTACTATGAACAAAGTCTCCTTAATAAAAGTCAATGATTATTGCAAACATCTGAGGCGTTGCTGTACACTGCCGAAACCAGAAAAACAGTACACAAAAGCAGGAATGAAAACCTTGGCTTTCAGCTGGATGTAGGTAGCCAAGTGTCTAACTCCTTTGGGAAAAAGGCTTCAACATCCTTCTGGGACATATGAAAAAGCCCCTAGCCTAGCTGCTGAGCAAGTGCAAATAGGAAGACACTGGTAGTCCTATGGCTGTGAAAGAGGCCCAGGTGGCAGAGAATCAGTGGAAGCTGCTGGCAGATGCACTGCTATGGACAGAAATTTTTCAGTCCCAATGAAATGGTGGTTTGACACCTTTACTTCAGGGTTTGCTCTGCTTTCAGAGGCAAACTTTAGGCCAGAAAATACAATACAAATCTAATCTAGAACCAGATTTTTCAGACCACTATGAGAAAAACAAACTTCAGTATGTTGGTTTTCTCATCCTGCTGCTGTTCCTCAACACACCACCCATCTTTCCTTTCTGGGAGAGCCCTAAGGAAGGTAGAAGCTTGGCCTGACTTCATAGGCCATGGTACCTTTTGCCTGTATTAGTGCTGCTGAAATCTATCCGAACAAAAAGTTTGGGGAATTCTGGCTGGAGTGTTGATAACAGGTGGCTCTGCTAGACAATAAATCCTGCTTGTAACTAATGGGTCCTCCCTGGAGATAAGCTAAGCAGTAGCCTCTAGGTGAGAGGGAAAGAAACTCACTGGGAGCCTGTTCAAGGTTAAATACGAGCTAATGGACTTCCTTTCCGCTCTGTGCAATCTCCACGTGGCACAGATCTAAAGGGGAGCTGGCAGCTGAAGCAGCTTCCTCCTTACTTCTCAGAACAACTGTCCTGCAGCCATGGACCGTCCTGCACACCAGGAGATTTGGTAGCATTTTTCTTCTCCTGCCCAGAGCAGCAGGCAGGACCTTAAAGTCTGAGGTCTCAAGAGACGCAGCTAACGAGAGGAACTGCAAGAAATCAGGGCAGAGAAACAAGGGCAGAACCAAGCAGAAAATCTAACACATGACACAGGGTTTGGCCCTCCTTGTTCAAAGGGTTCAAAGGTGTTCTCCAGTCACAGTGTGTAGCACCTAGCCAGCATGGTTGAGGCATACCTGCTTCTATTGGCAAGGGCGCACCGCAGGGTGGGGCGTGTTTTGTCCAGCCACATTTCCTTCCTGGCTTTCTTACAGCAGCTTCAGTGGGATTGACTCGTGGCTAAAGAGGTGCTGCAATTGTGCCTGTGGCCTTCTCTACGCTTTCACCATTTCTTTCATTACATTTTCTAGTTTCCATACATTAAATTCACATTTAGTGGAGTATTGAAAAAAAACAGAATGAGCTGAAAGAGAATAGCTCTAAACCAGGTTGTGGTCTTGGACAGATACTTGCAACCATCCATACTGATTGAGAGGCTTGAGGGAATGGATCAAGGCCTGTATTTGTAAGGGCCATTAATCAAAGTGGAGGAAAAGCAGATATCAGTGATCCCAGAAGGAACAGATGTTGAAACTCTAGGCAGAAAAATGAAACTTGGGACACACATCGTCACCAGAATGTCTGTGGAGAAAACCAGATTGCAATGGCACTGCAAGAGGGAACACAGGACACATAGGACCAGATCTGATTCAGAGACATGTCAGGTGACAGATTCTGTACAAGCCTTTGAGGCAGCTTGGAAACCAATGAAACCGTGATGGGACACTATGTGGGTATCCATGGGCTGAGAAAATGATGACCAACTGAATGGGTATCCAAAGACCAATGACATAAGTGATAAAGTGGCTGCAGGGACTGATTAATGAAAGGAGATAAAAAGAAAGGATGGCAATAATTAGGAAAATAAGTGATACCTGTGCAGAAAACACGTGTGGGTATAACCAGAAGTAATTGGGTGAAACTGGACAAATGAAAACATAGGCCAAATGTCTTCCTGTCCATGGGACTTTCTGGACTGTGAAACTGACTCAAAAATAAAGAGGTGCAAGCCTCATTACCTGAAGCATTTAAAAGAAAAATCATACAAATGCTGTAAATCCTCTACCATCAGGGAAGCAGGGTAGACAACCTAACAAATCTTTTCCACCTCAAATTTCTGTATTTGATATAAAGAATCTCAAAAACATCCAGCTTGCCATGAGAGAGAGAATAATAACCCAGCTCTTGGGGAAAGTCAATGATAATCATGTAGGTAAAGAGGCAAAATATCATGGTGATGAAACAGAGAGGATAAGAGGGGAGAGAGAGGCAACGACCTGTATTTGGCATGCAGTTTTGGACCCCTCACTTTAAAAAAGGCATTGAGGGGCTGCGATATGTCCAGAGAAGGGCAACAAGGCTTGTGAAGGGTCTAGAAAACATGTCTTATGGGCAATGCCTGAGGGAGTTGGGATTGTTTAGTATTGAGGAGGCTCTGGAGAGACATCATTGCTGTCTACAATGACAGGAGGGTGGAGGGAGGAGGGGACTGTTCTCTTCTGCCATGCCTGCAGTGAGAAAATGAGAGGAAATAGTGTCAAGCTGAGACACAGGATTTTAAAATTGGATATGAGAAAAAAAAATCACTGTATGGGGGTATCAGGCATTGGAAGGGGCTGCTCAGGGAGGCGGTGGAGTCACCATCCCTGGATGAGCTTAAAAGGCATCTGGATCTGACACCAAGTTATTTAGTTTAGTGATTTAGGGAATACGGTAGTGCTGGGTTCACAGCTGAACTGGATGATCTTGAAAGACTCTTCCAAACTTGATGATTCCATGACTCTGAAGAACAATAACTCTACTTTAGCAGTTCAGCTGCGCTGAGGGAAGACAGTAAATATGAATCCTTCATTGTTGAGTTGGTCCTATATTTGAAAAGGGTCATTTGTTGCTAGGCTGGGAGGGGATGGTACTTTCCCTCCCTCTCCCTCATTTAGTTTAAAGCCAAATGAAGCTGTAAGATGTTGCAAAAGTGTGGGCTCTGGCTTGCAAAATGGGCCAAGGGATGCTTACAGCAATCTGGCCTCTTGGCCATGCAGGTGAACCAGCTCTGCGTGTGATGCCAGCACACCACGCTTAAGGCAGGCACCACGAAATGTGAGCTAAATTTTGCTTTGAAAGCACCGCGGTTGGATTCCCTCTCGTTTGCCATTTTTGGTAGCACCAAATCCCTTACAGGAGCCTACCCTATCCCGGTGCACAGCATCCTTCCAGCAGACTCCAGAGGCAGCTCTGCCTTGCAGTCCCACGGGTACAAAGCAGTGCTCTGCTCCCAGGCACCTTCAGGCATCGCAATTAAGTGGGGGCGTCTAAAAATCAGTCAGGACACCAAAAACCGCCCGTAAAATCACAGAGAGATTTGGACGAAGAGATGGCCGAGGTGTTTTTCACTTTCCCCCTGCTCTTTTCACTCCCATCACGAGGGCTGGGGCTGTACTGTCCAGGAGCCGGACAGAAAGCGGCGCTGAGACCATCGCGGATGGAAATCACACACGAGGCAGGGGTCTGTGTCCACCCGCTGCGGGCGATACGAACACATCCCTGAGCCCAGCGCTGGAGCGCCCGCGCCATGTCCGAGGTTCCTGCTCAGTGTTGCATCAAGGTAAAGCCCGTCCTCTGTCCGCTCAGCCCCTGTCAGCGCCTCGGGCCGTTGGGCTTCGCTGTTTTGCCCAGGGTTATTTTGGTGGAAATAACTGGTTTCCCTCTTCAGTTTTTTGCCCGGGCGGGCGAAGGGCGGCCGCGGGGCTCGGTGCCCCCGTTCGCGGGCGCTCCCCGCGCCGCTCCGGCCAGGGCGAGGACGCGGTGCCGCGGGCTGTCAGCGCCCTGCCCTGTGCTGCGCTGCCCGGGGACACGGCGGCGGGCCCGGCTCTGCTGGCGTGGCTCTCCACGGCTCGGAGCTTTAAGGGAGCCCCGGAGCCCGGGCCGGCCTCCCGCGGGGTTGGCTGCCCGCCGTCCCCGCCAGCAACTTCGTAGAAAGTTTCCTGCCGTCGGGGAGATGGAGCCGCTGCTGCTTCCACCAACAGTGGACTGTGAGGCTTTCTTGCTTGCTTTATTTATTTATTTATTTATTGTTTGTTTGTTTGTTTGTTTTAAATTTTATTTTCCTTCTCTTATTATCCATATTACTACTGTTTATTTCACTGGTTGCAGTTCCTGGCATCGCTTGCCGGTGCAGGTAGGAAAGCCAGGGCTGCCAGCCCGGCCCCGCTCCAGGCGGGGCTGGGGGATGTGTTTCCCCGTGCCTTGGCCTGCTGAAGAAGGGCTTACCCCGGGAAGTTTATCTTTTTAAGTGGAGGCGGCATGAAGCTGAGACAATGGAAACAAAACTGAGTTTCCTTTTTTGTCCAGACCCTTCCTATCTAGCAGCCCACTGCTTTCCTCTCTCCTTCCTCACTCCCCAGTTTTGCATTTTATTTAGGAGTCGCTTTGTCTTGTCGAAAGTCGGGAGTCTCCCTTCTGCTTGTGACTAACTGTGGCCGAGTAAGAGATTTTTAGTGGCTGTCTCTCCCTGCCTGGAAGCAAGAGGTGACTTCCAAACTCTCTCTAAGGGGAAGAGCCTGGAATAAGCACTTATTCAGTGTGATGCTCTTTTGTTTGCCTGTCCCGTGTGTGTACGGGGGAGTCTTGCATTCTATATGGTGGGAGCACAATTTGAAAACTTCTGGGTGTATTTTCTCTTGCTGAGTTAAATGCAATCAGGCCCATGTCCCGTGAAGTCTCGTGGCTTAGAGTCTAGTTTAACTTTTCATAACACAGACAGGCAAACTGGATAACGGGGTATTGTATGCGTGTTACTGTATGGTGAAATGCTAATGCAGGCAAAATGTGTTCTATTAACTCATTGGTTCCCTAAAGATATATAAAAAGAGATATAGCTGCTGTTTTTTTCTGGTAAACCCTGTGGAAAGGTAGGATGTGTTCTCTGGACCAAAGAACACGAATGTCACGAAAAAGTGGTGTCATATGAGCTGTATTTCCTTGTTTTCAACATGTGTCATTTTGAAAATAAGAGGCTTACTTCTGCTCTTACTGAAATCAACAACCATCGTGTTGATTTCAGGAACTGTAAAACTGCTCCTTACCCAGCGTCACTAAGGTATGTTACGGAATCGTATTGTAAGTAAACAGCTTCCTAGCTGGGGAGATAAAAACTTCTCCTTCAGTCTCAAAATGAGTATATGCCACATTTTCATTACATTTCAACAGTTACTGGAAAACTGTTTTTTTTTTTGTTTTGTTTTTTTTTTTTTTAAGAAGTGACCGATTCTAAACATCACAGTCTGAACTTATTTTTTAATGTACTGTTTGTTTACTTGTAGAAACTGCTGTTACTGGCTTCTCTGTTACTCTGACTATTGTATTAGTTTCAAATTTTAAAATTAAAACTTTTCAGACAGAAGCATGGAAGCATTTCTTCAGCAGTCTAACTGTTCTGGGTAGCTTTATTAACTATCGTTGGTTTTTGGATACTTCTTCTAACCTGGTGATAAAGGTGATTGCTTTCAGCAGCTGAATTTAAGAGGAGCTGTTTAAATGGTAGTTGATTATGTGAGTGCAACTGATAGTTTCTTCAGTATTCTAGTCTGGCTCATGGCATGGAATGTGATACTGAGGCAGAGCAAAAAGCTACACAGAGTACCCCAACTTCACTGTCTTGTTCTGAAAAGCAGGCAAATGTTGCACTACACGGGTGTCACAAAATTTCACTAGTAGCCTGTGAACAGTGGGAAGCAGTGGTGCTGGTGGACATATGTTCTTCTTTTCTTGTTTTGTTGGTTTGTTGTTGGTGTTCTTTCTTCCCCTTCCTCCTCCAGTTTGGGACAAGGTTGCAGGCAGTAAGTGTCACAGCACCTGGATAATGAACGTGGAAAGCTTCAGCAGACAGGGTGAAGGTTGGTGCTTTGTTTCTACCCAAGCTGTTCAGTGCACAGTCTTCTTATCTCCTCGTGTTAGAGAAGTGCTCTAATAAGATTTGGGAGAACTTTGAGTAGGTGAAGTTTTGGTCTATATTTTATTACTGGTAATCAGTATAAGCTTACAGTAATATCTTGGTTTGTGTTAAGTAGTTATCAGTATGTGTGTGTGACTGTGTATTGATATGTGCTTGCTTTGCAGCAAGTATATGCTGGCTGACTCCTCAGAGATGAAAAATACCATGCTGATAGCCATACCTTGCCAGCACTTGAGTGTGTGCATGCCTGGCTCATGGCAAGCAGACCCTCTGTGCAGTTGTGGCAGGGAGGTTAAGTGTGTGCGTAGGGTCTAAAGCTGCAGAGAGAACTCATCCTGGACTTCAGAAAATAAAATCAGGGGTGAGAGATGAGCGTGAAGATTGGGCCCTCAGTGTTTGCTACAGCTTAGGGCATCAGCATACTCTCTGCATGGACTGGGAGGCTTTGGGGTTGTGGTGAACTGCAGTCTGAGAAGGCTTGAGGGCTTTGACTCCAAGGTCAGCTGGGAAGGGGCTCTGGTGTGGTTGTTGTAGTCAGACTCTTTTTTCATAGATGGAATATCTGTGTTGGTAGTAAACCTGTTCCTCTGATCCTGAGCCACAGTAGTTAGATGATTATGTTATTGTAAATGCTGCCACGATGCTGGCACTCATTACAGTATTGGCAAGTGATCCTTAAGGCCTCACCTCTCCTCCCACAGGTGGGAGAGTTGAGGCACCAGGGGAGTGTAAACATCTTGGCAAAGACGTATACAGGAGCAAAAGCTCAAAGAGAGGCAGGACTAGCAGTTTAGACACAGATGATGATTTTTGTGATTGATTGAGGTCTATGTGGTGATAAGTTCTGTCTAAAGTCTTGCCTGGAGCTTTCTGATTGTCAGGATCTCCTTGTTTTTTTTGCCTGAAATGAATATACCTTGAGAATATCACTGTGGCATCATACGGAGATTCAAAATACAGCAGGCAAGTGGAGTGCTCCTGAAGGGCACAATTTGTTTATTTTATTTTTTATTAATATGACACTTTCAGTTGCTTAGTCTGACTTACCATGTGACCATACAATTGTGCCGGCATAAGTGTGGAGTTGTGTGGGAAATAAAGCTGGGGATGTGGGGACAGATCAGTTGCTTCAGGTCTTGCAGACCAGGACCTCTCTGAGGCCACGGTCCCTTGTGTGCACCTGGCTGATGCTTGAGCTGAGAGTGCTTTCTGTGGGTAGCACTGAAGGCACAGAGCCTCACTGCGAGTCAGCTTTCACAACTGGTTTGAGTGCAGATTTTATATAGGTGCATGCTGGTGCATATAGGTGCTCTCTCTTGTATTGAGCTCAATGGGGTGGCTGCGGGAGTCCTTCAGCATAGGATCCTGAAGCTGAAGGACTTCACAGAGTGCTCATTTTGGACTGGAGGATGTACTTTGTAATAGTTTAAAAAAAGGCAGAGGAAAGAAAAGGCTGAAAGGCAAGGGATCAGTGTAGTGTTTGAGTCTTCAATCTAAACTGGCTTTCCCTGATTGACTTAATTTTTGGATGGTGGGTTATGTCTTCTTATACCTCATTTGTGCTGTTTCTGCAAAGAGCCCTCTCTCACTGAAGGCTTCCGATGCTGAGGGACTGTTCAGCACCACGTGGCCAGAATCCTGTTGCCCTCAGCTAAGCCTGAGTATCTGCTAGTGCAGAGCATGTTCCTTTAGTTTACTTGTGTACTAGGAGGAGGATCCTTCTTCTCTTAGTGTCAGTGACAAAGCTATCATTAAATTCAGTGGTGTAAATTGAATGGTAGAAGACAAGTGTTTGGAAGTGCATACTATTTAACACCTGATTAATCACTTAACTCCTTGGCACCAAGTAAATTGAATCCCTCTGAAGCAAAATTTTACTAGCACTGCCCCAATTAAACACTGGTCATTAGCATTCACTGTGTCATTACAGGTGAAGTCAGTTTCCTGGGAGGCAACCCATTAAAACAGCATCTTGAATCTGAAATGCCCCAGTGAAAGAGTATACTTTAATGATAATTTATATGCATATTGCAGCATGCATCCCAAAGTGCCTTTTGGAGGGAGGTGACTAAACGGTGCTCTGGTGATAGAAATGATGATAAGAGGCAGATGAAGTCTTGTACAGTGACACAGAAACAATCTTTCTGAGTTTTAGAAAAGTTATCTGGGTCCTTGAGTGCTTGTGTTCTGAATTTTTCTGACAAAAGCTCTCCTAATAACCTGCTTGCTGCAGGAAAGGGAGAGAGTTAAGGTAACTGATGTTTTTTGCCAGTAATACAGTTTTGACCTATGGTCCAAAAATTGGTAATTTGTTTTTGGGTTTTTTTTGCATATGTTCATTTTGGAATACTTGGTAGTTCATTGCCTTCAGCTGGGCATTCCCAGAGTACCAACAACTCAAAAGCCAGTGCTTCTGAAAATTATCACCTTGGCCTTTGCTTTCCCTATCTGTGAGACAAGTATAAAATAATAATAAATATACCTATGCAGGGCTAAGTACTTGTAATACAGCATGGAAACAAACTGTGTTTATTACAGAAATCGATGATCTGATTTGTACCTGCCTTTTTAGTTAACACAGTGTTTTGGGGGCAGGGGTGTGGTGGTGGTGGTTGTTTGGCTGTTGGCTTTTTTGGTGTGGGCCACCTACCTCTTCTGAGCAGTCAGAGCTAGATCTTGCAGCTGCAGTGTGTCTTGATGTCTGGATCAGCCACACGTGGGCAGGGTGGTGTTTCTGTGCCCACAGCCTACATGGAAGGCAGCTTTGGGAGAGGCTGGCACGTGTTGCTGCCACAATCCTGTTCCTGGCCCAGGGCAGGAGCACCTGGCAGGGATGGCTGCCAGATGTGGCTGCCAGAGCTATCCCCACCACCTTCCCCGACCACCACCCTTCCCAAGGCTCTCTGGAGCTGGATGAAGAGCAGGCTGCATACACAGTTGTTCCAGGTGTTACGCTTTCCCTGGCAAGGGAGGGCTCCCTGGTGAGGACACTGGATGATGATGAACTGCTAGCATTGCCACAACAATTAATATTTAAGTTGCAGTATGTCCCTGTGCCTCCCAAGGGAAGGAGGCTGCCTGGAACAGCCCATGGGTGGGAAGTTCCTCTAGGCAGTCCTGAAGCAGCCAAACCAAACCCAGGTATGTGCTCAGGTTCAGCCTGAGCAAAGAGAGCAGACAGGTCACCAAAGCTTCTGTGCTTTTTAACAGTGGAGTTGTGCATATTGATTCCTGCTAGTGTGGGTTTTTAGGTCTACAACCCATGTCAAATTTAGACTGTACTGGTTCTGGTGTTGCTGAGTTGTCTTCAGGCAGTGTTGAAGCAGAGAGGAGAACTACACTCTTTCATCTATTTCTTTAGTAACATGTGGGACTCAAGCCTAAATTTTAGTGACTACTCTTTTTTTTTTTTTTTTCTGGAAATGCCACTGCTGGCAGGAAAATAAGTGCAGAAAACTCCAGCCAAAACTGAACTTCTTTATGGAATGTCCTGGACCACTGGTAGATAAAGAATTTTGAATAGGGTTAAGCTTTTCACTGATAGCTTGTATCATCTGCCGTAATGCTGCAGAGCTCTAAAGTGACCTGGGTATAGCAATTAAGGAAAGCTATAAATTATTCTTAATCTAAATGAATTTCCAAAGGTTATTCCTTGTTAAGGAATTCCTTGTTAATTCAGTGTCTTTGCTTCTGTGTTGTTCTTTTATAGTTTGCAAAGACTGTTTTGGTTAAGATAGTCTGGAGAGAAAAAGGGTATGAAGGAGATTCTCACTGCAGTGTATGTTGGTGTTCTATGGAATGTATGCATATAGAAATACATAGTAATGTGAATAATCTTAAAGATGTGTGTATTGCCAAGATTAGCATTGGGTGTAACTGCAAGAACCGTAATACAACTGCACAAAAGTACTTGGGATGCGACAGCTGGATTTCACATATTTAACTATTAACAGCTGCCCAGTATTAAATCCAGAGTTTGGCTGTTTAATTTTAAAATAAAATTAAATCTGATTATGAATAGGAACAATGAATGATTTCTTGGGATTTTTCGTTTGTGTGTTTTCTTTTGTTGCAGGTTTTGTTTTGTGCTTTTTCTAGCCAGGTCAAGTAGAGCCTGATCAAGAAATTGTAAGTTATTTGTTTTGGGAGTTCATTCTAGAGAAAACCAACTGGCAACCACTAAGGACTATCCTTAAAACGGATGAAATAAAGCAGAGAGTAGGATTCTTTATATGGTTTGAATTGTAACTGAATATAGCTGAAGTGATTTTTTTCATTATGTCTTCAGTGGGATCCTCCAAAACATGTATTAACAGAAACTAGGAATGTTTTCTACATGGTCTGGGATTCTGCGGAAAGCTATAAGCTTGGAGCTCTACTAGGTAAATAGTCTAGTAAAAGTTCCACAGATAGCAGTACTAAAATTCAGAGATGAATTTATCCAGATAGTAGGGCTACAACAAGGCATTCTGTAGCTGCAAGCCACATTTCCCATTTATTTTCCTCCTTTTTTTCTTCCAAAGGATTTCACATGAGGTAGTTTGCATCATTGTTGGAGCCCCATGAAGCTTTGCTGGTGCTCTTGGAGGTCAAATGCAGTGATCCCACCATTTCCAGCAATACTGGGAAGCCCTTTCCTGGCTTTCTGTAAGATCTTTTTTGTGATTTCTCCGTGACAGAACTAATCCTTTTTTTCTCCTGGTGGATTAGGACTGGAGATAGTTGTTTTACCATGTCCCCTCTTCAATGGCTTGTTCTCATCTTCTTACCTGCCTTGTGCTTTAAAACAAAGGCAAAGCCAAGCATTTTCTGACCTGGCCAAAGCTGAGCTTTGAGCTGGTAATGTGTGAGGAACTTCAGATTCTGGGCTGAAGCTTTTGGTTCCACTTGTCACTGGAGGCTACTGGAAAAAGCATCCCTCAATAGATGGATCCTCCTTGCCACATCTTTGAGAAGCTGCTTGGATGTTTCCAGTGGGCACTGCTGTGAATGACTGGCTGCAACTTAAAGCCTGCAGAACAAAGCAGGTTGCGCTGATGGACTCTTGTCACCTGTGCCACTGCCCTTCTCCTGTAGTGGCTCTGGTCCCAGCTCCATGGGAACAGCTCCCCGCAGTTCAGAGCACCACTGCTGTGTTGGGCAGCCTGGTGGAGACACTTGTAGGTGTTGGATGTCCAGCTGGCATGGTTCCTCTGCCATGCTGGATGCACACCTGAGTGGCAGACCCACCATCTCCCTGGAGGCAAGGAAATGAAGGGCTGGACTTCTTTCACAGAAGGATGAGGATGCTCTCAGTGCTGCCAGGGGTTCCAGGAATGACACCAAGTTGCAGGAACAGGAGTGTTGATAGTTATAAATTCACTTCTCAGTTGGCAGACTGAATGATTGTGTCACTGTCTTATGGCTTGAGCAAATGTGCTCTGTGGAACAGGACTCAGGGAAGACTGTGGGAGCAGCTTCTAGGAGAAGGCTATGGATGTAAAATGTTTCATGGCTTGTGGCTTGAGATACGTATCACCCACTGCACAGCAAACACTGGGCTCAAACACCGGAGAATGTGTCCTAGTAAACTACCTCACAGCAGCTGAGTCATCAGAGTCATCTGTGACTGACCGTGTGCTGGCTTCTATTACCTCCCAATGGGGACAAATTACAACCTCAAAGTAAGAAGAGAGTGAATTAATAGTGTATGCAGAGCCAATTAGCACAGCCAAGTGAACCATGTTGACAGGCAGTGGCTGCAGGCTTGGAGAAGTGGGCAGAAAGTGCAGGGGTGTGGGGTTTTTTCCTTGGTAGTTTTGAGTGAGGCACTTTTAAAATTTTTCTGCTTAACAGAAACAGCAAGGTCTCTTTGAGATGTTTAGTACTGTTTGCTGACAGACAAAGAACTGTTCTGGCACCTGGGATCATATTTTAGGAAACGGTTTGGTTAGGGGATGAAAGAGAAAGCTGAGCTCAGTTTTTGATTTGGGGTGAAATAGGCAAATAAAACCATAGTGGGAAAGCAACAGGGAGTAAAATAGAAATTATCTGTATATTGCAGTTTGAATCTGTGCTGTTCATCAGTTCTGATTACAGCATGCTTTCTGACTGCTGAAAACCATACATAAATGTGCCGTGGAGTTGCCTGGGGAAGCTTCTATAGGAAGACAGGCTGCAGTGCCTAGGACATTTTGCTTGGAAAGGAGACTGCTGATGGAGATATGATAGAAAACTGTAAAATTGCATAGCAGTGTAGTAAGGAGAAAAACTGATAGTTCAAAGCTAGAGCAGACAATGACATTACTGTCTAGGAAGATAAAAACAAGTACTTCTTCCATCTGTAGAGTTATGGAGCTCACTGCTACAGAGTGGTGTGGAGGCTAAAAGTGCAAATGAATTTTAAAAAAAGCCTAGGTTGATGAATATAAGGAAGGTATTAAGACTATCAGCCTGTGTGTGTGGGAACCTCCCTATGTTTACCCTGGGGAAAGTTAGTTTTTTTCTGTGTGCTTAGCCTTTGCCAAAACAGAGACTTCTTTTGGGGATAAGATCACAGGCTTGAGATGCTTCTGTATAAAATTTTGTACCCTGGAAGGACAGTCTTAAGTGCTGTTCCTTGGATTCTTTTCTAAGTCTCAGCCCCAGCAGTCTTGATTTCAAGAAGACTAGTTAATTGTTGGTGAGAAGAGAGCTAAGGAAGAGTTGGTGTCTTTGACTCAGAGACTTGTGAAGTCAAGGTTTGCTTCTGTGTTTACCCAGAATCAAATGACAGAATGGAAAACTTTTGGGATTGGAATTACAGGTCAGGATTTGAAAAAGTTTTCTGATTTTGGGGAAGAGACAATTGATTGCTTCTGAGAGCCAAATGTGGGTTACCCATGCTTTTCCAAAGGTCTCCCAATTCCCATTATCACCCATGTGAAGTGCATTCCTGAAGCATTAACTCCTTTTCACGTGTGTGACAAATGGGTCCCAACTGGAGCTTGTAGCATCGGGCATCAGAGTTGCTGCTTTCTGTGCCTGGCCAAATGTTGCAAACATTCAATCAACTGTGTCACTTGCGAAGGAATGCTGTCATTTGTAGAGATCTTGCATCATGCTTTGACTGTGATTTTTTTTTTTTTTAATTTTTTAAGTGGCAGACAGAAGAATGGCCATACAAAATGAATTCTGGTATTATTTTGCATGTGTAGTTTTGAGGTATTTTCCTAAAGAGAGAGTGATTAACAGTGTTGGATGGCCATTAAAATGTATTGATGTGCAGCTAAAAATAGCTTTTAGCCTAAATTTAGTTTTCCTCTCTGCTAATCTATACCATGTCCACAAATATCTATTTAAGTAATTGGATAGTCTTATAAAGATTTAGTTAGATTTTTATTTTGGCAAGTAACAAATTGCTTTATTTGCTGGATGATGGATTTTTTTGTAATAATTGTACATGTTGTTATGGTCAGTTTTGCAGTGAAATTTAATTGCAAGTGCATTGTCCAACATCAAGGCCTGAGCATTAAACATAGTTCTTAAGAAGAAAGAAAGGTTTAAAATTGTACATGAAATGAAAGTATCTGGTACATTTTGAAGCTTTTTTCTTAAGGTAATGAATTTTCATTTTCTTGATTGTACTGATTGTTTTCTGCCATGTTGATTTATTATTAGTAGATTTTGTATCCTCACCTGAATTTTTGTTGACTGGAGGAAGGAAACTGTTTCTGCAGCCCTAAAGCATTTCCCAACTTTGGGTGACCTAGTTATTGTATTGAACTAATTGACTGAACTGAAAGAAGAAAATCTTTTCTTCATTTCTGTTACCAGAAGCTGGCTCTTTGACAGGCTCGGGCTCTAGAGGTAGAATAGTGGGTCCCACTCATTTGAATGTGCTTTGGCACTAAATATTCTGCTTGGGATTTATATTTAAAATTATTTTCTGCTATTGTAGTGTTACCTGGTTGCCAATATACTCTAATTTCATGTTTCTTAGTTTGTATTAAACGAGGAAAAAAAAATCCCTGTTTTTTTAAATTTCAATTTTTTCAAATTTTTTAAAATTTAAAACCCCTTAAAACTTCAGTTTTTAAAAGAAGTGGCCTAGAAAAATTGTACATGTCGAGACTACATTGAATGCAGTGCTAGTCAGAATCTCTTTCCTCTGCATCTTACGCTCTGTACTGTATTTTCATTTAATGCTTTTGTGGTGAGATCTATCTTCTTCAGGCACAGAGTGCTGCAGCAATGTAAAATTATCTGATGTGAGAGAGATTCCTCCAGTTTGGTGTCAAGGTTTGGCTTTGCAAAGCCAAAGCAAGAAGGGGAGCCATCATAGCTGCAGAACATGCTGTTGGTTCCAAATGAACCCAAACCCGTTATGGCAGTAGTGTTCTTGGAAAGAAAAGGCTCAAAAGAAACAGCTTTTAGCTCTTGTCCTTTCTAAGATACTCAAAAATCTCTGTTAGCTCCATGTTTTAGTGTGTGTGTGTTGTCACTACCAGCTCCCTGTGAGGGAGGGAACCAGGATTTCCCTGATTCACAGATGGGGAGCAATGTGGCTTCATGGAGTCTCCTGGTGCCCGTGGGCTGCAGCACAATAACCCTGTGCTTCACCAAAGTGGTGTCCCCAGGCCCTTTGCCCACAGCCTGCCTGGGTCCTCCCTCTCTGCTGGCTTGGCAGGTGATGCTGTGCTCATCCCATCACTTGTGCTGGCTCTTCCTGCTTGGGGTGAGAACCTCACAGCTTTACTGCCTGTCCCTGGCAGGTGAAGGCTGATGTCACCATCACTTCAACAAGGGGAGTTAAAAGGTGAACCTAAATACTGATGAAAGAGAGGTGTGCTTTCCTTCAGTCTAGACTGGGCTTTCATAATTCCCTGTTTCCCATCACTGCTCCCGTCACTGAGCACTGTGTCATATGAAGAATACTTGTTCAGCTCTGTAGGCCTCAGCCTCCTTTTTGTTGAAGAAGAGGAAAAAGCCTTTCCCCAAGTAACAACTGAGATTCTGTCATTTTCTTAGCCTCAATTAAAAGATGAGCGTAGGTAGGCCCAGGTTGTTGGCAGATAGTTGGTACAGCAGTGAGAAAGGTGTGAAAGCTTTGGATTGCAGACATGGAGGTAGCCCCTTCCATGATTTGCCTACAAAGGACACTGAATGCTAGCCTGGAGTGAGGTTTAGAGCATATTTAAATTTAAGCATTACAGTGAGCCTATGCATATTTAAATTTTCATCTTCTAAAGAGGAAAAAAACCCAAAATAAATTAAGGAATTTGATTAGTAGAGTTGGCTAGAATGATAGCTTTTGGGGATGGAGAAAGTACTCATTTTGGGTTTCTTTCTATATAACACCTGAGAAACAGAGCCACTTTTCACTGACTGATACTCAAAATACTTTTTATCAAATTACATGCTCAAAAAAACCCCCAGTAGTTTAGTTGGTATCTGTGCTTCTGAAAATAAATACATATACTTGAAAAATAGACATTTTTTGTTCAGAATTTGTCTCTGTGGATTTTCTGAGGAAACTTACCATAGTCTTCAAAGTTGCAACACACTGCTCACCTGCATGTTTTTGTAGCCACATATTGGTGGTGGGCAGTCCTGCACTTCAGGGTTGGAGTTTCTCTCTTGATTTCTAGCAAAGTTCCCAGGCTATGCTGCTTACAGCCAGACACATAGAAGTTTAAAGGTATTCTTTGGCACTGCTGCGAGGTGAAACATGGGGAGGCTCTCCATGCATGTGTAGATAGGGAGCTGTTTGAACCAAACAAGCATCTGGTATCTGTATTCCTGTACACCTATTCTAAGCTGTGGGATTGGAGGTAGTTGTAGGAAGAAAAACGAGAACCAAAGAAGAAGGATAGGCTTGAAAGTGAAGAAGTTAGGAAATGAGGATGAAGAGTTTGCTGTGGTGAGCAGCAAGGTCCATTGCAGACTCCTGTGGAAATCATAAAAATTTGCTTTAGTCATGAGAGGCAGAGGCAGGGAGAAGCTGAATGGGAAAAGTTCTTTCTCATTGTATGGGAGGATCAGATGGAAGCACCTGGCAGTTTTGAAGAGTGGGAAGTCTGTTTTCATACAACATGCAGTGTGGTTCCCAAACTTGCTGCCAGCAGGTGGAATATAGGGCCAAGCAGGCAATTGTTTTCAGAAGACAGTTCGTACTACGTGGATCTATCCAGGGCCATTCACTGGGAACAGCTGTGGTCCTTGGCTCAGAAAGCCCCTAACCTGTGGATTTCTGTGGATGTGTGCAAGGGATAGTTTATTCCTTGTGCTCTTACCCTCAGCATTTCCTGTTGGGTGTTGCTGGAAATGTGGTATTAGCTTAGACAGGCTTTTGAGCTGACCAGGGCTACTGTGTTTTTCCATTTTAATTTAGGACTTTCATATTTGGTGCTTGACTCTGTACAGATGCCTCTGACAAGTGGAAAAATAACAGGAAAACCTCTCATGTGAATCAGACCTTCTGCTCTGTTTCTTGTTGTGATATTTCTTAGCAGAGGTAACCTGACCATCTGAAATTCATGAGAGGAATGTTCTTCAGATGATGAAATTAATTTTGTTTGGGAAAATTCCTGGGGATTTTCCTATCCTTGACTCTCCTCTTGGGCTGTGGTGCTATTTGTTGGCATGAAGTGCCTTGCCCTATTTTATTTCTCGAGGTTTTTCCCAAGATTTGGCTGACAGAGGGTGGAAAAAATTAGATTCTTAGATAATTCAAATCCTGTGTGCTGTGTCAGGCACACCTCTTCTGATGTCTGATAAGTGAACACAGTTCCTTGCAAGGAACTTTCTTTAGATGGCACAAACATGTAACCACATGACTGTGGCTGATGAACAGGTGTTATACAATACAGGGACAATTCCAGTACTTTCATTAATTTATTCCATTGGTGTGCCTGAAACCTGCATGGAGTGACTATATTGATTTGATAGTTCAATCTTTTTGCCTTTCAATCCTTGACTCTTCTTTCCAAGTTCCTAATAGCTGGGAAAATTGAGAAGGAAGTGTTTTTTGTGGGTGCCCGGACTTCATTTTTCTACCCATAGCTGTTAAGAAATGAGCAAGACAGCAGGCAGGACCTTCTCGTGAGATTGTGTGTACACCAAATGCTTTCCTTCAGTGCAAGTTGAGCTATTTCTTGAACGATGGTTGTCCTGTGTTAGTGCAGTTAAAGCTAGAGAAGAGGGAGCTGGCTAAAAAAGGAAAAGCTCAACCTGCAGATGCTTGTTGTCCTTTACAAAGACCCCCATCTGGAATGGTGTCCCACAGCAGGCATAGCCACTGTAACAGCCTACTCTCACAGGGTGTATTGTTGCCTGGCTTCAGGTAGGGCTGAGTTGTGATGCATGTGAAGCACAGCTTGATCACCTCTAATTCTCCTGAGCTCTTGTCCCTCTGCAGCAGCCTGGGGGGTAACTCTAGGGACCTTCCTTTGCTGCTCCCAGGTGCTGGCTACAGAGCCTCAATGTCTAAAGACATTACACGTTACCAACACATTAAAATAGAAGCAGAAAGTCCCAAAGGATACTGACAGCTGAAGAAATTGTTTTCCCAGTGTTAAACACAAGGAAGTTAATTTTATAATTCCATACAAAAGTGAATGGAAGTATGTCCGTGTACCACATTCGAAGTCCTGGACATGCACTTTCTTAATCCACTGTGCAAGCACAACAATAACATGATCCTGGGACCAAAGGCTGTATTATTTACCAGGTTTCATACCTAAGTCTTTAATTTCCAACTCACTGATGTCCCAGCAGTTTGCACCCAACTACTTAGCTCCTGAATTTCGAACTCAGGCTTTGGGCGTTGGTGTGGTTCATGGGGCTGGAATGCCATCGGTGGACAGATGAGCAGTTAATGGTGCGCTCTTTATTGCAGCACTCACTTTAGGCTGGTGAAGCAGGGCTAAATTTTACCATACTTGCCTTTTCTAGTGCTCAGTCCGCCCCTTTCTCACCATTCCAAATTGACAGCCCTGCACAGTCATGCTGAGTTTTCCTTCAGATTTGTGCCTCAAGTTTCACCTCACCCTTCTTATGTTAGAAGCCACAGTGCTGGTGGTGAGGATACTGGGAAAACATCACCCTAGGAGACTGTGAAGTGTTTGTTCGAGTCACTTGAAATGGGAGCTAAATGATAAACCTTGTTTTAGAAAGCAGAAGTATTCTATCTGATCTTGTCCTTCCAGTGGGGGGGAAAAAAAAAAAAGGTGAGGATTTGATAATTTATATGGCAATACAGTTGTAAACTTGGAGTGATTTAGACTGCTAATGGAAAGTACTTTAACTCTGATTTTTTTAACTGTGTGACAGATGAAAGGATAACCTTAGCCTGATTTCCCATTGGTGCTGGGTTGCACAGCATCTGCCTAAAATGAAAAGGCAGTGTGCAGATACCAGTGTGCAAACAGAGCAGGCTCATGTTGCCAGGTCCATTGCCTGCTTTCCCTCCATTTCTCAAGTCTCAGGTCTCATTGGTGTTTGTTGTTAATTATTCTGGCTGTGGGCTTGTTAAGAAACCCTGAAACCCAACTGTTTTTCCAGGCACAATTAATTTGTGCTGGGATGTTTAACTAGTCACTTGTCTTCTCTTGTTTTGCCTGTTACTTATCGGAGGTGAGGTTCTTTGACCACGATGTAAAGAAGAGTCCTGCTGCAAATATGGCAAGGCATGTGAAAATTGTGACTTTAGCAGGGGTTCTGAGTCTTTGTTCTAGGTTGTCTCTCAATTCCTGAATTATACAGTATGGCTGTACAAAACTGTCACACCATCCTTCCCTGCCTCAACAGTGTCTCTGAAGGAGTATTTGCTCATATCCAGCTTTTAAGTTGGTTATTTCTCCACAAGTTTTTAACCATTCTTTAAAGGCATTATAAAAGTGCATCACTCTCATTTCACTGAGGAAAACGTTTGATGAAGCTCTTAAGGTAAGGTGGTAGCACTCTGAAAGACTTTGTTCCACTCTTCCCCTTTGTTCCCTCATGGGTTGGCACAAATGTTGGGGTGGATATGTGACAGGGCAGCAAGTCTGGGTGGAAATGGATGGCTTGTGTTAGTGCAAAGCACAGCCTGGTGGGAACAAGCAGCTGGGAACATGGGGAGGGCAGGGTGTGTTTTTTTGGTGGTGGTGCCAACAGATCTGTGATTAAAGCATTGATGAAACTCCGAATAAACCTTTGGCCAGATCTGCATGACATCAGAGCCGAAACTTTTAAGGATTCACGCCTACTTTCTTTACAAGAACTGTCCCTTCAGGCTAGATAGATTTAATTACAGAAAAAGGGGCTTTCAGGGAAACTTGAACTTCAGGTTCTTTTGCTGAGACACCATCTCTGCTTTTTTAAAAAGCATACGTGGGGCAACTGAAGCAGCCTGGTTTGCTGTTGTAGTGTGAGGGGTAGAGCTGTTGCCTGGAGGTCTGAATTAGCCTTGTGGTATCAGTGTGAGGCCCTGCCATTGTCACCTGCAGCCTCCCAATTATATTGTGCCATGCTCTGTGTTTGAGCACACCATGGCTGAGCTGTTTAGGTTTGATTGCTTTAATAAAATGAGGCACTCGCATATTGAGTTTTCTGAGATAGACTGAGAACACTGAAAGCCAAACCTCCCCACTTTCATTACAGATTTGTCTGTGCTGTACCACTAGTGCTGACAGACAGTCTGGACCTGTTTAACCATGCAGCAAAGCGTGAAACCTCTCTGGGTTGGGGAAGGAAGCTTGTCCCATGTGCCTAATCTAGAAGGCATTTCAGAGTTTCAATTACCTCTTTAAAAATGATGTCCTCAAAACATGCATACATGGCAATGATATGTTCAGTCCTTGAGCCATGCTTACCACAACTTTCCTGGGAACTTGGTATCTATGCCCAGTTTGGTGTGCAAGGTATCTGTGACATCCTTTCTATAGAAAACTAGGCCAGCTCATAGATCTTGTTTTACATTTCTTGTATCTTCTGTGCTGGTCTTGCAATATGTTTGCAAAATATTCCAGCCTGGTGCTTCTGCTCAATATCCTGGATAGGGAGGGTAGGTTCGGGTTAAGGTTACTCTATGGAGGTTACAGTAGGTTTTAGTCCAGCCTCTGCTCTGTCACTGTATTGTCTTGAGGTGTGACCTTGAAGTCGTTTAATGTGATTGCTGCTTCATGAAGTGTTAACATCTAGCAAAATGAAGTCAGCTGAGTGGTGGATACTGCTTGTGCTTCTGTTATACAGAAAATTAATAAGATCTTGCCTTAATCCCTTGCTGGATGATTAATGCTGCAGAATTACTGGTAGTAGGACTCTGGGTTTAATAGCACTGGGGTATGATTTTGGATAGATAACCCCTTTCCCTCCCCCCCCCCCATTCCCCATAAAACTTTCATTGTGAACTCTTACCTGAAAAATTCTGTAGATGCCACTGTGCTGCTGTGTTGGTTGATACACAAAAGAAGGCTTGAATCATGGCTAGGATAATGAATTTAAAATTTAATGAAGGTCACTACTGAAGTCTGCTCAGTGTGGGACTAAGTTACCAATTTGGTATTACTCCAAGGTTTTTGATTTGTGTAAATTTTAATGGACTAGTTTCTTCCTGCTGATAGTAGTTTAGATGATGTTGTGGTGATGACTTGAGGAATTCCCCTCCTTCCAGAGTTATATGAAAAGCTAAAGAAAATTCTGCATCTGAAGGAGAAATGATGTCATTCTTCATGGCATAGAGATTGTAAGACAATTGTGTTTTATTGGACCTGATCTCTAGCCTTCACCGAATTCAACAGGATTTGGCTGAAGCTTATAGCAATAACTAGGAAGGGATGACTGATAAAGAGAAACTCCTTATTAGTCAGTGGTACTGTTTGTAAAGAAAGCTAGGACAAGAGACAGATGTTGTCACACAGGTAACATCAGTAGTTTTACTTCATTTTCTGAAAGCTTGAACATGAGGAAAAAAGAATGCCTTTGGTTTCAAGAAAACAAACCCTTAGAAATTGTGTAGATTCCTAGGGATTTATTTAATAAAGTTCATTTGTCTGTTTAATTACTATTGCTTTTATTTTGAGGTATTCTTGTACAGAACAGAGTGATTCAGCATCTCAGAACTCCAATAATTCGTTTTTTTCCTGACTCAGCTTGAAGAAGCTGACTGAAAGAACACCTTTCCCTCCAACTATAGACAGACAATATGTCATCTAATAATGATAATTTCTGAATAGCAGCTGATTGGAGCAGCAGCAGAAATAGGAATTCATGGTACATTTTATTTTTCTTTTTTTTTTTTCCTCCTGAGCCTCTGCACTGCCTGCAAAGTTGGAAAACTTAGATAATCTCATGTACTGAGGGAAGGTTTGTATCCCTCTCTCCCTTCTTCCCAGTAAAATACTTTCAGAATGTCTCTGACATAAGAAATTGGTGCAGGATCTACCTCATTAGTTTGGTTGACTGCTGTAGAAGACATCTTGTCTTGTATTCATCTGGCTATTATTTCATTATCATCTCCTTGTGAGTACTGTGGTTGGAAGAAATCTCCAGTTGTTAAATCCCTTTCAGGTTTGTTTTAAGTGGTTGTCTCTCTTGGTTTTGTGTCTTGTCCCATCTCAGAGGTGTAATTTCCTCTTTATTCTACTACTCCTTGCTGAACACTTCACACAGTACAAAGAGGTACTGAGATGCCAAGGTAGGAGTGCAAAGTAGTGCTGTAGACTTGTTCAGCATGGACTCAGTGGGTATCAGACAATGAAGAGGTCAGATGCTGAAGGCTTTTGTTGAGTTTCATTTCATAAAGGAAAGAACCCATAGCTTGATCCATACCTGTGAAGAGATAGCCAATAGTCTTTGGATGTTGTAATTAGTAGATAGAACTCCTAAATATATAAAAGTGAGATTTTAATTTTTGTGGGGGGAAAGGAAGGGGAAGTGGTGAAAACAAATTATGTAAGATTAGAAATCATCGATTTAGAAATGTCTTCCACAGTTGCCCTACTGCATGTCTGTGCATTGCCCTCCTTGCTTCTCCAAGTCTTGTCAGTGTTCCTGTGTCACTGCTAGTGTGGGCTCTCAGCTCTGTTAGGGGACAGCAGCTCTGACCTGACAGGCAGCTCCCAGGCATTATTCCTTTCCTTTTCATTTCCTAAACTGAAACAATCCATGCTTGCCACCTCATCTGAGATCAGACAGTTTTCCAAGCTGCAGCAGCTGTTCATATATTCCTCTTAAGTTATTTGAGCTGATGCGTAGAGGATTTTGGACCTCCCCTGCTGGGCTTACTTAAATTTCTGAGAGTTGTTTTTGCTGTATCTGTCCTCGAATTAGATCAGCTCAGGCAATGTTATTGTGCAATTTTTGCTCAGGACCAGTACAGAAGACAGGAAAGGTGTGTATGTGTGTGGGAGGTTGGTTTTGGTCCTGTAAATAATAATAATAACAATCTCCAACTCTTCACTGGTCACTTCTTTCCTCTCCCATTACTCCCAGAGTGTTCCTGCGGGTTTTACTGGTGATATAAGGTTTCCTTTGGAAGTTAGGTGCTAATTTGAGCTTCACTTAGAAGCTTTACAAACAGGTTGTTGAAGTGCTGAGAGAGAGGAGCACTCCCTTTGAGCATCTTGCCTGCCTTCAGGGTATCCCTACGAAGAGCTTCGGGTTCTTAAATGCATTGAGAAAGGGCAAGGGGATCAGTTCCTGTAAGAGTTTTCTTTCCCTGGGGTACCCTGGAGGAATTTTGCTTGTACTTGTATCCACTTAGCAGTGAGAACAAATGCACCTTGCTCTGCATTTCTTGAAATTGGGTCTTGCTCACCACTTACATCTCTAGTAGTGGTTCTGTGTGTTTTTGTGTTTTCCTGGCTCCTGTGGTCCTGCAGTGGTTGTGGATTTTTTTCCCTCCTGTGGTTTGAACCAGAGTTGCTGAGGACTGTGTGTGTAGGAATAGCAGATTAGAAAATGAGAGGTTGGTAGGCTCAAAGAGCTTCCTGAAAGTGTGGGAGTGCAGGCCAGAGAAAGGAAGAGAAGTCTTTTTGAAGCTGTATCAGTGCTTTACATGGACAAGAATAGCAGGCAGAGTATATTGACAGAGTGGTCTGAGGATAAGTGTTGCTGCATAGCAAAGTGTTGCTGCTGTAAAAATCACTGCTGTCCACTAGTGAAACAAATTCTTCCAGTGTGAGTGCAGTTTTAGTAGTGTGGTTGGGTCGCAGCACACATTCTGCTCACACAGCTGTGCTAGAGTTAGTCAGACCTGGTGAATGTTGATGTCTGCACATGTCTGTAGTGTACGTGCAAACCTTATAAAAATTATGGAGGATGTGTGAGGAACAGCTCAGATCATGTCTTGTGACATGCTCTGCCCCTGGGAGGAGATGGCTGAGGGTTCTGTTGCAGGTCTGGAACATGTGTAGTTCATTACTGGTGCAGTGGTGCTTGTCCTTCCTCCAGCTTGTAGAATGTCCTTTCTGAACACAATTCAACTCTTTACCTGAAAGATTGTAGTGAGTGGTAACCAGGCCTTGAGTCCTTGGTGGAGCTAGGGAACATTTTGTTTAATGTTTTAGCTGCTGTTTCCAAGGGCTTTACAAAGCAAGTCAGTGTAATTTCCTGTTTTTCTAATAGGGAAACTGAGGCAGAGAGGAGCAGGGGTGAGAAGGGAGCAGCTTATGTTGCACCTACAATCCTAAAATGGGAATAACAACCTGTTTTGCTTTAGCCTGGTGTTTTTGGCACCTGTTCAACAAGACATTTAAACATATGCTTAATGATATGCGTGGCAATAGCTCCCTTACCATTTCCTCTTTTCAGAGCATCATAAACAGTACTTCTCTCTGAACCCAGGCTGCAGGGCTGTGCCCACTCATGCCAACCCACTGGAATCACCCAAGCTGTCAGTCAGGACACAGCTGGTGTCAACATCTGGCCTGTAGAACCTGTCTTATCATTAGGGATGCCGAAGGTGGAACAAAGAGTCATCCAAACAGTGAGGAAGTGGTAGTAGTTGGGTTGCAGGAGATGGAAGCAAGCTTGTTTGACAGGTGGCTCTTGGATGCAGTTGACTTGAAAAGAAACTCCTGAACCTCCAGATGAGCTCAGAACAATCACACAGAGACAGCACAGGGTCACGAAGCAAACACTTTCATACAGCAGTGTAATGACCCCTGTTAGTCATGCATTGAGCTTCTAACCAGTGTAGTACCTCTGTTTAAAAACAAACAACAACCTAAACCAGCACCAAACCCCAAACCAGACCTGCAGTGACTGTTCCAATACACCTACTTGTCTGTCTTCAAGGAGGCTTTCAGTCTTTGCAATTATCCTGGTATAAAACTTTTCATGGTTGTGCTAACAGGCAGGCTTGTGTTGGCTCTGGAAGCTGCTTTAATGAACCCCAAGGTCTGACAGCAAACCTCGCTCTTTTAAGAGCAGCAATTTGTTGATCGCAAGAAAATTACCTTTTTCAGGATCTCAACTCAGGAGCTGTTCACAAGGTTGTGGGATTACAGTGCCTAGAAAGTATTACAACTCCATTTGCTGCTGTGTTTTCTTCATATATCACATGAGACACCATTAATTTTTCTCCTCCAAAGACCAACCTCAGTTCACTATATCCCTCTGGGCATGTTGATCATTCCGAGGCCTTTGCCATTGATTTTGGAAGGATATGATTCAGAACTTTCATCTGGGTTGGATTTTCTCAGTGAGATTGTTTATAAGAGAATAAATTTCAGGATCATATCTGAGGATTTTATATACTTTTGTTTCTTTCCATCTATAGATCCAGAATTTTTGTGAGTGTTGCAATCTTAGCATCAGGACTTAATCCATTCTGATTAGAACCAGTGGGAGTTTCCATTACTAATTGCCACTGACGTAAATTCCAGCTCATAAATTAGGGATCAAAATGTATTATGTTATTGTTAAATGCTACATTGAGTGCAATATAGACTTTATCTATATAAAATAATTTAATGTGCAATATATGTTGTCACTTGCTATATTACTTTTAAATAATGTTACTTTCTAAAATTAGAGACTACTATAGGCTGTCTGAAGTATGTATTTTTTTGTCCAATACTGGAGACAGCTGGATTCTTTTATGGGTGACTTCTTTAGCTCTCTGCATGCTCCTTGCCTGTGCTTCAGTAATCCCTGCATTTAAGAAAAAAAATCAAATTTAAAAAATACTCTTGTCTTGTACAGCATTCAGCAGTCCTCAGACTTCTTGTTTCACAGATCATAGGCACAAGCCAGTAGCAACAATAGACTGATATTGTCTTAGATGTTTGGAACATGCAGATAACTTTGTTTTCACAGAGAAGCTAATTCTGTAAAGGATTGAAGGGGGTGAATTGATGTCTAATGATGGTACAAGGGGCGACTGTATGGAATGGGAACAAAAATTGGTCACTGCCTTAAAGGTGCTACCAAATTAGTAGGCATTGGGTTAACATCTAATCCCTTTGCCAGAAGGGTTAAGATTTACTTAAATAACATCTGCATAATGTTTTTTAAATGGCTAAATGATTTAATAAAAGGTTCAATTAAATTTATTAAGTGGTTAGTAGAAAGCTAGAGCCGTGACACAAGGCATATTTTCTCATTTTTCTCTTTCGTTTTGGGAAATGCACAGGGCAGACAGAACTGGTGGTTCAGAAAGGGATTGCTCATCTCTGCAACATCTCAGGAGGTGGAGTAATAGAACCCAGCTAAAGGAAGAAAGGAAGATACCTCTCCCCCTTAGAAACCTGCAATTTGTGATGCAAATCAAAGGGAGGCACGTGTATCTGTTTTGAAACTTACTCTCAGCTCACCCAGGTGATTGCCATACATGATATTTGCATCAAAATTTTTGTTAAACTTTCATAACCAGATTGACAAAATTGTACAAAAAAAATTGTACAAAACTTCTGTGATCTAAAGTTCTGTGATTTAAGCTGGGGTCCTGTAAATGTCTACTAAGATTTTCTGGACCCACTTGTAATTTTGGCCAAATATAGGTTGAGCATCTTAATGGCTTGAGGGTGAAATAATTGAAAACTTCAGTATTTACAGTGATGATTATGGCTAAAAGACTAGAACTAGCTCTTCCTCTGAACATTCCCAAATTTGGAAGTCTGAAATTCACATCTGGTTAGAATTTTTAGATGGAAAGATTTTATCCTAAATAAAGAATAATAGATCACTGGTGCTGAAACTTAAACAATTACAAAATAAATCCCTCAGGAAATACAAAACATGGTACGGAGGGTTTTTTTTTTTTTTTTTTTTTTTAAGGAATTGATTGCAGTGCTTCTCACCTTGATGTTCTCAAGTCACACTGTTAATTCGTATTGCTCAAGTTAAAAAAGCAAGGTGCAGCTCATGGTTAAACAAGCTTTGGGACTTTTGGACTGCCTGTCAGTGGGAAAGCCAAGGATTAATGGTTTGTTCTGTCAGCTCTTGGTGCAGAGGTGTGGTGTTCACACACCAGGAGCAGTTGTACAAATGGCTCGGCCCCACTGGGTTTGGGGGATGACTCGTGTCTGAACGCCTGCTGGCTTGTGGCTCAGTTTTTTATGATTTGGGTTTTGTTTTTTTTTAGAATCCTTTTAAAAAATACACAGGAATTCAGCAATTTCCTTTACATGGTGCCTCAGCCAAAGCCCACTGAAGTCACTGGGAAGACTCCCACTGTTTTTAGCTGGCATTCAGATCTATCTCATGTTCCTTGCGGCCTAGGCAAGTGTCTGTGGGAGTGTGTAACTATCTCAGTTCTTCTAGAAGGGCTGTCCTGCTGTACTTCAGTTACCATGGAATAGATTGCCCACATTACTGGCAACATAATTATTCTGGATCAAAAATACTTCAATTCCAGAATTGTCTCCATGTGGGGAGCTACTCTGGAATAAAAATCAGGCAATGGCTTCATATGCAATAACTGTGCTCCTTGCTTGCTTTCTGTAGGCAAGGTGTTTCAAACAGAGGTGAAAGGCAGTAAAGTTTTTTTTACATCAGCATGGCCTGTCTTCTGTGAATCTTTCTTGTAATTGTAGTTATTCTGATTTATAAAATGGAACTAAAATTTCCATCCTCCCCAGACCGAGATGTGCAGAAGTCCGTACTGTGGGCTCTGGCCACACTCCTGACCCCACATTGAGGTCTGTGTAGGTGCAGTTCTGTGCCTGTGTCAGGGGGACATTCTGTGTGTGCAGATCTGATGACAGGATTGTGACCCCACAAGAGTAAGGGAGCACAAGTGCTGCTTTTTGTTGAGGGATCAAACCTATCCACTCTCACATTTTAATGGGAGCCCTACATATGGAGATGCTAGAGTAGTCTGGAGGAAAAGCCGTGTGTCATTGCCTTTTCCCTCTACTACAGATAAATCAAAACACTCAGTAAATTAACTCTTTCTATAATGTGTGTATAGATCCTGAGTGGACTTGGAGCAGACTTTAAAGCTGACATTTTACAGCTTCTATTTTTTTATGGATCTAACAAGACCTGCAGGTCTAGGCATTTTAAGCTCATTTTCCAAACTGCCATACTACTCTTGTCTTTTTATCTGTTCCTTCAACATCCTAACTTTTCTATTTATGTAAGTATTGGTGAATTCACTACAATATTAATTCCAGACGTTTCACAAGACTGTTTTTAGACATTCACCCACATGATGATGTGTTAACTTTAAAGCATGTACTTTAGAAATAAAGGAGTTAAGCAAAAAAAAAAAAAAGGTTAAAATAAGACTTTTTCAGTCTCTTTCTTTGCAATACATAAATTCATGTACAAATACGGAAATAGCAGGATGAGTTAGTGTGTTTCCGAACCATTTCTTTAATAACTACATGTGCTGTTACCTCTGTAGAATGTTTGTTACACAGAAATAGAACATGGCATTTCCTCTGAAAAGTGTAAAAAAAAAAAGAAGATTTTAAAAAAAAGATCTTTCCTTCATAATGGAAAAAAGTTGGTTTTAGATCTAATTTCAGGACAAACACTTTTTTTCCCCCCATAAATGTAAGGACATATTTTGTTACCCACAAACAGAAAATCCACTACTTCTCTGTTTTACTTCCTATCTTCAGATCTCTATTAGTCTGTCCTAAAAGCTAATATCAATTAAAGCAGATATAGAAGCTTATCATTATTTGACTTGGAGAAATCTGGTTGAAAACCTGGTCAGACACGATGTTCTGCCTGCAGTTAATCCAAACTGAAGTGGTACTGCCTCAAGTGTGTATCACTGTATTATTTGTCCCTTCCACCTCCACTCCACCTGCCTACAAAAGGCTTATTTGCTTTGCTTTGTTTCTCCTAGTTACTTCCTAATCCAGTTCGATGAAAATTATCAGTTTATCAGTTTGGTTTTTTTTTTCCCTTAATATATTCTGGATAGCAGGTTTATTTCAAGTTAGAACATTGTCATTTTCTTTAAATGATGTAGCTGGGAAGTTGAGATTCCCACCCTAGTGAGATTTAGGTTTCAGTGAACTTGGACTCTGTTGTGGCCTGAGCCAGATTTTCCCTGTATCTAAAGCCTACTTTCTTAGTGGCATCTGCATGTTGAGGTAAAAATATTTATTAGAAAGCAAAGAAGTTAGGACTGCAAGCAAATTCTGGTTAAAATAGCAAACAATGTAGTTTTCCATTACAGGGAAAAAATGAAAAGCAGATGGGTAGTAATTTTTGACAGTGGGACTTACTTTATTTGTTGGTAGAAAAGGGCTTTTTTTGGAGGGTCTCTTTGTTCTGTAGGTAGGTGGGGACAAAGAGACTCCTCCCCTTCATAGCCTAAATAGTGCTGTGAACTTACACACTCCTGGCATGTGGCTTGGGCTGGGTGCTGTAGGGCTGAGGGGCCATTCTCATCTGCCTGAGTTCCAGGTAATTACTAGGTTCAGGTAATTGAAATTAGCCCCCAGCAGCTTTAATCATCGGGAAGTTCATTGCCGTGGTGCGTTTTGTGATCGCAGCTCAGCTGGGCAGAGTCACCCTGCGGCTCCCTTCGTTCTCTCTGTGTTAGTGTTCATTACCCTCCATCAGGCACTTGCAACATCTGCTCAGCTCAGTGTCCAACCCCTCGCTGCCTGGCATGGAAGTGATTCTGCTTCCTGAAAGGCCAGGGGAAGGGAGGGAGGAAAAGAGCAAATGGGCTGGTGCAGAACATATCTTCTTCCAGGCCCTCTCTTTTGTACTAAATTTAGCTGTTGTGGCCATGAGCAGGCCTGTGCTCAGCAGCAGCACAGTGTAGTCCCTAAACCATCTCTGTTTCCTGCTGATTTCATATTTTGCTAGGAAGGATGTGGCGCATGACACGAGGCAGGATTAAGCAAGGAGCACAGGCATTAGTGCAATGACCCTAGGGAGAGACAGGCTGGTTCTCTCTCAGCTCTGTCCAAAGGGAGGTGACTGTGACCTGTCATGTAACAACAGGCTTTTCCTTCAGTGCTGGAATCATTCTCTTGTGCCATGGTTTCGTTGCCTCCCAAATTGCCTGATGCTGAACGTTTATTAAGGACTCCATGATCAAATGTTTGCGGTTTGACAGAAGCAGCTGACACTGGTTAAAAAGGAAATATGCTGTAATATTACCTCCAGAGAGCCATGGAGGAGAAACTTTGGACAGGATTTGTACTTGATAAAGTTCTGTTTTGACACAGTTGAGAGAGGCAGGAAATTTCTCCTGTGACGTTTCATCATAATGTCATCATGAGAGCAGCATTTTTTGCTTCTCGAGAATCTGTCTGTCCCTGCTGCTAATTCTCCACCTGAAATGTTAACAGCATGGGTGGCATGAGACACACTTCAGCAGCCTTGAAGAGACATGTGAACAGCCATTCCTGTGGTAAGGATATTAAGAGGAGTCCAAGTTTTCTGAAAGCCTGTTTTTTGCATGAAACTTAAAGAAAATGAGGTCAAGGTTCAGGTAGACTTCAGGGATTTACAGTGTTAAAGGAAATCTTGCCTTAATCCAATTAAAATTTAACTGAAGAAATGACTTCTGGTTTGTTTGGTTGGGTTTTTTTCCTGTAAGATTTCCCCTCTTGGCTTCAAAGGTCTTTGAATAAAGAATTATATTGCTGGAGTCTAGCTGAACAAAAGCAGTGAAGTAGCATGTGACATCTACAGTTTGTACAATCATCCTTAATGTGGTCATGTATCACACTAAATAATCAGGTGTGAATTTTTTTTTTTTTTTATATAGACCTGAAGTTTTCTGAAGACTGAGTTGGTATTTTGGCCAAAGATTGTATAGATGCATTAGAGAATCATGACCTCCAGTGCAGAGGAGATCCATGTGGCCTTTCCCAGTCTGCTCTCAAGGCTCAGTCAGGTCCTACTTCTCAGCCATCAAAGTTTATTTAGGCTTTTGCTATCTATACTGGGATGGCTCGGTGATAGTTAGGATGGGTAACTACTGCCTTATGTTTAGAAATTAATCCTGTATTTCTGGATGCTGAGGATTTAGTCTTGGCCTAGATTTAGTGTCTGTGTGTGCAAGTGAGCAAAGCTTTTTTTGTTTGTTCTCCCTTGTTCTCTGAAACAAATGTCCAAAATTTATAGGTATAAAAAAATACAAAGAAAAAGATAGTCGTGTGGATAATAATGTTCTTTAATGATACAATTTGCCCTGTAAATCTGTGTCGGGGAACAAAGCACTTGCACCTGGGATTACCCTCATTGCTGTACAATTGGCTGGCAGAAGTTGAATAATTTGTGGATATGGGAAACATAGATATGTCAAATGTGTACATAATGTATGAAAACATGGATTGTATCACTTGGGCTAGATTTTTTGGAGTAGGGAAGTTTGGTGTGGGATTTTTTTTGGTTGTTTTTGAGTAGTGGTCTAGATTGCATGCCTTAAATAGCATTATTTAGTAGGAAAAAGCCAAACACCTTGAGAGACCGAGCACTAAAGATTTGTCCTTGCTTCTCTGTCAGTATACCTGGTAACTCCAGTTTCCCCGCTACTCCCTTTCCTGTTTGCTTACCCATCCTTACCTCCACTAGAGCGCTGTTTTCTTCTTGAGCTGAAGTTTCCAAAGCTCTAGTTAGGAAAATAGTAGAGTGTAAGTCATCTCAGTTCCATTAATTCAACAGGTGTGTGCAGCTAATCAAATGCCTCTGCTTAACCTGAGGGTCACTTTTCATAGGTTTGACCCCACAGTGGCTTCAGGTGGCTCCTGGACTTTGCTCTGGGGCTGGTAAAGAGCACTCATGCCTTCCCTTTTGCCTAAAATGCTTCGGGATTGTAACTCCTGGTGACAGGGCAGTAAGGAACAGGATTTAAATCCCTGCAGTTGTTCATTAAACCCAGGGCTTTGGCTAGATGGGAATTTGTGGTCCAGTGTAAATTCAAAGGAAGTGATTACAGCTGGCTCCCATTTACTAACACAGGTGTAATACTTACCAGCCAACACTGACTTCAGGATGACCTTTTTGGATTGTTGTCCTGGGCTGATACACTACTTCTGAGATCAGTGCCATGGTGTACGTTTGGTGCAGTGTCTGTTCTTATGAGTATTGAGATGAATTAGTACAAATTAATACAGGACAAAGGAGCTTCTAGATGACACCTTGCATAGCAATGAGTTTTATAACAAGGTTAGTGTTGAGTTGTGTTTCTGTAAAGAATGGAGGTGGCTTTATCTAAGTAATATTTTAGATGCAGCTGGTGTTGGCTGACCAAATCTTCCAGTTCTGGCTTAATCAAAAGGAATAATGTTGCTGGAGTATGAGGGTGGAATAAAATGGTTTTCTTTTAGGAAAAAAACAATCCTGCCTTCACTGTATTAATAGGACCTGTATTCTGAATAGTGAAAACTCCATCTCTCATCTCTAGGACTGTTCTCTAGGGCTTGCAGAGGTATTTGAATTTGCAGGTTTTTCTGAAGTCTGCACAGTTAGTGCCCTTAGAATTTGTATTTCTATGGTGGGGGCAGAAGAAGCCCCTCCACCTTCAACAAAAACAAGATGTTTATGCTTCTTCTGACATTCACAGCTCTTGAAGGTAAGAGTCTGCTGCTTCTACAGACAAGGAGGCTTGTGGTGTTTCCTCTCATTTGCTATCATGGGTATTTTGTGTCTCCTTTCCATCCTCAACAGTGAGATCTGATTCTTTTTCATGTTCTCTGCTGTATCTCTGAGATAGCACTGTTTCCCATTATTCTTTTCTCCAATGCACTAGAGAATTTGTGCCCCTAAATTTCCACCTGTCTCTTAGTAACCGGATTCCTCATTCTGTCTCCAAACTAGGAGGTCTGTGTACATCTGATAATAATTTCTGATGTGCCAAGGGTGGTATATGCATCTCCCAACAGGATTGATGTTTTGGGGTTTTTTTGTTAGGTGGTTTTTTTTGTTTGTTTTTTTCTTTTATTTGTTCTATAATTACAAGCTTAGCCATGACAAGGGGTATTATCATGCTGCAAGGTATGACGAACTGTGTCACCAGCCAGGTATTACAAGTGATAGGAGCAGATAGTTCTGCTCTCTGGAGATACTAGTATCTCTGTTTTCCATGTTTGCAATTTCCAGTGTTCAGCAAAACCTCTAGTTCTTGTCAGTAGGAATGTACATGCTTGCTCACAGGGTTTTTTAAGCTTCATTCATGCTCAAACGTCAAATGTTAATATATTGCATTTATTTTTGCATACTTGAAGGTTGAGGTGAGTTTCAGCACAGGTTTCTGATTAATACTATAATTTTTGGCATTAGGATTAAAGTTGAAGTAGAGATATGTAGTAATATGCATCTATAGCATAAGTGCATGTACATGCATCCATTTGTTGAAAGATAGCAGAGCTTTGCTTGAGAGACTGTCCACTCTTTTACCTACATCAGTTAAGCCATTGAAAAGTTTTAGATTTCCATCCAAACCAGGCGTACTCTGCTTTTAAATGTATTAGTAGCTTTAATATTTCCACTCTGGGACCTTGGATCATTGTACTATGATTCCAGTTTGGATGGGAATAGGAAGAAGAAAAGCTAAATAAATTTAAAAGTACATTTTATTTTTTGTTGCAGATCACAAAGTTACGTAATTTTAGCACTGGATTGAAATCAGGAGGCAAATAGAGTGGTCTGTAGTTGACTGCATGAAAACTGCAGTTTATTGCATGGATATCATCCTGTCACACAGTCAGTGTCTAATTCTGATTGGATTCTCCTAGTGTGAAGAATCACACTTACCATCAGTGGGATGTCCATCTGTCTGAGCCTGAAAGCAGCTGAAGGATGCAGGCTGTAGAGGAGGAGTCTGTGGGATGGCTTCACTATGCCTACGAAGTCTGATGCACGAGTTATAAGCATCCAGTCAGTTTTGAGGGATCCTTTCATGCACTGCTAATGAGATTATGAATGCAAATATTACTATTTAATTCCTTCATGGTGGCCACTGAGGGGGCTGGACACTCACCTAGTTTACAGACATTGTGGGTGGTGTTTCTGTGGCGCTTGTCAGGGTTAGGAGATTATTGTACTTTAAGGTCATTTTAATGACTCTCAAGAGCTTTCTGGTGTAACTGGGGAATTCTTTTTTTTTTTTTTTTTTTGGTTGCAGGTGTGTAAGGAGTGATGCCCATTCACTTGCTGTGCAGTGAGATTGTAAATCCCTCATAAATTGTTTGTAAATCACTTTGGGATCTTTCTGGCTGACAGGCAGATCCTGTGTAAGCACATCACCCAGCCCTGCAAAGCCCAAGCCTTAGGGAGCTAAGCTGGCTGCCAAAGCAGCAGGTGTGTCAGCTCAAAGTTACCCGTGAGGAGCAGCTGTAGGCTCGAACTTTGCCCGTTTATTTGCTCAAGGTTTTATCTCATCCTTTATTATACAGCGCAGTGAAATTGAGTATTTGCCGTGTCAGTTAAAGCGGGGCCGTGGAGTGGCAGCTCCTTGTGCGCTCACGGCTGAGACAGTGGAGCCATCGCCAGTGTCGGGGAAAGGCCGTGCTTCCTGTGCCATCGGAGGAGATAGGGACACCTGAGCAAACAGTGGGACACCCCGGGCTAGGGGGAAGGGTGGCTGCTTTGGTACATGCCACTGATTTGACTTTTTTTTTTTTTTTTTTTTTTTTTTTTAAATAATGTCTATAGCTTTTTTTTGTTGCTGTTCTGGGAGTAGGTTTTGACATTAGGGCAAGGCGGATCACTCCAAACAGAAAGCTAAACTTGCATTTTACTTTTAATTTTGCTTCAGGCTTGTGCAAGTGGACAGCAAAATTAATATCAGAACAGGAATTTCTTCTGAATCAAAGGCCAAGTGGAAAGTGTAGCAGCAAAGCGTGCTGCTGTGCTCAAGATTGTTATTCTGAAAAAAAAACCAGAGCAAACCAACAATCCTTAATATTGAAAAAAAACAACCCTGTGTAGCAATTGAAAAGGCTGTTTTGGTGTAACATTTTGATTTTAGCCAGATTGCATGTATTATGGGAAATGTTTACTAACATTTGTTACCACTTCTGGTCTTCAGACCCCTGGCAGCAGACTTAGACCCAGGCAATGATGAATAATTATCTGCCTAGTGCCTTATAGGAGGGTAAAGTGGCATCAGTTTCTGGGATTCGGAACTGTTTGCTGTTGGAGTTTAGGCATCCATATCCCAGCAGTGGCTGGGAATTAGACATGTGTAATATAGAAGTGACAGGATCAAATATGCAGGAAACCAGCTGGTTGCTCAGAAGCCTTGATCTCTGCCTCAGCCTACCTTGAGCAGTTAATTTGACTACTTTGTGCCTCAGTTTCCCATCTTATCTGCCATGTAACTTACCTCTTTAGCTGTTAAACAATTTTAAATGGGACTGTCTTCCAGTATCCAAAACAGCTATTCTGCTTCAACACAGTCTTTAATAATAAATATAAACAATTATGGTCTTTGGATAGTCAAAATAAATTTAGGAAGATTCTGGTTAATTTTTGATTTTTCAACTGTTACCAGAGGTTGATCTTTGGACCTATATAACCAAACTTTTTCCTTGGTTGCTTTCTGTTATTCTGCCTTTCGAAGGACTTTGTGGAAAAGAAAGCACTATAAAAAAATCACACAACCGGTTTGTCAGGTCCTGTATAAACAGGAAAAATGCCAGGAAAAGTCTTATGTCTTTGTTGCCAGCTTAAAAAAAAACAGGTTAATTTTCTCCTAATGAAAACTTCAGCTGTTGCTGTGTGTGAGGTGAACTGTGAGATGGACATGTCGTAGAAGGGGCTTGGGGTACTTGCTGGGAGGAGCATTGCCTTAGATGATAGGAATATTGTCTCAGTCACCTTCTTGGCTGTAGGAACATGGTTCTTGTAAGCAGATTTTTTTTCCTTCCCCCATCTCCTCTGGCAGTCTCACAACTCAGCTCTGGTGTTAAACACACCCTGCTTGATTAACTGGGGGTGATTGATGTCCCCCTGTTTTGCTTTGCTTGTACCAGGAGAGAGCTGTGCTGGTATTTAAGATTGTGTAGCTGTGAGTTGGGATGGGTGAGGAAACCTGCCTTCCCAAGTGGATCTGTGCCGTTGCATAACCGTGGGAAGGGTTGGAGTGCCTTTGTCCTGATTCTTGTGGCAAAGGAGGGATGTGTTTCTGGAACGGGTTTGAAGCTCTCTTCTGATTTAGGCCATCTCTGCTGCCACTTGTGAGCTGAGTTCAGTTAATGCATTGACAAGGAGGAGTGTTAGAAATCAGAGGTTCCCATGAGGAGGACGTTTAAAATCAATGCTAAAGTGCAAAATGAAATTATGCATTCTGAGAGTTTTTGCAAGCTGTCCATGTCATTTTACTTCTCTTGTAGTTCATCCTGTTTCTAGAGCAGCAGCATAACCCCAGAAACATGACCGTGTGGGTTGAGGGTTGAAATGGGATTTAGGCAACTTGCTGCTTCTTCCTGCGCCTCTGTTCCTAACTGTAAACTAGGATTCAAATAGGCCCTTCCTCTGGTGCTTCACTATTTTGACTATTTTGGCTTTGAGCTCATCAGGGCTGTCCTCTGCTCACTAATTCTGGAACACTTTGGGCAATGGTGCGGTGTTTATTTGCTTCTGAGTATAAATGTCAAGTTCTAACAGTGGGGTTCATAGCCAGATAGAGTTCTTGGAAGAACATATTGTTTTCTAAGGTGTCAAACTAGGTTTTTCATCAGCCTCCATACCCTGAATGGATACTTAATTTGCTTATTTTTGGTCCCTCCACTTGTAAAAGTGAGTGTAATAGCACTTCCCTTCATTGCAAGAAAGTGCTAAAGGTATTATAGGACATATTTAAATAGTGTAGTAATAAGGACCATGAAGAAGCCTTCAGATTCAGTTAAAATGGGCTTAAGACCAACACTTTACTCTCTTTTTTAAATATATCTGAAGTTTACTCTATTTCAGCTGGCTCAGTTCCCAAGCTTCTCACTTCTGTAGTGAGGCAATATTTGCAGGTCAGAGGCAGTACTGTGGTAAGGGTGGAGTGGCTCTCACTGCAGTGTCCATTCAGACATGAACCAGCAATGCTTAGTTGTGAAAACAAGCCAAAGATAACCAGAGCGAAGCTTCAGCACTTCTCTTCTGCCAGGAACAACATCATAACCAAGGCTTCAGGATCATGAGCTAAAACAAAATAATAATTTGAGGAAGAATGAGAAGTGATGCAGAGGTTGAAAGGAACAATTAAAACAATTGGGGAACTTAACCAACAGGAAAAGCTATGGCAGAAGGAAAGCAGCTAAAGTGAGATTTGTCACTCGGCTTGACACACCTGTGGCCTTCAGCATTTATCCCATTGTCCTGTAGGTACAACCATGGCAGTGAGGGCTGTGGTAGTGCTACAAGTTGTTTTGGAGATCATAGCAGGTCTGGGAACAAGCAGATGTGTGTCCTCACCATTTCTCTTCAAACCTCTTCTGTGGAGCTTGTTCTTTCCTGTGCTTTGCTGTCTGGCATCTGCTGCCCAGCCCTGTCCGGCACCTCTGTACTCAGGTGATCCACTTCTTATTCCTCTTCTGAGTGCTGGGAGTGCCCCTGGAATTTCCAGAGTGAAGGAATAAGGTCTGTGTGGGGTGTACCCTGTCACATGGACAGGTCATACCTGGAAGGCATCTCTTGTTTTCAGAGCAGTTGGGAAAGAATTGCTAATAGCTCTTCTTACGCAACAGAATATTCACCCGCTTAGTTCATTACTTATTAGCTTCAGGCAGGGACATGGCAGATTTGTTAATAGCAGTGGTCAAATCATTAGAGTGTGCAGCATTAATGGAGGAGAAAGCATTTAATAAAGAGCCATCACTTGACCCTGTCATTGTGCATGGAATATAGACCATATTGTTGAATTCAGGCTCTGCTCTTTTCCTGTCATCTACCACTTTTTAAAAGTATGTCTTGCTCAGGAGCTTCAGCTTCTCTTTGAATACATATGAAAGCACATCTATTCTTCTTTTGGATCAGCAGTACCATGACCAGCTATTTCTGTACAAATATATTTATAAACTCCCCTAAGTTCTGCCAATCCTGATGGTCCTGTGCTGGAAGGACCATGTTTTATAGGAAATAAAAGATTTTACTGTGCCTCAGGTTATCCTCCAGGTGGTTTGTTTTCTTTTTCTAAGTAGTATTTTGGTGTCTGATGATCAGTAAAAAGTTTGATTTCTTCTACTTTATATTCTTATACCATTAGACTGCTAACTGGAGAGACTTTACAAAAGCTGCTAAATAGCTTATTAAAAATATATATTAAAAATCCAATTTTTGTACAGGCTGACCTGCTGCAGATTTTTTTTTCTTTTTATGGAACTCTGCTTTTTTCGGTGGTCTCCCAATGAATCTTTGTTTTAATCACAGCTTCTTACTGTCTTAGCCTTCTGCAAAATGTCTTCCAGATTACCTTCTCTTCCCTCTGTTTTTATTTCCTTTCGGATGTTGGGCTGTATCTGTCCTTTTTTTTCTGTCCATCTCAGTAGTTCCTTTATTCCTTTCTTACAAGCTAGATAATTTGACTCTTGTAAAGCTTGCTTGTCTTGAATACGTAGAGGTGGGTGTGTCTGTGTATGATGCAGAATGAAGAGCCTGCAAATGTGCAGGATGCAATATTCTAAGTGAAATCCTACCAGCTGTTTTTAATATACTCTCCTTTGTCAGCTAGAGTTTCCTTTTCTAGTCGCACTGATCTTAATGTTGTTCACATTGAAGTAAGTAGCTGGAGTAGGTGAAAGAATAGGGGGAGAGGAAGATTGTAATTTGATGTTTCTTCCATATCCAGTATCTGTACAGTAGTCAAGGTCAGTGCAAGTATGGCCCTTTCTAGGAACTCCCTCTGCATTTAATGAGTTGGGAGTTGAATAAACTGAACCTTTGTGATAATTTATAGGGCAAATACCCATAATCTCTTGTTTCTGGACTAGCTTATTAAGACAGTCTTTGAGAATGGGTATTTTATTTGGCTATTTTCTCTCACTGAAGATTCTGTTTAGTTTACTCAAGTCTATCTGCCCATTTTTTAACCAGTAGCCCTTATTATAGCTGTCCTATCCTCAGACTGGCCTAGATTCTCTCTGGAAAATTGTTTTCACCTACTTAGAGGTGTTTTGGAACAAGGGGATGTGGCACACTTCCCTGCCATGCTGTGTGTGCTGGGTTACTGTGGCACTACTTGAATCTTCAGGAGCAAGAAACCGTAAGGTGTAGCATTAGACCCTCTGCATGGCACTCCCAGGTTTCTCTGGGCATTTGGCATGCCCTTTTTCATGGAAAGTTTGCCAGAAGTCTGAAGTGTGGAGAAAGGCTGTGGTGTAAATGCAGGGGTGCTGTGTATGCCAGTAGTAAGGTGATAATAGATAAGGAGAGACAGCAAGTTAAAGTTACTGGAGACGAGGAGGACTGAGGCCCATATGTGGATTTTACTTCCACTAGTGTAAATCTGGACCAGGAGCACTGTTTAAAAATAATTAAATAAAATTCACTGGAGAATTGTGCAGGTAAAGACGGGAGCAGGATCCAGCTGTGCAATGGGACCGAGAAGGGCAATTTCTTATATTTTTAGTGGTATTTTTAAAATGCATATTTCAGGATGTTGCAGCTCCACAGAAATTCTGTTTCCATCAGTGACTGAGGGTTAAAAGAAGATAAGACTTTCATGTGAATTACTCTCAGATGATTTTTCCACTACTTAATTAGTGAGCAATTAGATATCCCAGGACAGTGAATGAATTGACCTCGTCTGTGTGGCAGTTCTGACCTGTGATTTGTGCTGTGTAAATATTTGATACCCTCTTTTGTGAAGGACCCTGTTCACAGTAACTGTAGCTTCAGTAGAAATGTTCAGAAAGCAATGCACATCCATGGTAGGAAGATCAGAAATTATGGTTATCCTTGGATATGTGTTTGAATGCATAGTAACATTATGACTTTGACAGCTCAGTATGCAACCAGGTAAAAACACTTGTGCCATGCCAGCCCTGAGATGCAGAAGAGGAGCTTTCCCATAACACATGAGAGGGCAGCTCCCTGTATACCATGTTTCCCCTTAGGCTTCCCATCTCAGTTTCATGGCCTCCAGGAATCTTGCCCTGAAATGAGCACATGACTGCAGTAAGAGTGTTCAGGGTGTTAATTCCCACGTGCACAGGCAGGGTTGTACAACCACCATATGTTACAGAGATGAGGCTCCCCAGCCCTGTCTGTTTTAGAAAAGAGAACACAAAAAGTGCAGTGAAGTATCTCTTGATGTGCAGCTAAGCCTGGAAAGTTCTTTGCTATTGCCTTCCTTGCTTCTGTGCTGCTTACTCACTGGCCACAGTACTTCAAAGCCTCATGTGGGAATTTTTCCCTAGCTGTACAATTAACTGTCTCCCTTGAGCCTTCTGTGGTGCTTTGTGTGGAGTGAGTGTACCAACAAATCATGGTATAGATGCCAAAGTGACCCTGTGGGTTACAGGAGTGGCCCAGCTTTTTCCATGCCCTGCTTAAACAAAGGTCAGTAGCAAGTTCTTCAGAGAAGCATTGCAGTGACAACCCCAGGATGCAAATTTTGGAGATGCATGTTGCAAAGGATTTGGGGCAGATAGTTTCTTAATGTCAGACAGTGGAATCTGTATTGACTTCGGCCTTGAAGTGGTAGGTCAAAGGGGCCAAGTCCCAGCTTTATTGCCTCTTCTTGGAGCCTTGCTGCAGAAAGGTGGGTGGATAGATAAGGCTCTTCCCCCATTTGGAGTATATGATGATTCCACTTCCAAATTCTGAACCAGAATCTGCCTCTTCTGTATTTTCTGCTGCCTAGCAGGGATATCTACAAATAAAATTTTTTATTAAAAGTATAAATGACTGATCCTTTGATGAACTGTACTGATCTTTTTGCCTTAGTTTTATCTTCTAGTTTTACCTGATACTGTCTTCACACAGCCTGTTCTATTCTCTATTCCTACATATTAGCAGCAAAGAAATACTTTTTGAGTGTGTGGTTAACCTAGTTTTTGGCTTCTTTGATACTGGCTGATTTGAAATATTTTGAGGTGCTTATACAATAATGTAACTGTATCATGGCATTTCCAATGACAGCATTGACCTCCTCAAGCTGCCTTTTCATAGCACTCTAGTGCATTGGTATTGCTGTCTGTACAATTTTAATTTAATTAGGACAGTGGCTGTAATCACTATGGGAGAAGCATGAACTTCCCCACTGTCTCCTTTCCCCTTCCCTTAGTGATGAACCATTGCACCACTGTGTTTGTTTATTTTCTTGAGTAAGGATGGAGGCATGAGAGGAGAGCCATCACCTGCCCCTGTTCAGGGAGGACAGGCTGGAGGGAGGAGTCAGGGAGGAACTGAACTTCACAAAATTGCTAAGGTTACTGACACAATCTTTGCTTTCTGCCCAGGAAACGAGATGTTAATCTTTTCCCAGTGCTGCTTTGCATAAGGTCCATTCCAGAGAGCTGTGTTTGTTTTAATTTCTCTAATTACTGATAGTGTGCTGATTATGCTGCTATAGATTTGACGTGAATTGCTATATTAATGGGATCAAAAATTAGGAGATGTCTGCCATGGAAATTAAGAAGATGACAGCAGCTGGGGGAAGGGAGGGAAGTAAAGAGTTGAATTCATACCCTGTTACTGCAGTGCTCTAGTTGGTTTTTTTCGGAGCCTGAGCCTTTGTTCCTGGCAGAAGTTGGAGTATGCAAACTAGAATGAACCAAAGTCCCCAAATGTGCTGTACAGCCCATTAGAGGCTCCGATTTCCTTCCTGCTCCCTATGTTAGACCATGTAATTCATCTTATAGTGGTCTTCTGGACTTTCATATCCTGCTATGGTATTGCATACAAACCACTGGTGAACAGTGCATCTGTCTTCTTTCCCTTTCCTCTTCTCACTTTCTTCCCTAAGGATTAATTTACTTGAGTCTCCTGCTGTTTTCCCTGTGCTGTTCTGTGGCTGGTTTGCTGTCATTGCCCTGCTGAGTGCCCAGAGGTTCAGAGCCTTCTAAATTTTTCCTGAAAACACGTAATTTCCCCCCAACCACCCTTGTCTCTAAGGCTCTTTTCCTCCCTCTGCTATACTTGAGCCACCTACTCCTAGGAGGATCCACAGTAGGAAAAACAGACCCTCACAGGCTCCCCCTGGCTCCTGGTCTCTTGGCCTGTCTTTTCATTTCGTGGCACAGGTACACCAGAATCCTGAGATGCAAATGTGTGTCAGCTTTCAGTTCCTTTCTCCCTATGTGGTATCATTATGTACAGTATAGGAGAAAGTTTTTTGCAGTGATTAGGGTCAGCTGCCTTTTCTGTCCAGATATTTGCAGACTACATTGGCTGTTTTGGTTTCCTGAAAACTGCTGCATAGTATTGCATTTCTTTGCTTTGTCAGTTAAAAAAGGTAGTTTTACTATACTACTTATCCAGCTACTGAAATAATCATTGGGACAATATAAGAGCTTGCTTAGCAGACTTTCTTGCATATTTTATTTTCATTTCTACAAAACAAGTATATTCTTTGTGCTTGCCATCTGAGTGAACTTAGTAAGGGGACAAAAAGACTATCAGATTGCAAAGCTGTTGCTTTGGAGTTTAGAAGGGTACAATTATATCAAAAGCCTGAAGCTATTTTTATTTGCAGCCTCCCTCATCCTCAACTGTTAGACTTTTAAATTTAATTTTGATGCTTTTTTTTTTTTTTTGCTTTTTTTTTTTTTTTTTTTTTTTTTGTGGTTAATATTTTTATTTTAGTAATATGAATTATTAGTGTTCCTGACAGAGAAAATTCTGTTCAGGTAGATTTTGTCAGTAAAGGATGTACCCCAATTCTTCAAACTGTGTGCTTTGATGGCTTTGGGAGTCTAGTCAGCTGTTAGATACATGCCTACTACATAGTCACAGTCAGTATAGCTTTTGATTTAGACAGGATGGTTTGATCTATGGCATTCTCAGCAGCTGAATGTTTAGTAAAGAGAAAGAACCCATAGATTCTCTTGATTTTTACCTGTCTCTGCTCATTTGGGCAGGTATGTCCACCTCTCAGCAGTCCTGGCTGGTTGTCCAGGTGGCACTCTTGGAGCACCAGCCACAGAGTAAACCCCAGGGAGGGCCTTCCATAAAAATTGACTTCATGTAGCTCTTCAATTACTGTAAGCAACATGAAATTTCATGGTGAAACTTCCTTGACTCCCTGTGAGCTGAAGAAATCCATCAAAAATGATGACAGCAAGCAATATGCCATCTGTTTTAGTCACCTCTTTGTGGCTACTAGCAAAATGCTCAGGAGTTGCTATTTTGAAATTTCTTAAGTGGTAATTGCTTGGGGCTGAGCGTTTGGTCGCTTACAGGTTTAGATGTTTATAGAGTCCCTTGGCAGGTGGTGAATATGGAATGTGGTAGTACCAAGCTCTTTCTTAGCACTCATCACCAAAAATCTCACAGGACCACATCAAATGTGTATTGATTTAGTTTCTTTTACCAGTAGATTAAGCTGCAACAAGGTTGTTTGCTCAAGAACACGCAAGGTTCGTGCAGGTTCTACCAGCACTACCGATCCTTCCTCCCAAGCTGTGGCTTGAACAAGCCTACCCTTCTTGGCCTTAATACAAAGGAAAATATTAAACTTAACTAGTTAGGAAACGCTTTCAGAAAAATTCCTAGTAGCAGAGTATCTGGTTGCATAACCTTAGAAGCATGAGACACCAGCCATGTTTTTGTTTGGTGGATTCCACAGAGTGAAGCACTGGGCAGTTCTGGAGTTGTGAAGATTAATGCAATCTGTTCTCAGTGGTGTGAGCACAATAGGTACCTCCTGGAAACGTGACTCTAAAAAGCCTCAGAAAGCCTGGAGGAGCACATGTGACCTTGTGCAGGCTGGGCACTGCGTGTGGCTGAGCACAGAGCAGGGGCAGGTTGCTGAACTAGGCTGGTGTTTGCAGTTCTGCTGCCAGACATGTTACTGCCCCATGCTGCAAACAGGGATTAAACTAATTTTTTCCACAAGCCCAGTGTCTTGACCTCCCTGTGCCATTACCATTTCACACCTTTTGGAAATGCATTCAGGACAGTTAAAGGGCAGTTCTTTCAGCATGCAATTGTTAAATGTATTGCCCTTGAGAGGCACATGCTGTCCTTTTTCAAGAAAGCTTAACTCTAAAATTACTTAGCTCATTTGAGCTGTGCTCTTGCTGTAACTCAGCTTGTCTGTGTGTCTAATAAAGAGAAAAAGACTTACCTAATGTCTGTAAATTGCTTTGATATTTAGGCTAAAGGTGCTGACAGAAAAATGCAGGATTACCAAGAGAGGGCATTTCAAAGGCTTTTAGGAATTGGATAGCTAACTCCCCTTAGTGTCTTGTAAAATGCCTTCTGCAAATAGCAATTCACACAGTATTGTGGACATCCAAGATGTGTGGGAAAAGTAACTGCAGTTCCATATCTTGTTTGGTTTTGGCTGTCCTGTCCTTGTGAATACTAGGAAACAATTAATCAAATGCATTTGTTTACAACAGTAAACCTCAGTGAAACTGCCATGGTATAAATCAAGTTATGGTATGCCTTTAGGAGATTGATCAGTAAAAGCAGCACATACTGGAAGCATAATACCTTGGTTTGATACAGCACATCTTGGGTCTTGAGGGAAGTGGACAGGTTCTGGATTACATTTTACTTTCCACCTACTCTTGGGCAGTGAGGAGACCCTTTGAAACCACTTTGTCTTTGCAGTGGTGATCAGTGACCATGAAATGTGACCTGAGTTTGGACTGTATCCTGCATTCTTCAGGAGGGAGGAAAAGGACTGTGGATATTCCACCTATCTTCTAGTGCCCATTACCAGAGGCAGGCATCTGTGTTTCAGAAGTGTTCCTCTTTTTATAAATATCTCCATGAACAAGGCGAGCAGCTGCACTGTGGTTCAGTTATCTGCACTGTGGATCGCAGCAGGAAATGCTGGGAAGTGCCTGGTCTCCCTCCCCTCCAGGGGTGTTGTGCACCAGGGTGAGAGGTGCAGATGGGCACAGAGAGCCACACATCTGGAATGAGAAGCACAGAGTCAGCCGGTTTGAGTTGGGGTAGTTGAAAACCAAATAATGCCTTGTAGCTCCACAGGTGCATCTTCCATTGTGTCACAATGAACATCCCTGTTTGGTAACTGCAAAAAACTGAATTCATCCAAGCTAATGGGTTACTGTTGCCTGGACAGTGATGAGAAGAAAGAAACCGAGTCTGTGGGAGACAGGAACATAAAACTGAACAATTTCTCTTTAAAAGACAGCCACAGACAGGGGCCATGATTGTAGAAATAACAAAGTGATGGTGGAGTGAAACAGGTCTGTCTTCTCACTGTCTAAACCTATAATAGTTTGTTTTCTCATGCTGTCAGTCTTCTCTGCCATGTGGTTATAAGGTGTTGTGGTGGGACTCCTAATGTTGAGGCTAAACTTCTGGTTCTGCCTGAGCTCCTGAACAGCAAACAGTACCTTGCAAAAGAATGAACTGGGCTTGCTTTGAAGCAGTGGCTTCAAGACTTTGTAGGTGTTCCCTTTATTTTTGGATGTCACCTAATCTGCCTACGGAGTTTTTTGCAAACCTCCGCTTCCCTTTGGTGGCAAGTGTGCTTATATTACATTCTGCAGGTGCCTCTATCAGCCTCAGTCTATTTTCCTGTCTTATGGCTGTGATAATGCTGTGGTTTGTCATGGAAGCAATTACCTTCTTTTGGTCCAGCTTCAAATTTGTTTTTTCTGTTTGCTAAAGATCAAGATCAGGGTGAGAGGCTGCACTCGTACTGTCCTGCAAATGTTCAGAAATTACAGTAGCTCCTTCTGCTTCTGTGTGTGCAGGGATGTAAATCCATGCTGTTTGCACTGGCATCATTATGTGTCAGTAGCATGGTTCTGGAGAATAACATGCATTACCTTCCAGGAAGCATATGATAATGGATTTTTTTATGTTCCTGTAAAATTGTGGCTATGTTTATTTACAAAAGGGTATTTTTTGTACCATGATTGGAGCACAATGTTGGAGGCTTAGAATATGGAAGAATTTTCCCATCAGATAACATGAAGTTTCAGTCTTCAATTTCTTGTCAGGCATTTTCATAAGTAAAAACCTAACAGTGACAATTATGAAACTAATACAATATTCACAAGTTGGCCTTTATTTGACTGTATTTGGTTACAAGTTGAACTGCTTCAAAGAAGGTAACAGTAACTTGCTTAGCCAAAACAAGAGTACTGTGTTACTTGATGGTAAATAAAGTAGTCTTTAGTGATGTGTTTTTCTGCAGCAATGGCAAAAGTTACTGATTAATGTCTTTAAAATGGTAGGAAGGAGTATAGTGCTAAACACTTAGCTTGTTCAGATCATGACTGACTTGTTAGTGTAAGATTAAGTGGTTTTGGCACTTCAGTGTATCATGGTGTTGATGTCAGATTTTTTTGATATAAAACCCTTGGAGTCTCCCTATTTGCATGCCACTTCCCCTATCCTCCCTTGGCAAATTTCTGAGAAGACCCTTGGAAACTTCATGACTCTTTTGAAAATTAATCCTGCCACTCTAAAAGGTGCTTGCTCCCCCTGCAGCATGAGGCAGCTCTGGCCACCAGTGTTCTCTGGGGGCTCTGGAGCTCCCTGGGCAGCTGGTGCATCACCAGTGCTGCTCTCATCACTAGGCACACACTTCCTTCCTTCCACCCACATCCACCTCCTCTGCCGTGGTTTCATACCTCTGTTCCAAAGTTCACGTTGTCCTCTCTCTTTCTCTCCCTCCCCCCCACTTTCTTTTAACAGCAGGAAAGAATTTCGTACACACCTCCAGTGAGCCCGGTACCAAATTACCCTTCGTCACCACTACATGTCCCAGTGCCTCAAGCGATCAGGATGGAGGAAGACACCATCAGACTGCCAGCACACCTGCGTGAGTGTCAGCACGAGGCTGCTTAAGTTCTTGGACTGAGGACGGGGTGGGGCAGGGCGAGAAGTTATTTCTGGTTTATGGAAGAGAGCAGGGAAGTCCCTGGCTTAATACTTTTTTTTTTTTTTTTTTTTTTTAATAAGCTCTAGCTGGTTTGCTTTTCCTAGCTGTTGTTTTTAACTGAAGAAAATTACTCTTAAATACAATATGCTGAATCTCCCTTCCCATCTACTGAACCCCTTGTCAAGCATTTGGCCTGTTTCTTATGACAGGCACAAATATGGAGGGTTTCTTTTGACGGGAAAGTGCTGTGTTTCCTTCCACTTTATTGGAATTGTAATCCCTCAGTAATGTTCTGCAGCACAAGATCAGAGTTTCACCATCTGTGGCAAGTGGAATCTGTTCGTGCTGTGGCTGTTTTCAGGTTCTGAGGGATCTCAAATACTTATGATGCCTAGGCTCTCTAGTATAGAGCATGAGTACTGCCAGAGGCAGTGGGAAAGGAGGAGGAATGAGCTTAGCTGAGCACAAGTGGATGCTGCAAAGGAGGAAGGACATATCACTGACATTGGAACAAAAACAAGCTGAGGACGAGGTGAGAGCCAGGTACTTCCTTGCTGAGATGAGTTTGACAAATAGGAAAGGCCAAGGATTGTTGGCCAGTGAGAGGTGAATTAGGATGAGGACAAGAAGAGTGGAATTTTCCTTTTTGGAGGGGAAGCAGTTCTGATGGAAATAAAGATGTTTTAAGTAAACTTTTGTCAGGTGTTACATTCCTGGACTACTAAAGCAACAATGAACAAGAGGGCCAGAAGCAAACAAAACTTTGTGCTTTGCCCTCTGTAAAACGGGTTTGGGATTTGGCAGGGGGAAGAGGGGGAGGTCCATGTTTATCACAAGACGCTCTGATTCCTATCCTCAGCTGTTTTCCACACACACTCCTTTTCTGGATGCAAACTGTTTTTAAAACATTTCTGCTTTATTTCTGTGCTTACTCACTTGCTGGCCACTGAGTTAGTCTGCCATGCCTCACATGTCCTGCGTGGCCCAGTTTTCTTTGCTTCCTGGTGGGAATGGGAGCTGCTGCTGCCGTTTCTGACCATGTCTGGTGCCTGTCTGTGAGCTCCCAGGCCTGGCTTGCACGTGTGCATGTGGCTGCTCAGCTGTTCCCCTGGCCTGGGGAGGACTTGGTCGCCACACTTAAAGGGCATTTCTATGCTTTGCCTAAAGTAGGCACAAAATAACCCAGCACAGAAGCAGTTTTTCTCCAGCAGTTCTCCTCCCTACTGGTGCTGTTTATCCCCAGATCTTTTGGGTTTCTTCCTCATTGCAGAAGTTGGTACTGTTTATTTCTGCTGTGGGAGCTGCTGTCTGTCCACTCCACAGCCAGGATCACAGCTGGGTTTGCAGTTACTTACTGCTGTGTCTGGCAGATACATAAAGCAAGGAGGCACAGACTCTTGATACCGAAAGTGGTGGTACATACTGTACCTGCTTTCTCCCCATCAGCTAGCCAGCATGCTGGATAGTGTTGAATCTATAAAGCTTCTTCTCAGTGAAGACTTCTTTCACAGTGTTTTTAGAATGTGATCCAGCCTTTCACCTTGACTCTTGTTTTGGTTTTTCTGTTCTTTTGGTTGGCCCATTTTTAAACTTGTGAGGCTTCTTTCCCTTTAGTATTTCCACACCAGTCTGACTTGTTGCAGTGTAAAAGCACAGATGATTAATCCTGAAATATCTGTGAAGTAGCCTTCCATAAAGTTAGTGTCTGAGGTAATAAACAACATGAAACACATTTACATAGCCTTACTAATTGTAGTCAATGGCAGTGTAGTATTTTGTAGCTCAGTATGCGGTCAGTATTGACACAAAACACTGCTGTCAACCAACAGACCACCCAAACACTGATAAAACCACCCTTTAAGTACATAGCTTCATAGCTATGCCAGAAGCAGCCATTCTGAATTTCTGAAACAATCTCTGGTATTACTTTTGTTACAAAACTTCAGCAGTAACTGCTGTGTTTAGGTCCAGTAACTGAGCTACAATATGTGCAGAAAGATTTCTGCTCTTCATGTAAAAAAAACTTAAGTGATGAGGAGGATATAAGGTCTCTAGATGTTCTTTTAATGCTTAATTATCTCCTTATTTGCCTTTTTTTTTAAGTGCCCTATTTATAGTTTGAATTAGTCAAGCTTCAGTTTCAAACTATTAGATCTCATTATCGCCTTTCCTGCTAAATATTGTCGAAAGACTCCTCCTGATATAGGTGCTTTTAGATAGTCACTTCTTAACCTTTTCTTGGCTAAACTGGATAGGAAGAGAGGTTCTTAAGGCTGTCAGTCTTCCTGTTAAGCTTTCAGATTTCAAATTCTGTTTATATCACCTCTGTGAACTGTCTGCACTTCAGACATCTTTTTTAAAGTGAAGACAACAGAAATAAGATGATATTCCAGTTGTTTTGCTAATACGATGTATAGATATCTCACTTCCTTTTGGATTTCATATCATGAGATTTTAAGAGGTATTAATACCTATTTTTTCCAGTTTTCAGGGTTTTTCAGTTCCTGCAGGGACTCCTCTCATTTGTTTTTTGTTTATTTGTTTATTTTTAGAGATGTGTCTGAGATACAGCTTTGATCTTAAATCCAAACTGCCTCAGAAGTCAGGCAAAGTAACGAGTTCAGGCTGTGTGTGAAGGTTGGGATTAGATCTGCAAAGTCCGAGGATTTTCTAGGTCTGAGATTTTGTTTATTTCCATCCCTATGGTTGTTTTTGTTGTGTTTGTGGAGCATAATAACTTCTTTCAGCCCTCACTCATTCCAGTACATCAGGGAGATGTGGTAAATTCCTCCATTCACACAGAGTCAGTAGGTTGTCAGGCCTCCACTCCTTCTGCTTCCATGACATTCTGATGGTGTTCAACAAAATCAAGGGTTTAGTCCCAACTCACACATCTTCATGTATCTGTGCAGTAGGTACAGCTGAAAGGAGCAACTGACCCAAAGAGAGACATAGAGACAAATGTTTCACGTGGAATATGTAGAGCACTCTCTGGATTCAGGCAGTTTTATGCCTTCTGATAAGAAATTTCACTGTTTCTAATGTTCCAGAGCACTCTGAGAGCACCAGCAGCAGCAGTATCAGAACAATAAGTAGAGCAATTTCCTTTGGTGTGATAAATTATTTCTCACTACTTAGTGAGCAGGTAAGCCTCAGGTAGGCTGAACTGATTTTAACCAGAGATTGGAAAAACAAGTGCATTGTGGAAGGGTGGAATATGGACATCTCTTTGCTACAACCTTCTTTCTTTTTGATCAACAGAGCTGAAATGATATAGACAAACACCTTTTTCTGGGGTCATGTGAAGGCACTTTCCTCTTCTCACACAGCCATTCATGTTTTAAGTAGCTGCTTTCTCTCCAGCCAGCTTATTGTATAGAAATGCAGTGTAATCAGTCTTAACTTCAAATCTCTGGGATAGTAAGAATCATTTTTGGATAAAATATACCCTTCTCTGGTGCTGCTCTTCTCTGCAAGGGACTTTAGACCCATCGTTTTAAACGTACTTGTCTGCCTGACATCCACTAGGAACAGACTATTGGTGGGGGCATTGTCAACAAAGTATCAGTGGGGAGCTGGGAAATGTCCTTTCCTACATTTCATGTATATAGTCAGAAAATAGTTGCTCTCTGTCCGTGGTGTATCTGCCATGGTAGTTTTGCAGCGTATATCATCTCCACTAAACTACACTAGTGTCAGGTAGAAGGAATGTTTGGAAAATGGACTTTTTTTTTTACTGAGGATTTTAGATAAGCAAGTTCAGCTTGCGCACGAGGTGCTGCTCTTGGGGCTTCCTGGGTGCTTGTTTTAGATCCCTCACTGTAAAATGAAAAAAACCCATGAATGCAAAGACTCTTACATGTTTTGAAAAATAATACAAGAAGCTGGCCAGGTATTGTAATAATGAAAAATGTAGAGATGGCTGGAAGTCCTCTGGAGCTATTTACATGTCCCTTCTCTCTGGGGAAACTCTCCATTTTGCCACAGAAAAAGTTAGTGGGGTTTTATGGTGGGGGTCTGAAATTTTTAAATTTCATTTTATTCTTTCTCTCATCTGGTAAAATGTTTTTAGCTACTTATTTTATACTGTGGCCAATACCTGGTAGTAAAAAGTTCTTGGAACTGGACAGAGGATACAGCATGTAAGAGATGGATATGAGTGCCCTTCCTTGTGTCTATTAGTATGCTCTGAATAATGGAGAAAACAGCTTTTTCCTTTGTTGTAATACACAAAGTTAAAGTAAGGTGGTTTGCCTGCTAAAACAGCAATTGTAAATGTGTGCTACAGGCTTCATGGTTTTCTTTTGTCTCCTTCAATATAAAACTTCTTCAACAAGAGAGACAGAAGAAAAGACTTGTTGCATTCTCTGATCCTGTGCAACATCATTCCCCTTGCACGCTTATGTTGATCTGTAAAGTTTGATTTTTATCTCTGAAGGGCATTTTCTCTTGGGAATGTGTGCATTTTTGTTTAGGGCGAGCAATCTCATGGACAAAGATTTCAGAGTTTTCTATTAATAAAAACATGAAAATGAGTTCATTTGTTCCTCTGAGCTATTTCTTCTCTCCTTAATGCTGGCATTCTTCACGTGTCTGCAGCCCATTGTTGTAGTAAGATATGCTGCATGTACTTTTCTATGCACACAAACCGATTCAGCAACTAATTTTACTTGCTGCTGCCTTTTTTTCTGAACCCACTACAGTTTGCACTGATGTTCAGAGTGCAGTGATACACTCGAGATGTCACAGTATGTGCATCACCTCACACGGGAGAACTTTTCCTCTGGGACTGCAGTGTTGTCTTGACTCCACTCACTTTTGGGGTGTTGTGGCAGGGCAAGCTAAAGACCTATTTGTAAAATCATTTGAGTGCTTTTTGTTTCCATTGTAGGCTTGGGTTCTTTGGTTTTCCAGGGTGTGATAAGTTCCAGGTCACAGCTGATTTGGATGAACTTCATAGAGTGCAGGCCTGGTCACATACAGCTAGTGAGATGACATTTTTCATTTCAGTATCTCTGTGTCTCCCTTGTTGTTACGGTCTGTTCTACCTTCCTCATTAAGGACGGAAAGGAATTTTGTTTAGTTTTCTGCAAAGATCATGTTAAAGGCCTTTAGGTTTTTAGCGAGTGTTTCATAGAAATTTTTCTGCATGGGTATTTGTATTATTGATACTCTGATTTGGTGGGAACTAGTGCAGTGGTTCTGTATTGGTTTGGCGTCTTTGTGATCTCAGCCGTACCACATACTGAATAAAGTTCGGTGCGGACATGAGTAGTAGGGTAGGACAGGTAGTCGGGCAGTTTCTTTAAACTAAGGCGTTTATTAGACCTGAAGGCAGTTTGTTACCAGTTTCTTTCTTCTCATCGCACATTGTTGCTTATATGTATCATTTGTGTTTTAAGGGCACTAGTTTTATTTTTTTTTTCTTATTAAAGGAATGCAGGGAACAATTAAGAGAAGGAGGAGGAAACAACAACGCTCTCAGGACTGCCAAGGATTCTTTTTTTTTCTGTATAGTGTCTATTAATTATGCTACTCCTTTTATTAATCCTTTGGCACCTGTTAATTATTCTACAATTTTGGCTAGCAGCTGGAAAGCCACTTTGAAGCACTGAACTTACTGTTGTTTAGTTACTAGAATATTCAATGCACTGAACTGAAAGTATGTAGTGAGATGGGAAAAAAAGCCCTTTACCCTAAGCCACATTTAGAGCAGCAAGCAATAAAAATATTTGCTTTGGAAGGTTCTTTGTGGAACAAAACTGACTGACGCACATACAGGGAAAATAAAATAAAAGCTTCATATGACAAAGGGACTGGGAGAGGTGGCCAGAATGTCAAATTAGTGGCTGAGACTAATCCTGGTTCTGTTGAAATGAGTAGTTAAATTCCCACTGATTTTCATGGGACCTGGACTGGCCTCTTTCTCAAATGATTGGTTTCTCCTAGACCTTTCTTTGCTCTTCTCAGACATTATGACCACTTAAGCCTTGTTCTTCCCTTTTGCTGCCCTTGCCTTTTCTCCTAATCTGCTTTTCACCTTACATGTAACCAATACCAATCCACTACAAAAAAGAAAACAATTAAGCCTGCCAGTGGCACTGCTAGCTAACACCTCATTGCAGTATTTAATCTTGGTGTTGCATCTTTGTCCTCTACCAAAGGGTATTCTTGCATGCTTTTATTGCGAGCTGTGCAGCGAGGGTCCATCCAGCAGTGCCTTCTGGTCTTTCCGTTTATAGCTGTTAATAATCTACTGATAGGCAGACTGCAGTGTGGAAATCCCAGCCAGCCATCCTGTCAGCCTCAGTGATTGTTCCTTGGGTTAGCCCCAGCAAAGCTCCTTCAGGACTCTGAGCTGTGTCCAGGATGCAAATCTTGGGCTGGGGAGGCACTGATCATGCCTGCCTCTAACCTAAGGTAAGTGTTCCACAGGCACCCTCAGGTGCTCACCTGAATTGAACTCATCTGCTCCACCCTGCATCCCAGGGTTTTTTTACAGTGAATATCAGGCTAGCCTCAAAGAGATCATCCAAACAGAGAACTTGGATGGATGGGAAGCCCAGTCTGAGTCACTCTTGTGCCGTGGCTGGGCACAATATGAATGCTAATGTTTTATGTGGTCTGTGTTGCACTGGGAAGAGTGAAACCCCATTCCCATTTACCACTGGGAAAACTGTGGTCTTTGCATCATGAAGATCCTGCTTTGCATTTTTCTGGCATGGTCTTCATTCATCACCTGCAGGAAACTGACCCCATTGTCACTGGGTTTGCACTGGAGTGACACAGGAGTGTCACTTTTGCAAACAGCTGATGAGTTTAACCCTAAATCTTTTAACTCCTTACTACTGCCTGTGGATATGGCAGAAGCATCCAGGTTAAGTGTGAAAAAACTTGTAAAGGGAGCTCATTTGCTGTGAGCTGGTTTCTCCTCCTTGAGAGATTATAGAATCAAGTGGTTTTTATTTTTCCCAATGTCCCTGACTGTTGCCCAGAGTTAACAGCAGTTTCCTGCACTGACAGTTCCCAGTGGAAGCATGTGAAGGGGTAAGATCCTTCCTGCCTCTGTGGGAACTTTCAAAGCAGTCCTGGCATGGGAGGTCAAAGAGACCTGTGCTTCAGGATATGGAAAGCTGGCAGTGGGGAAGTCCCAGTGGTGTAAGCCTATCTTTTACCCTTTTGGAAAGCTTCACTGTAGGGTTTTAAATCTCCAAAATACACGTTCACCTCTATTCAGAGGAGAAAGGAAGCCATGTCACTTTAATATGGGATTCAAGCTTGATCCCTTGTGGAATTCCCCTGGAAAGTGTGGAGAGGAATAAGAAGCAAAAGCAGCAGGACATTTATGGTATTGCTGGGTTTGAAGCATTTTTAGCTTTGTCTTAAAGGGATACTGTCAAGATCAGTGAACCTAAAATTAGCTTGCTCTTCTCTTTCCATCCCAAATGTCTGTTTAATTTCTCATTTGTATTATGTTATAAATGCTTCCATGCTCTCTTTTAAAATTATTTTTTGTAAGAAATAAAATTAATGCAAAGAATGCAGCATTCATAAGCAGCCATACAACTAAAGAAAACACAGAAGAGAAACTGCGTGTAAGCCATGACTAACAACTCCACAATAAGAAACCATTGTGTGGTGAGAGCCTTGCAACAAAATGCAAGTGGGGTAAAAAACCCTGAAGAAACAGCATAGCATCATGATCTTTTAACAGAGATGAGCTGCTGCCTCTTGGGAGAGAACAGCTCTGTCCAGCACTGAGAGGGGCATATAATGTCCAAGGAGAAAGCTGCTGTAGCTTTGAGATCCCAGGAATTAATGTGGTAGGTCGTGTATACACACACAGAAAGAAAACAATTATTTGATGCCCCTTATGATGCCTTTATGTGAAGCTGGATTTCCTTCTGCTGTACTTTTGTGTCTTTCCTGTGCTGGCACTCCTTCTGGTGCTTAACAAATACAGCCTGGTTAAATATCCATTAAATGGGGTTTTATGCCATTTTTAGATCTCCCCATTTTACTGCTGGAGCAGAAGGACTAAATGATTCTTGAGTTGAAGATATTTTTGGTTAAATGATTCCATCCAGATTTGGAGGCCCAGTCCAACACCTCAGCCAAGAGCCTCTTTCCAGTATCATTCTCCAGAGGTTCTTGGGAGGGTGGAACACTTAATGCATCAGGCATTCCAGCCTTGTGGAATGCTTGTGCACTTTTATGGGATGAATAAATTTGAATGTGCTCACTTCTCATGTAAAATGTTTTGTGCAGGGCTATCATGGTGCTATTAATGTAGCAGTGATCCTTGTTCTCGATGTTATGAGTTAGTTATATATTTAATAGGCATATGGTTGGTGATGTTCTGAGTGAATAAACAATCACCACTGATTGGCTTTTGAGAGTCAGAGTATTAGGAAACTTGCTTAACTCCAAATCTTCCCTCATGAGTTTTTATGCATAGAAGTCATACCCCGGGAATAGCCTGAAGCACCCTGCTTTATTTACTCCATATGCCTGTCTGGTTTTGATATCCCTATGCTTTTGTATCCCACTGAAGAAAGTGTCTGCTCTGCACTGGCAGCATGGTCAGGTAGCTCTGTGGCAATTATAGAGAACGGAAAATGAAAATGTTAAATTATACTATGACAAGTAAAAATCAAATTAACGTTTCCAGTGATTAACCAACATGTTCTTCCTGCCTTTAGCGTTCACAGCCACAGTATGGGGTGTTCTGCAGTCAATGGAGAAGAAGAAAAAAGGCAAAATTCTTGGTTACGGGGGTTGCTTTGGAGGCAGTGAAAGTTTTCAGATCTGAGAGCTTACTGAACGAGCTAATGCTGCATTTTTTGGTAGCTGGAGAGCACTATCCCATGTCCAGAGTTGCTTGTAGCACTGGATCCCGTGGGCTGTGAGAACCTGGACCTCTCCTGCAGGAAAGCATTATTCTACCCATGTCCTACCTGGCCTCTGCCCTGTCCTTGTGCTGTGAGGTGCAGAAGGGTGTGGTACCCCCATATGTGCTTTTTCCATCCCCACTCTAAGGAAGAGTGGTAGTTTCACCGTCTTTTGGTCTATGCATCCTTTCTACCCTGAGGGTGCAGGGGGAACATGAACTGAGCCACAGAACTTCAGTCGGGAGGGGCGGGGAGCTGTAAAAACACACTTATTTCAGAGGTAGATACTGTAGTAGTGGTAATGAATTTGCACTGTTTCAGCATCCTGATAAGAAGGGTTATTTTCTTGCTATGTTCTCAGCATTCTCCTTCAAGTTCTCTAGGAGCATTTTTTTTAATGTTTCTTGCAGGTGTCTTAAAGCTTCTTGTTTGCAGAATAAACATCCCAGAGGGGCTTTGAGCTGGTCAGAGCACTGACATTTTATTTTTAAATGCCCACCAGCAGCAAAAAAAGCCACAGAGTATTTTTGAAGGGAAATTTCCTTTTTGGGTTTTTGTATCCCTGAAAGAATTTCCGATGCAGGCAGATAGTAATTCCTAGCTACGTACTTCCTGATAAGGAAACAGCTCCAATAAATGCAGCTATAAATAGCTGCCTTTTTATTTTTAAAAAATGCAGGGAGATCTGTTTAGCTTTACTTTCAAACTACAAGGAAAGGGACAGTGTACAGTGAGAGTCTTAGGTTTGGTATCCATTTGCTTTCCAGATAAGCATTTATACATTTAATTTTGTAAAGTTTAGATATCTGCTTGTTTCTGCTCATCCTTCTCACAACACTGTAAAAGAAAAAAACCCCACCTTTTATATGGTAAACATAAATTGCATTTTGCTTCTCTCATGAAGGGAAAGTATTACCTGCAGGAATGAAGGACTTTTGGACCAAATTAATATGATTATGCAGAAACTGATTTATTGTTTACTTTTAATTTTACTTATATATTTTAAAATTACTGTCTACATGATCATGCTTTTTTTGATTGGTATTTTTGTCTGGTCCACGTGCTATGTATGAGCTTTGTAGGTAAGATGATTGGTTGCAGTTTAGAGCATCACTGCCTATCTTTATTTTGGGTTTTTAATTTTGGTATTCTGTGTTTTTAGTTTTTTCTTTTTAATTTAGCACAATTTATGTTTCAGTAATTTTGAAGAGTTATAGAAAGTTTGATAGACTGCAGAAAAACACCTAAAAATGGTTTGTCTAGTGTACCCGTTATGAACAATGGTCTAAACTAAAAAAAAACGTAGAAAAACAGCTAAATATAGTTTGGCTGGTGCACTTGATACAGATTATGGCATAGGCTGTTCAGATACATTGCTACAATTACCTGCTTTACATAGAATTCTTAATGCTTTTGCTTTGTGCCTGTATTTCCACTGCTTCTCTATGTATAGTTTAAGATGCTTTGTCGTCCTACAATAAGTAGCATGATCTTCAACTGCATTTTTTTCACATTTGCTGTGGATATGCTGTAGCAAATGCATGGTTAGATCTAAGTTCCTTTTCTTTAATTTACTATTTTTAAATTTTTCTAATTTACTTTTTCTAAAAGTAACTTGCTAAGACAATTCTGTGAAGTTAGTTTATAAACCTTCTAATTTTTCTGCATTATCTTTCCCCTTTTTACAGTTTTGTTTCATGTATTTTTAATTTCATGCCTTTCACTTTGGACTTCCGCTAAAATTTTCCCTTGCCAGTCCTGCTTTTTTAAATTCTTTAAAAAACGAACCCCAAACACACAGTACCTTCATAGAAACAAATTATTTTTTACCCCCACAAAAATTTATAGAGGTGGATAAATTTGCTGTAAGAACAGCAAAAAAATGTCTTTGCAGGATAGATTTCAAGCTGGCTGTAGCAGCCATTCAGATACAGCTGAAAATATATACATGTCCACTGCCTTGAGAGTTTTATAGAGGATGAGTTCTTTGTAAATAATTTTGAGCAGCACTTGGACCTTAGTGCCTGGTTTCTGTGCTGGAGCAGGGAAGGGTCTGTGCAGGCTGGCAGGTCCATCAAAGGTCCATGGCTGTGATGGATGGTGGTGTCCAGCAAAATCCTGAGGCACAGCTGGGGACGGGCAACATCGCTGGGGGTGTTGGTGGCTGGGTCATCCTCTTTTCCCATTTGTTCCTGAGCTCCCCCTGGTTTTCCCGGGGGGTGGGTGAGGTGGACATGCTGGGCTGGATGTACAGCACTGGCTGAACCACAGCCAAAGCCCCTGCAAGGCAGCGGTGCCACTTCCTCAGTGCTGGCAGCCAGCAGGGAGCTGGGGCCCAACGCAGCAGAGATGAGGTGGAACAATCCCCCTTTGCCTCCTCCGCCTTTCTGCTTCCAGCGATTTCACAGGATCCTGTGACTTGTGGCCAAGTCCTGCCCGTGAGGGCACTCAGCTGCCATGGACTTCTCCTCTTGGCTGCTGACAGCACTCACAGCTGGCCTGGAGCCGAGTGGATTGCACAAGGGTGCAGCTGGTGGCAGATCCCCCCATGCTTCTCTCGCTCCATGTTTGTTGGAATGGCATGGCAGGGCTTAGCACGTGCCCCTCCATAGTCCCTGAGCACATTGCTTTACACGGTATTCCTTTGTAGGCACCCGGAGGGGTTTTACCTCCCATCTCCTGTGCTCCTCTCTTGGCTGCACCAGAAAGGTTGATCTGTGTGTGCAGGCCTTGCCACACCTTCTCAACAGGCCTGTGGAACATGCACAATTAATACAGCATTAATTAATTATGGGGATAACTCGCTGCTGGCACAAGAACCAAGGCTTGCAGCTTATAAAGTGAATCCTTTGATGCTGAGCTTTAAAGAACATTTCCATCAACTCAAGCCAGCAGAGAGATTCTGTGATATTTATACCCTCCCTCCGTACAGACTCCAGAGCGCAGGGTTTGGCCACCCTGGACACCAGCAACAGAAGTGGTGGTGGTAAAGCAGGAGGGTTCAGAAAGCATAACCAGGGCTTGACCCTCAGGAACAAAATTGCACAAGTTCTGGGTGAAAATGTTGGGGCTGATCCAGCCGTGGTTTGTTGAGCCAACGCAATAGGTGCAAAAAGTGACCTACTGGACTTGCTGCAATGAACAGGTGTTGTCTCGCTGTCTCCAGCAATTCCCATAGTTTTATCCAGAATGTGTGAGTAAATTTATAAGCTTGCACTGTGCTTCTTCTTACTTGGCTAATGTTTGGGGGATGAGAGATGAAAGAATGACTGTGCCTGTTTGGTTTGTGCAATACTGAGAATTTCTCTCTTTATACTTCCTCCTTCTTGGTAGTGCAGAAGGAAGTAACCCCAGTCCGTGCTGGTCCACAAACCAGTTAGTCATTTCAGTTCTGCCACTTGAGTGGGTCCTTGTGTATTTCCTAGTAGGGGAAATCTCCCTTTATGTGTATAAGTTCCTCCTTCCTACTCGCTCTTTTGTTCTGATTTCTTCCCAGCAATCTGTCTCCTTCAATTTTTAACTTCTTTGCTGGCTTTCGCTTCCTCTCCATGATTCAGTGAAGGCATTTTGTCAGAAAAACCCTCTGTACAAAATACTTCTTTGTTCCTTTTTTTTTCAGTTTTCTATGTTATGCTTCTTTGTATCTTTCTTCCCTGGAAACTTCCTTAGTAGTCTTACTACCTCTGGGCTTTTAGCTTCATTACTCTGGGTAGTCATTACTGTGTTGCCAGGTATGTAATTGTTCAAAGCACCTTGATCTTTTTATTAGAGGTTTGGGTTTTTTTACTGCTCTTTAAATACTAATAGTCAGTGGTGACAAATATTGTTTTTAAATGCATGGGACTTGCCTCATCACTGCTTTACAACTCGCTTGGTGGTTTTTTATTTGTTGAAAGTGAGCATAACCAACTCAGAGTCATTCTCTGCTTCCACTTTATGTTATAGGGATGCAGTGTATGGTGTGGAGTAGTGGTGAACCAGTCACATGCAGCAGAAGGTTTAGTGCAGGATTTGAAGCCTTAGAGCTCAGCAAAGTAGAAACAAGGCATAGCACTTAATGTCTGTAGGAGCTGGAGCATTTTTAGGTCTTTGTATAGATGTTCAATTTTTACACCCCATTTTAAAATCATGCAGAATGAGAAACAAGCAGAGGACCTGGGAGTGACAGCAGAGGTAACAGTGATAGCAAGCTGTGCTGTGTTTGTGATGGGCAGACCTGAAGTAGCTGGACTGTTCTAGGAGTCCGTATTTGCAGCTGGCCTCCTGCCACACCATTATCAGTGTGTGCAATAGCAATAGCTGAATCTCAGAAGGTTTGGCGCCGATTCAGTGCAACAGAACACCCAGAAGTAAATCCAGATGTCTTTCAAATCAGTTGGATCTGTAATGTTATGGTGAGTTCTCCATAATTATAATTTTCTTGTGAGAGTTCTGGGAGAATCTAGCTAGTCCTGAATAACCCTCAGAACACAGCTTCTCATGCATGGCCTTTCTGGTGCTCCATCATTTGCAGTGAGAACATGTGTGCACAAAAACTCCACTGGAACTCATCAAAGAGTCAAACAATCAAAATTTATTTTAAAGCCGAGAAGTTTTGATTATTTTTTTAAAAATCTGACACATGTATCTCCATGTGCATGTACATATTTAGATCCAGTGGAAGGAAGGCTTACTTGAGTACTTAGGTTTTACTCAGCAAAACTAACTTTTCCTTTTTCTTTTGAAGCTAATTAGCACTTAGACTGTGTCACAACCATTTCTTTTAGGCAGAGTTGTAAGATAACTGCCTATGATGAAACAAAAAATGGGTGCAGAAGATGGTGGAAGATGCCTTTTGTGTCACAGGAGTTGCTAAGCAGGCTCAGAATTGCTGTCCCCTCCACATCTCAGCAGCAACAAGCAGACACAAGGGGGTTAGGCTGTGTTTGAGTCTAGAGGCCTAGGTTTAAAGGGGTCTTTCAGTCTGTTTCTACTGGATCAAGTGCACAGAGTCAGCAGTATTCATGTGAAATCTCCAAGTTGGCTTAAAATTGTAGATGAGGCTCAGTCAGCTGTTTTTAATACTTTCTTACTGCATGCACTCCATAAGCCGCTTCCTGAAGAGAACTAATATGAAGTCTGATCCACAAACAGTCTTGGCACCAATTTGGAAGCTGAAATAATCAGAGTATTCTAATATATTGTGAATTAAGGTAGCTCACACTGATAATTTTGTCCTGAAATGCCTTGGCCCCACTCTGAAACATTTTCACTGCACAGTTTTTTAGTTCTGTATAACATCAACAACAGAAAGTCTGTAAAATTATAATTTGTTTTAAAAAACATGTCTCTTGGTCAGCTATAAATTACACATCTGCTTTAAATAATTTGAGCATCACAACAGTCATGCTTCAATAGATCCTGACAACTGGAAGAGCCAGGGACATTTTCAGTAAGAGCAAAATGCCCTGCATGTCAATATGACTTGAAGTTATGGTTATCTACTAAATTAACTGTTCTGAGCACCATTCAGAATTGGGATGAAAGTAAATTATTCTTATTTTGATAATTTTCTCAATTTTTTACATGAGACCACAGTGCGAGGAAATCTCATTCAGAAGGATGTTGTGGTAGTTCAGCAGAAAGCAATTATTGGTGTGACTAGCTCATGACTTTTTCATGTGTTTTTACAGTAAGACCTGTGAATGTCCCTTGACTGTAGAGTTAAGCAAAGATATTTATCAAAAATCAGTCGCCAGACTCAAATTTATGCAGCAACTGTGCATAGATTCCACAATTTTTCACCAAATCGTTAGGCAGCTGAAGTTCTGACACAGGCTTGTGAAAGCTCATGAATTCCTAGGGAGGTGTCTTAATACTTTGCATTTAATGAAACTCTGTCTCACTCAGGGTGTGGTGGTCTTATCCACATATGGTCATTTTTAGGTCATGTTCCAGGGGAACCTAGTTAGAACAGTCCTCCCATTCCTAGGAAACAGAAGGGGGAAACAGGACCCTGCAGTTTAAAGAAAAGGTGGATTTGTAAGTGAATAGTTTTGCAGGGAGAAAGTTATAATGTGGCTATGAAATCATACTTGATATGGAGAAGGTGACCAGGAAATGATTCTTCACAGCTCCTAACAGAACAGCGAATCCAGAGATCCAAGATAAGTCGTTGGGCAACATGTCTAAAAGAAACAAGAATGAGGATGTGTCACTATGTAAAGGAAATCGTTGCAGGAATATGTTTGCAGCGATGAGGGTGTGAATGGATCTCTAAAAGGAACCAGATAAACCTGCAGAGAGAGGGATAGGCCATGTGGTCAGTATGGAAACAGTGGCCTGTGCAACCACAGGTCCTTAAACCACTGACTACCAGAGGCTGAGATAAGTCATATATATTATAGTAGAGATTGCTTCATGTTTCCTTATTCCTTAAACTTTTTGCTTATACATCAACTGCTTTAGATGTTTTGGTAGATGGGTTGGGGATCTTTTCTAGTATGGTAGTTTTTCTATTTTTCCCCATGTCATAACCATCTCCAGTGATTTGACAGTAGTGTGGATGCCATCCAAGCAGATATGTATTCAGTATGCATATGCTGTGCCAGAGGGCTCTTTTAGGTGATAACTAACTCATCAGCTAGAGGCCACAGAAAAAAAGTTAAGTGGGGGGATTTGCCTTTAAGCAATTCTGACAAAAGTCTCTTTACACAACAGCTGAGTGGATCGCTGAATGTAATGCCAAGGGCAGCAAGAGAGGAAAAAAAGTCATGTAAATTAGCTGGCGAGGGAACAGGGCAAAGCTATCTGGTAAGGGGGGGGGGAATGGGAGAGAAGGGCAGGCAGCCACCTCCTGGAGCTTTGGCTTTAGGGACCAGGTTTGCTCCAAGCGCTTGAAAAACAAATTTTGAAGTTGAAAATGGGAAAAATGTGGAGACCCTCTCTCCATAGCATGTAAGCCTCCTGTGGATTGTAGTCACCCTTATTTTTCTGCTGTTGTTCAGTCCAAGATTCAGTTTGACCTGTGCCCCTTTTATGGCCCTGTCTCACATCCATGTAAATGTGTAACACAAATTTCAGTTCTGCTTCCTCTCTTGCCCCAAACAACAGTTTTTGGGTGTAGTCATTAAAAAAAAGTTATTCAGTATTATTTGTGATTTAAAAGAGTAAATTTAAAAACTAGCTGGAAGACTGGTAATGCTTCTGATCTGTATTCCCTTTCCTAAGGTGCTTCATAAAATACCGTATGTCGTTATTCACTCTGGCCTGGATGTTCTTGGCTCTCTCCCACTTAGTGATTCACAAGATGTCTGTGCGATTCATTTTTGTAAATGTTGTTTTCCCCCTTCCCGCTCTATATCCTCCCCTCCCTTCTCCTTTGTTTTTGAGCTCGTTAAGTAAAACCCATGGTACATGTAAGGGACAGAGTGCAGTCTAAGAGTGTAGAATTTTCCCCCTGATTTTCAATGGGAGATCAGAATAGTTTGCAAAGCTTTTCTACAGCTTCCCCTCCTTTTCCTCTGCTCTTTCACAGCTCTGTGAGTCCTGTGCCTCTCTCAAGATATTTTTTTCTAGTAAAAAAATCAGTGCCTTGTGCCCTCGGAACACTCCTAGCTGTCCCTGGGGAGAGGGGAGCTGGGTGCAGTGGGGTTCTCCCTGCGAGGGCAGAGCTGCAGATCCCAGTGCTGGCTGCTGTACGCAGGCAGGGGTGTTTGCAGGGCTCGCATGCCAGAGCCTCTTCAAACAGCGCTGCTCAAAGGCATGAGCTGGGCTCACTTCTGAGGGAAATTTCCTTTTTGGGGAAGTTGCTGCAAAGGAATTTCCTGTGTGGGCAGACAGAGCTTCCTGACTTGAAGGCTTCTTGGAAGGGAAATGGTTTCATAATGAAATGATAAATTAAAGACATACCAACCCTGGTTCGCTTCAAAACAGCTATTGAGAGAGCTCAGGCGGTGCACCATTATACTCCTGCGCAGAATGAAAAGAAATTGCATCCTGACAGGATTCTCCATAGTAGACCATATCCTTCCCCCCAGCATTCCTCCCTGTAGGTCTCCCTTTCCTCCTCCTTTCCCCCTCCCCTGCTATTTGCTTCACTGTCCTCTATCTTTTGCACCCCCCTCTAACCAACAGCATAAGCATAAGGTTGGGGAATGTTTGCTGAATGTGTTCCTTCCTCCATGGAGCAGTCAGCTCTGGTTTAATCCCTGCTATTCAGGCCAGCAGGATGAGTGCCCTGGGTGGAAGTCACAGAAATGGCATGGGGCTGCCCTTAAAACTGGGTGCCATTGCTGGTGATGCAGTTGTGGCAAGGAGAAATTCGGGATATCCTCGAAGTTTAAGTCAGTGCCTGTAAGGAATGTCCTGGTGCGGTTATGAAAATATCTGGGAGGAAGTGTTGCAGATAACTGTTTCCTGTTAAATAAGAGGAAAAAAAGGACCTTTGCTCCATCCCAGTCAAGACACAATGGAGGGAGGGCATCGCCAGAGAGCTTAAGCTGTTTTCAATAGGCACCAACCAGCCCATGCCATTTCCCTGCTCTGCCCCATCACAATCTGTGGAAAAGGGAAGGTGAATGCTTGTGGGTGTCTGTGCCCCAGGGGATGCCCAGAGCTGTGAGCTCAGCTGGGCTGAGTGAAGAGCTTTGATCAGACTGCTGGGACTGCCAAATATGTTGTACCTGCAGATGGAAGATATAATTTCAGATGGCATTGGGGTAGGGGGAACAAACAAGTGAGAGTTTCATGTTACTTTTCCTTGTTTCAACTGTATTGTCTCTAAACTTGATGGATGATTCTTCCCACAACACCTAGTTCCACAAAGTGATCTGCCATGCACTGATACAAGTGTGGCACCAGCATTTTCTTTTTTCCTCAGAGAGAAAGCCTTTATTTCCTGCCATCTATTTGGCTGACTATTAAAGCTGTTGTTAATTCTTTGCAGGACTCCCCAGAATTGGTGTGCATTATGTGCTTTCTTGTTCCAAGGAGGTCTTATCCCCCCTCCATTGCTTAGTGAGTTTATTTGGAGTTTTGAAACACTAAAATCGCTGGAAGAACACTGCATGATTTTATAATAAGTGCTGTAATTTTGGGGAATTTTTTCTAAAAATGCATGTGATAGAGTTAGTTCCAGGAATTAGTGAAAGAATTTGAGGTTCTGTTTGTATTTTTTAAAGCAAGTTTTTGGCCTGTCTGAAGAAAAACTAGAAAAAGTGGTTCACATAGCTCAGAAGTCAGATACAAAGGACCCCAGAATGGATAAACACTGGGCTCATAACTTTTATGCTGTCACCACCTCTTGACAGCATTAAATTAATGATTAAAATCAATGTACTACATACTGTTCACCTAAGTTGCTCTTCTTTTTGTCCTTGCTAATGTATCAGCTAATTTCGGCCTAAAGAAGTGTCACTGCACTTTCTCTATTGCCTTCTGGGGCTAGGGTGATGTGTGCTTCTCTCTTTGTGTGCTTGACACAGCCTCAAACAGCAGTGGGGTTTGTCACCTCTCCTCTCCAAACTGCGAGCTCCCATTTTCTCATCTTCCTCCCCCCGCCCCTGACAACACAGGACTCATTTCTGTCACCTTTCTGTTCTGAGCAAAACCTACACAAAATTACTTCTGATCTACTCAGAAAAATAAAATCCAGGTAGCATCCTGTTATGGTGGCAGCTGTAGCCATGCCAGATGGAAATCTAAGTGAGAGCACAAGGATTAACTGCTTATTAAATAGAACAGTTTCACCAAGGTTTTGTGTGTAACAGAGGTTTGCATTGTTAATCAGGTGCCACTCCAATCACTGTTCAGCTTCATCATAGTGAGTTCCAGTAAAATGTAGGTGGGAGGACACTTAATTTGTGCTGGTTTTTTATTGCTTAAAATGCACACACTGCTTGTTCTTGGCATGATATCAAAAGAGTGCTGGAAGGAAACGAGGTAGAAAAGGGACATGAAAATCACGACTGCACAACTGATCTCTAAGGGTATTGTTCCTGCTTCCATGTGGAAAGCTCAGAGATTCCTGGTAGACATTCTTGCTGGGGTGGCAGAAGGGGGAAATCTTACATTTCACTTCTGGAAATAGTGGGTCAATAGGGATTTCTCTAATCAGCTAAAAACGAGCCGTGATGAAGTTTAAATAAATTGTTGGCAATCACTCCTGTAGTAGGAATAGCTATGGAAGACCAATGCAAGGTCTTTGAGAACAAAAGAAAGGCTGGAAAGGTGAGGTTGGATGCAGCTTACAACTATTACTCTTGCAGATGGTGTTTTAGGGCCTTATCTTAAGCTCTGTCCCTCCATGTAGCCTGTATTTCTGCTTGAAATTAGAAGGCTGGGCTATGGTACTTGTCCCTGCTCCAGAACAGTTCATTTTGTTACATGTTTGTCTGCTACCAAATATTTGTGGGCATTTCTCTTGCTAAACTTTGCTTCTCCTACAGTGCAGCATGAAATACATGCAATATTTGTGAAAGCTCAGCAGGTTTGCTGTTGGAAAAGTTGGGGAAGGAATAGGAAAGCCAAAGATCATTTCCAGGTAGCTGTTCTTCGGGTTCTTCTACTGTTCTGAGTTGCAGGTTGTCAGGACAGTAACTGGTGTTTTATCCAGCTGGATTTTGTCCTGGTCATTTGGAATGCTTCCTTTTTCACCTCAGCGTAATTTACAATCACAAATCCATTGCAGCAAGAAATGTTAACAGGAAAGAAATGTAAATGCTGCAACTGTATTTTACTTCCTCTAAGTATCTATATGTTTGTGTTGAGAGAGTTATTGAATTAAGAATAAATAAAGCTTTCCAGGCAGCTGTGGGAGCTGAGATAGGTTCATCTCCTGAGGATCTGGAGGGAGGGGGAATGAGGTGTGCAACAATGCTGGTTGGTATGTTGCCCAAGCAGTCACTGTGATGGAATTTCAACATGGTAACAGAGGCTGGTTACACCAGCTGCATTTGCTTCCCATGAGAAAGTGTTTGGCATGGAGAACACAGGAGGTTGAAAGAGAAAATTAGGGACATGAGTTTCCTCTCTTGCACAATCCCTGTATAGGCATTTTCAATCATTATATCTGACTGTATATGAAAATGTTTAACTTCTTAACTGCTGAAGGATGTAATAATTTTTTCCAGGAAATTTCTCAGTATTTGAACAAATGTTACTTGTAGGGAAAGAGTGAAAATAGATGTGGCTCCCCATGTAGTTCACTTTACTGGAGGATCGATAACATGGCAGTGAAGACCTGAATTAAAATTCAGCATAAGGTACAGATAAGATAGGTAAAGCCAAACTCCTCATAGTCTTTAATAATTTTCATCTTTTTTTTCTAATGCTTCTCTTTTAATTTTTTTCATGACAGGTTGAAAACAGTGTCTAACTAAGCAAGGAGTATTGACCGTAGGTTTACTTTTCAATTATCTTTCAAAGTCTTCTTAGAAATAGTTTGGAAGACTCTCTGAAATAAATCCACAAACTAGAATTTGAAAAGGAAAATATTTGTCCTTTTTACAGAATGTCTTTTCAGTTCAGCAGTCTCAAAACCATAATCATTTCCACTTCCCTTGACTCTTTTGCACATGTCAGAGATTCAGCTCTGCCTAGCTAGACTAATGGGACCATAACTGTCTGGGTTAAATGTTTTTGAGAATGGGCAGTTAGCTTTTTTGAAGCAGGTGAAGGGGTGTGATCTCTCTCTTCACACTGACACTAACATTGCTTATACCTGTGAAAAACTGAGAGAGACAATCTTTCATGGGGAAATTTCCTTTCTAAGGAAGTTAGTAATATAAAATAACCATTATTTTTAAATCCAGTATGAGTTGAGGGAGTGCCCTGATTACACATTTCCTGGAAAAGGCCATTGGTGACGTACCACTGACTAATGAAAATCACCAGTTAGAAGTAGCTCTTTTCTATTAACTATTTGAAAAGGAAAGCATTTTAAAAGCAGATATCATTGACATTACCTTGTTCTTTCTTTTTTAACCCACCATCAGTGGGCCTGTTTACAGCATTAGCAGCTACAGATTCATGGCCCTGGCTGGAAAACACTAAACTGTTCTGATATAACAAAATAAGTAAAACCAAAGCCTGATTGCTGTTGTTTGCCATTAATGAGGGTGTGCAGCTTAATGCCACAACCTAAAATTCAGAGAGGAAAAAGAAAAGCACAAAAGAGACACAACAAGCATGACAGTAGGTGAGTTGGATTGGCCATGAAAATCAGGATCATGCTTTATCTACTGGTGAGCAGCAGCCTGCAGAGAGGTTAAGGGTGGAGTTTTGTATGTGTATGAGAAATTCTGGTCAGAAAAAGGAAAACCTTTAGATAGAACTTCTGTATTTCATCACTACTAATTCAGGTTTTTCTAGTATGCATTAAACTAGTGTCCAGGAAATCTGGGAGCAGATGAGCCAGAATTTCTAAATACCGTTTTAGCTGTTATGTCTAAGACTCTGGGAATTGTGTTGCTTATGCTCAGAAGAGCATGACTTGTGACTGCAATTTGTTCAACTTAAAATGACCTCCAAGCCTTACTGGAAGTCAACTTAATTCCCCTCTCCAATCCCCCCCCCCAAAAAAGCATAAAAATATGCTCCTCCTACTAATACCATAAGAGATTTTTTAGTTTCAAAACTGTTGTCCTGCAACATTTTGTTTTGAGTTTAACTGCAACAACATTAACATGACAGAATTATGCAAAGAAGGAAATTTCCATGGGCAGAATTGCACAATTTCAAGAAACAATCTTAGTTATTACATAAACATGAGCACTGATGCATTAGCATTGAAGAGCTGTGCGTTCTCTGTAGCTGTTGGAACTGAGAGAATAAAAACACCTTTCTTCTTCCCTGTTCATTGACTTAACACACAGGAGGGTATGAATAGTACCTGGATAAGTGTGTGTGCAGTGCCAAACCACAGGGTTTGTTTGGAGGGCTGCCTGAGAATTACCATTCAGACAAAGAAGTATCACTAAGGGAAGATACTCACAATGCTGCTATTGGTGCTAAAGCTGTGTAGTGAAAATCTAAAGGGTTTCTTAGTGCTTTAAAGATTTTCCTTTGTCCTTCATAGGATCAATCCTGTATGGCTTGTGACAGCAGCTACTCTGGGATATAGTAAGAATTTCCAACTCCATCTCAAATATTTCTGTGAAAGGTGCAATGTAGGCACCAGCCCAGCAGTGATGTACATTTCAGCTTTCAGCAACGTGCTGTGCTTAAATAACATTATATTCTTGCCTAGAAACCTTAAGCCCACTGTAGTATACCCTAGGTACTCTCTCATAAGTGAACTGCTAGGCTGTATTGTTTTACTGGTGTTTCCACTCTGTAAATTCACCTCAGGCCCTGTTATGCCTGTAAGGGCAGAATACCTTTTTTGTCTTTCAGTGCTATAGCTTCCATTATTACAAGGGTGCTTGGCTATTGTAGGGATAAGTCTTACAGAAATTAAGATAATTAAGTGATTAAGGTAAGTAAAAATCCAGTACCAACCTCTGTGGTAGCACTCACAGCTAGTATGTGAGTCCTACCATAAACCTCTGTCTTTGCATGGGTGAAAACCAAAACCAGTAATGGCCATGGGCATGTTGATCTGGGGTATGTCAGATGTGTAGCTGTTGGAAGAGTGGGATTCCAGAAGAATCGTTCGGCAGGATTGAAGGATTGATGGCTAGAGCAGTCTGAGGAGCTGATGGAGCTGGTAGTATTTTAAACACGATTAGTGTAGAGAGGATTCACTTTGGGGATGCTTTCTGAAGGGTGATCCTCTAGTGCCCCAGCCTGCTTGATGGTTTTAGGGGAAGATACTTGGATTTACCCTCAGCAGTGCACGGGAGAAACAGCCAAATTCTCAGGAGGATCAATAACAAATTTTGCTTGTGAACTTTAAAACATTCAAGTAGAATAAGATACTTCATAAATTTTAAAACATCCAGACAAGAGTGAGGTACTCTGCAAAGTTCAGCTCAGTCATCCAGTCTTGAGCCAGTCAACCATTCTCCAGTCTCCTACAGATCCACTTAGGGGTCTCTTCTAAACCTGGTAGCCTTAAAACCCTGTGTGCTGCTCATGTGAATCTGGAGTTCTCGGTGGAGTTTTCCAAGTCAAGGATTATGAGAGTGCCTCAGATGTGTGCAAAACCTGAAATTTATTGACTTTCCTATGGTTATAACTTGTGTCCCGTATAACCCTGTGTCCCGTGCAGACTGAAGGTATGTGTATTTGTGGAAGGGATTTGAGTTCAGACTGAGATGATGTGAGAGAAGGAGAGAGAGTTGATATGAGCAAAAGGATTATGTGAGGAGTTAGGAAATTACAGAGGTGCTTTCTGTGAAACCAAGAGTGGAGGGTACACAAGAGACCTTTGGTCTGCTCTGTGAAAATAGAAAAACAGGGATCCAGACGTATGCTACCTGCACTGGGATAGAAAACAGGCATATTTGGCATCACGTGACTTGAAAATGTGTGCTAAACACATTATTCTGGCAGAAGTAGTTGATTTTTCTGAAGACTTAGTCAATGAATATAAATGAATCAATATACTCTTACATTTTATTGGGTGATTATCAACTGCTGAGGCTCCTCAGCAGAATGATGGATGTGGTTTCTTTATATGACTGTCAAACAGAGAGTTTACGTGTCATTCTTCACTTACCTGAGTTTGCCCAAGGCTTGCATTATTGGTAAAGAACTGTCCCATTTGCTGTATTTAATGATCTACAGGTTATCAAGCCTTCTGCAATATTTTACTGGCTGTGACAATTTATTACATGATGCTCTTTACTTTTCCTACTTAGAAGAAGGTCCTTTGCAAGGATAAACACATCAATTTCTAGAAAATATGTTTAAATCCACCAATGAAAGGTGCTGATTTCCATTATTCCGGGGGTTTAAGCAATAATTCTGTCTGAAGAGGATGGAAGAATAGGGAATATGGGTCAAAAGGCATTGACAGATAGAAGTTTATCTAACAGGCTTGCCTTTAAAGACCATTTGAGGAAGGGTGACTGAATGCAGCAACATGCCTTTGCCCTGAGCAATGCTGAGAGAAGCTGGAGCCCCATAATGCCTTATCCCAGCACATCTGCATATCTGAAGCACTGGATGGGTGGAAAGTCAGTAGCACACACAACAGCAACTGGAAAGAGCACAGAGAATGAACAAAACGTGAGCTGGAGACATGTTTCTTCATTTGTAGTTATCAGGACTTTGAATGTGTTGTTGACACCTTAATTCTGCTCCATAGTCCATCCCCCCAAATGGTCACAAGAGTCTGCAAACACCGACAGACAATGGCTGCATTTTAGAAAAGGTCTCTGGTGCTACTAGTCTGAGCAAAACTTGTTGGCGTGGTTTTTCACTTCCAGTGGTTGAATGCACATGCTGGGAACTTCAGAAAGAGTTTGACACAAAGGAGGTTTTGATCTTCCTGATGTCATTTCAGAAGGATCTGCAGCAGTGCAAAACGTGTAAAAGGAAAAGAGAATTAAGCTTCAGTATTTCAGACCAGTACTGATATGTTTTTACCTTTGTCTTATTTTAAAGGCCTTGGCACATGTTACACTTAGTAACAAAAGGGAAGTACTTCACATTAATGGTGTTTCACTGACTTGGATGGTTTCTGTCAGTCATAGATTTCCAACTATTTACTTTCCAGGTAAATGTAAAGATGACTACTAACTATGTAAATATATAGAGGTGCCTATTAAAAGACAGTAGCTGTCTTTGAAAAAACATGCTCCTTGGCAGTGCCACAGAGCTGTCAGCAGCTATAGAGGGGTGAGTTAGGAAGGACTTAAAGTTGTTGCTAGTTGAGAGCAGTCTGGTTAAGTGAGACTCAACAAAATTAGTGCAGCAATGCGTTAAAGTTTTCAGCTTAAATAAGCAATTTTAAGTTGAGGTATCTTTGAGAGCTTTAGAAAACAAAGAAACAGTGTTGTTTGCATTGGTTCAGAGCCAGCATTTCCAGTCAGTTCTTTCATATGAGGGTCTCTGGTGTTCTTAATGTTAAAGAAAATTGTAAAGTTCAGTCTATTACTTGTGTGGCTGTGACCAGATTATTTTTCTGGACCAGATTCTGCTTTATCACATTCCATGCTTGTTGTGAAAGAAACAAGGTACTGAAACAGGAGTCTTTGCAGAGATAATCAGGAAGATAGATGAGGGAATTCTTCCCTCTCTTCCCATATCCTCAAACATACCAGAATTCAAATATTCTCAAGATGGGGCTCATCATGTCTTATATCTCCTGTTTGTTGTGGTTTGGGTTTTTTTAACTTTTTTAGTTCTGTCCTTATTGGTATAGTCTTTCTTCACACAGAGCTACACCATCCTCACTTCTCCAAAACTCACAAGTATGAAAACCATGTAGCATCCATTAAACACCCACTAAACATCAATTTTTATTTCAGTCACAGAATAGACTGAGGGGGAAAATGGAGGGAAACGGGCCAGTGAAAAGGGAGGATAGACTGGATCAAGAGAACATGAAGAGTTTTGGTTTGAGTCCAAATCATGCCAGCAGTGATTGTGTTTGGTGGTGATTCAGTGGTTTCTTCTAAGTGAATGGATGTTATCTGTCCTGTCTTTGAAGAGCTCTCCATGTACATCCATCCCCTATCATTAAGCAAACTGCAGATGTATCTGTGAGCTCAGGTGTATCTGCCAGGCGTGGAGGAATCAGAGAGCAAAACAGGTTCTCAAAGCTCAAAATAACCTTTGTGTCTCAGGGTTACCCCAGGGCTGAGGCAAAGTCATGTACAGTGACTCTTCTCTAGTCTACATAGTAGAGACTTTGGTGGTGGCTGGTGCTTTCTGCTTTCCCAAGCACTAACTTCCCTACTGATACAGAAGTGTCATGGAAAGTGATAGAGAAAGATTAACTGGATGGTACAGCATCAGAAGGGGGAGGGAAGCCAGTAAAAATCCACTTGTCAACTGAACAAATTAAAAAACTAGAAAACTCAGCATTTTGTCAGTCACTTTGCCCCCCGGCATTTCCTTCACAGTTAGGACTTTAATCATCAGTAAAACAATAATAACAAAACATGCACAAGTATTCCAACCATCAGCTATTATAATTTGCTTGAACACAGCACGACGCTCTTCAGCAAATAACCATTAAGAGATTAAGTCTCTTTTATGAATAAATTGTTTGGTATGCTGAAGGCAATGTATTGGACATATTTTCACAGATTTAAGGAGTGGAAGACCTTGACAACATCCTAATTGTCTATACCTGGCATACCTTTTTAGAAGGCTGATAGGAATCAAAAGAATATGAGAGCCTTGGTAGTATTCTCTGCCTTTGACCAAAGTAGCATTCACTGGGGATTGTTTGCTGATGTAGCCCTTGGTTTGGCTGCTGACAAATATAAGTGTATATATTATGATAATGCTTTCACACCAAGATCCTGAAATACCATTTTTGCTGAGAGACTTTCAAAGCTTCTAAAGTTCCCCCAGAGGAAGGGGTATTAATGTTATTACTGTTGTCCATTTTGGAGAAAGGAAAATGGAGGCTCCAGTTTCACCAAATACAGTAAACCAGGGTCATGTAATACCCCTGCTGAAAATGCCAGTCCTGCCCTTCTGCTGCCCTGGCTGATATTCTCACCTGCATGCTGGCTGCTGGCCAAAATTTCTTTTTCTGTTGCTCAAATATTCAGACTGAGAAATTCCTCTGGGTAAAAACTAATGTTGGGAGAAAATAGTCGGGTTTTACCTGGCTTATTTCCTTGATCTGAGTGTTTGTACAGCTACTTGAACACTAACAAGTTTCAGGGGAGCTGTGTGAAAACTGGAACATGAGATGGGAGTAGGTAGGACTAATTTATTGTGACAGTGAAACTTTAAAGCGACCTAACGTGCTCATAAAACTCTGGCCTGAGGTACAGGTAAATAGCCTTTTGAAGTGCTTCTTCACAACACTCCTGGGGGCTTCCCCAAGCCAGCTTTACTCTGGTTAAGCTAACATGCACAGGGTCCCAGTCAAACACAGTCTTGTGGTGCTGCATCTGAGTTTCAGCCAGCCTGCCTAGCCCACAGAGGCCACAGGTGGGACCAGTAGTGCAAGATGCAGAATCCAGTAATACTCATCTGTGTTCTCCAAAGCAGTGAAAAGACATTTCCACAGCCTGATAGTAGGACTTAATTGGTTATGGTGTTTTTTCCTTTTGTTTTTATAATGGCTGATTTATGGGCATGAAGCCTCTACACCTCAAATGTAAGAGCAGCCAGGGGAAAAAAAAAAAAGGACACGGAAGCAATTTTTCCTGAAGTTTGTTCCTGGCAAGGCACCGTTTTCAGCTTTAAAAGGATGTATGAGGTAGAGAGAAGTCCTGTAAACATGTTCACATGTGCCAAGGTTTCTTCAGCTTTTGTCTGAATGTCTCCCAGAACACACTGACTGTGGTTCATTGTCCTCTCGTAGGAACTTGGTATTAAATTGTAAAGTCCATATACATACAAGACAAAGAGAAAACAAGTGAGGCTGTATCATCTCTTACAAAAATCTTGAGCCTTCATTATATCCCCTCCCTTGTTTCTGAAATACTTTTAATCTGAAAATCATGAAAGGTGTGATCATCCTAAGGAAAATTAGAATAAGCACAACTGGACAAGGTCCCTTGAGGAGTGTTTCAATCACCTGCTGCTGTGCTCCTGCAAAAGCCTTCCACCTTATCTCTGCAGCTGAAAGGGTATCACTCAGAAGAATAAGACTTTACCTTTTTAGAAGGCTGATAGGAATCAAAAGAAGTCAAGTGGTAATAAACTCTGTATCAGTGATTTGCTTTACAATTTAACATCTGCTTTTAAATTTTTTTTTTTAAAGTGTACTGCGGGAAAACCACTGCTACATTATTTTATTCAGGCAAGCTCCTTGTTTCATTGCATTATAAAAATATTGGTTGATGCATGTATGAGTGGGTTTTGCATGTGCAAGGTCATGTTTAACTCTGAACATTGAGACACTATGTTTTGATTTTTGCTGATGACACCATGTGAATATTGTCATGTTCCTCTGAGGTGGATGCAGAGGCAGATACCACACAGCTGGATAGCACGGGGATGTCCTCTGCAACTTCTCAAAGGGAGCTCGCCCAAAATTCAGGAGTTTTTATCCTTGGTGCTGGTCATCTCTTTAAAGTCAAACTCATCCAAGCTTCTTCCACATAAATGAGGGGAGCTATGCCTTTTAACTTAGCAAAATGTAGTTATGAACAGAGAAGGAAAAAGCTGTAGTATTTTCCTCCTATCTGGAAGCTCTGCTTCCTGGTGGTTTCCTTAGGACGCACATTTTGGTGGTTGCAGGGTGTGGTCTCCTAGGATTTACTGGGCTCCCCTCTCAGAGAGCTTCTTGCAACACGACTGCTGCTCACAGCTCTAAGCACACTTTATTATGTCTCAGTTTCTGTTCTGTCTTTCAACTCCAGGGCTGTGCTGAGAAATACTTCGGCCTGTTAATCTTATGCTTTGACCGTTAGGACTTTGTTCTAAGCATGAGGTTTGTTTTTTCTGAAACAGGAGCGAGGTGCTAAATGAGGTCACCACATCAATAATTCTTCTTGCTTATTGATTATCTGGCACGTGCATTTATCAACAGCTGATAAATGAGAAGGATTTTGTTGTGATGTAGTTCACAGCAAGTCTCAGAGTCAGTCAGCCCATTTTAGTCTGTGAAATCAGATATGCACCTGATGCGTCCATGTTCTTAGTTCACACCTGTGTGTGCTAGTGGAATTCATGAGGTCATTCAGTGTGTGTGTGTGTGTCTACATCTGCTTCATCAGCTGCTGGTGATTTGCAGAAATTTGTTGCTGGTTTAGAAGATGGATCTTGATAAAGTAGCCAGTTATCACTCTGGCTACCTAATGTATTTTTTCTTTATACTATGTACTATGCCTTCTTCAAAAAGTCATCCTGTGCTACTTTGCACTAGATTTCTCTTTCTTTGTATTTACTTGCAGATGGGTGTGTTTTCACATGTATTTAAATTTCAGTGCTTTTATGTCTCACTGTCTGAGAATGGGAGAGGAAGATGGGGAGCTGCCAATGAGGAAATAGTGTCTGAAAGCTAGAAGAATGGAAATAGTGAGAAGTCAGGCACATTTTTAGAAAGGTGTAATGGGGAAAGTAAAATCCCAATACAAATCTAAATGTCCCTAAAAATCTTGGAATCTTAAGTGGAAACCAACCCTGGGTACTTGCATATGTACAAACAATCTGTGTATAAAATTCCAAGTTCTCTATGGATTGTACAATGCCCACAGCAGGTTTTTCAAACTGCGTAAGGGTAATGACTTTTACTGGACAGGGTGTAACATTGGCACTTTCAACATAACAAATTATCTGGTCCAGAGAGCAAAGCATTCCAGGAAATGGTACAACTGTATACTCAAAGTATAATAAATAGATTACTAAAGCTTTTCTGGCATTTTGAGATGTTCAGAAGAAAAGTACTAAACTCACTACAAGTGTCCAGCTGGCAGTCCTTTGTGTCACAGCCTAATCTATACTGTAGGACAGCTCTCTGTCAGACTGCCTTCCTTGGAAGTGGGAGACATCTATTGTAGTACCTGTTGGATTAACTCTAGCACTTCTGCTTACTGCTGTGGATTGGCTGTTTGAGGAGCAAGCTTCAGCCATCCCCCTGCTGTGGGAAGGTTGCTGAAGTCTGGGTGCTATGGTCATACCTGCATAGTCCATCTCTCCATCCCTGATGACTTCCTAACAAAGCTTTGTCTCACAGCAAGTTTAGCTCTGAAGTATTTTCATTGCCTTGGGGATTTTTTTGTTTCTCTTTTTGCAAACAACTCCCCTAAAGGAAATCAACTCTAAAAAAAAAAGTTGAATTCTTAGTGATCTGTTTTCCTTAAAAACTAAAGGAAAAGCTTTGCCTCTGATCCTGCAGGTTTGAATTTTTGGTTGACCTGATCTAATGTAGGATATAATGTTTCTGATGATGGCATAGAAATAAATAATTTTTCTGCCTTAGTCTCCCAGATAGGCCAGTCCTGCAATGCATTAGTCGGAGCCTTGCCAGCAGGTAAAGAGGGGGGTTGTTTCCTCTGCTCAGCCCTGGGAGTCTGTACCTGCAGTGCTTTGCCCAGTCCTGGTCTCCCCAATACAGGTGAGAAATGGACATACTGCAGGAAGTCCAGTGAAGAGCCATGAAGTTTATTAAGGGACTGGAGCATCTAACATAAATGAGAGGCTGTGAGAGCTGCAGCTATTTGCCCTCAAGAAGAGAGTGCTTGGGTGTGTCTTGTCAGTATGTATAAATATTTGATGGAAAAAAGTGAAAAAGACAGAGATAATGGGCCCAAACTGAAATACAAAATATTCCATTTAGACTGAAAAAAAAACTCCTCTCATGGGAGCATGGTCAAACACTGCAACAGGCTACCCAGAGTGGTTCTGGAGTCCCTGTCTTTGGAGATACTCAAAACCCAAGTGGATGTGGCCCAGAGCAGCCTGCTGTGGTTGACCCTGTTTTGATCAGGGGTTAGACTTGGAGGATGCCTTAAGATGCCTTCCAGCCTCATTTTTTTCTGTGATTCTGTGCTGTGTGCAGGCTGATGAACCCCAGGAAAAGCCTATAGGAAGCAATGTCAGGCTACTGTTGTTGTTCTCCTTAGTCTGCTGTCAGGATAAAATAAGCCTAGCAGAAGGGGCTGATGTAGGGAGAAGAGCACTAAAGGGACTGTAGTTGCTAAGGGCATTTCAGAACAGTTTGGAATCATAAGCATCCACTAAATTATTTGAAAAACCTCGTTTACAGCATATTATCTATTCCCCTTTATTTTCACTGAATTTCATTCAAATATTCTGTCTTTTATTTGGGATAGTAAAACTCTGCTCTCAAGTAGTGTCTAATTAGAACTTAAATGGTAGTGAGTTGCATTTACAGAGAGATTTAGGATCACAGAATAATTCATGTCATGTCTCTACTCAACTTCCTGCTAAAAGTGGGGTCAGCTCTGAGACCAAACTCCCTTGGTGCCTTGTCAGGTTGGGTCTTTTAAACCTCCAAAGATGGAGATTGCACATCTCTAGGCTGCCTGTGCTAGCACTTGGCTGTCCTCATAGTGAAAAAGATTTTCCAGTCTGAACCTTTTGCTCTTAGACTTTTTTTCTTAGGTGAATGAAGGTAACAAGCAGGTGCCTTTTGGGTTTTTCAGGGGTGCATATGCAATCTAGATCTCTCATTCTCTTGAGCACTTCTAGGAGTTCCCCTATGCCCTTACTTTTATTTTAAAGCATGGAAGGGCATCTGAAAATCTTATCCGATGTCTCCTGGGGTTCATAGCTTTAAGAATTTGCAAGATTGAAACTGAATTCTCTTCCCTTTCTAAAATAATAACTTTCTTGTGCTTATGAGGAATGATTTAGGATTTGGAAAGTCCTTGATTTGCAGGAGGATGTGTCTGGTGAAATATAACCAAAGCCTTTCTTTTTAAGCATTTCCTTCTCTTAACTTTGCTAATAATGATGTTGTAAGATTAGAGCTAGGGCCATAATTACATGAAGTTTGCAAAGAGAGGGAAGCTCTAGAATTCCTTTTATGCTGCCTAGTACATTTTCGGAAAACACATCAGTAAAATGTTCTAAAAGTTAAAGAAAACTTGTGTGTGAAATCTTAAAAAACATTGTAGTTGTGTATATCAAATGGATTTTATTTCTGAATAATGTCTAAGGTAGCAAACTTCCCAAGTCAGCTCCAGTAGCACATTTTTTCAAATGTGACAGAGGTTAATTTGGTCATGCTTGTTACTCTAACCATAGCTGCCTTTTTTTTTCTTCTTTGTGGCAGTGTTTGCTTTTTCTCTGTCCGTTTCTTGTTGTTCCTAAGAACAGATATTTGCCAAAACAAATGTATGTGAGTGATAAAAGCCAAGAGGAATGTCTGTTGGACCACAGGAAATTTCCTGTGCAGGAAGAGATCTTAGGACTTCCTGTGAAACAGAGCATTGTGGGTCTGTTGGCAGAAGTCCCTTTACCACAGCTGCAATTAACCAGAAGAGGGTGGAAAATAGTTGGTACTGCCTTTTGCAGTCACACAGCTCAGAAGAGCCTGAACTAGACACTTAAAAATCCACAGCATAAGCAAATGGTAAATCAGAGTGGGTTTGTAGATCGTTACTCTCAAAACCAGAAGAAAATAAGAATGGTACAGAATTTCAGGTCCCCTCTGCTCATACTCCCATGCTTCCTGCCCTCCTTACAGACTTACTTGGTGTATGTGGTTATCCCAAAGTGTGATGCTGTTAGGAGGAGACCTCTTAAATGAAATGTGCCCATGGTACCTGTACTTTTTACCCCACTGTACCTTGCAGGATTTACGAGACATCACTAGTCTGCCTGTACTCTCCAGCAGGGTTTTCCTTCCAGTGGGTACTTCCAGGCAAGTTCAAATCGCCAAACAACCCGTGTCCCACATATATTAAATCTGTGTGATGCCAGAAACTTGTACTGATTACCTGAATTTCAGCATGGAAGACCCTTCTTTTTGAGTGATCTTTATTTTTGCTTATAGCAGATTTGCATCTCTTTCCCCAGCCCTCTGAAACAGCACTTGCAGGGAGCAGAGGATCTTCTTCTGGAAAGAGGAGTGATGAGACAAAAAAGCGAGGGCACAGGATGCTAACATAAAATACTATAGTAAAAAAGAAGGGTAGAGACAACTGGATAATAGGAGGAAATGAGTGTAGTTCAAAGGGCAGAAAGAGTAGGAGACTGAAAGAAAAAGACACCAGGAGCACAAATTTTATAAAAAGGGAAACTGGCCAGTCTGGAGACAAATACATTTTTTGTTAGTGTGTACGGAGCATTATTAGATCCTACACAACAGGAAATTTGTGATGCACGGGGTGTCAAACCCATAATTAGGTGATGGCAGAGTGAGCTTGATATGGACACTTGGCACTTCATCCTAAACTTCCTCTGTGGAACAGTTGTGTGCCCTCTGCCTGTAGCAATCCTTGACCTTGCTGGGAGGATGCCACAGGAAATGCCCCTGAAATGGTGCCCAAGCTGTGGTCTGCCTTCAGTGTGACAGCTGACTCTCTTCAGAGAAGTCAAGCAGAACCTGACTGTGACTTTTCAACTTCAGCCTTGTGAGCCAGACTTGACCACAGCCTCACCTGGGAATTTCTGAGCCTCCCGGGTGGCTTGGTTCTACCTACAAAGTTTGGGCTGTGACCTGCGGCCCTTGCCTCTGCTGCTTCAGCATTTGGTTTTTTTCCTCACGGCTGCATGCATGTTCACTCTTCTTTTGTACCAAGGAACTCTTTGTTTGCTTAGTGAGTGCTTCCCCACAGGAAATTTCCTGTGATGGAAAACTCTGGGGAAGCTTCCTGTCAGAGGAGAGGCTGCAGGGGGCAGATAACAGAGACATTGGAGGCCACAAGCCGCAGCAGCTGAGGAAGCGCCGTCACCTGGCGCTTTCTGCTGAGGGAGGCTGGGCGGCAGGAAGGGCCAACCACTGTCTTGAGTGATCTGGGCTGATAGGACAGGGGAACTGCTCACTGCAAAACCCACAGCTGCCCTTGGCTGCTGAGGCCTTCACTGAGGCTGGGCACTGTAATTCGGTGGTGTTGAACCCAGATCTCTGGAAGCTGTGGATGAATTTTTATCATGGGGGCTCCCCATGGGTCAGTCAGTTCAGCACTTCTTGGGCTCTGAAGAAAGCCCTCTAGTTAAGTGTCCCACTGTAAGCTGGGCACCAGGCATGGCTCTGGAGCTCACAACCAGTTGAGGAAAAGAATCACTGATGGGAGAACAGCACATTTTGATAATGTTGCCTATCTCCTATCAGTTATTTTCCTAAAGAGAGAGGGTTCCCTCTTTAGGTACCATTATAGTTTTTGAGCCCATGGCTGACCTTGAAGTCTCTAGAGGACCACTTTGTATCACTTACTGAGATTTTGTCTTACATTGGTGCAAAAAGGATGGTCTGGCTGTCAAATAACTTACTGTGAGTGGCACTCCAGGCTCCATCAGAACCTCTTGTCATTTTGCGCTGGACAACACTGGAGCTTGGTGAGCTCTAGGAACTCTGGCTTGCGACTGCTACAGTGTTTAATCAGTCCAAGGTTGACACTGCGAAATTATTTTGAGGAAAGCACCCTGATGCCAGAGAGCTCTCCATAGGCAAATAGTCTCAATGGTCATGATGTTGCCTCTTCAATTAGGTGGGACCTTAGGCAACACTAAGACAAATAAAGTACCTGGAAACGACTTTCATTCTTCACAGCTCTTGGCTTTTAGTCTTGTGGTGCCTCAGATTGCTCCTATTTAATGTTGGGATGGTAGTGCTTCTTCCTGCCCCTGTTGACCTCTCCTCTGTCAAGCTCAATGTAGGACTTAAGAGTTGTCAATCTGTCAGCCCAGAGATATACCAGCCTCATAAATCATAGTTGGTGCTTCCCTCTCAGCAATCTACCCTCTGCTCTCTGCAGTGTCCCTTTCAACTCTTCAGATTTTTCTCTCTGTCCCTGCCATACCTCAGCATTCCATGCTGTCTGCTGAAGTCATCTGTAACACACAATGATTTTAACAATTTTTCACACAAAGTTACTGGATCCTGGTAACATTATTTAAGCCTCCTTGTTGGTAGTACTCATCTCCATTTGTGATCTGTTGCCTAAATATTGCCTACACAGTGGGGTTTGTTGTCTGCATGTTATTCTTCTGTAGGTTGATTTATCCTAGGCACGTATGGCAATACTTTGCCAAAAGATGCAAAATCTTTCAGACATTTTTACCTTAATGTTCCTGTTTTTCTTCAGAGCTCAGCCTCTTGAATCTGGTGAAGGCATTTGCTTCTTTGCTTTTCTATGTATCTTGTTTTGAATCTTGAGGTTAAGAGCAAATTAAATGGGACTATGAAGTCCTGAAGGAACTTCTTTAGGTTCACTCCCCCTAGACTAGGAAAAGCAGGTATTTTAAACTTTGAGTTTTTGATACGGTATAATTTCAGTACAGCTTTCATTCAGCTACCAGTGTCTGTTGTGGTTTGATTAACAGACTTGACTCAGAAATGTGTGCAGCCTGGCCAGCTGGTCCAGCCGTTGGCTTGGTGACATTGGCCAGCTGGCTGTCATTTCTTGGCTAAAAGGGGACCCCAGATTGCAAGTGCTGCTTCTCACTATGCAGCGGACCGGAGTGAGGCACTGCTGGATCTCAGGTCTCCTGGGAAAGAAGCACAGAAACAGCTACAGAGTTATATGCAGTCATCAGTCCCTATGTTTTGTAACCTGCCATGGGTTGAAGGTATCTGGGAAAAATTGCAGGCTCTTTCTCTGTGGTGAGTGGTTGATACCCTTGTTTTTCAGGTTTCCAGACAGTTGCCAGTATAAGAACTTGGGTTTGATCAGTTTTCTACTTTTTACCTGTTGTGGCTGATAATTTCTTTGCTAGGACAGAGACCAATACATTGATGCTGAACTCTCAAAATGTCTAGTGCCCCAAGACCTGGAATAGACATAAAGAAAGAGAGGAAGTTTCTCCTGTGCCCTCAGTAACCCTCTGCTGGGCCATGTGGATTGGAGAGAAGTCTGCCTGTTCACAGGCAACAGTAAGAAGAGCTCAAATTTGGGGTGGGGCAGAAGGAAGAGTCTGCAACAAGGAGGCTGGTTGGGGAGATCAGCATTGCCCACTGGCACAGCTAGAATTTGAGAGAGAGGGATGTGAAGTTGAGCTAGGAGGATAGATTTCTTAATCTTGCCTTTCTTCTGCTGTCATACACACCTGCTGCCACACAACTTGCTGGAAAAATGAGCCAGAGTTACGGCAGGGCGTCTGATGCCCTCCTGGAGTGTTGGTTCCTGTAACAAATGACAGGATATTCCTGCTACTTATGGTTGTCCCTTTAGCAAAAAGTGGCAAAGGTCTGTAGGTTGGCTGCAAAAGGGCCAACCCTCCTGCTGCTGACCCATGCAGGTTTCATTATGATGCCACGATGGAATTTCTGAGGGTTTTTTTTTTTCTTTTTCACCACTACTCATACTTTAAAAACAAGGGAAAAAATTACACTCAATGTATTTATTCTGCATTATAGCTCCTAAGGTTTTAAAGGTGAAGAAATGTCAGAATTAACATTGCCTGTGAATATCTTGATCCTCCAATTACATGAGCCTTGCATATGCATCAACACATGCAGAGTCTTGCAAGGTGTGGGCTCTGAGGCTGCATGGATAACTTCATTAAATACTAATAAAGAGGAAAGGGGGTGAACCTTAGTCAGTAGAGTAGATAATAGCAGGAGAAAGCACTGTATTGTTAATTTTAAAAAATGTCATTTTGTTTTAATAATTTGTAATGCTAATGATACACTAGGAAATCTATGATATAGTGTATAAACATAATAAAGTATTGGGAAAATTCAAGTTCACGACAGATTGGCTATTAAATGTTTTCACTGAAGTGAAACAGCTCAAGGCTGCAAAGAAATGATCCAAGTGGCAGATTAATAAACTGAGAATTCACACCCTTAATTTGTAAATATAAATAGTAAAGTTCAGAAATGAAGTCATTAATAGACCTTATCTGTCAATAAACTTTCTTGACATTAATTTTTAATACTAAAAATGTGGTATCTTTAAAACAAATTCTTCCTAGAAGAGGTAAATGGTGTAACATTTTTACTGTTTTTCTAAAATTTTCTAAATTGAAATACAGAACTTTTAGAACTGGCTATCAAACTGGCTCTTGTAGCAATTATGGAAAATTTTGCTTACCCCAAAATCTTTCTTACTCCAAAACTCAAAATAGACCATACAGTGTTACCAAACCAAATAGAGAGCTTGAGTCTTGACTGCAATTGGAATACAAATAGTTGGATTAATGCCAGCCTTGGAATATTGCAAATTTCTTCCATTTAATTTTTTCAATGTGTCTGATTTTGTATATTCAAACAAACTTTGGTGGAGTTTCACCATTCTCCCGAGTATTGTAAACTCTGGGTTTTCCTTTTTCCCTCAATTGCTGCCTGTGGAGATCAAAATGCTTCCTTCTATAGCAAAATCTATGGTGTTACCCATCACTTCTGTTTTGTTCATTTTTCATGAACTAGGTATTTGGGAAAAATACCTATAAATGACATCCTCCTAATAGCTCTGCGTGGAGATTACAATCCAGGGAAACTCTCTGGACAAAAATAGTATTTCTCTCCTATTTGTGCATTGCCAAGCACATTGAGGTCCTGGTTTATGATTGCAACTACAATTATACAGAGTAATAATGCAGGCCTGTTGAATTAAATGATGAGGGTCATTTGATTTCAGTTAGGATTAGCATCTCCTGGCCCTTCGCATGGACCAGTGCATTATAGGTGGAGCTGCTGAGGGTACAGAAATAACTGTGTTCTGTCTTTCTGTCCAAACAGGGCACAAAGCCCACTGGTTTAAAGATACTTGATATTTTTAAGCTGCCATGAAAAGTAAGGCAAGGGTTTGGTTTGTTAGGAAGAACTTCAAAATGTGTTCAAATTTCAGCATGAAATTCACTTTCCAGAGTGAAAAATTTGGAATTAAGGTGACACACACAAGCACAAAGATAAAAATGTGTATTTTTAAGAAAGAATTTGTCTAAGAGAAGGACAGGTTTTTCAGCCCTTTCTTTTCCTGGATGCCAGTTATCCAAGTGAGACACACCCCTAAAATCACTGGAACTGCTCACAGGAATATGAGTTAAACCATGCAGCTCTCAGTGTCTTGTTTATTACTTAAACAAGACTTAAACTGATGGAATTTGGTATTCATCTTACTTTCCACTATTTATGAGGGTTGCTTTGCAATTTTGCATTTATCTCAATTTTTACAATGCAAGTATGTATATCACTTACACTTTTGTTTAGAATTACTTCTAGTTTGAACAAATGTGAATTATTTATTTTAAAACAAAAGTAATTAGTAGGCATTTTAAAACAGAAAGAAAACATACATTTTGACTGAATGTGAAAGGAACCTGTACAGAGAAAGCAGAATTCTTTTTGCACTAACAGCACAATTTTCTTTGTTTTATGTTGTGTAAGAATAAAGTTGCCAAAATGTACAACAGCTTTTTACAAAAAGTGAAAATAAATCAGTAAATGTTTAATAGAATAAATATTGGGATTAGCTAATATAAGGTTTTCCTAGTGCTTCTCTGGCACATTGAGAACTTACAGAGTGGAGAGAGAAAGAAAAAGAAGAGAAAAAAATATATATGCAAAACCAGTTGGGTAGAGTTATGCAAATGACTTTATCAGGGCAAGCAAAAGGCCTCTCCACCTTGCCTGCCAATTCGGAAATAGCAGCTATGGACACACTCAGCTCCCTCTTCCTGAGGAGATGCAGCTTTAGCCTGTGATGTTGGCAACCACACCATGAAAGGAGATTAAAAATTGCCTCCTCTTTTATGTATTTTTAAGAGGTTGGCAGAGATGTTAAATGAATCCTGGAGAGGGCAAGCACCCTGATGATATCCCAGTACCATTTTTTCAATTTCATAGGGGTTCTAGCAAATGAAAGGTGCAAAGAAACCACTAGGCTTTGACAGGGTTACAGAATTAGTCCCAGATTTCTCTTGAGGCACTGGTATCCATCTGTCCTGACTTCCGATTTGAAGGGAGAAAGCAAGAAGTAACATTACCACTGATTTTCACAGGAGATGTAGACGTGCTTTCCAAGTTTGAAAGCCGATATTTTCAAAACCTTGAGCAGGCACTAACTGGTCTGTCATTTAACATTCAGCTGAGCTGATTGAATTTGTGGTCAATATGACATGTTGGTAAGGATTTTTCATAGCTAGGGTTGGACTCAGTTGTCAGGAGGCAACCAAATTCAGGAGGGTACAGTCAGATGAAGGGATCAGCTGAAGTGTTAACTCTGGGTTGGGTGCACACTCTGCGGGTGCATCCAGTGTGTCAATGCTGCTTTTTTATTAGGCTTAAAAGATAAACCATGTGTGTAGCATTACTTAATCAAGAGGGTAAAGACTAAAAACAAACTGGGGGGGAAACAGTAACAGTGCCATGAATTTTTTTTTTTTTGTACAATGCGTGCTGCTCACTCCTTGTTTTCTTTCTGATAACACCAAAGTATTTATGTGCAAACAAAAGGTTCCTCTTGCTGAGTCAGCCTCCTCCTCCTCCTCCCACCTGATTCCGTCAGCAGAGTTGCAAAAGCATGACTTGTGACAGTGCTAAATGAATAAGGCTGGGGTTGGATTGACAAGAGAAAATCTCCTTTTCACACAGTGTGCACATCTCAGGGGTAGTGGGGGGAAAAAGAAGTCTGGAAAAAAAATCCAAAATGGGGCATCACAAAACATTTTCTTAAAAATCAATCACAGTGCTTTCTTTTGAGAATTAATCTTTGAGGGAAGTAGTGTTTCAGGACCTAAATCAACAAATTTGGTCACAGCATGGAAGACACAGTATTGAACAGGAGCAATGGCCATTCCAGCAACTTCAGAAGAAGATATAAGAAAGAAATACTGTAATTTATTGAAGAATAAGCTGGCTCACAAATAAACCTTTTCTGAATTTCCATGGTTATCCAAACACCTGAATAACAAGGGTGTAAATCTCTTCTGAAACTGCATCCATGTCCTCAAAATCTCTGCATGGTCTCAAACACAGAAGACTGTTTTCATGTACGTTCAGTACTTGGGTCCATATGCTCTGTGTTTATTATCTGCCAGAGAGGTGTGAGACATCTAGTTTGCAGATTTTCTCAGGGCATCACAGGAAATTTTTGACACTTTGTGTTCCCTAATGTCATTTTGTGTGAAACTGCTGAAGAAGGCTTCTCCCACTCCTCAGATTGACAATGTGCCCGTGCCTGCATTTCTGCCCCATGCTGTCAGTGCCAAACTGATTGACCCGTCATGGGGGTGGGGGAGGAGGGAATCACATTAGTAAGCAAAGTATTTTAGAAAAGTAGTTTTTCCACTTGAAACTTATTAAGAAGAAAGAAAAGACCTGGGAATGTCAACTTGCTTTGCACTTATATCAATCAGCTGAGTAATTTCTGTAATGTAGGAATTACAAAAGCAAGCATGAAAGAAAAAGCTAAGGCAACCTGAAAAGTTTGGTTAGGTGTCCTTTCTTCAAAATATAGTTCACTGTCCTTTCCTAATGTTTGTGTTTGCTTCCTGCCTTCCTAATTCTCTAGTCTGTCTTTTTTAAAAATGATGCTTCAAGCTTTGCAAGTTGGTGGTGAGTCAGTCTTCCCAGGAGAGCAAAAACTTGAGATTATTTGGAAGTTACGATACAAAAGAATGAAGCAAAACTGGTTTGGACTTTGTAAACTAAGCAAGTCCTGAAGCACTGGAAAAATAGAAGAGAAATTACTTCATGGAGACACCTGTGTAGCTCTTCTGACTTCAATGTCATTGTGGTTGTGTCTGAGTTTTTGTGAGTACAAGTGGTGTGTGAACCGACAAACTTACAAATCTGGATTTCTGCAACAGATAAGATAAAATAATTTGACAAATGTCCTTCACAGAGCTGAATGAAGTTTGCCAATATACAGGGGAGTACAGCTAAGACAATTTTAATTAGACAAGCTGGTGAAAAAGCATTTCAACTTTATTTTCTCAATATCTACATAATGAAGTATATGAGGACTCCAGTAGTTTCAGTTGGCTCCTGGGGACATGAGCATTATGCATGCCGTCATGCTGTCACCTTGCTTGTACACTGCATCCCTTCCCTCTCCTGGCTGCCCATATTGTAATGTCCTCCAGGCAGGTGGTCCTCCTGCTTCAGTGTTTTATGCTACCTGGCACAACTGTCAGCCATGTAAAGAAACCATTAGGTGTTTTTTAAATATTTCTGACAGATGATATAATTTGGTTGTATTTCCCAGTACTTGAGGTCACTAAGTGTCTGTGCAACAGACAGCACAACAGGATTATGTGGCACTAGGAATTGTGAATCTGGGATGATACCTATCAGTACTAGGTGTCTGCAGCCTCTCTCACTGCACCTTTACAGTGACAAGAAACCCAAAAAGCAGGATGAGACACAACCTTCTTGTGATTTAGCTCATCATTTGTTTCCCTTTTCATTCAAAGCTTGATCCTTTACTGGAACTGCATAGGTAAATCATTTGCCTCTATTGACATTGCAGTCATTTTTCCAGTCCTGGAAGCAAGCCTTTCTCAGTGACATCATCCAGATTAAACTCAAATGATACAGCAAGCCCATGCATTATTTTTCGGTGGCATGACATGTTCTGTAACAATACTGGCTGAAGCATTTTCTCCGTTTTCTGTTACCACATCCAGCTGTTATTCTTTTTGCAATTTGCCACCTCCCTGCCAGTTGTGTTGACCTAACTGTTAGTGCAGTTGTGCTCTTAATCTATTCAGAAAGCTGATCTGGCAGAAACCAATGTACATATATACATGAATACAGATTATCTCTCTCATCAAGAACACAGCATAGCTCCTCCACCAAATGCACTGGCACATCAACGTGTGGTGGCCAGAAAACATGACTAAGTCAACATGGCCACTGAACACTACGTATTTTCCAATCTGTCACCTGGGACAAGCTTGTTTGAAGGATACTGTGCTTACTGCAGACACCCTAGCACTGAGATAGAAATTATCCCAAACAGGATTTTGCATGCTGTCCCAGTTGATAAAGTTCATCTCTTATTCCTTGTGTAACAGTATTTTCAAATGGTTCTTGGTCTTTGTATGACTTCTATAGAAATAATAAATGCAAGCCAGTTTTTTAGGGGCCCTAATATGAGAATTTAGTGGGTATGCTGACTAGCTTCAGAGCAGGAAGGAGTTAAATGCTGGAGAGGAAGCAATTCTCAAGCTGCAGCAAAGATAATCATGATAATTTATCATCTGATAATCAAAGAGCACACACTTAATTTGTTCTCATTATCAATGTATTTCAAGCACAAGTACCTCAGTACAAGAGGCCTTCCTGAGCACAAGTTGCACTGAAAGGTTAAAGGGCTCCATGGAAGTGTAATGCAGTTACTTCTCTTGAATGGGTGATGTGTTGTAGTGCAGTTTGGAGTCCATCTCAGTGGCCTCCTTGTCCCCTGAATGTGGAAAAGGACCCCTGGCATTTAGAGCTGTTCCTTGAGGCACTTCACCTTTCTCTAGGACAGCAGTGTCTTCTTGGAGAAATGACTGACAGTTTCTAAGAGCTGTAGGGATTTGGTTCATTAAGGAACCATCAAGAAATGAAGCTAAATCTGGAGTTTTTAATCATATCAGAACTCTAGTTTGCAGCATCTTGGGAGCAAGAGATGTCTGCAGCATGCTAAGAGTGGGCTTTTGCCTCCAAAGATGTGATTCAGAACTAAGTACACTGTTCAATGTCCAAAGTTGTAATTTGTACAGTTTCCATCAGCAATTTAATATTTCATGTCACCTGAAGGCAGGTCTTTGCATAAAGCACAGAAGAACTTGTGTACTGGTATATTGAAGCAGGCTGTCATAGCCCTCCTGCATTAGGACTTTGCAGAGAATGCCTGCATGAGCAAGACATCCACAAGCAAAACCAGTTACAGTAAAAGTATGACATGACTTTTACCACATGCTGCTGGTAATTTTTTTTCTACGGTGATTTTCTTAATGGTTACAGGCAAAGTAAGCCATGGTTCTGGGCTCTGCTGCCAAAATCTGCTTTTACAGTAGCAGCACAAGTGCAGCTGCAGCTCATGAGCCATGGAATCCCAGTGCAGAGGAAGCCAACAGATGACATCTTGCTGTTAGGGCATAGGCTGTTCTGTAGTGGAGCTGGCCTCACGTTCCCTGGAAACAGCCTGGAAAACATGATCTTTGTGTGCACTCTCCCCCCTCTCCAGCTCTCACAGTCACAGCTGAGTTAGGAAACAAAGTCCCAGCTGAAATTCCTCAAGGGAAAGGGACCCAACTTCTTCAGGATGTGAGCCTCTGAGAACAAAATCTCCCTGTGAGAAAAAGGCAGCTTCTTAATACGGAGGATTATGATGTTGATGGTGGTGTTTAGTTGATATGTGAAACTGAGATTTCAAAACTTTCCACTTAATTCAGCTGTATAAAAAGGACTTCCTGACCCCTCTCTTACAAAATTGTAGGATCTCTCTAAATTGGCATCCACTGGAAGATCAAGGTGGCATAGCTGATAGTATGTTAAAGTGATCAGTTGCTGAAAGGAACTGTCTTAATTTTAGGCAGCTGTGTTTATTGCAGCTCACAACTATTTCTTCAGTTTTTCATATCTTTTAGCAGTGTTGATCAGGTACTGAAACCCAGAGCTTCCAGTTCAGTGATCAGCATTACTGCTGCATACTGTAAGCATGGTAATAATCTGAGCACTCTGCTCCACTGTACAGCAATTAGATAGCAGGTAAAAGACTTAAGTAAAACCATATGTAGGTCAAGATTAATTTATTTCTGATGACTTACAAATCTTCAACCCCTCAGCCAGAGATCAAGACCATATTGTGTTAAAAGAAAGAAACAACACGTATTGACCCTTTGTTCTAGTATGGGCTTGGGTTGTTTACCTTGAAATTACTGTTGCCAGGATGCATCAAATAATTGGTATGAGAAGTGGGAAGGTAAAGTAGGTGTAAAGGATGTAAAGATGCTCTGCATGTGTCCAGTTGTAAGGAGGAGCAGAATAGTGTTCCTGGATTTGATCCCTCAGTGCTAGGCAGGCATCCAGTGCCTTTTTGACTCACATCTGTAAATCAGATACAACAATCTAATTTGTCTGCAGTTGAAAGGCACTGTGTAGTGTAAATGTGTGTTACTAAGTATCAGCAGTGGCCATAGTTGGTGCAGAAAAAATGTAAAGAATGCTTTTTAGACCTGGAATTTTGTCCTGGATTAAGATTAAATTGGTTTGAAACAATAAAGAGTTGCTGAGAAGAAAATGAAAGTTTTTATAATCCCTTGACTTCTACTGGCAGAACTGTTTGCTTTTGGCAGCATTGTCTCTTGAGCTAGCTACCCTGTGACATTGTCAGGGCTCAGCTGCTCTTGTTTAGGATATAGTTTTTGCACATACAAGGAAAAAAACAACAGAAGAAATTTCTTTCAGCTCCTTTTGGAAGGGAGCAGTAGGAAAGCAATGTCTGCTCCATGGACAACAGCCAAAAATTGGTAGAGATGAAGTCAGGAGTAGATTAAGACTGTAACTGGGAGCAGATCCAAGCCAGCGTTTCCCCCCTCCCCATCCCACTGCCACTGCTGGTGTTGCACTGGCTGCCGTGGCTGGAATGCCGTGGTGCGGCAGCCCTGGGAGCGGCTGCTGGCAGCCAGGCAGTGTCCTGCTGTCCATGGCTCACGGAGCCCTGCTACACTCTAGCCTTCTCTGAACGTGCTGCCCAGATGGAAAAAGCCAGCCTTCACCCTGCCCTGGAAGGAGAGCTCTTGTCAGGCTTCTAGGAAGGTTTTGCAAACAACATGAAAGGAAGCTGGAGCTGTCTGTGGAGCTCTTGAAAGCTCTTGGACATGGCTCATGGAATGAGTGCCTAGAAAACCCACTGGTCTTTTCATCACCTCTGTGGTTGCTCAATTCTTTGGTAGGTTTTCCCTTTCAGAACCTCAAATCCAGCTTCTACACACAAACTAGCACCATTATCTAGACTGGTTTGTCATGGCCTGGGTGAATTCTGGTTTAGGCCACAAACTGCTTGTCAGCAGCAGGGAGGCTGCTCCAGCATTGTAATATTTTCTGTTTCTGACTAAAACCAGAGTGGGGCAGCTCAAGAGGACATCCTAATATCCACTTGTTCTATAAGTTCACTCTGGAAGATGCAGTGGAAACAGAAGGGAGACAAGTGCCTGCTATGGGTCAAATATAGATTTCAGTTATAAGAAACACAGCACAACTGGCCACATTAAGCCATTGGGGTTGCACTAGAAGCTTTAGTCTGACATCAGGTCCAACTCCAGAGACTTCAGGAATTGGTCAGCAGTATTCAGGGATTTTTTTTGTTTTGCTGGGGCTGGGGGTCTTAGTCATAGCAGAGTAATTTTGTCTGATGGTTACTTCATTTACTTACTTGTCTCTGCATAGAAAAGGGGCTGGCCATAGAGTGAGAAAGAAAATATTTTTTATTTTGAATTCTGTAGTGTGGCTTCAAATTTTGTGGGGTTTTTGTACTGGTGACTTCATCTGCCATCATTAATCAGCGAGCTGTCTCAGCCCAGCAAGCTAATTTAGAGTCCTGCTTGTGCATTTGATCAGCAAATGCAAACCATGTGTAATGTCAGCAGGTCAAGCGAGGTGATGGAACATGGGATTTTCACCTCAGTTCCAGAAAGGGCCATAGTTGCTTCCAGGAAGCTGAGCTTGGCACGGGGTGTGGGCAATTGAAAAGATTTATTTCCCTGTATGAGAGCTCATTCTAATCGAGCATTTTCCAATCAATATGTTTCTTACAGACTTTCCAAAGGCTGCATTAGGAAAGCAATTTTATTTATTTTATGACCCTGAAGCCCTGAGGGATTTGGGTGTGTCCGCTTCCCAGGGTCTCTGTACAGACAGTGAAAAGAGAAGGGCTGGGTTGCAGGGCACCACACTAGCAAAGTCAGCATGGCAGAAACCCATGGCAGAGCTTCACTGGGTTGGTTTCTGCAGATGTCTGCACACATGGAGGCCCCAGAGCAGGCACAGTGCACAGGGCATTACCTGCACTTGCACTCTACCTTGAACACCTTGTGCCACAAGGAGAAATAAGTCTGCACCTTTTATTTCAGATTACTACTGAAAAAGCTATTTTGCCCTCTGTTCCCAGCAGTGTAGGGAACAGTGTATTCTCCAAAGCCTTGTCATTCTGATCACAGGCACTTTCAGACCTTCTTAAAAAATGTGCAAGCCTCACTTGTTTCTTCTCCTGCCACAACTCCTCTGTTCCCTATCTTATCATTTTTTCCTCAACAAGACCTGTAAAGGGGCATTTTTATCTGCTACCATGCATTTCTTTTGTACCAGTTTGTACTCACCTCCCAAATAATTCTCTCTGAGGATTAGCCAGGACTAAACTTTTCTTCATTTTCTACCTTTGCTTATCTCTGTGCAGAAAGTGCCGAGCCAGCTCTCACTGTAGGATGAAGCAGTCCCTGCAACCCAACAGCAATGAATAGCCACTGCTTCTCCACTGCCTGGGTCAAGGGGCACCTGCTGGAAAGAGCAAGTGGTTAGGCACATCACTGCACACAGATTTCTGTCCCCTGCTTGTAACAGCAACTGCACAGACCGCCAGCAGTACAGGATTTACCATGTGTCAGGGCTGCATCTTCCACATGTATGCTAACCCCAGATTAGTCCCCAAGATTATTCCCATCTGCATGGGAATAGCTAGGCATGCCACAGATTTCTGTTACCTCTGGGGAACTCCAAGGACTTCCTGAGAAAGCAAGATCTTTACCCTTCCTGCCTTTACCTTCCAGAGCAGTATAGTTCTGAAAGAACTGCTGAGCACCCTGTGGGTGCTGGGTGCTCTGGGGAAGTCACTTGGGGTGGATGCAGCAGCCCCAGCAGAGAAAGCACAGAATTCCTGCCTCTGGAGAACCTCAGTGCCTCAGTGTGGAAAGCCCTTCAGCATGATCCCACGCTGCTGTTGAGCTCAGCACTGCCCTGCTGGGGTGCAGTGTGGTGGTGGTTCTGTCATGTCCAAGCACGATACCAGGACAGGGCCCCTGGTCTGCAGCAACAATCAGTGACTCCAAACAGGGAGCCAGAGAGCAGCCCACACAGCACCATGGCAGTGTTGAACAACCCGCTGTTGAACTGCTGTTTGAAGCAGCTGTGCAGAATTTTGCACTAAAGAGCATTTCGGATGTTAACTGGCAAAGCCCTATGACACCTCTTTGCATTTTGGTAGTTCAGCACTCTAAACAAAGATGTGAGACAGGAAGGGGCTTTAAAAAGTTGCTCTGGCAGAGCCTGGGAGAAGGATTTAAATGTAATCATATGCTTTTCATCCAGACTGTGTTGCCTTTATACAGAAATTAAGACCAAAACAAAACCTCATGCACCATGCATCTTTCCTGCTTGACGTGCACCATCATATGCAGCAGCACACAGTGGCTTCACAGCTAGCAAGGAAAAATTTTGCTAATCAACAACAAAGAAAGAGAGTGTCAGTTCCTAAAGAGTTACTTGGTAGGAGACATTCAAGTGTTCTGAACTTCTCCAGTATCATTTTCCCACTAAAGGCTTACCGTAGCTACAGACATGAGCTGGCTTCCCTGATGCTGCCAGTGATGATGCATCTGTCCCTGGGTGTTTGGGAACCAGCTGCTGATTTGCATGCACTGGCCCCTTTGCTGTTTGCTCAACCATGCTAAGTAGTTTTTGGCGTGGGAGTGTGAACAGTTCTGTGTGCCCTGCAGAAAGCAGGGATAAATGAGAGGTCTGTCTTTACCCCCTTCTCACATCATCATCCTGCCTGCCAGGCAGCTAGGCAGGAGAATGGAGAACATAGCTGAAGTGGAACAAAAAGTTAGACGAAACTTACTATGAATACTGTTTTCCATGTGCATGCTGTCCTGTGGCTGTGTCCTCATCTCGAAACTAAAGCAGAACAGCAGCTCTCGGTGGTACTGTGCATCACATTTTGCATTGGATTTGTGTCCTCAGGTTGTTCCAAAATGAGTCAAGGTGAGAACAGACTGTGGTACATTATACTTCACATTTTAGGTGTATCTGTTGCGTACACTGAACATAGCAACTCATACTGTAAAATGCATACTCTGTCTTCCAAACCAAAGAAGGGGTTGCTGAGTGCAAGTGCTTTGCAAGATTTAAGGTTGGCTACATCTGTTCAAAAAACAAAGTTGTAACCCCACAACAAGTATGTGGTCAGGTGAAGATATTGCTGGCTGTGTAATTCTAAGTGCAAGTACTGCCTGAGCAGAGCACTCTGGTTTTCCAACCTCAAAGCCTGACCATGCTTCAGTTTCCTGAGGGGCTCTGTCAGAAGTGAGCTCTTTAGAGACCATCAGCCTAAACTGTTCTACAGACCAATACATTCCTCTTTGTGCCCATGTCTGTTCGTGTTTAACAGGTTTACTGGCTACTTCAAAGTGTAAATTACCCCATCAGTCCCTCTCCATTGTACTTTGCTTTGTTGCTTGAGAATAGAAAGGAATGAAGGAAGGAAAAGTGGATTTCTTCTGCATCGAGATGGTTACCAGCTTGTGCCCTGCGGCATGAGAATTGATCATCCTCAATATTTATAAGGTAGCCAGAGTAACAGGTGTTAGGAACAGGACTTCAGGTGAGGAATATGCTGCAGAAGTAGATAATCTATCAAGACACCAGTGCATCAGCCTGCAGCATTAGAAAGGTGAGCACCGATTTTGCTCCCTGTTTAATGCATATAAAGCTGTCAGTTTATAAATGTGTCAATAAATTATTGTATTTTACTCTGCTGGAGGTGGTGCTTAGAAATTGACAGAAGACAGAGAATATGCTGGATCTCACAGAACCAGCTTTTGATGGTTTGCATAGCTTTGTCTAACCTGCTTTCAGCTATTGAATTCAAGAAGTTTTTGTTGCTTATTTTTGCACTACACAGATAGGGAGACCATGATGGGGAATGCTTATCAGATTTCAACCAGAGGAGCAAAGCAGAGATGGGAGCAGAGCCAGGTCTGACTCTTAGGTCAAAATTCACCCTGGGAAGTCCATGGCCATCAAGAGGACAGGCTGGGAGAAAGGCAGCATCCCCAATGCACTGAGTGAAAGCAGCAAAACCTTCACACTGATTTCAGCAGTCAGTTCAGCAGGCAAAACTCTGCCCTCATTTTGCAACACAGCTCTTGTTTTCCTCACTTTATTCTACTTGGTAAATATCTTTGTTAGTTGAAGACAGTGCTGTTAGCTTCTGCAGAGAATGAAACTGGAGAGATAAAAAGAGCCATTTTCCTCCACTGTGGGCATGACAATAAAAGAAGATGGAGAGAGGAAAATAAGAAACAGCATCCAAAGAAGTAAAATAGTATAAGTGGGATTAGGTTTTCTTTCATGGACAGTACAGGAAAGCAATTTCGTGACCTACTGATAGCAATGTACACTGTGCTGTAAAATCCCTTCAGCTGCAAAGCCAACCATCTCATGACCTTGTTTTCACAAAACCAGCTGCTTCTTCTTTAGAAGGTTCAAAGAAGGTGGCATTCAAGTTTAGTAGATGCTGTACTGCTCATGAAAGAATTATTTTTTGAATGACAGTTTCTGAAGCACATTCAGCAACACTGCTGTTCACCCCTAGAAAATCTTCCTGTGACTGAACTGGTTGAGCCTCACAAAACAAGTGGGCATGTGGTGGGGGCATGTTTTTTTGAGAAACCAGCTTCCCAGGAAAGCAGCAGGGGAGGAAGGGAGGGAATTGAGAGAATAAGAAATCCATCTAGGGAAAAGCAGTTTACTTATTTTATGGCACCTTATGTTTTCCAAACACAATGTAAGTATTTTAATTATGGGATCACCCCAGGGGTGGAGTGATGTGGCACATCCACCCACACAGTTTGGCCGCAGCCAAACTGAATTAGACTGGCTGCTTGCTAATTCTCAGTAATTTCAAGCCAAGTGGTCCTAGGTCATACAACTTTGGGGCTTTTCTCACAGGTTTAAGAGGTGCTGCTGAAACCCATCAGAGACCTCATTTGCAGTGTTAACTGTTGGGTCTGTTTCAGAGCTGCCAGCACTGCTCATGGAGCTTGTCCCAGTCTGTATAACTTATTTGGCTGTTCTGGATCTAGCACTGATCAATCTAAAGCTCTCTTTGGACATGGTACTTTCGTACTAGTTGAACAGAAGGCAAAAATGTTCCCCTGCAGGTGGGAAGTGTCAATCTATGTTTGTATAGGAAGTAATTATTTATTACATTGTTATCTATAAGGAAGTGCACACCTCATGTGAAGGTATTGTACAATTCTGTCCTTGTCAGCCTGGTTTTCACAGTGGTGCTTTCTTTTGTTTCATGCCTCATTGGGTGAAGTACACATCAGAAGACTGGTTACATTTCTACACAGCAGTTCTGCTGTGGGCAGTTTATTACTTGCATGGTCTGGCAAAGAGGAGGGCAGAAGAAATCACACATGAGCATTTCAAGCACTCCTCAGATGGTCTTGTAAAAACCCTTTCATATGTTGTGGTCTGCCTGCATTGTCTCACCTTTCTCTTTTGGCTATAGCAGCAGCCTGGGGCCTGGGGTGTATTTTCTGCAGGAATAGCCCTTTATTCAGCAGAAGATGAACCTTACTCTGGCATTTTAAATGGCAGTTTCCATGTCTCTGGCAAATGTACACCTCACCCCAGTCCCTTCAAAAAGAAAAGTACTAAGCAGACCCTAATTCATAGGGAGAAGAGAATTTACTTCATAAATAATTAAAAGCTACTACTTGTTTCTGTAGTACAATAGTATGCAACATTTGAAAGCCAATGGAAATTCTTGCTACGGCCATATAGACATCCCTTCCTTAGGTCAGCTCTGACCCTTTCTCAGGCACAATCTCAATTCCTCTTCTGACAGAGATTCAGTTCTGTATGCAGCTGTGGCTCTGGGACTTTCCAAAGCCGTTGTCTGGGAATCTGGCAAAGCAGCAGAATGCAATTCACTTCATGTTACCTCTTGCTAAAGCAGAAATAAAAGAGTTGCCTATCTGTTAAAGAAGTAAAAACCAAACCAAAACAAGAGTGGTACAACTCTCCCAGGCTTCTCTTAGTGCTTGGTAGGAGGAGGGTAATCAGATCTCAGAGAATGGCGTGCCAGGAAGGAAATTTCTTCCCTTGTGCCACATACAATCAGCCAGGTGCAATACAAGGAAGGGAGGTTCGTCTTCCTCTGAAGCATAAGGTACTGGCTCCTGCCAGAGGCTGTGTACCAGAGATCTGATCAGATATGGCAAATTTTATGTTCCTATGCACAGTGGATAAGCTTTGTAGCAAGTCAAACAATGAGTCATCTCACGAGGGGGAAAGGAAAATAAAGCTTTTATCGCCCATTGGATTGGAGATAATCTCTCTACTTGGGTATAAACAGCTCTTCACTGCGCTCCCTTCTCTCCAGGGGAAGGAAGCTATTTTAAATTTGTGTGTAGAAAAGATATTGAATTGTCATACCTCCCAAGCTTCTCTGCCTGAGCCCAATAAAGGTAGCAGGTAAAATGTCTTTGATGGTAATGTGGTTGGGCCTTTGTGAGTAAACACAATAGCCTAGGCTATATAAGCTGTATGAGCTGCCTTGGAGAAAGGGAGTGCCAGATTCTCCTTGGCACCTTGGAAGATCTGTCCCCAAACCAAATATCCCTACTATTTTACGAAAAATGCTATACCCTCTTTCATGGGCCTCTTTACATTGGTAATATTTGATTGCTCCACAGGAAACACAGGCTAAAGCAGTGCCAAAGGTGGCACAATCTTGGCCCTGGCTTTCCTCTCCAGTGTGAGAATGGCACCTGCTCACGTAATGGCACCTGGAGGAGGGGTGGGCTTGTCTGAATACACCTCTCTCAACAATACATGTGCTGATAATCACACTGTCACAGGGGCTGTGTTTAAGCAGCCCTTCCTTACAGACCCCACCCCAGCCACCTGGAGAGAAGCCATGGCTCTCTTGCGTTTGACAACTTTTCATTATTCTTGATCCATGAATGTACAAGGGGTGTAAAGAGACAGCACACCTCTCTTCCATGAAAGGATGCACACCAAGGATGGATGTCACCAAGGACTTTGCCTGCTGCCTGCTCTGCACATCAGAAGGAGCACATGCAGGAAAACCCTTCTGCACAGTGGAAACCTGGAAGGAAATAATGTCCTGTGAACTTTCTTCAGGATGCTAAGGCAGTTCTCATTTCTCTGTATGTCACAGATAAACCAAAGTGCCAGAGTATTTCGCAGTCCAGTATTTAGAGTAATCCTGCACCAACATGACATGGCTCTCCTTCACTTTCCCCTGAGACTTTGTACCTTATGCTATGGGGAGAAAGGGAGAATTCAGTGATGTCTGCCTATGTTCCTCTGCCTTGTCTCAATTTGGTAACAGAACCGTGGTCTCTTTCTGGCACAGGTTTGCAGCCGGTTTACTGGAGCAGGGAAGATGTGGCACAGTGGCTCCGGTGGGCAGAGAAGGAGTTTTCCTTGAGGCCCATTGAGAGCAACACCTTTGAGATGAACGGCAAAGCCCTGCTGCTCCTGACCAAAGAGGACTTTCGATACAGGTCCCCTCATTCAGGTGAGGATTATTTACAGAAGCTGTGATTGGAAAGAGAGAGGAAGCTGCAGCAAAAGCTGGAGAGGGTCAGAGGAGGAAATGGTCAGCTTTGCTGGGGTGGACTGGGAAAGGGAGGGTAAAAGGTGGACAGAGGCACTTGAATAAGGCAAGGACAAAAAGGACAAAGAGGGAAGGAAATCTTGATACACCTGAGTTGTAGGCATATTTTAATGCAAATTCAAACCAAAACATCCAACCTGTTTATAGTTAAAACTCCCTGCAGAACTCCCAGAAAGCAAGCTGCTCTGGCAGCATTTTGTGACTTCCAGCTCTTCCCTGTAAAGGCTTATCTGTCCACAGGCCCAACTACAGCAGCAAGTTAATCAAGTGCTCCAGCCTCTTTAAGCAGCCCATATTAGCATTTTGCCTCCCAGTTGTCTTGGCTGAGGTGCTACTAAAAGTGACTGCAAAACTCCTTCGTTGGGGACTGCCTCTATTTAGCAGCCCCTGTGGGTTTTGCTTTATTTTACCATATTCTCACATGTGCTGGAGTCCAGCCCTCAGCATAGCACAGACAGGTGCATGAATCAGTCTGCCTATTGCTCAAGTTACGTCTTCATTTATTCACAAAGGAGATTTAGAAATGTGTGTGTTGCCTGCCTGTATTTGTATTCCCTGTGGTCTGTCTGCTCCAGTTTTACAGTCAGAGTAAGCCTCTGCCCTCCATTGTCAGGGGTGTTTAACTAAGTATGAGTTGTGAGCTTTGTTTTTTTGTGACCACATGAGGTACTCCTGTTGAAGAGTTGCACTTCAATCACTACAGGTGATCAAAGAGCTTGGACCAAGTGGTGACAGAATTGCTGTGAGGAGGCTTCCAGTGCAAGGCTCACAAGATGCAGGAGTACAGCTGGTGCTGCTGGGATCCAGCTGATAATCAAGCTGTGTGTCTAATTCTGCACCAACCTGCTTGGCCACTCTCCACAACCATCCTCCTGCAGAATCTGTCTCATAAACTGTTTCTTATGTTTAGTATATATAAAGTTTTTAAAGCATGTGCTTCAAATCAGGACTGATTTTGTATGGAAGATGAGCCCAAACATTAATGTCTGTTGTCACTGTAAGATGCTAGTGAGAACTAATGTCCTTTTTTTTTTTTTCTGGTACACCACTTGGAGTGTAAAAATTAGCCCTGCTTGAAGCAAAAGGAGTATTGAAAGCGGGAATGTGGGCAAAGTCTGCAAGGGACACCTTTATGTATGTTGTCTGCAGCTCCCCTTCCTGCCTGCAAGTTATGTTCCTATTCTTCCCCTTGTGTGCTGTGAGGGCACTTGAAGTAAGGAGGATTAAAAATGTTTCTAGGCTGGAAATAGAGTGTTCCCAGAGAAGAGCCTCTGACTTGCAAAATCTCACTTTATTCAGAAGGTTAAGCTGAATTTGGAACAAAATAACCCAGCTAAAGGCCTCCTCCCTGGTATTTTGTCTCTTCCTGCCCTCCAGGTATACTGATATACTGATAATAAAACTTGTGGAGGATATCTGAGTCAGTCCCTAAAAATTTAGATAACTGTAGGTAAAGGGACATTACCTCAGCATTTCCCAGAATTAACTGTACGTGAAATTTAAGAACTGTGAAATAATGTTTGCCACAGAGGCATTAAGTTTTTACAGACTGAAACCACACGAAAGCTGTATCATTTCCCCTCATGGTTAAACCAGGAGAAGGGCATCTACTCCCACAGTCTTGCCAAGAAAGGGGCTCACAGCCCCACAGCTGTTCTGTTCAGGGCTGCCCAGGGAAGGGAGGCAGCAGAGGAGGTAGGGAGGAAGGGAGTACAAAACGTTTTTCACCATCTTAACATTGCTGCACCTTGGTGATGTAGAAGTCTCAGCTATTTCATTAGGTAAAAAAACAACTAAAACACAGACAGCTTTATGGATGTTTTCACAAGTCTGTCCAGCCAATCAAAAGAGGTACAAATTTGCTGCCTTATTGCTTAGTGTGTTACAGCACTAGTTATTTATGCTTATGCCACTGTTGCATTCAGTGGTGGAAATTATGTGGTAAAATCGCTTTTTAGACTTTCATGTAACTGGGTGCTCAAGGCTTTGTTTTTAATTAGGTTTTCAGGTATTGCAATAACTTTTTAAAAATGCCCTAAAGTCACTGCTGAGACAGTAAAAGCAGCCTAGATGTTAAAAATAAAGGAAGCTGAACTACAGAAAGCATTATGGCTTTAACTGTTTCACACCAAGAAACTCAAGTTGCCCACAAATTAGAATATTGGCAGTTTACAGAGACAAGGGAGAAGTGGTACACAGCTTGCAATCTCATAGAAACAACTTCTGAAAAAGCCCCATGTTTGAGAAAACTCTCCTAGAAAATCTAAGGGTTCCTAAGTGAAACTTCACTAACTTTGTTTTCAGATAATCTGTAATTGTTGCAGCCTGTTCCTCTGTAATATGACCAGTGACAGACAAAAGAGCAGGCAGAATGAAAATCAAGAGACTTCCTATCCTGTGATGTACAATTTCATTTTGAAATGTGCAACCAGTTACACCAGACCAAATGCATAAGGACCTTATGTATTTCATGTAGATGTTGGAATAAGGTCATCCATACAAGATGTAATTTATAAAAGGCACAAAATAAGCAGTTAGTCCTCTAGTCTCCTGGATATTGCAGTGTTATGTTCCGATAAGGAAAGATACAGCAATTATGGTGCCAGGGAATGTCATTCTGTTTTGCCACAGTCACACTCAGAGGTGTGATGTGCCTTTTTTTTTTCCTTTCAGAGGAGAACTTTGCATAGCAGTGAAATGCAGGATTTTACTGCTAGCATTTTTGGGTCTGAAGATAGCACCCAGGAGCCATGAATTCAGATGGCTAAATGAGTCTTCTCATCAGTTATGTACATTTTCATTTCCTTTTTCCTGCTGTTTGTCTTTCAGGTGATGTTTTGTATGAACTCCTTCAGCATATCCTGAAGCAAAGGAAAGCTCGTATGCTCTTCACACCTTTCTTCCACCCTGGGAACTCTATCCATGCTCAGCCAGAGGTCATATTGCACCAGAATCATGATGAAGGTAACTCTGTCTCATTCTTACAGGAGCTGCCATTACAGAGGCGAGTAGGAATTATGTCATTTTCTTGCTCCAAAGTCAGATAAAGCTGCTCTCCTCCCTCTGTCTCCATAGCTTTGGAACAATCAAATGGTTTAGTGAGTCAACAAGCCCTTCTCCATTTATATTCTATTATTTTGTTCTGTTTCCAAAGCATCTTTACAAGCTATGTCAGATACAGATTAAGAAGCAGAACACTTTATTGACCCTATTGATTAATTTTTCCTCACACCCAGTTAGGTAGACAAAGTTGCTCCATGGACTTTTAGCATCCGGGAGATGCAGCTAAATGCAGTCATTGGCAGAGCAAGGGAGGGCAGCCTCAGAGGGGAATATCCAGCTCACAGTCACTTAAGCTGACAGTGTCAGAACATCATGGCAGAAGTGCCTGGCGCTGAGCCCATCACTTTGCTCAGCTGTTGGGCTGGTTGAGCAATTCCTGTGAGAGAAGTGGACTTCAGCAGGTTTTCTCTCATTTTTACTATCAGAATTACTTGCTTAGGTCTACTGGTGTGCACACATACCATGACTATCAGAGATGATGAAAAAAGAATAGTTAAGTTTGTGGAATTGCATATTTGGGCTTCTTCTGCTACAAAATGGAATTGTGCTTCTTTTCACTGGAAATTTGAGGTTTTAATTCTTTAAAAATACACATACTGAAGTACTTCTTGGAAAAATATAAAACTTAAGCTTTTTCAGAGGTCCTTTCCATGAAAGCATCAGGCAGAATTCATTTTTTTCAATTAAAAATTAATTTTCAATTTAAAAATCTAGGAAAAAGAGTTACTTCTTTTTTGAGTAAACAGGAAGAAAATATAAGTGAGTTAGGGTATCACCCTGGTCTCTACTAATTGGAGAAAAGATGTGCTAATTCTATTTGATATGAATCTATTTCAAGATTAAACATGGGATTGCAAGAGAAGATTCAGGGGTACTGTCAGACCTGTACAGTTGCCTGTGGCCAGTCTGAGGTAGCCAGAATCAAATGGCACCAGCAAAACCCTGAGACCCCAAGACCCTAAGCCAACAGCAGGACAGCAGCAGGTGGAATAAGGATGTTCCCAGTGTTTCCACACAGCTATGTAAATATTCCAGATTAGTTGAGGGTGCTGCAGGTCAGGATGAGGTTCAGTTGGCAGAGCTGTTCAAGAGACAGTTGCCTGCTGTATTCAGACCATTAATAAAATCTCAGTCTTATTCTCCAGTGTGGCCTTCACCCACGAGTGTTCTCATTCTAAATTTTAAACAGAAATACTAGCTGCTCTCTCAGACACTCCTACATTTAACATATGGAGCAATTTTGACTAGTCAGAGAGGATTTCACAGGGATGATCAGTTGGCCTTTCATGTGCGTCATTTAAAAAATAGGTCTTTTACAATCTAGTGATTAAGAAACAACTTAGATTTCTTTCTTACAATACTCTGGCTGCTGATAGTAGCACTGTTTTTGCTTAGAGAACTCTGTGCTATTACTTAAACTTCTCTTTATAATGACAAAAATTAAGTCTTGGTTTCCTGTGAGAGGAACTTCAAAATAAGCAAAAGAAACTACAGCTTGCCTGCCACAAGACTCAGCAATCAAAATATCTCTATGCCAAAAATTTATAGGCAGGTGAATTTGTTTATTTTGACATTAATTCTTCCTTCTGTTTTATGAAGTCACTTGGGAGAAACTAGCACCAATTGAGTTTTCATTTCCCCTCAGCAAAATACAGCTTACTTAAAAAAAGAGAATGAATGTGATGAGCAGAACTTAACCCTGGCTAATTCACAAACTGTTACAGAGGGGACCTGGCATTGTTTTGAGTGGTTAAACTTCACAGGTGATGTATCCTTATTACAATCTGTCCTTACTCTGGTGCTCTTTTCCATTTTCTGGCTCTTTTACCTGTTTCCTAATGGATTATACTTACGATCCTGCTTTTAAATGCTTTCCATCTAGTGGTTTCTTACTAGGCTTAGACAAAGGGGGTTTGGTTGTTTGAAATCAATTGGCTGCAGTTCAGGATATTGGCTTGGAATGGGCTCTGTCCCTGCAGAGGGATGAGCAATGGAAAGTGAATTACCTTCATCTCCAGTGGTCCTTCTGACAGAGCTCTGAGTCATTTGATGGGATGCCATGCTGGAAGCTTACACTGTCATTCCCTGCACTTCTTTCATGGGTAAGCAGAGAGTGCCGATCTTTGCGACTGTCATGCCAGCAATTGCTCACTTCCAGAGTAATGGAGCCCCACCCATCCCTATATGGGTAGGTCACCAAATTTCTAGGGAGGTGAATTTCCTTTCACAGCTTTGTCTTTGAGTGTTGCTTATTTGGAAAGAAAAGCCAGAGTGAATCTAGTGCTGCCTGAGATGATTTACCATATGGGCTCAACTTACAATCACCAGATGTACCAAGGAATGAATGTGATGAGGATTTTATTCTGTTCAGGGTCATTTGTGGCAGTCCTGCTTGGAGCTGAGTTGGAATTGTTTTATGGCAAACAGCATCTTTGGCCATGAGGGGATTCTTTTATTAAGTACTTCAAGAAAAAGATCTTGAAGGAAATTGAACCACTAGTGTGTATCCATTTGTGGTGTTTCCTCTTCCTGCTTTTCTGAGAGTTCCTTGGTCTCTACTTTCTGTCTCCTCTGTCCAGGTTCAGTTGCACCATGGTTTGGAAGACAGGTAGGACCACCTCTGTTTGGAGTTTGTCAAAGCCAACTAATGTTTACAGAGAGCTTGGTGAAAAGCACAGCAGGGCATTCCTTTCTACTTTAAAGATAGTTGCTCCCTTCAGCCAAGGCATTAAATATAGGACAAGCAACACAATATTCTGGTCTGTATTTACAGGCCAAGAATGAGCACAGTGCATTTGAATGTACAGTGATGGGGGTGGATGGTCTGTAGAAGATAGGACACTGAGTAAAATTTGGGAGTTGATTTTCTTTCTGTTGTGGCAAAGAAAGGAGACTTTAAGGAAAGACAGCCACAGAGGTGGGTACAGTTGTAAATGTTTCCTCTTTGATCTTAATTTGGGCTATCCCACATTCACTGGCCAGATCCTATTTAAAACAGTTTGGGTTTAAGCAAGAACAGTATATAGCTCTGGAGTTTCATGTCCTCCAGCTGTTCCATTGTGAGTATCTTGAACAGCCCTACAAAGGCATTTTTCTTGTTTTGACCACAGGTGTGTTTAATAAGTATTCTAGAGCAATGTAGGTTCTGCCTAAAATTCCAGGTTTTCCTGTAGACTTAACTATTCTTGTGCAGATGCTATGTCACTGCCTGGCACTACATTTACTCAGGACTTGAGCATTTCCTATTCAGGCCTTTCCCTGGCTATATGCTGATCCATCTCATGATGCCTGCCTGGGTTCCAGAGCAGCAGGAGCCCTTTAGTCTTCACCTCAACAGGATCTTCGAACAGGTATCACTACCTTGGCAAGAGAGCAAGAGAATCATTTAGTGTTCAGAGAAAATGGAGTGAACAAACAGGCAGCCACAAATAGGCAGCTACTTGTTGCAGTTGTTGACACATACCTAGAAGTTTCCTTCTGTCATCACCCAAGGCTTTCAACAAACAGCATTGAAATTTGATCTTTGTTTTTCTGAAAAACCTGTTAGTCACTGTAGTTCTGGTGGTACTTTCCTCTTTTTCAGTAGTTTCCCAAGTCAAAATTGATGGCCTTAACTAACCTGAAAGTTTGCACTGGCAAAAATTTTAATTTTGTGAGAGGATTGTTAGTGGTTTATCTCCCTACTACTGTTATGCATCACAGCTGGAAAAGTGTGTTCATGTAAAAGTGGTGCTAGAAGTCCTCCTGCTGAAGACATGCAAGTGCTTATATGGGGCAATCCATTAGCAGACACCACAGATTAAATAAAAGAAGATGAAAATATCCTTATCAACATGTAACATGCTCTTAAAATCAAGGCAGGGGTAAAATGTAGGGTTCCATAAAGAGCATCCTACCAGTAGGGTTTTTTTAAACAACCCAGTTCATATTTCAGACTGAGTTATTCTCTACCTTGACCTAAGCCTCTACCATCTAAAACTTAATACCCAGTATTTTCCTGGAGACGTTTCCCCTTTTTTTCTTTCCTTTCTACCTTACAGTGCTCATCATGGTAGTAAGAGGAATGACACAGAGAGACATGAATGGTAGAAGATAAGTTTCAAAAAAATTGCGCAGAAACACAGTACAGTTAAATCTTGCTTTCTTCACAAGTGTTCTGTCAGCTTGTCAAAATGGGATTTCTCTGAGTGTATTTCCTAAGGAGCTGTTGTTACATGGCGGTGGAGGGAGATTGTTTTCACTGTTTTCATTCTGCGTAGAAATAATAACTATCTGCATTTATGCAATACTTTTCTGGGCATCTGTAAGTTACACAAATAAAAAACATTTGCAAGCTGTCAGCAATAGATTCTATACGTTGTTCACAATATAGACAATCTATATTTTGGGGACTTTTTTTTTCTCCACAGATAGCTTTGTTCAGAGACCTTCGAGACCATCTGCAGAAGCAGTCCACCACAACCCCCCAACCATTGAACTGTTGCATCGCTCGCGGTCACCCATCACCAACAACCACCGTCCATCACCAGACCCTGACCAGCGGCCACTGAAGTCCCCCATGGACAACACCTTCCGTCGCCTGTCCCCGGCCGACAGGGTGCCAGGCACAAGGCACCAGCATGAGAACAACCAGCAGGAGCCCTATCCTCTCTCAGTGTCCCCGATAGAAAACAACCACTGCCCGCCTCCTTCCGAGGTGCTCCAGAAGCCCTCCAGCCCTCGCCAGGAGAACACCAGGGTCATCCAGCTGATGCCCAGCCCTATCATGCATCCTTTGATACTGAACCCCAGGCACTCCGATTTCAAACCACCAAGGTTGTCTGAGGATGGGCTGCACAGGGAGGTCAAGCCCATCAACCTGTCCCACCGAGAAGAGTTAGCTTATATGAACCACATCATGGTGTCTGTCTCCCCTCCCGAGGACCACGCAATGCCAATCGGCAGGATAGCAGGTAAGGGACATTCTCTAGGCTACACCAAAGTTGATGCTCTTCATTCATAACTAACCATGCTTTAAGAGTTTCTTCTTTCCTTTTGCTACTCTGTGACATCAAGAGTTTACCGGCATTCTGCAAGTTTTGCTACATCCGTGGCTTACGCAGTGCAATATTAATAAACGAGTTTCATGACGGGTAAGCAGAGATGCAGAATGACTTGCCTGTGACCACAGAATGTGTAACTGGCATTGAAACATTTGCATCCTGACATTTGTTGCCTCTCCACCCACTAGCAATCCACTCATTTCCCAAGATCTCTATCTCTGAAGCCTTGTTCTGCAAAGAGGGAATTTTCCAACGGTTCTTGTCACATTAGTGTCCAATGCTATGGACAGGAAGAAACCCTCTGTCAGTGGCCTTTGAAATAATGCAGTGTCAAGCCTATTATGAAGCTGGCAGGAGTAATGAAATACCACCTCACAGTCCTACTTCATAGCCTTTCCTGGGCTTCTCACATCAGGATTGTCCCTTTTTACAGGAAAAAGGTTGGCTTTGTCCCACACAAACCACAGGCATTGTCTCACTTTTGTTATCGTAAATAACTGACTTCACAACAGCTGAATCAGGAGGCTGAGGTTACAGAAAATGTTTCTTGTACTCCAAAGGGAATTGTAAATAGGGAGAGGGGGAAGGGGAATCCAACCACTTCAGAAATACACTGGATGCCCCAGTAACCAATTTCTTTTGAGAGATGTAAATATACACCACACCCAGAAAGATTCCATACAGTTGTGTCAGCAGTGACCTAATGTGATCCCCAGCTCCTGTGGGGTATTACAGATGTCCACAGAGCTACAAACACCTTGTTCTTTTTTGTCCTTACATGCCTTAAATTTGCTACAGATGTGGTGCTGACTCAGCTTTAATGAGGAGGATTTTCTATTTTCTTAAGATTTGCCACTTTAAATTCCAAAGATACATATCTTACCATCTAGTCAAGATTGAGCACAGCAAGGACCATAATCCTTTCACTAACAGAAAGATGAGTTACAGAAATTAATCCTTTGACAGTTTTGCCTGGCTAACATTTGTCTCTCTCCTTTTGATTTTTTATTACCCACCAAATTCCCAACAAGTTATTAAATATACTTAATGTTATGGCAGAGAAAATACTCTACTTGTTGCATCACTGGAGATTTCCTTCCCACAAAGTGTTGTTGGGAGATCAAGATCAGTTAATTTTAATTTTTCAGAAGAAAACATTCTTTAAAAATAAACCTAGTCTGAAGTAAATGTAAGAGAAATATGGAGAGTATGTGGTGGTGGAATTTTTTTACTTTAAACTCAGGAGCTTTCTTACACAGTTCGGAATCTTTAGTTTCTGCATGTTGTGCAGTGGGTCCAGTGATAACAGCCCCAGTAATTCTCATGTATTTTCTATGCCTATGTTGTTTGCAGGGCAGCAGAGCCCAAGCCCTTGGAAATCTGGGCCTAACACAGTTGCTTGGCAAGTATGTGTAGCCATTAAAAATGTTATCCAAAGGCTATACCTGCAGACTTAGTTGCTTTCACTTGCAGGCCCATGGCTTCACTGAGACCCACAAGCAAGGGTGGCATACCTGAAATAGCTGGTAAATTATTTCATGCCAGAAAAACCTGGAGTGTGTTCAAGCATTTGGTTCAGATGAGGGCAGTCTTTTATGGCCCAGGGTTGGGGAATTACAGAGCTTATGGTTTGATTGATTAGATTTCTGCTGATAAATTGGCCAGCATACTTCCATCAGTGCTCAAGTCCTTTAATTGTAAAATCTCACATGCCTCATTTGCTGTACAGGCACAAGCTACTGCTCCTTCGGTTGGATTGTAATGGTCCCTGAACTGTAGAGACACTCTCTAAAGAGCTCACAGCTAATTTAAAGGTGATAAAAACTGGATTACAACCAAGCATTTAGATGGTCCCCACTTCATGCCTGAAGTCAATTTCACTGGAGCTGTTGAATTCAATGGCAGCATACTTAGGCCCCTAGAAAGAATCTTTCTATCTGCTTCCCACCCATCTCACAGCTCTTGCCAATAAGTGATTTCACTTCTTTTTTATGTCATCATAAATGTATTTTTCATCTCAGTGTCCTTACCTTTACTGTCAGTTTATCATGGAGTTGCTTGACCAACCATTCTCACCACTTCAGTGTGAGACATGGCTCTTAAACTGCAAATGTACATCAATGCATAAATATATAAAGATCTATTCTTTAAAGCTTTAAGGCTTTTTAGAAATCACTGGCATTACTTTCATTTTCTTTATTAGGATGACTGATGGATTGGGCGATGAGATTTACCAATAGACTAGTGCCAGAGCTAAGTACTCAACTGTTTACACTGGTGAGAGGAACCTTGACTTCCTATGGCTTAACCACTTGCATGTAGGTGATTTTCAGGAGAGATAGTGATGAGGAGATACTAGGGAAGCCTGGTAGGCTGCTGACTGAAACCTTAGGCTGTGCTCCATCTTCTGTTCCCATCTCAGGTGTTTTATATTGTAGAAAGAATTTTCCCTGGACTTAAAACACTTCACAGCCTCATGTTTACTTGTAGATTGAGTGTGTTTTTAAATACAGCATGCAATTAGTTGGTGCTGAGAAAGAAAACAATGATTTTGCTTGCTGCTATAAACAAATACTCTCTTTTCAGGAGGACAGTCACTGTGTGACTAATCTTTCCTACCTTTTTATGTAATACCTTTTTTCAAAATATTAATTTTACTGGTAAAGCACTTTCTCTTTTACAGCAAAGGATTTCAAGTTGAAGGTCTTATTATCTTTTAATCTAAGGCAAATTAACACTTTTCTAGCAAAGCCAGAGGCATACAGCATCTTTATATTACTCATTAAGGTCATATATATTATTCATCATTGGCTAGAGTTGATTTTGAAAATTATGGTTAGCTATCTTCTCAACACAATATGCCCAAGTCTTTTGCGTAACTTTGTCTGGAGAACTGGAGGTCATCTCAACTGTTGAGATGTTCAAGAAGCAGGTTTGCATCCCCTGTAAAGACACCAGGCAAGGGATAAACTAAGTAATTCAGGCATCAGTAGTCATCTAGTTCAGCAGAGCAGTGCAATGCAGAGTTTTCCTTACTGGAACTGCTGATTCAAAGCAACACCACTTTTGGTAGTCAGGTCCTAACTTGGACTCTAGCAAGCAGGCATTCTGTATATGGCTTAGTTGTAGCTCTGAATTTTTTTCAGTAGTTGATCTTCGTTCCCCACAAACAATCTCCAAGGATATCTCTGGGGGGTGAAAACAGATTTTTTAAAAATTTTTAAATTTTTTATTATTAAATAAAATTGCAGTTTAAATCTAGAGGGGCACCTCAAATTATCCCTTCTGCAGACTGGAAATTCTACTCGCCATGAACCTCTGACTGCAAAGGTTTTGTTATCAAGCATTTTAGGGCTTTGATATCTTATAAAAGGTACTTCCCCAAAGTGCAAGAGGCAGTCATGGGACTATCCAACTATAATAGGGTTGGTTTATCCTAACCTTTATCACATAGAGGTTGTCTTAGAAACATCCAAATTAAGCTAATGACATGGTGGTATTTACTTCAGTTTTGATTCAGTCACTTAAAACTCACTGATACAATTCTGGATGTTTCTAGTGAAGGGAAATACATTGCTGAGCAGATCCCTGAGATTTCCAGCTCCTAGTGTCTTTTTCTGTACCAGATCTGGGACTGAAAGCCTTGTTCCTTAATCCACAGCATACTGAAATCTAAAGGCAGGTGAGTCCTGTACCTGATGTTATCTATTGGATTGCAGCACTTATCAGCTGGGTTACCTTAGCAACTGGTCTGTATCCGACTTCATGGGCTGCCAGATTTGTTTCTTCCCCTTCAGGAGTCTGAGGAACAGCCAGGCAATGTTGTAACTGTTGGGAGGTACATTGTCTACCACTGTACTGATTAGCCCCATAAAGCCATTGATGCTGTTGGAATGAGGATAGACAAGATTCCTACCCTGCCAAAGTCGTGACAGAGAGCTGCCTCCAGACTTGCTCCTGGTTTACCTCAGCCTCTCAGTGTGCCACACATCCTGAGAGTACAGGGGCGTAGCATGAACACCATGGATCTATGGCAAGGCATGTGAAAGTGACATCTCAGTAAAAACAGTCTGGTTGCCGAAACCAAAAATGCAGTCCCATGGTAAGAGCACATCAGCTATGAATGACTCACATTCTACTATAGTCTACAAAACAGCTCTTGGGATGGGCGTAGGCTCTGAGCATGGGGAGGTCTTCCAAAGGGGTTTGATTGTTTTTTGTGAGGACAGTGTGGATTCCCCTCCTTTATTTGAAAAAATTACTTGTGTGGGAGGGGAAAAGACAGGAGGGGACTGGAATACCCCTTTCACAAATACAGTGCTTTAAAAAAGTGCAAATCAACTGGTAGTTTTTTCTGTTTATACTCTGGAGTGGGGCTGGAAACCTTTTAAATGAGGATAAGAAAAACTCAAGCTGATTGAGTTGTCAGATTTGTAATAATAGACATTTAGAGCTTAAACATCAAAAGACACCAAACTTCAAACCACTGCACCTCAGCAGTGTCTCCTTACTACTAAACTACTAGGACCAGAGCCCCAGTGCCCACATCTGCTCCAGATACATCCATGGGACATTTACAACAATGTCATGTTGTCGGATGATCTTTTGAATTTTTTAAATAAGTCATACACCAGAGCAAAATCCTTTGTGTAAATGCACCACATTAGTTTTTATTTATAATTTGTTACAACACATTAGTTTCTTTTTCTTTCTGTACAAAACTGTACAGGTACAGTTTTACTACAGTTTTACTATGCAATAGCATGTGCTGGGTGTAGGGAGGGAGGGTGGGAAAGGAGGCAAAGAACAATTATGCCTCTGTAGTGAAGAGGGTAAAAAACAGCATCGAAGCACAGCTTAGAAGTTATAGGTTTTGTAACTGATACCATAAGCCCTCACAGAAGGGCTGGAAAAAATGCTGAAAAAGTTAATACTGGGTACTACTGAAAGGCATTTAAAGAATAATGCAGACATCAAGCACAGTCAGCCACAAAGGTAAATCCCATTTAACTAATTTGCTGTCTTGGTATGTTAAGCCTACCCACCTAGTGGATTGAGGGAAGGTGGTGGGTATAGTTGTTCTGAATTCTAGGGAGGCTTTTCATACTGCCCCTAACAGCAGGGTCGAGTTGCATGGCTGTGGGATGAGCAGGTTCCCAGTGTACTGGGTGAAGAACTGTCTGAAGGGCAGGGCTCAGAAGGTTGTAGTGCATGGAGCCACATCTCTCTGGCAATGTTCCACAGGGCTGTTCCACAGGGCTCAGTTCTAGGGACAGTCCTGATCACTGTATTTATCAGTGATCTGGATGCCGAAATTGACTGCACCTTTAGCAATTTTACTGATGGTACCAAACTGGGGAGATGCTGTTGACTCTCTTAAGGGACAAGACACCTTGGAGAGGGGTCTGTATAGATTAGAGCATTAGGCTCTGATTGATGGGATGAAATCTGACAAGTCCAACTTGATAGATTCTGCACCTTGGGTGGAGCAGTGTTGGGCACAAATATAAATGGGGAGAGGAATTTCTGGGCAGCATCCCTGCAGAGATGGGATCTGGGGATGCTGGTCAACACCAGGCTCAGCAGGAATCAGCAGTGTGCCCTGACAGCCAGGAGTACAAACCACATCTGGGGTGTATCAAACATGCAGCTGATCTTCAGGACAGCATAAAACATTGCTAATACCATAGGAGTCTACCTGAGTACCCACCTAGGACTGCCAAGGCTGTCTTCTCTGCTGTCATTAGTTAGGAGCCCAGCAGCATGTGACAGCATAGAAGTGGCTGGTGGGGCTTTGATGGCACACAGACTTTGGGGGGCAGCTTTGACAAGATGGTCACAGCAGCTGAGCAGTTTCAAGTTACAGGCTGGCAACCTAGAGAAACCTAGTGGTTCACTTTGGCAATTCTAAGTTGTAAGTTGTAGGGGTTCAGTAGATGTTTTCTAGGGAACTGGTCTTCCTTCCTGTAGGGCAGCAGCTCATGCTGACAGATTTGAGCCTTGCAAGAACATGAAAATCCTGGTGTAATGCTGGCCTGTCACTCCCATTTGGATATGACAATGATAATGTCACTGGCCTTGTTTCATCACTTGCTCTTGCAGTCATGTACACTTTTACATTTCTACTGCATGCCATGTCTCTTGGAGTCCCTGTGGAAAGCCAGACTGCTGAAGAGACTGAAGTGTGGATGAGAGTCAAGCTCATAGAGCTCATATTCATTGGAGTTTTCATTATAACCTTGAGAGTCTTCTTAATGTGGCATTAACAATTAATTTCAGCATTAAAGTGGGCCTTCCCTGCCAATTTAATTAATGACACTCAAGCTCAAACAATGGCTGAATAGCAATAGCTTGGATAGATGGTTGTAGATTTTCTGTGAAGTGTTCTTGCTCCACAACTGTCTCCATTCTCACTGCACAGTTACAGGAGCAGAAATTGCAGTCAGGGCTTGTTCTGGTCTACTCAGAAGCCAGGACTGACCAAGCCACAGGAAAACTCAGTCATTTAGATTTCATTTTTCTCATTACTGTACTGCAGCACCCATTTACATCCTGTGGCTAGACAGGTAAGTGGATTCAGAGTACCTTAAGCATCCATTGGGGTCAGCAGGATGTTACACTCTCTTCTAAGAAACTTGCCTTTTAATGAAAACAGGTCCCTTATTTTCCCTGTATACTGCACACTTCCTTCAGGCTAGAGTTGTTTCAGTAATTCAGATTTTCTTCTGCAAAGCAAACTTGGATCACTTTGAATCCTCTTAGTTAAGCCAGGAGAGTACACTGTTTACAGTGTTGACACTACACTTCACTGTCTCCAGAGACACGCCTATTTAAGTCTGGCTTTAATACCAATCACTTAAAAGTGGCACACATCAGTTTACATTAATTCAAATGCAAGCCATTAAACTGGTAAGGCTGTTTTCCATGGGAAGTTTCAGGGAGGTTTCAGGGAAGTTTCAGGGAAGTTTCAGGGAAGTTTCAGGGAAGGGAAGTTTCAGGGAAGGGAAGTTTCAGGGAAGTTTCAGGGAAGGGAAGTTTCAGGGAAGTTTCAGGGAAGTTTCAGGGAAGTTTCAGGGAAGGGAAGGGAAGTTTCAGGGAAGTTTCAGGGAAGTTTCAGGGAAGTTTCAGGGAAGTTTCAGGGAAGTTTCAGGGAAGGAAGGGAAGGGAAGGAAGGAAGGGGGAAGGGAAGGGAAGGGAAGGGAAGGGAAGGAAGGGAAGGAAGGGAAGGGAAGGGAAGGGAAGGGAAGGGAAGGGAAGGGAAGGGAAGGGAAGGGAAGGGAAGGGAAGGGAAGGGAAGGGAAGGGAAGGGAAGGGAAGGGAAGGGAAGGGAAGGGAAGGGAAGGGAAGGGAAGGGAAGGTTTGATCATGTTTCAGTGTGGAGTTTTATCCCCAAGAAGGGGAGGTCACATCTCAGTTTTTGGAAAGGGGCCCATCAGAAATCACCAGTTTATGGTTTATAAAGTTCCTTCAGGGAACACACCAGGAGCTATGTTCTCCAGCCATGCTCAAATCTCCCATAGTACTCTGGGCTTTCTGAGAGAACATAGAAGTGAGATTCATAGGGAGCAGTCTATTACAGACAATGATTTTCTGCTCTTGAAAAAAGCCAGAAGTCTAAACCCAAGATTGAACTGTCAGAAGATAGTAGGGATTCTCCCATTGTGGGGTTAAAAATTACTACCCTTGCTAGGAATGCCTTTGCTGCATTAAAGTAATTCCTGCTTTTGCCAGCTTCTCAAATGTACAATTCTGAAGGTAAAATGTCATTCTTAAATGCTAAATTCCCATCATTAATGTGTTTGGCCAGCTTTCTGATATCAAAAAGGTTGTGAGCTGTTTGTAAGAAGTGCATGTCAACAGGCAGAGGTTGAATTTCTTTTCCAGTCATTGCCTTTCATGAGCAGTAAAGCTGAGGAAAAGCCACAGGAGAATCAGAGACAGATTTCTTTAGCAGGAGTCTTTTCTACCATTATGATGGAGGAGAAAAAGAACACTGCTTGAAGATAATACTGAAAATGCCCATCTCTTTGGTGGGGATGGGGGGATGGAGCAGAAGAAGAGGACAGGAAGAAAAAGGACTGTTTTTAATACACCAGTCTTTAGCTTTCAAAGTCTTAATCTATCAAATTGTCTGTGACCCATCAATCACATATTCGTTGTGATTTCAGCACTCTTTTCTACAACCACACGGGGTATATTTTGGATCCTCCTTCCTTGTACAACTTTTTATTGCCAAAGACAGAGCTTGGCCTCATCTTGCTGTGTTATTTTTGCAACCTCACAGCACAACTGTTAGCAGCATGACAGTCTCAGGTTTCTGCTCTCCTTCTGCCTGATCTCCCACTCAACATTTGGGTACAAGACAGAAGCAACATACAACTGTTTTATTGTGTGATCTGGCAACCTTTTTACTCAGCCCCAGCTTGAATTTACTGAGCTGAACAAACAGTTGACTGTCAAGAGATTTCTCCACAAAAAACATTGGCTTTACTGTACCAGCTTACCATCCTGCTTCCAGCAGCAACATTCACAGAAAGCAGACTATTTTCCCTCAGTGACCTGGACATGGATTAACACACAGTGATGAATAGCATGCTCCATCTCAGGACTGGTCAGTGCTCTCCCAGGCCTTAAGAGCCATTTGAAACCTTGACCATGAGACTTGGTTACTATTTTCTTTTGGTTTTGTCTGCTAAAATGAGTATGTCATGGATAGGTCTTGAGGCTGGGTTGTACACAGCATAATGCTCCTGCAGCATGTTTGTTAAGGAAACTCCCCAATCAGACCATTCCTGGGACTCTGACAGTGGCATTTCCAAGGTCAGAGACTTTCTGGGACCAAAGGCCCTTCCCCACCTCCAGTGACTCTGAATTGCATCAGTTCATCATTTGGGCACCGTGAGCATCACCATGTTATCTTCATACACACTTCAGGTGCACTTAAAGAAATCGGAGTGCCAGAGAACTTCCAGGGTTCTGTTCATTAGTTTCAGTTGTGAACAGCCATTGTTTGCTTCACTCTGAACAAATGCAGTTGAAGCACAAATCACCTTGTAAAATAAAGGGGGCCAAGCTTGGGAGAACTCTTCAGCTGGTAGAAATCACAGAACCATTTAAGTCAAATGATATCATGCTGGAGAGATTTTAGGCTAACCTACACAGCAAGGGGTAAGGCCTCAGCTGATGTCAGAGGGAGTATGACAACGTTCCTTTGGCATCTCTTCCTGTGTGGAGCCATGTTGGGTTCCAAGGCAGTCATCAGCCAGATCAAACACTTTTTTATATAACGCTCTTCAGTGGAAGATGTGGGTGGGTCTCGCAAAACATTTCTGTGGTTACGGGAGAGTTTTCGTAGTTGCTACATGAAGAGGGCCAGCTCTGCACCATGGGCCTCATTTAAACAATAGAGGGCCCAGATACAGCGTGTCCTTTAAGTAGTATTTTGGTGCAGTGGAATGTTATATCCTGAACAAAAGAGTTCTTTAGCATGCATGTGCCTGTATTGTTAACAGCATTATTTAGTCCTTGGGAGTACGGATGTGAGACCTCTCACTACTGCAACATGAAGATGACCTTGGCCAAATGATACTGGAGAAGTAATTTGTAATGGCTGGACAAATATCAAAAGACTAGGAACCTAAGATCCATTTACAGATCATTCTGAGACGGTATTTCAATTCTAAGGGATATTTATTACTATCATATAGCTATTAGGAAGTATTTATATGCCAGTAATCTTCAGGTGTGTGTTCAGAAGACTGTGCCTAATCAATTAATAATAACATGGTTTTTATTAGCAGGAGTGAGAAACTGCTGGCTCTTGCACATGTAGGGCAGTGCTTATGGCAGACAATTTGAGAACCAGCTAAGTACTCTACACCTTATCACCTTGTGAATAACTATAAAAGTCCCTCTAGAAGCATTAGCTGCAGGAGGAAAGTTGTAGCCATACTTCTCCATTTGAAGCTGCAGTTTGCCCTAATTCCCAGCCAATTAGATAGTTCAGACTTGCTTAGTATTACAGCTGACAAAATGGTAGGGCATGGAAGTGCCGGTGTTTAGGAGCCCTTTCCACGTTGCTGGGCCATTCACCACCTTCCCACTCCAGCCTACATCTCCTTAAAGCCTCAGTCCTAGCTTGATCCACAGCTGAATCTCTGGAGCTGCGGACTGTACAAAGTTCAACCCTCTGAGTTCAGTTTTAAAAAGAAGTTTGTGTGTGCTAGGGGGAAATGATGTTTCCCTGTGCTAGGGAGGCAGTTGCTTTCTAAGTAAGCTTATTTTAGCCAAAAGGCAGGAAATCACAGCATGCCCAAACAATTTAGGTACCAGCCCTGACTCAATTCTCCGATTGAATCTCCCACACTTTCAAACTTGCTTGGCCTCAGCAACATCCATGTGCTTTCTTGCTATTACTCACTAGCCAACACACACCCTGTGGAGAGTCCCCTTGTGCAGCAGCTCCTTTGGAGGCCTTCTGACAGCCAAGGAAGAGACTGAGTCTTCATGGAAACATTTCCACCATCCAGACTTTCCTCATAGAAGTGATTGACATTTACAAAACAAACATCCACATACAAGTCCTTCTCTCCATTTCCTCTGTCCTTCCTAAAAATATACATCACACTTTTGACCTACCTGGGGAATGCAACTTTCTGTATCATAGAATCATAGAGCATCCTGAGTTGGAAGGCACAAGGATCAAAGTCCAACTGCTGGCCCAGTACAGGGCAGCTCCAAGAATCCCATCCTGTGCCTGAGCACATTGTCCATCATCTCCAGCAGCCTTTTGTGGAGATGCTTCTTTTCCTAGCAGAGAAGCTCCTTTTGAAAGCGTTTTCTAGCATTGCCTCTTGGGTTTTGACCATTTTCACAGCCTTGCAAATGGGCTCAACTATAGTCCAAGTTCATTACAGTCTCTAAGAGTTACCAGGTAGCCTCAACTCATTGTCTCTAATGTCCTGATAAAGATGGTCTCTACTGGTAGATTATTTAATCGCTGATCCTCTGTCAGTCAGGGAGAACCCTCCAGGACCTTGTATTTTTTTACTGTGCAATCTGTGGAGAAAGATATGTAGGGCAGCCATTTGTGGTTAAAAACAAACAAAAAGCCCTTGAGTGCCTGTTCTCAAATTCTAAAGGTGTCCCAAGTGAAACTAGAAGGAAGGAAAGCTGCTTTTAGATCCTGTGCAGGCTGAGCTCGTACATAACTAAAGTGTGCTTCAAAGCATCAGCTGCTCCAAGATAACCAACTGTGTGCTCGGAGCTCTCAATTCTGGGGAGAAGAAATTCAGTGAGCCTGAATATTTTCTACTGGTGTTTAATGCTTTTTATGTCCTATTTGCAGTGGCTTGAGACACAGTTAATGCGGTTGCCCTGATGCTCATTAAATTACTGAAACTTAGTCATATATCTAAATTTGATGATAGACAGCCATACTGTTTGAAATCAAGTTTTTAAGTGGTTGTAGGAACCAAGCAGAGTTTTCAAGGATTTTCGGTTTTATTGTTGAAGCAAACAGCAGTCTCAGATCCTTGGGTGGTTGAGGTTTTTTGCAAATTCCACCAGCCTACTAAATACCTCTGCAAGTCTGAGCAGCTCAGTCAGTTGAGAATATGGGATGGGGCCCTTGATCACTTACGATTTTTCTTGTGAAGATCTCAAGACGCAGATCTGAGTTCTTCTCATTTGAGGTGTATTTATATTCAAGCTTAGCCTGAATCTATCCTAAAAACTAAGTGAACAATAAAAAGCACCAAATCTGCACTTGAATCCTAGCTCTTCTTAGCATCTGAAGCTCTCTTTGTTTCCACCTAGACATCTCGGGTTGATTTTTTTTGTGTACTTCTTTGGTTTTGTGCAGAAGGGGGCCCAGGGTATGTGTCTGAATGTGAGAGAGAGAGAGAGAGATTAAAAATAACTTTGCCTATTGCAAATAACGAGGTGAAAATAAAGAGGAATGTAAATCATATCTCTGCAGAACTGTAAATATGAGCTATAAGGTGCTGTAATTGGAGGTTGTCTGCCCTGGGTTGAACATTCAGGAATATGACAGAGCCTGACATTGTCTGGCCTCTGCAGGAGCACCATCCCTCCAGCTGACCCCAAGGATTCTTGCACTAAAAAAGACATTTTCTACAAATTTCTTGCATTGAAAGAGTTCTGGGATTAATTGCACATTTATCAAAGAACTGTGTAAGTGGGGCCTAACTACCCTTTTATCTGAAAACCTCTGACAATATTAAAAGCCACGAACCAGAAGAGCAATATAATCTCCCTTGTCTTGAATCATAAATGAAGTCCAGAAAAGAAGTTTTGTGTGTGTGTCTGTGTGTGTCTGTGTATGTGTGTGTGTGCAAAAACATTGACAGAAAGGCAATGTAATAATTATGTTTTGTGAATTTGTGAGAGGGAGGATGACAGAAATTCAAGTGGTAGCTTTCAACTTAAGTTTTTAGACCTCTTACTCAGGTTTCCTCCAGGGAAACTTGTGCCCAGGTTTCATTTTTTAAACTAAAACCTAGAAAAGTCTCCAATGGGGATGGACATTTTTCTGTGGAAAATGTTTTTCTGTGAAAAATGTTAATGAAAAGAAGGTTTTTCCAACCAAAACATCTTGTCTGCTGCCTTTCATATTCCTCCTGTTGCAGATGTCATGGATGAGGTGACCATCAGGGTAGGTTTGAGCTAGAATGGGAACCCACAATTTTTGCCAGATGTCATCTCTTCAAAACCAACTGCTTTATTCTGGCAGGGAGAGACTTAAGCAAGAGCACTGGCAAACTAAGCTCTGGTTTTAGAGATAGTAGTGGTGTCAGAGATAGTCTTTGCAGTTTGAAAGTGGGAAAATAAAATTTCTGTCAATTTCAGGTGTGCTCACTAAATGTGTTACTCATATCCTTTCTCAAAAAGCATTTTATATTCCTATGCCACTATCCCCATTGTAACACATGCCAGCCCCAGACAGACAGACAGGAATACAAAGACAGGCTGACGAGAATCCATTTTAGCACTTAGGAGCCTGATGTCTTTGGTTGCCAGCCCTTGAACAACTCTAACAAGCCATTTCTCAGAGGCTGGTATTGCTTTAATGGAAAATGTAACCCCACAGCCACCTTAGAAATCTGGATAGCTGAGCTGTGAAAGCCCTGTTGTTTCTGACAGCAGCAGTACCCCCAGCTCTGTACAATTGACATTCCATATTCCATATTCCCGGTTATTCGGTGCTGCACACACGCATTGCAAACAGGAAGTAGGAGCAACTCAGTTCTTGGTTTCCTCAGTCTCAAGAGAACTGCCATGAAGCTGAAAAACACTAAACTAACACTTAAGTGTCTGTTAGACCTTTAATTAGCGACCTGAGGAGTGTTTGCCAAGAGGAAATTTGAATTCAATTATCCAAATAGAAAGTATTTAACCTCTCAATAGCACTCAAGTAATTATAATACTTACGTGTTTCTTTTCAGGAACCTTAAAATGTAAAACAAAAAATCAAATTGAAAATGGGAGAGAAGCTGTCAGTTTTATATCACATGGAGTCTACAAAGGAAAGCTTTAATATTGCCCATGCTTTAGACTCACATGTTAGCACAGAAAGGGGCAGCTTCAAGCAGGGAGAGCGGTTGCAGGATACATGATTTGTGCACTAAAACAGCCAGCAACAGCATCAGGACCAACAATGTGAGCTTTATGTGCTTCAATACAACCATAAAGATGCTACTAAGACCAGCAGGTCACATCACACAGCTTTTGATGAGGTGGAGATGCTCTGTCAGTGTCAGGAGAACTGGGATGCACTAGAAGAGGCTGTATATTCCAGTCCATTTTGCAAACATTACTCGATACCAGCAAAGCCATTTTCATTTCAGGATGCAGCAGCTGTTTCAGCCCTGATCCCAACTATCCTTTCACTACACATCCACCCAAAAAGATTCCAGAAATAATCCCAAGAAAAAAAAAGGAAAAGTAATTATTTTCTTGTTTCTCTCTTCACAGACTGTAGGTTGCTTTGGGATTATGTTTATCAGCTGCTTTCTGACAGCCGGTACGAAAATTTCATCCGATGGGAAGATAAGGAATCCAAAATATTTCGGATAGTGGATCCCAATGGGCTGGCCCGTCTGTGGGGAAACCACAAGGTAAGGAAGCAATGCAGTTTTCCTCCTGTGGCACTTCACCTCTTGTAGCATCCCAGGATTCAGTTATAAACAGGGGGAAAGTAGAAAGGATGGCATATAAATTACTGCTGGAAAACTGTAATCTTTTGTTCTGCATACATTAGAAATGCAAAGCATCCATCCTGAAGCACTAAAACGTATTCTTCATATAGAGAACTTGTTGGTTTGGTTTAAAGGCCTTTAGTTATAAATACATGTAATTATAAAATTACAAGGAGTGCAAGAATTAACAGTCCTTCTCTCTCAAGGCATCTTATTTCTTCTCGAAACCTGATGCTGAGGATATTCTGATGAGATGCAGTTTATAAGGAGCTCTATACTACAGAGCAGGAGCTTTCTGAGTTCCTGTGTTGTCTGCAGCAGCTCCCAGATCCCTCATGCTGCCCTGTAGCAGACACCAAATGCTGCAGGATTATGTATTTCCTTCCAGGACGGCAGTTCCTGCTTTGTTGTCTGGGAAGTCATTACTGATTTTTACAGTTTGGGGCTGAGAGTTATGTATAGATATTTCTGTATATGTTTGTAAGTATGTTCATATGAATGTATGAATAGGCATGGATTTACAAAAGAGAAATCATGCTTGACCACTGTGATATCCATCTACAGCAAAATGAAGTTCAATGGATTCAGGGAGAATGGTGGATATAGCTTATCTTGATTTTAGAAAGGCTTTTGAGACCGTCTCATAACAGCTCCGAAGATGGACTAATTAAGTATGACTTAGACAAGAATACAGTGAGGTAGATTGAAAACTGGCTGGTCTGCTGGGCTGAAAAGATGGTGATGAATGGCACAAAATCCAGTCACTAGTCATTTCACTGCAGGGATTGATTCTGGGGGCAGTACTGTATGTCTGCTTATGACCTGGATGATGGGACAGATTCTCAGACAACACAAAACTGGGAGGAGTAGCTGACACACCGGAGGGTTGTGCTGTCATCTGGAGGTACGGGCTAATGGAAATTTTTATGAAATTTACCAGCTTACCTAACCTGCATGTTAATAATTGGGCCATGCCATCATATCTCATGCTGGATGTCTAAAACTGAAACTCCTTCAGATCATTGGCCACTTGGGCAACACAGTGCCCTTTTAGCATATAAGAAATGGAAGTACACATAGTATTTCAGGAAGGTTCCCAATGAGGAGTCTAGATTTTGCAGGGAAAACTGTCCCTGGTCGTGTTTCATTGCCACAGGAGCTTTTGATGTGGCTTCCCTTAGCAGAGTTATTGTAGTCAGGGCAAGTAGAGGGGGTCTGCTCTTACTGGGCATTTTAGGCAGGTGGGTCAGTCTCCTTTGATGAAGCCAAACTCCTGACATGGAGGCTCCCAGAACAAAAACATGCTTCTACTGGTTTCGCATTTTTTGCCCATGGTGAGGTGGCTGCTTTACACTCAGGCACACAGCTTTGCCAACAGAGTTGTGTCTCTGCTGGAAGTCTCTGCCAGACAGCAACCACTGCTCCTTGGATCAGCAAAATGCTCTTCATGTAGACATAACCTAAGGGGCTGATCCTGCTCTTCCAAGTCACTAATTTGGGGGCTGCCCGTGTACAGCTCTGCCAGTGCCCATCACTTCTGCCTTGTGACACTCAGCTTCAGCAGGGCTGTCTCTTTTGGGGGCTTAGGAAGGTTTTAATGAACCATCTCACTTCAGTATACCTCAGTGCTCTGGCCATGGCCTTTGGGGTCAGCGGCTGCCAGAAGGGGAGGATCTGTCACAGAAGCAGATGTACAACCCAACTGGCTTCTTGATTTACACCTGTGTAACAAGAGGAGAAACAGGCTGTCAGTCCCCACAGTGCTCTATGAGCATTAACTAGTTAATGCAGGGGAATCCCGGAGAAACAGTGCTCCAGGCAGGGATTGCTGACAGATTCAGCCTATAAGCCACTACTCCCAGGCTTTTACAAAAGGTGTTTTCATTAAAAGCAAGCCTGTCACATCCCACTTGGCATGAGCATCTCCCTCCACCTAATGTCTCCTCTTGTAGTTAATTAAGTCCTTTGTTATCTGTCTTCCAACTGTAGAAAAACCTTGCTTGGAATTTTTGTTAGACTCCTTGCTTAAATTGTCCTGAGTGAAAAGAGACCCACAAAACTTTGGTGATGAGGGCTGTGGGGGCAGAATGGGCCTGCAAACAGCAAAAAATGGTACATGTAAATTCTTGAACTGTCTTGGTTACTTTAGGTAGCTGTGATAGTTCTGCAACTCATTTTGGGGCTTTGTAAGCTTTTAATGAATCGTCTCACCACTTTTTTTTTTTTTTTTTCTTTTGAAATAAACAGAACAGAACAAATATGACTTATGAGAAAATGTCCAGAGCCCTACGCCACTACTACAAACTAAATATTATCCGGAAGGAGCCAGGACAAAGGCTTTTGTTCAGGTAATTTTCTTTTTTGCCATTTCTTTCTATGGACAATTAATTTTTGAGGATGGAGCATGGAATTGTGTGTGGGATACCTCATTGCCATAGTTATAACACAGGCCATACATTTGTAAAAGCTGTTTAGAGCAGTGTTTCCCAGCTTTCAGGGCAGCCACACCAATTTACAATAAACACAGGCCTGTCTCAATGATCAGTGGAGACAATAGAAGTCTTTTCACTGCTTCATGCAGGCTGTGCCATTGTTTAAGACCTTAGATAAATGATTCAGCCGAACTGCTGGAAGACCTGCTCCAAACTGACTTTTCAAACACAGCTGCCAGTGAAAGCTGAGCAGGGATCAGGCATTTCCTCTAGGGCATCGCAGAAGAGAAGGACTTGATGACCATGTCTTTGGTGCTGCCTTCAAGGAAGAGGGGGAGCGGCAAGAGCTCTTCATAAAACCCGATACATCAGGTTGGATGATGGAACCAAGAATTCAGGAAAATGAGCCTGAGATAGCATTAAAGCAAGGAGCTACTGGTACATCTGCACATGGCACAGGGAGCACAGAGTGAGAGCACTCCAATTCTCTTCAGACAACACCAGCAAATCCTAGTGCACGTCTGACCCTCAGAGCACTGAACTCAGGCAAAAGACTGCTTTGCTGTCAGTGGCCTGGATCTAGCAGTGTGCTTGGAAATGATTGCTGTAGGAAGGCAATATTGGAATTTGTTTTCTTAAATAGCTAACAGAACAGCATTAGCACTCAAACTATCTTCAGCTGAAAAGGGTTTTGTGGAATGACTTGTTTATGTCAGCTCTTAGAAGGAAACATAGATTTGGGAAGGAGAGTGAAGGAAAGAAGCAGTCATGGGCCAAATCAAGTGCTCAATAGTAACTTTTTTTTTTTCTGATGGAAAGTTAAAACAAGGTTGCTCCATCAGTACCAAGGGTTCCTGTATCTCCGTGGCCTTGCTCTGGGGGATTTCCTGATGCTGAACAGTGAATGTGCTTCCCTTGAAGCCTTCCCTTCAGTGGGGGCATACACAAAACAGAAGTCCACCTCTTCTCAACCAGGCTGCCTATTTTCTCAAAACCATTGTAATTAACTTAATGCCCTTGGAGACCTCAGTTCCTCTGTCAGATTTGGCCAAATTGACCAACAGGTTCAAAAGTCACCAAAGAGCATAAAACATGAGCTACATAAACTTCATTTCCTTTGGAAACTGGGGGGAAAAAAATCCAGAAAAACATTTCTTTGCACAATTCCCAATAAAAACTTTTGGATGTTGTTTTCTTAGACCTATTTATATCTGAAAAGAGCAGCTGCAAAAAATCAAGTCATTAATGTGCCTTTCTTGGCTATTCATCGCAAGCACAGAAATAATAGGAAATGTGACTTTAACGTGCAGGCAGTTTTCATCTGCAGATATCTGTATGGAGCTTTAAGTAAGATGGAGTCAGAAAAGGATTTCTAATAGGTTGGCTGGGTGTCTTCTGCAACAAAATAGGTCACAGATAGTGTTCCTTAATTTTCATGGAGTTCTGGGTTGGGTTGTTTTTTATTTGTTTGTTTTTTTAATGTAATCAAATACTATTGCAAATACCTACACTGTGGTTTCCTTGATGTGGCCTACAGCACAGACGAGAAGGAATACCCAGAGTCCTGAAGTGCAGCTCACATCAGCCCATGCCCCACATGGGAAGGAGGACCACTCTGTTTTGATTTCATTGCATGCAAGGTCAACAAGAGAGTCACAGGGTTTAAATCAGGGCACAATCTGGCCATGGGCTTTGGTGCATTTTCAATGTGTAGCCAGGCACTGATTCACCACTCCTGCATACCAGTTTTTCACCACCGTAACACCATTTGTAGCAGCAGCATTTTTCCAGCAGTGACACAGCAGTGAGTCATAGCCTTTTTTTTCCCCCCTAAATGCATATATGCACATGATTTCCAAAATTAGAAGGGATGGCCAAAGGTTAGTTCCAGGCTATGCTGTTTGCTGAGAGTCTCTAGCAGTGAGCATTCTGAGTCAGTGATAGTAACAAGGCTCCTGTTGGCTGCTTTTGTTTTCACTGGGGCAAGGATTCTGAGCATATCATCAACCTGAAATAAAATCAGCTCTTACAAGTAACACATTTCATACCACTGCATGTTAACCAGAACATTGTTAATGAGAGACTGTGAAATTTTGTACCACTTCCAGCATAAGCATCTTTCATCCTAATTTTTCAAGAAGTGTTTGGACCTTAGGAAACTGATTTGTGTTGAAACCAGGGCTTCATCCTTCCTGTGCCACTCTCTCTTCCTACACCATTAAATTGAAAATAAAAAGCAAGGCTTTTTTGTGCTGCCTCTGTGCATCAATACACAAAAGCATCCTGGGAAAAACCAAGACTGCAGACTTAAACTGCAGGCTGGTGGATGTCCTGTTTCATTTCCTGCTGCTGCTGTGCCTCCCCAGAGGCAGTTTCTGTCTCCAACCCCTGCAGACTTACTGTCTTTAGACACTGGTGCTGGGAGCCGTGGCATTCATTACAGAGAATGCTGCCTCACTGCAGTCACACTTGCTACAAGCACACGGGAAGAGACTGTCTTTGCTTACCTAGCCCTAAACCTTTTTCCTTCAGGGCTTTTTCCATTCCCTGGAACTTGTTCTGACTTGGACCTTGGCTTTTTCCCCCTCTGTTCCTTTGGTGTTTCATGTTCTTCTCACTCACCTACATGCAGGCCTGCACAAACCAGTAGCCCTGTGCCTCCCCACACCTTGCAAGGACTTGTGCTTTGAAATATGCTAATCGTAAACACCTTTCATGTCTCTGCCACCAGACACCACACATGAGTGTACCTGGGCTAAGCTGTCATCTGACATGACAACAGCAAACAATATGAGGGAGAAGAAATAAATAATCATTCTTTGGAAAAAAACTATGGGGTTTGGTTCAGATATGGGCTTTCAAAAAGCCCATTTTAAAAGACAGGGTAAATGCTGATGATTTTTTTGTTTCCTTTCAAGGTATGGAGGAGGGAAGACACCTGGGGAGAAGCTGGGAAATACTAAGGCTTTGAGAGGATACAACAAAGATTATCTTGGAGCTGTGGAGCTCAGGGGTCTCAACAACTTGTTGAAGATAAGAGCTGAGTTCCTTGAGAAATGCACTTGTTTCTCTGTTTTGCAGGTTCATGAAGACCCCAGATGAGATCATGAGTGGCCGGACAGACCGCCTTGAGCACCTTGAATCCCAGGAACTGGATGAACAAATATACCAAGAAGATGAGTGCTGAAGGAAACAGGTGCACCACCTCTGTGGGTCCAGGGGAGAAACATCTGCCCGTTGTCGGCGCGGTTTGGGAGGGGAAGCAAGAACACAGGAGCAGTACTTGAGGTCGCCACTTAGCTTGAAGACCACGCAGGACCTGAAGCACCTTAACAAACAAACTAACAGGCAGAAGTGGTGCTGGCAGGAAAGCAAAGGGGAAAAAGCCTGGACTTATGCACTACTTCACTGTTCCTACAAAGTCTCCCTTGAGTTTTTTCTTTCTTTTTGGTTTGTTTCAGTTTGGGGTTTTTTTTGTCATTTTTTTTCCCTAATAAACATGCAGTTTGACTTTCCTTATCTCACATAGGACAAGACATCAGATTATGCTTCTTCTTTTTTGGTTTTTCGTTTTTGGAAGGCTTTCCTATGGAAATAGAGTGCTCTTATTATTTGTGCAAGTCTCATGACACAACACCGCATAAACAATAACAACACAGAAGGGATTTGCTCAAGGCTTCCAGTTTGCTTGGATCCATTTATATGTGCTGCCACTGGGAAATGTGCTGAAGCTATCAGAAGAATTTCTCACACATACCTGTTAAATGAAGAGGAGACACCTTTCATATATAGGCTGGGCTGTCATGCCAGCATAGCTTGGGCTCACAAAGAGTTCTCCGAGTGGCTGTTAACTCCTGGAATATGGACCAAAACCAATCACCTAAGTGCTCCAGAGAGGAGAAAAATAAATCTGACAAACCTCTGCAAGTGACTATCAGTTAACATTTTCCCTCCTTCTAGGAAAGAAGTGATAGAATGGAGCAGGGAGAAGGTAGGGTGGGGACAAATACATATATATGTGTGTATATATACCCAAAAGTTCCATATATATATATGTATGTATGTATGTAATTCCCCTGGTATATTCACAGTGTAGAGTTGTGAATTTCAGTTCAGAGTTTTCTATAAAGAGGAAAGACTGAAGCATCTGTAATTACAAAAGGAAAGGGTGTTTCTCATACCCTGCTGGGGTGGAAGGTGAAGGACTAGGACTGTTCCTTACATCATAGGGAGAAAGCAAAGGGACTCATCACATGGTTTGTATTACTCAGAAGCCTCTCCAGGATCATTTTGTGCTGCTGGAGAGGTAGATGATTCACCACTCTAAAAGCTGATGTTAGAGAACTAGAGACCAAATAGCTATACTTATCTTATAATTGATTTTGGCTTTGTTTTGAGATTTGTTTTTTTCATGCCTCCCACTGCCCTCCCCCATCCTACAGCTCTGCCATCAAGGAAGCTTGTCCCAGCTTGCCTGTTTTTAACATGATTTAAGACAAGATAAAAACAAATCCTACAGCCATGTTGCTTTTTTGGTTTGAGGTTTTGTTGTGGTTGCAAGGTGCCTCCATTTGATTTGCTGCACTGAGGGTGCTTGGCTTGAGGCAAAGAGCTATGCCTAGTTTGATCACAGAAAGCTCAGCAGTCCTTGTTGCCCAAACAAGAGAAACTGCTGGCCTGTTTCATTTCACAGCTTGGACCACCAGGACAGGAATGTCTGTGGTGTCCAGTTATCCATCAGCAGTGGTCCTTTGAATGGAAGGATGATCTAGCAGGAGAAATGATGCTTGCAGAGGGAGAAGGTGTATAGGGAAACTGCAGGAGTCACATGGTGCCTGCAAGAAAGCACGTCCACAGCAGTGCATTAAAAGCAGAAAGCCTCTTTAATGGAAACATGAAAGAAACTAGTTCTGGAAAAAAATCAAAAGGCTAATCTAATCCATTTCAACCAAAAAACAAGGTACATTCCCATGATAGAGCTTTTATCAGCAATTAAACCAACACGGCATTTGATCTTTCCATATATTTAGCAACAGGGTTAATCTATCCAGGAAAAATGGCACTCAGCAATGAACAGTGTCCCCTGTGTTTAAACAGAGATAGGCCAATCTCACCAAAGACTTAATATTGAGTCACAGGTCAGAGAAGGAACAGCTTTGTTAAGGGTGTAGATAAGCATCGTACAACAAGAAGAGATTTTTCTGAGACAGTATCTGATGAGGAATGACAGGGTGTAAATTTCTCCCTGAGCTTTTCCCAGCCACATTTTTCTATAAAATCACAGTCAGTAGGTTACAAGTCCCAGCACACCACGTACTTGATCTGTTCTGCCTCAAAATAATTGGCAGGGGACAATGTGTCACCTGTCTCTGTCTTGACTATGAAGTCCTTGGAGCTCATGAGGAATGAGACTGGGAAACACTTTGGGACTTCATTAGTCACAGAACTGAAACCTAAGGTCGCTTGAGACCAAGGGCCCAAGGAGTTACTCTGTCACGTTGCTCAAGGGCTCCCAAGTTGCAGCCAGGTCTCAGGAGCTAGAGTGAAGTGGTGAACTTGACAGATGGAGTGTGATCAGAAGTACCAATGTAGAGAAAGGCTCTAGCTGGATCCTTGGCTGTCCAGTGGTAGAAAGAAACCAAGTTTTTGCAGAGGATGATTCATCCTCTTTACTGCTGTGGTCTAGACAACTGCATAGCTGCATTATTTTCTTTCTCCTGCTGTTACAAGATGGTGAAGGACAAAAAAAAACAATAGGAACTTTCTGTATAAAGTACTCTGATTAGTCAGCTTTTTGTCATGGCCAAGGTGCACACTGCAAAATACAGAGAACCAGAAACAATCCACCCATTTCCTCGCCATTATCTTTCAAACTAAGTCCATCCTCAGCACTGGGTAAGACAGGAGAATCACGCGTGTTGTCCTATAGGGAAGCTTTATAGTGGAAGTATTCTCCTTCACAAAGAAATGCAATCACTTCCATTTGCAGAATCTAAGTCTAAGGGGGAAAAAAATGTTTGTGGCTTTTGGAAAGTCTTCCCAGTTCACACATAAAGGACAATGTCATCACAACCACAGAGAAGGAATTCTTTCAAGGCTGATGCTAGTTGGAATGAAAGTAGCTTTAGACCTTGTAAGAGGCCAGCCCCACAGAGGCTCTTCCTGTCTCCTGCCAGGTCTCCTGGTGTCAAAGGGAATAGTGTGGATGACAATGGAGCTGCCACTGGAGCTGCAGGGCCTTGGGGCCTGTTGTGGGAACTGCAGGATTTGAACGGCTCTTGGGGTCTTGAAGTGAGTTGATGGCTAAAATTAAAAACGTAGTTGCAGGCTAGAGCAGCTGCAGGAGGGAGATTCCCATTGACCTCACATCCAGTGGCAGATCCATGGGAGTGCAAAGACAGCCTTAACATCATGAGCCGTAGGAATGCGTTGCTGCCTGCCAGGGCTAGCAGAGGTAACATTGTCTTTCCACGAACCCAGACACCTGCGTTCCCCCCTCCCCAGTTTCTGATTTCCCAGTGTAGAATTTGTCAGCAGCAAAACAGCCAAACTTTCTGCTTTAGCCATCGGAGCAAGTGGGGAAAGGGAGAAAGCGTTTCATCCTTGGAGACGCACAAAAGTCACCTGGACATGATCCTGGACAGCTGGGCCTGGCTGGCCCTGCCTGACCAGAGGGAGTTTGACCAGATGACCTCCAGAGATCCTTGCCAGCCTCAGCACCCAGCTGAGGTTCTGAGTGGTTAAGTGGTTAAGCAACAGTTAAGTGGGACCTTCATTGTCATCAGCTTGGTACAAGCCTCAACAAGCCACAGGCCAGTCAGGTAGGACATGCTGCAGTTCCACATCAGAGTATTTTTTTTATTAAAGTTTGAAATCTGTTGACTGCCTCTCCATCCAGAGAACACTACTGGGGCCCTTTCTGTGAACACTAAGTTGCTGCCATCCTCCCCAGATTTCAAACTCCACATACGCATTCTCCAGATCTTTTTTGTCAGACTGCATCTGTACGCAAATCCAGAGATTGAGGTCTTTTTTAAAAAAAATAAAATTATAGTGTTTTTATTGATGATGGCTTTTGTTTTTTTAAGGTGTGGGGCTAAGGGACTGAATCGAATGTAACAAAACAAAAACAAGCCTATTCTCAGGGCCAGTGAGTTGCAAATAATTTTTAAAATGCTTGTAATTACATCATCTCAATAAAAAAATTTAATATAAAAGCAGGAATGCCAAATTTGTTGGTGCAATCATTGCTACAAGGTTATTTCTTTTTAAGAGCTGTGGTAAGAGTGTTAAGAGTATAGCACATAGCAGCTGTTTTCAGTCAGGAAATGAAACCTGCAGGCTCCCCCTGCCCAAACACGTATGAGCAGTGCCTTGATCTTCCCTGGGAAGTATTGTTCGGAAAAGTTAAGGCTGTCCCTTGAAATATTTACTTTGCTGTCTGTCCTGAGAGATGAGCCAAGTACTCCTCTAATGACTGGATGCGTGTACCTGGTTCTCCTTCCTTCACTTGCAGTGGATGTAGAAGAAAAAAGAAAAACCAAAAATGAGTTGCTGTGATGCCTGATGCATCTTTTTTAGTCAGCTTAACAGGCCAGATCAGACTGTGAGAGCAAGAGGTTTTGGAAAATATTCATCATTGCAAACCAATCTAGAAACCCAGCCCCTCTCCTCCAGCATAGCAGGACTGTATTTTCAAGTGGTCATCCCTAACCAGGAGGTGAGGGGAGAGCAAGATGAGGTGGCACAAACTGCTCCCTGCTATCCCTGTCTCCTGCATGGTGGGGTTCCTGCTGCTCTTGGCAGCATGAGGCCTTTGGAGGGTTTCTGAACATCCCTGCTCCAGAGGTGCCACCAAATGCCACAGCAAACAAACAAATGCATCCCTGCTGCAGAGAGGTGCCACCAAATGCCATGGCAAACAAATAAACATATCCCTGCTCAGAAGGGTGCCACCAAATGCCACGGCAAACAAACACATCCTGCAGCACACAGACCACAGCCAGTGCTCTCTGGTGGGAGCAACTCAAAGAATCACAGAACAGTTTGGGTTGGGAGGGACCTTAAAGCTCATCTCATTCCTGCCATTGACAGGAACACCTTCCACTATCCCAGGCTGGACCAAGCTCTGTACAGCCTGGCCTTGGACACTGCCAGCAATGGGGTGGCCTCTGGTTTCTTCTCTGGGCAACCTGTGCCAGGGCCTCCCCACCCTCACAGGGGAGAATTTCTTCCTAATATCTAATAAAAACTTATGCTCCTTCCACTTAAAGTAACTCCATCTTGTCCTATCACACCTCCATGCCCTTATAAAAAGTCCCTCTTCAACTTTAATGTAGGCTTCCTTTAGATACATCAAGCCTTTTTAAGGTCTCCCTGGAGCCTCCTCCAGGCTGAACAACGGCACTCTCTCATTCTGTCCTCTTAGGAGAGATACTCCAGCCCTCTGATCATCTGTGTGGCCCTCCTCTGGTCTCATTCAACAGATCCATGTCTTCATAGCAGGTTAAAATGTTTGGATTCCATCTACAGCTCAGGATGAACCATGACAATCTGGCTGATGTGTGAGCTAGGAGCACTCAGCTGCTCCTTGCTCAATACTTGTTTATTTATTGTTCCCTTTCACTGGTGCTTTTAAAACACAAAGGCAAAGGGTAAGCAGTAAGCAAATCTCTTTCTGAGCCAAGACATCAAGCAAGAAGGAAACAAGGTGTGTTCCTCCATAGTTCAGTCCCTTAAGCCATTTTCCTTTAATTTTAGAAGAGGAAATAGATGTATCCTACACCTTGGCACAGCTTTCTTTTGCACTTTGAACAATAGCAAATGCTGCAGGTTGAAGGCATAGTGGAGGAAGTTCTCAGTGGTTTTGGCTATTGCTCCAGTGAGGATTAGTCTCAGTTCAAGAACTAGTCTTGAGTCCAGAGAACATCCTTTGGAGGCTCTGGGACAGAAGAGGTACAACAGTGCATGTCCACTGTTTCTTCCTTCCCATTTTCAAAACTGACTGAGCTGAAAAGGAAAGCTGTGAGGCCAATACCAGCAAAGGGAGAATGGTCAATGCAGAGGTTTGCAGACTACAGCTGCCACAAGCATGGTGGTGCACAGTTCCTCCATCCAGCTCCCCAGCACTGATCAGGAGAGATTTTGCAAGAGTGTCAAAGACCTCAGTGGCTATCCACACACCCTGAGGACTTAGAGAGGCTGCTGACAGCAGCAGTTTTTAATTACGTAGGAAGAAAGGTTTTCACTTCTCCCCAGTGCGACGTCACCTCTGAAGCACAAGCAAACAAGAACATGCTGACCTCAGTTTGAAATCCAAGCAACTTCCAAGCAACGCAGAAAGAGCCACTTAGGAAAGATGTGAGGAGAGAAAGTATGGACTACCACAGCATGAAGCCTAAAACCAAATGTGCTTCATTAATCACCTGAAAGGAAGGGTTGGTGTGTCACTGTAAGTATTCCAACAGCACAGGAACAGGTGGATTTACCACATATCAGGTCTGTCCATACTGGACTCCCATCCACCAAGGGATCTGCTGGTTACACTGGGCTCACCCTAGGCACACCTTGCTCAATTCTGCTGCAGTCTTCTCACCATGCAGAACTGGAAGCTGAGCTAAATTACTCACCTGATGGGATAAAGATGTAACTTCATGAGCTGCTTCAAAAGAAATGTCCCATTGCACAGTGCCATCCTGCCCCACCCAGCAATGGGGAGGCTGTGGAGGGAGGAAGGCAAGGTTTGCAGCCTGATTCAATCTTTCACTCCCACCCTCCCCGAGCATCTCCTAAAAGCCCAATAGAGAGCCAGGTGAGGATGAGCTTCCCCAGACCCACTTCCAAAATAAGCAAGGACATGAGGTGCTAAGAAATCAATGCCAGAGCAGCCAGAACTCCATTTTGTCTTACGAAATGTAAGACAGGACTGTGCCAATGGTGAACAAAATCACATCAGTTTCTCATTCTAGGTGTCCCTACTTGTTTTCCCTAATCAGCTGAAAAGTTTTATGTCATTTTGAAGCCAGGACAGAAAAAGAGGGCAAGAGCCTGTATTCCCCCTTCATCCCTCCAGTCTGCTCTTCAACTTGTTGCCTTGAAAAAAGGGGAATGGGATGTGGATGCTCAGCAACCAGCTCAGCCCGAGCTGGGTTCAGCAGTGCCAATGTCACCAGCGAATGGAACAGCCTTTTTCCTCCTCCCCTGTGGCAGTACTGTTATATCCCTACTGTAACAGCCCTCATTGTCCTCAAAAGGACAGCACTAACAGTGCTTAGTGACCATCTTCCAGGGTTAGTCATCATAACTCGGGCAAACTGTCTTCTTACTGACTGTCTCTCCATCCCTGGCTAGATGTCCACTGAAGGGTGAGGCTTAAGTTGTCACTCTGCAGGGCACCTGTTTCTTGTGATTCTTGGCAGACTGGGGTAGGCTAAATGTACAAACAGGAAAGAAATAATCTGGCAATTGCTACAGAGAATTGGAGCAGTACACCTGTTCACTTCAGTGTAGTCCATTTGTCAACAAAGCAAGTGCGTGCTTCTCCACCATCCTCAATGCCAGCACAGGAACCAGGCTGAGATACCAATTTAAAACCAAGCAGACTCTCTTTGTGTGACTGCTCCGAGCTGGCTGTCACAAACTACAACCAACATTTAGGGGTGAAAAGGGAAAACACAGCGCCCTTCCATAAGATAGTAGAGGTCGTTATGGCTGATATGATCAGTTGTGAAACCTGCAGGGACACATCAATCTCTCTGCCTCCTGCAAACACCTCTGCATAAAGTTTCCCAGCATCTCAAAGTGCTGGAGAACAGCCACAACAGGAAGAATGATAACTGTTCAGGAATTAGAATTGATCTCCTACTGCCTGATAAACACTGTTAGCCTGGGGTTGTTGACTTGAAGCCAAGTTCTGCTAAATGGACAAAGTTTCCAAGTCAACCCTTCCTGGTGTTTGACAAGGTGAAGGGAAGGAACTGAAGACAGCTCAAACAAAGCAGGTATTGTTTTCAGTAGGCTCCGGAAAGATGTGAGTGCATGACCTGTCAGAAGAAAGGGAGGAAAAGAAGCAGGGGTGGCATGAAAGCTGAGGCAAGCAGAGTCAGTTTGGATGATGATGACAAGGAAAGCTGGGAGTGTTCAACAAGGGAAGGGCCAAGGTCAGTAACTTTCACTTGGCCAATATGTGCTTGCAGGATCTGAGCAGGCCTCTATTTAAAGCCCTGCAGAATGAGGAATTCACCTCCCCTGTACCAAAGGTTAGTCACCTGCTGCCTTAAAATATGTCCCTTTCTTTCCATTTAACTCCATCTTAATTCTGTTTCAAATCGTTAGGTTTCATTGTGCTTCGCTTCTCTAACTTCTGTAAAGAAGGTATTCCCACCTGTGGAGATCCTTACTGACTGCAATCAGTGCAACTCTTACTCTTTTATTCCAGGTAGGTAAGCAAGGGAGGAACCAAAGTTCCTTAGTGGCTTCTCCTGGCCCGGAGAGTTGCAGGACACATCCACACTTGTTTCTTGGGGTGCTGACCAGCTCTTTCCTGCAGGAAAGGCTCCAGAGAGCACATCAATCTCTCGGGAACTGGCTGATGTGAAACAGAATGGGGAAAGGAAGGTGTCTTTCTGGTCCCATGAGAGCCCAGGTAACCCAACAATCATGCTTCTTCCAACCCTTCAGCTAGGGTGGGACGTTCTCTCTCCACTTGCAAATGACCCTGGGGAGATTGCCTGCAGATTCAGTAGCAAACACACAAGCAAAAGAGTCTTTTGTGTTTTCATTTCTTTTTAAAATTCTTAGTGTTGGTGAATGCTCTTTGGAACATGCTGCCTCAGAGATTCTTCCTCCCTGACTCACATCCCATATCACTCCTAAAATTTCTGTGGAATCAGCAAGCAAGAATAATTAATGGGCAGACAAATTTCACATGGCCAGGTCTTCACCAAGTTAATTCACCTAATCAGACCACCACTGAAATTTCCTCAGCCTTACACAGAACAGGAGGAAAATGGGCCAGAGAGATCTGCCATCCCACAGTAACAATTTCATGCAAGAAGTGACACCTTTGCTCTGCTAAAGCCAATGGAAATTAGGGCTGTATATAATCTGTGCAACATAGAGATCTGAGCAGTGTCGACAAAAAATATCCTACCCAGGAAAAATTGAGGGTTTACTACAAAAGTAAAACTTAACCCTCACAGCGACCTTCTCAACCAAGTCAATTTCCACCCTGGAGTGAAAAACACAACAATCTGTTTTGATGGTACTTTGCAGAGACCTATATTCAGTGCTGACATCCATTAAATCCCAACACAGATTAACTCACAGCACAATATCAGCCTCAGACCTAAGGCTTCACAAGGATGAGGCATCTGGGGTTGTCAAGTAATGTATTTTCCCATTGGAAGAGTTTCAACAGAAATAATTTCACAGCAAAAGTCTGTTGTACAAAGCAAAGGACCCACTTAAAAAAAACAAGCCAAGTCCATCTCAAGACTTAGGAACCTATGGTCCAGCTTCTTAAAGAACTGATAAACTCACAGTTTTCACTGAAGTCAGCAAAACCCACGGATTTTGCATGGGAAGGGGCAGAGGGAGAGATGCTCAGTCCCTGCTGAAAAGCCAGCAACAGAACATGGAAACAGGTGTGAGAAGCAATTGTGAAAGGGTAAATGGTTGTTCGAGAGAATTTCACAAAGAAGGAAATATTTTTCATTCAGCCGTAAGTCTTTCAGGAAATTATTCGTTTTCCAAATGAAAACATTTTCTTTAAATTCAAAACAACTGTTTTTCTCCCAGCTTTTGTTTACAAAAGAGGGAAGTGTTTCAGCTCTGTCCTTTTTCATCCTCCCTCCACAAAATGTCAACCAAGCCTTGTGTCTTGGGTTGGGAAGTAATTTTGGGGGAAAAAAAGAAGTGTTGTGAAGCTTTGCTGAACAGCTGTAGCTGCTGCTGCTGCAGAGGGGAAGAGGAAGGAAGAGAAATTCTGCTCTTCCTCACCTGTTAGCGATGGGCAAAAGGCTATTTGTAATGAGCATGTTAGAGCCCAAGGCGTACTGCCAGAAAAGCAAAGAGGAAAATCAATTCATTCACCTCTTCAAGAGCCATTTAAGCAGTTCTAATCAGAAAACAAGCATCTAGTTCACTTCTACTTCTTCCACCTTGATTCTTTTTATGTAAGACAGATGCCTCCTGTGGGTTGCAGCCACATGTGGTCTGTATCCAATGAGTGAGCAATTTCCAATCCACAAAATAAATGTCCTGTTGTCTTTTGCTCTTTTGATCTCCTGTTTCATTGCAGTGTTGCCAGCATCCCTAGGAAGCCACATGAAAAATTCACAGGTTTTGTGCTATAACTGAGTGCCTCCGTAAGCCCAGCTTTGCCAGGACTGGGGACATCTCAGAGGTAACACCTGGTCCTGTCCTCCACCAGACTAAGAGCTGTGGTAATAATGTGACCAATCAGGCAAACAATTTGCTTGTAATTTAAATCTTACAGATGCTGCAACAAGGCAAAATTGAATAAAAATCACAGGCCATGTATACAGAAACTGTCTCTGAGTGTGTCAGCTGCCTTTTGCCTCTTTGAAAATTGACAGTGTCACCAAATTGAGAACATATTGGTAAATCCATCCAATTACAGGAATGAATGTGCCTGCATGGGAAAGAAGAGGTATCAGCCCAGGGCAATAATATGTAGTTGTTAGAAAGCAGCAGGAGACAATACACTGCTTCCAGGAGCACCTGCAGAAAGCAGAGGAACACACAGCTCCACCTGAGACTAACAAGGGGGGGAAAGGATAAAAACACAGAAAAGAACCAGCTCCCCAATTCTTTCTGCTCCTGTTACACATCCTTGGGAGCAGCCAACACAACCTGCTTCAATCTAATTGGCAATAAGGAGTCTCTCTCTGCAGCCTCAGATGTTAGTGTGGTATGCCCAAGTCCTCCCATGTACTCCCACACCCTCCTGGTGCCAGCACCAGCCCTTTGGCAGCAGCCACACACACTGACCTGGTGAAAATAAGCTGCACAGAAGGAAAAGGCGGCTTTTCAGCTCCCTGGTCTGACTCACCACCCAACCACACAAGCAGCAGTGCTGCTGTAAGATGGATAGTGGGGAAAAATCATCCCAAAGTGAGGAGAGGAGCGGGGAACCACAGCCCAGCTGGATCCCACTTGGACCAGCTCTCCATGGCCATCTGCTTCCCATGGTGCTCCATGCTGCCATTCCCTTTTTGCTTTCTGACATCTAACCCAACCCAACACACCCACAACTATTTTCACTTTTGAGCAAACCAGGCCAGAAAACTGAATTTCTGGGGCACAGCACAGTCTTTGTATACTGTAAGGTAGCGTGGCTGTCCTGCTATCTGTGCTTCAGAAGGGGTCATGTGTGCACAGCAGCTCTCTGAGGCTTTCAGTTGCAGCCTTCACTGCTTACCTTCTGCCTTGCAATTCTGACCTCCCCAACTGCTCTGTGCAGCCATCTGAGAGTGACCCAATAGTCCTGTTTCAAAAGAGCCTGTAGCTCCTTTGTTGGGGGGGTTGATGGCTGGGCAGAGGAACGAGAGCAGAGTAGAGGAACATGGAAGACAAGCAGCACTTCCATGGTTTATACGGGATGCCCAAGCTCCCAGAGCCAGACCCTGCAGTCTTTCACTGGTGCTGCCCCTTTATTCATCTGGGAGCACCACGTATCTTCAAACAATACTGTTTTCTGCCACTGGTGGCCTCCTATGTCAAGACCACCCTGTGTGTAGGCTTTAGAGAGAAGTCTCATCTTTTCCAAGATTAAAATCCACTGGAGAGAAAGTTCACTTCAGTACATGTTATATCTGATTATCCAAAACACAGCATAGTCTCCTGCTTCCTTGGCAGTGTGACACACACTTCCAGCACCCTCTCCTCTTTGATGAGGAGTTGGCCACAGGAGTAACCACCTCCACACAAGATTGCTGAAATTCCCAGGCTCTGAAATCCCCAGGATATTCACTTGCAAGCTCACACCAGTATTTTGATCTTCACAGCCTCACTGAAGATGAGCTGGGGAAAGATGATGAGTGTTGCAAGATAGGTGGGTGTTGCTGTATGCACAGAGGCAGCAGGTACTTTCCTAATGTCCCTGATTGCCCTGAGACATTTCCCCTCACCTCGAACCTTTCTGGTCCTTTGCTGCCTGATAAAGTCCAAGAAAGATACTGAGGGGATTTGGAGGTTCGATTTTGTCTTTTAACATCATGTGAGGAGTTATTAATTAATTTAATTTAACTTTGTGAGCTGCTTTCATTTTTTTTACATCTTTACAAGTATGACACTAGGTGTGCAGATCTTTTCTTGCATTGATAGTCAACAACTTCAGAGCCCTTCAGAAAAGCACAAATGCCTGCCAAAGACAAATTGCTTTCATTCTCTTCCCTCCCCTACAAGGATGCAAGAAGGATAATTGCAGTAGGTGTTGTATTCCCCACCCACATTTTTTTCTCACTGCCAAACACATTGCATGAGGAACAATTAGAAACTTTTTCCTTGTGTGGGCCCTTAGCCTATATATAAAATGAACAAACATTTTTCTTTTTAAAACCAAGGAAAACAAAATCCCACCTCCTATACGGATTCACTTTCAGGGAGCCAGTTCAGCTGATAAGGTGGGGAACTCAGTGGGATTGCTACAGCCACAGAGGCAGAGCTGATCTCCCAACCTTAGGAAGCGAAAAAATGATGCTCAGGGGTTGTTCATCCCATCAAGGAGACAAAGATATAAGGAGAAAGAGCTTTCTGAAAGTTACAGCTGCACACATTCACTGCAGAAGGATTGCAGAAAATGCAGCTTAGATCGCAGAAAATGCAGCTTAGATCTGCACCTACTTCTGCTTCTGCCAGTGATGGTGTGTTTCCCAAAGGATCTTCCCAGGAAGCAGGGGTCTGTAACTCAGTGTGATAAACTGGCACAGCGTGACTGAAACCAGATGGACATTAAACACCTGACCCCAGGTGGGAACTGGAACATCCATTACCAACATTGCATGCAGAAGCACCAGCTCAGCAGCCGTCATCAGCACTAGAGCCCAGCTAAGATCAGTGCTTGGCACTTACCAGGCAGAGTGAGAGCAATAAGTGATGGTTCATATTTAGACATTCAGGTAGGTGCAGGCAGTGCCTGTCCAAACAAACATCCTCATCTAGAAGAGGTGCTTCAATCTCAGCTGTATCTTGGGATATCCTGTTCAGACAAAGAAAAGCACAATGCATAATCCTCCACGAGCAGATGCAGAAAATATTTCAAACAGCAGCCTCATTTTGTTTCATGCAGTCAGTTTTTAATGCTTGTTAGTGCTCAGACATGTCCTGCAAGCCTGATCCCACTACCCATCTGTCCACAACCCAGCAGGACTTCACAGGAGCTCCAGTTACCAGCAGCTGAACTTCAGGGCTGGGACTTCATTCTTGAGGGGCCCAACTGGAGTCAGTAACCCCAGTGCATGGGGCTAGGGCTGTGGGCTTCATGTGGGCTGCCAGGGACCACAAGTGAAGGGCTGCACTGGCTGTGTCCAGCTGGGGGTGAAGCCAGAGAGGCAACGTTTAGCCCCAGGACTTCACCCAGGATCCCCCAGGAAAATTTCATCCGATGTGCTGACCTAAGTCACGTTTTGTTCAGGATCGAGTATGTATGAGATCTGTATTCCAGAGCTATGGATGTGAAGAGGTGGAGCAGAGCAGGGCAGATGCCCTTGCTGGCTGCTCATATGCACCTTCAGTCCCCTGCCAAGGGCTGAGCCCAGCAGCCTTCACCATCAAGCTGCTGTGCCTGCCCCAGGCTGTGTCCCCCTCACCAAGGGTTCTCTGGGGTCCCCTGCATCTCTAGCCCTCACCCTCCCACCCAGCACTGCTGGCAGCAGTGGTGGCCCCAGCAAGAAGCAGGCAACAATCTATCACAGTAGGTTATCACTTTCTCTCCTCTGACACTAAATCAAATGCTCCCCACCTTGCTGCCAGCAGCCTTAACCACATCACAAACAAGAAGGAATCTACAGAAGTATTCAAAACATCTGGATGCTGTGCCGCCACAGCAATTAAATCCATGCTCACTTTCTCACACAGTGCCTGGGGGGGAAACCGACAGCACAGCAGGGCAGAGGAGGACATGCAGTGGTAATCTCAGCTTCCTCAAAGCCCAGATCCATGTTGCAACCTCTGAAACCTCCCTTAGTGGAAGGCCTTGTCCTAGGAGTCTTGTCCTTGCTGTACAGGGGGGGCTCCCTGTCTTTGGAGGACAATCCATGTGCCCATGAGGGACTGCAATGCCCAGGGCTGCCTCTCCAGTGCCCACCAAGCAGGGCTAAGGAAGGGGAACATCTCCCTACTCATGGCTGGCAGAATCATAGAATCACGGAATATGCTGGGTTGGGAGGGACCCACAAGGATCATCCAGTCCAACTCCTGGCCCTGCACAGACACCCCAACAATCCCACCCTGTGCATCCCTGGGAGCGTTGTCCAAACGTTCCTGGAGCTCTGGCAGCCTTGGGGCCGTGACCATTCCCTGGGGAGCCTTTTCAGTGCCCAACACCCTCTGGGGGAAGAACCTTTCCCTGATATCCAGCCTGACCCTGTCCTGACCCAGCTCCAGGCATTCCCAGGTCCTGTCCCTGGTCCCAGAGAGCAGAGCTCAGTGCCTGCCCCTGCTGTTCCCCTCAGGAGAAGCTGTGACTGCGATGTCTGCCCTCAGTCTCCTCCAGCTGAACAGACCAAGTGTCCTCAGCTGCTCCTCACACGGCTTCTCCACAAGGCCCTTCACCATCCTCGTGCCTTCCTTTGGACACTCTCTAATACTTTAATTTCTCTCTGATATTGTGGCACCCAAAACTTCACACAATATTCCAGGTGAGGCTGCCCCAGCCCAGAGCAGAGCAGGACAATCCCTCCCCGGCCCGGCAGGGCCTGTGCCCCTCAGCACATGGTGCTTTCGGGGAGCGGTGCCATGCCAGGCTTCTCTCCCTGCCCGGAGCTGTGGCTGGGGAGGAGGCCGGGCAGGGATCCACCGCGGGCGGGTGAGAAGAAGGGTGCAGCTCTCACTCCCAGCGCTCTCCCCTCACAGCCTGCCAGCACAGGCCCGCCCGCTCCCTCCTTCCCGCGGGCACTGCAGAGCTGGGCCCTCCCCACCGACCTGCCTGGGGCCAACGGTGCCCCGGGGAACACTTCCCATGGATCTCTATTCCATCAGAAAAAACGGAGTTTTTGTCACAACACGACTGCACTGCAGCAGTGCCTCGGCTTGGTAGCATCTCAGAGGCTGATGGGTGAGTTTCTCCCAGGTGAGCTGCCTGGGTCCCTGCTGCTCGCTCTACCTGCAAGCGCAGTGTGGCTGGCCTGAGAGAGCAGCTGGGCTGTCCAATGCCCAAACTTTCCAATCCTCATCCCTTGAACCTGTCAAAAAAAAAAAAAAATCCACCTGGAAATTCCTCATCATGACCACCAATACCCACTTTTATTTTCTGCATCAGGCACACAATGGAAAAGAAACCATAAAAGTTTAAGTCTTTAGATGACTGCATTTTGACATCCAATCTTTACTATCACCAGCACCAAGTTTTTGGTGAGGAAGTTGAGGAGAATAATAACACCACCTCAAAGTCAGATAGGAAATTCCTGGGGCTGCACGGCAGCTCCCCGACACTTACTGCCTGTTATCCTTGAACAAAATCCCAAGCCAGCATCCAAACGTAACTCTTGTTACCTCCCAGTCTCTCACCCTTAGGCCCTGATTGCTTTCAATCCCTTTGGACAAGGCACATGCTCTTTCAATTATCTTTTCAGCAGAAGCTTCTAGTTTATTTGTAGCCCTCAAATACCTTTTTATTCCAGCTGATTTAATTTCCTGGTAGAAACATGCTCTTTGCAGCATGGGTGAGCTTGGCTTTACAAGGATGTGTCCTGCCTAATGAAACAGGGCCCTGCTTACTCACTGGAATTCCTAAAAGTTCATTCAGCAGAAGTAAAGAACAATTTGACAACTTGGCTACCAGGCTACAGGCCTGTTTACAAATCAGTAACCAACCAGATGAGACTAAAATCCTGGGTTCCGCTGGATGAGATATTTTTATGAACAGTGTATTTTCTGGGAAAAAGCCATTTCAGATAGACTGTTAAGAACTGCAAGTTCAGGTCAAGTGCAGCAAAGCATTCCAGCTGAAAACAGGCAGGAAAGAAATTTCAGCATTGAAAAAGTTTAGTCTGGCATCCCTGAAAATTATTTGTTCCAGAAATGTTAAATGGAATTTTTTTGCTTTTTCACTTCAGGATGGAAATTTTCATTTAAAGATTGACACCTAAATTTCTATAAGGAAGATATTAATTAACAGGGATAAGAAGGAGACTATATCACTTTGGGTCAAGTATAGCATTTCAAGATAATAAGAAATGCTTGGCTTTCTTTTTGTATTTTTCAAGGGGAAAAAAAACCCTGATCTTTTTTGCCTTGAACCAGCACTTCTCCCAAAAACCTTAGCCACTGAGCAAAACTATGACCACCTCCCTACTGGGTATTGCAATAAGAACAGCTCATAGCACGTCTTCAAGACTACTATTTCTGGTGTGCACAACCAGGACCACAGAGAAGTTACTCAATATATCCAGGGACATAGGATGGGCAAGAAGAATAAGAAGAAAACTTTATATCTTTTGATACACATTTTCCTGTAATACAGTAAGTATGGCTGTCACTGACAAGGATCCTTTTTCTCCAGCTAAATGAATGCTTAACTCTCGTCCCAGGGTCCATCTGAGGAACATTTTAAAGTCACAGTATTATCAACATGGGAAAATTAAATGCAGAGAGGTGTATGAGCTGTGAGTATTTAATAAGCAGCCTGAAAATTTGGGGCGCCTGTGCTTTTGGCTGCCCGACTTCAGATACCCGCAGCCTGATTTGCATGAGCATTAATGCACCCAGAACTCCTACTGAGATCAAAAAAACAACTCAGTGCCTCTGCAAAAACAGGTTGCTTGCATCCAAAAGCAGAGGCACGTGCATTTTTACAGAATCTGGGTCTGCACCTATCATCTGAGGTGGCCTCTGAGACAAAAAGCAGATTTCAGCCTCAGCAGCTCCTGACAGAATTCAACCCAATTTCTACCTCTACAAAAATCCCACAAAACCCCTCTTGGAATTGTGGAGAGAAAATTTACTCTGCTGTCCTCTCTGTTTTGTTTTGTTTTGTTTTGTTTTGTTTTGTTTTGTTTTGTTTTGTTTTGTTTTGTTTTGTTTTGTTTTGTTTTAAATCAATCTGATCTGGACCATTTCTTCTAGAGTCTAGAGGTACTAAAATTGCTCCACACCCATCACAGGCCACTTACATGTGCGTACACATACCCAAACACAAAAGCAGTCAGTTCATAGGAGACACCGGAGGTCTCACAAACAGCAGACATGCACAGAAGTTGAACAAGAACCTATTCTGTCCATGGGTAGGTACTGCAGTCTGCAGCCCTAGGATTATCTGCCAGAAAGCCACAGCAAAAGGAGGTAAATGCAGAAAAAGTGCCATCAAATCTGTGGCCAAAAGAAAAAAAGCACTTCCTGCTTTTCTGACAGCAAGATGGACTCCAGAACATTCTGCATCAATTGTTTGCAGTGTCTACCTGTGGAGTTTTGACTTTTGGAGGGGTGTGTTCAAGTGGCTGGAGCTGTCTCTATTTGGCTTGGAGGAGAAGCACACATTGCCAGAGCTTGGAAAGAGCAGTGTCATTCCCAGGCAGCATAACATGCTAACAGCCTGACAGTGACTGGGTTCCATCCAGCTGTGACAGGGCTGCTGGGTGCCTGCATTCGTGTGCTTTTTGTTTCATATTCATCACCCTGGCCTCAAAGCAGGGTGATATATCTCAGTTCAGCAAGTGCTCTCTTCTTAGGAGGAGGGCAAAGGGTGAGGTACACAAATTAACCAAGCAGATTTCATCTAGCCTTGTTCTCAGCTCTGATCTTCATCAAACACAGCTTGATAGCAGGCAAATTACTGCAGCCCAGGGAAAAGTCATCGCATTGAGACTGCAGTGCCTGGGGCAGCAGTGCCAGGTGCTGATGATGCTGCAGAGGGACCATTTCTGAAGATGCTCAGCAGATTTGCACCCTTTGTCTTTCTCGAAGGCAGCATTAAAAGCCACACTTCCCTGTGGAAGAGCAATGATGGACAGAAAGCCAGTAGGGGGTGTTCAGCAGAGAAATTGAATCATTTATAAAAGCGGCTTAACCCAGGTGGCCACAGGTATTCTGACAATCTGTTCTGGGCAAGAATTGTATTTCTTGTGAGTGCTTTCATTTTGTCAGTCTGTGTTTCAAATCAACTTTGACACAACCTCAGTGACAACAGCTTTGAAGTCTGAACTAAATGTGCTATGGAGATCATTATTCATAACCACTCAGATGGAGAGGGAATATTTTCCTTTTGAAAGGTCCTGCCAAACCTGTCCTCTGCTTTGTTTACTTTCAGAGGCACTGTGGTCATTCCTTAGGAGGAAAAGGGATGAAGGAAAGAAAGGTCAAAACCGTCTGGCAGAGAACAGCCTTCCAAAATCACAGATCAGAAATGCAGTAAGAAAGTGCAGGGACCATTCCAGCTGGAAACTGCTACTTTGCATGGATACCAAGCAGTCTTGGGTCCACTTCTGTGACACCTTGTGACACCTGTATCTATTTTACAGAGTTAAGCTGCTGTACTTTGTTGGTCAGTGGTTCTATTTGCAGTGGCATAATGCAACCCAAACAGTGAGTGTTTGCATATTGGAGAGCTCAAATCCTATTCAGTCCCCAGAGGGTGCAGCAATCATCTGAGATTTTGTAGTGCAGGGATTGGCAGGGTTAGGGTTGCATGCATACAGATCCACAAAATCTTTGAAGATACATAATTTTTACATAGGAGTTATGAGAAAAACTTCTGGCTAAAGTCTGTGTAACATTCATTTCAAATGCTCCAGGCCCAAATCTGCTCCCACTAAAGTCCCTGGAAAGACTCCAAGACAATAAGCCAAGACCCTTGGTTTCTGTGCCTACTCTCCTTTTAGTGCCTTTCCTCTGTTCATTTGTCCCCTGCTTACTGCTGCTTTTCTTTTTTTTTTCCTGTCTGACCATTTCTGTCATTGGTTTCTCTACACAGTGTCATTCCTTAAAAGTTTGTAAGAATTTGTTTCCTGAACTCACTATCTTTCATTCTCCTTCCCCTTCCTATTCCCCTTCCCTTTCCTCTTCCCCTTTCCTTCCTTTCTCAGGCTTTTTTTAGTATCACAGCTGGCCCTTCTACCCCAAACTCACATTTGGTATCACTTTTAATGTATCTTTCCTTCCTGGTGGCTGCTTCCTGCCTGCCTACTCATAAACATTTATCTGATAAGCATCATATTGCCTCTTCCTGCTCTCTTCTCTTTTCCTTCAGTGTCTCTTCTGCTGTTATCTTTCCTCCACTTCCACCTCTTAAGTTTATTTGTTTCTGAGGATCCTTTCAACTACCTCATCTCATTTCCTGTTCTTCCTTTCACATCACCCCAAGTCTCTCATTCCCATCGCCCCTCAGTTTCTCTCCTCCTTGCTCCCTGTGCCTGCCTTTCTTTACTACACACATAATTCTCCAACACTTTCTTTCTCAGAGAAGAAGCTGGGCATTCTGGAAGAAGAAGAGAGGAAGGCTGATATTTTTATTATTATCCTCAGGGGGATATATTTGTTACCTAAGTTAGATAAATAATCTCCTTATGCAATTGGTGGAGAAGGTTAGGACAACTTAGGAGGTTTATTAAATGTTGTCTTCCTTTATTGACTCTGTGGGAACCTAACTGACTTCACCTGATTTAGTAGCCTGAAATTAATGAAGTCACATGAATATCCTCTGCACAATCTCACTTTTATTTAGGTTCATGTGAAGGAGAGAGGGAAGGACAAAATATCAGTAACACAAGGATAATATTTGACACTGACCAGGCAGCCTCAGCTCCTGACATTCCTGGTAGATGTTGGTGGAGTGTGGGGAGTGGCAGCTTTTCACAGATCCAAAGGAGAGGAGAATGTTTTTGAAGACACCTGGAAGGAATGTGTCCCAGCCAAAATGGGGTTCTGGGATGTGACAGCCAGGTCACCTTCACAAAAAGTCCCTGGAGGATAGATTTACTTGGCAAGAAGGGTAGGGCCAGCAAAACTGGGGAGGAGTCATCCAACAAAAGGAAGCAAAGAGACGAGAAATTGAGTGGTCAGAGCAAGGAGCCAAAAAAGAGGTGGTTGTTGTTTAGGAGACTTGAGAGGATCAATATTGCTGGCACCCAGGATGCTCCAGTAAAAGTAAAAGAAGGGTGGCCATACCAAGGTCCCAAGGTCTAGATTTTCATTGTGTTGGCAGACAGACAAGGAGATGCTGGATTTGCGAGATGACACACAGAAACCTCAGGAAGGGAAAACAGTTTGGATGCTGGAGTCCAGTAAGAATGCAGAATCAAAGATGAACAGCTTGCTATTTCAATTCCTCATTCTGGGGATCTCCAGAGACCATCTGTAGACCTGGGTACACCTCTGCTTGATTTCCTATGTCCCCAGCAGGTCCTGGGCTACAGCTGCTCTTTTAACACTTAGTATGTGCACACTGAGGACAGAGCTGAATGGAGTAAGATCCTGCATTCACTTCAGAGTCATAAAATATTGCCCTAAACAGGATAATGGTTAGAAATATATTTTTTAGCTTCCCATGTTTTCCACCTCGTTTGCCTTGACAAGCCCACTGAAAACGACCAAGCAGGTGGGTGAGTAAAAAGGAATATTAGTCTGGGACAACACAAAAGCTGGAGGACAGGAAGGTAGGAAGCTCAAAAGCTGTGCATCCTTTCACAGCTGATGTCTTTATTCTTACTGCTATATCTTTAGATTATTTTCAAGACTATTAGACAATATTCTCTTACCAGACCCCCACCTATCTTTTATTGAGAACCATTTTCAGCTCTATTCATTTCACCCACCTAGAAGTGTTGGATTTTCCTTTCTCTTTTAATGAAGAAGAACCTGCCAAGTCCAGCTTTTCCCTGAGATCTGATAATATGCAGGGCAAGAATGGTGGTGGGAGGGCTCTAAGTACTCTCATAGTGAATAAACATGGGAATTTTCCAAGCTAATCAAGAGCCAAAGAGGTGCAAGAAGACAAATACAATGGGACTATGGACATTTCAAGAGAAAATCAGCCTTTATTCTGAGACACAAAATAAAACTAGATTCTTAAAAGTTTGCCAAGGTAAGTGTTTTTCTTCCAATCCCGCTATTTTCCCTCCCCCCTCAGCAATGTTATACAAGCACCTTTCTTTGTCAAAAGTACAAAGCACTTGGGAGAGGACAATGCATCCAAAGTGATCCAGAATAAAACAAGAAAAACCTTTCAGCATAAGGACTTGTGTAGGTGGGGGCAGAACACAAAGCACAAACAAATGCCCTGGGAGAGACTGGGGGAGAAGCTGCTTTGAATGTGCAAGAGAAGGAGCTCTCACCCTTTCTGTGGTTTTCTCAATGTAGCTGCAAAGGTGCTCTCTGACTTCCAGCCCTGTGAATTTCCACTCCAGCCTCGCTGTTTATAACCAGTACACAAAGCCCTTATCTCCCAAGCACAGCTTTAGATTATTGAGAGGGCACGCTGTCAAGAGAGACTGTCAAGGCTAATGAGCACAGGGTAAACCCAGAGCTGCAGCAAAAGGACACCTCTGGAGGAGCTGCTCGAGGTTTGCAGCACAGCCAGATGCACACTTCTATCTTTTTCCACTGTCCCTGGTTAGCTCCTATTGCTCTGAAGCTGCAGCTTGCCCACCTGATCTCCTATGAATACCTAGGCAACGCTGAAAGCCTTCGGAACGCACAGGAATGCGGCGCTTGCTGTGCGCCCGGCGGCATGGGGAAGCGCTTCCACAGACGGGAGGGGTGTACTTTGCAAAATATTGTGGCCGTAAACTCTTTTTTTTGTTGCGTGTATAACTTTCTGTTTGTCTTTTTGGAGGGATAGCAGCGCTTTTAAGCATTCCAATCAAACAACCAGGGCAACTCACATTCTGGCGGCCAATTTTGTTGGCAAATCCAAGTGGCTCCTACAACCTACGTGGGAACTTTAAAAACCCAGGTGCATCCATGAAGAACGCCGAGCTGCTTCCCAGTGAGGGAACATCATACTGAGGTGACACCCACGAATTCAACATGACTACCTTCCACCCAGAAACTGAGGTTTTCTGACAAAACTATTGTTTATTCTGAGAAAAAGCCTCCCAATCCTCTGTGCTCTAAGGTTATTGCTTCACAGCACAAATCAGGAAAGTTACAGTTGGTAAAGCGGAAAAAAGATGAACTTTTTGGGAAAAAAATTGGTCTCTCATTACTGTAAATGAAAGGCAGCTTAAGCCTGTTGAATGTGGAAATTACAAACATCCTGGTACATATTTTCCCATTCATATCATACATTCAGATAAATTGAAAGTGATCTTTTGTGTCATACTTGCCTATCCAATGCAGTCATTTCCCCTAATAAACTTCCTAGTGCTTTGTGTGGTCAAGTGTTAGATGTCCCCAAGGAATGGAGTTTCCACCACTTCCTTGGAAGGCATTGCACATATCTCCATCGAGGAGATTCCTGGGATTCAGTTCAATGTTCCTTTTATAGGAGCATTCCCATTACTCCTGATTATCCCCTTGCATACATCCTTAAGTAAATCTGTTAAGCATTTACTCCTTTCTAACATTAGTGACAGTTACCACATTCCCTTTTTGTCATCTTCTGTCTATTTCATTGAGAAAAAATTTGGGATGGCATATTCACAGACAACATCCCCTCTGTTTTTTTGGTTGCTGTTCTTGAATCCCCTCCAGCATGCCTCTGTCTGCCTAGAAGTGCAATAGGCAGGACTCAGAGCAATATTCCATATGCTCTGCCTTCCCACATGTAAGAGGGTGCCTTCCCACACATTGCCCACTTCTGCAGCTTAAGAAATACCACTTCCAATCAGCTAGCTGCTATCATTCCTAGATCTCCTCAACACAATTTATTCCTGCTGCATATTTGTGTTTCAAGTTGTTTTTCTCCAGTTTGCATTTTTCCAAGTTGGAACTTGTATTGTTGTTTTCCAGACATTTTTTAATCTCTCTTGAATTGCTTCATATCACTTTCCTGTTTATAAGGGTGTTCACCGTCTTTCCCAGAGCAGCATTGATGTTTTTTTCACTTCTTACAAAAAAAAAAAAAAAAAAATTAGAAATGTAATTACACAAATCATCATTACATATCTGCTGTTGAAGACGACATTTGCACAACACACAATGCACAGCTCTAAGATCTAACTCTATTCTTCCTCTACTGCTCTGCTTGTTTTCTAAAATCCAAACCACCACTAAAGGGCTCATGCAGTGTTTAAGCAAATACACCACAACCACAAGATCACCCATGGATTTCACTGGAATGCTGCTTGCACTGCTTCACAGTGGAAAGTCACCACCATCACTAATTCCAACAGCATAAAGACAGTCATGTTGGTAGAGCTCATTCCCAAAAATTTACAATACCAAGTTTAGGAACAAAGCTTGGGTGTTCCCTGCAGAACATGGTAAGTCAGCCTGACTTTGCTCCTGAACCCTGTGCTCTGTGCTTACACACCTGCTCCACACTGTTGCCAGATCACCACGCTCCCAGACCCGGTGTTGTAGGCTGGCCTTGACTTCAGAGCTGAGATGACCATCTGGGGCTAATTTGAATGGGGATGGTGTGAATTCCTCACCTGACAGCAGGAGCTGAGATTCTCCAAAGGAGAGATGACGTGTGGCTGCACAGAGAGAGCCTTCACAGTGACTTCAACAGCATCTGTCCGTGTGTGCAGAGCTCGCTGCAGTACCAGTTGTGCAAAGCACTTGAGGCAAAATGAGAGCAGCTTGCCTTCCACCACTCCCACAATAAAAAACCCCATTTTCATCTCTTAAAACATATAGACAACCTTAGTCATGTCACCTTCCTTTTGGGATCAGTATCTTGAGGTCTTCTCAGCACCTCTGCTAAAGGATGACAACAACTATCAAAGTGTTCACTGAAGGAGATTGCATATCCAGGGAAGGAGCTGCACATCAGGGAAGGAAATTGCATATCCATTTCTGCCTTTCTGGAGCACAAGCTTACCAATACAGAATCACAGAATAATGAGGTTGGAAGAGACCTCTAAGATCATCAAGTCCAACCTATGTCCTAACACCTCAACTCAGAGTCTAGGCTATTATCACCAAGTGCCATGTCCAGCCTTTTATTAAACACATCCAGAGATGGTGATTCCACCACCTCTCTGGGAAGAGCATTCCAGTACTTTATTATTCTTTTGGTGAAAAATTTTTTCCTAACGTCCAACCTATACCTTCCCTGACGTACAAATCCATCTGGCACATATACACAGAGAACTCAGCCAGCTTGGCATGTCTTTGTTCTCAGCACCTTAACTTGTAGACACCATGCTTCAGGATAATTATCCTGACACTAGATCTTAAAATCCTTAAAACCCCACCTCAGTGGTTGCTGTCTAGCAGAAGCTGGGAAAGGTCCATGGATAGTTTCAGAGTGGCCCAAGAGAAGCAGCTCAATTTTAACATTCACAGTAATACACTTCCAGTGCGAAATATCTGGATATTCACCCCTTTATATTAAAACCACTGCCCAAAATAGATCTGTACTTGTGTTATAGATGACAGTAAGAAACCCTAGGTAGGTGAGCAAAGTAAGAGTTTCAGAGTTAGCTGCTTCCTTAGCTGGCAGGCTATTTTTGCTGAGGAATTTTTGCTGCTTTGGCTTGGAGTAGCCTATTTGATAAGCACTGTTACTCTCAGCTGGCCACTCACTTTTATCACCTCCCAGGGTCTTGTGAATGATGCGTTGGCAATTATTCTTCAGAAAGAAGCACAAAATAGTGTTGAGGGGTTTTGGGGTTTTTGTTTTGTTGTGGATTTTTTTGTGGAAAATAAAGTATCTGTGAAAAGTGTGTATTCCCTTCTGTTATGCAAGTCTTGAAGCTGGGGAGGCTAGGCTTGCCAGAGGCTCTCTCCATGTGCTGCCTCATGGTGTGCCCAACAGGTTTTTAAAGGGAGATGGCTACTGCCAGCAGCTATTTCAGAAATGACACCACTTTCAGTTTAGTTTCACAGGTGCACTTTAGAAATGGATCTTAAGGATGTGAGATTACCAGGCAAGAGAAATAGGAGCCAACTTTGTCCTTCTCTTTCCCATGGCTACCAGGGCTCTCCTCAGGCTGCTGTCCTGTTGTTCCTGCTTTTACATTCTTTTCCTCTCAGTGATCTCTGCAGTGCCCTTGCTGGCTGAGGAGTTGATGGAGCAGCTTCAGTGTTTTCACTCCAGAAGATGAATGTGCCATCCCACAGGGCCTGGAAAGCTATCCTTGCTGTTTGTGAAGCAGACATGCTCTTCTGAGGGACAGATTTTATGCTGGAGGTAGTGGGGGTTGTTTGCTTCTTTACTTCTTCTCTATCTTTCCATCTTTGTTTTCCATTTCCTATTTATCTTTCCTTCCTTAAAACTGTCTCCCTCATCAGAGAAGGCCTCCAGCTCTGGAGTAGGAAACAACAGCTGAAGAGCACTATTATCAACAGTTTGGAGCCAGGGTTGAGGAGAAATACATTGGCCAGCAGGAAAAAGCAAACCAAATACAGACACCCAGACTGCAACCTGGGCAGGACAGTACCTTTGAACTTTTGCCCCTGTGTTTGGTTGGTTGGTTTTTCTCCCCCTTTTTTTTTTTTTTTTTTTTTCCCTAAAGAAAACTGCCAGGAAATGTTTGTTACCACACATGGTTGAAGAAACAACAGCTTGTACCCAGGCAAGCAGGCCTCCAGCAGCAGTGCAGCATGGCAAGGGGTCCCTCTGGCAGAGCACCCAGTACCACCTCCTGCTTAGTGGCATCACTGCCTGCAGTGGCTTCCAGGTGGCAGCCTGTCCTTGGAGACCTCCTGTCCACACTCTGATCCAGCCTCTGACAGGATCACAGCACAGTGACACACGGGCCTGCAGGCAAATTTTCACACCAGAGGCTGTGACATGACAGGGCCAGGAGTTAACCCAAGCACCAGCCTGCCTTGGGTGCAGCTCTGTGTCATCAGAATTAATGAACTGTCATGCAACAGGGCTGGCCCCTAAAGGGGATCATTCACACCCCCCTCCCATCCACACAAGGCAAACCAAAGCAGCCTGCCGTGGTGGTGCCCATCTGCCAGCCTACCTGCCACAGGCAGCATGGAGACCAGCAGCACAACCAAGTGTGAACCAGGAGACCAAGGCTACACCAGAATGGAAGACAGCACATTAACAATGCAGCACTCATCTTCCTGAGCTGCTGTTGCTGCTGATTTATAGAGCCAGCACAATTAATTTATCTAGGCTGCCTTCATTTTATTGTTATTAATTGTTACGAGGTTTTTTGGCAGGGATGGAGAAGCTTGTCTGATTAAAAATAGCTTTGGGGACAGCAGCTGGCAGTGTCACAATGAGAGAAGGATCCAGCTCCAGATCTCTCTTCAAAGAACATGCTCCTAGCAAGTAATTGTGTGCAATCAAGTGCAGAGATAAACACTAGCACTTCCCAAGGTGTAGCTCAAGGCTCTGATCCTGACAGTCACTGCTCGCTGGCAAACATTCAGGAGGGTCAAAGACCTGCTCACGTCTCTGTAGACTTTCTGGCAGGACTGGTGTCCTACTACTTTGCAAGGCTGGAGAGCAGAGAGTATTCTACAGAAATCAGGCTGCCTGGGCATGGTGGGATTTCAGCTGCACAAAATACACCATAACAGTTTCAAAAATATGCAGCCTTAAGGGCTGAGAATCTGGTTTCATGCATGTGCATCTTCACTCTGTGGATGGTGCATGTTGCTTCTGCAGAGCCCTTACCCACATGCTCCAAGCAGCTTGCACAGCTTTCTCACTTTTCAATCTGTATTAAGTAGGAAAAATAAGCAGGATGCTGAAGAATGAACACTGTATGTGAAGAGTGAGTGTGGTGAGAACTACAACTACACTTCCCCCATTTTTTATGCCAACTGACAGTTTAACTGCAGATCCTTACTTCCCATTTCCAGTACACATCAGACCCACCTGAACACAAATATGAGCTTGCCTCTATGTCGTACACAATTTGATTTTCTCTGCCTGAGCTACCATTGTGGTGCTGCAAGGATAGCTTTCAAACACTTTGAGTAAGCCAGTGTTTCAGCTACAGGAAAGCTGTCTGGTAGGTTTTAGCTGGTGGGATCCAAGATCCTTGCTGCAGGACTGAGCAAACCAGCTTTCCAGCATCAAAATGCTCACCCCAACATCCAGTTTCACTTCCAGCCAAGCCAGAGAACAGCAGAACTTCTGGAGAGCTGCCTTCATCCACAGCCTTTGAACTCCTTATGAAGGACTCTGCTGCTTCCACCACTCACTGGCTCTCTGAAGAATTTGCTTCTTTTGGCTCGTGAAAATCATGTTGTGCAGCCCCACGGATCAGGAGAGATGGTCTACCTTTAATATGTTGCTTTCTAATGCATTTTTGTGCTCACTTCCAGGAAAATTTTGGCAGTCTGTGAAGTTCACTCTTTGGAAAACATCTCACACTATGTCATTAGGTGAAAATGGCCTCTGGAACGGCTGAAAAAATCAAAGTGCTTGCCCACATATCCTATTTGCAGGAGGAAAGTGCTCTATGCTGCATCTTTCTGTTGTTTTGTTTTGTTTTGCTTTTTCCACTCCAGCATGTATGAGGAAAACATCTGAAACTGTTAGAATTTATATAGGCAGATCATAGGCAGATCTGACATCCTTTTGAATTTTAGTTGAACTGTACACAAGCATTGAATTTCTGAGCTTGCTTGGTTGCTTCCTGAATATGCACTCGGCAATCAGACCAAGTTTTAGCAGCTCCCACAGAAAGCACGGCTGCCGTGGTGACAACAGGCGGGCGCTCGCTGCTGTAAACCAAAAACCAATGCAGCGACACGGAAATCAATAACCCACAGCAATTTATCATTGCTGAAGTTCCGGCCCCGTCTTTTTTTTTTTTTTTTTTTTTTTTTTTTTCATTTGCCGCTTTAGCACGTTGGCTCAGGACTGCCTGGACTAAAGGCAGCAGCACATCGTGCCCCGGAGAGCTGAGCCCCGAGTCATGGCAGCGAGTGCCACCTACTGAAACACCAATCACCGGTTACTCGCCCACCCCGCTTCCCCCCACCCCGCCCCCAGCTTCCTCCAGGGCCTGGGATACACTTCCAAAAAATACAAAAGAGCAGGAAAGAGGATTTAAGTTGTTTATAAGGCCATCATCCCTATTTTAGCAGGCAAAACCTGGGGGGCGGGAAGGGGAAGAAGGGGATTTGTTTTCCAGGTTTTTGGTCTGCCTTAAGCAGAAAGGTACACAAAGAGAGAGAAAAAGTCCCTGCTTGAAAAACATTTCCTTTTAAATGGCATGATATGCCTTTAAGGGGTAGGTAGTAGGCAATGATCCATCTTCACCACATACAGACTTGCCTTGTTCTTCCATTTCTGGCTGAGTGATAAAACGTTAAATGTCATTTCCTGTATCAGTGGTTAACCACTAGATGCTGGATCAGAGATTTACCAGAAGTGCAATATTCAAAAGTGGACCTGCTGCTTTCAATAACCCTTTCTTGCACCCTGTGGGAACCATTTAACCTTTGAGAGAGAGGAGAAGAGAAAAAAACATTAAGGGAAAACAAAACAAAAATACCCTGGATTTTAGTAGGAAGAAAATTCTTTAGATTGTGTCAGCTGCTCACACTTCATACAGGCAGTCATAGGGATAAATCTTTCCCAGCCCCAACAGCAAAGCTTGTGAGAAAGGGAAGCAACTGGGCTGTTCCTGAGCCCATGGTTTTATTGCAGCAGCTGGAGATCAGGCACTGGGGGATGCGGCTGTTTGTTTTGCACTGATTTTTCTTCCACTAAAAGCCATCATATTTAGCAAACAGATTGACACAAGAATCTAAAACATGTACTCCCTACCAGTCCTACTTTCTTTTACCAGCCTTACACTTTACATTGCAGAGGAGAGCAGTTTATCTGCCCAGACTGTATTCATTTTATTACTGTCATCACAGTCAGTTTTGGGGTTGCAGGGATGAAAACTCATTTTGGGAAGAGCAGCTGGGAGAGTTAGGAGCAGATAAGGAAATTTCAGTTGAGGCTGCATTTCTGAAAGCTGAATTTTCAACATGTGGTTGTGCAATTGCCTGTGCAAATAGAGGGTTATTTTCCTAATTACATAATATTTGTAAAGCACTTAGAAAATGAAATGGCTAAGCACACATCAAGAAATACCAGTTAGAGAAAGTTGTGGCCAAATAGTGATGGACAAGAATATAGAAATAATAGCAGCAGGTGTTTGGACATATACCTGATGACCAAACTGCCTGTGATGGCTCTTGGCTGCAACAGCACCCCTTACTTTACCCTCCAGCCCCTGAATCTCTGCTCTCAAAGGGCTCAAACAATTTGCCTCAGCTGTAGAACACCCTTGTTCAGGGTGGGGAATGGCTCTGCCTTTGCTGTGTGCACGTACCTTGCATGACACAGCCCTTGCCCCCGAAGGCAGCCTGCAGGGAGTATTGCAATTGAAATAATAAATAGTAATAACTTCAGAGTTGAGGTACCTCACTCCTTTCTACCTCTGCCAACAGGAAACCCCCACATTTATTCTGTCATTCCTATTTACTCATTTGCAGGGCAGCAGCACCCGGCTGACTCAGTCATGAACCTGACCCCAGCCATGGTAGGTGCTGTGCAAACACTCTGTGGTCACACAGTCCCTCCCTGGCAGGGCTGATGCTCTCAGACACGATAGGGAAACACTCCCAGCATCCCAGGCCAGGCACAGCTTGACCACAGGTACCTGTGCCCTACATGGAGTTTAGTTCCTGCAGCAGACTCAAGGAGGCAAAAGGAATTGTACCAATTGGATCCTGGACTGTCCAGGCAAACAAGGGCAGAGCACAGTGTTTGCACAGCACAGTTCATGTTGCTGGCACAAACAAAGCTGAGTCCAGGGAGGAGACTTCTTGCCACTCAGGGAAAAACTGGGATAGTGGAAGATCCAAGAAGATTCCCCCAAAAGGCAGTGTTTTTATTCCTCACTCCAAAAGTAACAGGAAATCTCCAGATTACTCATCCTTTCCCAGGAACCCTGGCTGGAAAAAAATTCAGGGGCCTTGCTATTTTCCTATACGTACACACACACACACACATACACACAAAGGAGTCCTGCAAAGACCTCAACACCAGCTGTGCTTGCCCTTGCCAGAACTTCCTGAATCCACCCCCGGTTATACCCTTGCTTGCCAAGCAATTCAAATATTCAAGAGGCCACCTCAATTCTGCAGTGCCTGGTGTAAAAATCTGCATCAAACCCAAGCAGTAAAGGCTGTGACTCACAGAAACTCGGCAGCCAGAAGTCTTGTCAGGCAGGCCAAGCTTTTATATAGCAGGAGGTCACTGGAACACACTCTGGCTCACCTCTCATCGATCAAAAGAGTGCAAATGCTTAGAAACATCTCCTGCTTGCCTTCCCTTTTTAAAGTCCAGTGCTAAGAAGCTGGTTCCTAGCAGGCAGAGAACAGGATGACACAGATATGGTATCTCAGGGAAAGAAAATGTAGTTTTGTCTCAGCAACTGCTGAAACTTACAGCACAAATGAATTCTGCTGTGTAACCCAGAGGTTGTAGCCAAGAGAAACTTGAGTCAGAAGACCTGATTTCAGTTCCTGCCTCTGCTACTGACCCACTGTTTGATCTTGGGTTAGTCACTTAACTGCCCCTGGAAATAAAGGCTTCCTTTGATGACTACTGCTTGGGAACAGCCTGGAGATTGTCAAGGACATGGAAGGGCTAGGTGACATCTGCAGTCGAGGCACAGATTGGCCTGTTGCTGCAAGGCCTGTGTGAAAGATGGGTGGTCAGGGAGAAGTAAGGTAGAAACCAGGGCTTGCATAGCTTTTGAGGTGTTAAAAAAAGAATCCACAAAATGAGGACACCTTTCCTCTCCCCATACATTGGGAACATGGAATTTCCAGGCTTCCAGTATGCAGCACAAGCAAGACAAGCCTCATCAGAGAGCCAGGAGATGACTTGCCTGTCATGCTCCAAGGGTCAAATCTCTGACCACATCAGCAATCCCACACATTCAGGAACTGTGAATCAGGGCTTCAGGAACTGCAAGTCTGACTTCAACTTCCCAAAGTTTCCAAAGCATTCCTTTGCTTACTGTTTCTTTTTTTTTTCATATGAGTACACAGATTTTCCATATTTAATTGACTCCAGAAGCTGGAACTAATGATCTGTTTGTCAGCATGTAATGCTCAGGATGGTATGGCCACCCCTTCGTGTTCATATTTGAAAAGCTTTTTCTGTTCCTCTGTAGTTCTGTAATGGACCATACTTACTGCACAGAGGGAATAATTTCTGACTAAAGACTAAGAAGAGACATAATCTCTTGAGAATTTTATTGTTTTTTTTTTTTTTTTTAATTTCAGGTCTGTTTTATACCTCAGAATGGTGCTGATTTTAAGTCAGTTCACAGCAGACTGAGGACACACAGATTCACTAAACAATGTCAAATCAAAGGTCTCAATTTCAAGAACCAGGAGTGGTAAATTTAGTCCTCGACACCTACATCTTCATACATAACCTTTCAAGGTGGTCTCTCCACACAGCACACATCTCCAGGCTTCAGCTTCAAGCCTGGCTTCCCTCTCTGCACATCTAAATGAGCTACACAGATCCATCTCAGTGGTGAACATGCGTCTTCTGTCCCAAGTGTGTGTAGCAGCAGCTTAGCTGAATTCTGACCAAGCCACACTTCTCAATCCCTTCACATTTGTCTTTCCAAACATCCCCTGACAGCTGCAGGAAGGGGTGGTGTTGCCATCTGAAGGCGTTGGGAGGCTGAGGCCAAGGAAACCAAGAGAAACATGAGGTGAGGCTGCCACACCTCTGGGGCTATCACAAGTAAACAACCCTTTGAGCTGGCTTTAAACAGGGAATAAAGGGACACAGACTTGCCTTGTCCAGAGGTTGTTTCCACAGGTATAGTCATAACAATCCCCACAGCAAAAGTAGGGAAAACCTGACAACATTATGTTTATTCATGAAGACTTGTGTGGATGTCCTCCTGCAAGGCCCCAGGCTAAGCCATGGTGGCTTTTTATCCAGCAAAAAGTAGCAGTAGAAAGCAGCCTGGTTTGTGCCTTGTACCTTATGCATTACATGTAAAATTTGAGTTTATACTGTTTGGATGGTCAAGGCTTCAACATGTGACAAAAACCTTGAGGGCATAACATGGATGTAAAAGATCCATTTCCATGGTCTAGACTTCCAGGAAGTCTAAAGTGTAGCCGTGTTCTCCCCTGAAATATAAATTAATTTATTGGTCAACAGTTTCTGATATATAGAGATTTTAGCATTGGAAGATTACAGGTTTGGCTGTATTAAGGTTATTAAACTAAGGGGCTGAAATGAGTGAGCAGTGGAGTTATGCTTGACAGTTTTTAATTTGCCAAAGGAAGGTGAAGATAGTGTTATGGGGAAAAATACAGAGCTAGTATTTTTTAAAGAAAAGTATCTTGCAGAAGAGACTCAAAATTAAGAGTTAATATTTTCAGAGATTCTGAGAAATCTAATTTTCCATGATACTCTCTATAAAGGGTAACATTAGTGGCATTTTTAAAAAAATCTAGATTCTTCTTTTTTGCTGCAGACCATGATTTGCAGCATGTCCATTCTTATCACACTGCGTGGATTTGACTAGTAGTTTGTAGAGTACCGCAGGCTGTGACCTAAGCAGACAAAAATGTGCTGAAATGTAAACTGTCATATTTGGTAGGTATGTAAGCATCTCTCTTAGGAGAATAGGCTGGAGAGGAGCCCCAGCTGAGAGGGCCCCTCAGCCCTGGGTGTCCCTGTGTGCAGGGAGGGTCAGAGCAGGGCCAGGCTCTGCTCCAGGACCCAGCAATGACACCAGAGCCACGGGCAGGGACTGAGCCCAGGGGGTTCCACCTGGACAGGAGGCACAACTTCTTCCCTGGGCAGTGCCAGGCACTGAACAGAGACCAGAGGGGGCGTGGAGTCTCCTCACTGGGGATGTTCCAGACCCCTCTGGACACAATCCTGTGCCCTGTGCTCTGGGATGGCACTGCTGGAGCAGGGAGGTGAGACCAATTGACACCACTGTGGTCTCCTTCAAATTGTCCCATCCTGAGATTCTGTGGGGTTGTAACACAAGAGAGGTTCAGAGGTTATTATAATTTTGCAGAGAAACAGTTCCTTCCATGATAGTGCAAACCCTTAGGGCTTACAAATCATGAACTAGCTCCAAGTGCTAAAACACAAAAATAATTCTCATAATGCTTTTTTTAAAATTCACTTGCTACAATTTACAACTTGAAGATATCCTCTTTCAGCACAAGAGTTATGAGTTTACATTAAAAATACAGTGGTAGCTTAATCGGGTGATTGCAGGAACAACGGTGTAATAGGGAAAAATCCCTATACTTTTCCAGTATGTAGCTCATATGAAACAACCACCAATACTTCAAAAGTAGTGTTGCTCACAAGAAAATCCTGAGATAATCTAGAGACAGAAGCCAGCAGTGCATTGCAAGAGATGGGCAGAAACTAATAAGAAGTAAATTGGGAAAAACTGCTGGTGGAGTTTGGGAAAAGGAGCTGTACTGTGAGTGCAAAACTGGGAGGGTTTCACTGTCAGGGTCTGTGGGGGTGACCTGTGGAGCCTGTGAACTGCCTTGGGCCAGTTCACCTGCTGGGGCTTTGAAACAGATGGGACCAGTCCACAGTAAGCAAAAAATGTCCAACAAAAGCAGAACATGGCACAGCCACTCAAACATATTTCAGCATGAATGGCAGCTGTTAGGAGAGAAGTGAGGAAATGTTTGCATTCAGGGGAGAAAATGCAGGGAAAACACAGAGAAGATTTGTGCAGAAGAGCAATAGAGGGATGTTGAAGGTGAAAGTGTTGAGGGCATGGCTGGAGACCCACCTCCAAGAAGGCAATTTTCACTGAGTCAGGGATACCCCTGAGTGATTACCTCCAGTGGAAGTCCCACCCCATGGCAGTAACCCTGGGAAGACCAGAGGAAGACTTCCTAGAAAGCAAAGGGCAGCAGATAAAAGCCACTAAGCATTCAACTCCAGTGCTGTGTACCACTGTCCCCTCACTGAAAAGACTGGGAGGGACTCTGTGTGTAACCTGTGATGAAAACTCAGGCAGCTGTGTCTTGGGACCAATGAGAAAAATCTTAGGCAGAAGATCAGCATGGGGAAGGAGAAAGAAAGGGGAATGACAACTTCTTTTCCCTGTTCCTGAAAACTACAATAGCTCATAACTTATTACAAGAGTTGAAAAACTGTTTCATCCTGCTCCCTGACTCAAGCTGCTGTAAAATGCAATTATCTAGGATGCCTTTTTAGGTCTAGTGCTCTAAACTTGCCTTGGTAAGGCCAAGCATCTATTCCCTTATAAGGTTCATTTTGCAACTACCACTTCTTGCAATGTCTCTCCCTGCCTTCCAGCTGTTTTATTTTCCCCAAACTTTCCTTACTTCTTTCCAGCAAATAGGGTGAAGTCTCTCAAGTAGCTTTACTTCTCTAAATTCGTCACTCCTTCCCTCACAGACCTGAAATTATAAACAGCTGCCTACAAAAGCACAATTGCTTCTAGACTAACCAATATTAAGGACTCCTGGAGAGGGTTATGACTGCAGCCTGTGTACAGGGAGAGGGACGGGGGTGCCGGAAACAAAGATCCTGTTGCAGTGTAGTTTCCCTCAGCCTGAACAATAGAGGGACACGTGGGATGTACAGACAATTCCTTATAAAGAAAATGCTTCTCGGTTTCTTCAGGAAGCTCCAGGAAACCAAAAGGGAATAAAAACCCAGCAAAGCAGGTCCCCCACTGTGTACCCCAGGTATGTGACAGCAAGGAGAGTGACCCATGCAGAGGTCCAGGGAGCCTGCCAAGGAGTAGATGCCTTGGGCAGTGAATCAGCTTTTCTGGCGTGGCCTCTGGGGCCGAGTAACTCCATCCAAAAATGAGGTGAGGGGAACAGGGTCACTGGCACCAAGCATCCTCACAGGAGCACCTGGTCACTGGCAGTTATTTGGGCAAGAAATGTTATTGCATTAACCCACATTAATTGCTCAGAAGCCGAGATTTTCTGGACTTACACATGAACAAGTAAAAGTACAAAGGTTATTTTTATTAGCAGAAATTAACTCCAAATAAAGCCAAAGTTACTTCCCTAAAAACTGTCAGGAACTTCCTGTGGAGAAACCCAACTGCTGAATGAGAAACAAGATTGACTGTTAGTGTGAATACTTTCAAGATTTAACTTCTGCATAAATGTTTACGTGAGTGTATTAATTTAGACTCAAATTTTTCCTATTCAGTTACTGATGACTCTGGCCAAGCAAGACTCAGTGCTTCCAAACTGCCAATATCTAGGTGACCTCAGCATTCCTATTCACAAAACCACTGTCCACTCTGGTACTCCTACCTGCCCATCAAGAGCTTTTCCCTTGCAAACAGAGCATTCCAGCTTGCAAACAATTGTAACAAAATCAGCAGCAATCATCAAAAAAAGCAAAGTCTGTTGTCTGCTTTCACTCTTTAAAAACTCTTTATATTTTTGGTCATGAGGCAAAGCACTTAATCTTCTGCAAAAGGTATTCCCTAAATGAGAACCACTGCCTGGTAGATAGATCTCTAGCAAAATATTTTTCTGAAACAAATGAACATTCATCTGTTTTGCATGCAGGCATGAATCTGGATGAAGATTTCATCAAAGTATCCACCACAGTGCAACTGCCTCATGATAAAGATGATTCCAGCCTTGGAACTTAGTGCCGTCTGCAGAAGTGCTGTTTTCCTTGTGTTTAGACAGGCCATACAGTGTCTTGTGAAGAGAAGAAACATCTGTTTTCATGCTAGAATGCAGTAACAAGAGAGAACAAAAGCAACATCTTCACAAGAATTAACAGGGCACTTTGCTCCCCACTTCTCTCTTTAATGTCCATCTGTATTAGGGTCCATCTGTATTTTGCCACAGGAAGAGGAGAGGGGAAAGGGAAGGGGAAAAGGGTTCTCCATTTAATGGTGCAGCACTAGAAAAACAATCCAGGAATAGAATTTTTTAAATTCTATTTTGTGTTGTGATCATCCTTCTTCCTTCCTTCCTTCCTTCCTGTAAAAACTGTTGTATTCCAGGGGGAAAAAATACCACCTTGTGAAGGCGTATTGATACCACCACTGCCAGCTCCTCTACTTCCAGCTCACTGGGTAAGATCAGGAATGTCTAGGTGTGGAAGATTATGTCTCAACTACTTTCATGTCAAGAGCCCTCAGGGTATCTTTTGACAAAAGTTACCAGTACCAGTTTTAGTTGATATGGACACTGTGTTCCTTCTGTGCCCACGCTGTTTGTTCCTGTGCCCAGGCCAAGTCCTCTGTTTCACTTATGCAAGTGTTTGGAGCATGGAATTGATCCCACTGAAAACTAACTTCCCCTCCTCCCTGCCCTCCTGCACTTTTTGTTTTTTCTGGCTCTCATGTGGATCAGATCACTGTGCAATCACACAAAGGGTGGTGCCAGCAAGGAGAGGGTGAGAAGCAAGGAAGGGGTTGCTCCTCTTGGTGGCAGTGGCAGCAGCAGCTGGACTGACAGTGACACTAGAGCCACACACAAACCACAGCTCAAGAACAGGAGAAAAACCATCGCCCATTGTTCACTTATGCTGGGGGACATCCAGCTCCAGGCAAACACCCATTGGGTTCTGTATGGCAGAGGAAACTGTATCACATAACCACTTTAGAGTAAGATCAAAGTGTTTTAAAATGGACTGACAGAGGACACTTCACATGGCAGTACCCCACGAGCCTATGACAGAGAGGAGGGAAAACCACGCACAGTTGTGGGCTGTGAAGGAACTGGGAAAACCCCTCTGGACCTGCTCTGCTCCGAGGCTCCTCTGCTGCACCATCCCACGAGGAAGGTCCTCAATATTTTGGTGATGGATCAGCTGCTCCAGCTGGGTAGAAACTGCCCCACGGAGGATGAGAGGTGTGAGGAAGACAGACTTTGATCCAAGGAAATCTGTGGAGTGAGGCTTTAAACTAAAATTGGCAAGGAAACACCAAAGCACAAGGCCTGAACAGATGAACAGACAGCAGGCAATGGCAGCCACAACCACGGTGTGTGGGGCGGGAGCAGGGAGGCTGGAAAAGCTGCCCGTGGGCAGGCACACACATGAAACAAGGCGAGGTTTCCTTTCCCATGTAGAAAAATAAAAACACCTGTTCCTTTTCTCTCACAAAAAACGATTAGCATCAAAGTCTGTCTCCCTAAAGCAGTTTTGGACTGATACAGCCCAGTGTGAGAGGGAAACGCCACGGGTTTGTGTTCTTCAGATAGATCGTGTTGGAGAAAGGAGGGTGTTTGGGGGATGTTGAGGAGGGGTGTGCAGGGCTGCGAGGCCCGGGGTAGATGTGCCTGGGTGGAACTGAGAAGCACCAGTCCACACTGACGGGTGACCAGCACCCCCGGAGCCTGCCTGCTCCCCAAAACTGCACTGTGCCATCGGGGGTTCCTTCCAGGCACCGCCCGGCGTTGTCCCGGCTGTAATCCATCCAGGCGGTATCCCGGCGTGTCCCAGCACTGCTCCGGGGGTATCCCGGGAGTGTCCTTGTAGTATTCCGGAGGTGTCCCGGCAGTATCCCGGGGGTATCCCGGGATGTTCCGGCACTGTCCCGATCACGCTTCCATGGCGCCACCTGGCGCCGCCGCGGGAAGGGGCGGCCTCGCCGGACGCCTCTCCGAGTCAATTAAAATTTAAAATTAATTAAAACAAAATTTTGACATGTAATAAAAAATATTAAAAATTTAAAAAATCCTCGGCCTGAGTCCCTGCTTTTGCTGAGTCTTCCTGACAGCCAGCTGTCAAAGCAGCTGTGCCATCTTGGTAAGTGGTGGATTAAAGCACTTAAAAGTGATACTAGTCTTTCTAGGAATTTTCCCAATAGAGTGATGTATTGTGAAACACAGCGCTGTCACATGAGGGTGGGTAACACCCCGAATCCACAGAGGAAAGCCCCAAAGAAAGGGGATTACCTCCCATCCCAAAGCCTTACAGCGGAAACTGCACTGCTACCTCCTATCCCAAATCATTTCCTTCTCAGGAACACCCATCAAGCCCTACCTGCTCAGCTGTGTTTGCAACAGTGAAGTATTCTGCACATTATTATTCAGCTAAGAATTTCCTTTTCCTAAAACATTGTTTTAAAGCCGTGGTGCCTAAAGCTTGGTATTTCTTTGGAGTCATCAGTACTCAGTTATGGAGCTTCCTAAACTGAATTCTAGGCTTCAGGTGACACTTCAGTGGAGGAAACAATGCATAAAATTCTGCCCATGGTGGGACCTAAAAAAACACTCCAGATCTGAGGATGATGAGGACACTTGAAACTCCCATGTAAATAATTAACGGATTGATCTATCACCCTGTGATCTGCACAAGACTGGCCTTTACTACTCACTGTCCTGCCAGTTTCTATGGAAAACCAGGGAAATAGAGCTTATTTATAATAATATTATAATATATAATAATTCTTATTTATAAGAATTTATGAAGAGAGAGGAACATCGGGTTGCTGTCCTGGGCTCCATCTGTGAATGAAATATATATATATTATATATAAATATAAATAAATATATATAAATATATATATATATATATTTATATTTATATATACGGTAAGATATACTTGCAGGACAAGTATATATTACAATTTTCTGGAGAAGCAATTGTTTCTTGAGTTGTCTCGGTGCTGCTCTTTCCTGGCTTTCTGAGACACATATGAAGGAAAAGAGAAGCGATAGAATTTCCTCAGCCATCAGTGCTTCATGACACCAAAATGTTAATTCACTCAGCACAGATTGATTCTGCTTTGAAAATTTACAGACTTCCTCTTCTTTCCAACATCTTTGACCAGCAGCCAAATGGTTAATGTTACATTTTTAAGCAATTGCTGGGCATCCAGATTTGCTCTCTTCAAGGAATAAGTGCTGTTCACAATGCTCAAATCAATTTCTGCAACAGCTATTGAGTAAGACTGTGTGTGTGTGGTTTTTTTTAACCATAAGGTAAATTATAACATGAAGTATCAATATTTAAGCAGCCATCATCCTGTAATAAATATTATTTAAAATACAAAGTATTCTGTAATATAATTATTGTCTAACTAAAAGTCTTAAAAGTTCCAAATAGAAATCCAGTAAGATTTGAGCATCACCTTCAATTTAACCAAGGGAAATACCTGAAGCAAAAAATCCTCTGAAGCATTTAGATACAATCAGTCTGTGAAAGGCTGTTTGGGTCAAAGGTTCAACCAGACAAAGGTCTATTCCTTGTGCTGAAGAGAAAGTCTAAGTGTATCATATAATTGGTCAATTTGGCCTTGAAAACACAGGTCCATGAAACACCAAGGATCAGCAAGGGGAATAGGAAGAAACTGCTCCCCAAGGAAAGACAGGCCAGAAGCTGAGAGTCAAGCACTGCAAAAGCAGTGCTCTCATGCCTCCAGCCATGTGGCACAGTCCCACAGGACCTGAACAGTGATCATTAACAGCCCTCAGCCAGGTGGTGTAACCAACTTCATGGTCCATCCAGAAAGCTTAGAGAGGAGATAGGGCCAGAGCCAAGGTTATAGCACAGGCTCTGGGTCTTTCCAGGAGACAGGACGGCAGATAGGTCTCTTCTCTTCTCCTCTCCTCTCCTCTCCTCTCCTCTCCTCTCCTCTCCTCTCCTCTCCTCTCCTCTCCTCTCCTCTCCTCTTGACTAAACTTGCCTGTCTCTTCTCTTCACTAAACTCACCTGTCTCTCTCAGCCTCCCTTTCTAAGACATGACCTCTAGGCTCCTCACCATTTGGGAGCCTTTTGCTGGACTCTCTTCAGTTTCTCCATGTCCTTCTGTGGACATTCTGCCTCAGGTGTGAGCCCAACTGCACCGAAAACAGGAGGTGGAAGGAGCTTATCATGGTCTGCTTGCAGTGAGAGCACCCTGCCAGCTCACAGTCAAACAGGCATCCACTGTAACCCTGGGTCCTTTTTAGCAAAATTGCTGCTCAGCCAGTTGCTGATATGCGGGGCAATTCTGCCCCAGTGTGGAGCTTCACATGAGTTCTTGCTGCAGTCTTTGTTGGTTCTTTTCTTGACAATTTTGAGGTCTTTCTGGATGGAGGCTCTGGCATTTGTCTCTCCACTTTCCCTACTATGGTGTCACCTGCAGAGACGCTGAGGGTGCACTCCGTGCCCTCCTCCCCATTACTGCTGAAGGTGTTGAACAGTAATCAGTCCCAGTATTGGCTTCTGAGCCCCCCATTACCAGGGGTCAGGTGAGGGGCTGCTGACTACTGTCCTGTGAGTCTGGCAATTAAACCAGTTTTCCCAGCAGTCCTTTTGTTTCTTCCTCCTTTCCAAATGACAGAGCTGTAAGAGATGCTATAGGGAAACTTCACTGAAATCAGAATATCCCCCTGCCCTGCTCCTCAACCAGCCATTTCCTTATTACCCATTGCAGGCTTTATCTCAAACTGAGCTTTGGCTCTTTTGTAACCAAGACCCTAAGCAATGCTTTTTAAAGTAACTTCTCTTTTGTCAGAGTATCAAATGCATCTTGTAAATCTCCCTGTCCTCCTCTACAATGGGATGATGCCTCCCTGAGTTCTCCATAACTTCTCTATAAAATCAGCCAGATTTCCTGAGCATCCTTCTGCTTCATGGCTGAATCCCAGGATTTTGCCCGAGATTCCCTGAGGAAGGAAAAACCCACTCTACACTGACAAGCATACAAAGTGCTGCTCACCTCTCCAGACTCACTCCTTCCAGTTCCTGAGCAGAGGACACAACAGGCAGCTGAGGCTGCTCCTGCCTTGAGACATCACAACACATTCCCTTACAGCCCTCAGGAGATTACAGTACTGGCCCTAGGACAAAATAAAGAATTAAGTTAGGTCCCATTTAGAATTTTACTGCCTCACCCTCACTTGTAGTGCTACAGGCATCTCTGAGTAGTGCTAGAGCTGGTTTTTCAGTGAAGAAGGGGAAATTCCAAATTAATTTTGAGAGCAGAAAGAGATGAGAAATTCAATGGTTCATCAATGTTGAGGGTGCTTATATGCAGTTTGTGAGGGGAAAATCAATTTTTACTTGTCAAATTGCTGGTCACTTTATCTCCTAAAGCAGTAAAAGATGCTATTTGTCACACAGGCCTTGAGCTGTGATTGGGGCTGGCAGGGACCTCTCAAGGTCCTTCATACCATCCTGCCTTCTGTCATAAATGGGGTGAATCTATCTTATTACTGAAAACAAGTTTGCAAGGCAGAACCTCCAGGGCATGGGGGCAAATGCTGTCATTAGAAAGCCATCATTGTCAGACTTCCTGGCATGGAAATGTCTGTTGACAGAGGAAAGCAGCACTGGGAGTGAGCTTGGATGCGGGAAATGAGGTGTTCCTCCTCCTGACATGAAGAAATGTAGTAGGTGATCTTACTCAGGCTGCAGTGACCAAGAGCTATTAACAAGCTGCTCTTTTCTCCCTGCTGTGATACAAGTGCAGAAATGAGTCTGTTCCCAGCTCCAGAATGGGGAGGTTGGTCTTTAAAAACAAAAGACTCAGTGACTGTGGGGAAGGGGCTCTGTGTCTTTAAAGCCAGGCATGGAGGAAGCTACAAGTCATTATTTTTACAGCCATTATTAATTTCTGGATTATTTAAAAGCATGCAGATGTTTGAAGGGCCTATTCAGCTGTCAGCAAATAAAGTGCTCTTTTCTTTGTCAGTGAATGTAAAATTTTCAGGAAAGGACAAGCACCCTCCCATGTGTGTGGATGACATTCAGCACATGATAAGCATAACCTGAATATAAATTATTGGTATGAAAACTGGTAATAGCCTGACTTGGTTAATAGTGTTGTTCTTACTAACACATTCTAGACACAGAAAAGCAATGCTTATTTAAAACCTAGGTTGTTGGTTTGTTTTTTTAGTATATAAAGAATCCATTATAAAGGTAATCTAAGGCAGCTTTCAGAAAATCTCTTCAACACTTTCAGCATCTCTGTTCAGTGAATAAAACTTATTGCATATCTCTTTTTTTTACCACGTCTTAAGAAAAGAAAACAATAGCCCTCCAAAATTGTACAACCCTACCAGAAACAGTGACACCTGAAGATCCTAGGAGTTGTCAGATACATAGCAACAACAACAAAATCTTCTTACATATAGATGCACAGATCTCTGTTAAAATAACTTGAAAGTCACTTTGAAATTCAGATAGTTCTCACCACATCTGTCAGGAGACTTCAGCACAGAAGTTGACTTACACCTGATATTCTACTAATTAAATCAAATAGAAAATCTTCTCCTAATAACTAATTAGGACCCCAATTTCTGTTTTCAGTTTTTTGGGCACTCCTGACTGAAAGCTGCTTCTGAAAGTGAAAGCTTTGTGCCTTGGATCCTTATGAATGTAAATACCCAGCATCATTTTCCCCCAAAAAAACCAAACCAAACTCCCATCTCTGGAGCGTGTATCACTCTGCACCTTGAAGATGACATTTCATTTACGTTGTACCAAAAGAGAAGTAACAACAAGGCACAGCACTTTTGGGCACACAATGAGAATGGGGACAAATGGAAAACAGAGTTTCAAAGTTGTGTGAATTTCTGTTATTTCAGTACCTTGTTTTCTCCCAGGTTTGGACAGATTGTTGTAGACAATTTTCCTTGAATAAAATGTTTTGGGACAAAGCAAAGATAGGTGTTTTACCTAACTCTGCATCTCTGAATGTTGTCCCCTACATGTAACAGCCCTGCCAGAGGGGAGAGGTTGTTCCTTAGGAAACCAAACACAGCGCACAAAATGGGACCTAAACTATAACTCCCAGGAAGCAAAGCAGCACTTGACAAGGCAGATTGATGTAATTTGATTTCAGTGTGATTGAAAACCCAAGTCTGAACACACTTTAGACCAAAGAGAGAAGATGTCACCATTTGGTCTGGGGGGGAAAGACATTTAATTTTAATTTCCTATCACCTTGAAGAAGGATTTTTACAGTATTCACCAATAGGGCTCCACAGGGCTCGACCAAGCCCACTGATCCACCCCCTTAAATTCATTTACAGAATGAAGTGCCTCACAGTAGCAGGGAGTTTTGGAGATTTACAGCACCACAAGAGTGCTAAGTCTCATGATTAATGGAGCAACAAATGCCAGAGAAATAAGAAGATTGGAAACTCAGTATCTCTGTCTTAGAGGAAAAGACCCTTATACACAAGGATGATTGGTTTCAACTTAAATGGAAAAAAAACAGCTTTTATTTTTGATCTTTAAAAAGGGTAGTAAGTATGAAAAGGACTGCTTAAAATGGATATTCCAAAATTCAGAAACCATGGTTCTTTCTGAAGAAGTCAAAGATTTTATCCTACATTTTCTTTCAGGAAGTACTATCTTAATTTCACATAAAACAATAAATTCATAATATTTTAATTATTGAGGCTTATAGATCTGCTATCAGTGTTACCCACCAAGGCTTCTTCCACTTGCTCGTTGCTGAACAAATCAGGGTAGTTTAGTTCACTTTAGGGTGCCTTTTATTCTGATACAGTGTTTTTCTCTGACTGAAAATCTTGCTAAAATACAGCTTGTTTGAAGAATACCTGATTAAAGAATTTATTTGATTTGACCTGTGGGGAAAACTAACCAACACAGACAGCTGTGTCATCCTCTGAGCCTCTTGATTCAGATGGTTTCATTCAGCCCATGATTTCTAGTCCCATGCTTCCCACTCAAAACCATTTTTTACTTTCAAAACCATCAGCTGCACTGTGCCAAGTTGTGTAGGAACACTGTATGCATTTTCTGCTAGACATTTGTGAAAGTTTTCTGCTCTACAAAGGAAAAAAACCAAACCCCATGTACACTTACACAAGGACGTATTCATACCATCCCAAATGTCAGCAGGCAACAGGAGGAATAAAAACTTACCCTTGGGCTGAGTTACCTGATGGACAGTGAGTTCACCTTGCCTGCTGAGCTGTGGTAGCTGCACATCCATCTAAGCTCCACTTCAGTGCAAATCTTTTTATCTACACGTGTCAAGAAAATACTTAGGAAGTTACTGAAGGTCTTCCCATGTGCCTCAAGAAATTAGCCATTAAATGGGATCACAGAAGAATCATGGAATGTTTTGGGTTGGAAGGGACACTGAAGATCCTCCAGCCCAACCCCCTGCCATGGGCAGGGACACCTTCCACTATCCCAGGTTGCTCAGATCCCCATCCAGCCTGAGCTTGGACACTGCCAGGGATCCAGGGGCAGCCACAGCTTCTCTGGGAAACCTGTGCCGGGGCTTCACCACCCTCATCATTAAAAGTGTCTTCCTTATGTCCAGTCTAAACCTGTCCTCTTTCAGTTTAAAACCACTGTCCCTCATGCAGGATCTGGTAAGAAGTCCCTCTCCATTTGTCTTTGCCTCCTCTATACACTGAAGTCTCCTCAGGGCCTTCTCCAGGCCAAACAACTCCCAGGTCTCCCAGCCTATCTTCACATAGGAGGTACTCCAGCCTTCTACCCATCTTTGTGGCCTCCTCTCCACAGAGGATCTGCTCCAACAGATCCGTGTCTTTCCCATGCTGAAGGCTGGATGCATCACTCCAGGAGTACTCTCACCAGAGTGGAGTAGCAGGAGAGAATCACCTCCCTCACAAACAGGAATGTACAGCTACAGATAATTCAAGAACCTGAAACATTTCAATGACATCAGGAAATTCAACTCAAATGTGAAAATATTTTCCAAACACAGCTGTATATGATTTTTCTCATATTTCACTATTAATCCAGAAATTTATACATTTTGTGGTTTGGATTTATTCTTATAGAAAATAAAGGAATTAAGGAAAACTTGCTTAGAGGGATTTTGTCTCAGTGGCTTGTAGGGAAACACTATTTAATGTGGTATTGCGAAGGCTGGGAGAAAAGAGGATGATATTCCAATGTTTTGCTGACTCCCAGGCTCTGGAACTTATCCTTGGCATTCAGGACAGATCACAGACTACAGTGTCATAACCAAATTGGTTAAAGGGCAAGACAGAGGGAGACTGCAGTGTCTTTACCTTATTCCACATGAAATGTGCTGAGCTGCCAGTCAAGAGAAAGACAAGAAGTGACTGTAGATTACAAGAAAAATAAAGGGACACAGATTTTCCCATGCAGTGTACAAAAAGAAATCAAGTTCAGGATTACTTTTTTACTGGTAGCTTTGTGGCACAGCTTGAGGTTTCCAAGAGCCTGAGTGCCACCTGGGCAGGCTGCTCCGTAGGAGAAGGGAGCCAGGAGCTGGAGGTGAGAGCAAGCAGCATCCTCATGGGCACAGGTCAGCCCCCAGTACCTGTGCAAGGCAGGCAGAGCTGGCTTGGTGATCCTAACCAGGCACAGCCAAGAGGCTCAGGAGGAGTCAGGGGCTGGATCGGCAGAGCTGCAGCAGAGACAGTGAGGGCCAGAGCGAGATGTAACTCCTGAGCATAGCAGGGAAAGCCTCCTCTACAGCAAAGATTCCCACTGTGGCTTTCCCTGGCATCCCTTCTGGGGTCAGCCAGTCACACCACGTCTGGTGGCCTGCACCATCAGTGCCAAACCCTGGGGAGGAGTGGGCGATGCCAGAGTGTTAAAAGAGGAGAAGGACATCAGTGCCTTCTTGACCCCCACTCACTCCATTGCAATACACAGGGAGATGAGACAAAACACTTTGGAAAAGCCCCATCATTTGGTAACTTTAAAAGTTTCCATCTAAAATTTTCCATCTAAACCAGAGAAGCAAGAGTAGCAGCACGGCTCAGAAACACACTTTAGTGTGCAGTGTATCTTTGAGTGTATCTTTGTGTGATCTCCCCTCACCCATTTCATTTCTGGTTTGGCACAGTGACAAGTGCCAGGAGGGACCCTCAGCCGCCTTTCGGTGCCTCAGTCTTCTCTGGAGCTCCGCCTGCGTTGCATTCACTCAAACACCAGCTCGGGCAGGTATTGCCAGGCAGAAGAGCCAAAAGCCCTTCACGCCGGGTCGGCCTCGTGGTTCTCCAGCGGAGCCATCAGCTCGTCTCTCATGGGGTGCGAGTGCCCGGCTCATGGCTGAGGCACGGCGGCTCTCCCGGGGCCCGCGGCCGCTTCCCCCACCGGGTGTCGCTGCCCGACGCCTTTTACCGGGCGGGCCGGGCCGGGGCCGGGGCCGGGGCGGGGCAGAGCTGAGGCTGAGGCCGATGCTGTGTTGGGGCTGGGTCCGGGCAGGGCTGGGGCCGGGGCATTGGGGCCGGGCCGAGGCTGAGGCCGGGGCTGTGTTGAGGCCAGGTTGAGGCAGCCCCACAGTCCCTCAGTCCCGCATTCCCACAGTCCCACAGCCCCACAGTCCCTCAGTCCCGCATTCCCACAGTCTCACAGTCCCGCAATCCCGCATTCCCACAGTCCCGCATTCCCACAGCCCCACAGTCCCTCATTCCCACAGTCTCGCATTCCCGCAGTCCCGCAGTCCCACAGCCCCGCAGTCCCGCAGTCCCACAGTCCCACAGCCCCACAGTCCCGCAGTCCCACAGCCCCACATTCCCGCATTCCCACAGTCCCGCAGTCCCACAGCCCCACAGTCCCGCAGTCCCACAGTCTCGCATTCCCGCAGTCCCGCAGTCCCGCAGCCCCGCAGTCCCGCAGCCCCGCAGTCCCACAGTCCCACAGTCTCGCATTCCCACAGTCCCGCAGTCCCACAGCCCCACAGTCCCACAGTCCCACAGTCTCGCATTCCCGCAGTCCCGCAGCCCCTCAGTCCCGCAGTCCCACAGTCTCGCATTCCCGCAGTCCCGCAGTCCCGCAGCCCCTCAGTCCCGCAGCCCCGCAGCCCCGCAGTCCCGGCCGGCGCTCCCCGGGTGTCCCTGCGGGCCGCAGCCGCTGCTCCAAAGCCCCGTCCAGCCGTGAGCTCTTGCCGAGCAGCCCGAGCGCCGTGTGAGCGCGGCTGGCGCTTGTTGGCAGAAGATGCGTGGAGGCACCGCTGACCCGCCTGTGCCCAGCTGAGGAAGGCCCCTGGAAGCCCCCGGCACTGTTGTTGCTGGTGAGGATAAATCCTAACCCAGGCCTTTCCATCTCTCAAAAGAAGTTATTTCCCTCTTTGATTTATTTTTCCCTCCTGGAAACAAATATTTCCTCTCAGCACAGCTCACAGTCTCTTCCCATTTTTAAGGGTAGTCTTCTTACACTTTTGGCTCAATACAAATCATAAAAATCAACTTAGAGAATCTAGTTTTAGTCTGAATATGAGAATCCTCATGAAGAGACTGAGAAGTCAAAGAAAAACCAAATGCAAGCATCCTGGAAAGTGGGGAATTATACTGCCATTATTCAGAATATTTGCTCTTCTGTCTATCCTCTTTCAGAAAGGCTATTGAAATAAATTCTCCTTGTGAGACAACGCAGTGGGATGAAAATAGATAAGTACAATGAAACAAAAATAATTAAACCATATTAAAAATTATATTGTGTCGTCTCTATCACAGTTTCCCCTTTACATCCATCTTGCATACTCTGGGACAGTTTCCAGTTCTGTTTGTTTGAAAAAGCTACTGCCAAAATGAAAGAAGGAGTCAGATCACACCTCCCCGTACACCCACATCCACCCAGGCTGGCTTTAACATGTTTAGAAACATCTCTGTTCTTATATTGCTCCATAATGGACAAAGCCACGTCTCTCCACCCAGAGGTTTTAGGAACCCAGAGCTCCAGTCAAGGAAGAAAGCTGGCTACAGCTTTTCCCATGTGCAGCCAGGGCTGGCAATTTGCAAACACGGGCTGACACATTATTCCCTAAATAACACCAGAGATTTAAATAATCAGGGTGTTTTGTGTTGATTTTCAGTTTAAAGTTATGGCCAAAATGGTTATCTGAAGGGTATATTCTGAGGTGGAAAGTGGCAGAAGACCAAGGAAGTTGTGGGTTGGGTGAGTGGCTGTATGTCGTAGGAGGACATTGCTCTGTGGGTAGTGATCCTGTCTCAATCAAATCAAATCCAATTAAATTGAATGAAACTAAACCAAATGAAAGTTATCCTTTGCCAGTATATTTCAAAAGTTATTCAGGACTATAAATACAGCTGTGGTTATAAGGTTAATACAAACACCAAGTGGAAAATGGCCAATTTTTCCCTTTTTTTGTCATGATAGCACACAGAACAACAAGACAATAATTTCTATGGAAACAGGGTAGATTAAATGATTAAATGGGGCAGAGCTGACATTAGTTTGGTTTTGCTTAGTCTTCTCTCTTTTTTACTTTCTATAAAATACAGAAGTTCACCTTTAAACCTGTGGTTGTTTAGTTCTTTCTTTCCTGTTCCCTTCCCTTTACTGTGCCTCAAATACCACTTCCCTTTCCCCAACCCCCTGCCCTCCTTTTAGTCTTGGAGCAAATATATTCTGCATCGGGATATGGGGTATGTTTGAAAAGAAAACGAAAATTGAAATTTTTGCAGTTCAGGGCATGACAGATCATTAATAATCCTTGATATGCAAGCTTTCCATCTGCTATTCTTGCTCTGAGGTCAGCTGGTCCAAGGAAAGCAGGAAGGAAATAGGAGGCTTCAGTGAACACGAACAAAAAGACTTCTATAAGCCTGCAATGTATATGTGAACTCCAAGCTGCTATTCCTTGAAAAATCCAAAGTTCCCTCTGCCCGTATTTCTGTTCCTAGTAGTAAATTCCTCTGTTGGAAGGAAAGGCACCAGGATGAACTTACCCATGCAACAGCCTCAGAGGAAGGTGCAGCCTCAAGTGATTTTGTTCTCTTCCCAGTCAGAAATCCCTCTGCATCTCCTAAAACTATTTCTCTGCCACAGATAAATGCAAGTGTTCCCCCATTCTGCTGTTTCATATGCCCCTCTTAGCAATTTCATGTACAAGCTTATTTTGGAAATAGAGGATCACTAATGTGGTGAAAATCACACTTAAAATGGAAGTGTGCTTGGGGTTATACAGGTAACAAAATCATAATTTTGGTCCACAAGCTACAAGAACATCATCATTGCATTGTACTTATCTTACCTAATTAATGCTTAACATGAGTTTGGGAAAAAATGCAAAGCCATATGAAAAAATATAGATTAGTTTATGGCTGTTTATAACAAAAAAAGTCTCAGTGGAGACTGCATTGGGAATGCATTCCTAAACCATGCCTATAAGCAGACTGACTTGTTTGAATGTTCTTCTCATAAGGAAGCACAACAGGCATTGAATTTTACTGCAAGTGCAGTGCCCTTCTTAGTGAAAGTTTATGAACACATTTTGATGAGACTGAAAATATGAAATCAAAGAAGTGAACTTCTGTGTTCTTAAGGGAAGTGCTGTGCTTGCAAGGCTGGCTCTGGCAGGACGAGTCTAGCCACTGGAAGATGAGAAGAAAGAATGAAAATCAGCAGGCACCCAGGGGCAGTAGCCATGGAAGGTAACTAACAAACCTCATCTGAACAGTTTATTTTGCATAATGTCTGTCTATAATCCAGCAAAACATTCTCTGGATATTAGTTGTATATGGGTTAAGTGGCTATATTTATCCTCATTAATTTAGATACCAAACAATGTTCTTTCTGGTATCAAATATTTTGGGGTATTAAAAAGGGAAGGAACTGTCCTGGGATTTTAGATCTCTAATTCAACCAAGTGAATGGTGAGGGTGATCCAGCAGGTGACAGCCAGCCCTAAAACTGTCAGCAGGCACATCTGCTATTCCCTTTTTGCTACCAGATCTTTGCTGCAAAGTGATGGCTAATTTAGTCTAGTGCAGGCCATAAATAGGTGACATACCACTTCTGCTGGTGCTGAAAGCCAAGCACTGCATCACTTCTCTTCTAGAGGCTGAGCCTGTGGCAGCCTCCCAGTTTGGAACGTGGGGAATATTTCTGGACAGGCACAGACCAGCAGACAGCTCCTCTTCTGAAGGACCTGTATCAGCCTAGGCCTTTTCCTACAGCAAGTGGTGTGTCTGTTTCACATCAGTAACATCTGTTGCCTCTAGGGATGTTTTCTTTGGCATCCTAGTTCAACTTTGCTTTCACTAATTAGGTTGTGCCCCATTTAGCTAAGGTAAATAAGGGGGCATAACCCTTCAGGTTGTGACTCAGTGCTTTCCATCTAAGGCAACTGTATCTCAGTGTATCCACTGCACTGCGTAAAGGGGTCCTGCTGGGTGGGTTTGTGAGCAAAACCAGCTTCCCACACCATCCATACAGTTTAAAACATTTCAGCTCTCTTGCACAGACAGCACCTATCTGGTTGGGTTTTATGGGAAGGACTGACAGCTTAATGAGCCCTGGTGACCTGTGGTGGTTTTGCTTTTCTCTGTGAAAACTGTCAGTGATTCAGGGTCATCCAGGAGGAAAGGATCCAGCTGGAAGAGCTGGGAGAGAAAACCCAGCCTTTTCTTCCCCTGGCATGAGAAGAGTCTCCACTACCATGTACCCAAAACTTCTCCTCTGTACATGACAGCAGAGGTGAAGGGAAAGACCTGCACCTGGGATGGGTCAGTTTGCTTGGTGTGCTGCTTTGAAGGACAGGTGTCTGCTAATAAAGGCAGGAGCCTCTCTTTGAAATGGAGACTGTAAACCCCCTCCCTCCGAATTATTATAATTTTAAAATTAAGGGGCTCTCAGGCAAAGATATGGGAAATAGGAATAACAGTTCTTTACTAGGAAAACTAAAATAGAAATACAGTATTGCAAAGAGCAAACCCAAAACACTGACAGAGTCAGAATACAACCTGACACCCCATCAGTCAGGGTGTTGGTAACAGTCCCATTAAATGGTGGCTGCATCCTCCTGCAGTGACAGATGTGGTTCAGTTGAAGCAGTGCTCCTGTAGAAGGGTGCAGCCTTCCTCCAAAGGTCCAGTGATGATGTGGAAAGGTCCAGTTTTCCTCTGGAATCCAGTGGGAAAAAAGGCTGCTTTGGTGTTCCAAATCTCAATTTTTATCTAGCTAGAAAATGCTTGGCTCCTCCCGCTGGCTGGAGCATCTCTCAATGGGATGATGTAATTTTGTCAGTCATGCAGTGGGACTCAATGGCTCAGCAGTAGATGATATCTTCCTGAAGGGAGGATGGGTTGTGGAAAAGATAAAGATGATTGCCCCACCTGGTTTTAACAGATTGCCCATTAGCAGAGAATAAAGGATCAGTGCCCCACCTGGCTTCAACAAATGGTGATAGAATACATACTTTTGGTCATGTCCTGTATTGCAACCTAATACCCATGGTCAGGGTGAGAAGGAAGTGCTCCTCTTCCACCATCCTGGAGCAGACAACAGAGTTAGCAAATAGACCCAGGAGCTGGTGAAGGAGGGCACAAAGAGGCCTCTTTTCAGCCCCAGCCTTACTTGTGTGCCCTATCTCAGGTATGGTTCCGACTCTTGATGCCAATGAATTATTCTTTGAGGAACCAAGGAATACTTCTGTATCAACTGCCCTTGTCCCTGTGGGGGACTTCAACTTTCTAGAAATAAACTGGGAGCATTACACAGCTGGCACAAACAGGTCCAGAAGATTCCTAAAAAGCCTGGAAGGCAATTTTATGGAACAGGGAGCTGTCTTGGAAAGATGTCCTTCATCTGCTGCTTGTCAACAGAGAAGATCTCACTTTGTGAGCAAAGTGGGGATTGGGGCTGTCTTGGCCACAGTGACCACGAAGCCATCAAGTTTAAAATCTCTGTTGATGGGAGGAAAAGTGCCAGCAAAATCTCAACCCTGGATGTGAGGAGAGCAGACTTCAGGCTGCCCAGGGGACCAGTGAGTAAAGTCCCCTGGGAAAGTGTCTGTGCATGTGCTGGGGTCCATCTGTGCTGGTCACTTGTTAAACATCACCTCCTGTGGGCACAGGAACAGGCAATTCCAAAATGTCAGAAATCAGGCAGGGAAGACAACCGGCCAGTTTGGCTAAGCAGGGATCTTCCTTTGGAGAGAAGGCAAAAAAAGGAAGGTGTGTGCCCAGTGGAAGTTAGGTCAGGTGATATGAGAGGAGCACAGAGATGTTGCTGGTCACTTTAGGGAAAAGATTCATGCAACTAAAGCTCAATTTCCTTTTATGACAAGGACATAACACTTGGTTTGATCAAGGGAATGTGATGTTTTTGGACTTCAGCAAAGCTTTTGATACTGCCTCTGCCAGGATCCTTCTGGACAATCTGTTCAGCTTCTAGCTGGATAAACATGTCATGGGATGGGTGAGGAACAGACTCTGGGTCAGGCACAAAGGGTGACTGTTGTATAGTGACTGGGGTGACATCAGGCTGGCACCAGTCACTGGCAGGGTTCTGCAGGGCTCCATCCTCAGCCCTGTGCTCTTCAACTTCCTCATTAATGACTTGGATGCCGGACTGGAAGGGAGACCTAATACGTTTGCAGATGATACAAATTCAGAGGAGCTGTTGACTCCCTCGAGGACAGAGAGACCCCAAAGAGAGACTTGGACAAAACAGAGAGATGGGCAATCACTGGGTGAAGTTTGACTAGGGCAAGTGCCAGTCATATTTCAGTGTGACTGGCCATGCTTTTATTTTACATTAATCTTTCACAAAACATCTTTGTGTTCTGTTGTAGGGCCTTCTGCCTACTTGAGGTGCTTCTGCGAAAGGTAGAGAGGTTTATTGTTAATACAAGAAGTGGCACATGGGATTTTTCTTGTATATCCACCCAGATCAGCATCAGTACTTGTTACATCAGCAAGTTTAGGCTTAAAAGGTGCTGATTTCACTGTGTGTTGGGGTTGCAACAAAAGCGTTTAGCCTTGTGCAGGTGATTTATTTTAAAAAGGTGGTAGATGTGTCCTGCAGCTGATTTCTGCTGTGTTAAAGGGAGCCAGCCCACTGGGGCAGCCTGTGCTCCCAGCAGAGTGGGACCTCTGCCCTGCTGTTCCCTGGAGCAGAGCAGCTACAGCAGCTACAGGTAAGAAGCTCCCACTGTCCATGTGCACACCTGTTGCATGAAGGAACTCTGTTCCAGCTCATGGCCAGTGTTCCTTGCTCCAGCAAGTAAGCAGGAGGCAGAAACAGTAGAAAACTCAAACATTTTACATGCCTGCTGCTTACCTTTGGTTCAGCTCTCAGGAAATGATGGTAAATGCAGTATTTCTCCAGAACCAGGCTGATCAGTCACAGAAGACATCCTTGGTTCTTCTCACAGCATCACACGGTCTTTCCCTCCTTCGGCTGCCCAGGGCGAGCAGAATGCTGGTCCCAACACACACATGTGAGGGGGCAAAAAGGCAGCAGGCAGGCGGGAGGTGAACTGCAGTGAGGGGAACAGCTCCATTCCCCTGTGCTCAGGCACTTGTCTGAAAGGATTTACTGCTGGGATTTTGCTGCATGGGCTCACAATCTGGAACAAGTTCAGGGTTAAAAGTTCACAGCTGGGATGTTGGACTGTGAGTGAAGGGTGAGGACCAGGAACAAACCATTAGAGCTGATGCTGTGCTTGTTTGTTATCTGGGGTACACTTGCCAGCAAGGGTGGTGCTAACTCCAGCAGTGAGTCAGGAATTCTGGTACTGTTGTATGATAACCTGCACAGCAGGTGGTGGGGTGGGGTTAGGAGACATCCTGGGCTTGGAGCTACTGCCATCTTTCAAAGTCAGCCTTCAGAGGTTTCTCCTGTGTCCCATGTCTTGCTCCGTTGGGTACCTGCTGCAGCCAAAGTAGAAAACTTTTTACTGTAAAAAATGCAGAGATGATGCATTCTCCTGCCAGGGGAGGTGGAAGTGATGGGTTCCAAAAATTTCTTGCTGGAGTCAGCAGCTTTACTGATTGATGTTATCTCTGTGCTGACTTTTAAGCTAGTCTGCCCCTCATCTTTCCATCCCAGAGTCATTTTGGCAGATCCATGCCAAACACGGCTCTTTTCTCTTAGGGGAAGCTCAGATGCTTCCCAGCCAAAGCTGGCATGCTGAAAGAGAAACCAACCAAATCCATCCCTGGTTGTTGGAGGGAGATAATTTTTAGAAGTCTAGAACCCAAAGAGGAACTTTGTGTCTGCCACTGCAGTGGTTCTGCCTTAAATATTAATTACACACAGCACTGCAATGGAAACTTTGGATTATGCTTATGATATCTTCCCTAGAGATCTGAACTTGGATTTTCTTGAATGCCAGCTAGCTGTTCTTAGCCCTGCTAATGTAATACCACCTCTTGGAGAGTTCCACCAGTATTATCCTCCTTGTTCCCCCAAGCTGAAAGGATCTATCAAGGGAAGCATCAGCTGGGTTGGTCCTGTTTACTCCCCAAACAAGAGGACAGCCTGCACCACGGAGCAAATCACTGCTCAGACTGAGCTCTCTGCTCATGTCTGTGGCAGAACTGCAGGGAAGTACGGATTATTTTTGTCAGGCAAGGCCTGAAGGAAGCCCTTGGTGCTGCCAGCAGTGCCTAAATATTCAATGTAGGTGCCTGTAGTGAAATTAAAACTTTTTAGTTGGTGAAGGTTCTAGGACCAATCAGAGGTAGGGGTATGAACTTTCTCATTTTTGCTGCTTATGTTGAAATAACTGCTGCTGGCCATCAGACAAAACAGCTTTTCTATCTCAGGTTTTTTCCAAAGCATCATAATTTGGAAGACTACTGACTACCAGGTACAGAACAGAGTTCTGTCTTCCCCCAAACCAATATGACAGTGCAAGAGAGTGTTTGTTTCCCAAACACTTCAAGAGAAACCTATCAAACAGCTTTTGTACTTCAGGGATACAGGAAAAGCACCTGTATGCTCTGTATTGAAAGCAGCTGTGTGTCTGGCTTGGGTTTGGTTTGTTGGTTTTCATGAAATTGGTGTGAGTTTGGGTCTTGGGCAAGGTGCTGTCCTGTACACACCTGGGTTACAAAGATCTTCAGGGATTGCTTCAGGTGTTATCACCACACTGAGCAGCAGAGAAAAGGAGGGTGCCCTTGAGGCTGAGCAGCTCTGGCAAGGCCGTGCAGGGCTGTTGGTTGCAGCCCTGTCCTGTGCTTTGCCTGGCCAACCACAGCATCCAAAAGCCCTGAGAGAGCACCTCAAGCTCTCCCAGGCAAACACAGAAAGAGTAACCCCTCCCTCAGATGGTGTTCTGAGGTTTTCAAAATTGTTGTGGAGGCTGGGTGTTATGTTTGCCTTCTGTATTTTATCCTTTCAGATAAATGCAGATCACTTGGTTACCTTCACAAGGAGAGTGCAGGCGGTTTATGGAAAGCTGAGCTCTCCCATGTCGCTCCTTCCAGGAGCTGTAGACTCAGCAAAATGCTTCTCTGCAGAGATGATGACAACAAACACACACAGCACAGCCACACTGTGAGCACGGGTGATTTCTGTGTGCCTTTTCCCTGGGCAGTGCCTGCACAAGGACAGCCCAGCTCCAGGGGGAGAGCTCACCACCACCTCTACACGCCCTGTCCCACGCCCCTTCAGCCACTGCTGCCTCCTGGTTTAGACCACCTTATCCCAGCTTGGGAAAGTGGGGCTTCATTTGTTACACATCCAGGTAACAAATTTCATTTGGCCACTTCCTATGGCCAGTCCAGGGTAGCTGTTGCTGAACCCTCCCAGTTCTGGTGCTCAGCAGAACATCAGAGGTCCTGTGCTGGTTTAAGTGATGGGGACCTGAGCACACAAAGTCCTAAATTTAGTTGTGAAAGGATGCAAGATGAAAACCCCAACCTTGAAGATTTAAACACCCAACTCCAAGCCTGCAACACAGACTGAATATCCAACAGACCACAGAATATATACTAGATTCCAGGTTGTGCCTGAAAATGGATTTCTGTCCCCCCAAGAACTTAGAGGCTCTGTTGTATCTTAGTGTGAAGCGATGTGTGGAAGTCCTAGCAAGGGCAGAGTTCAGGGCTCAGGTCACCCCTCTGCTCTTAAGGCAAGTAGGAAAGACAATATCTCATTTTTGAGTGGTAGGGCCTGTCATGCTGGACACAGTGTCTGCATTCAATTAAAGAACACAAATTAGCCCTTAGTGCCAGAAGAAACACCAAAATGAGGGCCAGTTTGATGGACCAAAATAAAATGTGAGACAGGAAAGATCTATCACCCCCACAAAAATCTTTGGAATACACACTGGAAAGAAACTTCAAAAAATCCATGGAAATGCTTTGAAAGGGATGTGACTCACAATCACTTTGAAGGCTGTTTTCTTTTTACTTTCTTCCTTTGGAAAAGGTATTAAGATTCAGAAAGTGTATTTTGCTCTAAGTGTGGGGGCCTGGGGTAACTTTCCCCTCAGCACCCCAGCACCTCCTGTTTTGTACCTCAGCTTTGGGGAAAGGAAGTGGGTTAAGACTGTCACCTCCTTACCTGCTTGGACAGAGCACAGGACAAAGCATAAGAAAATGCAGACCTGTGTGGAATAACACACCAGGGCCTCTCACTCAAGAAAAAGGAGCAGGACACCTGCAGAACATCCTAACTGCCAGCATTAAATACTAGGGGGTTTCAAAAGAAAGGGTTGGAAGGGATCATATCATTTTACCTACAGGTAGTGGCTCAAGCAAAGCAAAGATTAAACTGGAAACAACTCTGGGAAAAAATTTGGTGTTAATACTATGCATGTGAGTTTGCAGTTTATTCATGAGGATTCAGCAGGGACATTATCAAGCACCTCAGCCTTAAAGTAAGTCGACTAATTACTCTCTGGCCTCAGGGCTCCTATTTCTAGCAGCCTAAGGATGGGTGAAGATTGGTGCTCTCACAGCTATCACAGAGCTGAGTATTTTGCTGTAGCTAATCCCAAGAAGGCTGGGATGTTAGCTTCTTGTGCACATTCTGAAATAAAAATCTATGTAAACCCAAAAACCCACTGTCTGTGATTTTTTTTTTCTGACAGTGGAAATGGCCATATATATATACACACACGCATATATATATATATATATATTATATATATATTTTATATATATATCTATATCTATATCTATATCTATATCTATATCTATATCTATATCTATATCTATATATCTATATATCTATATATGTCAAATACATTAAAAGCCCACAAAGAAGATACATCAGATCACTGAACTTACTCTGTCTGGAAGGAACCAAAGTAGAAATCATTGACTATAAAACTGTCACAGTAGCAATGCAGAAAGAACAGAAGGAACATTCAGAGGAACATTCTTCTCTTGATGCTGCACGTGAAATTCAATTCCTTCTAAGGACTTTTAGATTTACAAATAGTAAAGTACCTTTGGACATAGGGGAGTGATCTCCACACTTAATATAATCTTTGCTTGCAGCACTTTCGGCTTTTCATCAATTCTTCCATGTCACAAAATAACACAGGAATAGGACTGGCCAGGGATAATTTCAAATATGAAGTGGTCTCACAAAACTGTGCAATAGTGAAGATCATCTGCCAAAAAAAACCAAACAAAAAACCCCCAAAAAGCTCACCCTAAATCCTTTTCTCTGAAATAATCTTTTTAGCGACTTACAGCTGGCTTCCAGGCATGCTGGAGACTAAATCCACCAAAAAATCCACCAAGAAATCCACCAAGTACCTGCTGACAGCAACTGCAGTTAATTGTGCACAATGACAAGTGCCAGCTCCATTGGGAAAAGATGTTGGAGAAATCCCACAGTAAATGATGGCTCTGAATTGCCAAGCCCTCCCAGCTCTACAGGTGCTTTACCCATTGTCTTTCACACTCATGGAAAGACAGAATTTTTATTATTAACATAAAATTAACTCAAAGAAATTAACAACTGGGGCATGACGGTTTCATCTCTTGTCTTTTTGGTCCTCATTTTGGAGCCATCCAAAGCTGAGGGACAACACAAACATTAAATGAGAAGAGGAAAAAAATACTCATGGTAAAAGGAGCCAAGTATCTTAAACAACAGAACTCCCATCTCTCCCTTTCCCACCTGTTCCCATGTGCCCTGTGCTGACAGAGAGACCCGCAACTCTTCCTTACCTGCTGCCATTTGCCAAAATCTGTCCCTCCAATTCCAGCTTTATGACAAGCCCATGCTTCTGTCTAACTTCTAAGCATTTTTTTTATCTCTTTGGGAGTCAGAGGGACGCCAGTGGAAGAGACAATTTGTAACCCTTCCTTTCCTTTTTCAAAATGTGAGGGAATACATCTTTCCTATTCCACTACTCAAGTTGCAACACAGAGTAGAGTGGACCTCTGGCCATCACACTGGAAGGCAAGAGAGAGAATTTTTTCAAACACATCAACCTGCCTTATTAGTGCTGCTGGTGGAACAGTTTTTTACTAGAAGCATCTGAAACTGGGTTTTCTTCCATCAAATAATGAACCTCTCACAGCTGTACTGCAGAACATCAGCCCACATGAGGCCATCTGCACAGCAATACTGCAGCCACAGGGTTTCTCAAACATTTGCAGGATAGAAAGAATACAGTGGCATTTAGAGAGGAATCACTCTGTCTACAGCAGACAGAGCATTCCCACAAAACACCAATTTAGGAAAAATACACCAATAAATTTATATTATTAATATAAAATTAGAGAGACAGGGCTAAGTATCTTGGCAACACTAACAAGTAGAAAATACTTACCAGGTGAAATCCCTTCATCCCCTCAGACCCAAAGGATGTTCTTCACGTGTCCTCAGAGAAGCCAACTTGGTGGTTACTGCAGGGCATTCATTCCCCTGGCACTCCTGTAAAATGGGTCTTGCTGTGGAGGCAGAGCTGGGGTGAGGTTACTGCTGTGCCACACCAAGCCACAGAACCCCAGCTTCACACCTCCCCCACTGAGCAATTTCTTTATGCCTCAGAGGGTGCAAGGAGGAAGGGCCAGCAGCTCCCAACCTCAAATTCTTTTCAGATTTCCAAGTGGTCTTTCCTCAGACAGGCATTTTCCAGTGATGGGAAGTACTCCAGTGTTCCTTGTTATGCCTGCTGCCCCTTGCTGCCTGGCAAACACTATTTCAGCAGCTCTGCCTTCACTGGAGACTTGCCTGGCACAGGTAAAACAACTGACAATAGCTCCTGAGATACACTCTCCCTCTAAAGAGCTTTGGTTTTTCTTCCCAAGGTTTAACTAAAGTTGCTCATGGAGAGGGCTGATCCTGCTTTGTGTGTCTGTCCATACCCTCTCTAATATGCACTTTGAGGAACAAATGCACTTTGCTTAACAGCTGTATCAGGGAAAGTCCAAGATTCAGGGAATCAGAAAGAACACAAATGCTGCACAGACATTAAATGTAGCCACCATCATTTAAATGAACAAAAGAAAAAAGTAAGGGCTGTTGAGACTTTTGCTTCCCAGCAGCAATTCCCAACTGGAATTTTTAAAGGAAAACACAGCATCCTGCAGCTCCAAACTAATGGCTTGTTTTCCAAGGCAAAATAAATGTAACACCTTGAAACAAAGTAAGCCCAGCACCCTGGGCTGACAGCGACCAGGAAGTATTTTTAGAACGCTCTGTGTGATTGATAAATGCAAACCCTGACTTACTGGCATGGGAAGTGATATGTGGCTTGTCCACACCTTCATGCAGAAATACTGGAGCTTCAATCGAGTCTCAGTACAGCCAGATACACACTAATACAAAGCCATGTATTTTTTTCCAAGACCAGTGGATGCAAGTGGAGTGGGGAATTCCTGTGCTGAGCTTATAAATTCAGAACTGGTTCCTCTCCAATTACTTGTTACAACAACAGGATGAGGGGTTGGGGGAATTTCTTTTACATTTTGAAGTTAAATGCTTCTCTCTTGGTGAACATTTCAATAGAGATTTCAAGAATCAGTAGTGTCCAAACAGTCACCTGTCACCTGATAAAGATTCATTTGGTAAAATAATCTGGTTGGTATTATCCTGTAAACCAATCTAAGGGATCAGTAATTGAGACTTTAAGCTTTAAAATATCATCAGTTGCACTGCAAATCCATGTGTCTGCAGAGCCTTCTACAGCATTAGAAAACTCAGCCCATTCTTTTATGGAGAGCAAAGATACACATTGTACCTTTAACTACCTGTCCTCTCCAGATGCTGAAATAAAATGAAACATGTCTCTCCTTTTTCACTCTTAGTTTTATTATAAAAATCAACATTTCATTTGATACAACTCGGTTTATAGTAATAATTGGAAAGGATTTTTGTACAAGGTTTATATACACCATACAAGTAAAGCACTTTATTTTACAAAAAAAAAAAAAAAAGTTAGTGAATGAGTGAATAGGGCTGGCCAAATGTTGGCCATTATAATATAAATACATCCTTGCAAAGCACCATCGTACCGAAGTTGATGAACAAGAGACACCAGCTGGCTTTAAGACAATGACAAACAGCGATTAAAGCTTACAAAAAAGAACAAACAAAACAAACAAAAAACAAAACGAAGAGTTAAAATTTGAAAGCAGCACCAGATCCTTCACTTGCAAACAAGGCTAGTTCAGCTTAAGTCTGGTGGTATCCTCTTTACAAAAAACCATTTCCCTTTTCCAATGACTCTTCCCTGCATGGCTTAAGGCTACAGCCATTTTAATCAGGACTTCAAAGCTGCTCCCGGTTCATTTAAAGAGGGGAACGCGGGCTCTCCAAGAGTTTGGAAAAACCACCCTGCCCTCTACTAGGACCATTCTGAATAAAACACCCGAGACTTTACTTACCCTGCCCTGCACCGTTCTGGTGTGAACCACCAGTCCCTATAAACTCCACAAATCCCTTCCCTTTTTAAAGATGGAAAAGAAAGAAAATTTTGGATCACTACTGTGTTTTGACTATTTTTAGAAAGAAAGTGACTGTTTTGTAGACCTTTCCAAGCTATTAATTAATTCCTAACTTACTGGCAACATTTATCTGTCACCTGTCATTAAGTTAAAAGTTAATTTTCAAGCCATACCAACACCAAAATGCAATTTAAAAAATCTCGCTGCTAAGAAAGCACTTTCTGAATAGCAATGCTCAAATTAATTTTGCACTCAATGAGCCAGTTATTTTTCTGTTGCAGAACTAATAAGTAATCTGCACAGTACAGGTTCAGAAGCAGATTCTGACACTAACAATACTGTGTGACAAACATGCTCAAGGCAAAAAGGTCAGGAAAAGAAAGTGATTGATTTCTTCTTAAGAGGTATTTTGAAGAAGTCATCTGATCCAACAGCATGTGTGACCAGGGAGTTCTGTAGCTCAAGCAGTTCCCCCCAGAATGGTGATAATTAATTAATCTGAGATTTGCCAAGCAATCAGGAATGGAAATAATATTCAAGATAGTGGCCTTTCCTTCATCTTAGCACAGGTTTAACTACTTTAAAGCTTAAATTGTGTTTAGGACTTGCCAATGAAGCCAATCTCTAAAGAAAGGGCTGTAATGAATAGGGAAGCAATGCAGAGCTGGAGACCACAACGCCATCACAAGGCCCGTTAGTGTAATAAACAGGAACGACAGAGATTTTTCACATGCACCTTCACTTGCAGCTGACTGCAGCACCTGCCATGTCAAGCAGCGTGGGTGCAATTTTCTTCGGCTGCAGCAGGCTGCTTTTCATGTCCATACAAAACACACAGAAGCTTTACTTATCTGCAAAATGGACTCCAAAAGTACGGGAACAGTATAAAAAATGTGCTTCCTCTCCTGCCTGGCCTGACAGGGCATTAAATATTCAGGTGTTCTGCTGTCGTAGTACAGCCTGGTCAAAAGGAGCCCAGGATAGGTGAGATACAGCAGGACAACACTCAGCATTAACACTCTGGGAGTCAGGGAGGCTGAATCTATGCACAAGAGAAAATTATCAGCTTTGGGTTAAGTGTCCATTATCAAAGATCTAGGTGCCTGCACACACAGAGAAATGCTGTGGCAGAAATCCAGAATTTTCAATGCAGAAAGTTTCAACTCACAGCAAAATGAATCCTTTGATATCAAATGGCTCACTTATGTATTTTGCATTACTGTAAATATTTCATTTAATGTACGTGCACAGGTTGCGCGAATTTATATTCACAGAAACCATTCTTTATTTCAAATGCAACTGCCATGTGCAAGTTATTGCCTAATAAACATCTTGGTATCCAGAAGTGATGGGCAAAGGAAGGGTGCCCCTTAGGAAGCTATGAGCTGCATGCAGCATGACATGCCAGGTATAACTTTAAAAGGCAGGCTTAGATCTCATTCGTGCTGTCATTTAAACATGCAAAGTTAGTTTTCAACAAATTATGCTGTAATGTCTTGTTTTGTTTTTTAGCTACAACAGACTGTTTCTTTCCAGAGTGGGCATACCAGCTACTCCCATCACCAGCCAGCCAGCTAAGAACACTGCCCAGGTATCTGCAGAGAGGAAAAAGTACACAAGTGTCCCTGTGTTAATGCCCTACTATACCCGATGCTGTAGGATCAGGAACTTTATGCTTAACTTGAAGGACAAGGAGCAATTTTCACTGCCATCAGTGAGATCCCTTCCATGCTGATGCTACAAACCCACTTCAGCAATCTCCTGAATGGGCATGTCTGTGTTATCTATGGTCCCTACGCCTCAGTCAATTGGAGAAGCAGGAGAAAAGATGATCCTCACTGAGGGAAGGAGAGAATATTAATCACAACTGGCTCAGTGGCAAAGGGGAGCAAAGAGAAAATGTTCAGCCTCAACGTTTATCCATTGGGAATGTGCTAGGTGTGGGAACTGGTTGCATAAATGCTTTTGCAATTTGGAGATCTGCCCAAGAGGAGCTTCACAGATCAGCACCTCTTTCAAAAATTTACTGCAGATTTACTGAGAAAATACATGTATTTGCAAAATCAGATCATAGCTTCCTGCTCAGACAAGGAACAGCCTGTTCTCTATGTTGGGCATTTTCAGTGGAAAACCCCAGCCTGTCTGCTTCCCCTCTCATGAACCTCCCAGAGACAGATCACCCAAAATATTGGATGCACAAATTGAAACATCTGTATCACAAAGACTTGATCAAATCCTACATGGAATTCTATGTCCACCCCACTGACTTCAGTTGGGTTATGTGGATGTAAACCAGCACAGGAGGCCGCACAATCCATATGCAGAGAATGTCTTTCTTCTAAACAAATCTCTGCTATAATTAAAACAAATTTACCTGCAGGAAGCTCCCTCCAAGGGGATGCCTCAGTGAGGCAGTCCAGCTGCACCAGAAAGAGGATACCACTCCTTAAGCTCAACCATCCTAAAGTTTTTCAAAAAGAAATTGGCACACTGAGAAAAGCATTTTGCAAGAAGAGACCATTGCCATTGCAGTACAAGCACTTGGACTGAGATACAACAATACAATATTCTTCTGAGTTCATTAGTGCAAGTTTTCACATGTGAACCCCACACGGAATGCTGCACATGAAAAAATGTAAACAACAGAGAAATTCTAATTCTCTAATTAATGGTGTGCCAACCTCACCCCCCACCCCGACACACCTGCCCTCCCCCCCTTCATATATATGCTTTTGAGTTCCCTTACAGTTCACAACACCCTCCTCAACATCCATCCTGCTGGACAACACAAGGAAGCTTCTCCACCAGCAAGGAAGAGCCAGAAGAACAGCCACCACAATTCCTAGAAACCTAGAATGAAGCTGGGCAAAAAACCCCTTAGTATGCCATCTTCAGAGATCAACAGCAATAGCCTGGAGATCACCAAGGCTTTTTAAAGTTTCCTCAGGCATTCTGGAAAGACCCTTTATTACAGATGGAATCCCAATGACACTGTTTTCCCTTGGAGCTGAAACCAAATGAGGATCCAGCACTCCAGATGAGTGGCAGCTAGCAAGAATAACTTGTCACTAATTTTGTCAACAGCATCAATTGCAAGCCCATGCCGTATTTTCAGGTAACTTCTCTTTCAGTTGAAACTGGCTGGGAAAGAGGCAACAGAAAACAATAAAATCTAAAAGGCGCCTCTGGAAAGTTGCTATCCCCATTCCATACCCAAAGGTGGGGAGGCAGGAGCTCCCAGGACCTTTGTTTTGTGAGAGAAGACTCACAGGGCCAGTCTGTGAAGGCACTGGGCACCTTCAGGGGATGTGATGTCAAAGGAAGGTGCAAATGCGCAGCGCCATCTAAGACCAGGCATACTGTGAGCTCTGCTGCAACAAAACAAATTCAAAACACTGCACTGGAGTCCAAGAGGAGTTAATATCCTAGGTCGCCCCTTAAACTACACAAATTATGTTTTCACTTGATTAAATAATCTCCCTGTCAAAATCACCATGGTGAGGCTCACAGGAGAAGGGGCTACATATGACAATATACAAAAATAGAGATGTGAATACAAAATGGTTTGGTTACGAATATCTTAAAATTTGACATTCACAGCGGTTAATACTTAAGTATTAAACTCACACCACGCAAAAGAGGAGGTATGTCAAAATCATACTGAGAAAAAACTGGCTTTACCTAACACAAAGAAAACACGAGCAGTTAATACAGCAGGGGAACCCCTTCCAATGATCAAAACATCTATTTTTCTTATGGACAGTTTGTTCCACTGAAAGTTAAATGCTTCCTTACTAGGAAAAAATAATATATATATTTATATATATGATTTGTATACTGTGATATCAATATACACTGAAAGTACTGCAAGGATATATTATTCATTTACAGGAAAACTAACAATCCATGGTTAAATTTATAGTTTATAAATATGCTGTCTATATTATATGTGGTATAAAAATATTTGACATTTTGTGGGCACTAGGTCAAAATAAGATTTTCTTTTTTAGGGGACTAAAAATCATTCAGGTATATGCATATTACCCTTGTCAATGACGTGAGAATTGTACTGACCTGGTACAAAACAGAGTCCTACCATGCTGGCAAAATGAGGAGGGTAATGTATAGAATGATAATCACTGCATAACAAGGCTAATTAGGAGAAAACCCGGCATTTACAGCAGCCCAGTTCTAGCAGTAACTTAAATAGGAATATCATGAATTTAAGTGACATGGGCAGGAAGAAATGATGAAGAAAAGACAAGAAAATTTAACCGGGATTAAAAAAAAACCTTTAAAATACACCCAACAAAAATCACTGAAATTCCCGAAGCAGGGAGAGAGCCCTAAAAGCTCTCATTTGTTAAATGCATTAAGGAAAACCAGAGGTGTATTCATTTAAAAAAGTGTGCGATTGTTTTTCTGGATTCACTGCTACGATTGCTGTATTCCTGTAGAAAACAAAGCCCTTTGTGTAAGGTTAATATCTGTCCTGACTGCATTTTCAAGTTTAACTTTAGTTGCTGGCCCTCTGCAGTTAACATAGAGGTTATTTGGCTACTTCCAAGTATCTATGGTATGCTGCTCTGAGACGGACTTCTTTATTATTAATTACTTTAAACATTTTTGGTATTGACAAAACCCACATATCACCTCGCTGGACAAGTAACATATCCCAGTCCTTCCATTTCCTTATGTGCTCAGTCATTTCACTGGATTAAGGCATGTTTTCGTGTTCCATTGCAAAAATAAAAACTTTTTGTACAAACGTCTGGGTTCTTTTATACAAAAATTTTTCTTCTTATGGCACAAGCAGCAGCTGCTGTTTAAGAAAATATATAAATATCCTCTTTTTTTTTCTTTTTTTTTTTTTTTTAAATCCTTCTGTACAAATATCTTCAGTGTTCCTCCGCCCTGCACTTAACTGTACACTGTGCTCCCTCCCCCCGTCCCCAGCAGAACCTTTAGTATTTACACGGCGGAGCGGAGGGCGCGGGGCGGGGGGCCGGCTCTCAGGACGAGTCGGTGCAGGGGGACGGCGGCGGGGGGTACAGGTGGTGCGAGTAGCTGCGCTCGGTGTAGGGGGACGGCGGGCAGCTCTCGCAGTTCTCCTCGGCCGACAGGTACTGGCTGCGCGGCGTGGGCGGCGGCGGCACCGGCTCCGAGTCGTAGTTGAGGTCGCTGGTGTAGCCCTTGGCGGCCGCGGGCAGCCGGCGGCTCGGGCCGTAGTCGCTGTCGCACACGTCCGTGCTGCAGGGCGTCGTGGGCGGCGCGAAGTGCCGGTAGCTGTAGGGCCGGTAGCTGGAGTGGGGAGATGGAGAGGGGAAAGGGTCATTTCTCCTTTTAAAAGGGGGATAAGCCAAGGTGGAAACAGAAAGCAGGGCAACCTCTGCTTTCATCTGTGCATCATCTGCAGCAATGCACAGCATCTCCGCTCCAAACTTCCCTGCAGCGTTGGGCACATCATAGCAACAGGTGAAAGGGATGCCAATTTCTTTATTAATTATCTAACTCATAAAACTAATTAATTTTAGCTCTAAGCAACCCATCACATAAATTTCTGATGTGCTGCTTTACTCATAGAAAATTCATTTTGTGCTCGAAACTGCTGGACTTGGACAGTGTGCTATGTTTGGTGTAAGTATTCTATTATCGCATTCCGGTTAAATTAATCCATAATGTTGTGGGTACCCCAGCCCTGGAAGTGTTCCAGCCTGGACAGGACATGGAGTAACCTGGTCTAGTGGAAGATGTCCATGTCCATGGCGGAGGGTGGAACTAGGTGGGCTAAAGTTCCTTCCCACCCACAGAATCCTGTGATTCCAAGATCACTGGAGAACCCAGGTTTGCTTGCTAAATGCATCCCAGTCTCCAGATGTTTCCAGTGGCCCTGGCACTGCCTGCTAAGAGATGCAAAGAGCACCTGTAAGAGCTTTTGTTGTGCCACAGAAAGGAGCAGTGGCTGAGAACAGTCTCTCACACAAGCGGCTCCCTAAGGACTTAATTGAGAAAAGTTGCTCCTAAGACAGCGGGTCAGGAAGGGCATTGGTGTGCATGTGCCTGTGTAATAACTGCGCTGCAATTATGGAGAAGATAATTCTGTTTCTGTTATGCAGTTTCTGGATACTAACTTCCAAGGCCAGACAGGAGGACTGAAAATTACCTGGCACATTCATAGCACTCGGGAGAAGCATTCCTTAAAGAAGTAACTGGGATGAAATTCTCAAAGGCTGCTGCTACAAAACATCTTTTAAAATGAGCCCAAGATAGTTTCAAGGAAACAAATTAGAAAGGGAATTGCATGGTAACCACAAGTCCCAGCATCATAGTGGAGACACAAGGGGATGCAGCTCCTCTATAGTCAAGTCAGAATATTAGGAAAGAAGTAAGATCAGATGCAGCAAGACCAGGTTTTATTTTTGGGTAGAGGAGCTTTTGGAAAATATTAAACCCTATGCTACATCCCTAATATAATTTATAATACTAAAAGTCACATCAGCTAACCAGTGGATGACCCATGCTGGTGCATGAATTTGGGTTTCTTTCATTAGAATATTACTTATAATTTTAAGATTTTTCATATGGCTGCAAGGGATCATTATAAACATCTGGTCTGACCTTCAGCACAACAGAAGTCATATTTTCTGCTAATGGAGAAGAGATGTCTGTTCAGCCCCAGAGACCTCATTACCCAAAGCCCCCAAAGGATCTGTGTTAGGGAGGCACATCTTTCAGACAAATACAGCACTCTCTTCTCACTGACCACATCTACTGGTGATTTGGGAGGGGAACCTTTACACCCTGGGGTAGCAGAGGTCTGTTCCTCTATTTTTGGTAACTTGTTATATAATCATAACTAACTCCAGCATTCTTACAGGGAAGGTAAGAAGAATACATTCAAACAGAGAGAAAATGCATGCCCATAAATACCAGTCAAGAGAAAATAAAGCAAAAGGTTACCAGTCTTTTCCAGATATTAATCCTTAATGTGTCAAACTCAAAATCCTGTGCTTTATCTAGACAACAATATTAATCTTACTTCTGACTTATTAGTCTTTATATTGCCAACTTTTTCTCCATAGGCTACTTGCTTATAATTTCTGATAATTACATAACAAATTCTTTATGGCAGTCTAAAAAAGGGCAGGGTTCACTCCAGGGTAAGATTTTTTGGCTCAAAATACTCATGGTACTGCATTTCTTTTGGCATGTAATTAATTTTGTGGTGAGTGCTGCCGTTCCCCCTCAGGAATATACCCCAGGGATGTATCACTACCCACCTAGTGTATGATTTACCTCAAACAGTACTGCACTTCTACACAGGCAGCAGTGATGTGATACACGTGAGCCCATTTAAGCACCAGTTTAGTGCTTGCAGAATTAAGGCCTTTGATTGTAATTCTTACAGAGCAGAGGCTGCCTTTATTCTGCATTTTCTACACTAACTGCTTTGATACTGACAGAAGCTATTGTAAGAGTAATTACCTGTAGGATCTATGAGTGGATGGGCTGTTTGAGGAATAACCAAATTCCATGGTGTAGTGTGAACGTTCAGTAGCTGGTGATGGTGGTGGGTTCAAAATCTAAGGAAAAAGAAATTTTAAAAGCCACTTTTAGAAAGGAAAGATACAAAGGAAACCTGAGAAAATATAATTTTATAATTTTTACTACTGCCTAATAGGAACCTTAAGAACTGCACATATAGCCTTCCCAACAAACAGGATTTTTTTCCTGTTTATTCCCCAGCTCTTAAGCAGACCCTAAAAACACCATCTCTTGCCATTCCTATTAGCTACTACTAAGCTCTTCTCAAAAACACTGACTGCTGTGGCTATTTTGACATAGCCAGTGCTGAAAAGTAAAGATGCAGCCAGCTGTTCAATTCTAGATTGTCACTAGGGATACCGCTGCCCAAGGCAGACTAGGAGATCTCTGCTCCTGCAAGCTGCAGTCCCCAAATACTGCTCTGCTTATAATACTTGCAGCGTGCTGGCCAAGGCAAGCCTTCCTTCCCTATACAGGCATGTTCTTACTCCATGTATTTGGATTAATTTAAAGCTGATTTAAAGCCTGATTGGTTGATTCTCAGAACTGAAAACAGACAGTTGAAGATTCCAGCCTTCACTGATCAAGCATGGGACTCTTTTAACACTCAAGACAGTCTTGGTAAGCTCCAAAAAAATATCCAAACCTACCACCACAGATGCTAGAAGCGAAGAGACAGGGAGCCCTTCAGGGGTGGCACCAACTGTTACACAGCAGTTAGTGCAGCACACTACCCATTTGTGATAGAGCTGCAAAACACTTGTTTACTTATTCACCTGTCACTTGTAAGACACATGACACAAAGCTTCATTTTAATTCCTTGAAAGGTCTGTAGAGAATCAGCCTAAGTTTTATCTTCAGAGGCACATGGCAGAGTATAATGAAAGGAGATCTCTCTGCCATAGCTGCTCAATATCTACAGGGATTTTTTTTCATCTCCCCTGACATTCAATCTAGTATCTTTTTTCCTGGCACTGAGCTTTCTCAAAACTTTTTTAAATTCAGTGAAAAATTCTAGACCATTTTGGAAAAAGACAATCCTCTTCCCTTTCAAAACCACTTACTCCATATCCAAACAAGTTTATTAGGCAAGAATTCTAAATCAAAACATTAATCTGTCAATTGATTAACCTTTAGAAAGACACCGTCACTTCCCTGAAAGTTATTAAAGGTTTATGAATATAGAATGACTTACTGGAGGAAAGTAAGTGCCTTTGGTACTTGAAGAACTGCTGGAGGAGGCTCCTGTAACATGGGCCCTGTCATAGGGTGGGCCACTGCTCCCTCCCATAATGCTGAGGGAACTGATGACAGATTTACCTCGAGACATACCTGAAGAACAGAGATGTGTGTCAGTATTCAATTGTTCCTCAATTCACAGACTAAGTGAAGCTTTAAAAAATAATATGGAGGACGACAGCAGTATAAGCACAACTTGCAAGCCCAAAATTAATTATCTTGTATTAAAACCAAACTATGTTGTGAGAAGAGCCTGCTGGATCTAAAAGCCACAAGTTACAGTACATATTTAATCAATATATACAGAAGCAATGCATATAGATGAAGTGAAATGTTGTGGTAAAGTTCTACTTTTTAAACAGCAGTAGCATCATGTGCTTGGACTGGTGCTGGAAAATTCATTTAATGTTAAATGAAATAAGCTCATACCAAAGTTATTGCTGGTCATTACAGACTTGGCAAGAAGTCTCACAAACATACAAACTTAGTCTACAAACCCACCAAGAATTATTACATACTGTTTAAAGCCCCATGAATATAACTCTGTGTAACTTTACCCTGTACTGTTGTGAAACTTTGCTGGTGCTACAAGAGCGCAAAAAGGGGATTCTTTAGTAGCAAAAAAAGAAAATGCACTGTGCATGCAATTATTTGAGCTTAGGTTCTGCTAAGTACCTAAATGCTCGTGAAAGCAGGGGTAAAATAGCAGTTCATTCTTGTAAAGAAGGATGGCAACAAGCCTTGGCAGTCCTGGCTTCCCACAGCTTCCAAGAACTGCATCTGGAGCAGACACTTCCTGTACACAGCTGCACAGTATCCTCAAGTACAGCTGTGGGGTGCCAAAGACAAGGATCACCCCCTTTACTTACCAGGGAGAGACCCGGACAGAGAGCTTGGGTGAGGCACGTAGCCCAGAGGCACCGAGGCTGGCCCGTGCACCACGTAATCATTGGTCATGGTTTCCCCATCCCCCTTCATGCGTGGGCACAGCACCCTCTGGCAGATGAAGTACATTGCTCCCACCACAAAGACTGTAAGGATCACACCAATGATGGAGCCTATGGTGTTGTTGGGCTGTGGTGCAGGTTCCTCCGTTGTGTCTAAAAGGGAAAACGAAAACCAGACCATGTAAGTTTAGACCAACATCAGTTTTTCTTGCATCTTTCCACTTTCCTCCTCTTCTGTAAGCAGACAACAACTTTCAAATTAATATATGGGAGGAACAAACAGGCCCTAGGACAGGTCTGTTCAAAGACTGAGTGTCTATAAGGGCTACCTGCAGTCTCCAAGATGACCTCCAAACATGCCATGAGGTTTTTCAAATCACAAATAACAGGAAATGAGCAGTACATGCATGTGCAGGGGGAGTGATGAACCAGGCCCTGCTCTTGCTACAGGCTGACAAGCAGAGCTCTGCTTTGAACTTGATGAGCAAGACCTGCAGCCACATCTCCAGATGACACTGTGGCAGGGGACTCCTCTTGTGCCTTTCTTGTCACTGAAGATGACAACAACTGCTTTTCATGTCACACCTCGGTTATTCCTCAGTGTAACAGACTGGCACTCCCTTTTCTCAGCAGTGTAACAATCACTTATGGTGCATCACCTTGACTGTTCAGCGGTGATGAATTTTGGGTTTGCTGCAGTTTATTAAACTACCTAAACTATTCCACATCTGACCCACCCTCCTTATGGCTACAGATACAGCTGAGCATCAGCCTGAGAGGTGCCACCTTATGAGGAATCTGTACCCAAAACAATTATTCAACAGTCAAAATGAGTGGCTTTCCCTACAAGACTAATTCTAAGCAATGACATTTCTGGAAGTAACTGACAACCCCCTGCCTGTGCTCATGAATTTGACAAGAAAGGCAGACTTTAAAGTATTTTCCTGTTCTAGTCAGTGTTTTACATCTTATGCATTACTGAAAGTTTTTTTTCTCAACACATTTTCTTCTCCCTGAACACCAAACCCACACTTGAACCAGCTTGTCACAGTCTACAGAGATAAGTAAACAGACTTCTGATCATAGTGAAAGAGGGATGGTGACAACTGCCATCTTATTCTGGGTGGGCCAATTTTCCATCCTCTTTTACAAAACTGGAGAACATATAAACTCTAATAAAGGGAACTACACAAGCCTGTGATAATGTCACTAGCAACTTGGTAGCATGACAGAACATCTCCTAATACTCCTTAAGATCAAGCGTCCAACTCTGGCTTTGCATTTTCCAATTATCTGTGTGCCAGCTGTGATACATGGATCTCTAACACAAGATGAGATGTCCCTATTTACAATTTCTTTTAAAGCACCAACAGTGAAAGTGAACTTTTGAGCTGGAATTTTAAAGGCAGTGGTTTTCTTGCAGAGCCCTGGAGATTTCAAGGTAGAGGATATCACATGTTACAAATCAGAAATCAAGCTCAGAATTACATCCTTTCAACATTTAAAAGAAGAAATTTTAGAAGGTTTACTCTATAAACAGAGTGCTCCTTTGATTCTAAAAGCACCTGCTATTAATTCTCTAAATGAGAAAACCATGAAGCAGAGAAGTTACATATGAACATCTCATGCCAATAGTTATTTTTTTAACATTGCACCAACTCAGCATACTAACATTATAGTAAAACAAACCTTTTACTTCTCTCAAAATTTAAAAAAGGTAAGAAGAAAAATAACTGGCATTCTCTGCCTCAGAAACTACTTGTTCAGAATACTAATTATTTTTGTGATTCCTATTCCACCACGTTGTGCAATAATTGCATGACACCAGTTATGAAGAGAAGCATTAATTCTGGGAACAACTAATTCAGTCTGCTTGGCAGAATAAAATCAAGCTCATAGGAAAGGCGACAAACAAATTTTGGATGCTGCAACCAAGTCTCCAGTCTCAGGCAGTACACTTACAGCATCCTTGCTCATCAGAGCTGTCACTGCAGTCCAGGTTGTGATCACACTTCTTGCTTTTCCCAATGCACTGCCCACTGGCACAGCGGAACTGATCCGTTAAACACAGCACTGCAAAGAACCCCCACATCAACAGTCAACATCAGAAACTTCTCTTAAAAATTATTAAGAAATAAAGACACCAGAGCATACAGTCAGGAGTATCTTGGGAGAGCTTGGAGTGCTGCAAGCTTCATTTCTGGAAGTAGCCCATGGCACACTAAGTCCCTCACATGAACCACGCCGAGCAAGTGACTCAGTGTTCTGTTGAGAATAGCACACACTGGTACCTAGGCTTTAATGCCTGCTTACAGTAAGAGCACTACAAGATAAAGTGACCCTCATCTAAAATAACTCAGAAGCCATTTAGAGAACAGGCACTTATCCCAGGACATGGTTATTGCAATCTTACAGTAAGAATCTACAACCCTAAACGTTTACTGTAATATAAGAGAGAAGAATTAAGTTATGAAAAATAAATCTGCCAAACAATGATAATAAAATTGTTTAAGAAAGATAAATGTCCTCCTTAATGTCCTTGTGCTCTTCCCGTAAACCAGAAAACTCCTCGATCATAGACAACATACTGATTTAATATTATATTTTTAAACTGAAACGAAGGACAGAATATAAAATTGAAGCTTTCCCAGTACACTGAAAAAAACAAAAGGTGCTGCAGGCAAGGTGCTGGCTGCTGCTGTTTCCACATATTCCTGCTGCCTGTTTCTCATAAATCCAGAAATCCTTTCTTGTCTTTGGCTGAATTAAGAAGTTGAACTAAATGTTACTCTGATTTGTAATCAACTTGAATACTCTCAGCAACAGGACCACTTTGAAGGTGATAAACAGCCCCTAGTCTGACATCTCCAATTGCTGGATGACACCTGAGAAGTTGCACAACACATTTTCAGATGGCAGCATCTCAGCTGGCTAGCAATCACCTTTCAGCACACCGGAATTTCAGTTCTGTTTTTGTTTGAGCTGGAGCACATATTTTGGAAAGAAATTTAGTCTTGATTTAAAGACATTTCAACAGCATCCACAAAGAAGGAAAATGCACTGAAAGGATATAAAGAAGCAGCATCCTTTCAGGCTTACAAGTTGTCCCTACAACTCTTCACTACATCTGCAACTAGGGAAAGAATGAGTTTGCTCATATTTCATGTTGTGTAGTGGTGGGGCAGTTCAGATTCCACCAGCAAAACCTGTCCTTTTCAAAATGAACTTAGTTCTCATTGTGCTGGCAACAGCACTTCCCTCTGTAAAGATGGTTTAATTACTCTCTTTTGCTGTGCTCTATGGAACAGAAATCTCCTCTCTTATTCCTGTTTACTCAGAAAAGCTCATTTTTGTTCAGGTATTGTGAAATAAACTATGCCAAAACCTTTACTTGGTACAAGGCACACAAAAAGCTATGACAAGGATTTGCTCCACTTTGTAGTTCACTCCCAGATACTAGGTTTTTAGAGCTTAAAATTGTGCCATTTTTGATAGTACTTTTCACAAACAGCATTTAAGCCACTCTGACAGAGATCATTCTTCATTTCCACTTCACAGGTAGCAAAAGTATGGAGTTATGAAATAACTTGTGTTTAACAGACCAGTTTAAAAACTAGCAGAACCTCGGATCTTTTCAAATCCTACTCAGCAGTAATGCTGAGTTATCCCAGTGACAGTACATTTCCATCCCACTCGGCAGTATTTTCTGTACCTTCGCAGTTCTTCTCGTCCGAATTGTCCTGACAATTCGCTTCTCCGTTGCAGCGCAGGGCACTGTCTATGCACTGCCCACTCTCACACTGGAACTGGGTGTCAGAGCACACTGGGCAGTTCTTCTCGTCACTGTGGTCTTCACACTCAGTGAACCCATCGCAGCGCCAGGCCACCGGGATGCAGTCAATCTCACCTGTGAAACAGGTGAACTGCTGAGGGGAGCATGTTGGTGGTTCTTTGAAAATCAAGCAAACAAACAGAAGTTAAAAATCCAGGTGAACAAACAGCAGATTGGGACAGGTAAGGACAAGAGCTCAGCTGCTTTCCTATATCAAAGCAACTGATGAACAGCGTGCCACATCATAAGGTCATTTCCACAGCCACTGCGTTCACAAACACTTTTGCAGACCTTGAGGCCAGTGTGACTGACGTAGGCTCACATCAACAGGGGCTTGAGAGATGAAGAACAAGAGGAACAGAGGAACATACACACTCAAAACAATTATTTCTTTCCCTTGCCACTTCAGACTCTCACACCTTTCTCCTAGTAAGACTTCAAGTTAAAGTCATCACACTCTTCAACTTCCCCTTTCCTGCAACACCACTGTATACACAGCCAATGGCTCTCTTTTTCCTGTTTGACAGTCATTGTATAGAAGATGTTAAAAGGATGTAATTTGCTGCAGATGGATGCACTGTGACTCAGTGTCTAGTTATGTGCCCTTGACAGCTCTATTCAGTCAAAATTCTTTTAAAACAAAAAACTGCTCCATCCAGTCAAGTTCACTACCTCAACACATCTGTTAGCTGTTATTTAACATTTACTACATTAACTGTTAATCTCAGGCAGTAAGTAAGTGTAGATTTTTTCCCTTTTTTTAATCCCCCTTTCCTCCCCCAGCTTTTTGGCCTGGTATTAAACTTGCTCTGAGAAAATATCTGGATTATGTTAGCTCTTGTTCCATTGTGAGACCACACGTCGCCTAGATGGCAAGATGATTGCATAATAAATCCATTCAGTCCGGTGGCACAAAGAGATCCAAGCACCAAAGCGCTTGTCCTCTCCCCCATTCCAGCCCCACCCCTGGAGACACCAGGGTGTGGACTACAGTGGCCATATCGCCATGGAAGGAGGCGGCTTGCCCTTCTGGGACTGCAGTTCAAAAAGACACGCACAGGGTGAGCTTGGGGAGGACAACAGAGAAGAACAAAAGAGCACAGACTGCACAATGTGCCAGAATGTGAGAATCTACCACTGCCTGAAAAGGCAGAACATGGGGAGTGACAGGAAAAAGTAATAAAAATCATACAATTAAAGAATTAAGTTGAAATAATTCAACTTAAGTTGTCTTAAGTAGAAAGGGTGAACAGAAACCCTTATTCAACAGTTAGGAATTCTTCTCCTCTTCCCTTACTGCTTTGCAATACTTGCAGATTTAGCTGGAGGGTGGAGGGAAAGAGGTGAGTCTGTACAGGTGTGTAACAGCACCTGGTGCACTGTCACATTCCTTTGGCTCAGAAGCCATCCCTGAAGATGGAGACCCTCCCCAAGGCCAAAGCTAAGAGCCCAGTGACACAGAACTTGGGAAGGACTCACCTCCACAGGACAGCTCATCCTGCAGCAGCACCAGGTGCACAGGGCAAGAGCAGCGCGTGGTGCCGTCCCCCTTCACAATGCAAATGTGGGAGCAGCCACCATTATCTTGAGAGCATGGATGTTGTCCTAGGATTTTAAAAATAAGAAAGACGGGGACTGATAAGAAATCTCCACCTATTTTAGGACGTTTCAGTCACTTCTCCATCACCCGCTACCCCCTGGGGAGAGGATTAATGAAAAATCTTTTAATGTTGTATTTTGCTGTGTGTTTCTCCCTTTACACACATCTATAATTATAACATACACTGGGTACTCTCCATGATCTGAAACTACTCCAAGAATTTATACTAAAGCTACTCAAAGCATTTTGCTTTTTGTTTGAGATAGCAGTAGTTCTCTGCAACAAATAGTACATTAGTAATACAAAAAGATGTCTTGCATTCCATACTTCATTTTCTCTACCAAAGACCATTAAAAAAATACACTCTTCTAATTTATGTATTCTGAAGCTTCCACACTGTCTCTGAAACTCAAATTTACATGCTCTAGATAAATATGTCCCTTCATTTTAATGTTTAATAAGGACAACATACTTCTCATGGAACTCCTGACAGATTTGCTGAGATTAATAGCACACAAAACTAGTAGTCTGCACTGATGTTTTAATTAAACATCCCCAGACATTTTTCCACATATTTCTCCAAGGCATGCACCACAGCCTACTAACCAGGCCTATTTCCTCCAGGATGACAGCAACTCCACTGCTTTAACCATCCACCTCCCACCACTTTAGGCGTGTGTGTGGAAAGGCTCGGTAAAAAAGAAACTTTTGAAAAGTGCAGCCATGATTAACACAAATTGCTACTTAATACACACTTCCTTTGAGCAGTGCAACATTGCTCTTCTGTCAAATCACTTTCAGTACGAAATACCACCAAAAATTGTCCACTTTGCCTTCAAGGCAGGCAGTCCACTGAAACATTGACAGCTAGTGACAGGCCCTGAGAGCTGTGCTTGCCTAAACATTGAACACACAATAGCAATGCACTAGCATGATCTAGAAAGCCCTCTATTAGGGATAACAGAATGTTCCCACTGTGCCTAGAGACACTCAAATGCCAGGTGCCTGGATGGGACTACCAATCAAGTTGTCATCAGCAACAAAACACGATGCTGGGGCTGTGATAGATTTCCAGTCCGTTGCCAAGTGCCTGAAGGAAACAACCTAACAGCGCCGATACCAACTTCTGGCCCCTTCCACCTGCACTGATGTTGATCAGCAACAAGGCACAACAAGCTCGTGTCTCTTGGTTCGAGTCTCACAGGCCCTGTTTGCACCTGCAAGCAGGGATTGCACTCACTGTATTCCTGCAGGTTGAGCTCCTTCACAGCATGGATGTCACTGAGCTGTGCAATACGAGCCTGGACCTTTGTACGTCCTTCTCGACCAGTCATATCAATCTTTTCAATCATCTGCTGCTGCCTGTCAATCCAGTACAGCCAGTTCTCAAATACAGTTAGTCCCACAGGCTGCAAGATATTGGAGTCTTCCAAAACGATCCGGTTAGCACCTGCAGAAGGGAGAGAGTGCTTTGTTTCAACAAGGAAAAACTGAAAAACTATCAGAAACATCTCCTACACTACTCCCACCATTTTCTGCACTACTTTTATGCTACTGAGTAAGCCTACTACAAAAACCCAGACAATTCTGGGTCCTCTGATGCAAGACTAATGCATTTTGCAGACATTATCACATTTTTTTTTCTGCTTTCATCAAGAAGAAAGGTTTTATGCTCAGAAAAAAATCTAATGTATTTAAGAAGCACCTGGAGTGGGGGGGCTCATCTCTCATGGGCCTTTCCAGTCTCTTATCAATATGATGGAAATCAGTAGTAGTTCTTTTCATTCTTTCCCTTTTTGGAGAGATTAATTGCTTTGTCTTGCCATACAACAGGGGATAAGAAGATGGATTATTGGCTTCAGCTAGCCCATACAAGATAAAATCCAAGTGAAAGCAGGGTAATTAGGACTTCTCACATGAATTATGAGATTAACACTTCTGACTTCCTCATGTTCTTTTCTTTCAGCTACATTACCTTCACTAAACTATTAGTGCTAAATTGGGAATGCTCTTTCTTCCTAGCAAAGACTTACTTTCCTGAGTTCCTTTAGCAATCACTAGGAGCAGACAAGAGGCCTTACACCTCTGAAAAGTGGTTGTTGATTTTTATGCCAGATTTTCTGGCATTAAATACAGTCAAAAGCAATTGTCACATTTCATGGTTAACTCTCCACACAAACAGAACACAGACAACAGTTGTTTTAAAGGTATCACTAGTCTGTCTGAAGACAATGAAGACTAATTCACACAGAAGAAAAATGTTAGTCAAAACTTGAGGGCTCATGAGGAAGGCTTAATCCATGCTTCCTTTACTTAACACCATGATGTGGACATTACCAGTCAAATATTCAGTGAGTTGATCAGATTCTGAGCACAAAATTACTTATGAAGCACACAGAATCTGCTTCAGTTTTGAGAAGCTGAAACAGGATCACACAAGTCAAGCTAAAGCTTGAAAAATTACCCCTATATCCCGGTATTTCTGATATCTGAGCTCACTGCTGTGCTTATTTTTCACTTTTACTACAGAAAACAATAGCTTTACATTGTTCATCCATAGAATTACTTCCAGCAAGTTTTTAATATTTTTGTTCTGTAAACATATACTGGAATAACTAAATACCAGGGGAAAAAATTCTACCACATCTATACCATACCCATATAAGATAAGCTAACAGGACAGAAGACACATGCACTTCACGATTTTATTCTTCGAGTAAATCCTATCCCTCTCTGCTTTGTTAACTAGCAAGAAGGGGGTTTTTTGCTTGTTGAGAATTCAATCAACATTATGTCAATGATAATGACGTAGAAAAAAATTCAGCTATGAAAAATGTATTTATCTCCTTTTTACTAAATGCACAGAGAGCTCAGAAGTTAAGTAACCTTCCAAACATTTACCAAGCGTTAAAACCTGAAGGAAAACATGTAAATTCAAATCAGCTAGGCCGGGCTCTTGCCACCACTTTGGAGCAACACCAGCAATGATCTGATTAAGGAAAGACGTTGATGAATTCTGAAGGAGGTTATACCCAGACTGATGTAGAAATTAATAGACTGAGTGATGTAAGTCAACCTAAATAACTGCAACCATCTATTAAATCCCAATAACATGACTAATTCTGTCGGGAAAAGGTAAGAAACAGAAACCTGCATCTTGAGAAATAAAGTTAACCTGAGAATAGGGTAAAATGGGAAGGAGCACAAAAGCTAAGACCTTGAACTACCCAAGTGGAGTCTGTACATGCCCTGCTCTGCCATGCCCATGTCAATCAGCATGGCATTTTGCAGTATGTTCCTAAAGCTCTGAAGCTTAATATTTTCACTCTCTTAATGTCTTAATCTTTCTTTTTAATATTTGTGACCAAGTGTAACTGACTATTTCTGACTAAACTGAGACTAAAATCCCTTCTTCCATAAACCAACAATGAAACCCGAAGCTGACTCATCAGGGTGCTAGCTTCCTTTATTGGGAATGTCAGATGAAAGACAGACATGATTAAGAGGAGCTTTGTCTCCTGGCATCACCATTCCCTTTCCAGCAATACCTTTTACAAAAAGACTTAAAACCAACCAAATAAATACAAAAATCAGGACACACCCATAGCTCATTCTATTTCCAAATAAAAATTACTTAATTCCAGAATCATTAGACATTTCCAAATCACACTAATTATTCTGGAATAGAATAACTATTTTCCAAATAGTTTCCATGGTAGGGAGCTATTTCCAGTCATCTTTTCATAAACAACCCCTTAATCATGTGAAGAATCTGGTTAACTTCAATAGGATCTCCCATTTGGGCAGAATAACCAAGTCCTAAGTGCATGCCTGAAGGACAAGGAGGAAAAGAAGGACTACATCACATAAAAGGCATCCTAGCTGTCCTTGTCTTTATGGGTACTGGCATCTACAGAATTGACAGAGCAAGAGACTGAATGTTTTTAAGAAGCTAACACACAGAAAAATTACTCTGCTGGTCAAAAGAGCTTATTAATCAGCATTCCTAAGCACAGGAATGCATCTCAGCAGTTAGCAATTTATCATGGTGATTCTAGCAACCCATTTGTGGTGCAAATGCCAAAAAGCAAGAGAGGTTTTGGAACAGTTTTTCTTTGTGCTTTTCAAAATATGGTGAGCTTTTACTACACAACATTGGTGACCCAACAGCCACATTTTTAAGGAAAAAAAATCAGAATCATTAAACCTAGACTGAATTAGAATTTAGACGCATCTCCTTGTCTGTTGTCCTAATTTCAGGCAGATAACAGACAAAGAAAGAAATAAAGCTCGTGCAATATTCTCCTGCCTGTTACCCTACTCATGCAAACCCTGGATCTGGGACAGCACTCTTTTTTTTGTTTTTTATTAATTTACTAACTCAGGTTGTGTCTTGCGTTTTAAAAAAGTAAACACTCAGGATGTCACAGTTCAGTAGGGACCCTGAATCTTCCAGTGCCACACTGCTGAAAAAAATTACTGTCTTTCTGAGCTTTAATTCCAAACATCTAGGAAAACCAAAATGTTTTCCAAACCAAAAGCTTATTCTAGGAACTGAACAAAAGACTGAAAATCCGAGTGGTGTCAACAGGATTACATGCTGCTACTTTGAATGAAGGTACCATGTCATAAGTGGAAGACATTACCACTAACACTACTTCAAGTTGTCATAACTCCTGTTATGTTTTCAACTCTCACTTCCAGCAACATCCAGCCCAATCTGTATCACAAATTAGTACTGATGCTACATGAAGCAGCTGAGCTGATCCAGCAGTTTGCTGGATTAGGCTAGTAAATTAAAGACATTTGTCTTTCTCACCCAGTCTGGAACATATGATTTTCCCCTCTCCTCTTGCTCCACTTCTGGTTGCTTGCTGGACTCCTTCCTGAACCAATGCAGCTTTTCAAGCCAAGAGAACACCACTGTCTATTTGTTTTTTTTTCTGTATGGTGTTATTAGGTTATTGTTAAATGGGCTGAATGAACTCACAGAGGAGGTCAGGCAAGCAGCATAACCAATCTTCGGGAGCAGGCAAAGAGAATTCCACAGCTGGAATAGGGAGGTTTTTGTCTTTTGAGGACAAGGAGATGTTAGATCTTTTCTATCCTCACATCTTTTCACCCCAAATGACAGATACATAAGTAACCTGGACACCTGCTGCTTCAGCTCTGCAGGACACAATTTTCCACTAACAGGGAACTTTCTTCTGATTGACAGATTACTGCACCAAAAGCAGTGCTTTCAAAAACAATCCTTTAAAAAACAATCCTTTCTCAACCCTTTCCAAAACTGCTGGTATTTATTCATCAACTAATTTTGGGAAACTACATGAAGGTTTTGCAGTGAGAAACTGAAGTAAATAGCATGTGTAGCAATTAATAATGCAAATCACAGAGTCATGAAACTGTAAAGACACGCTGCATGAATCATGCACATTCCCTGGCTGGGAATTCAGAGAGTGATTAGAATCATAGTACAGACTGTTTATAGTAGGAAGGAAAAGATGACACCTTTCTCCACATTCCCCCACACCCACACCACACAAATGAATCACTGAATTAAGGTGCTACTCTACCTGAAAGGTCACTGCTTTCAATTCTGCGCAGATCTGAGTCAGCCCAGAACAACTTGCCCAGCTGGCTGTCAATAGCTAAGGCAATGGGCTTGCTCAAACCACTAAAAAAAAGGACTTCTCGCTCAGTTCCATCCAATGCTGCTCTCTCAATTTTAGGAGATCTCTCCTGGAGGTTGGTGAAATACATATATCTGGAACAGGAATGATTAGAGAAAAAAAAAAAGGTTTATTTGATCTTTCCTCATTTTTTGCTATAAATCCAAGACATCTTAACAAATGTCAAAGTTGTTTTTCATTCTGACAAACAGAAAACAAGCTGCATCAAGAAAACAACTTGATTCTCAAAACTCTGGGCCTGAATTTCCCCACATACCCTTTCTCTGGATTCACCACAATGGCTCTGGGCCTATCCTGATCCCCCTTGAGCACCACTCCCATGGGTCTCCCATCCAGGTGAGTCACATTGATGACGTTGGTGGCCTCGCAGGTCCAGTAGATGTAGCGGCTGTAGATGTCAATGCTCAGGTCATAGGGCTGCATGTCTAGGTTCTGATTGGGAACTGGACTTGTCACAACAGTGAGGCTCTGCAAAGGAAAGAGAAACAATACACAGGAGAACATTTAATCTTAATCTAATGCGAATAACTTTATTTGCTATGGATGCACCATGTCTAACTACTGCTCAGGAAACAGGGACAGCCAAACTATTAGCATAAAGTAAGGAGAGACCCAAGTTCTGTTGCCACACCAACATCTTTGATAAGGTAGAGACACTTAGTCCTGATGGTTTGCTGTCATGGCAATCACACAAGCTGACTGCAGCTTGTAATACTTTGCAAGTTTGACCAGTAAGTCCAAATTGTCCATGTTCAAAGTCTGGGGTCAGCTTCTGTATTTCCTCTACTTTTTTTTGACAACTCAAGATAGTTTGGATAGACCCAAACCCAGAACATTTAGCACTCTACAACAGAAACATACCACCACTAATTCCCAAAGCTGCAGCTGAGCAGATAAAAACACAGGCAAAGTGAGGCCAGACAGCACTTGAAATGCTTGCCTTATTCCTCTCCACCATTGCTGCCATCTCAATTTGGGGACATGAGGGTGGTAAATAAACCACTTTGGCAGCTCTGCCAAAGAAGAAAGGACATCAGCTAGTGTACAACTGACTTCAGAGCATTTCCAGCTAAAACCTTACTAGTTTAAGGTCTTGCCTTCTACTGGTCTAGAGTTCTGGAGCTGGCATGCCTTTTTCTTCTATTTTAATTATTATTACCTTTAGAAAGAACCTCATCAACATCTTTCATGGACTCTTCTAAAATTCTGAAGAGGATTAATAAGTCACTAAACATGGCCTACATACACATTTTGGAAGCCATGCTTACAAAGTGAGCAGCCTCTAACCTCTCATCCCCAAATTAAACTTCACCAGAAAGTTTGCCTAACTTTATTTGGCTTGTCACCTCTATGAAATGGTCTGCCTGCAAGTCTTCCATTTGTTTATTCTGCTAAAGCTGGCAAAAACATGTGACTTTGACTAGTTTTGGGTATTATTTAGATATTCCAAAATTGAAAGCATTGCTAAATTAAGAGTTAAGGCTGAAGGGCATACAGCAGGATCTAAGTACAACCACACCCACCACCAGAAACCACACTCTTAAAATTCAACTGAATATAGCACCTCTCTTGTGTTGTTTTGCCCATCTTAGTCTCTCGCTCCTCCCACATTCAAACAATCAGAAAGAAAATATCTGTTTTAAAATGCAAAATTGAATAAGCAGTCACTGTTCACAGTTAGCCTCCCTAAACCTGCATATTGGGTTTGTATGGCCAGGTTTTGGTAGTGAGGATGGGAGTGGGCTATAGGGATGGGTTCTCTGAGAAGGTGCTGGAAGCTTCCCCCATGCCCAGCAGAACCAACACCACCAAATCCAGGATGGCCCTGCCACCAGCCAAGGCTGGGCCAATCAGGGATGGTGGTAACACCTCTGGGATAATATATCTAAGAGGAAAAAAAGGTTAATGAATGGGCAGAAGCAATTGCAATCAGAAAAGACTAGAGTGAGAATATGTGAGAGGAACAGCTCTGCAGACACCAAGAGCAATGAGGAAGGAGGGGCAGGAGCTGCTCCAGGATTCCCCCGTGCCCCTTCAGCCCATGGAGGGCACGGGAGTGCAGAGATCCAGTGCAGTCCCTGAAGGAGCAGCGGGGATGCCCAAAGGAAACCTCATGGAGAGAAGAATCCACACTTGGTAGGACGTGTGACTCTGTGAGGGACCCAGGCTGCGGCAGCCTGCTCCTGAGGGACAGTGCCCCATGGGAGGGACTCACACTGGAGCAGTTCATGAAGAAATGCAGCCCACAGGAAGGACTCATTTTGGAAGGAGGAGTTCATGGAAGACTATCTCCGGTGGGAGTGACCCCACACTGGAGCAGGGAAAAGATTCCTGTCCATGAGGAAAAAACAGTGGCAGAACAAAGAGTGATGAACAGACTGTAACCCCTTATCCCAACTCATGAGCCTTTTGCTGTATCTTGTCTCCCCTGTCCAGCTGAGGAGGGAAGTGACGGGGTGGTCTGGGTGGGTGTCCGGCCAGTGTAGAACCACCCCAGCCTGCATTACCTCTTGCCTTCTACCCTACCCTACTTCTCCTGTATTCTCCAGTCTAATACATTTTCCCAAGCCTGCTACATCTTTTACAGGTTCACTCTATCATTCCGTGCCCCAGTGATTTACAACTCTCTTCCAATCTGCTCCAGAACCTGGGAGGCTCCAGACACAGTGGTGTGCTCACAGAATTCTAGCCTCCTTGTTTCGGAGAATCTACCCCTGCACTCTGCTCACGTACCTTTGTCACACCCCCTGTTTCTCCCAAGAACCTTCCTTTCCATGTTTCATATCTCAAATAAGGGTTTCAAACATATTCCAGACAAACGACACTGTTGAGCAAATAATGTGCTGGGAACAACAGTATCCTTAAGCTGGCCTTGGTTTTCCATGTTTTATTTATTACTGCAGCTCCCAGATTTACTGACTGAGGACTCCAGAAAGCTCCAGACGCCATTTGTTTTGCCAGGGGACAGTAACCTATGGGGAAATATCTGCATCTAAATTATACCCATAGAACCAGTCATTGTTTGGCACAGGCTGACGTGCAATTCCACCCCCTCAGGGTACCTGGCTGCCATCTTCCTGTGCCTTCCGGATGATGTTCTGCCGAGAGTCGATCCAGTAGAGCTGCTTATCCAGGGGGTCGTAATCAATGGCTCGGACATTCCGGAGGCTGTGGATGGGGAGTATGATATCTGGGCTCTGCTGCTCATCTATCACCATGCGATTAATTGCATTCTTCTGACTGAACAACAGAAAGGTGGTAGGAGCTGGATGCGTTAAAAAAAAAAAGAAAAGGGGTTGAAAGGGTTACATGTGGCAATAACATCGGGCATTTTTATGTTTAAGAAAGACAGCTACAATCCATAACTAGACATTTATTTCATTCCCCTTTTCCCTCTTGCCTTGCCAAAACCAAACAAAAAATCAAAATATAACAATCCCAACCTCTGATGAGTATGAAAAGCCTTTCAAATTACCTCTTTTTACTATAAATGTCTGTGTGTGGATGTTACAGGCAAAGATAAGATTTTTTAAGTGACAGGACTAGTGAATGCAAAGATTTCTATCAAAAGGATCTCAAAGAAGAATGCTCAATTATGCCTCTCAAAGAACCGTCCATTTTCTTTCTAAAGGGGTCTCAGGGAAATGCAGCTCCACTATTTTGAAGTCGAACCCTTTGCTAGGTGCACTTGTACCGGCAGAGGAAGGTGAGAAAATGCCAGCACTGGTTCCTTATTTAGACATTTCAGGGAAAAGAGACAGACAGTGGTTCAGTCCTGTTGCCAGAAATCCTCTTTCTGCCTGTACTGGAATGAAGCAACTAATTCACAGGAAAATTTCTTAACTGCATGTGAGGCTGTGGTTTTGGAGAAAAATGTATTTGCTCTATCTTTACTATTTCTAGGTGGCTATCTGGGAATTACATCCTGCAGTAATAAGAAGAAATCTGATATTCTTCCCAGCAAAAATTTCCTGGACAAATGTTTGTCCTTTGTAATTAGAAATAGCATCAAAGAGCAGAAAGTAAGATTTCAACACCCCATACATTTGTAGTTTACCAGCTGTACGTTATAGTAAGTACACAAAGCATTGTGTACATCATTGAAAAAAAATTATCTCTCTATTACATAACTGGCTCAGAAATCAGAGAAAGTAGTGAAAGCATTTTCCTTTTTCAGAGGGTTCTTTTCAATAATGCTCTACCTGAAGCCACTGCTGTGCAAGGTGGCACAAGAGCTAATTGCCAGAAATGCAGCTTGAAGCCTCCCTGAAGTTTGTACAATCGATTCTATACAGCCCAAGTCTGGAGAGAGATTAGCAGTGAGACACTGCATTCATTTACCAGCCTGTAAAACAGGTAAGGCAGCACCTGGGAAGGAGGAGGAAGCAAAAGTCTCCTAGAGAACATCATCACCTTGCTTTGTTATTCTAGCATATACTTTGAACAGCTATTCTGACTGCTGGGGAAAAAAAAAAAAAAAAAAAAAAAAAAAAAAGAGGCAGGGAGGAGTTTCCTTGGAAACCAACACTATGTCCTAACATCCTATAACAATCAGGCCTAATTGCACGGTATTTTTGCTTTTTGAAAAACCTGTATTTTCCCTCCAAGCACTTCTCCAATAATTTAAGCTGCCTTCTACTTAGCTCTAAACTGTAGAAGAAAGCACAAAAAAAATAAAGCAAAGGCAAGTTTATATGAATGTGCATAGCAAAATAATGCATCCAGAAACATCAGAATTCTCACCAAGAAGTTATGACAGAAATGGAAAAGGAAAACAATGCAGGTAAACATATAAGCACCTAAAATTATGTCTATTTTTCCCCAAAGACATCCTCTCACTTTCCAAGACTGCTTGGCTTACAACTTTGAATTGATGGCTCATTATAAAAAGCAACAGCAGAATTTCTCCCCTTGAGACTCCACATCTCTGAAACAGGACCAATTTCAGAAATCCTTTTCCAGTTTTCATCATTCGTCCTCCCAATAGTCACATATTTTAACTGCATTTTTGGCAGCAGGCAAATGGAGTGCATTGAGTATGTCTCCTGTGTAACCCTGCTTTCAAACTTCATGACACGTGGTAGGCCTGAAGAGACCTCACCAGAGCATAATTAAAAGGACCTATGCATGCATGAGCAGGGTATTCCAGGAGGGAGGACCTCTAGACAGGGCCTAGACTAATAATGTTCAGGAGGTACATAAGCAAGTAATACAGGCGAAAGAAAGTTAAAACAATTCATGCTCCAATTATAGTGTCCAAAACAGGGAATTAAATTATACACAGAGAGGCCTAAATCTCCAATTACCCACAAATGAGAAGCTGGAAAGCTCCCAGGTTTGAATATGGCAGAGGAAATCTCCTAATACCACACAAAGCGCTCTGAACTATACCATGGGGAAATGGTTCTATTTGCTTGCAATGTATTTCCTATATTTTGCTCCTTTGCTCTGTTTCCAGGAGTATTTTCACAAGAAAAACATGATTTTTGATCATTCTGCTACTCTTTCTCCACCAGAAGTCAAATTCCTCCACCTAGAAGACCACAGTCACTATCAGAGAGGTGCCAGCCATGCCTCTAACTTGCACGAAACACATGAGAGAACCAGGGTGCAAGAATCCAGCTGTCATGCAAGGGGCCATTGTAATAAAAAAGGAGAGGAGAAGTACAGAACACATGGGGAGTAGAAAAGCAATTTTTTGAAAAGCATGGTTTTCAAAAAATGACATGAGATGGCATTTGCGGAACAATCTGCCCAGTTTCTGGCTTAATACAAGAGTTGGAGGTCTCTACTCATGCATAATGTGGATGAGATACAATCTGTCTCTCTGTACCACGACTCTCTTTACCCACTGACTAATGTGAATGACACCAGGGAAAATCAGCCATCCAGAGTTGTTGCCAAAATTATGAGAGCTTCAATGGCAGCCAGTTATTGAGGGATGGATAAATTATTTGGTTAGAAACTAATTACACACAGCCTGAGGGGCCTTGCGGTTTGTATTCTGCACAATAATAAAGAAAAATGGGGCTTGGCTGCACTGAGATCAGGAACCAGACTGCTGGGGAAGCCATGGAGCCCAACCTGTCCTCACTGAGGAAAAACACTTGTAGAGGTCTGAGAGTGGCCCACCTCAGCATCTCATCAGCCAGCAAACACAGCTACTACAGAATGAAATCCTGACCCCATGAAAAGGGCTGCATGAAGTCTAGAATCCAGACTAAAGTATCACATATCCTTTATGCCATCAAGACTAGAAATATATAAGCAGATAAATAAACAAGCAAGCAAACACTTGAAGAGGTCTGACAGAGAAAAAGAACCAAAACATTTTTAGCTTTCATGTTTACACAGATATAGCCAAGCCACTGAAAAAAATCACTAACAGCCATTCTTCTTATTTAATTAAGATAGTGGTGTGTTGCAAGACTATTTTTTTTCTTTCAACATCCTATGTTATCTCAAAACTCAGTAAGATATTACCAGTGGAAATCTGTAAAACTCTTCTTTCCTCTAAGTACAATGCTGGCATCGGTTACCTGCATTTCCTTTCTATTCCTTATGGCTTACCACTGCAGGTCCTGTTGTCGGAGTTCAAGGAATAGTGAGCTGGGCAGCCACAGACAAAGCCTCCCACGGGGACTGCCAGGCACAGGTGAGAGCAGTGACCATTGCTGGAGGCACACTCGTTCCAGCCGGCCTGCCTGGAGGAGTGGAAGACCAGGATGTCCATAACGTAATCCAAGTGCCCCTGGATGATGGTTCGGTTCTGGCCACTGGTCTTGTTGGCCCGTTCGATGCTGCGCCGGCTCCAGTCTGTCCAGTAAATGTAATCCTGGTACTGGGTCAGGCCAAAGGGGTGAGGCAAATCATCAGCTATGATCTCACGGTCAAGGCCTATGTCCAAAAAGAAAGGAGAGAAAAAGCAGAGTTATATGGGCACAAGCAGTATACTGCTGAGCATGTCCCCTACCCAGAAAGGTTACCATGCAATTACTTTAAAGTTACTATTTCACCATTACAAGAGTAAATTACAGAGTAATGGACAGTAATCAATAGGAACCTCAGAGCTTATCACAGAAATAATCCAGCTTGCCATTCACAGAAAAAAATGTAGTGTACTGAAGAAAAAGTTTCAATTTCATAAATTATCAGGGTTCTCAGAAAGAGTCTGTCCTTTCCCTCCTTCCCAAAACTGACAGGATGCCTCTCAATTTAATGGATCAGGATCCTGACACTGTATTTCCAGTTCAGCATCTCTTGCACCACATGTTTCCCACTGCTTATAAAAAGAAAATTGTCATGAGCTTAATGAAATACTACATTGCATTATGAGAAAAATTAAATGTATAAGGCTAAACTAACCTATCTCTGGAATATCACAACAGGAAGGATTAGACAGAAAGTCAGGACAGGAAACAGCTAATTGTGTATACGATGGAAATGTTAAGAGATTTTAAGGAGCAGGACACAGCAGGGGGAAATTATTTCAACCGTGTTTTATCAACCACTTCATTACCATGGCACCTCCTGCTGTGCAGTCACACAAAATGAACAGGAGATTATGAAGCAAGAAGTCATTCCCTCTTTGCACACAGAAGTCATGGATGCAAAGCCACACACTCTGCTGTCACCGGCCACAGGGAAAAAGAAGCTCTAATGCTGTGTCCAGTCCCACCAAAATACATGAGAAGCTGAAGAAAAGATTTTCCATCACACACAATTCCCATATTGCATTTTCCTGTTTTGATCTTCTTCTAGCTTTATTCCACTACTGCAAGGATACTGTTTAAAGCAGACTAACTCCTTTAGCCTTAAATACTGGCAAATTATTAATGCTTAAATATTGTTAATGCTAATCTGAATAATTTAGAATACAAGGCAGTTCATTTCTATAGGTGCTGAGAAGTTAAAACAAGGTACTGTGCAAATTTGAGAAAGCCTAAGTCCTCCACACAGTACTCTGGGACAGTGAAAAATAAAATATTCCACCTCCATTTAGCTGTAATTACCAGCTTATAAAATCATCACAGATCCCAGCAAAAGAGAACTCTCCTGCTGATAAGCACTAGACAGGAAAAGGTCCTTAACATGCAGAATACAGGGGAGAGAAATGCCTGAGGATACTAACAAAGATATAAAACCAAATTGTATTAAAGTACATGTTGAATAAGTTGCTGTTATCTTGTTTTCTACCCTAGTTATGTATTTTCTAGTGCTCTTGAGAGTAGCAAAATAAGGCCCTCCAAAACACTGCAAGCTGACATCTTTGTCCTACATATAACTGGAAATATGTACACCTTGTGTAATTTTAACTTTCTGAGCAACCCAATCACCTACAAGAAAATCCAGGCCTTGCTAACCACAGTGTTACATAAACACGAATTATAGAAGCAAACATTAAAGGCGTGCGAGGTTGGGAAATTTTATTTTTGTCTCATGACGCGTATCTTTGCATTATCTAAGCCACAGTTCACCATGAGGGAGCTGCAAAAAGCAGCACTGCCCTCAGGATGCTGCCCAGGGCTCTGGGGCTCACCTAACATGTTGGAGGACTCTATCAGGTTGGTGTCTAGGTCGGTCCAGTACAGGCGTCTCTTGGCGTAGTCAATGGTCAGGCCGTTAGCCCGTCCCACGTTTGGGACCAGCGTGGTCCTCTCACTGCCATCCATAGCAGCTCTGTCAATCTTTGGCTTGCCACCCCACTCAGTCCAGTACATGAACCTAATTAAAAGAACAGATAAAAGACAAATAATTGCATTCAATTCAAGAGAAAAACAAAGCAAAAATCCTTATAAAGAATAAGATAGAAAGAAGAGCTGTAAATTCAAGCATTTATTAAGACCCATTGTGCTAAATGAGTTTTTTCTCCCAAAGTACTGGCAAGAAAGTGAATCAAGTCTCCTCAAATGCTTCCAACGTTATTTTTCCCACTTGGACCTGGATTTTCACCAGCAAGTTGTATGTGTCAGCACTTTGCTAGTAACTAATCCATACGTGTCATTTAAGAGGCAGAGGCTGGCAGTCGGGCACCTTCATTTATACCTGGTTATTTAGCAAGGTGCTTTTCCAGAGCACTTATCTTCTGTTTCTAGCCAGTTGTCTCTCAAATAAAGGAACACAAAAAGGTAGACCTGCAGGGTATTTTTGTTAATAGGTGCCATTGCTCATGTCCACACAACTAAGTCAACCAGCCAAGTAAAAAGTGTCTTACATATCAGCCAAGACAAACAGAATTGTATGGCATTTCCACCGGAGCAAAAATACAATCACACATATGCCAGCTTACACCTCATTTGGAAGAAGGACAGACTTGCACATGCAAACATTTCCTTTAGGCACTGCACAGGAGAGTAGGATATGTATATGCATATTATATATTCGATGGCTAGTTAGTCACTTCTTCCAAAATATTAAGCTGATACCATTCTACAAAAAAGTGAGATGCAGCTGTCCAGTATTTACACCTTTGGGTTTTAATAACTCTAGTAACAAATCCCTGGGAAGTATTTAAATTCCAACCAATTGCACAATAAGCAAGGTTGCTTCAGAAACTGATGATCAAGGGGGAGAAATTCTTTAGACACCATGAATGCTTACAAATGTTTCTTAAAAATTTTCCAAGTACTTTGTGTATAAATTTTGCAAGTTGGACACAGCATGGAGCCAAGTGTTAGAATTGCCCCCGTGGCAGCAATGCCTTGTAAACTTCCATTTAAAGTACAACTATACTATATGTATATTTATATAAGTATACAGCTATATTATTGCTGTAAGGAAAAATGGGCATTCTGACCCAAGTAATTTTTTTTCTGATCTGTTGTGAAGAGACAATGTACAGAATGATTATAATGCTTAGGAAAAACCTACTTCCAGTGTAAAACTAGAATCATCCATAGCAGCCTTTTGTTACAAATGAGTAACTGGATCTAAGAATCTGATGTTGAGTTCTCATCCAGGTAACCCCTGGTACATCAGGGCTGAATCCAATCTAAGATCCCACTGGAGGTGACCATTGCCACCACCTTGTTGAAATAAAGCAGAAAGAATGTGTTTCAAGTTCTCTGTATTGCTGTAGCTCTCACAGTGTGACTAGGAACTACGATAATGTCATAACCCTTGTAAATGAAGTTCGCTCATTTGAAAAATAATGCAATATTAGGTATAACCTAAAAAGGTTTTTGCAGTAATTAGTTATTGTCAAATGAGCTTTTCATGGTAGAAGAGCTATTTCAGAAGCTGAATAGTTCGCTTGACTTACTCCATTCCTTCTGCCCTCTCCCTGTCTATTGCCCTACTTTTGCTATTACACTTCAATTCAGCTTATAAGTTTCTTCTCAGAAAATTTTTCATTTGGGGCAAAGGTGAATATTATTGTTTCTGCTCCTTCTCTGTCCCTCTTCCCTTGTCCATACAAACTAAAAGCTTCCCTTATCTGAAGAAAGAAACAAGTTCCCTAGCTCAGACTAGAAACTTCACTCTCCCACCCTCAAATTAAATTACTTAATACCTTTATTAGATCCTAACTTGTAATAAAAAGAATCCTAATTTTTAAAACTATAAATATATTCCTTTCAATGCTATAGTCCTTTTCTGATTAATGAATTTCATAAACTTAAAACTACTTTGATTCTGTGGTTAATTAAAAAACTAAATAAAAGTCCCTTTCTAATGAGCTGCTCCGATTTTTTTTTCATATTTTTAATGATTATTCAGGACATTAAGAGCATATTTCTCTAAATTACCAGGTTGCATTCCCCAGCTCAGTTCTCTCAGGGTTTACAGGCAGCGCTTAACTACCATGCCCTAGAGGAAGCATTACAATGTTGTTTGTCACTGATCATAAACACAGAATCAAATCAGCAAGTTACCCCTCAGCAGGGTCCAGTGCCAATGCCCGGGGACTGTCGAGATCTTTCCACACGAGCACCTGGCGGTGCTGCCCGTCCAGCTTGGACACCTCGATGCGGTTTGTGCCGGTGTCAGCCCAGTACAAGTTCTTCCCCAGCCAGTCCACAGCCATGCCCTCGGGATAATCCAAGCCAAACTCCACCACATGTTCCAGCGCACTGCCATTCATAAATGCTCTGCTGATGGTCTGCAGGGATTCAAAGATACACAGGCAAATTAGAAATCTTACCAGTCTGTCACTGGGCTGCTTGCTTTCTTTGTTGAATTTTAAACACTTTCAGATTTTAGACATCTCATAGGAAAGAAGATCTTACAATATGCTACTTATTTGCAAAGCAAACAATGCTGCTATTCAGAAGTAATGATTTACTGTGCTCTGTGAATGTATTCTGTGTCAATTACAATAGCATTTCACTGGGGAAATAAATGGGATAACTAGTCTGGTTGAATTAAGCATCTACATGACAAAGTGACCTTAATAACTCAGTGCCAACTTCGAGGGGGAAATATTTTGGCTCTCCCAGGACTATACAAAAGCATCAATGTTATAGCATGGAACACTGTTTAAAGCAGCCTAATGAAAAAATGCAGGACAGACAGCAAATAGAAGAAAACAACCAAACGACTGATGAGCTCAGTAGCTCCAGTACTGAGGCTAAATTTAATTTTGCAAAGCACAATCCCTTCTTGGACTTTTATTCAAAAGACTTTTAAAAAATCTGCCATCAGGATCAGCCAGTGATAGCAGATACAGCCAGAATTCCATTTTAATAATATATTAGAGTTTAGGCATTCCCTGATAATACTTAAAGCAAACGACTAATGCAAGAATTTTACAGAATTCTTTAGTCAAACATGGGCTACCTTTCTATGTCCTCAATATTCCTATCTGCACACACTCCTCATACTCACAACCGACCAGAAGTTAATAAATCCCTGGTTTTGGTTTACTTCCCAGTTTGAACACAACCTGCTAATTATGCCAGTTTGTGACAGTACACAGCAGGGAAGTTTATATCTCAGTCTTCACTTGTATCAATTACACAGCTCAAAAGAATACCATGCTTAGGGAGTTCAACCAAGTCACCTCTTGCAGACTCATTTCAACTCTGTGTTTTTAACTACTATGATTCTTCAGTTGCAAAAGACCATTAAATTATTGTTGGCACAGGTATCAAGTCAGTTGCAGAAAATGTAATTAAAAACGACTTTTTTACATACGCCTGGAATTTTACAAACCCCATTAATCAACCTGCTCTTAAATATCTCAAGCTTGGTGCAGCTTAATTACCAACATGGACTAAATCTCTACCTTCAGTGAAATGTCAGTCCAGTAAATGCGATTGTCTGTCACATCAAAATCCAGAGCAGAAGCTTCCTTGACTCCAGTGAGCGGAATAGCAACGTTGTTATTGTTGGTTTCTAGAGAGATGCGCCTGATGTCTGCTCTCCTGGAAAAGAGCAGGAAAGCTTCTGGGACGATGCAGGTCCTCATGTCACTGATGAGCTCGAGGCCGATGGGGCAGGCGCAGCGAAGGCCTTGTGGTCGGTAGAGACACAGGTGGCTGCAGCCGCCGTTGTCTTCAGCACAGGGGTTTGTACCTAGGCAGCAACAGGAAAAGCAACCATTGCACAAACTGACTGCAGGTGAAAGGTGAAGCTAGTCCTCACTTGCATCAGCCACACTATGAGTCCTCCAAGCAAGCATGCAGTTTTTCTCCTTGTATTCTCTGATCAAATTATTTTTCATTAATTTCCTGTAATCCTTTAGACAGACCTTGCTCACCTTGGCTGAAAAGTCAGTGATTGTTTTCCTTATGCCAAGAAACAAATTCAGCATTAGGGAAAGGGATCTGAGCTTCATATGATGCTCAGCTTCTGATGATCCCAATTCACAGCACAAGCACTGAATGCATGGGAAGTGTATGTTCTGCTGCCTTTTACAGTACACTGGTCCAGTTACCTACCCCCTTGCATTCCTGCAGGTAAAAAACTTGCAGAGCTATTTTCACATCCATTCAATGGTCTCTTCTCTCCAGGATGCAAGCAAAGCAGCTCTTTGCAATGCTCACTTATGTACCTGCACATGCTGGAAATTGAACTAAGAGAGGCTTGGTACTAAGGAGTTCAGTTGGCCAAACAGCTGGAAAGAGGGCTGCATTCAAAACATACATACCTTGAGGCATTAGCCACACAAAGATACATCTCACCTACACTGGACTCTACATTTCCTGCAGTACAATCCAGACACAACAGCAAGAAGCTGCAAGCCTCATCCACATAGCAGGATACTCAGGTACTGCTGATGAGTTCTGTGATGCTACAATTACACTGCTACCAGTGCTTGGATAGCCTAGGATAGGCAATTTAAAGCTAGATGCTGCTGTTTTACACCAAAAACACTGCAGGAAAGGAAATATTTCTAGATATTTTGAAAGATAATTTTCTAGTATTAATGTAAAAACTACTGAACGGACTAAAACTGGCTCATTCTTAGCTTTTACATACTGGGAGCACATGTTCAGCTTGATATTCTTCCAAGCTACAGCACTGAAGCTCCTCACAGAAAACCTAACCCACCCCATCAATCTGCAGCCTGCAGTTATCATGCCATAGGATTGGATTCTGTCCATTTCTAAAACCCTGCAGTACAGCACTGCTGGCATTTTCCATCTCGTTCTCCCTTGCCTGACTAGCAGAGCACTCACCGATGATCTGGTGGACGTTGGTGGCTTTCAGGCCCATCAGATCGGGCAGCTGATCGATGATGATCTCTCTCTCTGCCGTGCACTTGTGCACGCGCTCAATGCTGCGCCTCTGCCAGTCTGTCCAGTAAATGTAGTCTCCCAACAGAGTGAATCCAAATATATGAGGCAGCTTGTCTTCCACCAGGACTCTCCTACCAGTACCATCAGCATTCATGACCTATGAATATACACAAACTTTTTAGGTATATAGAATAAACCTGCCACTATTTGGTAGATTAACAAACTAACTGCTCCATGCTCAGACTTCAAATTAAAAAATAATATCCTATCCATTATAGTGCCATCAATGATACACAGCACCCTGATAAAAAAGAAGAGATTGTTTATTAACAGGTACTTACTCTAAAAGCCTTATTTAGAAGGTTAGTCGCATAACCAGATTGAAATGTGAAATTATGACACAACGCTCCATACCTTTGCTTTAGAAACTATTATTATGTAATAATAGTTACTCCTCTTATGACCCTCTCATTTCTGACATGAGTTTTGGTTTAGTTTTAAAGAGGAGTCACTGTGTTTTACACAAATGAAGACAAATTTACAATGGCCAAGGAGTTCTGGCTTAGTATCTCCCAGTCCACAGTCCCTCCCAAGTGAGTTTTACCCATATGACAGAGAGCATTAAGAGGAGACCCCACACAAATACAAGGAAGCAGTGAAGAAGATCTACAGAGTATATTTATATTCTCCAGTCTGAATAAGGAACCAGTTTTACATTCTTCAAAATTAAGTAATTTTTTTACTACAAGGAACAGTAGTAGTCTGTAAATAATTGCATGCCTTTGATCAAGACACTTGAGTTTACTGTGTCATTTTTCTCTACTGCTAAAAAGGAGTAATACCTAACTTCCTCAGTGAGACATTGAAAGGATTAATTAAACATATGTATGCATGTTCAAGTGATCAAGTGCCTTATAAATGCCAAGTATTATTATAAAATGTACCATACTGACAGGAGTAGAGTCCCATCTTTTAAGAGAAGCTTAAAAATGGTTCAGTGCTGCAATTAAAAAAAAAATCCTTCTGAAATAATTCTACTCATCTCAAAGGTTATAGCTTAAGTATGTATACCACGCTTCCAAAAATGGGAAAAAGCCTCCAACCAACCTTAATATAAAAACTTTCTGAAACAATGTGATTCACAAAATACAAGGTAGCATACTAATCCCTGAGGCATTAAAGCATCCTTCCAGCCACCCAAGCATGTTCTAAGTCAAACTGGAAAAGAAGTGATTTATTAAACCAATTTTCAAATCTCTCTCACTTACAGAATTAAGATAGCCACAGACAAATCTATATGGCTTCCTGTCCTTCCCATGGCTCAAACCCAAAGACTTATGCAATGACAACCTTCAGGATTGACTGGTTTAGTACCTCAGACTAGACTGATGATAGCTGGTGGCCAGAATATCTTCCCAGATCATGAGAAATGTAAAGGCTAGTTTGGAGCAACTCCTACCCAGGCACATATGAGAAGAGAGGAAAGAAATAGAGAAATGGAACTGAAACACACACCTTTCCCAGGACACAGTATAATGTACACATTAATAAAATATTTATAAATTCCCTTTAAAAAGTGAAAGAAATGCTATAACCTTCACAATAATTCAATTGCTCCTTAGGACTGTACCTTGTCAAACTTCCCAACATTTTGGCACTTACTCTCAACATATATAAAATGGGAACTGAATCTTGTACAGATTTCCTACAGAAAAATCAAAGGGGCTGTGCATATTTGCTGGATTGTAAGAATAAGCTTTGTATTTACTTTTGAAGAAAGGTCAAAATTACTTTATGGAATTAGCTTACCAAAACCCTCCAGTAAAGCAGAGTATACAGCATGCTTCTACAAGTGCACTAATGCACGTGTATCTAAAAAATAGATGACTTGTCTGTGGTGACTTGTTTCTCCCTCCCCCTTAAGCTACAGAGATAAGCCATTTGTTTGCAACTAATTAATACATGGCAATTAGTGCTTGCAATTAGACCAAGATACACAGAATGGAAGGATATTGAAAAGTGAACCAAATAAAACCACACAGTAATAAGCAATAAAACATCACCATCACAAAATAACATTGTTAGAAATTACATTTTTTGCCTTGTATTTAGAAAAGAAAGAAAATTCTCTATTTAAGGGAGTGCTTCACTATTGGCAAAGAAAATCAGTTGGAAGGTGTGTGGTGTGAGATGAACTTTCTTTGGCAAACTTTAAGAGCTGTTCAAATAAGCTTTCCCCTATACTGAAAAGGGGCAGGAAAAGAAAAGGGAGGCCTTAAGGATTGAGTATCTGCTTTTAATTAATTTTTGGTTTGACACATAAAGGCTATTTTGAAAGATAGCTTTACACCTCCTATACAAAACATGCACCTTTTTGAAAGTATTTTCATACACCTGCCACTCTGCTCCCACTGCAATTTTACTTGAGCACATCTGTACTATGTTGCCTAATATAAACATCTGCCCACCAGCAGCCAGCTACCACCATATATATATACACACATACATACATATATATTTCCATGGCACCATGTTGTCTGCACTGACTTTGGTTGCATGTTAGGTGATTTCAATAGAATTATATCCACTGGCTACAGAATCAGTCTGGTGTAAGGCAGAAGGCAAGTGGCAAGGAGTGACATACACAAGAATAAAACAAAAAGGAACAATCATTTATCAACCAGTTTCAAGGGATTTCAGCATCATCTTTTCACATACTCAAACTCAGACAACAAGCAAGTCCCAGGCCATACTCCTTTCTGCATTCTTTCCCTTCCCCCAGCTCCACATGGATCAGCTCCTCACAGTAAAGCCCATCCCCACAGAATGCCACACACAAAAAATCCACCTTCAGCTGCTAAAAGGCAGCATCTCCAGAGGTTAATGCTGCTTTTTTTTCACATTCTGAGGCCGTCAGAATACTGCAAATCACACTGAGAATATAGGCTACAACAGGAAACAGATGTGGTGATGTGGTGTAACCACAAACACCACCTTTACTGAAAGAGTGAGTAGTTCCATTAAAAAAAAAAAGTTAAAAGTGAAAAAATTAAATGGCCTCGGAAAAAATACCAGACATCCTGCTTGGAGAATAAGGGCTTTGTTTATCCTAAATCAATAATGAATGCAAACCTACAGCCTCATGAACATATAGCTTATTCAAAGTAAGTGAATTACTGCTGAAAATGTAGTCACATTTTAAAATGCTGTACTTAGTGATCAGCAGGAACAACAAAATAACTTTGATGTACTACTTCTAATTTAAAGTTACAGACTGGAATGCAAAGTGACATTCTAAGGGTCTTTCCTGTTATTAGATACTTTACATTCAATTCACTTCTAAGAACCAGTAATCACTGCGATAAATAGGCTAATGCAGTGAATTTACCTTTTTCATAATCTGGGATTTGAATGTATGGTAACTTGCCACTTGACTGCTTTAAGTCTAGAGTTTCATCATTAAATCTATCTCATTTATGAATATCATGTTCAGCTCTGCATAAAGCTTGCACTGGGACTGTGGCAGAACTGTGCAGACTAGCAGTCCCCTCAGGTCCAGTGCACCAAGGCCAGGGGCAGCAGAGACTGAGCAGATGTGCACTGGTTTACATGCATGGTGCTGAGGAGATGCTCATCACAGAAAGAGTCTGTCCTTGTCGGGCTATACTGACACCAATACCAAACTAAGAGCCCAGCCCTACAATGTGAAGTTGACTGAGATGAAGGTGACAGAGTACGGACCATTACCCTTCATCTTAACTCATAAGCACAGTTGAATTTTCAGTACAGAACCACAGAATCATAGACTGGTCCAGGTTGGAAGAATCCCTGGAAAGATCATCGGGTTCATTTTTTGTGGGAAAGAAGTCTACATGAAATTATCCAGTATCCTGTCCAGTTACATCTTGAAAACTTCAAGTAAGGGGAGGGACTCTGCTACATGCCTCAGTAAAGTATTTATTTCTTGTATTAAAATGAAACCTCCCTTAATGCACCTTGTACCAGTTGCTCGTCCTCTCCATGTGGCACCATCCATGCGCTGGAGGGAAGAGCCTCCCTCCTCCCTGTGGTCCCTGGCATTTTAGCTTTTATATTTTTCAGATTCTCTGGTGCCTGGTATGTAACTCTGAAACTTCACATGAGGTGTTAGTAAGTTCTCTTCACAGGGTAGTTAGACACAACAATCCCTTCCCAGCTAGAGAATCAAGGACAATCGTTACCCAAAAAGCATAAATGGCGAAAGGAAGGGGCAAGCCAGGGGGTTGAGACTTTGTAACCTGGGGCTATGGTTGGATAATTAATCCTAACATGTAGATGAATCAAAACTTATAAAAGTGTAAAAATTTGTGACTGGGATCCATCTTGGATCCATCCAGGGTGTAGCCCCAGCCAGGCTCTTGTACTGCCCAAGGTGTATCCTTTTAAGGCCTTTCAATAAATACCTATTTTATTCCTTTTAACTCTGTCTAGTCTCTGTTTGAGGTCAGCCTTTCTAGGGATCATCTGAATACTGGAAAAATGTGAGCCTTCTTCTCTTCTTCTCTTGGTGGAGAAATTACCAAACCTCTTCTGTCTTTCCTCACAGGGCGGGTTCTCATCATTCCTTCAGATGCTCTTCACTCTCCCTGCATCTCTGTTGAATTCTGGTGACCAGAGCTAGAAACAGCTGTGTATGGCATGACAAGCCCTGAGTGAGATGATCAATATCCCCATGGATGCAGACCAGGATCCTGTTTGCCTTCATTGTACAGCAGCATGCTGGTATAATTTGCCCTCAGTAAACCTGCATTGGCTTGTCCCAATCACCTGCTTCCTTTGGCTTGAAGGTTTCTAGGAGAACTCTATCCAGGAACTGGAATAAGACTAATGGGCCTGTTTTGGATACGGTTGTAAATGATCAGGGAGCAGGTTAAACATCATGCATGCTAAGTGCTTTCTCTGGCTGACAGGAGCAGAGGAAGTCAAAAATCAATGAAAATTTATAAACATCTGGTAACACTACATACAAAAATATATTATTTACGAGCATGGAATAGGCCTCTGTGATGGACTGTAAGTCCCCAGCTACACTACAAGATGTTGCCAGAACATTTTCACAGACACACATCACTAAAACAAAAATCCAACCCCCCCTAAAACAAGCAGCTCTTCCAGTAAAATCCATAAGCTTCTCTAATTTCAGATACTTGAACTTAAGCCCTGATTTTTAAAATCAACAGCCTGTTTTTGGACAAATGAAGATACCATAGCCATAATTGATTCCTGAACTTCAGCATCTTTACTAGCACCAGCTTACTGATCCTCAGAGAGGCCTCACTTAATATGCAGGACCTCAATTGCTCTGCTCAAGTACTACTGCCATCACTGCCCCAGCTCTACGAAATTTTTATCAGGCACCACAGCAGGAAAGCATCTTCTCCCACTGAATCACAGGAGGATGCAATTGTAGCATTCATCTTTCTTCTAGAAGGATAAGGAATTAGAAAGCCTTCTGACCCCATGGCAATGCTTTGCATGTCACGTGCCCCACAAGTGCAGAACATACTAGCTTGTTGTTTCCTTGGAACATATTGAGATATACTCTGGATATACAGTTATGGTTTACCTTACAGCATGCACCAAACCCCAGACATTTGGCACAGGCTTCTATGATGGAAAAGTCACCAAAAAAAAAGGTAAACTCTTCCTGAGCAGATCTTAAATTATTAACTCATTCCAATGACAACTTGGGTTTCTGCCAATAGTTTTAAACCAGCAGAAAATAATCAGAAAGCAATACCACCTTCAGAATTTCAACATGGGTCATGCTAATGCACCACAGGAATAGATACAACTTAAAATAATGAGGTAAAAAGGCAAATTTCTCATTAATTTGATCATGACACTGATCCGCTTAAGATGATTGCAAGGAAGCATTACTGTAGAACACCCTGAAATACTGAATTCAGTACAAATATCCCAGATATTCCAACACACCATACTGAGCAAGGCTTGAATTATACCTGAAATAATTTAGGAATACTCATATCCGATTATCCAGAGGTAAATACCTACACATACTGTTTCATGCAACAAATAACAACTCAGTTCATGGCAATGGTAATCAGGGATATGACTGTTCATTGTCTACCTAAATGTACACAAATCTTACTTTACAAGGAAAGTGAAAACCAACACTACATTCAGAAAAGGAAGAGAAGAGAAGAGAAGAGAAGAGAAGAGAAGAGAAGAGAAGAGAAGAGAAGAGAAGAGAAGAGAAGAGAAGAGAAGAGAAGAGAAGAGAAGAGAAGAGAAGAGAAGAGAAGAGAAGAGAAGAGAAGAGAAGAGAAGAGAAGAGAAGAGAAGGACTTGGAATCTCTCTTAAAAATAACTCTAAAAGATAGCTAGAATGCCTTCTAATAATTATATTTTGATTTTTTCAGACTGCGTTTAAGAACAATGTATTTTCAACTTCTCTAAGCAACATAAAACAGACTGGAATCCTTTTACTGTTATGGCTGCAGCAATATATAATTAACACATGTATTTACTACAAAACAGCTGCTCTAGGAGAGAAAGGAAGAGATATCTTGTCTTTTATTAGTCTTCCCTCTAAAAAAGGTCTTGATCAACTATATTTTCTTTAAGTGAACAACTGAAACGTTCAACTCAGTTTGAAGAAATTATTCTGTCAGTGTCACTTACTGTTAACAGCATTTCCCCTCAATTCTAAAACATTAAGGAATGAAATGGGAAGTCCTCTTTTCATTGCAATGAAATCCTGAGGAATCAGCAGAAGGGATCCCTGGAACCCTTTGGATTTGCTTCAGAAGCCAAATGCCTCCAGCCAAGTTCATGATTTCTTACAGTTAATTGTTTTATAATAGCCATTAACAATTCCTAATTTAACAGTTCCTCAGTACCCTCAGTTTCCTTTAGAGCTCTAACAATTTTTCCAAATAATTCAAAATGTATTTTTTCTGAGCATGGATAATATTCCTAATAGGACTGCTGTGAAGATAAACATGTACAAACTGTATAGAGATTAACTTCATAAATATGCTCTCTATCAGGCTATGCACACTGCTACAAGCTAATTTCTTTCACAATAGGACAACTTTCTTAGCTCACTGATCAATGCCAACAGCAGAAATGTTTTCTCTATGATGGAATTTAATTGTAGAAACAAGTGGTTCCGTTTTTAATGAAATGGCCCAAGTGAGGTAAAGTGACAAGTAGGCAAGGAAAAGATTGTAGAACCATTTTGACAATCACATATGACATCTCTCATGCAACACAAAAATACCCCTGCCTTTGTAAAGAACAGGCTAAGACAAAAAAAAAATGAGCCAAGCGATAAATAAGATGAGGAGATTTTCATGGGGAAAAAAAGCTCCTATGAAAAGATTCAGAGGAAAAATAGGTGACTAAAAATGCTTTACTACAGAGATTAATTTTGGTATGTAATCCATAGGGTGGAGTGGCCACAGTCGGGAGTGTTTTGTTACCTGGGCATAGGCTGTGGGGGCAACAAAGGAAACTAATGACTGCGTTTTGCAACTCACTATTTAGCAACTAAAACTCGTGGGCAGCTACACACAACACTTTGCAGAATGTAAACCACACTAGCCAAAACCAACCTGAAACCTTGCAGTGGGTTTGGGAGAACAGTTTTACAAGATTACGTTCGTCATAACAACTCCTGATGCTCTTGCCTATTGGCAAAAGCCTCTGTGGTCTTCTTTCCCAAGGTTCTCTCTTTCAGGGCCTTGCCCCAGAAACTTATTTTTCATTTGTTCTCTGCGTAACCTGATGTTTTCCAGAATCTTTAATAAGCAAATATAACTGATTTTTTTATAGAAGGAAAAAATGTGGAAAGCTTTCTACTATTTCACCTGGTCCAAGTGGTTCAGCGAATAGTGCAGTGAGAGACTCAGCTAGTTATGAGACACTTTTCACCTTTGGTGGCAGTAAACTTTCAGGTCGATTCAATTGCTCCTATTCACTAAATCACTTCAACTCCAAGGCTCTTGTATGTCCAAGAGCTTGGTTTTCCACCTCTTTCCACAGACCCTCTTTTTTCCACAGATCTTGCCACACCACGAGATCATGCACAGTACTAGAGAAGATGTTCATGTTAAAACTACAAAATCTCACAGCAAAGTAAGAAGCCTGGGTGAAGAAAGCGAAATCATTATTGAGAGCAACTGGAGGTGAGTACTTCCAAAGAAGCCCGGGTCCAAGATCAGTACAAGGTTTTGTACAGCAACGCAACTCAGCAGCTTGTGAAAAGGAGAAAAAAACAAAGCCAGAATTTTGGAGAGTAAGGGATAACAGTGGACTGACAAACAACACCCAGCTGAATCAGAAACACAGACGACAGCTCAGTATCTCTCAGTATCTCTTCACATTGCTCCCCAGCTTGCCATGAAATATTTTAACTATGTCAGACTCAGGTGAGCTGATGGCTCTGGTTGTGTCAGTGTGAGGGATTTCAGTGTTTTCCCTTAGGTAACCGATACTGGCTGCTAGTAGAGGCTTGTTGCTTTCTAGGTGAGACACCTGCATAAACCAAAATACAATTTCCTAACTCCAATGTGAAAAATCTGAGAAGCATGTGGGACACACGAATGTAGATCCAACAGTTATACTCCAATTAGCTGCATGCTGGGCCATGGAGATTATGAGGCTTTCAGAGCTATCAGCAGCAAACCAGCAGCAAAACTTTGCTCATCTTTTAGCAAAGGTTGTAAGAAACATCTCTGAATTCCCAATATGAGCAGTCAGCACAGCTTTCTGCTTAAATGGGTCTCGAGTGTGGGTACTTACCTCTGGCATGGCCATTCCAGGCTCTTCTTAGAGGTAACAGAAAAAAATGAGTGCTTTTCGAGTAGGACCCATCTAATCTATTCTAAACATTTGCAGTGTGGAAGTACTGATTTCCAACATTTTTATAAAGGCAACACAAAGGAACTTAAATGAACTGAATATATCTACATCTTATCAGATGAAACCCACTACGGATTTCAGGATGAATTGCAGGTCTACGACACAAGAGTCATTTGAAAACTGAATGCCAAAGTCTTCTCCACATAACATTTAGGGCAGTAATTTCACTCAGAAAAATACCATGTTTGGTACTCAGATCAGAGTCAGTTTATTCTTGGGCAGGAGTTCTGGCTCCATCTCCCCAAAAGCTTCCCTCAGTAGCCGCTTTGCTAGGAACCTCTCTCTGTCCCACAAAGCATGACAGCCTGTGGACAGCAGATCCCTCAGCACAAGTGGCTTTTAATGTAAGGTCTCAATAATTATATTTTTCACATCTGAATTTTGTTTAGATAGTCTCAATTTATCAAAAGTAATAAAAAGTTAACTTTTAATGTTCCAAATTTGAAACTAGCATGGATGTTTTAAATACTTCTTCTTTTTTATTTTTGCATTAAAACATCTGGGAGTTGATTAGATGATCTCTAGAGGATCTCTATGATTCTGTGAAAAGGTACATCTCTAAGTAACAATTCTGTAGCCCGATGTTCAAAAGCCAAAGCAAAAAAAGTAATTTTTTTTTTTTTTTTTTTTTTTAAATAGTAACAAGCTTACAATGCCAGGATGCCCTGACTCAGCATTGGAGTCGGTGATAAGGGACCATTCAAATCCTTGTATCCAGCTCTTCGACAGCCAGGAGATCTTACTAATATGTTGTCTGTAGTTTGTTTGCTTTTTAATATAGTTTTACTATCTTGGTCAGCATCACAAAATTCATTCAGAAGTTCAAAAGAAATAAATGAAAATTACACCAAGTATAAACTAATACTGGTTGTTTTTGTTTTTTTAAAAAATCCTTACTCTACTACGCATTTCAAAAATCGGTATTTTTTGCTTAATACAGGCTTAGCAGGTGTTAAGAAATAGCTGGAAATACCCTGACAAAGTAAGCTTTAAATTTCTGAAATTGTGATGGAGTACAGGGATCTGTCCCTACCCTCTACAGCACATACTTGTTTTTTGTTGAATGAAAGTCCCAAATGCCACAACTATCAAAAGCAAAAGTAAACAGAAAAGCAACTTCAGGTATTTGTTTCAACTACCTTACTTCTCATACCTGCAAAGGTTTAATGCAAGTACACAAAAACAGCTGTGTTAAAGAGCTAGGAATATAAAGGATTCTGCTTCTCAATTTTCAAACCTGCGCTTCAAGTCGGCTGGACGGGGTAGGATCAGTAACCAGGCTTGCAAGTCATCAGCATTTCACTGTACAAAGACTAATCTATGAGACAAAAATTCTCAGAAAATAAATGGTGTATACTTAGAAAACAAAATTTCCTTATTAGGGTGGCAGTAAAATTGAGGGAGCTGTCATCAGAGGAAAATATAGCCCTGCAATTTCAGGATTGGAATATGAATTAGAGCATTCTCTAGATGCCAGACTATTAGCTCCTAGGTCAAAGACAAAAATGTCCTTTCTGTTCAAGATTTCTGTGCTCTAAAAAAATCTTAGCAGCATCTGCTTTCTGTTGTCCAGCAAGGCTGGGTTCTGAATGCTTGTGTGTACTTAAGCTGAAAAACAGCAGGATGTAATACTTTCCATATTAATCATGAGGATTAGAGACAGTAATGCCAGGCATGGCTAATAGATTTGGGAATGCACAAACACTTCAAGTTAGAGCTGCACTCAAAAATCACTACATAATGGTTGGATCTGAGCAGAAGGTACATCCTTTCTTTACACTCTCCACTAGTAGGTGTTGGTGGCTGCCATCTCCGGCTCTGAGAATGGAGAACAGGAGAGGATGAATAAAGAAAAATGAGCAGAGATTGAAAAACTATGAGAAATCAGCCATATCATCATAACTTCCCCTTAATACACACAGCCACACATGCATGCAGCCATTCATAATTGCTTTATCAATACCAGCTTTGCTGACCATTTAAAAATCCAACCTATGCATTAAAACAGGTAGCGTACGTGCCAAGAACACAAATATTCGCTAGAGCAGGAAAACACAAGACCAATTCAACAGAGCAGATCATACATTTTTAACCTCATAGCACGGCAGGAAAATGCTTTAAACCTGTAGCAAGTCAATGAGAAATCTTCCCCACTGGTAAGCACAATAGCAGCCATCCATTTCAATAGAAGTTTATCAGCAGTGAAACCTGACCGAGATAAATGAAGAAGCTGTTGAGCCACAGCCTGCTTCTGCCTGCTGCAGGCTGCCAGATAAAATGGGAACAAAAGCTCCCTGCTGTACCCCCTACCAGTCTCCATTAACCCCTGCTGATGCTTTATTATCGTCTGGGGGCTCCAGAACAGCACAGCATGAATCAGTGGGTAAAAAATAAATAATAAAAGCTCATATGTAGCATAAACAAACCAGAAACATGGCTTGCAAGAATGACATTTAGTTTGGTAGCACTGCAATTAAATAAAGGTTCTGAGGAATCCCATATACAAAGGCAAAAAAACCCCAAAACAACAACAACAAAAAAAAGAAAAAAAAAATCCAACAAAAACAACAAAAAAAAAGAAAACCACAAAGTATGTCAACTCATGTATGAAAAAAAGAACACAAATGCGTTTCTCCTGCTTTTACCCCCCTTTTCAACTGTACACAAACACATGAAGCAAAGCAGGGACCAGGCATTTATTCTGATGCCTTCACGTCCAATTCCAAGTTTCATCTTTGGATCCTGTCCCAAATACCTTTCTCTGCTGCACGTATGCCAAGTGTCCTTTCTTCAAATGCAAGTTTAAAACATTTACTGGAGGCCAAAGCATCTTCTATTACACAGATATAAAAAATGGATGGTGAGGGCACGGAAAGTGCAGCAAATCTCCTCAAAACTCCTGGTTGCCATTGGAGAGTAGGCAGTGTGAGCAAACTTGAAATGTTAGTAGCATTTTAGCCATCACAGATTAAGATAGGGATCTATACTTAGCAAAGGTCAGCTGGTTAGTTAACACCAGAGGCTCTAGCAGTCTAGCTGGCCCTGCCCAATCAAAACCTCCATTGTAGAAGGGGATAGTCCTTATGGTGCCTGTAAAGAATGTGTTAGGGAAGACAGTTTGGATCAGTTCTGTCTCACGGAAAGGCAAGGACTGTTTGTGCTCAGGGACTGGGGTGCACTAGGTGGGTGATACAAAGGGATCAGGGAAACACAGTGGGTACCCTCAGGGGGATTTGTTTTTTGGGTGAGAATAATGTGTGATGTTGAGCTGTATAATACTGGCTGCTGAATGACAATGCCACTGCATGCCATAACTCCCATGGGCAATGAAGATGGACTGCTCCAGATACACCAGTCATGACCTTCTGATGTAATGTGCAACCAGACAACCTCACACCAGTTCTCCTGCCCTGGAAGACACTTAGGACAGATAGAACCCGCAGCCATAGACTAAACAAAGTCAACAGACATCTTGGGAGGATGGCCATTGACTACAGAAATGAGAGATGTACTTGTGTGTGTGTGTGTATACATGTATATAGCTGGAAGGAGCAGGATCTGGGCATTATGTACATGGTATAAAATAAAGGGTAGGAAATATCCTGGTTCTGGCCAGGACTGGATTAATTTTTGCAGTAGCCAAGAGGGGGCAGGGCCAGGACCTGGAGGTTATTCTGTACCACCTCAAGTCATTGCTGGGAGTGGAGGAAAGGGACTCTCTTCCAGGGAGAAGGGGTTCCTTGAGGAAATGTGGCAGGGGAAGAGGGAACCATCCAGTTTTGTCTATTGTCGAGGATATTCTGAGTAATTTCTTTCTCTCATTACTATTGTGCTGTTACAGTTAGTTTTCTTATCTCATCGTTGTTTTCAGTAAATTATTCTTATCTCAACCAATGATCTTTGCCTTTTGTGCCTCCCATTCTTCTCTCCATCCTGCTGGAGGAAGTGGGAGATGCATAGTTTGGAGAGTCTCAGTGGGAGCACTAAATTGAGGAGCACCATTCCTAAATCATTACAGGTGTGGATTAAAAAAAAATCTACACTACACTGAACCATTCTCTAGGACAGACCCCCCACTTCATCGTACAGAACCATTCCATGCTTTACCAACTGTAGAAGCCACACTGAACATGTGTGCTGATCACTACTGGGGTCACTGATTTTCAACCCGTTTGCCCCCTGAAGTGCATTTAGCAAGCAGCAACAGTATCTAAGGAAGAACATGACAGAATGGCCTCAACGCAGGAGAAGAGAGACTGTATGGGTTCCATCCAAAGGTCTACCCATCCCAGTATCCTTTCTCAGAGAATAATCAACACTTACACTCACAGAACTGTGTAACAAAGGAAATGCATACAGAAACTTTTCAAGAAGACTCCTTCCTTCTACAGCACTTTACAGTTCAGTGATTTGTAGTTCAGAGGCAATTCTATTTGCCACTAAATTGCAGTGGAATTCCCATCCATAAACTTACACAGTCTTCTTTGTAACACATGTAAGCTTTCAACATCTACAGCCATTCCCACAACTTACCACATCTGCTTTTGTTTGTTCTGCACCCATCACCTCACATTAGTTACAAGGATCAACACCTTCTGTCAAAAAAGGTGTCTGTGTGGGAAATGTTGGTCAGCCTACATAAAATTTTATAGCCTATGTTACATCTGCCTAAATGAACACCTTTAGGAATCAAAAAACACAAACCCACATCCTAAAACAAAACTAAAATCCAAAAGCACTGAAGAAAAACTGTGGGAGAACTTCTCTGTTGCTTTAAAGGTATTAGCCAGACTGTTTCAAGATTTACTGCAAGTTGATAAGAGTTAACAAATGTTAACTTTTTATAAAAACCAGAAGCAGTAATATTATAACTCTAACACTTGAAGACTCATAGGAAAAAATAACTAGTAACTCTGAAATCTTAGGGTGATTTATCTTTTCTCGTGCCCTGCATAGATGTTACATGACAACCTGGAACAAATTCATTTTGCTAGCTTACACTGATTTAAGAACAATGAAATGGAAATTGTCCCAAAAACCTTTGTGCCAAATCAGGTATCTTCTGTCCTGCCACAGACACTGTAATGTTGGCATAAACATTCTATGATGTGTTCTAGCCAGTTTGACAGAATTGCAGCAGTGAGCTCATGCCTGATCTAGATGAAAATTTCTGCCACAAACTGATCCAGCACTGAATAGAATAATTATTAATGAATAAGGAATCTCAGTGTTCTGGCAAACACGAGGGTGAAGAATGCCTAACTTTCATTTTGCAAAATACATCCAAGGCTGAGACAGTATCAGGGCTGAAGTGCTCAATCTGTTATAAATAAATCTCTACACATCACTAAGACTATTTTCTCCAGTTTTCTCAGAGCTGGTGTAATATTAGGTGAATTACACACTATAAATCTTGTTTTCAAGACAAAGAAAACTCTGCACCCTGAGGCTGTCTGAAGGAGTGCTTCAAAGCAACTCACCTTGCAGGACTGGACTTACTTTGGCTCTAAAGGAGAATAACAGTTACGTGACCTTCTAGCACATGACTGTGACTTCACCTTGACTTAATTGTAATTATAAATAAGTAAAAGCAACTTTGTAATCTAGAAAAGATACGATTATGCCTAATATGATAAGTGCTAAAAGTTATTTGCAATGGTTAGGAATCAACTAGGAAAGCCATAATTCATGGAAGGAAGGCAAACCTACCAGGATATAGCAAAGGCAGACCTATACCCCAGGTAGTAGTCAAGCCTTCCACTTCCAACAAAAGCTTTTGACAGCAAACTGATTAAATGCTAAACGATACTCTTTTCTCAAAGACTGAGAGATAACAATGTCAAATTTGTTTCATAACTCTTACACAACAAAATATATGCAAGACTTTCAATGTGGGCTAGAAGAAAAAGTGCTTCTTTTTTTAAATTAAAAGTTTCAACTGGATATGTCTGAAAAAAGGAAAAAATCTATGCTCTTGCTAAAAGTCTAAAAAAAGGTAGATGCAAAGAAGATGCAAAGTGTAAAGGATTTCTGAAAGTACAAATAATTAGATGTGAAGTAAGATTTATTTCTTTAAAATATGTTTTACTAGGCTCTAAACTGAGTAGTGCAAAGAATGAAAGATAATTTTTTTAAACTACATATTAATCCCAGTAAAAAGCTTTCTCCCCTGATGACCTAAGAATTGACTTACTTAACAAGTCCTTATCACACATTCTTAAAAAGACAGCACTACACATGGATATAATTCTTATTTTACACAAGAAATGAGGGAAGAATAGCAAGTAACTCGCCCAAAGGCTGAGAAGAACAGGATTGTTTCTTAAAGCACGACTCAACTACCATCCCACCACCCCTTCTGACTGTATGAGAATATGAATACTTAGAAAAGCAAAACTACATTCTATAACTTCATGGAATAAAAAATGCAGGTACAATTACGAACCTCTATTTTGTCTGTTTTGGCATCTCCCCAGTATATTTTGCTTTCTGCATAATCCAGAGCCAAACCATTTGGCCAGCCAAGTGAGGTGTTCACCAGCACAATTCTGTCTGAGCCATCCAATGCCGCCCTCTCAATTTTTGGGATTTCCCCCCAGTCAGTCCAGTACATATACCTGCAAAGGAAATAAAACCTTATTAATCCAAACCTCCAATATTCTTATAGGTTCTTCTGGACTATTCTTCCCCAAAACCCATAGCAAACAGAAAGTCACATTTCTAAACCAAAAGTATTTCCTTACCCAGATAAAGATGCCCAAACCATTCAGAAATAATTGGCATGTAAACACACAAAATTCCTGTATCAGTCTGCTCAGCAAGACAATATAACCAGTGCTATTAGCTAGAATAAACAAGCTGATTCACACAGTCAACAAAAATATTTTTAAAAATAATAAAACATAGACACATAAGGTGACTACCCAGGTGGTCAAAATAGAGCAGCAGTGCTAGTGCCTCGGAGCCTCAACTTTCAGAGAACCCAGTATTTTCATTTGGAAAGCTCAGAAGTTTATCACTGCATCCCATTATCAACATAGAAGCAGACAGAGGTATCTTCCTTGCGTGACTAACATTTTTAAAAATGCTCACAACCAGCTCCTCACCCAACCATGGGATCCAGCACAATAGCTCTGGGTTCTTCCAGGTCTTCTGATATCAGGATTTTCCTCATAGTGCCATTAAGCCTGGTGACTTCGATGCGGTCCGTGCCGGTGTCTGTCCAATACAGGTTGCGGGCCACCCAGTCCACGGCGATGCCGTCGGGGTGCGCGATCTGAGCCGTGACCACGAACTGGCTGCCTGAGCCATCGAGGAAGGAGCGGCGGATGGCCCTCACTTCGTCATCTGTCCAGTAGATGTATCCTTCCAGGGGATCAAAGTCGATGGCGATGGCGTGCCGGATGTCCTCCAGCGGCAGCACAATGTCCGTGAAATCGGGGGTGTCCAAGGAAATGCGCCTCAGGTCCGTCCGGCGGGCCAGGAGCAGCAGTGCGGTGGCGCCTGCAGCAACAGGACAAACACAAACACCTTGCAAACACTGTGCAAAAATCCTGGAAATAGAGAACCTGAGTCTGTCCTTTCCCAAAAACATGGTCTTGATTTTACAGGACCTAACCAAACTGCTGGGTACCAGCAGAGAATTCCACTCCAAGGCTTCAAATGTGAAGCTGCTCACAATGTCTCTGCTCATTCTTCTGCAGAACAAGTCACATATGTTTACAGAGAAAATTCAGCGGTCCTTTCCTTTTCCAAAATGTATCATGTTGCACACGTTCTCTATCAATATCATTCCCTCCAAATTACTGAAATAGATATGCAGCAACTATGCTGCTATTTTATGCAAATCAAGAGATGGCCTGCAACCTCTTAAGATGAGAAACCAATTATGCAGGTAATTTACTGACTGCTGCTGCTGGTGAGAGGACAACCACAACAAACAAGCTGTACTTTTCAACAATCCCTGATAAATGGAAAAAATGTAACATAGAACACTACAACTAAACCTCTTTTGAGAAACTCTTATTGGAGTCAGATTTGGGAACAGACCACTGTGCAATGACCATGCAGAGCAGGAGGGCTGTCACCTTCTCCCACATTTGTTAAGAACAAGTTTATTGAAGACATGAAGATAAATAACAGTGTCTTATAAAGTAATATTGACCTAAAGCACACAAAAGCCTTACTGGCTTTTGAGTCAAAAGTCGGAATCACAATAAGTAAGATCAGCTTGCACTGCAGATGATGTTTTCACATAGGCAACACAGCATGTTTAATGGCACTATCAATGACAGTTGCACTTATTGTCTAATCTACTTCATTTTCATTTAATTTTCTATTTTCTGTCACCAGATTTCAACATAATCAAGGATAAACAACCACCACACCCCATTCCAATTAAACTGGCCTATCAGTTTGGCGTCTTAGGGAGATAAGAGCAGCTCAGGCCTGAGGGAAGCCTCAGCTAAGGTTAAAAATGCATGCATAATTGTAGGGAAAGTGTGGTGCCATGGCTCTCCTCAAAGAATGAGAGGACAGCTTCGGCAGGGACTGATGGGGGATCAGGAGGAGGGTGGGGAAGGCTTAGTAAAATAAATTTACCAACATGCAGTGAAAATGAGCAATTGCCAAGCCACTCTGAGTCCCTGTCTTGATTTTGATGTGTAAGAGGTATAAATAAGAGCTAGAAGACTGAAAGAGCTACAACTGAAGTAAGTTGGTGATGAAAGAAGAATTTTGGTGTTTGATGCCAAAGTTTTTTTTAAAAAAAACACAGTTATTGATATCAGTGCTAGATGAAACCTCACTGCATACCAAACCTTGGAGAGATGCCAGGGCAGCCATTGCCTCATTTACAGCAAATATAATGTGTTAAAAAACCTCTAAGACACTTTCACAGTGCTGCAGGAAACAGCACCTTTCAACAACTGAAGTTGAGGATATTATTAAGAGTGTTTCTGATTGGTAGTCCAGAATGGACTAAGATCAGCTTTGGGATCTTCTGCCCTAAAACACCTTGTGTTTAGAAATACATTTACACACTACTCAACTGTTCTTCTAGTGAGTAATTCTTATGCATTAATTAATCAATCGGGGTGGGGGGGAACCTGTAATTACATGCCTATGTATCCTTCAAAATACTGTAAAGCATGTGACATAGCCAATGGGAAAAAAGGCCTGTTAGAAAGGGGTTTTTTATAATTATAGAAGCAATTAATCTTGACACAGCAGTCTCTATGTACATCTTTATTTGTTGCGACTAAGTACAACAAAAAATTCAGCATTAAGATTTAAGCAGACAGATGCATTATGTTCATAGAAAGTCTAAGCACATAACTAATCCCTACAATTTAGGTTCAATGAAGCAAGAAACCCCTACTACATTTTCTTAGCAACTTCACAGGCATTTATCCTCCTGTCTTTTAAGCATAATAATGGCAAACATATTAAAAATATTAAAAAAATAAATAAATCTTTTTTGCATTATCAGGTAAACCTAAGCTAGAGCAAATGCCCTAACCTCAGAGTTCAAAACATGTATACTGTCTACCATATACAGAAAAAGTGTAATTTCTGTGTTCTGGCTGAAGTTGACAGTCATTCAAAGAACCAATGCCAGGTCTCCAGAAAGACTCAGTTCAGTATGACCATGCCCTTGCTCGAATTCACCCTTAAAATTGACCAATTGACCTTCCCATTCTTCCCAAAGATGACCCATTTCAACAGCTTCAGTATCCTGCTTTCAGCCTGCAACACTGTTGTGTAGTCAAACAACCCACTGTGTTTAAGCTTTAACTCAGCACTGGGAAATGACTGGCTTTCAGCTAACCTATGTTGTACTCTGGAACCCTGAGCTAAGAATTTCATGGTCTTTATCTGGGGGCTTGGCTAGCATTCCAATCCCTCCATCAAACATCAGCCCTCAGCTCTCCAACCAGGCAATAAAAAGTTTAAAGCTTACTTCAGAGCTATTACCCAAACATTTTCAAACCAACACCTCAGCTGCTTAGTTAGACCAGCAGTCATTCCCCTTGGAAAAAGAAACTCAGCAGCAGAGAAGCACCACACCTCCAGGCAGATTGAGGGAAAGATCACTGAATACCTTCAGGCTTGTCCTGACAATAGCAAAAATAACAAATGCAAGGGCTGGGCGTATTTATAGACTGATCCCATTACTGCCTTGATAACAGCCAGGGAAAAGAACCCCAGGTGGTCCCAAAAGTGTGGCAAACACCAGCTGTGCAAAGTTTACCTGGGTAGGCACTGATCGCCACTCAGAAGTTGCTCAAGGTATTCAAGGGTTTCAGGACGTTAAAGAACAGTTATGAAGCTAACTGCTAAAAGCTATTATGACGGCAGGATCTCCAGACCTCTTGCCTTGCCTCTCTAAGAAAAATCAAACCTCTAATGCTGAGCATGAGAGAGAGAGAGTATCACGAGTGCTTTAAAAAAAGAAAATAAAAGACAATGCAGGCTGTACACATGCATAACTTTATTATTGGCTTTTTAAAAATTTATCAGCACTTATTAGGAGAACTGGAACAAGCCACAAACAAGTAAAACTCCTCAAACCTCAGCTGGTTTATATGCTTTCAAAGGGCACATGGAGGCCGTAGCCAGATGCAGACCTGAGGCAGTTCTCCCTCTGTTTCTAAACCATTAAACTTGTGGACTAAGCTCAAGATTCTTTTAAGCAGTGCCTCAAGTCACAGGATATTCAAGATAGTTAGCAATTTTTTGAAAGCCAAGTCCCTTACTTGTCTAAATATGGACATATAAGCCTTACTCCAGACTCTGAGTTTTGAGAGCTTTAGCCTACTTTTATTAAGCACTTTGAAAGCTGGGATTACAAGCTCACGGACTGTGCATTACATTACTACTGGAACTAATACTTGCCTCAAAAATTCACTATTAAAATTCTAAATAATTTAAATCTGTGTGCTAGTTGAAGTCAAGGGAAGGGGGAGAAAGAGGGAAGCAGAGCAAGCATGAAGATACATGCAATGGCCAGCTTTAAGTCCAATGCCCTTCTAACCTTTGCAATTAATTACATCTTCTCAATGACATACAGGCCTCAGTCATTTGTAAGTTATTGAACTTTAAAACCATCAGTGGTTGCTGAGCTACACAGACACATGCTCAGGAATGCATACAAAAGAAGTGCTAGACCGAAGACATGTACAATGCATTCCCTGTATCTGAGAAATCACTATTATTAATACATCCCAAATCGAATTACTTCACATTTGACCAAAACATTTAATTCCAAAATGTTTTTGCCCGGTTTTAAAGTCACTATTGTGAAAAAGTCCCTGATACAACAATACAAACAAGAGTTTTTCATGTAAGCTCAACCTTAAAACTACAAAGGCAAAAGAACATGCATCTGAAATTAATAATATATTTCTTCTTTCCTTTAAAAGAAATTAAAGAATGAAGGTGTGAAAATAACATCCTGATCTGTACTGTCAAATCAGGATCCTGGTTATTCCTGACAAAGCAAATTAGGCAGTGGACAACAGCCCTAAATTGCAAAAGGAAGTGCAAAATTCTGCTTCCTGCATCCAAGCCTACCAGGGAAATAGGATGTGAGTATCCATGGGCAAAATAAAGACTTTTCCTGGAGAGAACAGAACAGCCAAAGCAAGGCTGAAATCAAAGTGTGAAGCACTGCTTTTTCTCAGTGAGGTAACTCACACCTCCTCACTCGGCCAGTCACCACTGGTTTTCTCAGTTTAACCACGTTTGACTTCTGGCAGGAGCAACTGCAGGACACCAGTAAAACTCCTTACAGGCAAAGACAGAAGCTGAGCACATGGATAGAGAGATCTTCAAGCACTAATAAGAATGTAACTCCAATGACAAACTCATTTATATAAGAAAATTCAGGTTTGTCTTGCAACTATCAAAAGATCCTTTAAATGTAGCACTGCCAAACTCAAAACAGCAGCGCACACAATACTGAAAAAGAGAAATTCCAGTATGTTGTGCAGAAGAAAAATACATTACCAAGAATATGACACAAGATGGTAAAAGCTCTCTGGCAGAAGACCTGAGTCCTACCTGGGTGCCCAGAAAAGACTTTTTGCTTCACATGTTACTGATAGAGGAATATCTGGCCATGAAGTAACTTACTTTGCCTCTCTTTTGCTTTAGGGACAGGGATTTACAAACTTTCACCCAGGTAATGGGGGAGCTAAAACCTTGCTACAAGCTCACATCTCAGTATACTTCACTGTTTTGATTTTTATTATCAGGTATTAGAAAAACAGATATTTTATTCTAAGGTATCACCCCTTCCCGAAACACTGTGGAGAAGTCTTTCAAAATTGGAATGTGTGTGTGTTACTGTATTCACAGATCTTACAAGAAATAGTAAAACTCCTCTAAGGTATGATTAAAAAAACCCTACAAAAATGGAGAAACTAGCACTGGGAGAAAGGCAAGGGAAGAAAAAGATTTCCTTTAAACCAAGATTATTCAAAAATGCTAGGTTGTCATGGAAACTGCTCAGGGAGGGTCAGCCAGCCTCACCTTTGGCTGCCAGGATCATCTGTCAATGCCAAGGCACTGCAAACACCACAAACACACACTCAAAATTCACCCATCAAAATCTTTCCAGTGCTGGCCAGTATTCTCCGCAGCACAGCAAGAAATGAGGCTCTCTCCTCAAAGAGGTTCATTTCACCATGAAACAATTTGGTTTGATCTTAGTCTACTGCTAGAGGACAAAACCATCTTAAAGAAGAGAAACTCATCCTAATTTTTCACCCTTCTTCACTTCTCTGCCACTAGTCTCTCCCATGGTCATGTACACATTCTAATTGCAAACAGAGATTTAATCAGCACTGCAGCATTACAGCTGTATACTGAAACTGAGGTAAAAATGTTCACTTCTCAGGGTTCAGCTCTACTTTCACAGCAAATATAGAGAGCAGGCAAGTACAAGGGGGAAAATACAGCCCAAGAAACTAGAATCGATCCCCCACTCTGCACACCTGAAAATGAGAAAACAAATTTACTTCCCAGGGGACCTCGAGGAGCCTAAAAAATGAAGTCCCCATACAGACAAATCCAGATTCACGTCTTGAATTCTGGTCTATGGCTACTCTGGCTCTGTTCAAGTGCCATGGTCTCCTCCCTTCCCCAAATCAATAATTGCAGCCTTTGCAGCTACTGGAAGAAATTCCAGGGAATCTGTGCCTTGAAGAGCTCTGGAAAGCTGGAGGTTACTCACAAAAGCCCTAAGCCTGCTTAGGAATTTGCACCTCACTTCAGGGAGACAGTTAAAAAAAATATATGTATTTAAAAAAAAAAATCACTATTTTGGGGCATGCTCAGCTCTAAATGCTGAACTTCCTGCATGAGTATGTCAGAAATTAGCCCTGCACAGGATCAAAGCTGCACAAAACCAATGGACTTGATTAATAATTTCAGTAGGTTGTTTCATCTGGGTTATGTGCTGTCTCCTTTTAAGACCAAGCTAAATAAACAGTCTCAATTTTCTCCCCTCTTCCCACCCTTTTTTTCCTGAAAAAAAGGCAGAATTTTCCTAAATATACAGCAGCAGAATGGTGGTTTAAAATGCAACAGAATATTGACAAGCGAAAGAGAAATGTTCCTGTATAAAGCTGTTTCATACAAGTGGACAACATACTGGAACAACTTGGTTAACAAAATTTCAAATACAGAGGAGGTTTACATTCTGTAAATCAAATTCATGTTATGGCTGACTGGGAACATAAAATTTGGCTTCTCGTCTTCAGGGAGTGGGAGAAAAGAGCAACAGTTATAAATTCTGAGACATAAGAAATGGCTAAAAAAAGTGAGCTGATGATTCTGAATATCTCTGCATGAGAAATCCTTTTAATAAGGTTCTGGGGTGGATTTTTAATGCCATTCCTCTACCTACCCTTGGTAATTTACTTTGATACACTGGAGTTTATCTGTGCATATCAAGTATTTTTGAAAAAGTGCACAGATTTGTGTCACATTCTGACTACATACAACCAACCCAGAGCAGTATTATTAAAACTTCTCCTTACACCAAGGGAAATGTAAGAAAAACATCTTGTTTGTGTATGGGGAAATTCTTATAAACAATCCTGCCAGGCTAAATTGGGAGCTGTTTTTCACATAAAAGCAGCAATTTATTTTAACAAGGTTCACAGAGACACACAAAAATAATCAGCAGCGAGCATGAAATAGCATGAAATTAAAGAAAACTCTGAACACAGCTGACAAGCCTGGAATAATTTTTAAAATATAAAACTACAATTAAAAAAAAAATTTCTGTATACATTTTATTTAGCTTATTTATACTAAGCTCTGCTGTATCATTTCTTTCTCTATTTACTTCTGTCCAAGAGAGATGATCTGCATAAAAGATGGTTATTTATGATCTAGCTAATTATCTGCAAGTGTTAATTTTGAGTCTGTTAGCGTCCTACAGCAACCACAGCTCAGCATGACAAAACCTACACTTACAAAGTATAACAATTTAAAATCATGTACATTAGCCCACAATGAGAAACTAAAAGCAGTTTTGGGTCAGAGCTTGCAGCCCTAAGTCTTGATCATGTCTTGAATTTTAGGGCTTTCAGCACCCATAAAAACATGGGATTATTTTCAGAGAGAGATGTCAGGTGTATGTGTGTATAATAAATGGACACCTGACTTTAAAAAAAAAAAAAAAAAAAAAAAAAAAAAAAAGGTGTTATTGTACAATCTTATTAGCCGAATACTTCATGGTCAATATCAGAAACATTTTAGAGACAACAGAGGAAATAGGTATCTCTTACTCTAAGAAAAGGGAAAAAACAGAGGCCCCCAAAACTTGCAGGGAGTTAGAGACAGAATGGCAACTTAAATTTTGTAACTGGAGGCAACCTGCCCCTCCTGGAGGAGAATGTTTCCTTTTTAAAACGCAGAGGACAATTTCCAATCACTTATCTGTACTGCAAAAGCATACATAGTTTCAGAGTTTGCCAACCCTAAAGTGCATCATTCATATAGTGCAGCTGAAAGAATCTCTTTCCCTCCAAAAGCTAATTTGTGCTTAATCTAAAGGATTTTTTAAAAATAAAGCCTACCATCTTTGCAGGTCTTTCCATTCTCGAGAAGTTTCACACCAGTGGGACATGCACACTGATAAGAGGGCTTGGTAGGAGACATCAAACACAAGTGGGAGCAGCCACCATTATTAATTCCACATGGATTTGTAGCTGTTAAACATAAATCACACAGATTAATGCTTCTGATAACGAATGACCTCATATCATGTGTTAAGACACATACGGCATTTGAGTGGTAGAATCAGTGGCAGCAACACAGATTAAAGGGGGAAATGATAAACACAGAACAAGTAAAAATTACTTCCAAGTGTTGAGTAGTGGGGTATTTATGGTACCAAAATGCACGGATGTTGAATGTTTTCCTTTTTGGGAAAGTAGCACTTAGCTCTATACAAGAACTTTGTTTCAGCTCTGCTCTTCTCATTTTTACAAACTCCTCAGCACACTGGTGCTGAATGCATATATTAAAACAAAATGTAAACACAGTAAATTAACAGAATGGTTAAGACAGTGGTTACTACACAGAGCTAGTCCTGCTTAATATCATCTGCCAAATTAACATTACTTTCCACTCAGGAACTACCACTTCAAAAAATAAAAATACTGTGTTGCCTGAAGTTGTGGTACAGAAAATAAAAATACGACAACAACATAAATGCGCCAGGCAGAAAAAAAGTAAGAGATGGGAAGCGGGAGGGGAGGGTGGGGGTGGTTCTTGCACTTAAAAATCCCTGCAAAAAGTGTAGAGAATATCTGGTTTCCCTTTGGGTCTTTTGCTATTCTCTGCACTGGAAAAATTGCATCATGACGTGGGTGAAGCCACCCAGCATCATACAGAAAGACTAATTAAGATTTTTGCAAATCAGTTCCAGCTTGCAATTAAAAAAAGACAGCAAGACAGCTTACCATTTGGCTGCCTCTTCTGGCTGAAGGCATGGATATCCATGGGAGAGAAGATGTTGGAATGTATTTCACGCAGGTCCTCCCCAGAGTACTTGCTGCAGGCCAAGATCGAATGTGTGTTCCAGTCAGTCCAGTACAACGTGTCCCCAAACAGTGTCAAAGCAAAGGGATGTGGAAGGGAGCCTTTAACCACTGCTTGCCTAATAGAGCACAGGGAGAAAATGAATGCCCAAACACAGTTCATGCGACAGTTTTTCCTGAACACAGCTTCTGTGAAAAGAAGTTTGGGTACTGTTGATCAGAACTTTGTATTTGTTTGTTTTTGGTAAACAAATATACTGCTGCCACTTTGGGGAACTATATGAAGGAAAAACACAGGAAGACTATTTTCAGGCTGCCTGCTGATGCTGAGAAGCCCAAGAGATGCTAACTGAAATCCTTACTTAGATCTGTTGGTACTTCTTATGTCTTAAACAGTCCATGCTCTCCGCCACCATGTGAAGCGGGGGAACACCAGCTGATTTCATGCAAGTCTGACTGCTACCTGCTGATATACCAATTTCAGCCTCAGCAGATTCACACTGAGACAAACTGGTCAATTAGCTGTCCATCCATCTCTTCCAGCTCCTCTTTTGAACCATCAAAATATTCTCCAAAGTAAAGAAGTTCTTCACTCTAAAGAAATCCTTAAAGTGACTTTCATTACTATTATAATTATTAAGCTATTGTTTTTACTATAAACAGTGCCATTAAACAGAGTTCTAGTGATTTTCTGCCATGGTAATGGTATCATTTCTAAGCAAACTGGGCCACTGCCTCTCTCCAGGTTCATAAACAAAATTAAAGACTATACCCATATATTTTATGTATATATACAAAGACATGCTCATTAGCCATCACAAAAATGCAGCACAAACATCACTGAAGACAGTTTTTCTAGGTTCTTGTGATGTAGAAACTAATTATCTGTACCTGAGATCCTCAGAACTGTAATTAAGTAGCTCAATTCTTACCTTTATTTTATTCAGAATCACAGAAAAATTTTAGATAGAGAAGACTAGAGAGGCCTTCTGCACCAATACCCTGCTCAAAGCAGGGCCACCACACAAGTACCACTTACTTGGAGTGCTTCTTCCCACTTCCTTTCTTCTTAACTGCCTAACTAGAAGTGTGTTCCCTAGGCAAGGTTCTCCTGAACAGTGGGGATCACCATCCCTTTCCTGAAGTGGAAGCACTAGGGATTGACACACAGCTCTGCTACTCCTTCAGAATAAGGACCATGATGAACGCCAGCCTCCCAATTTTCTTCTTGCAAGGAAGACAGTAATTATCCATATATTTACTGAGAAAACACTCCCAGACCATAGGCATCACTTCTGGAAATTAGTCTAACTGAAGTGGTTTAACAGAAAACAAAATACTCTTATTTTCCAAATATTTGCTGTTAAAATATAACAGAAGAACATATGAAAGCAAGAAGCTTGAAGGTGCCTTCTGCCAATGACTCTGAGTACAAAGAGACTATAGTCATTACTGTTCTTTCACCTCAGCTTCAGGAAAAAGATGCAGTACCCTTAAAGCTTCTATTTTTTTTCTACTTATGAGAAAAAGATAGAGATTCACTTGCTTGTCACTCTAGTGTTCCAATTCTACACCAAACAAAATCTTCCATTTCTTGCTATTTTGCACTCAAAAGTAGGACATACTATCTTTTCTTTCTTATCTCTGTCTGGAGTCAGGTATATATTTGCTTCTAATTAAATGCACCAACTAAGCATCTTACAAAAGACCATTGTAATATCATTTAAAGCTGAAACCTGCCAGTCAAACAGTGAAGCCAGGATGACACAACACATTCCGGTACCATACCAAGTGTAAAGGCATTCTAAATCTGCAAACATTTTAACCAACCCTACTCCCAAACCCTAAATGTTTTCAGATTTGAATTTTAGTTTACAGCAGGCTTGGAGACTAAGTCTGTATGTATGACGTATTGTATGACATTTGACAAATGACACATATGACATTTTGTCATATGAAACAAAAGCAGTTAAAGTCCAAACCTCTCACCATAATCAAACCTGCACCTAAGACAGCATCCCCTTAACAAGAGAACACACATTTTTATGAAGCATTCTGAATATCTTGAAACCAAAACCAACCAACCAAAAAAAACCCACCACACAGAGGAATTTTGCATCTGATTTGTACCCACCACTAGTGGAAATAAATCTTTAGACATGCCTAACTTTCAGACAACCACCTATTCATATGACAATGCATCAGGTGAACTGTGACCCTTATTTAAACCAGCCTTTATCTGGAGAGATTCAGGAGCCCTTCATTCAACTGTGCTGTCAGTCACAGCCTTGAAGCAACTACTCCTCAACTCGTATTATTTTTCTCAGCAGATATAAGGTTGCAAAGCATGAAGATGGCTTTGGGTCCAAATACAGGTGTGTATTTCTTGCATCTCATTAAGATCAGTATTATCAGTAACATGTACTCTGTAATCTTTGTTTCCAGCAGGCTCGCTTCCAACCAGAAAAACCAGCAGGGCTTTTTCTCCCTTGGAACATCCTCCACAGCCCACACTTGCAGCCCTGCTAAACAGCAGCCACATGATGTGTGCCAGCACAGAAGCAGTGGCTTGAGTTGAGCTCAGTGAGTCTCCACATCCTAGTGAGGAGCAGGAGGAAGGGGCTGGAGAGCCCAGCTATTAAAAAACAGGGAAAAGAAGAAGATAGGGAGCAAGAAATGACCTTCTGATGGCTGCTGTGAGCAGCTATGCTACAGCACAACCTGCACCAGAAACTGCAGAGCTCTGCTTTTGGTGAGTGAGACGAGGGGTACCGACTTCTGCCTTGACCGATTATTTATTAAACACACCCAGTTGGATGAAGGTGACCAGAGTGTCAACTGTAGTACTCAGCTGCTGCACAGTGCTGATGGGAGCAGGTGCCTCCCACTTCCAGGGTGGCTCACAAGCACCCATACAGGGTTGGGGACAGAGAGGTCTCCACATTCCTGGCCCTGATCTGCGTTCCAGGTGCAGCGCTGCAGGTGCAGTTGTGCCGATGGGATGTCACAGGCCCTTGGAGAAGGCTACACTATCAGGCCAGGCTTGACTGGAACAAGTGATATGACAGCAAAAGGCACTCTACCCTATAATCCTTCACTAAGTTCCTTGGCTCCTTCAGACTGCTGAATTTTTAATCTCGTTTAGTAAGAGATGCCAGAGACAATGGGAAAGTGAGAGCTGGAGATAAGGAGTAATGTTATACATTTAGGAGACTCCAGGGCTTCAGCAAGATGCAAACTGGCTCTGTATTAGATGGTACTAAGCACACACAAGCATCAATAATTTTCCCTGCACCAGGAATAAAATCACACAAGTTTGCCTTAAAATTCTGAATTGTGATTGACATTTAAAAAGCCACCATCTCTGTTGAGTTGGCTGGGAAGGAAATGCATAAAGGGACAGCAGAGAAGAAAGATGAGAGAGAAACAGAGAGAAAACAAGCATTTTACACAGAAAAGAAATTCAGTCTGTGTTTAATATCACGATTTCCCAAATTTATCATCATGGTAATCAGAGATGCCATTACAATAAATACTTGCTGTGGTAGAGTTTTCTACTGTCTGGAGAAAATATAGATCAAATTTAAATATATTCACCTTCGTTCTATTTCTATTCTGTTAAAGAGTCCTGTAAAACACTTTGTGAAAAGAAAGGAAGCAAACATTAAACAAATTAAAGTAGGAATTACAAAAGGGACTACCAAATTCTGAAATAGAATAGAGACATGAAACTTTTTAGATAGCCTCTTGAGTTTTATATTAATAATGACAAAAAAGACATTGCTTGAGGAGAATATGCATTTCAGACAAAGACCAAACTCATCTGAAATAAAAATTAACAGCACAATGAGCAAAAAACATTAAATTCATGCCCTTTATTACAACCAGGATTTCCTCAGTCTGCCCTTTTTTCTTTTTCAACTAATACTAGCATTCAAAGCTGTTATAGCTATGAAGTTTAATAATTCAGATCACCAAAAGAAAGGCACCAATAATCAAGATAATTTAAATTTAAAATATCATAAGAACTACTATTTTGCCTCCTAGAATATTAACAGATGTTTTATACTCAAGCATAACAGCATTTCTCCATAAAAGTAAATAAGCAAACACTTTCCATGAACCAAATGCCTTTTATTCTTGTTGCATTACAGTTTTCTATTCCCAAGATCTGATCACAACACCTTCGTAAAAACTGGGGTACTTTAGATGTTCTGGCCTGTATGTCTCTAAACCATTAACATTCCAGCTTCACAGTAGCAAAACTCCTTTCAGGCGACCCCTGAGGCTGCCTGTGTTCAGTCTCCAGGGCAGGGTGCAAGCATTTTTGACATTTATGTTTCACTTCATTTCTCCTGTGTCCCTATGGGGGATCCCATACCTATTACCATCTCCCAGGCTATCAGAAAGGGGAAAATAATGTGCTTTAGTACTCATCATATTAAATAAAGCATATAGGAGGTTTGCACAAAGCAAATTAAAATATTTTAAACAAAACATTTTGTGCTATCTACAGAATGCTTTGAGTATTAACAAAATTGCAGGAATTACACATCTTCAGCTTGTGACAACTGGAAATGTTAGCAAGTGGCCAAAGTACTCAGAACATGAATCAGATGAAGCAGAATCAAAGACTAAGATACATTCAAAAAATACCAGATGAAGGATGCCACAAGGAGGGCAGGGAGCTCTGGTTCCCTCAGCTCACAGGATTTCCTCTCCTGCCAACCTAACAAAAACATTTGCAAAGCAAACTCACAAAGCTAAGATGCATTTTTACCATGAATGCTTTTCCAAATATTCCTATCAGAAGACAAGCCTGCTTTTATTACCTGAGAAAGCAAGCAAGAAGCATGATTTGTGGGATATAATGCTTTCTTTCCAGACCACAGTATTTTTGTCTTTTGCCACTTCTTTAAGCCACAATTGCCATGTTTCCAGAAAGAATATATAACAAACAGATCTAGCTATGACATTTCAAATCCCACCTGCAATGAAAGTTTGAAAAAGTCAATCAGAAATCAAATCATGGTTGAGAAATGAAGTTATTCTGTTGGTCATTTTTCAGGTAATCAGATGTTTTGACGCCCCACTTTTCCAGCATTTTTTTTTTTCAGAAGCACCTTGAGGAAGAACCAAGAAATTCATCCTAGCTCTATGTCTAAATCATCTAATTAATTCTGTTTATGCAGGATTTCTAGAAGTTTTAATTAGGACATTATTTGGCTTCTGCACTGGCCTGTATTGGTGAAGTATTGAAACAGGCTTCTCACCTTCTGACTGGTTCCTCTTTGTTCCTTGAAGGTGTTAAGCAATTTTATCTCACAGAAATATACAGTAAGATATAAACAGGACACAAGATTTTATACCTTGTACATAGTCATGTGGTGTATACACTATAGGCAAATAAAGAAAAAAAAAACTCTTCTAAATGCAGGGATACAGTATTTTTGGTGTTTCAACACATCTGCAACTAATCATCTGGCAGACAGACATGAGCTGATGCTTGAAAACAGAAACTAGAAAAATCAATGCTCAAGTGCAAACTTAAGACATTCACCTCTTGCAAGAGCTTCCCAGCTTTCTGACAGTTGCTGAAAGTATGTTTTCTTACAGTGGCCTCAAAAACCATCTCATTAGCACAAACACTTCCTGGGGGACCTTGTAAGTGCATTTCCCTTCAGCCAGTAACGTGTTAACTTATTAATTAGAACTGCTGCTGCAGGGTAAAGGAAGAGGAAATTAATTCAAGAACTCCTTTAGCAGGCCAACCTATCTTGGGGACTCTACTCACAGGAGAGCTGTCTGCATTTCAGTTTTGTTTAATTAGTCCCACAAAAAGCAACTGTTCCCTCTGATAAGAGCAGGGCAAGAGCTGCAAAAAAACAAAACCATCTCTTCTATGCATCAATTTAGTTCTTTAATTATTGCATTCTGACATGAAAAACTGTTCGTTCCTTTCTCTCACTGGCAAATCAAGGGCATTAGTCATCAAGTTCTTTGCTCTTCGTCTTTATTCTAATGAGCCCAACACTGGAGCAGCTAGGGCTAGTAAATCCCAGGGCTAGCAGGTAATGAACCATAATCATCCCTGTAAAATTTTCTAGAGAGGTTTTCTCACGAATTTATGACTCTACCACATATTTAACTGAGTACTACTGAGAGCTGTCATGCTGCACACTGGTTTTAGTGGCTCACTGTGACTCCAGTTCTATTGGAAGAGGTGACAAAAACTCCACTGAACCCAAATAATCAAGCCTAATGATTTGTTTCTCTCTCTGCATATTCTCTGAGGTCTGAACTTCAATACTTTAATAGTCAGTGACATCAAGCAAAATCTTTTCCTATTTACACTGTATTTTTAACCTTCCAAATCACAAAATCAGTTCTCTGAACTGTTTGAATTTTTTTTTAATAGAAGGATGTTAGTTCCTACCAAATATTTCTCCCAAAGCAATTAAAACTTTCGCCATCCTACTTTACATGAAGCTTTTAAAATTGCTTACCTTCTACAGACTCTTTCCTATCTCCTGTCACGCAACATTAAAAAACTTGACAGATCAAATCTTTGCTGATCTGCCTCCTCTTCTAAGTTACCAAAATTATCCAGATCTAGAAGACCAAATTTTTACAAAGATATGTGTCTTTCAATAACTCATTTGGTTTTTTCATTTCAATAGTGCCAACTTCCAGAAGCATATATTTTGCCAGACATGCTGACATTAGGTAAAGTATCAGAAAAACTAGTAACACTTCACAAGGATAAAAGAATCTGCTCTGATCAAGAGAAATTTAGAAACAAAAAACCTCGAAGCAACTGAGTATATCTATAAAGCAGCAATTTACAAGAATGGTCTAAATATCAACAAGAACAACAAAAAATCACCAGAACTGGCAGTTTCTAAATAAACCAAAGAATCTGGTTTAAGTTAGATTAGGTACTTGATAATGATCTTGCTCTCCCTGACACATAACTCTTAAGAAAAAAACCCTAACCGATAGCCCTCTTAAGAGATGGTGGTGGAAAACTGTGGGTGTGGCTTTTTGTTGGTTGCTTTTTTTTTTGAGGGGTTGGAAGATGGCTAGGCAAGAAGAGTAAAGGCTTTGTGGGGTTTGGTGGCATGATTTTTTTTTTTCACTGAAAGAGGAAAATCTAAAAGGGTTTTGCTTTGGCTGCAGAATTAGAAACTGTGGGGTTTTTTCTATTATTAGTGAATTAGTTACTGAAAAAGATGAACAAAATAATTAAGAGATAAAATACAGAATTACAGCTGTAAAATACCATATTGAAAAAGCTGAATTTGTTGGATAACCAAAAGACAGTATCTACACAAAAAAAACCCCTCACTTTGGATAGCCCCAGAAGATCTTCCTTCTTAATACATGCAGAGGCTAAGAGGTCACAGCAGAAAAAATCCACCCCATAAAACCCCACTGCAGAACAGCCTGACTTCTCCAGTTCTTTTTTTCCTCCCTTATGATGTAATTGCAAAGAACAAAAAATGAAACCAAAATGCCTGGATACAGATGTTTTTTGAATCTTCAGAACATTCTCACATGCCTAGGGAAAAACAGGTGCTGTTAGAATTGGTTTGTGCCTCTGAGTGCTTAAGGGAAGTCATATGTGCTTTCCTTTCTAGGGTTGACTGCCCTTTCTGCCCCTCAAATAGTAATATATTAGCATACTGCCACGACATATTCCTGATACTGAAATGTATCAATTTGAAAAATAAACCCAACCTAAAGCATTTGACTGCTTTGGTTTTCATGGCTACATAAGAAAGAATTAGTAGATCTAAAAATTTAAATTACTTGTCTATACAGGTCTTTATTACAGGCTCAAGTAATTCCAGAGAATTTACTGTGGAATAAGATAACTACTGGGACTCAGGTGACTTCCCTTCTGTGCCATGAGGCAGCTGTTGGACACAGTTGTCAGCACACTGACAAAGCTGGTCAGCCTCTTGCACCAAGAAAATTCAGCACCTCCACAGCCTCAACCCCCAGGTTAACCAACAGCAGATCAGGGAATAAACACCATGAAAATAAAAACAGAATACCAAAACAAAGTATATTTATACCACTGTGCAACATCATTAGCAAGAGAGAAACTGCAAAGAAGCCAGAAGCAAAACAAGATCGAAAAAGCAGAAGTGCCAGCAGGAAACACTGAAGTAGCTCTGGAACAAGAAAGGCTGGAGACACCAGACAGAATAAAAAATACTCATGTATTGCTACTGTATATGATAATTCCTATGCTTTTCTCTCCATTACTGGAAAACTCATGTGACTGTCTTTTTTGAAACAATCTCTATGAAATATTTCTTTCTTGTGAAACAAAGAGCAAATGGGCTACTTCAAAATTTTGAAGCCCACATTTTGAATTAAAGTCATAATACTTACATCCAAAGACATAAATTTAAAACTGCATCCAACTCCAGGTACTTTCCATGAACAAACACCATTACAAACATACTGCATAAACTTGTGATCACTTAAAAGGCAGAACTCAGGAGGAAAGTGATGTAACCTCTCAAACCAGCATCACAAAGACATTGTGGAGTTCAAAAGAAATACCACCAGAAGACAGTGGATATGCATGTTGCCTGTGGTCCTACTTGCCAGTCCACACTAAACAATTATTTTATCAATAGAATACATTTCTTTATGTCAAATTAACATTTATGGTGAAAGGTGGGCAAGTCCCTAAGAGGCCAGAACAGAGAGCATAAGAAAGGATATTTCATGCCCAGCTAAACCAGCTGAAACATCACAAAAATTTGCAAACAATAACCCCCAAAAAAATCATCTCTCCATATGACAACCTGGGCACAAGCTGTGATTTGTGTGTAAGCAGTACTTGCGAAAGTTCATCTAATGAAGAGTATCATTGCACAATTAAACACATATACACAAAGTATCAGATATACCCTTACTTAAGACGTAGCTGTGACTGGATCAAAAAGAATCACTTCATTGCTAATCTGTTCAAGGAAAACAGGGATTTTAACATATCTCTCCTGTAAGGACTGTTTTCCACTAATTTCCCAGCCCCCAGGATTAATGAAACTGAAATACTAATATAGAATGATCCATTTTCTTATATTATCCTTTGCATTTTTTTCTTGCATTATCTTCTGCATTTCTGAATACCTCAGCAACACTGCACAGAAGACCTACTGAAAAGAGACACTTTTGCTATATAGTCTTACACAATTAAAAACAGGATTTGAGGATTTTTTTTATGGAACTGTTTCTGAGAAAAGTCTTTGGGAGAGTTACAGGATACCCTGAAGAGAAGCACACATTCCACTTCACAGTGCTGGAAAGGTGAGGATGGTGAAGCATAAAAGTTTCTGACAGGACTGGTTTGCTTAAAATTTTGCGAGTGCTACTGTGAGAATTCACTGCAAGAGAGATTACAACATTGCTTAGGCAGCATCTTTTAAGAAAATCCCCACATTACACACATAAACTAAAAACTTCTTACCTATGACTTCCATCCAGATTTGATTTGTGGATAAAATTCAGTTTAGCATCTGCCCAATAGAGTTTCTGTTCCTCATAATCCAACGTCAGTCCATTTGGCCAATATATGTCCGTGTTAACGATAATGGAGCGGCTTGAACCATCCATCCCAGCTCGTTCTATCTTTGGCACTTCTCCCCAGTCTGTCCAGTACATGAACCTACAATTATTTGAAAAGAGAAAAGACAAAAAAAGAAAGAAATCATGTATAAATCTACAACTTTCAGTAAAGGCAAAGGCTCTCTCTGCTCTGCAGGGTCAATTCCTGTGGAGCTCTGCTCAACTGGGTAAGGGGCACATATCCTGTGAAACAAAGCAATGTTACTTAATAAAAAGCTGAAGAAAAACAAGACAAACCCACAGTACTATATCAGGTTATACTTCATTATGTTTCTTTCTTTCCTCGGGTCAAGTGAGAAAGGTGGAGATAGCCAACAGATCTTGACAACCATCTCAAAATTCATCATTAAACAGCAAAGGCAGATATTACAAATTGTCATAAAAGTACAACAGCTTCTCTAATACGCGTCAGAATTTAGGGGGGCACAGAAGAATGTGTGCAGACTTATAGCAGACATAGTTGCATGGGATGCAGTGAAGTGGTTTTGATGGAAGACCAATTCATGTCCTTAAATATCCAGAGAAATTCTGAGACAAGCAGCTAAGTTCAGAAGCACAGCTTGCATCCAGTAATGAGAAAAACACTCTGTAAAATCTTTTAAGACTGGATAAGCAAGTTTTAAAACATGTAACATACATCAATTTTTAAACATTATTTAACAAGTAGTGGGGAGAGGGAAGCTACCCAGTTGCATTTAAGACTGAGGCAAAGTGAGGGAAACCACTTTATTTTGGCTGGAGACTAGCAGGAGGTAAGAATATTTGTCCTTTTTCTGCAGGTGGTAGAAAATAGATTTACTTTTGTGGGTTGTTGACAGAATACATAACTAAACTGAAGTAACATAGAATATAAACAGATCAGCCAAAGTGAATCCATGGTGCTTGCTCTGTTTTGTTGTTGCAGCTGGAACAGACTACTGTCCTAAATTGCTTCTCATAACCTCATGACATCTGCCAGCATTACCTGCTTGTATCTGTGCTCCTTAGCCTGGCTCAGTCAAAACAATCCAGATTAGGAAAGACCTGAAGCCTTTAAAATAGCTCAGATCATCACACAATCACAACAGGTCAGTATATGGTACCCACATGTGAAGAGGCCTAGCCACTCATCTTCTAAAAGCAAACACATGGGCAACACATTAAGAAACACTTGCAGATTAAATTATTTTTGGCAAAGATTATTATTATTAGTAGTAGTAGTAGTAGTAGTAGTAGTAGTCAGGAAATTCCATGTTGCATCTTCCCCCTTAATTCATGTCTATAGCATGTTTGTTTTATTTGTGCAGCAATATCTCTGGACAGAAATGCAGCTGATTAACACAAACATTGTCCTATTTGATCCCAAGTGAGTCATTATTCATGGAGCAACACGTTTATCTTAACACAGAACAACAAAAACATCTGAAGAGAACATGTGAGATTTCTGTAGGCATAAACAAGTGCCTCAGCTAAACTGGTTTTTCATCAGGAAAAGGACAAACCCCAAATAATTTCCAGATAGGTAGCACAGTGGCAAGGCACCTGGTCAAGCTACGCAATAAGAAACCACACTTGCAAAAAGAAACGTTAAAAAAAGTCAGGCAGCATTTCACCAGTAAGCATGTAAGAAAGAAGAGAGAAAAAGAGATATTTACTTTTTACTTCTTTCAGACAGCTCTGCTTTGCCCCAGTTGTCAAGTCTTAGGCTTCCAAATCAAGGTTGATAGGTTCCAAGGCCCTTACTAGCCTGCTGGACTGATTTTTTTGGGCTGAAACAGCGCATTAATTACTGTACAGCCTCATATTCTTCCCTGGCTCACCTCTCATGCACATTGCAATTACTCAAGCAAAAACAGGTAAGGATAGTTTGGTAAGAAATAAAAAGCTTCCCAGGTTCCCCAAACCAGCTCCATTTCATTTGTCAGAGGAAAACATACACACAGGAGAGAACTGGCTTTAAGGTTCAATAATATTTCCAATCAGCTCCAGTGACCTCTGTGCACTTTCTTCAACAATTTGGTTTTTTTTCAAGATCACATTTGTTTTCCTCCACCTTGCCTGAAAGCCTGTGAGTTTTAATGTCTCCATTAAAAATCTTTGGAATCAGCCATGCTCCAGCTGATGACAGCCATGCAGACAAGGCAAGGGCCATTCTCCCTCTTCCCCATACTCTTCAAACACATTAGTTATTTCAATTAAAAAAAAAAATAAAAAAGCCACCACCAAAGCCCATGGAATAGAGAAAAAATTAAGAAAAAAGCAATGTCTTGTGCTAAATCATCTAGTTATACCTTGCAGTACAATGAAAATCCAGGAATCTAGATTTCAATTTTACCAGCAGACTCTGGAAATGGTTGTGAGCTGTTATAAAAATCTAAAAGGAGAAGAAAAACGGCAACAAAGTGCAGTTCTTTTTACTGTAAGCTTGTAACTTTCAGTATTAGAGAGTCATGCCCCCCTCCAAAGGGATTAAGGAACATCAAGCATTTGACATACACTAATAGAAAAGAGGAAGGTTCTTAGACTTAAAAAAAAAAAAAAAAATAGTTGATGTTTTGCTTTACTGTAGCCCAGAATGTTGGTTTATCTTAAAGTTTATCCCATCATTAAAATTTAAGAACAAATAAAGAAAGAGTTTTGATAGTCTTTTCCTACAAACTGTTTTCTATGGCTCTTTAAATCTAGTTTTTTTTTTTTTTTTTTTTTTTTTGCATTCTGGTGCATAAGGTGAATCCTGGCAATAAAACTTCCTCCTAAAAGTCCTCAGAAATCACTATGCACTGTGTAGTTGTAACTGTGATTTGTCTCCAACAGAAGGTTTTGCCATAGCAAAACAAAATCCCAACCAAACAAAAAGGATGAAACAGCATGTCACAGTTCATTCCGCACTATGAAAAAATAAAATAAGTAACAGAGTTTTTTTTTTCCAAAAAGCCCATAAAGTCTAGGCATTCTGATGGCAGAATATCCCCCATCCAGAGAAAAAAAAAGCTTGCAGACTACAAATGCCAAGGTTATATGCTATAATTTAGCAGTGATTTCTGACAGTAAGCAGAGGAGGAGAGAAATTTATTGCCAGCACCCATCAGCTTTGCAACTTTCTGATCTGCAAACATTCACTTTCCCAAATGCTATTCAGTGGCAAGAGCAGCTGCTTAATTAGGACAGCGAGTTATTTGGTGAGGTCCTTCACAGTGAAGGCCCCAGCTTTGCTTGGTTCAGGCCCTAAGAACTTCTGAGCTCTACAGGGAGAGCTGCCAAACTTCAGAGCCTGCAGCAGCCTCTGTGGAGCTCATCAGCCCTTGAGTGGACCCTGTGAGACACAGCCTGCTCCAGCTCCAGCACTAACAGGACTGCCACTCCTCTAACCAAAACATACAAAGTTAAACATGAGGCACTGGAGCAGCTCAGGAAAGCTACGCACAATAAGCATGTTTGGTTATTGAAAATAGCTCTTGACTTGAGAAGAAATTTTCAGGAGTTTACAAAAAGATATTTGAATCAAGTGATTCTTCGGGTAGTTGAATGGAGACTCTTTCTGAGGGAAGTTCACAAAGAGAGGAAAACTGCAATCCAGGAGCACAGAGCAGTATTGAAAGACACAGAAAATGGATTTTCAAATAAGGGGACTAAAAGTATGACAAGAAGATTTTAATAACAAGTTTCTCAACCGACTGCAAAAGATTGAAAATATTTTTGGTCCTCCAGGAAAATCAAAAAATGTACATATAAATTAAATATGGAAATAATTCTTCACAAAAGAGAGGAAGAAATATCCTTTGGGGATACAATCAAGATAAACATGAGAGAAAATATGTTCTTAGCTAGCTGAGAACTGTACTCTTTTACAATAGCTTGTCTCTGTAAATAAGTGTATTAGTTGATTGCGTGGATTAGTTGAAAGTAATTTTCAGAGCTGCTTTACAATAATATCTTATGTTAATATTCAGTGCAGTCAACATTATTTTCTGTGCAAATTATCCTACGTGTAGCTTTTTTGTTACATCGACACCACTCTTGCACATACTAAGAGCAGCTATGTGAGGAATGGGTGTGAACTAAGCAGGGAACTTTTAACATCCTAATACACTGAATCTTGTACTTTTTGGCCTTATTTTGGATTCAGAAGCCCATGGGTTCTCAACAGAGTAGCAGTTTCCCATTTCAGGTAGGCACAGCTGGCTCTGAACCACCTGTCTTTAGCACTGCTATGTACACTGGACAAAACCAAACCAACATTTTTTACACCAAAAACCAAGCCTTTATTTCACTCTTCTGCAAGCCATCAGTGTGTCTAGTAAATGACTGAACCACCCAAATGTGCTGAAAATGCTTGACAAGCAAGCACCAATGGGCCCAGCTGTGCCTCTTTAACTGTCCCCACCCTGTCCCCTTCATCCCCATCCCTGCCACCTCGGGGAGGGTGGAGAATGAGCACAACTCCACAGGTGCTCAGATCTCAGCTATTGAATTTCACAGCCCAGACCATCAGCATCAAACCTAGACTGGGGTCTCTGTGCAGCAACTGGAACACAATGACCTGTGACAGGGGACACCTCAATATGGCATCACTGCTCACACAGCAGGAACCTGAGCAGGAACAGGGGTCATTGTAGATAAATTACTGCAACCTCCACAGCTCACTTGGCAGGGATGCTAAAAGACTCGACTGTCAAGTGGGAGAAATCCATATGTAAATTCCACATGTAAGTCATCTATACACACCAAGAAAAGCTCTGCTGAGACACATTCTATAGGGCATACAAGTATTTTGCCCAATATACTCTATACTGGTTCCTTCAAGATGAAGATATTGTCCTGGTGATAGCACTTTAATGCAAATGTCTGCATTCATCTTAGGACATCAGGCAAGATACTAATCAAGCAAAATCCATCTGTAACCAGAATGATAATGCAAGGATTTCCACTTTGGACCTGGTTTTACTCTCCTACTCAGACTATTTATCTAGCAGGAGAAATAAAATCATCACCAGACCTTCCCTTTTCTTGGAATCAATTTCTAAAATAAGGGATAAATGCAAACATTCCACTTTTGGAATAACAAAGCTGTGATGAAGAGATCAAAAGGTGATGCTTTGTCTCTAGCTCAGTATCAAGAACGAAGTATAAAACTAGAATGAGATTTTGTAGATGGGATTCATAAACCCTGAAAATAATGCTTTAGAAAAGCCACTAAGAGTCTTTCATTAAAAAATCAACATAGAAGCACAAACCTACATGATATTCTCATTTCATAACCCAAAAGAAAAAACTCAGTATTCAAGTTATGGCCTCTGTTTTCAGGTATTCAGTTTAAAGAAAATGCTGGGCAATCTAACAAAACAGATGAGAGATTGTTTTTCATTTTCACCCAGACACTTCTGAGGGCCTATAGGAAGTAAGGTTTGACTTAGCTGTCAAACCAAACATACACTGATACACTGCAGAGTCTCATGCACATGGTTGTCCTTTTGGCCACAGATCCCCAGGAAAAAGAAAAGCAGCTATTTTTTTTTTTTCCTGAATGCTCACAAAGGCAGAATTTTAATTGTTTGAGCAGCTGGAAAGGTCTCTTGCTCCTTGAACTCATAAATTAACCTTTTCTATCTCCAGACACAAAAGGTCTCATGACATGCCTTCCACAGTTAGGAAACAAAAGCCATTTTTTGGATTCTCTTAGAGCAATCAGGAAATAAAGCCTGTCAAAACTTAACAACGTTTGAAAAACAGTATTTGAAACAATTTTCCCAGTTTAAATGAAAAAAAAAAAAGAGGGATACAATTTCCCCTCTCTGTTATTGATTAACATCATCCCTAGACCATTGCTGACTGCAAGACAGAACCAAGATCCAAACGTGCTCTGCAAGACTCCAGCCAGCCCCTTGCACAGGAACCACTCCAGATATAATACACCAGACCCTGCCAAGTTCAGACAGCAGGGAAGCCAACAGAAAACTAAAATGTAATTACTGTAACAGGAGATGGACAAAATAAGAGAAGAAAATTCCTTGCCTTCCAACCTACCACGGTTCTTCAGATATAGCATGAAAACAGAGGAAAGAAAACCAGCTGGCAGTTCTGACAGACTTTCAAAAAAACAAACAGATAAACAAAAATACCACAAACCAACAACTGTGACAGAGTCTCTCAAGAGGCCAGGAAAGAAGCTGAGCCAGGAATGTGCTGGGTAACTCTGCAGGGCTGAGCAGTCCCACAGAGGTCTGCTCTGGCAATGCCTCCAGCATTGCCCAGGAGGAGCCCACATACACAGAAACATGCCTTCCAAACAGTTCTTTAAAAACCTATGAAAGCTGTAGATCTCTATAAACTGAACAAAATTATGAAAGCTCGTACAAAAGAATATTTAGCTACATTAAAACTACAAGTGGGAGAAAGCAGTGAGAAAATGGTGGGATCACAGTTCTTCATCTTTCTCAGACAAAATTTATCTTCTTTGTACAATGAAAAAAGCTGTTTCTTTACAGGGACTTGCACTAAAAATATAAACATTTGCACTGCACGTATTTAGTTCATAAATAAGAATTCAGAACTCTGTAATTTCAAAGAGCTTTGGGTTGAAACTAGACAAGTCAGTTGCTACAATAATTATTCACTCCTTGCTTTTTCAGCTCAGTCATAACCAAACTTGTTTCTTATATTTCAATAAAAAAACCTGGGAGACTTATTTTCCATATCTCCCTATACATCCTGAATGCAGGAAGGGCAGAAATATTCTTCCCTATACTTGTATCTTAAATTGAAGCCCTAGAAATACACACACTTCTCCATGGCAAGAGAGAACAGCCATTTATGCTAGTTGTGTTGCTCAGTGAATGAGGGCAAGAGAGACAAATCTGTCATTTGGCATTCTGGGCTGTTTCTCAGAAACAAAAATCTAGGCATACCCCATTGCTGTACAAGGCTTGGAGTTATGAACTCCTCCATTCCAGGTACTCCACACATACATCACCTACACCCAGCAAAGAGAACATACTGTTATAACCATCCCAGCCATCCTTAATGCAGAGTCAGCTTACAATGTGAACAGTTTTTAACCAAGACTCACTCATTCAACTTTATTATCTGATTTCATGGAAGTTTACTCTAAGTTTGGGCCCATCAGTCCACTGATGCAGTTCACCTTAACATCAAGTGGGTACCTGTGCAGAAAGATGGAATGGCAGGATGGCACAGCTAGGAACAAGAGATTAGGTCAAAAAAACTATCAGGAATATGACCTGTCTACCATCAACTGAAATTGTGAAGAACACATTCAGTATCATGAGATCCTTCTGCAACTTTTCCTCTATGAGATTTCTTTTTTATCATTCCAAGTCTTTGATGATTAAAATACCCCTTTGTTATTCAGCCCCTCTCTCAGTACACAGCTACCAAATAGATCTTTATGTTCTTGATTCCTAACTCCTCCAAGAAGCCCTACAGAGCTTTAATGTTGTGCCAAGCCATGCTGAATCTTACCTTCCATATCACATTTCAGCATGCTGCTAATTATTTTTTCATAGTTTTCATCCTATTGTTTGGTATGTAAATCAAGCTTACTTACATGTAACCATCATTCTTTAGGCTTTTTTAAAAATTCAGTTAATTCATGTCATCTAGGGGTTGAGTACATATTCAGTGCAGCTTCTGTCCTTGTGATTTATCAGTTTGTTATTTATCAGTTATGGAAACCAACCTGATGCCACTTTAATCATCCACCAGAATCACTAAATCATTTATTCTCCTGTAAGAAAGTGGCACACACCAATGAATCAATCTTCCACACCTCAAAATTACACATTTTTTACATTTTTTTTTTAACCAAAAGCTTCATGATATTCATTACAAACCAAACCACAAAAAAAGGGGGCAGGAAGAAGAGGAGAGATTTCTCTATAGAGGGCAAGAAGGATAGAAATAAGGGAACATATTGTAATTAATGTATAATGAGAGGTTACATTACACAAGATTTGGTTAGAGACCTAATTCTGGAGATACAAACCTAGGTAGACTTGGCTTTTATTGAGAAGAAACTATGTTTGCCCACTAAATGTGGTCTGAATACTGACTTCATTCTCAGATGGAACAAACGCCACTTCATTTTTATAGTGAAAACATTATTATAAAATAACCGAGATATCTGAGACTTCACTCAAGTATTTTCTAGGTTAGATTTTCCTATAAAGGAAATAAGAATGCCTCTACTTTTCCATTCCTACTGTAAAAAGCTAAATATTAAGTACTGGGATTCAATTTTTATGGAAAAAGCGGCTATGCATTCTACAGCAACTATTATGCACCTAGAACACTAAAGTTTAAAATCAATTAACTCAGCATTAAACCCAGGTCATAAGCTTTTCTCCCCTACAGGCTTCTTTCACAGGTAACTCACCTGCTCTTCCAGTACGAGCCACCATTAACCACACACTTGCACACAAATTGCTTCCAGCACAGAGATACATCAAAAGTGGGAAAAAATTCCAAATCCTCACCCTAGTACAGGCCTCATTCGCAAGACATCTACTAACAAGGCACATAAAAAATGCCCACAAAATATTACACTAAGGGAAAAAACCCAAGTATGTTTCCAGTCACTCAAGTATAAGATACACTCTAGTTCACCTCAAGCCTGAATTGCTCAGAAGAATAAAAATGCTGATAATTTGCCATTAGCTCACAGAATCTAGAAAAATTATACTAAATGCTGTTAAAAGGTTTTTACAAAATACAGGCTGCTTACAAACAGAGAAATGTTCTTCCCATTTTCCTTACAACATCTGCAGGGGGGGAAAAAAGATCACATTTTGAGCAATTTAATTAGATAAAAGAGCAAGTTTTGAAACTCAGCTGCTTCTTGGGAGGGCAAGTAAGAAACAGATACTGCAGAAATTATATCATGATACACTAAAAATCTGAGGGAGGAGACATCTTCATTTATTCAGCAGCAATGTGGGGAACTATTGCATACATAAGTGGCCTCTAGAAATTGCCCATTGAGATTGCCCATTGCCAATTGAGATTTTCAACATCAGCAAAACCCTCAGTTTTCTTTGCAACTTTAATGGTGGCAGAAGCATAAAGTAAGATTCCAGCAATATTTCGTGTATTTAAATAATGTTCCTTTCTTGCCCAACAAATACTTTACTCAGAAAAGTGATCCTTCTGTTTGTAGTTGCTTTTGCCACTCAAGTCTGCCACTTTTCCACCTCCCTCCTGCATCAGTGCAAAGAGTTGATGCAGAAGGGCCCAAAAGCTTTGCTCCCTACACCTGCTACCGGCTGCCTTCCTCTGTTCTTACCCCACTCCAAATCCCTCCAAAGAGGTGAAAAAGATGTGTTGATGACAACATAACAGGAGGGAAAAAATGTAGAGATGTGCAGAAAACCCCAAAACGGTGATGGTATCAAAGAAGCCCAGCTAGGTCAAATCAATTATCTTGTTTTCAAACCATGCAAACTTAACAAATCTATCTAGTTCAAAGCTTTTCCTGCAGAAGATAATAACTTGAGTAATTTTACAGAAAAACTCATTCATCTGTTTTAACAAAACAGGGTAATTGCTCTTTGCATTTAACTTGCAAAGCTGTCACATTAAACAAAACACTACCTACGTATAAAGTAAATTATATGCTAATACACGTATGATAAGCAAAAGAATATGATAAAGATGAACAGGCATCTCAAAACCAAATAAACATATTTTCTATATCTAAACATATTGTGAATTTACAGTTCAGTAGTTTAAAGACTCACTGTTAGTATGAAAACCTTTCTAGTATACAACTGTGTTATATTAGAAAGCGAAGTCCCTCTTATTCAGCTATAAAATGCTCCCAAGTTTTCCATGTAGGAAGAGAAAATGGCAACTTTAAACATGTGAGTTAATCTCATGTAATGTCTATTACTGTATTTTCACTCATTACAGTTCATCTGTTAAAAAAGGCATGGAGAAAATAAAGAGTAGGGAAAACTAAACTTAAGCACAACAAAATCAAATATGAACAGGCAGAGGAAAATTTCTTACTGCCCTGAACCTGGGAGAAATCAGCTTGCAGAAATTGAGGAGCACAGAAGGAGACCAGGCACTAACCCTGTTGGAATAGGCTGCAAGAGGGGAGTTTTAACAGTGCCTCTTTTACTGTGCTTTCTACAGGTCCTGTATGCTTTAGACTTTTAAAGGAAAAAGAAAAAAAAAGACACCCATTGAGTTACACCTTGCTCAAAAGAAAATAATAGTGCCTGTTAAATTTGTGGTTTTAGTAATTTTGTGGGTACAGAGTACAATGACAGGTAATTCATTTTATAAGAATAATAGATATTCACTGTAATTTACTCTTTAGAACAGCCCTTTGGAGACATCATCACTACTGGTCACCATCAAAGGGGAAAGGCAACCGTCTCACATTCTGCAAGACTTAAGCCAGCAGAATCCATGAAAAGGCATTTCTGCTTTTATGTAGATACTCCTTGTTGCAAATGGTGTTTTTAGTTTTCATTTTGCTCTGCAGTGAAACTTATTGCTCCCTTCAATGGGAATCAAACATATTCAGAAAGGCCCTGCAGAGAGACCTGGACAGATTAAAGGGCTGGACAATCAACAGCCATCTCAAGTTCAGCAAGGGACAGTGCTGGATTCTGCACCTGGGATGACGCAGCCCTGGATGCACAGACAGACTGGCACTGAGAGGCTGGAAAGCAGTGCCAGGGAAAGGGACCTGAGGGTCCTGGTCAGCTGGACATGAGGCTGCAGTGTCCTGGAGCCTGGAGGGACATCCCTGTCCTGGGGACACCAGGCCCTGCATGGCTGCCAGGCCAGGAAGGGATTGTCCTGTTCTGCTCTGGGTGGGGCAGCCTCACCTGGAATATTGTGTGAAGTTTTGGGCATCACAATACCAGAGAGACACTAAACTATTAGAGAGGGTATGAGGATGGTGAAGGGCCTTGTGGAGAAGCCGTGTGAGGAGCAGCTGAGGACACTTGGTCTGTTCAGCTGGAGGAGACTGAGGGCAGACATCGCAGTCACAGCTTCTCCTGAGGGGAACAGCAGGGGCAGCTCTGAGCTCTGCTCTCTGGGACCAGGGACAGGACCTGGGAATGCCTGGAGCTGGGTCAGGACAGGGTCAGGCTGGATATCAGGGAAAGGTTCTTCCCCCACAGGGTGTTGGGCACTGAAAAGGCTCCCCAGGGAATGGTCACGGCCCCAAGGCTGCCAGAGCTCCAGGAACGTTTGGACAACGCTCTCAGGGATGCACAGGGTGGGATTGTTGGGGTGCCTGTGCAGGGCCAGGAGTTGGACTCAGTGATCCTTGTGCATCTGTCCAACTTGGAATACTCTGATTCTGCAAAAAGCTGGTGCTACTGACACTTGTGTTAAAAACATCTGGATACAATCCCTCAGAACAACTGCACTTCAACAGCCAGCAAAAGCTAAGACAACTTAAAGATTAGTAATTTAATTCACAGAGAAATTGCATTTTCCAATATGTAAACTTTGTCACATTCTGACCTGCAATCTTTACGCCAGGCAAGATCAGTTGTTCTCCAAAGTACAGCTGTACACACCCAGGAGTGGGAAAGCAACAGGAGAGGTGTTGGTGTCAGCTGCCACACTACTCCTTCCTGACTGACATACAAAAGTGGGGTGCAGTCCTTTTTCCACTAGAGAATTGCATTAGTGGGATGACTGGCTGGAAGGATACAAATTGTTGGATTTCTCATCCCTCAAACCACACGCAATTTATTACTGCTCTCCCACTATCCCCACTACATCCCTGTTACACCCAAAAGCAGATGTTTTAGCACTTGGTGTAACAGTATTCCTCTCCACTATAAATTAGTTGTTTCTTAAATTGACTGAACACTGCATCTATTTACCATCAATCCAAGTTCATCAAGCAACCATGATTCACTCTCTTGGAAGCAGGACAGCATTAGTATTGTTTTATTGAAGAGGACAAAGCACTTGAATTCCAAAACTGCTACAGTCACAGTCTTCAGATTTGTGCCCGAGTCATGTAGAACTTACAGGTTTTGCTGCATATTATTTCTGTCCCAATGCGAGGTATAGTTAATACATCTGTGTTCTGGGTTTTCCTTTAAGCTTACATCTTTCATGGAAATGCGCAACATGCTCATACAACCTGACCCCTCAAAGTTTTGCATCAGCCAGTACTTGTAGAGAAACATAAATGAAATCCCACATGATGTGTGCACATGTATGGATGTTGTTCTCCTCAGGAGCTGAGTTTATGCCCACCAGTGATCAAATCAAATCTCAAGTGCAACAATTTTTGAACACTGACTGCATACACTTTCCAAAAAAATTGTCTTATGCTCTACATTTAATTTACTCCTTTCATATCAGGTCCCCTTTTAGTCCATCCATTCAGTGGTCGCTTCAGATAATACTTTCTTTTGTTATAAGTCATGAACAGTAATCCCTTCATGGTTGTTATCCAATTTTACCAAAGGCTTTAATCTGCTTTATTGACAATTACTCTTTACTCTTCTCTGAATTGTAATAAAATGGATCTCCAGTTCTGCAACTGAATTAAAAAAAAAAAAACTCAAAACCCTCAAAAATTCAACAAACAACCCAGAGTTTGGGATTACCACTGAGGACAAAAATATGTTTGGAAAATTAATTATATGAAGCAATTAATATAGAGTAATTTTAATAATATAGTGGTGGCAATAGTAAAAATTTCCCCCAAGTGTGTAAGAAATACAGATGGCTAATATATTCAAAAGAAACTTCCCTCTTTGTAACCTTGCCCCTCTCTCCTGTTCTGTGGACTGCTGTGAGCTGCCAGGATAGATTGGTTTTGCAGAATTAACAGTGAGGAGGCAGAGGACTAACCCTTTAGATAGCAAATGGCACAGGGACCTGTGACACAGCCAGGTGACCAGACACACAGAGACAGCAGTGACAGTCCCCAGACTTACCTGCTATTAGACTGTGAAGGTATAAAAGGCCAGGGTTTCCTTTGTTCAGGGCTTCAGAGGCACTCAGCTCCAGCTGTTATTTTGTTATTTAGCTATTGCACCAAGACAAAATTATTTTAAGGATGCTTCGGTCCCAGCTCAGGTGGTGCAACAGTAACTGCCAGAGTGGTCCTGGATGGACCACTCAATACCTGCCACTAAGAGCTTGACAGAATCACCCCAATTGTATAAAAGGGATGGCTAGACCAGGAAGATATACTCTATTACTTGATAATGGAAACAAATGCCTATTTAGCTTAACTCTACTAATTAAAAATCCAAGAAAACAGGCACTGCAGCTTCTCCACAGCATGAGGAAAGAAAACTGACTTACGGACAGCAGTAGATACCTTGTAAAAGCTGCTTCTAATCAACTCCCTTCCCACACCAGTGACAACACCAATCCCTAAGTCACAACTCAGAAATCTGAAGAAAGGGAGTAGGGGTATCAAGGTACTTTTTCCACCTCCAGTCTAATTGACTCATTTCTACAGGACCAACTGAGTGAGCTGACTTGCTAACTACTTGCTTGAGAAAGAGATTTTCCAGTGCAGACAGAATTCATTCTGTAAACAGGCCCTTTCCTAGGATAGTATTCAATACCATACTCTGTACTCAGGGAAGCTAAGAAGCTGAAATTCCAAGTAATACATTAAATTACAGGGTTGTACATACTGATGACTTTATTATCCCCTTAAGATTTTTGGTATAAAAATCTTCTCTACTCAGAGCTCTTCACTGCTTCTCTACACTGGGCTGCAATGCCTAAAAGACTTTACAAAGCAAATTCAAACATCAGTGCATAACAACTATAAGCACTCCTATTACAAGGGGGATGGGGAGACTCTACACCCTCTCAGGACAATCTGTTCAAGGCTCGGGCACTGTCCAGGGAAGAAGTTGTGCCTCCTGTCCAGGTGGAACCCCCTGGGCTCAGTCCCTGCCCGTGGCTCTGGTGCCATTGCTGGGCCCTGGAGCAGAGCCTGGGCCCTGCTCTGAGCCTCCCTGCACACAAGGACACCCAATATAGACATTTTTCAAAACAAGAACATACATTTTTTCCTCCATTTTTGTAGTCCATAGAAGCAGCTGTGCTCAGCAAATCTCGCACTGAAACAAATAGTTATTAATTCTAAATAATCAGAGAGTCTTTTGAGGGTAAGTGGTATTAATCACAAGGTCCAATTTTAAAACCCAATTTTAAAGGGTGAGCTCACCAGCTAGGCTCCTCAAACAGAAGGTGGAAAGAAGTAGCTTTTTGGAAAGGTTAAAGTACTGATCTGACACAGCCCAAGGAGAAAGCTACCCTGCTCCAGTGACTGTAACGGCAGCTGAGGTGTCTGTAAAGGGAGTTGAGGTGGCCACCTCAACTCAAGCAGTTGGGGACCTAAGTATGGCAAAAGAATATCTCCCCTCAAAGATTGCCTTTTGGCAGTCAAATAGAAAGAAATAGGATTTGTGCCTTTTTTGAGGTCCCAGATAACAGTGAAAGAAATAAGGCTTTCTCAATCTGGCAAGAATTGAACTTTCATTTATATGCTAATTAGAGGTTACTATGTATTTTTTTTTTTGTTTTCTTCAAAGGCAAAGAGTCATCAATCCAAACATATGTTACTGAGGTACTAATTCCTGGACTAAGTGAAGTCACCAACTTAGGTACTAAAGCAGAGCCATCATCTCCTCTGTAGGTAGCTCCCTCTAGAGAGATATGAAACTTCTGTCAAAGCAGGGACTAGGTTTTTTTTTCCAACGCAAAATCCAAGCAAATTTTCCTAGATCATTTAAATAAAGTTCACACAAAGAGACTTACAAGAAAACATAGAACCAGAGATTATGCATTGCTTTTTCTGTTGTGTATCCCCTGCAATGAACTGGATCTTGACTCATGTTGACTAATGGGCAAAACCTCTGAAAACAAACAGAAAAAGCCCATAGTAATTTTCTCTGTGAACGATGAAGAAAACTTGATCATCTAGAAAGAGGAACATTAAGATTCCTTGAAGTTTAATGAAAACAAAGGCACTGAATGAAGCATGTCCAGCAGGTGCAGGGTCTGTCTCATGTGGGTGCTCTGTTACAGACATGCAGGTTGCCACTGGGCTGGGAGGCCACTGGGAGATGAAGCTGGGGCCCAGCTTGACCAAAACTGAGCAACAAATTGCAAAGGTCAAATTGGGACTGACACAGATACATGTAGTATTCACACATGCATAACATATTAGCTTCTAATGGTGCTTTTACCCCTGTTTTTTGGCTACTGTCAGCACCTAGATCCATCAGGTTTTTGTACACATGTGCTCATTGTTAGTTTAACATAGCCCAATCTCATACACTCAATGTGAAAAGCTGTGAACACTGCATGTCTCAGCTGCACAAACCTCAGATGCATAAATCTAACCTCAGAGGAGCTAATTAGGAGTACCACAAATTGTGCAGCAATCCTTTCCTTTACACTCTTACATGTGACCCAAGGTCAGGAGCAAAAATTGCCATCCATCATCAACTAAGAACTTTTGGCTTTTAATCACATTGGCAGAGGTAGCAAGAGGCTCTAGATATCCATGCATGAAATATGTGGAAAGCTAGACAGCCAGCAGAGTTCGTGATGAAACTTCTTGGACGGAGCAACATTAGCTCTTGTAGTACCTCTCATGGGAATGGCTTGCTGCTCTTTGGTTCAACCCTCCATGGGAAGCACTAATCTGTGCCCAGACTGTTTTTGAGCTGCGCACATTTAAGAAAAATTATCAGAGACAATAGCTAGTAGTTTTCAGAATAACCTGTCACTAACTATGCTGCCCCACCACAGCAGTGTCCAATCCCCACACCATAAGCAGTTCAAATACTTAGTTAACAGCTCTTCTGGCAAGATTGGAATGGTACATCCCACCTGGAGAAGCAAGAATGCATCATGTGCTAGAAGCTGATGGAGCAAGAACATCTACCAAATGATAAAAAGGGTCTGTTAATAACTGTGTATATTTCCTCTTTTGCATCCGCTCATATATTTAAAGACAATATAACTTTCACGAAGCTGATGGGTGTTGAGACAAAAGATGAACAAATTTTGTTCATCAAAAGATGTACAAAAAGGTGAATTAGAAGGCTGCTGGTTGCAATTTAATGACATTGCTTTTGACAAGTAATAAAGAAAGATGTTTCTGCATTTCATAGTATGGACTTTGGTAAGTCACCAAAAAAAATCAAACCTTCAAATAGGGATGCCACGCAATTTGAAAAGTGTCTTAAAGCCTTAGAGAAAAACTTCCAGTGAGCAAAAATTAGAAAACTGATATGACAGCTTAGTACCTACTAAAAAAAAGACTGCCTATGAGAACAGCTAACAGATAAACAGCATTCCTGTATGTCAACCAGATTATACAATGGAAGTATACAGGTCAATAAGCACAGGAAGTTAAAATTTCTGACAAGGGGACGAAGCTCCATGTCTCTTCAACTGCTCTGTTTTTGTCTAATGAAAAAAGACCTCAAAGCTATATTTTTGTAGGGTCTACAAGACAGGTATTGAAATTCTGGTGAGCCTGACAAGCCTTGATCCTACCTTCCATCTAGGCAATATGCAGTGTAGGACAAACCACAGAGGCAGAATGAGGAAGAACTGACAAAGGCATGAGGACTGGGGATGTGGAAAGGGCAGTATTTTTCTTTAGAAGTAGGCATTTCACAGTCATCTAAGCCTTGCTTAGTTATCACTGCAGTGGAACAGCATGCAGCGATAACATTTAAAACTGAATGATCTGTATGGATAGAAACACTGAAGAACAATAAGATCACAATGCTGCCACAGCCAAAAATCCTCAGCCACCTTACCAGCTACCTACTGTGGAATAAGTGAAACAAAACAGGAAACTCAATGCTCCTACCACATGACCCAGGATGTCAGCCTTATGGAAGGCTGTCAAAACAAATGTTTCCACAAAAATGTCAATTTTGATTAATCAGATTTTGAAATAAATGGTCAAACAATTCTACACCCACTTCAACTAACTGAAAATCCTTTAATGAAAGTGTTAGCTCTTACTTCACCATTTAATACAGTTTATATGATTTATCTCTTCAATTAAGAAGACAGGTCAGCACCTCTGTTTCTTTATATACAATTCAGCAGCACACTAGCACCATGTTTTTTACAGTCAGAAGGATGCAGCAATGGCAAAGAATGCTTTTATCACAAACATTGCTAGAGTCCATCTCAGAATCTCTCAAAGTGTTGCCCAAAGTGTTTATACTAATTCTAGGTTTTGGAACACATTTTTACTTCTGCCTTTCTAATTCATCTAAACTGTTTGACAAGCAGTGCTGTTAGAATGAATATATAACAGCACAGCTGCTGCTCCACATATTTTATAATAATCACAAAAGGCTGGCACAGCTTTGGCCCAGGCCTATCCCATACAGGTGGAGAGAATCTCAGTACCTCTTCCAGCAGGAATGGGAGTCAGGAAAAAGAAAAGCAGAGAACCGCATTGTGCTCACAAACCAGCTAAATAACATCAAATATCTTGAAAAAGAAAGTTAAGTCAGAAAGAGTGATTTGCTCAGGATTTGTCATCAAAACAAGCACCAAAACCACAACACACCACACAAAGAAAAACCAGAAACAAAATTCTCAATTATCCACCCGCTGAAAAATGTTGTAGTACACGGAGTATCTGCTCAGTGATACACAAATCACTCACTCCACTCAACTATAGTGATAAGGCAGACTGCACCACTACTAAAACTCTTGTCTTTTCAGACATATTACACCACTAAATATGTGATGCTCTTGTAAAGTTACATGTTTGTAACTACTGCCATTTCATGGCATATAGTATTCAACTTAATCTGCATATAAACATTCCTTATCTATAGAATTAAGCCCTAAAGCTCGAATGATGCAATGCTACCATATACAATTATTATTTTCTACACACTGACTTACTTGTGTAGACCAGCTGTTGGCATTTCAGTATATGCTGTCTGGATGCCTGATACTTTATATCATGGCCCACTCTGCTGCTAATCACAAGAGCTGAGCACTCGTATACCAAGAGTTACACACAGAAACCTTCCTTTGAGACATCATCTAATTATCTGTGTAAGTGGTTTGACAGCTTTTAACTTTAAATTAAACAGCATCTCACTCGCAACTAAAATATTCAGTTGCTAGGTTTCCTTTCCCAGGTTACATTTAGACCTTTGCAACACCAAAAACTTGCAGTCCGTGCCCTTTTGGGTGACAAACCATCAATTAAATGCTCCCTTAAGAAATTTATAGGCTCTGTGCTGGATTATGATTTTTAAGCTACCATTGATATAAAACCACTACCCACCAACTCAGAACCAAGTGCATGTGACAAGTGCAAGTAGACTCTGGTTCCAGCCCAGCAGCCACTATTTCCACATGCTGGTGTACACATTACTCACACAAACATTCCACAAATCACACAGTTAAGTGTTTATATGCAAAAAAGAACCTACACATTTTTAAAAAGTGCCTACCTAGGTCTCTGTGAACAGCACTCCCCGTACAGTACATTTACCCCACTCACAGTCACCTTGCCAATGGTCACAGATTTCATTACTGAAAATAGTGTTAGCATCAAAATACCAATTCAATGAAATAGTACTTTTCTTCTGGCAGCAACAACAGTTTGTCTGTGGGATCATTCAGCTTACTTTTGCTGAATGGTTTTGCCCATTCTTGTGCTTCCAAAGAGATAAATAAAAGAACTGCTTTTCTAAACAAATTCATCCAATATACTCTGGAACACATCAAGAGTGACACAGACAAAACACTACAATGCAGAGTAAAGGCTGAAAGAGGAAAGGGAGCTCAAAAAGTGATTGGCAAAAAAAAAAAAAAAAGGCTTGCTTTCTCTTAGGATATGTGAAAGCAACCCTACTTCTCACAGAGAATTATTAGTAAAACACTGTGGCTGCAAAGAAGTGATTGAATGAAAGGAGAAAGAACAGAGCTTGGTGTTCATGTGTGTTTGTGAAAAAACACTATCAGGTCACACTGTCTTCACTACTAGTCATTTTTAATTAAGGTAAACCTCCTATCTTCCCACTCTACTTCCATACCTTCCCACTGGTTAACATGGTGATAGACACAAACTTAAATTCAGTCAAACTTGTGAAAAAGAGACCAGGACTAAAATAAAACTGAATTCTGAAAAATTAACTTCTCCACTACTAAACTGCAGTCATACCCTCACTGAAGGGCAACTCTGCCCTAAACCAGAATGCTGTCCATGCCCACTGCCTCCAAAATCACCAGCTGATTACAGACAATTTCAGTTTTTGAAAACAACTTAAAGCACCTTGAATCCTAAAGTGGGTTACAAATCTATCCAAAAAAAAAAAAAGTCAAAAAAAAAAAAAGATACCCTGAAATCAAACTGGGCATGGCCACTCCTGTCAACAGTTCCAATTGCTGAAACACTGAATATGGTGTTGTAATCAAATTAACTATATAAAAGGGCATGTGAATTGCCTAACCCAGTCTACAAATATCTAGGTGGAGACTGCACCAGACCCTAAATTACCACTTTCTTAACTTACATGATTTCTCATCAGCCATGGAAACACAACTATATTTAAATGGTGTTGTCTTCAGTTATGCAAAGCAGGGTAATTCTAGGTGAAATAAAACTATTTAAGGTAAAAATGTTTATGTACTTGGATTGCCTAGGAATTTTTTTTTTACTCTTTGGATTTATCAATCAATACATCAAATCAGTCATATCCCATCATGACTTTGGAGCATTAAATTCTCTTTTATTTTTTTACATCCTTAAAACTTCACAAGTTAGCAACACAAAGAAAACACCAAACTATCTCTGTGAAGATTAGTACACAGCTCTCAACAGTATTGAGAAAATAGATGCCAGTGACTTTGCAATTCCAGAGGGACAGGCTGAAATGAAGAAAAAAGTCATGTAATATCTTCAAAGTCTGACATAAAAAGGCTAATTGTTCCCATTGATTTTTTCTTATTGTTTCTTAAAAAAGGACCCAGAACTTTTCCATCATAAAAACATTAGTGAAGCATTCACTCAACATATGTTTGACAAGCTTTGTCTTACATTAATGTGAACTTCTTGACCATGATCACACCAAAGGAAACCTATCTAGAAGCAAAAGAACATCATGAAAATAGCAAGTTCCATGGTTCACAAGAACCATACATTTGTCAGGAAGACACATGTGCAAAATTTTTAAAAATTTCAAGCATAAAATTAACTACCTACTCGTTTCTCACTACGTAGCTTGGGCATTTTTCAAATTTTCAGCTAAACTCCACTTCAGTAACCAATTTTGGAACACACATAGGGGAGAGTGCATCACTTGCACTGTTTTAAATGGTATTTTGGTCTGTCTTTATTCAACAGAAAAAATACACAGATTAAACTTAATCATATCCTTTACCATCTCAAGGGGAAAACCCTTGAAGTTCATATTCAGCAGTTCCTGAAAAGAAGTTTTATATGCTATCTAGGGTCCCACACTAAGAAAACAATCAATCATTTAAGTCTGGACATGGGAATGCCACAAACTCTTTGTGCAAAACCAGAGTTCTCTACCTAAACAGCATGGTCAACACTGCTATGGCAAAATAACGATTAATACTGTGATTTTATCTGTCCAAGCTGCATGGTCTACCACAACAACCCAGCCTGAAAAACCAGACAGTTCACAGGACAGATTCTAAAGAGCATCTTAAATATACTCTGGAAAGCAGACCTTGAGAAAGAAAAATACTTAAAAGCCACAATTCCAAAAGATATACCTAATGCTTACATTACACACATTCCCTCCCAAAGCTGATGGTAAAGCATACTTTGAAAGTTGGAAAAGTGGATGGTGTATGTGGTGGGGCAAATGGAAGGGACAGAAGGAAAGAAGAATGGCACAATTAGATGATCTTAATAAATATGTTTTCTAGAAAAGTCATCTTCCTCCACTTCAAAACCCACATATTTGCTTCTAACTAGGTTTTTTTAATGCAGAAACTTCACTGAATAACCCTATTTTCAAAATACTACAGACTTTTCCATTAGCACAATTTTTCTTTTCAGCATATTTAGTTCATAAATTTAGTTTATAGATAACTGGTTCTGCAGATTCTTCCACTGGTAGAAAACGTTTTTTTCCCTAGTTAAGCAGGGAGTTGTAAATCTAGGAATGACAATCCTCAATCAAATTTAGTCCTGAAAATCAGCAATAGAAGAATCATGCCAATTCATTAATGAGTTTAAGATTTGACAGGCAGTACTCAAGGCAAGGTTTGAGCAACTAACTCCCATAGATGACTTTCCACTCGATTTCAGGAGTGTTCACATCAAGCCTGTTTAATTGTTCAGGGTCTCTGTCTTTTGTTTTGTCTTTTCTTACCTTAAATACAAGACTTCTGCAAGTCTACAAAGAGCTGCCAGGCAGCATTTTCCAGTATGACAAATTTTACTTCTGATTATCATAAACTTACTTTTAGAGTATCTTAAGGAATTTCTCTCTCCTCCATCTTTTCCAAACAGCCTGATAGCTGTTCCAACCCCTTACCTCCAGGACTACAAAGTGTGAGATAAAACAAGCAGCAAGAAGCATGCTTGTGAAGGCCTCCAGATAAAAGACCAAAGACTTTGTAGACTCTGAAATACCTACACCCAAACCAAGTTGTTCTGCAACTACATTCCATTTTTAATGGGTTGGCTTCTATAACACATTTCAGGTACTTTTTATTCACAGATCATTTGCTATGTATTGCTAACATTATACTGGTAAACTCTACAGACAAAATATTCAGCAGTTGTTTGCAGAGGGCCAGGCTTTGCAAGCAAGACAGTGCAAAAAAACTTTAACCATAAAGTTAAGGACCCAGAGCTCAAAAATCTAAAACCACCCACCCTGTTGCACAGATGGCCCTTTGGAATCTGGAATCCTATATATACTGGAGAAAATGGGAAGACTATCTCTTTATGGATGACCATAAAGCCTACCAAAACAAAAGTTACTGAGCCTTTCTTCCAGCCACTGCTTGACTCTGTTTCAGGTGTGTCCTGCTGAACATTTAAAACTGTTGATGCATAGAAATCCTCCGTACTCTGGATTTTCCTTTTTTAACTTTCATGAGATAATTATCTGTGTGTGACCAGTTGATAGCAGCCATTTTATTCTGAAGGGGGAGACAGAGAAGACAGGACTTGCAACAACAGGGCAACAGTTTAATGAGAATCTGTCCCAGACAGGGAAACTTGTGACTAGAAGCAAGGAGAACCTGTTTGTATTTCATGGCAATCAATATGGGTGCACTTTGTATACTTAAAATAGTGGGCAAAATGCTCTGGTTATACAAGCTGATGAAAGATCACCATTTTTAATTACACTCAAACAAATAAATTTATATTAAGGACTCAGTTTTTCAAGTCTCATTTGCCTCAGTTTAGGAGGCAAAGTCTCATTTCTTTAAATAGAAGAACATTTTTTAATGCAAGGAGACAATTCTTCTCAGTTAAGTAAAAAATTTCTGTCAAACCTCAAGAACACATTGTACTTTCATGCTTTCATAGTATCCATCATTTAAATCCAAATTCGGTTTGTAGTTATAAAATGTTGATTAGGACTCTATAATTTATTTAATGCTAAAGCTTTTAGTGGTTATGAGCAGCAATCAGACTTTTACTAAAACAAATCTCTGGTTACAGTATTGACTGGTTGGCCAAGCCATCCTTTGCCTGCCAGCTCAGCACTGAGGGCTGGCTTGGACACCACATCCAGCAATCCTTCCGCTCAAGAGACTGCCTTTACATGTATATGGAGAGAGGACAACAGAAATGCTCAGTCAGAACCTCCAGTTACCACTGCTGGCCACAGTAGGCACATTATAAAATACTGATTAAAACAGCATGCCATCCTATTGCAATAAAACAACAAATTGTTTCATCAGGAAGGCACAGTAAAATTAAGCACAACCTGTAGTTTTTATACAGCTAACAGAGCATTTGTGTGACATCTCATGATCAGGTGAAGCACCAGTTCAGCAACATAAGCAGGGACAATAAAACCAGACAGCTCTGGACTGTTAACAACAGCTCAAGTTACATCATATTTCAAGTGTTTACAGTAAGAAATAGGCAGGTTTTGCTCTACATATCTGAAAGTTCTTCCAGGATGTTCTTACTGTCCCACTACTTTATAAACCATATATTCTTTGAGTAACTTCCCACCTCCACTTAATTTTTATGCCAGGCTAACCAGGCTTAGAACCTAAATCTAACTTAGATCTAAACATGTATATCACAAAAACAATTTTTTTAGCATATACAAGAAAAATGTATGCTGAAAAATCATAGAAATATTGAAATAGTATCTTTTAATAAAAAGTAAGTTTGCCAGAATTTAACCTGGAGGTTAGATCATGATATAAGGCACAGTTTTTTCTATAACAAACATCTTGTTTATAGTCAAAGAATCTGCTTCTACTTAAGAATTAAAGAAATTTATACACTTCGCTACAATACACAGCAAAGGAATCACACAAGTTTAATTTGTAAGATAGTTCTCTTGAATTTTAAGGGATTTTTTAAACAAAAAAGAGCAGAGATCTTACTTACCTTTTGAATAAGAAAAATAAGTTTCACATTTAACACAGATTTATTTTGAAAAAAGCTCTTAGACTTAACAGTGCTCTTAGCTGCATAATTTCCTATCTTTACTATTTCTTGCTTGAAGTGACAGAGAAAACTTAATGCAACTAATACTTTATGCTGAAACATGAAATTAAGATGTAAAAGTGAGAAACGACACGGTTCCCATGAGAAATTAAAATGAGAAATGAAAATGTAAAGTATGTGTTAAACAACCCTAGGGAAAGAAAGGAGGCGGGGGAGCAGGGTGGAAGAGAGAGGCCCAGAGTGCTGATTTTTTTTTTTTTTTTTTTTTTGTTAGGAGAGTGGTATTAGAAGGATTCTAATTAAACCATTAAGGTCCAGAAATTGTGTTACTATTCTTTGTATTTCTACTCATCAGTTCAAGGGGCAAAAAAAGGTTCCATATCTATGGACACTTGAGGTTTGCTGTTTGTGTTTGGCTTTTTGGTTGGGGTTTTTTTGTGGGGTGGGAAGGAGATGTTCTGTCAGTTTGTTTGGATTTTAGGTTTTAAGGTACAACACAATTAGACTGTTTCAAGTATGAGATACAATTAACTAGACACAGACACCACAAACACATATTACATATACATTCTCACCCACACACATGCATTTAAAGTACACAGTTTAAAATCTAGAGCAATACCATGGGACAGCATTGCTGGCCTATCTGAAGTGACTCTGTTCCCACTGACTAGGCTCCGGTTTGTCCCATTACCTTCCCTCATTACAGAACACCCACAACTGGGTCAGATGTTTTAAAAACAACCTGGAAGGGAGAATCCACTAGGAAAGAAACAGACTAACCAGAAACTCACAACTTAGGTACAGTTACACAAGAAAGAGTTAAAAGGAGTAATTTCTTTCTCCAAGTGTCAAGCAGCAATCCAAAGCAGTAACTTTTGCTTTACTCAGCTGATTTTCCGGACATATCCACACAGATCCTAAAATGGTAAAATAATACTGGTTCAGATATAGGCTCAACGAACAACCCTGGCACTCTGCAATGTGAACTAACTCTAATCTGTTCCTGCACAAGTTCTCAAAATGCTTATTTAGGTGTTTTATTAGGCCACCTCAACATTTGTCCCTGGTATGTCCTCCTTTCTCACTTGCTGCACTGTAAAAGCTGCATTTGCTTAATATCCTCCATACAATGCATTATCCTGTGACATTTTATCGGAGCATTCTACAGAGATATTAGAACTGGAACACATTCATTCTCCACAGGGATAGTCTTATTTTTTTCCAGGAATGCAGCCAAATAAAGATGGTTGTTCTACAGACCTTTTTCTTTGTTAATCATGCCAAAATTTCATACAGCTGAGTGCTCTGATTTTCATTTTTTTAAACAAAATTAATTCATAGTTTACTTTAAGAATACTATCAGTCTGTTTCAAATCATGCTAGCAAAGGAATTTATCAGCTTTCTTCAAGAAATAAGCCATAAATCAATATTTTTTTGCCAAAAATATAAATCCAATTATCAATGACCGCCAGAGGAACAAAGGCAACTTTCTGCTCCACTTTCTAAAGCACAGACCAAAATCTTTGCTCTAAAGTTTGGACCAAACTTTACAAACACATTTCAGAAACTCCCCAAAACACGGATGGAGGACACACCCAATCCACAACCAACCAGCCCTACTTTAATTTTAAATGAAGTAAATGTAAGATTTCTTCCATCTGTGCACCCTATGTAAAGACCAGACACCACTACACTCCTCTGACCCATTGTGACTCAGGCTGGGTCTGCATGGCTCCAAATGCCCCTGGTCAGCTGCACAAATGGTCTTGGCTGATACATCACAGCAAGAACTGTGAGTGCAATTTCATATTATGGCAGAAAGTGTGTTTGAGGCACTGAAGCATATCAAGGAAGGCAAGAAGATAGTTGCAGGATCCAGAAAGAAAGTTTAAACCACGCTGCCTTAACATATACAGTCTGCAAGGCTCATAATAATTTCCAAAAAAATCCCCTCTAAAATAACCTGCCTTGAGATAGTAAAGAGATTATAAACAAAACATTTCTCCAAGATGAATTATAAAAGTAATTCCTTGCAATTCTTAAGCTCAGTCAGCTGCAATGGTTTTAGTGAGCAATCACAAGCTCCCTGCTACAAGTCTTAATAGTGGTCATGGATTCTGAAGTTCTGATTTCCTGACAAACACTGCCAAGTTTTATCTAAGTTGCATTTGGGGGAAGAAAAGGATTATTTGTAGGGTGTTTTTGTTTTGGTTTGGTTTTTTTTTCACTCTGGCCCCTTCCCCAGAAACTGCATGGACTTTCCTTTAAAGCCTCTCTGCTTCCTTAACAAGTGATGCTACTTTGGACTTCTCAAGCAAGAACACAGAATGAACAATTTATCAGATTATAACGCTCTGCTGTAAATTAATATGGTCCCTTTGAGTTCCTGTTAAGTTATTGAAAGTTATCTTAGGATTATTTTCATTTTTTAGAAGTGTGTGAGGTTTTTTTTTAAATTAACATAATGCATAATAAAAGCTTAAAATCATGATTTCTCTTTTTTTAAATACAACAAGTCTTCATAGTCTAGACTTGGATGCTAAATTATAATTGCAGGGACTGAAAATGCACATACAGAAACCTGCCCAAAGACTCATCACCAGACGTTATTCATGCACAGCAGAAATTACTACCTCACTTTAAATTCTTAGCTTTAACTTATTAAATAAACACTGTATGCAAATCTGATGTATACTTTGATACATGGATACTTTCCAGCAAGTTGCATGAAGTTAACTAGTTCCTGTCACCCTTACCACTGCAGCACTGACCTGTTAAAGAACAGGACAAATCATACTCTTGAAAGTTACCTTAAATTGTCAATAGACCATAATTTTGCATATAATGTCTCACCCAAACAAGTCTGAAACTGAAGATAAAGTGAAAAAAAAGCCAAAGAACTGAAGTGCTCTGAGAAATTCTACAGTGCTGCAAGATGCTACTGACATTCACAGGAAGGTTTGCAGGAGGGAAAGCACAGCTCTCAACTGATCCTCTCCACAGTCTTGTTTTCTAGCCCAAGAACTGAATGAAGGAGGTGGGGGTGTAAGACTCTTTTCAAACTTTCTTACAGCTAAAAGCATCTACAACTTTGTTATACGAGACTGCAAGAAAAATGTCTGTCCTGCACTAATCAATTCTGTGCACTCTAGTTTGATTTCTAGCAAGCCAAATCTCTCCCATCTCCTCCCAGAAAGACAAAACTAGGTGAAACATCCGAAAAATAAAGAAAATACATTAGCAAGCATGTTCCTCCGAGTTCCTGGCAACCTCTGGCAGTAGGGTGAGGACAGGCAGACAGTGGCAGTAACATCTAAAACCAGCACAGCAAGATTTACAAGAGAGGTCACTTCTCCAAGTCCTCACTGTTTTAAATATGTGGGTTTCTGGTTACCTTCCTTCACCTCCTCCTTCACATAAGGAGAAAAGAGATTATGAGGAAGAAACTAACATTTTGAGCTGTGCACTAAAATTACACCTTTACAATTTCTGCCTCTATCCAACATGGAAATATCCTAGCATAGGACTAGATACCAGCATTATATGGACCATACATGACAAATCTCTAACAAACTTTGCAAAGTTTTGCCTGACAATGAGATTCAAACTAAGCAAAAAAAACCAAAAAACAAAAACCAAACAAACAAAAAAAAATACCCTCAAAAAAACTCTAAAGAAAACCAAAGAACCCCTAGAGTGAAAATTCAAGGCCATTACAGTAAATGAATAGTGTCTGATCTTGTTCCCAGTGGCCACAAAGACCTTCATTGGACCATGAGCCAACCTCCAAACAGCTTACACTCAAAAAGCAAAGGGAGCTACAGTAGTTCTGGGGCGGGAGACAGCAAGGACATTCCAGATGCTGTGCCAGACTTTTGCAGGATGAAGCCTTGCACCCTACTGGGTTTTGGATCATGCAGTATAATTCTGGCCTAGACAAACTTCTCTGCTTTGAAAGGCCATGCCTGGAGATTCAGGTCAACCAGCAGTGACCGTGCAAGGATCACCCAGCTATGAGTGACAGCAGAGCTGCATTTTAGATCTTCCCAGAGTTACATGCAGTCCCAAGAGGCAAGGTAGGCCACTCCTGGTGCAGTTTCATCAGGACAACCTCTGCAATACTGTTGCAATCTGTAAGTAATGAAAAAGTACCTGTAGTTTGTTTAATATCCTAGCTATTACCTGAATTTAGTGATGTATTTGCAATCATCACTTAATCAACAGAGCCTCCTTAGGTGAAGAAAGATTAAATATATCTTACAAATCTGTGCCATAATCACAGAAGTCTGCAGATTTCGTATCATTTGCCTACATGTCACCTGTAGAACCTCAAAATTACCTCCTTAGTACACAGGCCAGGCTATACAACAAATAATCAGCTGAGTGCACTGATCTGTCATCTGCGAAGCATTACTGTCAGCAAAGGAGCAGCAGAAAGATATCCAGTCAGAAATTATCTGCTCAAGGGAGAGATGGCATCAAGCAAGAGAAGGTATGAAGCAAAGCCTTCAGTTATTTGCATTGTTTTGGGAATTTACATCTAAAGTGCCATTTTACGTAATGTTAACTTGCCTAAAAACAAAAATATACTGTACAAGTGAATTTGCTATGAAATTTTGAATTTTTTTCGTTTTTTGAAAAGTTTTTTTCCCAAGATCAAAGGTACTGTAACTGTTATTAGAACTGTCCATTTCCCCTTTTTTCTTCTGTTGCACAACATCTACCACTCAGCAAAAGTATTACCACTTTCCACAAATCTTCTGTTACAATGTGCAGATGTAAGGACTGTACCACAGTTGCTTTTGTGCTTGACATGCTCAGACATCAGTTTTCAACTTTTAAAAAACCAAAAAGAAGTAGGGCCATAAAGGAAGTATGTGCTCCCTGCCAAATTCTGTATTAAAAAAAATGCAAGTCTGCTGGGGGAGGGGTACTATTAAACCAGAAGATCCTCCACAACATTCAAAGTACTCCATCCAGAAATCAACTTCAGCTGCCATAAAAAGTGTTGTAGCTCTTTGTACTCTAATTCCATTCATTAACCAAAACCCTTTACAACCCAAAAGTTTTACAAGACCTTAACAATTAAGGTAACTCTATATAGTCACTTGATTTAAAACATGTCCTGAAAAGCAAGCAATTAGTCACCACTTCTAGGAGGCACTTAAAATTCCCTTTGTGGTGAACAATACACGTAGAAGTGAGAAAAGCCAGTTCATTCTGATAGTGTTCCTTATAAAGAAAGCTGATCCAGTTGTCTACAGGGTAATTTTTGGGGAATTGAAACTATGATAATGCAATCTTTACATAAGGACAAAAGGGCTGAACAAATTAAAAAGCAAAAATAAACAAACATATCAACCCACCACCAACAAAAAACCCAACACAACAAGAAAACAGCAGTATAAATATACAATACCGCACTTTAAAGCAGTATTTGCTCAAGAATCTGGATATGCTTTTTTTTGTTTTTTCATCTTGAGTGCTGAAGCAAAAAAAAACCTCTTCTGCTTGCTCAACTTTCATGTGAGCTGTTCTTAAATACAGTGCTCTCCTGCACATGGTGATCTAACACCTGGTCTTCTCCTGGCAAAAACTCACCATTAAACTGTCAGTGTTATCCCCAGCTGCACATCTTATTAAAAAGGGTCTTGTGTTTAACACCCGTCAGGAATAAACAGTTTCAGAAAGGATGGATAGGACCAAGTAACCTTTCTGGAACTTGCCAGCTCACTTCAAAAAAAGGCTGAACAAACATCCCATTCCCCTTCCCTTCACCTCAAGGCCCTTCTCTCTCCTGCTACACATAGAGTACTTTACTGAGTATCGAGACAAGCGAAACAAGGAAGGCGTAGTGTATGAACATGAACCATGAGAAGCTAAAACACCAGAACATACATAGGAGATGACCCGTAAGAAGAACAGATTTTAATGCCTTCCTACAGTAAGTAAAAAACAAAACAAAAACAAACAAACAAACAAGAAAACAAAACAAAACAAAAAAAATTAAAATAAAAAAAAAACCAAACCACACTTGGCTGCTGTGCCTCTGTTACCAAACAAGAAATATTTTCCACTAGTAAATCCACTGCATTTCTTATTACTGATAACAGACATGGGAACCAAATCTAACTTCTACTCCAGTATCTCAGTTATACAAAACCTCACAATCACCTGATGGTTTTGGCAGTGAAGTAAAGGCTGCCCAAACCACTTATTCTTTAATGCCTCAACTGTTTCTGCAATGTGCTCTGAAAGAGCCCAATCACATTCCTCCAAAGTATCACTGCAGCATTAAGCAGTGACCTTCACAACCTGGAGTATCCTACAGCAGCAGTTGTGAGAAAGACCAGAGCACTGGTGAAACATGTAAATTTTACTAAATTTCACTCACTATGTGAGACACTTCCAAGGAAATGCATTATTCATCATTATGTATTTCAACTAGTTTGTACTGTTTGTACATTTCATTTCCAAGTAGGCATTCTCATGTGTTCAGCAAGACAGACACATTTAATAAATATACATTCAATCCCAGAAGAGACTAGTAGTTTGGGACTTAAATCAGCTTTTTCATGAAACACTTGATGCATGCTACTTTAGAGAAATTATTTTTCACCATTTAACTCTGATGAAAAACTAAACGTATTGGTAAAGATTACCTTAGTGTAAGTTTTGCAGCTAAATTATTTCTTTTCATGAATTGCAAGTTTAGAAAATTGTATCTGAAACAAACATCACCTGAGCATAATAGGAGGTGGATTAGACTGTAGGAAAATGTGAGGGGGTTTGCTTTACCAGGTTTCAGATTTTTTTAACTTCTCTTAGAATTTTTTATGGCTTACGCCTACCACTATTTGCCAGGTAACACCTTGAAACCAAAAGACAATTACAGGGCCAAAAAAAAATGTAAATACTAGTGAAAGAAGCATCCATACAAGAACAGTTAGGGGAACTACTTCTCTTTTTAAATTTACATCTCTGTGCTCATGTCACCCTTCCACCTATATTTCAAGCTTTGGAGGCTGTTCTGAAACGTAACCAAATTGATTAAAAGCTGAAAGCTTTTCTGTTATAAAACTGCACATGAGAACTGCAATTTTTGCAATATGGTAAACCAGAAAGTGGATATGCTGCTGTATTACCTTCCCAAAACACACCCTCCACATAACAACTTAGAAAGCGACATACTAAAAATTCAGAAGAAAAAAAATATTTTGTCCTTAAATTACAGTTGTTGAAGGGACTTTCTTGTTTTGGTTAGGGGGGTTTTGTTTGGGTTGGGAAAGGGGGTTTGGCATTTGGGTTTTTTTTGCTTGAGTTGTTTTGTTTTAAATTCCAGCATATTCTCAGGAGTGTTTACTCCTACTGCTTTAACAGACTATCAGTACAGAAAAAGTTACAAGTTTGCTTTACTTTTGACCTATTTCATTTTTCTTCTTGTATTTTCCTCTTGTTGTAAAGTATTGAGAAAGAGTAAAGAGTTGGGATTGCTGAGCATATTACTCTGCACATTCAGAAAATACAAACACAGTTCTAAAAAAAGACCAACTGGCTTCACAACAGAGCTTTACTCCTAACCAACAAGAATATTCTCTCTGGTTACTAGCCAAATCAAAGCCACTTACAATGTGTGTTTCCTTCCTTTTTCTCTCATTTTCAGGGTGGTAGGTAGAAAAGGCATGAATATTACACTTTCCTTACACTGTTAAAGGGTTTTAGAATCTAATAAAATAAAACTAACACTATCATTGCCTTCAATTTACAAGTTGCAAATATACAGGAAAAGCATTCATCCATACTTCTGTTATTTCCAAAGCTTGAAGTATAGGTACAGGAAAATAAAACATATTTTCTGTTTATAAATTGCCAAAGGACTAATGAAACTGTAGAACAAAATATTTAAGATACACTATTTCTATGAAGTTCAGGAAAGAAGCTGTGTTTTGCAGAGATTTTCCTCTTTTGGAGGAAAAAGGCCAAACAAAAATCATAATGCAAAGAAGTGGCAAGCAGCAAGACACAACCCTCATCTTTCCAAAGAAACAAGGCACTAATTTCTACCCTCTACAAAGAAGTATTGGCTGAAAATCATATGAAATGGCAGTACAATAGATTACCTTCCTTGCTTGTTCAAGGAAAAATAATATAGTAAAACCATGGTCTACACTAGAGATATAAAATATTTTCAAAAGGTTACACAGCATCAAGGATATTCCATTAGTATTCCACTTTGGATCTCCCAAACACTTTGTCACAGATGACTGCCCTTGGGGTAAGCTCAAGCCAGCCATTTACATAACGTCACCAAAACTCCACTGAATTTTCCAGCACTGGCAAGTGCTGCTTAGTCCCAAGAACAGAGCAAAAAGAGTCACATCGAGGGACTCAAATGGGAGTTGAGAAAATAATTGCAGTTCTAGACAAAGCTGAGACAAAACCAGGATTTTTTAAAACGGACATTCCCCCAAGGGTGGGGAAGGGAGCCTCTCTTCTAAATTTTCTGATTAAGCTTCAAAACACATCTCAAGTTGTTGACTTCTCCCATTCCTTCAGATGCTACAATAAAGCATGAATATCAACAATGAATAAAGCTCCAAAAAATTTAATTTGCTGACACTTCAGAGAGGCACAAGTCTGTCTGTCCATGGGCAGCTGACACAGCCTTTTGAGGAAAGCAGATTGTATTAGGTTTTTGGTTAGAACTTCTCCATCTCTGCTAATCTTCTGCACTACAGCCAAATAAGTTTCTAGTAGTTTTTAAAAGCCTGATGATTCCTGATTGTTCACAAGCCAATATGAATGGAATTTCAGAAGCCTGCAAATCAAACCAATAGAAAGAGAAACAAATGATGCAAAATGGCTTAGGATAACTTTGACAACAGCAATTGAAACCATTCAAGAAACGAGAAATAGTACAAATTTTTGTATTTCTAACTATTTTTAAAAAGACTTACCCTCTTGCAGGATCTAAGGCGATTGCTCTGGGTTGATCCAATTCTTGCCAAAACAAAACTTTCCTCAGCGATCCATCTAAGTTAGAAACCTCAATCCGATTTGTTTCCGAATCTGTCCAGTACAACTTCTCCCCCAGCCAGTCACAGGCCAGCCCGTCGGGCGACAGAAGTCCAGAAACAACCACGTTTTGTACGCTCCCAGATTTGTTGAACTCTGTCCGTTTGATGGCTTCCTCGCTGACGTCACTCCAGTAAATCAAGCCCTTGAGGAACACGAAGTCCACGGCGGCCGCGTCCTCCAGGCCCCCCACGATCACCGTGGCGTTCTCCTTCCGTGGGCAGCGTCCACCAGCCGCAGGTCCCGGCGGTTCGCGTACAGCAGCAGCGGGGCAGCTGCACACAGGACAGAAACGGGGGACACAGATGGGTTAACATCACTCACATCAAGCAGAACTCGCACTAGGATGCTGCGTCAGGCCATCAGTAGATACCGATTTAAGAGTATCTTTACAAAAATAAGAAATACTGGGGAGACATTTTGAAGTTTGATTAAAAAGCACTGAATCAAAGCTTTTTAGCTTGGTTACAAGTCTTCATAATGGGCAGCTCACTATTCTGGGTTGTGCATTATTAAAATAACATTAAAGAAAAAGGGAGAGAACAAAGAAAATGGAGGTTTGAAGTGCCCAAATGATACTGCTCTGTAGAGAAGGATCAGAAAGACAAGAGTAAAGCAGTTTTCTATGCATTCAGTACTGGCTCACCTGAGCAAGGATTATTTTTCTTGACAGAATTTAGTAACATACACCCCACCTCTATAGAAGCATAATTCACATCAGGCTACCAGAGCCACTGCATGTCAATACTCTCTGAAATTACATCTCAGATATTTTACACATAGTACATAAAAATACAAAATTCATTTCACAGCATGGAGTAAATGTTAGTTTAGAGTACTGAAGGTAGTATGAGGAGGTAGGGAGAAAAATAAATCTACAGGAATGGACAACACAGTTCTTTCAAAGTCAGCTCTACAATTCCTGCTTAGTTCTCTAACACAAAGCCTTCATTTTATATGCTTTATTTGCTTACTCTGCCAGCTTGCACAGTCTGTATATTTTTCATAACAACACCTAAGATGACTAATGTAAAGCAGTAGCCATGAAAAAGACAGCTTCTTAAATGTAATATGACTGCTTAATTGTCCTTAACCACAAGCTATATATAGCATTATGAAAATTCCAGCCTCATTCCTACTTCAACAAAAGGTTCAGAAAAACACTACATTCGTATAAGGCAGACAATGACGCCCTTTAAAATCCACTATCAGAAAACATTTCTACCCTTCCCTGCATTTACTCAGAAACTGTAGCACCAGAGCTCTACAGAGGCATTTAGATCCATAAATGCTCCTCTACCTGTCACCATACAAATTTCACAGGCATCTTGCAGATTTATTCCTCAGCATAGGTGGGCACTTCAAATTTGCAGAAGGATGGATGTCCTAACCAAAAGGTCAAAATTCACAGAGCCAAGGACATGCATGGCTCAGTAATGTCAAGGGCCACACTGCCAGAAGAGGAACACTTCCCTGTATGACAAACTCACACTGAAATTAGAAATACTAACAGACTTCAGTAAATTCAAAATCTGGTTTCCAAGATCAGACTATTCCCCTCACCATCTAATCACAAAACAATTTCTCAAAAACACACTCACATGTGAATTGGGAGAAGCTGAAAGAGCTAAGAAAGTTCTTTCATCTACCTGCAATTAAATGAGTTCTTATATATGTTTTGGGGTGGTGGGAGTTTTGTTGGTTTTTAAGAAAATTGAATTGCTTAAACTGTCATCCTAAATTTAGAAGCCCTGAATATAACTTGATTTATGATGAACTTTAGACAGAACAAGGGAGAGGTGAAACTTCATTGGCTTTTAATAGTACCAATTTGTATTTGTATTCCCTTCTGCAGAAAGCAATTTTTTATTGTGGTAAAAACTATTCAAGTTTAGAGATTATCTTCTCATGGAGAAAGGGTAGACTTTTTAAAATTGGATGGAGAATCTTCAAATTAAGAATTGATTATTACCTTATTTTGTTATCCTTCTTGCATAATTTCCCACCCCATAAGATTTAAAATTAATTACAGTACATTTTCTTGAAGGGCAGATTGCTTACGAAGACCACATGTTTCAGAAAAAAAGTATTCAATCAACTGGAAAGAATAAAAAATTGTAATACAATAAAACCCTTTACTTTTTAAAGCTTGCCTATAACTGCAACCTGAAAAATCTAATTAACAGCCAGCTCAGTGTCATCTAGTGCACACAGGAGAGTGTGCAGCCAGCTGGCACAGCTTTCTCTACTAAGACGGCGTGCCCAGCATTTGGAAAAAAGCAAATCCACACACCAGTGAGTACAAGCTCCATTATTATGTGCAACACGGAGCACCCGTGCACGCAGCATGCGCTGAACTAGAACACCAGGTAACCAGCCCGGCCTGAAGGCACTGCTGAGCCTCTCACAGCCACGCTGCAGAGGTTACTCACTCCCTGCTGGAGCTCAGACTGCCTGAGCAGGGGCTGCAGACAAACACTTCTGCATCAATGACACAGCTTAGCTGAATGACAACTCAGGAGAAACACAGCTACACTTAGGATGTGTAGCTTCATGCAGACTGATTCAAAGCCCCAACTTGTAACACATTCCAAAGGGCTGGCAGACAAGCATGTTAAACTTTCCAATTTGTTGCAACATTCAGGAATGAAGCCTGCATCACCAAAATAATAAAAAACAGGTTTGTTCCCCACTGCCTCCAGCCCTTCCCAGAAAACACGTAGGCTTCAATGTGCTATAAAACCCAGTTACTGAAGTTGGCAGCACTAGGACCAAGTATCATCTCTGCATTTACTTCACTCAGGCAGCAGTGCCAAGAGCAAAATTGTGCCAGAAGATCCCACCCTGCCCCAACTTTGAAAGTACAGGACACCAAAGAGATGGCTTTCTCAAATAATGAAGTTATGAACTGTATTAAAAACCTGGGAAGAAGTCCAAGAGCATCTCCTTTCAAAGCCGGGCAACTATTTGGCAGTTTAAGTTATAATGTTGCAAAAAGATACAATTCAGATTTTTTTTTAAGAAGCTGAACTCTTTGTATGTTTTTATTTCTCTTTCTATAGACATTAAAACTAAATTGTAGTGTAACTGCAACAAACTACAATACACTGAAGAGAAGCACATATTCTTGAAAGATAAAAGCACCTATCCTGGAAATCAAAAACTGAAATAGTAATGAATATTACCATGTTCTCTATGACCTGAGAGGTCTACATGTAGGTAATTCTTCTAATTAAAGTAGCCAATACAGAGTAAAAGCTATGCTTAGTTATAAACTAAGGGATTTTTTTTGTACCCACAAGCAGGAACAAGTGTTTCCTTTTTACAAAAGTAAAAAAACTCAAGTTTAACACATTTCAAGAGCAACAAAATAATCTACACGGTAAAGAACTACTGCCAGTAGTGGTCTACTGAATGCAGCTGTTTCTTAACTCCAATGTTCAGGTAACGTAAATCTTACCTAAGTTTACCACATGCAGTATTAAAGTCCAGACATAGTCTTTTTTGCCTTACTTTTACGACTAAAATTCTACCAGCATCCTTCTTCCCACCACCAAACTCCAGTTTTCACACCATGTATTTCTCTTGGCTGCAACTCCTGTCTTTCTTACTGAAAGTTGCTAATCCGCAGGACACTCAAGTCTGCTTTCCCCTACACTTGTTTACTCGAGTCTTGCTTTGTACATCTGAATTATGGACATCTGTTACAGGCATAAAAACGCTGCTGCCCACAGGATGCAAAGTGACGAACCAACATAAAACGAGTACTTTACCAGCTAAAAAGGATTTTTAATCTTTCTGGTGTTTAAGTGGCAATTTTAAGCTGTCAGAATTTGTCATGCTTCTCTTTAACTAGTCCAGTGGCCTTTTCCACAAATTCCCACTTTCTCCTTTCTATCTTCAGTGATCCAGGACAGCTCTGGGTGCCATGAGGCAAGGGCCAGTGTTGCCTTCAACACGCTCATTTCTCTTTCAGTAACATGGAGTTTAGCCTGGCTAAAGCAATTAGCACAGTCTCATTCCCCCCAAATCCTTTTTTCTCAGTCACAAACCCCAGCAATGCCATTCTACCCCCTCCCTCAGTTAAGGGCCCCTCCCCAAGTTGATTCAAATCACTATGGCAGGAAAAGGTTTGACTGGGTTAGCAAGTTGAATCAACTTAAGAAGTGATCCAGCAAACTCCAAAGCTGACATAAGGCAAGCAGCAGGGAGCTGGAAGGGGGAGCAGCTCTCCCCCCTTCACTGGCAGCCTGCTGGATCTGCTCAAGATGCAACTGCAGCCATCTCCCTTCTCCCCAGCTTCGCTTCCAGCTGTCGGTTCCTGACCCCTCTTTTGCGTTGGCTCAAGCACTTGTCCCATGCCACAGCAACACAATGTAGGGAGCTAATCAGCAGAAGGCTACTGAGCTCTCCTCACCACCTGCCAAGAAGCAATTTTTAGCTAGTCATCATCCAGAAACAGTTCAGACCAAAAATCAAATCAAATCAATATAAGCATGGCAGAGCAAGGACAGGAAGGACTGCATCAGCTTTGACTAATTAGCTGAACCAGTTCCTTGTGAACCTCCAGTTAAGGAACAGGACTCAGAGCAGAGGTGGCCACCGATAAGTTGTGGCAACCTGCCACAGAATCACAGTGTAGAAACCACTGAGCAACTGCTGACAATGTGGAAAGAAATATCCATGTAGAAATCACGGGTAAGAAACCCCACAAACTGTCACACTGGAGGATTGTCGTTGAGTTGGGAAGGGAATACTCTTGCTGAAGAACTCTGAGCGTCCAAAGTGAATTGATACTGCCAAGCACACCGCTATGAGGACAGCAAAGGTCTGGAGAAAAGAGAAGACACAATGATGAGATGTACCAAACAAATACATGCTGACCTGGATGAGGGGCAGTAAGAAGTGACTCCAAATGCCTTGACAGAATGGCATACACTCACATTCAGCTCACAGAAGGAAACAGAAGGAAAAGCAGAGAAATGGACATAGATAACTGAACATTAGAATGAACATAGATAATGAACACAGATAACAAAGAACAGTAATTGCAACCGCCCTAAAACCATTCAATACACAAAACTCCTTGTATGCAATACAATAATCATCCTCATAGAGAGCCAACACAAGAGGGTAAGAGAAAGTTTCTGGACTGGCACAAGGATTCTGGAGCAGTCAGTTATGGCTCTGTCCCTTCACTCCCTGGGTTTCAAATTTCTTCATCACTGCTCATATTTATTTCTAAATATACAGAATATAAATTCTGTATATTTATTTTCTGCAATGTTGAGTTTTGCTGCTTGGTTTGGAGAAGCAAGAATGAAAAGATTGAGGTAGCATTGGGAATAAAGCCTGGGAGACTTTTATCAAATAAGAGAGACAATTTGAAAATTAACATAAATTTTTCCAAATAGTAGGGAGCCAGCCTCAAGAAACTTATACAGAGATGGTTTATATTTTCAAGCAGACAACAAAATCACCAGGAAATACATAAGAGTTTTAATTTTAAGCACAGCAAGCAACAGGCCAGGATTTTGCACCACGCTCTCTGTCACAGCACCTTCCCATTTTTTTCCACCCAATCACAATTCCATACATTTTTAAAAACAAAAATAACCAGCAAGAATTGACTTACCAGTGCCCACCATTCTTCCTTCACTGTGAACAGAGAGCACTCTTCTCTCTGAACCTCTTTATTCTTACAAATATACTTGCAGGGCACAGCAGGCAACCAGGAATTTAGTAAATGAGCATGAGGCAGCCCAAACTTGGCAGAAAGAACCTTTTCTCCTCTTTTCAGCTAACCTGAAGTATATTCCTCAGGCTAAAGCCATGCAAGGGCTGTTGAGATGTTAACTCAAAAGGTCACAGGAGCAGGAGGCCAGTGAAGGAGATGAGTAGCCATGTCAGCAAAGACACCAAGCTAGGCAACAACGGCATTTGGATTCTGCACTAAACCTTACTGTTTTCAGGCCTTTGGCCAGATATTGGCTGTAGAGACCATGATCCTGCAATCCTGCAGGACTAGCTGGTCCAGAGGCAGTAAGTCATCCTTTAGCCTGCTAAATACAGGGAAAAAATAACCTTACTAAAGATAGAAGGATGGAGACATGAGAATAAGAGGAATAAAAGAAAAAAAAAAACAAGAAGATGAAGGATAGAAATACCAGGTCCAGGCATAAAAAGCCAACAGACCTGCCAGATTATAGCAAAAGCACTCATAATTGAAGTACACCATGAAGTCCCAGCCTATGACAGGCAAAAGACTTTCTGAATAGCAGGCATCATCTGCCAAATCATCCCACTGGCAAGAGAGCCATACAGCAGGATTATCAGAGTGTGGCTCTTCTCAGTGCTACGTAGCACGCTCACACAGATTTTTGTCCATCTTTCTGTAACATGGACTCCCCTGTTCTGAAGTCTTTTTGATTGCACTTTCATGGGGGTAGAACACAGCACTTTAGCTTTGCTATTTTTCTAGTTTCATATTCTGAATCTGCCTGGCTGACAGCGGCAAGAGCAGAGAGCTGAGGCTCCCTAGTCAGGCATCAGCTTGCAGTTGCATTGCCATAAAACACTACCACCTTCTTCCATGACCCTTCTGCTTACAGAGCAGCAGCAAAATAAAGGTGACATGGCACTTTCCAGGGCCAACTGCAGGCTATGGAAAGCAGGAAGGCTCCTTAGGAATGTGCAGTCAAGTACTTCCGTGATCCACATTAATGTCTGTGGAACTTCAACATTATACAGCTCATTTTCTCAGGTGTCCTTATAATCTTCCTTCAACACCCTCCCAGCCTCTCAAACAGTTGTCAGAATAACACACAGTGCTGCAGATGAAGTCATACCAGTTCCACATACATTGGCAATACTTCCCCAGCTCTACTGGCAACACCCATGTTTAAATCGGCACAATCTGTTTAATGAAAAAGTTAGTTAGCAAGCACCTCTGCTCCTGCAGAAAAGAAGTCTTGTTTGGCTCTAACAATGAGAGTCTCACATCTGAACGGGGATAGTGTTCTGCAATCTAAACTAAGCACTGTGATGACAGGGAAGACAAGCAGATCACACTGAAAAAACCAACTGCCCTCCACACCTCCTGGCACTACCTTTTCCTACAGTGCTTCTAACAGTGAGAAAACAAACCAAAAGCCTCGATCATATTCCTCAGGAAGCTGTTGAAGCTGAGCGCCTCCACTGAAGGAGAGCACTGAGACACAAGACTGTGGTTCTGCGACAGCAAGAGCCCATTTCTCAAATTCTAGGAATTTGGGAGACACTTGTACACCCAGGCAAGCCAAGGCGGGAATGCCCCAAGGTTTGCTGCTACTCTGGAGCAACTGTAGCTCATGATGTGTTCCAGCCTAAACAGCTCACATTTGAGGGGGCACATACCACTGGGAATGGCCTGGGAGTGTAATTCTCAGCCACTCCCCGCCTTTGCTGGAGTGTAACCCAAAGCACATGGGAACAGCCCAAGCCAGGGGTCTTACCCCAGTTGCTGTTAGCTCCACATGGATCAGAGAATTCACACCCTAACAGCAGCATGCTTCCAATAAACAAGGCCTTTCTCCACACTAACAAGAAGTTCACAGGCAATGAGCTACTTTCAACTGACTTTTCCAACAATTTATCCAAGGTTGCATGTCACTCTAAAAGATACTCAAGAAATATTTCTTGAAGTGTGCCAGTTTGCCTCACCAGGTAAAAACCAAATCAAACAAAACAGCTTATTTATTATGTTTCGAGGCTGGGATTTTTTGTTCGTTTTGATTTTTTAAGCATTATCAGAAAGTTGCTATAAAGCAGGAACAAAGAATTTAGCACAAAAGACCTCAGTTCAAATGAACAGCTAGGGAGTCTTTTTCATGGGTAAAGAAAGCTGTGCACGTACTTCAATAATTTTCAGAATTATTGGGAATTTAATTTTTATTTTGTGAAAAAAAATTATTGTACCATACTTCTAACTCTCATAATTTTAATATCCCAGCACTATTAATGTCAAATGTTCAACTGGCTTACATTAGATGTAATGACACATAAGACAAAAAACCCAACAAACAAACAACACCATTAAATAAATAAATAAATAAATAAATAAATAAATAAATAAATATGGGATGTGTGTGTTAGTTTTTTATTTATTTATTTATTTATTTATTTATTCAGGATCCCTTGGAAAGGGTGAACAATCTTCTCTTTTTCATACTGAATGGGACTCATTTCCGGAAATCAAAAAGAAAAACAAATAAACCCCTAAACACAAAACCACCCAACTTGGAATTATCTTATTCATTTTGCTATTACAAACAGGGTAAAAGGGTAACTGCTGAGCTTCAGTTAAGTTTTTAAGAACATCACCACATTTTCTAAATTGACATAGTAAGAGTCACTACAAGGTCTACAAATTCCTACTCCTCTATTATTCTTAATATTCTCTTTCTACTAATCTGTGTGTGGACAGGAGGATTCTTGGATTTCCAAAGTGTTAATATTTTAATTAACACTAATACTATGAGTATAAGCAGGAGTTTTAGCCCCTGCTTTGACAGAACAACACAGGGAACAAAGTTTGAAATTCTGTGACACCTTAAGTTTCTGCTATTTTCCACATATCCTTAATTTTCAGAATTTCAGCAAACATATCAGCTATTTTCTAGAAGCCTGAACTCTCTGACAGTGGACAGAGGAGAATCTTCGTTATATAAGGAGTTCTAGAGGTATAAACAGTTAAAACACCCTAGCACACTACATACAAACTGTATTTTTCCTCTGGGAACAGACAGGGAAGAAATGGGAGAAATATGGGGAAAAATATAAAGGTATCATAGAGAAGAAAACAAACAATTTTTGATTAAGCAAAATTATATAGCTAGTTGATTAAAATTTTCTGTCTCAAATATGATTACTTTTCAAATCTGACATCAAGAACTCACACATGGTCCTCATAAACAGAATTTAAAACTATAATCCCATTATTGCTGCATTGATTATATCACAAGGGAGTAATTCTATTTAGGTAATGTGATCATGTAACAAGATACTAAAAAATCTGTATGAATGTTGCCATTTTCCATGTCTGTTTATATTAAAAACATTTCCTTATTGTTCTGTTCATATAAATAGCGAGGCTTAAAAAGCATTCCATCTTTTAAACTGACACGCTTCTTTCTCCAAGTAGTTTATAACATTTTGCAAAGGAAACAAAGTTTTACTAACTAAAGCATTGCTTCTTTTAACCTGGATTTTGACTAGTTAATTACCTAAAAGTCTATTAAGAATAAGGTATTACAGACAAAGGTACTAACAGTATTCCCATTCTATTCATAGACTCAGTTTCAAAACTGGTGGGGAACTGCGCCAACTACGTGGAAATCGAAAGGTCTGTAGCAAGATAATAATGAAACAAAAAGCCCACCCTATTTTCATAACCATTTCACCAGAGAACATATCAAAATGGAGAAATGACAAGGTCATTTCTACTTGCAAATGTACTTGCAAGCACTGCGTTCTGAGTAAGTTTGCCCATGTGGAGCAAATAGCAAGCCTTTCACATTGTGAATGTCCTGACATAAATATTTATAAACTACGAGGATATCTAGAGAGTTTAATGAAGGCTCTCTATGTCAGCTTGACTGGCATATACATAAATTGGGAAAGGTTGATTAATATTTAGGTGTCAATACCCGGCATTTATGTGTAATCCATTAAAGATCCAAAGCTTTCCCCTTTCAAGCCTTGGACAATCACCACAAAAGAATGACACAGCCTCTTTGTTTGGAGCACTGTGTGTTCTGTAACCCTGCAAGTGGTACTTGCTCTGAAGCCACACCTGACGTGTAAGCTGAAAAACTAAAGGTTATTAGGAGAGCATGTTCTTCGTTCACTGAACAGCAATTACACTTTGGAAGAGTCATCACTACAAAGTGCTCGGCGCAGAAAGTGGAAGCACTGGCTGCTGGCTCATCCCAAACCTTATGTGCACACACCAACAGTCACCCTAGGTGAGCCACAGCATTCAAAACTTGAGGGCTCAGTTTTAAGTGGGGAGCACCAACTGTGAACATGAGCAGACCATCCCTGAAGCCTACAGGGCAGCTGCATCCCCCTCTGCATCTTTCTAAGAAACTTACACCTCTTACTGGTACAAGTCCATCTGAGAGAAAATTCCTTATCAACATAAATTCTACCCAAAGCTCACAAATGAGGGGGCTGAAACATGAGGGCTCCCCAGCAGCAGAACTGGAGGAGCTGAGCACACTCCCAGACACAGCAGAGCCACCAGCTCAGCCAGAAGCTGGAGCATGCAACAAAGCTTTAGTTACAACTGCATTTCTGGTGCTACACAACAGCAATACAGACCTCTCCCTACAGGACAAGGAACTTTTGAAGATCCTACCAGCAAATAAACCCAAGTATTTAACATTTCTTAGGAAATTAATGAGGTTAAGTATGTTGGGGACAAAGAATATAGTATTTAAGTCTGCTGACTGGCTGCCAGAGGAGATGAGTGGTGACAGATCAGAAACTGAGACCTGTTTCTTCCTGTTTTCCTGCCCTAGTCCACTCCCTCAGAGGGAAGAAAAAAAATCTTCACTCTTGTTGGTTTAAACTAAAAAGTAAATCCCCTAATACATGCACTGGAGCAGATATTTTCGAAGCTGGCATTTTTGAAATGCGACATCATCATAAAGGTGGATTACAGATGTCCAAAAGAATTAGATTTCTCCAGCTCTCAAAAACAGAGCTTTAAAGGTTCCTATATTCCCAGCCCTAAAAAAAAACAAAAACAAACAAAAAAACTCCATTAACCCTCCCCCTCAAAAAAAACCCCAAAAACCAAAAAAACAAACAAAAAAAACCCCAAAAACAAAAACCCAAACAAAACCAAAAACCTTCTACATATTCTACAGCTTGTAGCCAAATTCCTTACCTGGAACTCTGGGAATGCAGATTGAAGCAATTCTCTAGGGAAAAAGGAAACACGAATCACAGTTCATGCCCCTCTAACCAGTACTGCTGTGAAACAAGAACTAAGCTTTCCACCTGAATATCTTAATATAACTCATGCTGAAGGGTACAAGAAGTCTTTTACCTGCATATACCTCTGAGCAGAACTTCCCTATATCTTGTCAAAAGTACTACTTGACATTACCTCCAAGACATAGCAAAAATCAAACTTTTTAAGTCCTAAGTTTTCAGTTTTAAACAAAAGCTAAAGCAATCTGATGATAACCAAACTGTATCACAGAGACGCAATTGAAAGAACTATAAAATTAATAGTGGATTTTGGAACACCTTAGATCATACTAATTTTAGACTTTTCATAGAAAAGATGAAAGAGGAAAATGGCAGACAAGGGCATACTGATATCTGAGAAATTATACAATGAAGAAACATGACTAGAAAAACAATTGATTCAAGCTTGGGTGAAGAAATAAACTATGATTATTAAAAAAAAAAAAAAAGATATTTCCAAGTCTTACTGTTATAATATTGTACGGTCTCTAGGTGAAGAGACCTTTCACCTGAATGCAAAAACATAAATCTACTTGGAGATGACACACTTGGTGTCCAGTCTCAGTGCTTCAGGAGTAAAAACCTATTCCTTATCCCCTTCTCTGATTTCTGGCAGAAAAATATGTGCACACACCACCAAAGTTTAGCAAAGTTTTGAATACACCACAGCTTAGCAAAGTTTTGAACATTAAACTCTTCTAAACAACATGTAAATGGATCTATCTTAAAAAACAAACAAACAAAAAAAAACTAGCAAGGATCTGTTTATGAAAGCAGAAACAATGGATTAAAATCAATTAAAACAGTATCAATATTACAACATTATTAATGAATTCAAACAAACTCTCTTCTAGACTCTAGGGAAGCATAATTTTAAAATACCATTACCATAAAGGCATTTTCACTTCTTCACTATCTGACCCTAAACACAGAGGTCTGTAACATTCAGTAGGTTTGCACAAATATCCTTCATAAGATTTCTATTCAAGCAAGAGCTTTATGCACCGCCTGCATGATCAGGGTTTAAAGCCAAAACAAAACAGCAATTGCATGCTGACTGGATATTTCAGGAAGAAAGCAAGCCATGAACACTAGTCTGTCACTTTTTTAAAAGTTTAAGCCTCAGTTTCACAGTTATCTGTAGCACCCTGACAGATGTGATGACACTGCTTTTGCCTCTTTGCAGCTGTCAGTTATCTCACAATTATCTCTCTGATTGGTTTCACAGTTGTCCTGAAGAACACCTCAGAGTTGCCATGGTGCAGCTCTAACTCCACTCCTCTGAAATACCCTAAGGGAGTGGCTTCAAGAAGCACTGGTGGTCAGACAGGTGGAAGCCCAATCGCCCCAATCAAACCATGGGCCAAGAGGAGAGAACAAAGACCAGTGACATCTTTCTTCCAGCAGGTATAACATTAAAAAAAACCCAAGCCCAAACCACAGAACCTCCACAGCAAGCTGTCATGAGAGCAACCTCCTGTCTCTTAGAAATTCCAACACTTGCCCTGACATCAGTAGGATCTGGTTTATTGCAGTCCTTGGATGATTTTTGAGACAGGTACCTTACCCTGTGCACCCATTTCTAGCCAGTAACAGCCTCATACTTCAAGTCCTTATGCATTTCCAGGGCACTGATTTTATTCCTTTCCAGACTAGTAAGCAAGTCTACCACAGTTTTTTTTCAGAATAATAGTTCGGTTGTTCTAAACCTTTGTCCATTTGCCTTTTCTATGAGAATGGGAGGCTGCCTCTGGAAGCAGAGAGGATGCTGCAATCCAAAAACACACACTAATACATTTGCTGAGTTTCTGTCTCCAACACTGTCGGCTTGGCATCCTCTACAGCACTGAATTCACAAACCAAACAGTGAACTTCCTAACTTCAACGCTACTTTCATGTATAAGCTTATCCATACTCATGCTGGCACTGCCTCTGCCTCATTAAGGAACTGCTGACACCTCTTCTGAACTTAAAACATCTTGCTCGAACCCACTCTACTTGCATAGATGCTGTTTATTAGGGAGGATGCATGCATTAAAATTTGATTTTTGTTTCTTCACGGTTCAGCTGTTCCTGCTGTTTATCTCTATCTAAAGTAACAATTAGCCAGTAGGAATATTACTATCGTGTCACAAACAGAAGATTACAACTTCAGGTAGGCAATCAAACAGCAGGGCACCATGAACACAGAAGAAACACAAATGCTGTTGGGATACAAATGTCCTTGGCAATAGACAGAGGTGAGAGATGAGAAAAGAAATGACAGCCATATGATTTATAAATTGGATGCTTCTTCAAAGTGCCCCATTAAGCATGAAGTATACAAAAATTTGCAATATTTCTAGATTAATTTGCAGAAATTACTGTAACAATATAATGTGACATCACATACAACAGCTATTTCTGTGCTGTCATTTGAACTAGAGTGATCATCAAATTAAAGCCAAATACATGGTATATTAAGAATGGGTATGATTGTTATTTATTAAAATAAACTAATCAGGAAACAGTTTCTCCCTATACTCCAGAGCCAACTTAACTTTTAAAATTTGGGGGTTAACTGCCACAACATTAAGTATGAAAAGTTACACATGGCATTTAAATAAGTATATTTGTATCTCTGCAAACAGGATACAATATGGCAAACAGATGCACAGGGCAAAAAAAAAAGGTTATGGATGAGATGAAAATCTTTGTTTTCCAGATTACTGAGCAACTGGACACTGAGCACTTACTTCAACCTACACCACCTTTAGACTAACTTTCATCAAAACATTCTCATGGGGATGAACTCCCTAAATCAAAATGTGGTTGACTAATTGCTAGCAATGAATGTCTTGCCCCTCTAGTATGAAAAAAAGTCAAAATCAAGTACACAGAATAATTATGTATGCAAGCACTACAGGCGATTTCTTCCCAGAAAAAATGAACACAGATAATAGTTACTGCAGTTAGGTTTACAGCATTTAAAAAGAAATTTAAAAAAAATTTTTTTAAATCCTCTTTTCTTTCAGATTGCCCTGTAAGGCAAGAAATTTTGTTAGAGCCGAGAAGTAGAATCAAAATTCTCAGCTACTTTAAGTAACATCCCCTCGTAAGGCACTCGACTGCTCCTTTAAAGCTGTATGAACACCCGTGGTGGTTCATCAGAGAAACACAAACTTCTCTCAAGTCCCAGCGCAGCGCCAGCCCAGCTGAGAGCTGAGCCTCCACTGCTCCCCTCGCTCCCTGGGCTGCGAGCAAAGGGTCGGCGCGGCACCGCTTCCCGGGCACTCATTCCCCGCTCCCGCAGGATGGAACCGCGGGGGGAGAACGGGACCAGTCCGGCGATGGGCACAGCGGCACCAGCCTGACACCGGCGGGGCCGAGCTCTGCCCCGCAGCCGCTGGTGCCCACGGACTGCTGGGGGTGCAGAGAGACATGCGGGGAGCGTGCGGTAGTTTAGGGAGATCCTTTTTAAAAGAGGGGGGAAAAAATTTTAAAAAGGAAAGAAAAGAACTTGAAAACAACAATGGGGCGGCTCGGGACGCGGCCGGTGGCCGCTGGCAGGGCGGGCTGCTCCCCTGAAGTTGCTCAGGAGCCGGGGAGGCGGCGGCGGCCGGCAGCGAGGGAGGGAGCGCTGCCCCCGCGCCGGGCCCCGCGCCCCGCCGGCAGCCAGGCCGCGCCGCTCCCCTCCCGCACGCCCAAACATGGCCCCTCGCCACCAACCCGGCAACTTTCCCCCGGCCCCTCCCGCCGCCGCCCGCCCCGCTCACCTCGCATCAGGGAACAAAAACTGCAGGCGAGTAGGCTGCGCAGGACGGCCCCCATCTTCCCTCCCTCCTCGCTCTCACCGGCGGGGAGGCGGCGGCGGGGAGCAGCACCTCCGCTGCCAGTTCATGCTTCCAGGCGGGCGGGGGAGGCGGCGGGGAAGGGGGGGCGGGAGGCGGGGAAGGGCGGCCGCGGAGATTCCCCCTCGCCGGTCCCTAGCAGGCCACTGGCCCCGGCGTGCCGCCGCGGGAGCGGGCGCTGCCCTCCATGCCGGCTGCTGCTGCTGCCGCGCCTCACCGCGACCGCCGCGGTCCTTCCCCCATCCACCCCTCCGCCTCCGCCGGGCGCGCACAGGCGCAGGGATACAGTCCTCCGCCTCCTTCTCCTCCTCCTCTTCCTTCTCCTCCTCCTCCCGCGCCGTGCCCGGCCGGCTCCCGGCGCAGCGCCCGCCCCCCGGCACCGCTCCCGTCGGGGAGGGCCGGAGCGGAGGGGCGGGGGCGCGCAGCTCCCCTCTCGCAGGCGGGATCGCGCACACCCCCGGCAGCCCCGCAGCCGGCAGAACCCCTGCGGGGAGCGCGGCCAGGGGGGCTTCCTAAGGGAGGGAGGTGAGCGGGGTTACGGCACCCCCCGAGCACAGGGACGGGGCGAGGTGGGGGGCAGCCGCATTCCAGCGGGACTACTTTGCCTCCCCTCGCCCCCTCCGCCGCCTGCGATGCGGTTCAGCCCTGGCTCGTGAGGACGGGACTACTTTCTGCCACAGAGCTGCGGCGGCGTCCGAGCGGCGGCACAAAGACTCAGGTCCCGGTGCCGGTCCTGGCCCCGTCCCCATCCCGCTCCCCATCCCGCTCCTGGAACGGGCTGCAACGCCGCAGCATCGCCCGGGGGCCGGGCGGCAGGCCGGCGGGGTGGCAAAATGAAGTTACGGTCCTTCCCCCGTGTGTGCTGACTGAAGAGCGATAAATCCCGGCCTTTCCCAGAGCAAAGGGAGCAGGCGTCCCTTATCAGCAGGAATTGCTGCCCGGCTGATGTAATGACGATTTAGTAATTTATCTCCGAATTGCTGCCCGGCTGATGTAATGATGATTTAGTGATTTATCTCCCAGCGCTTTTGGGGGTGCTCTGCATTATTGTCCCCCTTGCTAAACTAAATGTGGTGGGCTGGGTTTGTGCTGCTTAGAGCCGTGTTACCAATGAGTGGCCAATGTGCTGTCTTTTAACATAGTCTTTTCCCCTCTTGCATTCGAGCAAACATACCCTTTTCTTTCCGAAAATGCTAAAAAGTTAAGATTTTGTAATACGACCTCAACTGAAAAAAAATTTCCCTCCTTACCTTCTTTGTTTGTTCCTAACAAACAATGTAAAATGCAGCTTTCTTGTATTTCCTCTAGATGAGAAAATCTACTTCATGATTTCAACGTGTCTAAACGTTTTCATTAAGTCTAGATTTCTACATCACGTTCTCCTTTCCTCACAGAATGTGACAGCTGGTGAGTAGAATAATGATATGAAGCAGAACAACTTAGAGCAACGTTTGAGGCACTTACATTCCAAAATCGGTATTATTTTCAGGATTATTAGAAACTCACTGAAACATTTAACTTTTACCTTCATATGTGTTCAGCATATATTTTCATAGCTTTTCTTGTTAGTACAGTAGGAGACAACATCTGGGCCAGATTAAAGGCCTGGGCATTGTAGGCTTACTCTAAAGGGCTCCTGGTGTCATGTGATATTATCAGACTCTCAGCTTTTACTGTGGAAAATTTTTAAAAATAGGAGAAAACAGAGTGTTTTTAAAAAATTAAGTATATTTCCAATCTTCAAAGTTGCAAAAAAAAAAAAAAAAAAAAAAAAAGACTTTGAAAAGATAAACAATTCAGCTCAACTGCAATATCTGCCTGAGGCCAGGTCTACACCACAAAATTTCGTCCTTGACTATCTGCTGGGTGAAATAGCCTCCTCTGTTACTGTGCTGTCAGTTGGGAGGATCAGCAAACTCCATGTGGAAAATGAATGGGAAGATTTGTCATACAAAAATGTACCCTGGACAAGAGAGAACCTGCACCCAACCCTTGTTTGTCACATCTAGATTTTGCAGGAGCAGGCAGAAGGAGCACACTGTTATATTTATTTTCATCGTTTAAAAGGAAAATGAGGTTACAGTTGATTTGGGGTTTGGGGGCTTTTTCCCCTCCTAATGTTTCCCTATATTTTTCCCATACTTGTAGTGTGGCACAATCTGTCATTAACCTCTTGAGAAGTATGGCAGATCTGTAATGAATTCTTTGTGTCTTAATCATACAGTGCACAGCTGAGGAAAACCTCAAGCCTGCACGCCTGCATCACAAAAACACATTTTTCCACATGCCATTGCCTCTCACATCTTATCTGTTTCTGCTGGAAACACTCTGGTGTCTTGACTATCTCCCTTGGGAGCCTGTTCCCCTGCCTGGTTGCTCTGACTCTTAAAGACATCTTCCCTGCTGTCCAAGCTGATTTGTTTTATTTTTAAGTTTTGAACACTTATATGCTGTCACCCCTCACACTGGTGCATTTTGCCATTTATCTGTAATTCAAACCCTTTCCTGCTTGGATTTCCTCTGAGCCAGTTAATGATTATTGCCTTCACCTTGCTCAGCCTAGCCCCTTTCCCCACAGCCTGCCTAGAATCCTCCTCTGTCTATTCCAGCGCAAGTATCATAAAATCATAGAATCACAGAATGGTTTGGATTGGAGGGGGACTTAAAGAACATCTAGTTCCAACCCCCTGCCATGAATAGGAATACCTTTCACTGTCCCAGGTTGCTCCCAAATCCAACAGGGAGAGGAGTATACATAACACCAATCCAGGACACCTGGCCTTGAACACTTCCAGGGATGGGGCAGCCACAGCTTCTTTGGCCCAGGGCCTCACCACCCTCATAGAGAAGAGTTTTTTCCTGATATTTGACCTAGATCTGCCCTATTTCAGTTTGAAGACATTCTCCCTTGTCCTATCACTACATGTTCTTGTAAACAGTTCCTCTCCATCTTTCTTGCAGGCTCCCTGCAGGTACCGGAAGGTCCCAGTTATGTCACTGTCATGGTTTAGGAATGGTGCTCCCCAGTTGAGTGCTCCCACCAAGACTCTCCAAACCATACAACATCACTCACTCCCCCAAACCACCACTCCCCTTTGCAGAGGGATGGAGAGGAGAATTGAAGGCAAAAGGCAAAGGTCATGGGTCAGGATAAGAATAATGGAAACAGTGGTGAGACAATAAACAGTAACAGCACCATAGTAATGACAAAGAGTACAAAAAAGAAACATTATTGCTCACTGTGGGAACGCCGACAACAGACAGAACCTGAGCCTCCCCACTTCTCTATTCAACTGTTACTGGACTGGAAGGAACCCCTTCTTCTCAGAAGACACCCCCTTCCCCTCACCCCTAGCACTGATAGAAGGAAGGTAGGTAGAATAACCTCCATGTCCTTGCCATGACCTCTCCTGGCTACTACAAAAATTAACCCTCCTGGGTGGAAGCAAGACAGTCACCCCACAGCCTTCTCTTTTCCAGGCTGAACAATCCCAGTTCTCCCAGCCTTTCCTCACAGCAGAGCTGCTCCATCCCTTTAATCACCATGTTGGCCTTCTCTGGACTCATTCCAACAGGCTGAGTCTTTTCTCTGCTGGGCCCCTTCCCATGGGCCACTTCTGGAGCTTGTCCAGGTCCCTCTGGATTGGTCTGTCCTTCAGGTGTGTCACTGCACCCTCAGCTTGGTGTCATCTGCAAACCTGCTGAGGGTGCACATCTGTGTTATTAATGAAGATACTTAAAGAATGATGGTCCAATATGGACTCCTGAGGGACACTGCTTTTCACTGAAGTCCATCAGGACTCTGAGCCATTGATCACTACATTCAAAAATGGCCTTTTCTGAACCCTTTTCCCCATCAGTGCTTAGGATGCAAGACCAAGTCTATTTCAATTCATACACATAGCATTAAGTCTATAGCAGAGGCTTTTATGAAGTAAGATAGGAAGCAAGATTATCACACACAAAAAAGCCTCTAACAGGCATGATTTCTCTGAGATGATTATGTTCCTTTATTTGAGTTTAAAGTCGAAGTAAGTGGAGGGAAAATGTCTCTTATTTTAGTCAGAAGCTCCCTTGTTGATTGCAGTTATTTTCATTCACCTTAGAGAAACCTTGGTTTGCTGGCTCAAATCCAGCTGAGGCTGAGAAACCTGGACAGCTTTACCCTTACCTCTGAACTTGGATGGTGGCTCAATGACACAAGAGCTTTCAAGGAGTTATTTTTAAACTTGGGTAACTTCCCTGGTTTAGTTGGTGGCCCAGCTTCACAAGCAGTTGTGTCAACCCCCAGGAAAACAAGGGACAGCAGCTGGAACTCATGAAACCAGCAGCGACTGCCAAAGTCACTCTGCTTTTGAACTGTGCCCCGAGTTCGAGTGAAGTCAATGGGATCTTCTGTAGAACCAGAACCAAAGTCCCTAATGAGCAAAAGCTGTTAGAAGAAGATGGATGCTCAGCAAATGAATTTGTGGCTGCCCACATCACAGAAGCCACTATCATAATTAGCTTTCTCACTGAATGTTTCAACAAGAATTAATGGGCACAGCATGCTGAAATGCTGGTCCCTCTGAAGGCAATGGTGAAGTTCTCACTGATTTCAAAAGGGCCAGGGTTTCATACTGAAGCTCAAGATCAAGTCCTTGTGTCCCCAACAGGAAAGTCTGCAGCACAGGAGCTTGGGAAATGGGATGTAATGTTACCATCCAATGATGCCTGTTACAAGCATTTTACTGAATAAAATAGGACACTCTGACTTGTGACGTCATCATCATCTTGCCACATTGCTTAGGTCATAGAGTTTATGAAGAAAAATTTTTCATCCAACTCTTCCTCAAAACAAGATCAGTTCTAATAAATGTGGTAGAAATGCCTGACACAGTTTATCCTATTCCAAGAGTGCAATGGGTTCACCATGGCTTTCCTTCTTCAATGAATAGAGGACAAGATCATAGAATAATAAAGAATTTCTTCCTAATATTTGCCCTCTTTCAGTTGGAAGCCATTCTCCCTTGTCCTATCACTAATACCTTTGTTAAAAGCCTCTCTCCGTTTGTAAGCCTCCTTCAGGCACTAGCAGGCTTGAAACCTCCTCTTCTTCGGGCTGAGTGACCCCAACTCTCTCAGCCTGTCTTTGTGGCAGAGCTGCTCCAGCCCTGTGCCTCATTCTGGATGCAGCAGGTCCACATCCCTCCTATGTGGGGAGCCCCAGAGCAGGATGCAGGACTCCAGGTGGGGTCTCATGAGAGCAGAATCACCACCCTCAGTGATAATGTTTTTCTTCTTGAAGTTCAATCACAAGCATCAATACTTTTCCCCTCACTTTTCCTCCCACATCATATGAACTGCACCTTTTTTCCCAGGATATAAGCACCTTACAAGTAAATTTCCTTGAACACAGAGTCATCTCTCTAGTCCAGCAATTTTCTCCGGGCATCAAACCTGACTTGTCTTTGCCATTATTATCACCACCATCAAATCACAGCAAAAATTAGCACTTTCACTAATTCTGGGGCAATTTTTCCATCAAATAGCCCATCAAATCCCCTTTTTTTATCACATATGGAATTGCCTTTTCTCCTTGCATTTCAGTACTATTTTATTATTCCCCCCAACTCTCCCCTTTCCCCCCTTTCCTTAATACACATCTTTTCTTTCACATCTTCTCTACCAGAAGAGACTGCCTGGTACCCAGGATGAGAACTGCATTTCTTTATGGCTAAAAAAAAATCCTTACAACAAAAACTTCACAGAGGAGAAGGTGCTTGAGTTCAGCAGCCTATACAGGAAGGCTATTCTAACAAAAATACTACAATATCCCCACAGGGTAATATGAAATAAGATGACCTGGAAGGCTTGGGCATTTTCTTTATGACTTTGGAGGAGCGTTTGGACTCCTGCTGGTGGTGCATTCAAGGTCAGGTTGTCTACCTACTACCTCTTTTCTCCTCGCCCATCTCCCAGGGAGTTGAAAACAGCACTGCCTGAGGATACACTTCTTCGGCGGTCATGTTTTTTAGTGTGAACCATGCAGGATTCTGATTTTAATTTGGCACTGCCCACCAGACCACAGGGCAAGTCCAAGACTTTCCTTATGAATATTTAGCCCTGACTACATTTCAAAGCCATATTATAAAAATGTCATTTGAGAAAGTTACTGTTCTAAAATTTGTAAAGTGCTTTAATGCTATGTTGATACAGGAAAAACATCCTTTTAAAAGAGCTCACATTTCAGGCTGACAGACACCAAAACACTATTTTGTTTTAGCTTGCTCAGCTTTTAAAAACCAGTCAGCATCTGGGCTCTATTAACCATAACATGTGTGCCTTTTAAGCAACAACAATTTAAGAATATTTCCTTTTCAAACCCCTTTCAAACCCCTTCAGCATTTTGCAATATGCATAATATTTAACAATTCTGCTTTGCACTGCAGCGTTTGAAGTTTAAAAATTAGTTACTGGTAAAGCCTTGTACGTTTTCTTTCACTCTTTTAGTCACCAGGGATTAGTGACTAGAATTTATGCCTATGGTCCAGAAAGGTAAGTCACTGTGTCACAATAATTAACAATCTTTCCTACAACAGTTTTCAATATTTATGTGTGTGTCTCATAGTATGATACACTATGTGTGTGTAGAGAAGAGCTCATTTGCCACCTGCAGTAGCCGCTTCTGGGCTAAAGGACTCTATCACACAGTGCAGTTTATGGCAAACAGACCCATCCCTCCTCATTCAGACTTTGTGAGGAAGAGTAATATTTATATTTCCTATTTGTTTTTCATATTTATAGCCATGTTAATATTATATTAATGCTGATATTAATATCTTTATTTTTATGTTCATACACAAATTAGTCTGCAGCTCAGCAAAGACACTAAGCACCTCAAGAATATGGTTGTGGAGCGTCAACCATGGTATCTCTTCTGGGGTGATGTTTTTATGAGCTGTTAGTGAAGTTCTCAAAATAGGGTAGAAAAGCACATAGCTGCTCAGAGCAGGAAAGATTGCCCTCTAATGGTTAATAACCAGGTTTAATGCCTGCAATGTTTTATGAAGTGCTCCTCTTCTACGTGATTTGTAAGGTAAGGCCACACAAATGCAAGATGTTAGAACAATTTATTATTTCAACAAAAACCCAAATCTTTGTTATCCTCTTAATTGATGAATAAATTTATTATTAAAAACAAAAATGAAGGTGTGTTCTTGGTGTCATCTTCATTAAACTTCTATTAACCAGGGTTTCTCAGAGGAAGAGGGAACCCTCTGACAATTCAGAACTATTACTCATACTGGATTTGACAAATTTTATATTTCACTGTAGGAAATGTTTCAAGGTCTGAAAAAGTGGCATGAAAGACATCCAGTTTATTTCAGTATCATAAAAGTTATTGTGAATTGATATCACTCTTGCATGAATAAACTTTAAGGAACAAAATTCTTACCTTAAAAAAAAAAAAATCCTTAAATCAACTATCTACAAGGCATTGCCTATTACAGCAGGGATGCATGTAGGTCCTTAAGCTTGCACTGGCTGCATATATGAAGGTTTCTGTGGTTTATGGCCTGTAACTCATTCTTCATGTGATAAGGGAATGGAAGAGGCAATTATGTAAGTCTGAAGTGTCATTCACTGCCTTTCCATTTTCATTAGTTCTTTGAATAATTTCCTTGTAGTGTAGATTTCAATAAATGCTCTTCCAATACAGCTGGCAACTAAATGTAGAAAAATGACAAAGAAAAACTCAGAGAACATCAGACCCTGTCTCCAAATGTATTTATTAAAAATGTAGTGGCTGCTATGAAGATATTATTGAAAGATTATAACATTCTGTTTTGGAATAATTAGATTATATTTAAATAATCACTAGATTATTTAGTGATTAGAGTGAGGGCTACCCAATTCATTCCTCATCCTTCCTTTTTCTACCTTCTCACCAGTCAAAACCACAAAGATGGTATTTGGTCACATGGATCTTTGCATAAAAGCTAGGGAATTGTGTCTAAATAGCCCTGACTCATAAAGCTCCTTCCAATGTCTTTTTCAGTGTCAGCTTTGCAGTTAATGCAACTTCTACTATTTTTTTTTCTTATTCAATTGTGAAAAATCTAATACCTTTACAACAATTTGAAAAGGGTTTACACAGAGCAAAATCCCTGCTTAATCTCAGCATATTAAAAAATCTTTTTTCTGAACAATACATTTAAAGTGCTATTTTCCCAAAACACTTTTTTCTTTCAAGACAACCAAAGCTCTAAATGTTGAAATGAATTGTGATTTAGAGTCCTATCTTCATTGGTGGTTTAAGAATCCTGGCACTTTAACGGGGGAAGCAGCTAGGATACATGTGGCCTATAGTATAGGAAAAGGTGTTCCAGTAACCATAGTAAAAAACCCAAACTAATGGGAACCACAGACCCAAACCACTTAAAGATAGGAGACAGAAATGTTTGCTGACACTTGGCCTTGTCAAGCTTCTGACTCTGACATTTCTGGTTAAGGCACTCATTACTTTCACCCTGTGCACTCCAGGGACAACAGCAGACTCCTTGGCATTACATGGGAGAACTAAAAAGCCTTTCCAAGAAAAGAGGGTAAAATCAGTCAGCTTTGGCTAAATCAAGAGATGATTCCAACTGATGCTAGCTTTAGCTGTATAAACCCACTGTTGGAAAAGTTTGCAGACTCTCTGCAGGAAAATGAAAAGCAAGAAAAAAGTAAGAGAAGACAAGCCAGAGCAGAGAAGAGGGAATGCCAACCAGAGAAAGAAAAAACACCCCAAAACGCAAAAATCAAACCAAAGGGGAAAAAAAAAGAAAAAAACCCAAAAAACCTACAACCAAAAAAACCCCAAAACAGCAGAACTGTTGCCCTCACAGATGCCATATCCCTCACAGCCCCCATAGCCCTTACAGCATTCAAAACCCCCTGAGACCTCATAGACCTCACAGCCCTCGTAGCATTCAAACACTCCATAGCCCTCACTGCTCCTCACAGACCCTGTAGCTCTCAGAGACCCTGTAGCCCTCACTGACCCTACAGCAGCTCCCATAGCCAACACAGCCCTCACAGCCCTACGAGGCACTAGTGGCATTGAAAAGCTAGATTTGGAGGTTTTAAACCTATAACCTTTTTGTTACTATATTTTTTCTGAAACTGAAATTTATCATGCATTGGTAAACTCTGATTAATGTCTCATTATCACATGAACAGAAGCAAAAATAAATTAATTTACATTATACTGGAAAGCTAGTCTCTCACAAATTCCATGCATCTTTTTTGATGGTGACTTGCTGTATCTTCCCACTTTTACTCTGTTTGCTGCCCAGGATAACCTTTTTCTATATTCCAAATGCCTGATGGTTTAGAAAGTCAGGAGATGCTCCAGGCAGGAGGCAGCGACCTGTACTGTACTTGCTTGCAGCACACACACACTTCTTTGATTGCTGTTTTTGCTATTGGCAATGCTCCTGAAATCATTTTCATTACCATCACCAGGGATATCCATTTCTGGCAGCTGCAAAAACATCCCAGCACTTAACTACACTTAAACTCACTCTCGAGATGGAGTGTCGGGGGTATTTCTGGAAAAGTTGCCATATGTAGCAACTCTGCTAGATGTAGCATGTGGATAGACTTCAGCATTCAGGCTTTCACTTTTCAAACACTACCTTCTCTGTAAGGTTCATTTGAGTGGGGTGTACCCTTGCTTTATTCTTTGTCAGCGTAGGAAAGCCACATGTGTATCTTGTTTAGCAGTGAGAAGCATGGAGTGAGCTGTTCTCATGGGTTTAAAACTCTATCTCACAAGCCAATTATTTTTTGCCCTTTCTAAAACAGAGCACACTGTAAAGGCAACATACAGTGTCTGCCAAATCTGGAGTCTTTCCTAAAGTACTGCCTGAGTTATCACATGGTGGAAAAACATTTGAACTCCTTATTTCATGCCCTGGAACCAAAGAAGGACAACATTGTCATAGTTAAATAACCAGAAGCAGCTGGGAAAGCGTTCTACAGATTCTGTCAGAAATTTTACCTCTGGGCTGAGATGTTCTGTTATCCTGCAAGGCAATTGCTTTGAACAGTTAATGAGCCTCTAAGTAGGAGGACTTGACTTATAAATATGTGCTGGAAGACCTCCTACTGACACCAATGGGAGCTGCACTGACAAAGAAACATAACACATGACTGCTATAGCAAAGGGATCATCTCATTCAGAGTTTACTTGGAGGACAAAAAAAACCTTGCTTATAGGATCCAAATACTTACACACAAGTATTTCAGTCGTGTCAGTGGAACTGGAGGTTAGGGGTAGGGGAAAAAAGCTCTTTCATAAAAGAAAACAGAAAAATGTACTCAGAAACTAATTAAACAGCAGGCAAGCCTATAGGAGATGAGTGTCATAGTGAGGGGGTTTCCACCATCTTCTCAGCAAAAGAATGTATGTTCAACCTTTGGGCAAATTTTCCATCTAGGTGTTGTTCAAAATTGTTGCAAAAGTCACAGTGTCAAAGTCTGACCACATCCCTTCTTCAGTACAAGTGGAAGCACAGAGAAACCCTGATGATGTTCCTAGTAACTTTCAGCCAGGATTTAGCTGCTACTCTGAGGTAGCTAGTACTAAAGCATCTTACAAGGAGTTAATTTACTTCATATAACTGTCTTTACCATCACAGCATTGTGATTGAACACATTTACACTCTTCAGAGTGACTGTTCAAATCAGCAAATGTTTCAAAACATTCCTTATGGTTTAGCCAGTTGTTCTGGACATTAACCACTTGTTAGATTTCTTTGAGAAAATACAGAGTGCACAAATTATCTGATTACTACTCCTGGATGTTATTGGTATGATGTAATTTTCAATTTTCTTCATCAATTTTCTATTAAAACAAAGCGAACCAAAAAGAAAAGGGATCAGAACAGCTTGAATATGGCATATCTAAAGTCTTGCCACTTAAGAAAATGACATTTTGTAGGACAGAAGGAGAGGAGTAAGAAAAAAACAGAAGAAAAGTTAATGCATGATCCTCAGGCCTTTTTTAAAATTTTTTAAATTAAGTGAGCCAATATGCAGGAAGTAATGATCCAGCATAATAATGTTGAAACTTAAAAATACTTCTATATATTGTTTATAATAGCAAATACAAAGGTGACAAAGAGCAGCAGTTTTATGCTTTGTGCTTTGACATCTTCAAGAAGGAAACAAAGCAAATTTAGACTATGAGATTGAGTGTAGGCTTTCTGAAGAGGAAGAAAAAAAATTTCAATATATCCTAGCCCTTCAGGGGACATACGTAGCAAGACACGGGGAAAGCATCTGGGAACAGCATGTACACTCCTGAAGGGATGTGCAAGACTTCAAGGATGAGGGGATGCAGCTATTCCACAACTCTCAATGAACAGAAATGTAGAGAAGTATGTATGAGAGGATGAGTAACGTACAGGGAGAGCACAGCTGTCTAGGCCCATTTCAAGAGGGTGACAGAAAAAAGTATACAAATGTATAGCTCTCTGTATGATAGGATACTGTGTGGGAAATGTTGACTGCAGCACTGGCACTTTAAACTCCATGTTTTTATCGGCATGGAGTGTGGGATGATAGGATCAAAGCATGTCATCAGATTCAAATCCACTTAGATGGTTTTGCAGGAGGCAGGAAAACAAGATCCAGTTTTGAAACTGCCTTCTCATATAATTCTTTTTTTGGTGGTTCTATTTACTTGTTTGTTTGTTGGGTTTTGTTAGTTGGTTAGTAATTTACTTCAAATAATTATGAGTACAAGCATTTCCTACTCCTACATGAGTTAAAATGAACTGAAGCACTGTTTGCAGAGAACACACCATACTGAGTTTGCAGCCCTTTGAGGTAGGGACTTTGCACCCTTCTCATCCATCTCAAATAGACCTACAATTTATTTATTTATGATTGTTTGCAGTGGTTATAAAATTCAGGCTATTTGCTTTACTGTACAATACCACAAGACAGTTTTGTTCATGACAGTCTATATTTACATTCTTTATGTTTGCTCAGCACTATAAAGCAACAACATGAAAACAAGCAGCTACAGAACTTATGACACTCTCCATGTGACAAAAGTCAATCAGCTTTTGGCCTCCTGCCATACCAGAACTGGGTACCTTCAGAAAGAGCCACCCCAATGTGAGGCTTGTCATCACAGCATGGTGATTAATGATCCAGTTCCATGTGTGGTACATGGTGAAGACCACAGAACATGTCAGTGGAAAAACAGAAGAGTGCACAGAAGTTTTACCATTGAAAAGTATAACAAACTGGACTTTTTTAGTTAGTATCACTCCTTTTTTATTCACAGTACAAGAGAATTATCCAGGCAAATAAGCTCCAAAAATGCATATAATAAAGCATCATAGTCAAAAGAATGATGGTGGGAAATCTCTCTCATTCTCTGTTAACTGGAAATGCCAATACATGATGAATAATGCAATCTGATTCAATGTTATTAAAATAGAAAATATGCTTAGTTTTTTTTTGTCTTCTCTATTATATGATACAGTGAAAAGTTTTAAAAATGTGTATATAATCCTCCACCCAGGCCCTTCCAGTAGACAAAAAACTTTCCTATAAAACCTTTTTGCAATAAAATAGCCATAGTTTGGGAAGTTAAAAAAACAAATTAAAACTTTTTCGAATCATCAAAAATCCTCATAACGCGTCAGTTCTGTTTAATAAACTGTTGTTGCCCTCTAGTGTTCAAACACAGCTTGTAAAGGTCCCTCCAGAGAGATCCAAACTGGTCAGCTATCAATTAATTCCCCATTAGCTCTGAATCCAACATGACAGATGGATGGGAAAAATAATTAAAAAAAAAAAAAATTAAAGTGTTTCAGTACACCTACCTAATACTTTGTTTCCTTTGCTCGAGCATAAAAGAAGATCTTTCACATAACAACTTCTAAAGTTGTTTAACTCAAATGTTGTGAAAAGCCACTGAGGTCAGCATCCTCACCAAATCAGCCATGGTGCTTGAGCACCTCTCAGCTTTACCTCTGTCATTCACCGTGCTGAGCATGCACTGCTGATTGGGCTGGAGGGCAGCTCCAAATGACATGAGCCACACTGAATAATCAGAGAGTGGTTTGGGTTGGAAGGGATCTTAAGGATCAACTCTTTCCAACCCTTGGCCATGGGCAGGGAAACCTTCCACTAGACCAAGTTGTTCCAAGCCCTGGCCAACCTGGCCTTGGACACTTCCAGGGATGGGGCAGCCACAGCTTCTCTGGGCAGCCTGTGCCAGGGTCTCACCACCCTCACAGTGGAGAATTTCTTCTCAATATCTACTCTAAACTTTCTTTCTTTTAGTTTAAAGCTATTCCCCCTTGTCCTATCACTACATGTCCTTGTAAAATGCTCCTCTCCAGCTGAATACATGATGTGTGCCCTGAATAACCCTGAGATGCATCTGCTGGTTTCTGTTGAATATTTTGCTACTGTACTGTACTGTATCAATTAATACCAACCACCTTTCACCTCCAACAAATTATTTCTTGCAGCAGAAATGCACAGTGAGCATTCAGGGGTTGTTCTCAGCACCTCTCCTGCATTAAGATGCTGTGGTGGCACCAGCAACATAGAAAGCTTCTCATGGAGGTTGCAGTTCATATGAGAGAAAATTATGGTCAACCTCAGATCTGCATCTGCATTTTTACAGCTAGGCCTAGTACTTATCATTCTGTGAACTCATTTGCCAAAAATGTACCTCCTTGTTAGGTTCCTTGACCAAAAACCTCTGACAATAGAAAAGGAAAAAGGAAAAAGGAAAAAGGAAAAAGGAAAAAGGAAAAAGGAAAAAGGAAAAAGGAAAAAGGAAAAAGGAAAAAGGAAAAAGGAAAAAGGAAAAAGGAAAAAGGAAAAAGGAAAAAGGAAAAAGGAAAAAGGAAAAAGGAAAAAGGAAAAAGGAAAAAGGAAAAAGGAAAAAGAAGTTAAACAAAGCACAGTCAACAAACAAGCTGATAAATTTGAGGTATATTTCCTCTTTAATTTTGTTCACTTTTAAGAGGTTATCTAGACTGCTTTTCTTTTAACCATTGTCAGACTTAAACAGTGTAGCAGACCAGCTGGTTTTATATATATAAAGCAATTTTCACCCTCCATATAGTAAGAATTCAAGCTCTTGACAGAAGGAACACTGACTTTTCTTTGATCTTTGAATAATGGAATTTTCAGAGAATTTTCTGCATTTAGTTATTTAGAGCTTTCAGAAAACTTGCCTTGAGGCCATTTTTTGGATCATGCCTGCTTCCCACCACACTAAGCTTGACAGATCTAAGAATCTCTTGGATGCAAGTCAAATTTCATATTTTGTAACAGAATTGTTTCCTTGCATTCATGAGGCACCCTTCCTTCTCTGCCCTGATGTTTGTTGTTGATTATGCCACCTGACATGAACACTGAAATCTAGCCTTTCATTCTAAAACCAGGTTTAGACTGACTGCATGCAAAGGGAAATTTAAATAACATGACCTGGAAATTGTGTGGCAGTAGATGCTACCACTTACTCTTCTGTTGAAGAGTCAGAAAAATATAAAATCATAGAATTGTTTAGTTGGAAAAAAACCTCAAAGATCAAAACAACTGTTACTAAGCAGCTATGCTTATTACCAGTCACATGAAGGGGATACTAGAAATGAAGAGCGTGTGCTTTGAGAGCCCTCACATTTGCAGTATGTAGTTTTAAGGATACCTGAGATGTATACAGAAGAACTTTAAAGATATGTATAAAACCATAAACCATATTTAGATAAGGAAAATTAAATTATGCCATATGTGATATATTTTTCCTCTTTGTACCTAAAACCATTTGGATGCAAAGCTCTATTACTAAGTATTCTTTTAAAGCTAGAAATTGGGTAAATAGGATTGCCAGGCAATCATGTAACACTCAGGCATTTGGTGCAAATAGCACTGAAAACGCCCACGTGCTGCACAGGTACTGAATTTATTAGGTGTACTTCAATTTCACTAATCTTGTCATAGTACAGATTAAGCTCTTGAAATGCTTTTTCTTCTTAAATATAAGACCTTCTTAGCTTAACTTGGATTTAAATGTTTACTCTCAGGATTTAGTAATAAATCAAAAATGACAGACATTATAGTTCAGCAGAGACAGACTATCCCTTCTCACTACCAAACCCATCTCCTCTCTCCTGCTTTCCCGTTACAGCCTGAAAAAGGGATCCATTCTCTTCCGAGATTTCAAAATCTACTGTTCCATTTCAGAGTTCTCCTCTCAAAAGTGAGAAATGTTCCTCAAAATTTTATTCCCTCTCCCAGTCAGACATCAGCATACATTCCATTGATCAAGTAATCCAGCCTGGTGTAATGCCTCTTCTGAAGGGATTCATGCATTTTTTTCCCTATCAGCACAATAACTATCAAGAAGAACATCACCCCAAAAAACAAAGCTGCTACAAGGCTGCTTTTTTCCCCCAGCTGAAAGACCCCTTTCCCTCCCAGAACACCTTCTGACAAAGAGTTTTCTGAGCCAGATGGGTCATAACCCGGAAGGTCATTTTGGGAAGATGGAGGGGAATCACTGGACAGAATGAAACCTGGAAAAGAGAGGAGGGTCACATGGCTGGTATCATTGGAAGGGACAACTGTTGGTTCAGGAGCCATGGCTGGAGTCCTCGGCCCTGATGGGGTGGTAACAGATCTGGAATTTGTGGTCACCTGCTTGGTTGTAGTAGCAGAAGCAGAATTGGTGGGCTTGGAAAGAAGAACAGGGATGCTGGTGGCTGGGACACCAGGTTTACCTGCAGTGGCTGCAGCAGGTGGAGAGGCAACTGTGGTGGGGCTGGTTGTGTTTGGTTTAGCAGCACCAGGAGGCAGAGAGGTTGTACGAGGCTCCAGCTGGGCAGTACTTGTTGGCAGAGGAGTGAGAGAAGCACTGCTGGTTTCAGGAGTGTCTACCTGAGCAGTGGTGGGGAATGAAGCAGTGGGGTTTCCAACTGGAACCCCAGGTATGTTTGGTGGCAGGGTAGTTACCTTCTGCCTTGAGATGGGGTCTAAGCTCTCAGACTGTTCTGCTCTTTGAGATTCAGGAAAAACTGTATGAAGTTCCATGTTGTCCAAATGCCTGCCTATGTGGTTCAGGAGTTCAGATGCCTGATGAAAGACAGATTGCTGCAAACTGGTAGTGTGATTCTGATGGGTATTCTGACTGTGAGAAGTAAAGGTTCCAGCATCCAAAGGCAAAGAATACTCATTTGAAGAAAAGTTCCCGGTTTTGGTGGATTTATCCTTTGGGGCATGGATGTCTGGAAACAGAAATATTGGTATTTAATTCTTAAATCTATTTTTTACTAATGTAGGCATACTGTATTTCTATTTCTTACAAACATTTATGTAAAGGGGCGTGAAGAGATAATGACTAGTGAACCTTCCTTTCTTTAAAATATGCACAGTAGCATTTAAATTCTGTGTCATAAAAGCTGTCAGCCTCAAGCCTAGTCACATAACAGTGTTCTGTGGCAGAAATACCAGACAAATAATAATCCTAAAAGCTACCTGGTTTTACAGTATTTCTTCTACAGTATTTACCTGATTTGCAGGTATTATAGAAAGTATTTGGCTGAGCATGAGCTCTTGGAAAGATGGGCTAATTGTCAATTCATATTATATATATAATTTTATAATTTTATTTATAAAAATATAGAACTATATATATAATATATTCATAACAACCATTCAGCTGCTGCACAGAACATTAAAAGAGAACATGCTCTCAAGTAGTCCTGACTTTCACTCATCTCTTTTTAATATTGAAACAAAAAGGTTTATTAACTGCACTGGAATTGAAAGAAACAATTCAAGAATTATCTTTTCCCCTTTAGCTTCGTTTTCAGTGTAACCATAAACAGATTCCCCTTTAAAAGAACAAAGTTTGAAACATTTGTTGCTACCAACACTGCTCAGGTGCTTTTGAAAACTTACCAGGAACATTAAACGAGCTAGCATAATCTTTCCACAATTAAATGTTCACAGAAGATCAAATCTCCAAAATTAAAAGAAGTATTAAAAGCAATCAAGTTGTTCATCCAGCATTGCATTACATGCCGAACAAAAGCACAAGCATGATTGCGTTTATTGTTTCTTTGTTTGAAACTCTGACGTTCTTCTAGGGGAGAAAGAGCTGGAGGAAAGTGTAATTACAGTAATAATTTTACAGAAATGCAGTTTATTTGTTGCACATTGCTTTTGCACAATTCTTGTGTGACTGTGCTTGTGCAAAAATACTCTGTAACATTACAGAAGTTACCTTTCTATATGTCATACTGTTGCTCCTTACATAGTTCCTCTTGGATAAGTCCTCTTTTTTCAGTTTGGTCTCTCAAGCAGCCATACAGAAACCACCTTGGCAGGACAGTCTAATTATCAGTTTCTTATCAGAGCTGTTCAAACAGGTCTGGTGCAAGTCAATGTCAATCAACAAGCAAAAAAGGCCTTGCTGTTAAAAATACCACAGCATAGACAGAGAGCAAGAAATTTCTGAGTGTGCCTCCCATATCCCATAAAGCTCTGAGTTTAGAAAGTTTGCTTCTGCACTTCGGGTTCCCTAACTGAAAGCAGAAAATAATGATTTTTTATTATTATCACCAGTTATTCAGCAGTGTAGCATGGGTCCTTTAAATGCACAGCTGGCTACAAGGGCATGGGGTTTCCATTGGCTTTTTGATACATTCAGCATTATGTACAGGACGTTTTCCTTCATGACTATATCTAGATGGAAGCAGCTTCTTTTTGCTTTGAGCAAGGACAAATTATGAGGATTTCTCAATCTAATGTGAAGGGATATTATAAGGGTTGGGACATTATTCCAAGTGGGAAGCTGGGCCTGCAAAGGAGCTCACCACACACCTGCCCATCCATGCTCCTCAACGAGAAAGAGAATTTTAGTGAAGTGTTCTAAGCCAAACATTTTGATTTTCAAATCATAATGCTTGGCTTAGAACACTTTACTAAAAATATGACCCCCCAAACAGTTCCTGGTCACTACTAAAAGCTCACAGGTGCAAAAATCATCTGGTGTGGGGGCTGATGGCTCTCACTGTTATTTACCTGTAGTTATCTTGTAGCTCACAAGTCCTGGTGCAGGTTTCATTGGACAAGCCTCAGTGCTAGGACAATAAAACAAGTAGCAGTTTGGATGTGTGCTTGTTCTTGCAGCATAAAAAATAATCAAATTACACTTCTTGTCTCCTGCAAAACAAAGTAAATGCCTGTTTCAGCAATAAGAACTTTCATGGCAGTATGGTAATGAGATCTAGTTCGTTAACTTTTGCTCATGTTAGTAAGAGGAAAACTACTAATGCATAACATCCCTACAGGAAAAACAGCCAAGGACTGCAGAAGAATGGCCCAGGGCCAAAATATGAAAGGTCACACCTTCCTTTTCCTGTACAAATAAAGTTGGGGAAATTATGAGTCTAATCTCTCATTCTCCCCTCACCCATACCACACTGGCACCACTTTATACAACAATTTCTCACTTACAAATCCTGATAAATCTGAAAACCTCCTCAATATACTCACGGGAAAGAAAATTATTTAGACATTTTTCCTTATTACATTGCTTGGCTAGCTGCTGCTTTGGGGGCTCACCTTCACCACTGTGATTTCTACTTGCTGCCCTACCTCCTACTGCTCCAAGAGCTTGATTCAAACCAGCTGTCTCAGAGGAGGGTGTGCATTCTCATTCTTGGCTAAAATGAAATACAGTGCAAAATGTCAGCTACTTTTAGTGCATCTAGTAAATACAGCTTACACGCCTTCGGCGTTCGGGAGGTTTTAACACCTGAAACTAACGCTGTTTCTGTGATGCAACTATTTTCCCGAGCACCATGGGCTCTTGCGTTAAGACCTAACATCTACTGGCAAAAGAATGCAGGAGCCGCAAGCTGGAATTAAGCGCAGCCTGAATGAGAGGGTAAATTCCGTGCTGAACACGGAGAACACCAGCAGCCAGCCACCCGCGAACCCAAACTCCAGAATTATTCTCCCAGGCAGTGGCAGAGAAGGAGGCCGAGGTTACCTGCGAGCCGCTGTCCCGAGCAGCAGGCGCGGACACACGCACCCGCGCCGGGGACGCGCAGCGGCTCCGCGCCCCGGACGCCGCGGGACAGGGACAAGTTTATATCGATGATGGAATTCTCCATCTTCTCCGCGGAGCACTCCTGGCTCAGCGCCGGCCCGGCCATCACGCAGGTGATCACCAGCAGGCGAACCGGCCAGCGGCTGTCCCCGCGGAACATGGTGACCCGGACCGGTCCCCGCGGGGCTCCTCCGGCACGGCCGGAGTTCGCGGCCAGCGGCAGCCGCGCCGAGGGTCTGTGCTGCTCCCGGGGCGGGCACGCGTTCCTGGGGCACCTTCGGGCGGCCTCCGCCAGCAGCGCGGGCTCGGGAAGGCAGCGGCGGAGCCTGTCCGGGCTCGGGACGGCGGCTCGGGGGAACCGCGGCTGTCCCGGCACGTCCGGGAGGAGGGACCGCGGGAGGCGGGCCCGGGACGCCGGCTGCCCTCCTCTGCCTGCCTGCCTGCCCTCCTTCTCCTCGGCTTCCTGCTTACCTACCTGCCTGTCCTCCTCTTCCAGGCTTCCTGATTACCTAGCTACCTGCCCTCCTCTTCCAGGCTTCCTGCTTACCTACTTACCTGCCCTCCTCCTGCCTGCCCTCCTCCTCTCTTGCGTCTTTCTCACTGCCCACCAGTCTCCTGGCCCCTTCCTGCCTGCCCTGCTTTTCCCTTGCTTCCCCCTTCCAGCCCTCTTCCTCCTGCCTGTCCTTCTCCTGCCTTCCTCCCGCCCTCCTCCTTCTGCCTGCCCAGCTGCGAGGGTATTCCCGCTCCTCCAGCCACTTGCCGGCCCTAAGGGCTCTTCTTCAGCATCAGACACAAAGGCAAAACCACCGAGAGAACTCTTGGTGGTCAGTTTGATACGATGTTACCCACAGTCAGACTTTTCCTCCAGCTGAGTTCTGCTTTTGGAAGCTGTATTGAAAGCGATTAATATGCCTATCCTGGACTAAATGGACATGGGCATATTTCAATGTGTGTGTAAACGACTCCTTGCTACCTGAGTAATCCTGTTCAAATCACATCCAAGCATGTTTGTGGAATGGGAGTTGTACAGAAAAGCCTGTCTACTGGGACCCCTGACTGGTGTCTTGGCTGTTCTTCCATGAGTTGTCTCAGTGCAATTGCTTACTTAAGTAATGTTTTTTGCTTGGAAATTTTCATTCATTCTTTTTAATTTTTTTCTTCCTATTTTTGGAGTAATGTTTAAGAGTAAAACTAGACCAAAGGAATGCAAACAATAAAAGGATTATAAGGCATATTTCTTCTTTTTCAGGAAAGAGGCCTTTTATTTAGTTCCCTGTAAATAAAACCCATTTTATTTTTAGAGATGTGCATTACATGAAGTCATCCCAAAGGGCAGGTTAGTTTTTATATTGGAATCTGTCTTGTTTTTCATGCCCAGTCCCCTTTGTCAATACTGCTGGGTGTTGGCTTTTATTTGGACATAAGTGTTGTAAGAGACAGCCCACCATCTCGTTTTTCATCACATGGCCATCTTGGGGTAATTAATAATGTTTGGTTGTGATTCTCACAGTCTTGGTGGAATAGTTTCTTCTAAAATTTTCAGCTGCACTTGTTTAAGGAAATTTTCCTTTCTAGCCCAGTTTCTCTCTTTTGGTAAACTGGTGGCATTATTTTCACTGTTTAAAAAAAGGTCCTAAGAGAATGTGAACATTAAGGTGTCACCTACTAACTGCATCACGTGGTGAATGAATAGGGGGAAAAAAGCAAGCACAGATATTACTGCTGCTATGCACTAGACAAAGTTGCAGCTGCCACCTGTCTTTGTGTAGAGGTGGTGGAAGAAGCAGAGCAGAAAGAAACTGAAAAATAAGGCTAAAGGTCTGGCTGGAGTGGTCAGAACTGGAGAGTGAGGAAACTGGTTCTTCACCTGAACTCTTGGGATGGTGAATGTGAGAATATGCACAGAGACTGCTGTGGCCAGACAGGCATAGATAACCATGGGAAAATGAGAAGGGCTGATGTGATCTATAGGATAAGCAGGGCAGAAGAGATACTGGGGATAAATGACTGCCCCATTCCAGCCACCATGGCAAATTTCTGCTCTTCCTGCCTCTTCCTGGTGGGGCAGGCACTCAGTCTCCCTGGGGAGACCAGAAGCAAATTGGTCAGGCTGCTGAGGTACAGGGAAGCCAAGATCCATCAAGAGCTATGTGGAAATCACATCCACTGAGCTAGGAGAGAGGCAGCCTTGCTCAGCAGCTGCTGTGTTCCCTTACCACTACAATGGGAAGAAAGGGAGGCTGAGAGAGGGAGAATGGTGGGACACCATTAACTCTTAGAAATGGTGCTAGTTTACTGAAGGTGTTTTCTGTAGACCATCTCTCTGCTTTGGAGCCTGTGCCCTACATGGTGAAATGGTCAGGCACAGATATGGTGAACCTCTATTGTAACCTTTTCTAACAGTGCAGCATACAGCCTACAGCTAGAAGCAGGTTCTGTTGGATTGGGATTGCCTTCCCATAGCCTGGATCTCAGTAACAGTGCTGAGGTGCAGTTCTCATGAGATAGGAACATCATTCTTGTGTGAGATTAAATCTTGCTGGCAAGTAGCAAAGGCAGCCAAGAGAAACGGTGTCGAGTTGGGTGCAGAGCTTTGGATGACGTTTGGCTTTGTGCATGAGCAGAGAACAAGCATGTTCAGAAACCAGCAGGGACCAGTGCTGTTCTGATTTATAGACAATTCTTCTGTCATAGACAACTGCATGATGTCTTTGCTGATTTGACTATCAAATATGAAAACAGTAAGTCTCAAATCTCTGAGTATGTTTCCTTCTCATTTACACTTGTGGTTTTTTGAGGTTTTTAAATCTTATTTTCCTAAGCCTGAGCTTCCTGTGGACTTTTGATCTGGGCTGCTTTTCTCTCACTCCTGACACATGCATCTATAAGGGCTGCTGGTGATGGATGTTGCCCACGCTACTCTGCTCTGTGCCCAGCACTTTGGGGTTTGGCTGGTTTGTTTTGGCACAGAATAATTAATACCTTTAATTTAAAAATCACAGAATCACAGAATTGTTAGGGTTGGAAGGGACCAGCTAACCCTGCTCCCCTACCAAGGCAAGTCACCCTGAGCAGGTGGCGCAGCAACCCACATTCCAGGTGGGTTTGGAATTTCTCCAGAGGGGAAGACTCCACAACCTCCCTGGGCAGCTGTTCCAGTGCTCTGCCATCCTCAGTAGGAAGAAGTTCTTCTTCATGTTGAAAGGAAACTTCTCATGTTTTAGTTTATGGCCATTGCGCCTCGTCCTGTCACTGGGCACCACTGTTTCCTCTTGGCACCCCCTTTTAAGACATTTATCTGAGTTAAAGAGACCCTCTCTCAGTTGTCTTTTCTCCAGACTAAGCAGGCCCAGCCTCTGCAGTCTCTCTGCAGCAGGGCATCTCAGCCCTCATAAGAGCTTATTTGTTATTTGTTAACTGGTCAGACAGCTCAAACAGGACAAGCGGTCTTGTAGTGGGTCATTTTGGGGCCATGGGGTTAACACTGGTGTAGCATCTCCCAGCTGCCAATAAACATCTCACTGTCCAAGTGAGATCTGGAAAGATAAGCTGGATTTCTGACTGACAGACACCTCACTTGACAATTATAAAAGCCACGCCAAACTTCCACAAAACAGAAATCTTCTACAAATTTCCCTGGAAATATGTGGAGTTTCTGCCCTGAGCAGCGACACTACTTTGTGGTTTTTCTCCTGGAGACTGAGTGAAGGAATCTGTGAATGGTATTGACCTTTCAGTGGGAAGTTACATTTGACTCCTAATACTATTTCTTTTGCTACCTTTAATAGAGGTACCTTGATATCATGCACTATGTTATGCTGTAATCTACCCCTAGTTGTTTTTAGTTTTATACTGTGTAGTTAGTAATTCTGATTAAGATCTTTTGTCTGTTTATCACTTGTCTGTTTAATAAATAATTCATTTTTATAAATAGACCTGGTCTGCCATCACTAGAACTTGCAGGCCAGAGTTAGTCCTTATATTTAAACAGTTGCTAAAATCTGAGCCAGGGCAGAACTTATCCGAAGCTCCCACTCCTCCCATGGCACTCTTATAAGAGAGATTCTCCAGACCCACATTGTCCTTGTGGCCTCCGCTACATCCTCTCATCACCAAAAAGTGGGAAATGAGTTCTCTCACCCAGTTTGTTGAGTTAGAAAGCTGACATTACTTTATTCAGCACAGAGCTACATGGGTATTGCCTTACCAAACATGTTAATTAGTTATCAAAACTTTTGACTATTTATACATTTTCATAAACAAAGGAATTAGTGTTCATTGGTTACCAGTTATGTAGTTCTCTTATTAATTAGTATTCTGTCTTCTGTTGGTTAATGATTCACTCGCTTTTCATGTTAATTAGTTCACGTGCTCAGTTTGTCTCTTCTTTTGGGTCAAGGAGTTTCTTGGGTTGGTGGCCTGTGGGTCAGTGGTTGGAGATCTTCCCTACCAGAATTACTTTTTCCCACTTGGAGCTGATTTCAGCACAATTACTGAACATCCCTGGCCAGGCCAGGGAGGAGATTGCCCCACTCTGCTCTGGGCTGGGGCAGGCTCACCTGGAATATTGTGTGAAGTTTTGGTGCCACGATATCAGAGAGGCATTAAACTATTACAGAGTTTCCAAAGGAGGGCGCGAGGATGGTGAAGGGCCTTGTGGAGAAGCCGTGTGAGGAGCAGCTGAGGACACTTGGTCTGTTCAGCTGGAGGAGACTGAGGGCAGACATCGCAGTCACACCTTCTCCTGAGGGGAACAGCAGGAGCAGGCACTGAGCTCTGCTCTCTGGGACCAGGGACAGGACCTGGGAATGCCTGGAGCTGGGTCAGGACAGGGTCAGGCTGGATATCAGGGAAAGGTTCTTCCCCCAGAGGGTGTTGGGCACTGAAAAGGCTCCCCAGGGAATGGTCACAGCCCCAAGGGTGCCAGAACTCCAGGAGTGTTTGGGCAATGCTCCCAGGGATGCACAGGGTGGGATTGTTGGGGTGTCTGTGCAGGGCCAGGAGCTGGACTGGATGATCCTTGTGGGTCCCTCCCAACCCAGCATATTCGGTCGTAGGCTCCTTCTTAAAGAAATATAATTTGTCTAGTAACACCGAGCAGCACAGAAGGGGACATAGCATTACAAATATTGGCCTCGCTAGGGCCGAGCAGCAGAGGAGTCACCTTCCCTGCCCACACACATCAGCGCTACGCCGCCGATGCCGAGGCCCCGCGCCGGCTCCGGCCGGGCACAGCCGAGCGGGGCCCCGCCCGCCGGGCGGAGCCGCCGTGACCCGGCGCAGCCGGAACCCCGTGGGCGGTGGTGGCCCCGCGCTGCGGCGGGCGGGCGACGGAGGCAGCGCCATGGGCGCGGAGCAGAGCGCCGAGGCCGAGAGCCGCCCGGGCGAGCCGAGCGCCGCAGGTCGGTGCCTGGCAGGGAGCGAGGGCGCGATGCCGTGCCGGCAGAGCGGCTGTGGAGAAGGGCACGGCTGTTTCCTTGGGAGGGACAGCGGCTGTGCAGGAGGGAAGGGCTGTGCAGGAGGAAAGGGCTGTTTCTCGGGAGGCAGCGGCGGCGCGGCCCGGCCCGGCCCTTGCTGTGAGGGCGCGGGGGCACCGCCCGGGCCGGGGGAGCAGAGCCGGGGTGCGAGCGGGCCGTCTGTGGTGCAGGTGTTCCAGAATCAGCTGTTCCCCGCTGTGCAGAGGGAAAGGAGCCTGGAGCCCTTCAGTGATCTCGGCAGTGTGCTATAAAAAGCATAGCCGTGCAGTGTTAAATAGAGTAGTAATCGCATAGGGTTGGATTCTGGTGGAATCTGCTTATAAAGTTGATTTTTCCATCTCCCTCCCATATCCAGCATCTCCGTTGCCAGCCAAGCAGCGAGCAAAAATGGACGACATTGTGGTTGTAGCCCCAGGAACACAATCCTCACGGAATGTCAGCAATGATCCAGATGTCATAAAACTGCAGGAAATTCCAACTTTCCAGCCCCTTTTGAAAGGTAAGTGATTGTTCCTCCTCTGTTTTTAAATGCCTTCTTTTTTTGTACCTAATGGAGTTTGTGTACCCTGAGGTTTCTACTGAAGTTATTATTTCTGTCCCTATTTTTCACTTCCCCTCTTGTTTTAATCCTTACTCTTTTGTTATACCATAATTAATCCCAGCCTTCTACCCAGTGGGTGAACTGGTTTAGAGGTGGCTTGTAGTGTTCTTTACAATGGAACATCTACTGTGAAGACAGAACAGCTCAAAACATACCAGCTTGTCCTGTACCACTGGCTGATGAGAGATGCTGTGTTATATTCTAATATATAATGGATGATAGTCTCTCTTTTGCTCTTCTAAAAACAGTTGTGTATTACTCTCAGAGTCATAGCTACCTATGTATGCATTAAGCTGCTTGAAATCAAGGTACCTTGTGGGAGTTTCCAACCAGAGCAGATTTTATTCTTGTTTTTTGCAGTGGGGTAGATAGGCTGAAACTCTTCTTTGTTTCTTTTTCTTCCATTCTTTTTCTTTCATCCCTTGCACTCATTCATTTCTTCTGTTCAAAGGGAAGATTTCAATCAAAGTTGTTGAGCCTGCAGTTTAACAAAAACTGTGTTTTGTGGCCTGGATTCTAGCTATCTCTTTTTGAGGAGAATGCAGAGTGGCCTTAGTATCTGAAAAGGCATCACTAGTGGTAATCTACTAGAGGTAGGATCACACCACCACTTTTTGGACAGAAAGTATTTACTTTTTGTTTATTTGTGTATGCCTACTGCATGAAGGTCCTGGAACATGACTAGAACTTGTAGACATTATGTAGCCTATTGGGCCAAACATTTAACATTTTATTGGGCATTTTATTTTATGAATACGTTCTGGATGTGTATGGCAGTGACTGCTGTTTTCTGCAGAAGGGGCAGAAATATAAGGAGGCCATGAAAAAAAAGCAGAACACTCTTTGCCTGTAAAGCAAATGTTTTTTCCTGCTTTGTATGTAAGGCAAAACCAGGGTCATGCTAGTGACAGCTTGAAATGTAAATGCTGGAATCCAAATTTTGAAAAGAAATGAGGAAGTTTTAATATGAGAGAAAAAATTTAGAAAATGCTACAACATCTGGTACCAAAGTTGTTGTGTGTGTGTAAGACTGTGATGGCAAAGAGTTTTAGTTCCACCCAGCCTCAAACTCATGAGTGAACCTGGGTTGCACAAGGCTTGTGGAAGGTAGTCCTGGGAAGTGAGACTGGTGATCACTTCCAGAGATGGTGTTCCTGTGGGGCTCTTAGTGTCTCAAAGGCCCAGCGCTGGAGGTGGGAAGTGAGAAAGGAGAGCAGCAGACCTATGGCTGTGATGGAAAGGTTGGAAGGCACTGCCTTAGATGATCAGTCTAGGTTCTTCAGCTCCTAAATGTGCACACTTTAAGTTGTCTTGGTGACTGAGCTGATTTTTCTGGCCTTGCTTTGTACCTGAAGCTGAGGATGTATGATAGAAACATTCTCTTCTGCTTTTGTCACTCAGCCTTCTGCTTCCCTATGAGTCTCCTGAGATGTGGTGACATCTGGTGACTGCTCAAGAGTTTTGCATGCTGAATCACTTTTGTGAACACCTTTTTCACCCTCAAGTACTTGTTATTACTTGAACAAGCAGACTGTGATACTTGTGTTCACTACAGAAAGCAGTGTGGGCCTGTTGAGTGAGTTGACTCTTGAGAGATGGCAGATCTGCCACAGGCCCACTTGGGAAACTGTTCTGTTGTGGACTGGTCTCTTATCTGTATTCTTCCCATGCAAGATTATGTTTCTGGAAAGGTTGAAGAAGTTTCAAGATGTCTTAGGAGCTCATTCTAAAAACTCGTATCTTGTGACCTACCAGTTTGTGGGTGGACTTACAGTCCCTGTGAACTTCATTGTTCTATTCAGTTTCTCCTTGCCTAAGCAAAGCCAAAGGGTTTTATTTTGCTTTTAAGTTTCAAAAGGGGAATAATCATTAAATAAATGCACTGGCAAAGTATACATGGTCATGTAAACACTACATGTTCTTGAAAAAGAAATGCCCTTGTTCCTCCTAGCCATATTGAGTTGAGCTTGTGATCAGTGAACCTGGAAATCTTTATCATTGTGAAGAAAATGCCAGTGTGCTGTCCATTACATCATTCATGCTTTTCCTTGATTTCTACAGGGAGAATTGCACCTCAGAGTTACAGCTGTGATGCCTTGTAAAAAGTGCCTCTCCATCTTTCTTGTAGGCTCACTTCAGGTACTAGAAAGCTGCTGTGAGGTTGCTCAAAATTCTATCCAACTTACCCTTGAAAATTCCTCATGATCTGGACAGCCTGTTCCAGTGTCTTGCCAGCCTCATCATAAAAATAATTTCTTCCTTATGTCCGGTCTAAACCTACCCTCTTTGGTTTAAAACCTTTGTCCTTGGCCCTTCATTGCAGGCCCAGGTAAAAAGTCTCTCCTTTTTTTACAAGCTTTATTCGTCTCTGGTGGCTTTTTTGGGAAAGAAATGTTTTCCTGCTTATGGCTAGAATTGTGCACTGGTAAAAGTATTCAGCATGAAGAAACAAAAGAGACAGAGGTTACTGTCTCACTGCAAAGGCACTGTGTGAGCAGCAGAAACTTCTTTACATACTGTGCTTCCTCCTGTTCCCATAGGATTTTGTGATTAGTTTGCTTTCCAATCTCATTTCATGGTTCTTCAGGTCAGCCTGGTGTTATTGTGGCCATCTGAGAATCCTGACTGGTTGACAAAAGCTGCCAGATAGGCAGTGACTGTCAGCTGCTGCTGACAGGTCAGGGAGGACTGTGACCTCCCTCTGGGTAGGTCTTGTACATTAGAATGGTCCTGTAACTAAAACAGCACCTGTAGTTACTTGACACAAACTCTTGGTAGCTGGTCCCCTCTAAGTCCTGGTTATGTTTTTGTGCTGCCCTTTCCCTTGTTGTTTCCTCCTTGTTTGGAGGAAGCTGTTATGGCAGCATCTCTTGTAAGTGTGATACTGAGTATTGAGTATACTGTGAGTTCACTGAATATGGCCTTGTGGTTGTTAGTTAGAGATAATTCAGCAGCCCTGATTTGTGTTCTGGCTTATTTCTGGAGGAAACCTTAATACTAAAAGAACAATTTTAATGCTAGATATTTAACTGTTGAAGCTGTCGGTGGTGCCTGCTTGGCCTGCTGCAAGAATGTGATGATACTTTTCTTTCTGTTTTGTTTTGTCTGATGGTGTTTGGATTGTTGTGTGCAAGTTCCCGGGAGAGCAGAGATTGTTTCTGTGAATTAAGCAATGAGCTGATGTGCTGCTGGAGGCTGGCCTGTGAACAGTTCAGCTGTGTCACAAGCAAATTGCATTTGTCATGTGCTGCATGTCTTCTGTCATAGGAGCTCCTGGTCCCTCAAGCACTGTGAGAAAAAAGGTCAGCAGAGGCTGCTGAGGCTCACCTGCATTCCCAGACATATCACCTAGATGAAAGGTGTCTTTTTTGTAGACGTTAAGCAAGTTACTTGTGCACTCCATTCCTTTGTCAAACATAGGTGGTCTTCATCTTACAGCCTTGTGAAGGGTATTGTGTGCAGCTCATTAGCATCCTCTAGCCCAGAATAACTGGATTCTTGCCCTATGAATAATCCTGCTGCTTTTCTAAGAATGCCAAATGATGGGAAGAGGTTGCTTAGTAGGGTTGTGGCACTTCTGCCTGTAAAGTTTTTAAGGGCATATTAAGCAAAGATCTATCAGTCATGAACTGGAAATAAATGAATCAATTGAGGAGTATACAGCGAGAACTTCACTTGCTGTGCTGCTTGTTACCCGTATTTATTATTGTTATTTATTAAGAAAGGCATTTCATAAAGAACACAGTGAAATTTCTACTCTGAAAAGTCAAGACTGTAGTTTACCTGGAAGTAGCCCAACGAGGAAACCCAAATTACACAGCAGAAAGAGTCGGTCCAGCATAAGGAGTTTCACTTTAGGCTCAATATATTTTGAAGTGGCAGACTTGTCGTATATTACAGCTGGTGTGCATCTTCAGCTGAGAAGCACAGGAAGATACTGAGAAATCTGGGGTGCTGTACTGTGAAATCTCTGATGCTGCACTGATGCTCCAAGGATCTTCCCTTGTCCTCCAAGGGAGGCAAGAAGCTTGTGTTACCTTGAAAGGATTGTTTATACTGTTATAACTTCTTTTATGAATTCATTTTTCAGATAGGAAAGCTACTTGTCTAAAAAATGCCAGTGTATTTTTTCTTCCTAGCATAGGTATAAAGGAAGGATGGATGTTTAGAGTTTACTGCATTTAAAGTAGAATTTTGTCACATCTCACTCTTCAGTATTTTCTTACATTCTCTTCTTCCCCTTTCCTCGCTGTATGCTCCGATTTTGATTTATAGTGTAGGGAATTTAATAATAGCACATGTCAGTGAACTTTATTCCTATAATTCTCTACACATGGTACTTGAATACTTTTATAATTCTGTCCCTGTGCCTTAGAAGGAGGATCTGCTGCTGAGGGTATAGGTCTCTACTAGAATTTGAAACATCAAAATTGGTTGGATGGACCCCATACCTAGAGCTGGTAACAAAATGTGCATGTTGGGTGGAAAGAAGTACCAAGAATGTGAGTACATCTGTCTGGTGAGTTTGAGGTTTTTTTATTGTTATTTTGTTTGTTAGTGGGGTAGGGGTTTTTTGGGTTGGTTTTTTTGTTTGGTTTTTTTCTGAGTTTTTTGAGGCTTGTAGAGCAATATTCTGTACTGTAGAGATCTGGTTCTCCGTTTTGAATTCATGACTTGAAAGTAGCTTCTGAAATCAGAGTCTAGAAGATGCTTCAGTTTTGAGGAGTGGAGCTTTGCCTTCAAAGGACTGCTGAAGGAGTGGATGATGTCTGACTTCCATGTATTCCTCAGTTGCTTGTTGGATGTTTGGAGACCTGACCTAGCTCAGTTTTCTGTCTGAGAGGATTTGAGTCTGTGGTTAGACATTATCCAAACAATATGCTCAACACCCATAGGCAGAGATTTAGGGACTGCAGATACTGAGTTCTCTACCTTTCTACCTTTCCCTTCCCCTTTGCCAGCTGTTCCACACCCCTTGGTGTAGTTTGTTTGTTGGCTGATGAACAGAATGAGTGTAAGCTTGTCTGCCTAGGGGATTAGCCTGGCCTCTTCCCTGGCTGAGGACCTTGGAGCTCCAGTTTCTCTCCTCAGGCACATACTGCTCCACCCCAGCATCTTGCTGCATGGGAATAAGCTTTGGTGGTTATCTCAAGTCACCTGCAGATCCTCCTTCCTTTTCCTTTACAGAGCCTGTGTGGCAGAGCTCGTCAGCTGGCAGTACTGCCCCTGGGGTGCAGATACCCTTGGGATACATTAGATGATGTGCTGAGCAAAAATACCATGTGGGAGGGAGTTAACTGTGTCCTGGCTTATCAGTTTGCCACAGACTTTAGTGAGGAGTGTCTGCATGCTGGCCAGTGTACCTTGAAATCACTATTAACAGGCTAAGGTGAAAGGCAAATAACTGCTTATAACATCCAAAATATCCAAGTGTAATTATAAATGCTTACATATGTGATCTCTTAAAGTTGGGAGGAGACTGGAAATCAGATGCATCTGATTGATCAGGCAGAGGAGCTAGTGTATTCCACTGGAGTGTAAGTGGTGAATCTTTCCAGACAAGGATAAGCATGTAATGGGAAAGTACATTGAGAAGTCTTTTTTGTCCTCAAGGATTTTAGGCATCAAAATCTGGACAGAATTTTTTCTCTTTTCTCTCTCTTCTTCAAATTAGTGTAATTTTATTCAGCATTACTGCCTTGTTCATAAGTTAAGACTTGATTCTTTGACTGAAGGGACAGTTAAATTTCTCACTTCTTTTTGATGTGTCTGTTGGCATCTTTCTCTGATGGATATCCATCTATTGAATGTGTTTTCTATCAATGAAAATTGCATGCAGTGAAATGTTCCTGTTAGAAATGTGTCTAGGAGATACATTTATGCCCTGTACATCTGTACTGTACAGACCTGTCTTTACTGAATATACCAGCTGTGCAGGTGTAGGTTGCTTCATGTGATGCTGCGTGACCCTCCTGTTAATATTCTTTCTCTTGACTGGTGGCTGATTTTGGGATGTTTGCATCTTACTGCTGGACCAGCTGCAGTGTTGCATTGCATCAGTTTGAAAATTGGATGTTTCCATTTGATCTTAGGCTTTATAGGAATTAATAAGTTTATCCAAGTCCAGAAGGTTATTTGGTTTTGGGCCTGTTAGTTTATTGAGAAATATTATGCTTCCCCAACAGGGTGTAAATTACTGCACCCTAATTACTGATTTTTTTTCCCATGGATCCCACTTGATTCAGTCAAGTGACTATGGCAGAGGTAAAGGACAAGAGGATGCTTTTTTGTGTTCTGCCTGTCTGCAGTTAACTGCACTTTCTCTAACATCACATAATTCAAAAACTCTTATCTTGTCTTTATTTCCTGCCCAAACACTATCTGCAGAATAAAGAGCAGATTCCAGAAAGTCGTATGTGTAAGTAATAACCCCCTTTTCTAATTAGTGTTTCACTTATTAAAATTGTATAAAAATGAAAAGAGTATTAAGTTACAAGTGAAAAAGCAAGTCTACTCCAGTCCTAAGCCTAGTTATCAAAGTAGTGTGGTGGGAGCTCAGCTTTAACCATGTTCTCTCTGGATAAATGTGTGAGATGAGATCAACAGCTGACCAATAAAGCACAGGTCACCAACCTCATTGTTATGAAACCTTGATGTTTAGAATCAAATTTGATCTGCCTCTATTCCTTTCTTAGGGCATCTTAACAAAAGGGAAAATAGGAATTTTATGGTTCATTTGGCTTAAACAGTGAGGTCTGACATACTGAATATTCCCTCTATTTTCCATGTGGGGCTGGCCATAGTATGCTTGGCTTGTTGACACCTTTGAATGCATAAACCAGATGTGCAATTGCAGATTGCATATTGAACCCTGAGATGCAGATGATCTCCTGGACATTCTGATTTTCAGTCTGCAGTAGTCATAAAGTGATGAGTAGTAATGTTAGGAGGAAGTGGAATTGCTGCCTGTTGTAGCTGTGCATAGGCACCACTCCGCCAGCGTGCTGTGGAGCTCAATTCGGGAGCCTCCTCATCCTGAGGCAGTGGTCAAAGAAGGGGTAAGTTGGTCAAGGACAATGGACAGGAGGAGATGTACATGCTCTGAAACAATAATTTGTATCAGTAATGGATGTTCAGGGTGAAATTGTGACTTTGCTGGCATGGAAGGCAAAGGCAAAGCTCCTGTCAGTTCCAACTGACTGAAGATGTTTTTTCCCAAAACAGTGTGCATTTCTGTATAGTTTAAATTTGCATGGTAGGGTGGTAAGGTTGATGATTGAAGTTCAGCAGTAGGAAACAGGTTTGGGTGACTGTGTGGGAAGTTGCCCAGTAGGATTGTTAGAATTGATTCTCCCTCCCACCCTTAAACCAGATCCACAAGGCCTTGGTTGTTCAAAAGATGGGAACTTCCTTAGGGGTTTGTGCTCACCTGTCTGTTTTACACACTCTGTATTAAATAACTACAGGCTAGAGAGCGTTTGTTGCTCAGAAGAAGGGACTGAGGATCAGGATTTACACTCCTCCCTTCACTCTATCTCTTTGAGAAACCTTGCTCTTGTTGACTCCTTGACCATGCAGGCTGAGCTAAGGGGCTCCAGGCAGCCTTTGGTGGAAGCTGCTGAGACACTACTCAACCTGTGGTCATCCTTGGAATACTGCAATGCAGTGTGGGAGATGTTTCTCTTTTTTATGGTGGAAACTCTTATCTTTCAGTGATCTTAATCCACTTGAGAAGTTCAGAAGATGGCACTGCAGTGGTGTGAGCACCTTCTGTGTGTGAGCTGGTATCAGGGATGCTTGTGGAGTTTTTTATTTGAGGCTTTCCTGTGTGTATGTGTGTGATTGTTTACCGTGGTTGCTTTTACCTGTGTTGCACAAGTCTACTTCTCTCATGTTTCAAAATATTTATAATATTGTAATTATGTATGTAATTATGGCACATAATTTCGGAGAAGACACAATATGCCCAGGCTGCCCCTTGATGTGTTCATTAAATGGAAATTGTGCGGTATCTCCTGCCTGCTGTATTAAAGATCCATTATGAATATGTTTCTTCATGTGGTAAAGAGTTGGAAGGCAAAATTAAGTGTACTTGCTGTTTGTGAGAGGGTTTTTAATAAGGTTAAGGGCAAACAGTAAAAATATTAGGCTGCTGTTTGAATACAATTGTGTGGGTTTTTGTTTTTTTTTTAGTATGCTGATGCATATAGAAATGACACTCTTGAAAAGGTAGGTGAGTCTGATCTAATGCATTGAAAACTGAGACTTCATGATCCCATGTTGCAGTTGTTAGTTAGGATGTCGCCTGGAAGTCAGTTGTATAATCTTGACAGAAATACTGCAGTGTGAAGTGCCATTCAGTGTTGCAGTAAAAGATCTGAGAAGCTCAGCATTAAAATTAGATTATTTTCACCTTGTTACATCAGCAGTGATGTACCCAAGGGAAAGGTCTAACAGCAAGTGGGATACTGGGACAGCAGCACAGGCTGCTAGTGGGTAACTGCTGTGCAGGAGAAATCTATGCATTTCATGCCTTGGGAGTAGAAGGACTGCTGGTGGACCTCACAACTCAGGCTTGCAATTTCCTTTCTCTGTTTTCTGACTTGCTGTTTTTTACCCCAGTAGTTTAAAATATGGGTATTTCCATTGGAAAGCCTGCAGTCTAGGTAAGTGCCACAGGGTGTCACTGGAATGCAAAAGAAGTAGCAGACTTGATTGCAAAGGGGTGGAAACCTTGCTGAAACAGCACGCTGGAAACTGCTTTCACTTCAAGCTCTTTCCATGAAAATTTGTGTTCTATTTGCACTGGTAGCAAGTGACTAAGGTCTTGGTGACCTTGCTGAGTTTGGTACCCATTGGACCTATGAGCTGAGCCACACAGTGCCTTTTACTGAGAGGCAGCTACAGGCTGAAACAGTACTAGGTCTGTGAGGAGGAGATGGTGCAGTGATCTTCATCTGAAATCCTTTCAGAAGGCTTTATGATCTTGAAAAATTAAAATATTGTGTGTCACTTATTTTTGGTTGTTGTTACTAGTGGGTTTCTAAGTGTGTGTGGTAAGAAAATGTAGATACAGATCAGCAGTAATTCAGGTGAAAGACTTCGAGGTTCAGAGGCTGTCCATGGCTCTTGATCCTCACCTCAGTACACCATCCATAACATGGAGTTTTAATAGTTTTGTCTTGACAACATAGGTGTGCTGACCGAGGTGTTCTCATGCCAGGAGTGGTGCATAGTAAGTGCTTCCCTGGTGGTCCAATGTGCTGAGAAAAAATGTTTATTCAGCATAGGGGATGGAACTGGGGAACTGTGTCTAGAAAATGATTGCAACACTCCTTCCTTCTCCCCAACTCAAAGATGTTCAGTTCAACCAGATCTTCTTTCCCGTTCATCACCAGCCCTACAAACCAGCGTTGCTGCAAGAGTGTAGAACATGGGATGAACTGGGTGAGGGGGGAGACACGAAGTGAGAAGGAGAAAGGGGAAGAAATAATGTCTGTTAAGTGATAGCCTTTAAGTGATGGGCTTTTACCCCACCTTCCTTGTGTATGAGTACAGGTAATGTGACATAAATGAAGACAATTGTTTGGGAGAATCTTTGTATTGGTCACATATGTCCAGCTAAATACAGTGCTTTGCTAGTTCTTAAGTTATTTTAAGTTATTTTTAGGAGAGGGAACGTGGATGAGGAGTGTCTTGAACTTTCATCTCTCTTGCCTTGGAAATGTCATGAAGTATCTTGTGTCCAGTCTATCATGCCAATAAAAGCCCTTTGAGTTTGCAAGGGATTTGTGTGATTCTCTTTTCATCAATGTGTTAATGGGAGATCTGTACCCACAAATCTGGACATCAGCTGGAGAGTGTTGTCCTTCACCATATGCTGCCCAAACCTTTTGGTGCTCGAGAAGGTGGTGTGCACACCAGGAATTTAAGATTATAATATATTTGCATATAACCATTTGAAAAAATTAAAATGCTAATATAGGGACCGTTGCTATTTGCCTAAACTTGTTCTCTGTGAGACACCATACAAAAATCACTTGTGCAGGTTCTCCTCCCCCTGATCTCACTGTCCAAAGTGAAATCCTGGCAAGGCATACTTCATCAGCACTCAGACTTCAGTGTAAAAGTACTGGAGTCTGAGTTTCCTCAGTTAAAATTCACTGTTTCTGCAAACTTTTGCTAAACTCTTCTGCCAGCTACCATGGATGGGAAACCATGTTTCAAGTTAAAAGAAGAAGCATAGTGCCAAGGAAGCCCCTTATCCTAAAGAATCCCTTTCTTTTCCAGATATTATCAGCTGGCCAGACAAGTGATCATCTCTTCCTACTGTGTTTTTACTCTGCTGTGTCCTTATTGTGTTGGGTTTTCTGCTGTGCATCCTCCACCTTCTCTGTAACTGTTGTGTGTAATTGGAACCTGACCTGGGATTTTCTGGGCTGCAGATAGCACTTGCAGTTGTGGTTCTGTAAATGGGATGTTTCTAAAGAGCTTCTTGGAAAGTGTGATGTTGTGGACCAGGGAATTATAAATCATAGTCATCAAGAGACTGCAAAAACCATTATAATTTTTATCTGGTAGTGTTTCAGTGAGTAACCCTTTGCTTTTAGTTCTTAGTCAAACTAAGATGGTGTTGATGAGCTCTGGGAAGAACAAATCTTGGTGATGCTTCACAAGTTTTGGATAAAATTAAAGTGCTCGTTTTGATGCTGTATCAAACACAAAACTGCTGAAAAGGCACTACTGACACTCCTGGTGCTGCCTGATCTCTCTGCAAAGAATGGTTCAGAAGGAGGATGGGAAAAAGGTTGGTCAGGATTTTATCAATTCTCATTCTTTGTAATAGGAGACTTGGGAGGTTTCTGTCAGCTAACAAAGCCTGAACCTAAATGGGAAGCTTGATTTTCCTTTTAACCCTGAAGTCTTGACTTCATCTGATTTATCTTTAATAGGAAGTTGAAGAGATAGAGGAAATGAAACTTCTTAAGTACTGCATGCTGCTTTGCCTCCTGTGAGAGCAAATCTTATTTTTTATGTGATGTGAAAGAAGCAAGATGCAGGTGATTGAAATGGAAGTACATGTTTGCATTTATACGTTTGCAGAAACAGGACAAATCAGGGTAGAATACTTTCTCTTGGTTTTAATTGTTTCCCCTTCAGGAAACTTGTCACCAGTTTTAGTATAAACTGAAATTTGGAGTCAGTTTGGGTAATGGCTGAGTTGCCTTTTTTTTTTTTTTTTTTTTTTTTTTGCAATAGTTTGAAATTCTCCACTGTTGTACATTCCCTCAGTTATTCATCTGATTTATTATGTTATGTGGTAGGGAAGACAAAGAATTTGTGGATTAGTCACACAATGTAAATGATTTCTTTTGTCTAATGATCTCTAGTATGACAACTGATGATTACGCTACAGTGGTGTTTTAGACTTTCACTTCTTTATTTTAAATGTCAAATGCCTCTTATTAGTATCTGAATCCAATTACTTTTGTGGTCTATGTTTGCATACGTATTTAGATGAGGAATGTAAAGGCTCGGCCTAGCTTTTAATGCCAGGCAATGGGACAAATATGGTGGGAGCAGAATTATTTTTCATGTCATAGCTCTTGCCTGTGCAGAAAGAAAATTATGGTGGTATATCAACCTTTGTAACACCTCAGCTTGCAGAAGGAAGGATCTAAAAAGATTAAAGTTTTGATTGCATCAAGTATTTAAGATGTAAGTAAAAATAAAGCAATCTTCTGTGCTGTGAAATAACAGGAATGAGTGAGATACTGAAATGCTGTACTGCAGGAGTAGGATTGATGTGAAAAAGGGTGGTCTCTCCATAAAGGTACAGTGAAAGGGTTGAGTGAATTGGCTAAGAATGGGCTGTGCTGATGTGCCATCATGGTCAATGTGCAACAGGGCAAGATAAGGGTAATGCATACAGGACAAAAGAAAAGGTAGAAATTGTTAAATATTAACAGATTTGGTAGAGTTTTGGGAAAAGGTGAGGAACTGCAGATGTTTATTTTCCGACCTCCAATCACTTAATGTTTAACTAGTGGTCCTGGGTGACTCATCTCTACTCCTTGTAAACGAAATTTTAAGAAGAAAGGAAGATAAGGTGATCAGTGTAACCAGGGACTTACCTGGGAAATAAAAAAGGATAAATGCTTCTGGCAGACAAGGAACTTGATTTGGCTCACCATGGGATCCAGCAGGCACTTTGGCTGGTGTGGGGAGAAATCCCAGGGGTTCTGAACCGAGATCATGTGGACACCAGCTGAGATCAGCTTTGCTGGCTGCCCCAGTTAGGTACTTTAGGACTAAGGCAAACATATATCCAAAATTAGCTTCTGGACTTAGTGCCAGAGAAGATAACGTGCAGGATTTATTGAGGCACTCTGGCTTCCCACTGAGTGTCCCTTTTGGATTCACTGGTGCTTTCTTTGCTGACCAACTTACCCCTCAGGAAAGTGGGGCAGGGTGGTTATGAAGCACTGGGTGGTGATGCTGTGGCAGGAGCAGAGACAGCTGGACTGGTGGACTTGCACCTTTGGGGCTTCTGTACAAATATTTTGCATTCTGCTCTTCATTTCTCTGTTTGATTTGGTGATTTTTCCAAGAGCAAGGGTGAGCAGAACATGCTAAACCTAATGGCTTGGGGCTCTTTTTCCTAAAACTAGCAGAATTGGTCTTTACTTTGGAAAGCAGCCATCTAGAAGGAACTGAGGTTGGAAAAGATAAAAAGTGCTGAGACTGTTCATAAACTTCTTGTTTAGAAACTGTTTTGTGCCAACTATTTTGATGCTTTTGGTTTTCCCGCTCCCTTATCTTCTTAACTGAAGGGGCCTGGTAAGAAAACAAAACCTGTTTTCTTTTATTTTTTAACCCTACTGAAGTTTTTCAGAAGACTGATCAAGTTCTGTACTGTGCTAAACTGCCTCTTTATTATCCAATTGCTCAGCTTATTTTTCTTGCTAATCAAAATAAGGTATAATAAAATAAGTGTATTATTGTATTGTTCAAGTCCTGAATATCAGAAAATAAAATGAAATACATCTTACTATGCAGCTGAAAACAGAAATCTCTCTCTCCTCTGTCATTTCCTCAGCTTCTAGTTGGTACTACCATGCCTTAAATGTGTCTTGGGAGTGTGTGTGGGTTCTTGCCTCTTTCACTGAAGTCTCTGTGCATGTAAGAGCAAAATTAATGTGACTTACTCTCAAGTGCTTTTTTGCTTCCTGTGGCCCACCACACTGATTACATCCCCTTTGAAATATTTCCTTTACAAAATGGGGCCACAAATGCACCCGTGCATGAAATAGAAGAGATTTAAGTTGCTGGCATTTGGTTAAAAAAACAAAAAGAGATTTTCTAGTATGTGTATTTTCAGGCAGAGGCATTGCTCAGGCATGAGGTGACTGAGTGGGACTAAACTAATGAAAAGATAATGTGCTAAATTAAACATGTCAGGGTGCACCTTATGTTTTTGTCATGTAAGATTAGATATGGGATTGTTTCTTGAAAAATAAAAGCAAGTTGTCTATTTTACTATTATTGCTTGTTCTGTGGCAGGTGTAAATGGAGCTGATGCCTCAGTAGGATGGAGGCAGGGAGGAGAACTGAGTTTAGCCTGGTATTTACCAGTGTCCAAAGGGTGTTGTTTAGTCTCTATATTCAGCTTAATGTATCAGGCAACAAACCTTGATACTTGTGGATGGCTTACAGCAAAATGGGAATTATTTCTAATGTCTTTCAAATATATGGTAAAAAGTCTTTGAACCTCAGTGTAATACTATATGAGCAGGTGTAATGCTTAGTTAACTTTTTTCCCTGAAATTTTAATGAAATGGGCAATTTTCTCCTGAGCATTTGACAAATTGGTGCTTTCCATGAGTGAGTCTAGGATGTTTGTTGCCTGTTTTCACTCAGCACTAATATTTACTTTTAATGCCACCTCTCCAAGCTTGTTTAACTCTTCTCATTAATAGGGCAGTTTCTGGAGAGTATCTGTGACAGGAGCAGCTCTTCAGATGTGCTGGGCCTGTTTCCTGTGAAAGATAGGACTTGATATGTTAGTATGGTAGTTCAACTCTGGCTGGAATCCAGACACCCACGAAAGCCACCCTATCACTCCCCTCCTCAACTGCACAGGGTAGAGGAGATACAACAAAAGGCTCATGAGTTGAGATAAGGGCAGAGCGAGATCACTCATGGGCAAAGCAGACTCGAGTGGGGAAATCAATTGAATTTAATACCAATCAAAATCGGAACAGTATAATGAGAAGTAAAACAAACCTTAAAAACACCTTCCCCTCACCCCTCCCTTCTTCCTGGGCTCTACCTCCTCCCTGCCAGCATCACAGGGAGACTGGAATAGGGGTCTTGGTCAGTTCATCACACCTTGTTCTGCCCCTGCTCAGGGAGAGAGGTTGGAGGCCATTCTGTGCTCCACCATGGGGTTCCTCCCATGGGGCACAGTCCCTCAGGAACGGGCTGCTCCAGCCTGGGTCCCCTTCAGGGTCACAAGTGCTGACAGCAAACCTGCTCCAGTGTGGGCTCTTCTCTCCATGGGTCTGCAGGTCCCAGCACAGATTTCCCAGGGCGTCAGAGCCTCCTTTGGGGCATCCCCCTGCTCCAGTGCGGGCTGCACTGGATCTCTTTATCCCCATGGACCTCCGTGGACTGCAGGGGCACAGGGGAATCTTCTGCCCCTCCTTCCTCACTGCCCTTGGTGTCTGCAGGGCTGTTCCTCTCACGTATTCTCACCCTGCTCTTCTCTGGCTGCAGTTGCTTCTGCCCAGTAACTTTTTTCCTCTGTAAATCTGTTATGCCAGAGATGTTACCAGCCATCCTTGATGGGCTCAGCCTCCTGGAGCCCATGGCATTTGCTTTGATGGACATGGGAGAAGCTTCCTGCAGCTTCTCACAGAAGCCACCCCTGTAGCCTCCTCTGCTCCCAACGCTTGGCTGTGCACACCCAGTGCAGCTGAGGGGCAGACAGGCTGCTGTCCCCCTCCTCAGCTGTACAGCTGTGTGCCTTGTGCCACGCTGTAGTGGAGCCAAAAAAGCAGAAGTAACCCAGGGTGAGATGCAGTGAGCAAAGGGGATGGATCCCCTTTTTGAGTGCCGGGGAAAGAATCTGTGCCAAGGTTGTAGGTTGTAACACGCCTCAACACGCTGATGTTGGCTGTTCTGTCAGTCCATTTCTGCTCCCTCTGTAGTGGTAAAGTAAGGTAATCACAATTGCTGCACCATTGACTCTGTTGTCTATTTAGAACTGTGTCTGTAAGTTCAGGAAGGAGTGAGAGTTCTGCTGGTGAGATCTTTAGTTTCATTAAACTTCGGTAAGAGCTCTTGCTATCCCACTTTGGATTCTCAACTGTGGGATAATTTCTCTTGAAATTAAGCCAGGATGTGCTCATTTGCACAGAGTTGTGTGCAAATGCCTTTTTTCCCCTTGAGTCTCAGTTATCAAAGTTTGGAGTTTACTGTACCTTGTAACTAATTTTATTCACTTAACACACTAGACTTGTTCCAGCCAAAATGTTGGTCATGAAACAGTGATAAGAAATTTTAATCTTGAAAGAAAATTTTGCATTTCTTCCACAGGAAATGTAATAAATGACCTTAAAATAGTGTGTTATCTCGTGTTTAGTTTAAACTTCAACTCTTGTTTATAAATTTTTTTCCTATGAAAGGAATGAACATTCTTTCAATCCTTAAGGATCAGAGAGCTGAAAGACTCCTATGTTCATGTGTTGTTCTTCTTCCTTTGTATTTTTTTTTCTTCACAGTGACATTTTAGGGCTTGCCTACCTGAAAAGCCTTATCCTTAAAATAAGACTTCATTAGGTTGTGTATTGGTGAAGGAGCAGCTGCTGCCTTTGGAATTCCCTGTAGTTCCAGGGACACTCAGAGCGAAGGTTGCTGCAGCTGGAGGAGGCCCTCATCTGAGCTGCTCCCTCACAGGTGATGGTGCAGGTATTGCTCATGGAAAACAGGTCAGGAAATGGAGATGTGCTGCATTACTGCCCTAAAAACCTTAGTTTTGCTTATAGTTTGGATCAAGACAGATGGTTTCTTACCAGATTAGGTGCCTTGTTGGGCTTTGAGTTAGGTTTATGTTTTCACTTTGGTTTCAGTAATGAGCCTTTGAAATGAGACCTGGGGTTTCTAACTATAGTAGAAAAGCAAAAAAAGTTAAGTAGCTGGTTTTGGTTTTCATAAATATTACCATTAGGCAGAAATGGATCATCAAGACTTCTGCAGGTTAGGAAGCAGAAAGACAAATGACAGTGCCAGCATTTTTTTTTTTGCCTTATTCTTCAACAATATAACCCATGGGACAAAAGAAAGAGCCACTTAACAATAGGTCCTAATGTTCTAAATAGCCTCAAGTTTCATTGTGGCAGTTTTTATTTGGAGCTGACGTAGGAAGGTCACCTCAGTATTCTTGTCCTTGAAAGGACACTGTTGTGCCTTCACTGAAACGCCCTTGCAGAAAGATGATTCCATCAAAGACTGTAAGATTTTAAAGGCATTTGTTGCCTGATAGTAGGTAGGGGATAACGAGTTGTAATATTTATAAATTGGTTCAGTGCCTTACCTTCTTATTCTCATGTGAAGTGACACTGTAAATATACTGAGGGGATCTCTCCTGTCCAGGAGGATGTGCTGCCCAAACGTGGGAAGGGGAAAAAAATGGTTAGATTGATTTTTTTTTTTTTTTGGTTTGTTTTTTGTTTGGTTTTTTTTGTATGTTTTGTTGTTGTTATTCTTACGATGTAGAAGACAATTAATTGCTGATAGAGCTCTGCTCTTCTGAGGTGTCATCAAGGAGTTTGGCATGATACTAAATATGCTTGCCCTCAGGCATGTTCTTGTTCTTCAGTTAATGATGCTGTCTCTGAAGGAGATGCTGTAGTTAATGTTTTTTTAAAAACTATGTGTAGTGGGTTGTACTTAATTCCAGTGCCTCTGCTTTGGGATAATAACTGTAAGTTTGTGTTAGGAAACTGTTCTGTATTGAGAAGCATGCTCCTCAGGAGGAATAACTTACAAACCTTTGACATATTTCTGTTTAATTTATTTTTTTATTTTGGGATGTTGCAGTAAAATGCATAAAGGTGATTCTTGTGATGTGCTTTGCCATCTCTGCTTCTGGAAAGAGTTAAATTAAAAAAACCCAAAACCACTACTTTTAAGAACCACTGCAGTCTTTTATTCAGTGATAGTCTGTCCCTTTTCAGTGAATGTTAAAAACATAGTCACAGTTGAATTTTCACTGTCCCCTGCTTCAAATGCAAATAAACAGTCATTGCATAATTGTTTTCTGATGTCTTTGAAAGGAAGCTATTTCTGCAAAGTGAGTACAATCTCTCTGTTATCTGAGTGAGCAGCTATCCTAGTGCATGGCTGAATCAATCCCTGCACAGAGAGGATGTCTGGAATATAGTTCAGAAATGTTTTAGATTCATAATTTCTTAATAAAGGGGTCAGATTGATGCATTAGTTTTGCTTTTTGGCCACATCTGGTAAACTAGCCTTGATGGAAGATATGGAAAAGGAAAATAAGGAAACATGCTGCTTTTTTCCCCCCTTTTTTCCCCTCTTCTTAAATGAACATTTGATTCCTATCAAAATGATATTTGTTGCCTTGCAATCATATAGCCTTGTATTAAAGTGAAGCTATCACTGAAGAACTGCAGGTTTAAAGGGTGTTTGCGCTGAAAGCTTGCAGAAAGCAAAATTCTTCTGGCCTGTGTGTGGAAAGTGCTTGGCTTGGGCTCTGCCTGTGGGATGGGTACCATGGTGAACCGTTGTTCAGTACTTCTGTGCAGGTTGTATCTAGGGTTCATGGAGTTCATTTGCCTGTGCTGATGGATGGGGCAACATTAAAATGGTGCTGTACATAACTGGAACACTTAATGGAGAGGCTGGTGGAGAGAGGCTGATGTCCCCCGCAAGGCAAAGTGAGACAGTCTGGCTCCTCAGGGTATGCAATGCGGCTTGAGTTGATGTAATAGCTCCCTCCTGTCCAAGGAGGAGAATACACCCACCCACATTCCTCCTTGGCATGTCCCTCCGTCCTCACCAAGCTTGACATTCATCTGACACCGTGTGAAGCTGATTTGTGTTGCTAACATGGCAGAGAACTCTTTTTGTGCCAGGTTAATTTTTTACTGTTAATAAGCTGCTTTGGTCTATTGCTCTATCAGACAAGTGCCAGGGCTGGTACAAGAGAGGAGGTGGATGCAGAGCCACCACCCCTCTGTGACAGTGATGAATCCATTCACTGAGGGAGCTGATGGAGCTTCATGACAAGGCTTTGCTTCTCTGCTACTGAGTGTTGCTGTTTGATGACCCAGTCCCTTCCCTTCACTTTGTGCTGCTGCCAGCGCTCGTTTGGGTGATGTGCTGAAACATGCTGGCACCTAACTTGCCATGAAATCGTGGTCTCCAGGTGTGATAAAAGAGCTTTCCTTGCTTTTCTCTTGGTGGGAATCATGTTTCACAGAGGATTCAGCTCTCTGATGGCATTAGCCTGGCAGGTGTGTTCAGGCATCCCGTGGCACACATGCGCTGTTCCTGCTCAGAGCTCCAGGGTGCATCCATACCTTTAGATCAAGTCATGGCTCCTAGATCTGATTGCAGCATTTACTGAGTAAAATAGGTTTAGTAGATCATACTTCTGCCATTTATATTGTCCGCCACATGTATATTGTCCATTTCAGCTGAATTGTTTATTTTTATCAACAAACTACAGTAAGAAATTTGGACCCAACAGCAAGTCCCTATTGGAATAAGATGAGTTGGTTTTTTTTTCCCTTGACTTCAATTGTTCTGCATATCAAAGACTCTTAAATTCTTCTTTGTTTTCAAAGACATTGAATAGCCGGTTAATTCTTGGCTGTTTTCTTCTATTTCTCTCCATTAAGTGATTGCACAACTTGACATTAAAATCAATAATTCCTCATTGATAATTGCTCTCAGGCTATGACATCAGGATTTTCTGGAAATATAAATTCATAGTGCTGATAGCAGACTATATGATTTCACTCTGGAAACTGGCCAGTACAGTTGGATTCCCTGATGTGCAGGATGCAGGGGAGGGGATGATACAACATGAGTCTGGATATGTGCCTGACACATTTGGTCTATGTTTTCAAGGGGCTGATGTGTTACAAGAGCATAGTCTGTAATTCAGGTGCGCTCTGATGAAACCAGAGCATCTCCTTGCTATTAACTGCTCAAATATTTTGCTGTTCTTATTCAGCTGTCCTGTTTCCTGCCTTTGTATTATTTATTTTTGCCTAGCAGAGTGTTTAAATGCTTCTTCCAAATATTGCTGCAGGGATTAGTCTGCCATAGGCTTTTTCTTTCTGGCATTCCTGCAGTTCCTGGCAGTTTAATACTTGGGTTTCGGAGGCCTGGTGCAGACCTGCATTGAGGCAATACTCTGCTCTGAAGCAGATGTGTTCACAAGGATTATCAGGAACATTCTTCGCTTGCACGTGGGTGGAGTGGGCTCAGTGTTTAAGTGAGACAGACCGCGGCAGGCGGCTCCAGAAGTTAGGAATTGCAATTAGATGCTGGAACAGTCAACCACAGGATGCTGCTGGAGCCAAGAATTTAACAAGGTTCAAAAAGGAGTTGGATGTTTGCTTAGGGGTTAGGAATAGAGGGAGTTGTCAGAATAAATGATTACCAAACGTCTTGGAGGGAATCTCAAACCTTTAATTTTTGAGTCTCTGCTGGTTTCTAGGTATCAGGCAAGGTTACCTGTGTTCTGCTGATTCCTGGGCTCATAATATTCCTATAAGGACTATTAATGTGATTAATATTAGTCATTCCTCTTAGGCTGTGATGCAGCACTAGTCAGTCCTCTAGTTATAACCCACTTTGGCAGTTTTCTTTTTGAAAACTGCGCCTGGGGCTTTTGGGGAACTTGGAAAATTAAATTTGCAGGTTTGGCTTGCAATGCAGTTACAACCTCTTGGTTTTATGCATTTTAGGGAAAGGCTGCTTGTGGTAGGGGAAGATACATACACCGTCAGGAGTAATACCATTGCTATGAACACCCAAACTGCCTTGGGAAGGAGTAGATTTGGGTGTTAGAGACTAACCTTTAGGCAGTGTGAGGCAATGTCAGAGAGTCTTAAACCACAGTATGGTTTAAGAATCATTCTCAGCTAATAAAGTGTGTCCCTGAGCTTGGGCTGTGCACTTCCCCCAGACCTCAGCCTGTATCTTTTGCAAGAACCTATACTGGGCTCCGTAGCTTTGCCTGCTTCAGTGTTGACTCATACCTCTTCACAAAGCTTTGAGTTTTAAACATGCATTGTACGCACCTCAAGCTCTGCACTGGTCTTTGGGGAGCAGCGTGAGCACAGCAGGTTTCATCCCCGGACCTTCCAGCTGGCTTGCCAAGTTCACTTGGAGCTTAAAGCTGGTTGAAGGCAGTCTTGTTTTCCCTACTCCCCTGTGTTATCCCTGCCTCTCATGCAGCCAGACAGGGAGCTGAGCCAACTGAAAACTTAACCCTACCCTCTCTAAAAAAACCACTGGTTTCTCTCAATCTCATTTTCCTGAGCTAGCTTTCCACCTAGCTGTAAAAGCAACAGTGATGTAAAGGAGAGGTCAATATAGGGTATTTGGGTTGTGTATGGGGATGTAGGACAGCAGCTTTGGCTTAGATTGGCTCACCTTTTATGCTGAAATACAGGGTTTCTTCTAGCAGTCCTGAAAACGAATTCAAAGCAGAAACAAGTTTGGAGGTTTATACCCTTACTTATAGTGTTTGAGCTTGGGCTTCCATGAACTGTCTTCATCCTCAAGAGGTTATTTATTTATTTTGCTGCCAGTTTTAAGAGTAAAGAAAATATGTAAAAAATCCTGTGGGTTAATTCCATTGCTTTTGGGTAAAAATGAAAAGGACAGAAATTTCATCCTCTTCCTATGCTTCCTGGAAAGACCTGTTGCAAGCAAGGACAGTGATGTTGTCAAGGGCTGCTCATTAATGTTTTCTATAGCAGAAATATAATTTCTTGATAATTAAATGGTAGGATTTTACACTGTGCTTCTACCAGTTTTAAAAATTTTCCTTAGAAATTAAGAATATGATGGAAAGAAACTTCTAGGATTTCAGGGTGTACAGCACCATGGATGAAAGAATGAATAAAGCCTTGCAGCATGTGGTCTATTGGTTGTGGGGAAGGTGATATTTGGCTAGGGGGAAAGTCACCATTTTTAACATCATTTCAGTGATGTGAGTCAAAGACATGGTACCTTCGTGTTGTTAAAGAACAAATCTTGAGTTTCTTTACATTGTTATTTTTGTGCTGCAACCATAGTTGAGAAATGATTTGTTTCTCCAGAGTAAGGGTTTTCTGCCTTGTGTTTCCAACCTATCTTGGTGTCTGGCAGTAGCTGGGAAGGTTAACATCTGGGATGCAAACTGCTTCCTCACTTCCAGGTTCTCTGCTGACATCACCACTCTCTCAAATGGAACTATTGCAGTGAAACCTGGAGAATGCAGAGAGAACTTCTCAATTCCTGCTCCAGCTGGTTAAACCAGGACAGATTGGTTAAAGCATGCACAGAAATGATGGTGCTATTGCAAAATGTTGAGACCTTGCTTCTCTTAAATTGTACTGAGACATGAGTGTTCTGGTCTCAAAACCAGTGGAGTCTGCCAAACATGTTTTGTGGTATTAGTCTGGTGGAGAGAAGAATGCATTCTTAAAGTCTGAACATCGGTAGGTTGGAGATAAAAATCTGTGAAGTTTGGTGTGCTCTGGGAGGGGAGAGGTTGGGTTAAATGGAGCAAAGGAGTGGCTTTCAGTCTTAGATCTTGGAATGCTTTTGGTAAAGAGGACGAGAGCGGGGCTTCATGTCCTTTGCTTGGAGGAGAGAACATGCTCCTGTTGAAAAGACAAGCTCTGTATGATTTTTTAAACTAGTGGGGGCAGGAGGTGCATGACTGTGCAGGAGGGGGAGTTGTAGCTTGTTCCTGTGTGACATCGGGGGAGTGTTGCTGTGTACAACAAGTTTGGATGACAGTCATGCTTGATTTTGAAGAACTTGCGTGGCCGTCATAGAAACTGTAAGTCGAAATGCGTGTGTTTACCTTAGATCTCTCTAAAGAAAGATTTGACATGGATTGAAGTGTTCTGGTTGAATGACAGTTGTCTTTATCAGCCACAAGCACTGAAGAGTTGCATGCTAACCACAAAAATTGCCACTTAGACATTTTGTTTTGTAGACAAAAATCAGAAGGCAAATGGAGAAGTATGGGAGGAACATGTGTTTTCAAGCTCTCTGAGGCCAGCATGTCTAGAAGTACAGGAGATAGTCCTGTGACTTTGCTAATGCTGAAAGAAAAAATACTACGCATCCTGAAATTTGCAATGCAGTTATGGAAGTAGCGCTGAGTCTCAATGTGTGGAATGAGTGCCTGCACACATTCACATGTACAGTAATTACCTTAGCCTGAAATCATGTCCTGACCACAGTGAGCTTGCTCCATTTTTCAGTAACTAGGAAAGGAATTTGGCCCAGTGAATGAATTTGAAATGCTCTCAGAAACATTCTTTCATGTTATAAGAAACATGTGCATTCTGTGGTGGCAGGCGGTGATGGCCGTATATCAGGATGCAAATGATGTGCTCCTTGCTGCTGCTTCTCCAAGGCAGGCTGCACTTGACCAGTTTGCATTAACCAAGTGGGAGAAAAGAGGCAGAGTGCATACACTGAGTTAGAGCTTGGTGTGCATTAAAAGTTCTGTTCTGGTAGTATTTCTGTGTAGCTCTTTGTTGGAAGGATACAGAATGATCCTACTGCAAAGGAGCAATGTGCTGAGAAGTTTTAGAATGTCCTTTAAGAGTAGCAGAAATTACATAAGTACTGTTTACAAGTCATCAGTGCCCTTAAAGACCCTAACATTTGTCTTTGCCCATTGCTTAGAATTGCTGAAGGTGGCTGGTGCCTCGGGAGACCAGCCTAGTTCAGTTTCCTTGTACAAAGCTAGGTCAGCAAAAGTGGATTGCCCAAGACCCAGTTTGGTTGTGTTTTGAGTACCTCCAGGGATGGAGACTCCCCAAATTCTTTGGGTACCTGTTCCACTGTTGCATCACCTTCATAGTAAAAAAACCCAACAAAACAAAAATAAGCTTATGTTTGTGTGTTTCGGTTTTTGTCCACTATCTCTTATCCTTTCACTCCACCCTGGAGAAGAGCCTAACTCCTTTTCTGCCTCCCATCAGGTGTTTATCATAGATGGGATTCCCCTCCAGGCTTTTTCTTCTTGAGGATAAGCAGTTCCAGCTCACTCAACCTTCCCTTGTGGGACAGATTTGTAGCCCCTTAATGATCTTGATGATCCTTCACTGGACTTACTGCCAGCATATCCATGCCTGCTTTGTACTGGGAAGCCCAGCACTGGACACAGCATTGGGCTGTGCTGGGCAGAATGGAAGACCAGCTCCCTCGATCTGCTGGCAGCTCTTCCCTGTGCAGCCTGGGTTCTCTTGGCTGTCTCTGCTGCAGAGGCTTGCTGTTGGCTCATGCTCAACTTGCTGTCTGTCTGTGAGTCCTCCTCTGCGAGGCTTCTCTCTCCCCCAGCATGAGCTGGGGCTCGGGATGGCTCCTCCCCGGAGCAGGGCTCTGCATTTTGTGCCGCTGAACTTCATGAGATTCCCATTAGCATACTTCTCCAGCCTGTCAAGGTGCCTCTGAATGGCAGAGGTGTTAACAGCTCTTTTGTATAATCTGAAATTTTGCTGAGGGGGCTCTGTCCCTTCATCTAGGTAATTTATAAACATGTTAAACAGTACTGGCCTCAGTATCGTAGTCTGGAGTCACATCACCAGTAACTGTCCTCCAGCTGGACTTCCTTCCACTTACCACAACCTTGTGAGCCTGGAAGCTCAGCCAGTTTTCAATCCACCTCACTTTTCTCCAGCCCATTTAGAGGTTGTATGAAGTTAAAAATCAGTAAGTAAGGACCCACTGAACTATTGCTAACCAAAAGGTCCAGATAAATATTTCTTGAAACAGGAGATTAAAAAGAAATAGTAATGCAGAGGTAGAGACAGAAGGTTGCGAAAGAGCAGGAAGAGGAATTGAGATGGATAAGTACAGTTTTGGGTGGGAATTCTGATGAGCTGTGGCTTAGCTTTTCCTTTGTCTGTAAGAGACTTTGGAAATGTGGACTCATTTTTAGAGAAAATAAGTCAAAGTGTTAATAAGGAAGAGTTCACAATCTCATTTGGAGATCTCAAAAAGCTATACAGAAAACCTGAGCTGTGCCATTGCTCAGTTTCACAAGGACAACTGGGTGAAATAAATGTACTGGATTCAAACCCTTCTTGTCCCCATAGGAGAACAACTTTCCTTTGATTGTTGTTGAATTGTACAAACTTTTCACTCTTGAGTATGGGAAATGATCCAGTACTTAATTATTAGGCATTGTGGATCTCAAGGTTATGCATGCTATGTACACGTTTATCTCAGCTGGTTCTGTTTCAATTGATACTAATTGGTTTTGTTGAAAGCAAAGATTCTGATAAGATGTCTTGTTATCAGGGTTTGTTTGAAGCTAATTAAACCCCTGAGACAGCACTGCTATATGTTTTTTCATTCCTGTTGTGAAAAAAAGTGTTTATTTTGTTCACAGGCATATGAATTTCTGTATTGCAGCTCTCACCTCCCTTTTTGCATGGGGTGTATCTTACTGGAGGACAGCTCTGGCAATTTCTGCAGTCAACCTGTCTGTTGAAACAAACCAGCCAGGGAGATGTCGGTCGGCCAAATGCCACTAAAATTAGATAGTTAATTATAGTCAAGGTCGTTTGGGAATTTGTGTTCCTGTCAGTATTTCTGTGACCAAACATCCGATTTCTGCATACTGGAAATACTCACATACTTCAAGTACTGTAAAAAAGATACCCTAGAAAAGAACTCAACCCTGAAGTGAGCACAGGTGGGACCTGGCACCCAGGCTTCCTATGGAGTTGCATCCCTACTTGTCAGCCAAGGCTTGTTTCATCTTTAGGACTGCAAAACAGTCACTAATGGGGTAGCATCAAATGGATATGCTTCTATCCCTTCAAAACCATTCCCCCCTTTTCCACTCAAGCTCTGTCTGGACACTATGTTAAGATATGTTTGAATGCAAATGCTTGTAAGCAATTTTGTGCTAAAAGTGTTCTTTGTGTATTCTGGAAAATCAGTCTTTTTTGAAATTGTATTTTAAGACTGGTGTATATAATTTCTGTTTGTGAAGGGTTTTTATGGCATGCTTGCTCATGTTTGGTGAAAGGTTTGTAGTGTTTCTGTTTGAGGTGTTAGTGCAACTGCCTGTTTACTCATGGAAAGGGACAGGATAAACTTTAGGGCAATCTGTTACAGAAGTGATGTAGCATCTTATCAGGCCTTCAAGGCAAGAGGAGAACTTCCATTTATTTTGGCTGGCTGTCTTATTGGAAAGAGAGAGGCATCCCAATAAGATTATGCACACCAGTTTGCAGAATTTGTACTCTATTATTTTTCAGCTGCTACTAATATTTTACCACTAACTTTATTTTACCACTGCTATTAATATTTGTTTCATAACAGTTCGAAAGAGCTGTTATGGAAAGAGGAAATAAGACCTTGATCTTCCAAAACACCTCTCTAAAAGATTGCAACCTTCTCACTGAAAATTTATATTTTAAAAGGCTCATTTGTTGATTAATTTGAGAGCCTGGCTGTTACTTCCTCATGGCTTGAGAATGTATTTCTTGCCTGACTTTGACTATTATTGTTACTTGTATTCTGCCTACTTCCATGAAAGCAGTTAAGGCTTTTAGAAAATCAGGTGATGAGGAGGAACTGTCTTGTTAAACTATTACATGAACTAGAAAAAATAATAAAGGGAGCTACGCAAGAGCAGAGCTTGCTGTTGTGTAAGAGGATGTTGAGGTAACTCTGTGGCAGCAGGTACGGCTGGGATTTGTGGACTTGCAAGAGCAGTTGGATCCAAGTGATATTAGAGACACCACTGAGACCTGGAAAGGTTGAAGAACCAAGGACAGGTTGACTGGCCTGTCTAATCACTGGATTCCTGTGCTTTCTTTGAAGCCATGATGTCATCTTGCCTTTCTTCCTTCTAGCAGCCTCCTCTAGGTTATGGTGGCAGGGCAGGGAGTAATGTCCTGTGTTGGTTTTTCTTGGTACTTCTAAAGCTCTAGTACAGCTGGCATATGTTCATGGTAATATTCAAAACTAAATTTTTTTCTTCACTTTCTTTCTGAACATACTTGTTCATTATGTCACATATAAGCTAAAATAACATTTGTTTTCATGAGCTGTTAAGAACAGCTGCAGCTTTTTCCTGAACGCTGGAGGAGATTTTAGGATGGGTTTCTTAGAAAAGTGAGAGGCAGAAGGTTGGTGCTAGCAGAACATCTTCCATTTACAGCAGACCTTTCCGTCTGGATAACTGTACAAATAGATTTTTCTTGCTCCCCAATGGCCCAGAGAGGGATGCAGTTGTAGTTGCAACATATCCATTATCCTGTAAGTTGGAGGTTTTGTAGAGTGCTTTCTCTTTGATGGAATTGTATGTAAGAGCCAATCAGAATAAAAGATGTCTGTTTCCAGTCTTTATTCACTGCTAGACATTTCAGGGCTCTTGACCTTTACTCAGCCCTTTAGGTTTTGTCAAAATTGTCTCTGCTTCTTGCTTCAATAGATTGTCCATGGGCTTCATGTTGCAATGCAGCAAAGACAGCAATGCATTTCAGCACTAGTTGTCTGAAGGCACAGGTTGATGTACTTCAGATAAATGTCACCTTGGGTAAGGGGTATGAGGAATGTGCCTGGAAAAGGATCGTTTGCTTCCCTTTTCTACAGAAAGCTGGTGGCTTGTGAGGAGAGAATGGGTAAAGGAGTGGGGGGAGAAGAGGAAAACATCTGATGTTCTTCATCAGGTGGGAGGAAGGTACAACAGCCCATTAATTAGCTATGGCTCTTCACTCACTTTAGGGCATGCTAGGAAAGGATATAAGAAAATCTGTTAAAAAAAAAAGAAAATAAAAAAAGAAGAAACCTAAGATTAAAGAGACATAGGTCTGCACTCCTGATTTTTTTTTTTTTCCTTCTCTGCAATATCAGCTTTTTCTTGTTCACAGAGAGACAAATAGACTCTTGTTTCAGGGGAAGGGGGTGGTGGGAGACCGGGGTAAGCAGCGAGGAATGTCCTGTTCACTGCCTCACTCAGCTCCAGGTCGAAGACATGTGGGGGGAGGATTTTAATGTATAACGGGCAGCAAAGCATCAGAAAACAAACAACAATGAAAACAAAATGCAGCCAGTAACCTTGGGGCTCTGACACTGAGCAAATGTTTATCAGAGGAAGATTCTGCTGGACATCACCGGATAAGAATGAGTTGATGTCACTCTTGGCAAGGGCGGGAGCTCGTTTTTTTCCACCCAAACAGCACAACACAGCAAGAGGAAGGAGAGAGAACGGTGGGAAGGAGGGGAGGGGAAAGAGGAAGAGGAGGAGAGAGATGTTTGCTATAAATTGTTCTAATAAAAATATATGAAATCATGGCTTGTTTTGTTGGAAGGGGTCTCAGTGCTGGGACATAAATAGACAAAGGTTAAGGATGGACCAGGGCTCCTCCTACACTGTGGCTCTGCAGACCTGTCCACAGATTCCTGACAGCTGTTGCGTAATTTGCTTTGACTTGCTCCCAGTCCAGAGTGTACTACAGTCTTATTCCCGTGGCCCTCATTCAACAAAACCTCATTTGGCTTCAGTGGGACTTTCTGCTTGAATAAAGAAGTTCAGCTTTTGTGACCTCTGCTAGTTTCTGTGCCTGACCACTGAATAGGAGAACATCCCCTTGCCCTCAATTTCTATATGTCCTTATTTTAATGATTTGTCATATTTTGCACTTCAAGTAATGCAGAGACAGTAATGTCTCTGTAGAAAGAGACATCACAGCAGCAGCAGAACAGTGAAAGCTGCCTTTCAACAGGGACCACTCTCTAGCCAAGAAGAAAGAACTGGTAGATATTTGGTGAATTTGAAGGTGAGCAGTTTTGGAAAGCACCTCAGAAAAGATGTAGGTATGACGAGTGGATGTTGTGATAGAACAGTTTTAGAAAAAGCTGCTCTTAGAAACGAAACAAAGAATCTTCTAAAACCAAAAAACCATGGGAAATCTTTAACAGCATCTAATCTATGGGTTGTCTGTACTGAAACATCTACTGCTCATCATCCTCCTGCAGAGCATAGAAGTGACAGGGATTTTAAGAAAAAATTGTTTTAAAACATACAACAAGAATACTAGCTGTATGGTGCTTGCTGTCTTCATGCATTGTAGCTCAGACTACACCATTTCTAAAGTGTCTCAACTTAAACTAGAAAAGAGCTCGCCTAGGCTGAAATAGGTGCCAGTACTGAGCCTTCTAGGAATATAGATGTGAGGTACTTTTTGTGTCACATATCCTTCCCTTTCTTCATCCTTGCCATGTACATAGCTTGCTATCAGCAGCCTGAGTTATCCAAACATCTCTAAGGTGTCTATGTGGTTATCAAACAGCCCTTCAGGATACTGAACACTTGTGGGAAATGGGGCCATTCTCTTTCAGAACTTTACAGGATTTAAGAACTGGGTTGTTTAGAGCCCAACTTTGCAAATCAGTTAAACAATATAACATGTTCAGCTGGCTCTCACCACCAGACTTGTTGAGCTGCTGTGGCAGTGTAAGGAGGCAAGCTTTTCATTTGACCCTCTTGGTATGGGATTCCCTCAGGTATGTGTGACCCTCTGGAACCTTTTCCATTTGATCACTTCCTGCTAGACCATGCTGTCTCATTCAGAATACTCAGCTAGCTTAGTGTGGAAAGGAGCACATTGGAGTGTTCTCTGGTGAATGACCTTACTGGACTTGTGTGCACTTGAGACCTTTGCAGTGACTCAGCTCCTGGCATGAGGAAAGAGCAGTGAGTGCATCAGCCCTCCAGGCACACTGGACAAGGAAAAGAAAAAGCTGTTGTGTTTGTGTTGGCTGGAGCCTTTGATAAGTGCAGGCAGTTTAACTTGGGAAGGAGGAACATTCAGGTTTGTTGCATGTTCCAGTCCTTCAGTGAAAGCTATTTGAATCAAACAAATCATTTAACTAACGTTGCTGCAAGTGCTGTCCTCCTCTCCTAAATTAAATCATAAGAAGGGGAAACAAAATCACACATTCATTAGCTACATAGTTGAAATATTTAAGGGTCTAATAAATTTTTAGGAGAGTCTTAAGAAGTCAAAGCTCTGGACTTTAAAGTTCTGAGGTGTTCTAAATTGTTTTTTACCTTAATTTTAAAGACTTTGAAGAGGTAGATACTGTTACATGTTGCTGTTGCTCGGGTTTCTGTTGAGCTGGTTTTTCTATTCTTTTTTTCCTTAATCCAGAAAGAGATGCTTATGTGTCTGCACTACCACAGTTTGTTTTCTTATTGCTTTTAGATTTCTATTGTTAGAGCAGAGATGTGGACTCAGCATGTTGATATGCATTTATTTTAGTATGAACAAGAAATGCTTCATAATTTCAGAGCAAAAAATAGTTCTTCTGTCATCCTCCCGGTGATTACAGGTTCCTAGATGATCAAAATTCTTCCCCTACAACTTCAAAAATGTGACTCTTACGAAAATCTACCTCTCAGTCTGTTTTTGTGTTGTTTGAAAAAGCAGTGCTAAAATCACTGCAAAAGTGGAATGTTTGCATAGGACCTAATACGAAAACAGCATCTGGAACAGCTACTTTCTGTTAATAGCTACAGAATTAATTGCTGTCAGTGTTACAAACCAACTTATTGTTTCAATGAAGAGAAAGTGAGCTTTATGGACATGTATATAATACATAATACATAATACATATATTAATATTAAACTTAGCAGCTGAGTAGCTATTCAGTGTTTTTAGTTCTGTTTGGCTGTTGTGCATATTTTCTAGTGTTAGGAGCACGTGGTATTAGTATGTCCTTGTGTACCATAATTACTCTCATTGGTGGTATTCCAATGTTGTACATATCCATAACACAATGTATTTTTCTTCCCCTCACAGTGCAGGAAGATGATGCCAAGAGTGAATTCTGTGCTTGGGGAGGTGCCTTTAAGAGTTTGCATGCCAGACCCTGCCACAGACTGTGGAGGAATGTCTGTCTATCTCCAGAACATCCCCAGAGCAGGAGAGTTGATCTAACAGCTGTGAGGAAGGAGGACATGTCTATGGTCTTTGTGTTTTGTGCTGCTTCTGAGGCTTGTTGGCCCCTTTGTGAGCCAGCTTGGCTCAGTGGGATGAGGAGAAACCAGGAGTGGCAAGTAGGTCGTTTTCTGGTAGGTTGGTGGGCTGAAGCCATCTCTGCAGGAGCTTAGTGACAACTAGAACTGGAACAAGAAAGGCAAGGAGGGGTGGCAGAGCACCCCAAGATCTACTCAGGGTGTAGTTCTGAGAATGTGTCTTTAACAGGGAAAGGGGACTTTTCCAACTGCTGGGAGGTTTTCCAGCAGGAAAGGCTTTATAGGTATTGTAATGGACCTTTTAAGTACCTTGAGGGAGATGTGATATAGGATGAGCAACACTCCACCTGCCGCGTATTTAAAACCTTTCTGGTGAAGTTTTGCTGTGAAATGACTGATAATTTCCATGACAGACATAGGAAATAGGTTCATGCTGTGTGTGAGCACACCATCAGCAGGCTGTATATAGAGAAATAAAAAATAAGGGAGGATGTTTTCACAGCTGCCCTGTTTTGAGGGGGTTAAGTGGAGGAATCAATGACTGGTTACATTCTGGCTATTTCTAACTGCAGAGAAGTGGTGTGCATGCTTGAGTCCAGCTCAAGAAACACCCAGGATCGCTGACCTAGGGCTGTTACTTATAGCTGGTAAAAGCAGTACTCATAGATTGCAGTTACCTGAAAGGACAGGATCACACAAATGTTGTCATTAGGTATTCAAAGCTTAAGTAGCAGCTTGTTTTAATAGTGAGATTATGCTCTTTCATAATATTTTTACTAATGAGTTCATTTACTGAAGTGCAAAAGGAATGTAAACTGGGGAGGTGCAGTTTGCTTTATTTTTTTCCCCCTCCTCTGGGAATTTTAAAACACTTTGTGCTAAGGATTCCTTATTGTGCTTTGTCTTTCTTCAAGGCATGTTGCACTTGACAGTATTTGACAGAAGATGATAAATACAGAGGTAATACAGAGCACAGTGGGCCACTTACTTCTGTGTAACTGTTGAATGTTTTAGGTGCCGTAATAAGGCCCTCCAAGCTGAATGATTAGCTTTTTAAAAAGACTGTCAGAAATAAATAGTGTGTTATAGCCTGCTTCCCTCCCCAACTCAGCTTTTAGGTCATTTCAGTATCCTAAATTTAGTTGTTAGAATTTCATGCTAGCTTCATGTTTCCCTTTGGACTTCTTAGTAGAGAACCACTTACCCTAAAAAACAAAAGAATCCAGTTAAACTTGTTATAAGAAAAAGTAAGGAGCAGTTTCTTAATTTCTGTAAAGTATATACTATCTGAGCTATGTATGTATGGATTATAAAATTTCAACTTTTTCCTCAGCCCCACTTGGGCTTTGCTATTCCTGAGTAGTGCAGCCATTTCAAGTCAGGCTGGTAAAGCCTTCAGAGAAGAAAAGTGTCATTCAAATTAAAGTTGCATGTGAAATGGCAGCCCACATTGCTAGCAAAACTGCTGAGCGATAAGTTGGGTTGCATGTGAGAAAATAAGATAAAGTAGAAAATGTCAACTCTGTTGCATTTACAAGTTTACTCTTGTTGTTTGCTATATTTTCCTGAATGCACATGATGGAGATAAATTTACTGTTCCGAGTACCTGTAGCTAGAGCATACCAATAGTATATTTTTGACAGTACTTCTTTAATGTACATTTTAAATAGTGCTCCATGATATGGCCATAATTCTTTTTATTATGGCAATGTGCCAACATTGTGTCCACTGTATTGTGCTGGTACAAAACTGATAGGAAGTAAATGAGTTGGAGCTGATGATCGTTTTAAGTCCCTTCCAACTCAGAATATTCTGTGAATCTCTGAAAAATGGGTACCAAAGAGAAACTGTGTTTCATGTGTATAAATAATGGTTATACCAGCACCAGTACTGGGCTTTGTTTGCCATTATAAAGTATTGATAAAACATTCACCAGCAGATCCTATTACTTATTTAAAAATAACTCTTTTCATGAAGGTTTTCTCTACCACTTTTAAAACAGTTTTCTCCATGCATGGAAAAGAACTGAAATCTTGGACTTGCTGAATCTGTTAGTAAATGGCCTGTTGATCAGTCTTGCTCCATGCTCTGCTGTGAAAATAAATTGCAAGCAAGACTCTCAGATTTACATCTGAACTGAAGAAAATGCCCAAAAGTAAACTGACACTGCTGTCTGTTAATTTCCTCCAAACTTCTGACCTCTTGGTGTAGGCAGCACAGTGCATGTGCCCCCTCTGTTTACCTGGGGTTAGTGTGTGTACACAGACTGGTTATTGTGGAATAGCAAACATACCCCAGATTCATGTGGGTGCCCTTGTACTTAGAAGTGATTTTAGATGCCACCTTTTCTCTAAACCACAAAATGCTTGTATTTTAGGTTTCTTTTCTCTGCTGGTGTGGGCTGTGTCGTGTGGATGAATACCCATGCACTTTTGCATAAAATAAAATAAAGCTTGCTGTGAGGTTTATCTTTAATACTAGTAATAAAATCAATTGCATGGGTTTTAGCTTGTAGATTTTTTAAAAAATATATTTAAAGGAAATTGAGTTTATTTGATCCTGCTGTCCTATATCTCTTCCATCTAGAGCCTAGAAAACTTTGCAGTGAGAGATAAAAAAGGTAGTTAAGGTTCCATTATTTTAAGGAAGATGGGTAGACAGGTGAAGTTGAGACTCACTCAAGGCTTTGCACATGTAAAATAATTGAAATGACATCTTGTTGTTGCTAAAACAGAGAAGTTCTCATCTGTCCTGTCCTTCCCCTTCTCCTGGAACTAGCTCTGGTATTTGATCTTGTGGTGCTCTGATTCCTTTTGCTACCCTAGAGGATAGAGAAAACCATAGGATTAGTTGTCTGTGTTATTAGTGGAGTGAATAATTTTCTGTGCAGGAACTGTGGTGAGGCATGTGATGAGGAGGGTGGGAGTTGGATCTTCCTTCCTGTGGAGCATGAACTGAGGAGTCAGAAGGAAGAAGCTGTTGATTTGGCTCTGGCTTTTATGAACCTTTAGTAGATATTTGGGAGTCTGTGTGGGAGAGGCTGTCAATGCTCAGTGCTCAGCCCTTGTGGTGCCGTAGGAAATGAGACTCCTCTGCTGCCTGTCCCACTGGTGTTTGGTATTTGAGGGCCAGAGAAGGGAAGGGATGTTCTGGCGCTGAAGTCATCAGGCCAAGGGACAGCAGCTTCCATGTGGTCTCAGATAAATCATCTAATCTCTTGGTGCCTTAGTTCCTCATCTTTTAAGATGATGTTAGCCTTGTGGCTTTTGTTTGCAAGAGTACTTAGAATAACAGGGTCAGCTGTAGCCCTAGGATATGACATATCAGATGATGGTACTCCTTGGGTCTCTCTTGGTGTGTTCTCAAGAAAAAAAAGGGTGTTGCAGAGTAAAGACAGTTTATTGCATAGCACAGGAGCATCATCTCTCACTTCCCTGTGAATAACCCTGCCTTTTTTCCCACCCTTGTGTCTATTTTTATACTTTGAGGTCTGTTGCAGGAAGTTGGCCCTATAATATTGGAACTGTGTCATCAAAACCACTTCTTTTCCATATTACTTCTGTGCTCTAGAAGTGAAAAGTTAGTGGGGAGATGGACTAAGTAAGATCTTGACACTTTCAGGTGACAAAGTGCAGCTGTGTGCTTGCTTTATACTATACTGTGTACCTTTTTGCCTACCTGAAGCTTCATAAAAAGCTTCTAGTTTTGTGGCAACCTTTAGGAACTTTTTGAAGGTGTAACCCCTGGGCAATCTTGTACTTGCAGAGAGGCACATCTTAAGTGACTCCAGACTGAAATCTCAGCCCCTGCAGATGGTACACTGTTTTCTCCTTTTGGACATTCAGGTTCCTAGCAATCTAAATGAGGCAGCATTTCTGATTTCTTTCAGCTTCACATCTTTTAAAATGGAAGGTTTCATTTAGGCATTTTTTTGCATTGCTGAGAGACATTTGTGTCTTTCAGGAGTCTTCAAAGTCCTGGTCATGCTCTGGCTCCACGGTGGTAACTGCTGTATGGCTCATACAAAGCCACAGATGGAGCAAAAGTCATCATGTGAGAGAAGCTGCAAACTTCAGTGGTGCAAAAAACTGTGTGCATGTTACTGGTTATGTGTGGCCATCCCCGTGTCAGAGAAAGCTCTAATGATGTATAGAAATCTTCAGAATGTAAGTCTTAAGCAAAATGAGTCTTTGTTGGAAAGCAGAAGTATCACAACAAATACTTATTTAATGCAAATAATAAGAATTAATAACAGCAATTATTCCCCTCTGCATCACAGTTTCTTTAATGTAAGTTATGTGCCCTCAATAGGTGGAAATGTGTAATATTCTGGGGGGGTTTTGTCTTAGAATTGTAGCAGGTTGCATTTTTATAGAAGCCTAAATGTCCTGAATCCTCTTAATGTTTGTTTTTTAAGACACATGGTGGAGGATCAAACAAGGAAGTGATTTATGTATCTCGGTGACTAGTGTCTTGCAGGGTGTAACTTCAAGAATGTTAGGAGGCTCAGGTGGTGAATTCACACAGAGGTCATATTTGAGCTCTGTGGGCAGAAAAGTTTCCTCTTAAATGATATGACAAGAGGAGAGTCCTCAGCCCATCTGTCACCCATGCAGAAGTAAATGGTCACATGGTACTGACTCCAAAGTAGAAGGAAAATCTGCTGCTACAGCCAACATTCCTTGCAACAATACAAATGTGTTCTTTGCTCACACAATAGCTATTCAGTTTGCCTACAGTCATTGTGCTTCCCCACTAAAGTTCAAAGGAATTGAAAATATACACAGGCGATAAAGCCAACTTTTGTTTTGGAGTGAATATGTATTTTAGTACAAGGTATTTGTTCGGTGAGATTTTTAGAAAATTAACTGCTCTTAGTAAAAGGTTGTGTGGTCATCCACATTTCAACTTAGAGATTTCTGGGTGAATAGTAGTGATTTTATTTTTATTTCATTTTTCATTTTCTTTAGGATTGACTTTTACTAATTGCCTTTTTCTCAAGGGTGGCTTGAATTTTCAAATTTGAGTGTATAAATGTTGATGTTTCCTAACTCAGGTGTTATTAAAAACACACAAACAAACAAAACCTTCTTCAACCAACCCAAAGTAAACCATCAAAACCCCCACATCAACACCAAACAACCTTCAGAAGAGTTATTTTAACTGTTCAGGCTTTGCTGAAAAATTTAGTCTTTTCTTAGTTTTCAAGAATGACAGAGGAAGCACACAATTAGAATTCAAAGCATTTAGTCACTGAGAGTCGTGTAAATCCAATTACCATATCTGTATGCAAATATTTTAATAACTTTTATTTTGCTGCACATAGGTGTGTAGAATTCTTTATTTTCAGTAGGTGATATTGAAGTGCTCCTGCATGGAGAATATATGGAAATGAGCTCCCTATTTCAGCTAATAACGAGTCTCTGCCTCGAAACACGTGCAAGCAGCAACAGCCAAGAAACAAGACTCTGTCTTTAGGGATGTAATTTCATCTCTTTCTTGTGTGGATCTTTTTTTGGTACTTAGGAATCTTGAAGGTGCTGGCAAAACAATCTTCCTATGCAAATAGCAACAAGGAAGACAATGATAATAGTTAACCTCTGGCCATTGAGGCCAGACTTTATTTAAAAAGCTGACCAGACTGGGTAGCTTCTACCTAAGAGATTTAGAAATGCTTGATGAAGCAAGCTGTGGGGTTGATAGTTTTTAAATACTCTTGGAACACAGAAAAATTCCTGGAAACTTGAAAAAAAAACCTAGTTCTTTTTGAGCTGAAACTAATGTTGCCTTAATAATAGTAAATGAAATTACTATATATACTACATTGTTCTTATATACTATAGTAATTATAAAATTCATGTGGAGTAGAAGAGCTGAAAAATTTTACTGTCTTAGATTAATTTTTGAAGAGGAATATCATAAAAAATGAGGGTAGCAAGAGAAGTGGGAATGGCTGAATTAAATTTCAGGCACTACAGGTGTGTTGGAAGAATGGTAGAAGGCAAAGCAGTGTACTTAAAGCAGTGTGAGGGGACCTGTAGGCAAAAAGATACCCATACTCCAAAAACAAATAAAAAACCACCCCAAACTCAGGCAAAAAAGAAACTTGTGTTTGGAGAGCAAAAGGTTAAAAACTGTAGTCGATTACATAGGAAGTCATCAGAAAAGCGAACAGAAGTTTCCTTCAAAATGGCTTGAAGGAAGGCCATTTTCTACTTGTAGGTACTTAATAAAAGCTTTTTAGGTTCTCTAGAAGTTTACTGGAGAGTCTGTGGGATTGTCTTCAGAGAAGACTTTCAGAAAAGCATCATTCTTTACAAGGATGAATGAGAAGTGTTCACAGAAGAGGTTTTAGAAAAAAATGGTAATGCCCATTGTACCAGCAATCAGGAATGCCTCTGTAAAGGTGACAAGCCATTGCTAACCATGGTGTGGAATCTGATGCTTTATTTAACCTTGATCTTGAGGGAAGAGGTGATGACACGTGCAATACACTGTCATGCACACTCTTTAAAAAGAGTGTTGTTGATTAGCAGGCCCTGCAAAGTCATAGCAGTTATGAAAGCAAATGCATTTTTAGAGGTGTGACCAATATACTCTAGGAAGAACTGACTTGGCTTTTAAAGAGAAAAGTAAGGTTAGAGGCATTTGAAGGTATCATAGAGGTAATCTAAGAAATTAGGTTATCTGTGGGAGAGAAGCTGATCCAGTAGGGTTTTTGAGCATGGAAAGATGTTGGAATGAAGTACAGCCTGCTCAGACTTCTGTTGTGTCACAGCAGAACTGCAGAGCATAAAGCAAGTCAGAAGGGGTTTTTTTCACACTGCATAAATAAGCATCAATATTATCACAGAATATTGTGGAGGTAAAGGTATACCTTTAAAAAAGGAGTAGTAAAATTCAAGTATCCGCAGCTTCACTGCACACAGGCTTTTCTGCCTGAAATTTCTATTAATAACTTGAGAGGCATGAAGAAGATGCTTTTTTCCTGAATGTCCACTGTTGTTAGATGTTGGAAGCAGTATTCTGGGCAAGGTAGACTTCTAGTCTGATTTAGGAAGGTGTAACTTCTGAAATCCTCTCTAATGTTCTATAGAAAGATTGGTTAGCTCATGACAGCAACTGTTTCTGGCCTTAGAATTAGTAATAAGACCCCAGAACATCATATGCTTAGCTGTCTGTAGTAATAAATTAACAACCTATTGGTTTTCTTTTTGTATTGCCTGCTGTAACTGGTTGAAAAGGGGATTGACAAGTAGAAGTACAGAAGTCAAAAAGAAATATTAATCCTTTTCAGGTTGGAAAGCACTCAAGGTGATGTTGGGATTGCCCACTAAAGCAGCAGAACATAACTATGGTGGGGTACTGTTCTGTATGTGTGTAGAATCAGTGTTGTGTGAAAAGCTTTCTTTCAAGAGCTTCACTTCTAGTCATAAAAATGCTTTTTAAGCTAACAGCTTTCTTCTGCTCAGTAGGATATGATTTGTTGGACGTGTATGTTGACCTGGAACCAGCAAGGAGATGACTAAGTAGGAGGAAAATGGTTTTAACATGCTTCTGCTTTGCCAAGGAATATGGAAACAATAACAGATTTGTCAAGTCTGTGGGTCAGCTAGCCTTGTAGTGATATATGATATTTCTCTGTGCACGACATACTTGGTATACTGAGCTGTTTTTTTCTGAAGCACCATTGTGTGTTAGAAATGTGACTCTTTCTTTGTCCCAGCTGCTGTTTGTCACCTCCTGGTCATGCTGCTTACTGACCAGACGTGTCAGTAAGTAGGTGGGAGATCTGACGTCTCATCATCACGGCAGGCACAGAGGTGGTCTGTGGTCGTCCTTGTTTTATGGTGTAATTGGATAGCCAGGACTGTGCAATGTTTGGCACTTGCCAAACCCTTCTGGTCCATGCACTGGAGCTAGGCGGGAGGCCCTCTCCCATTCTCCTGTTCCTGTTTTCCCCAGCCACAACACCGCCCGTGCAGCCCTCTCTCCTCATGCTGGGGTGTGTTGTATCCCTCGTGTGCCGAGCAGCCTCTTCCCAAGGCTCCAGACTCTGCACAGAGGATTCCTGGTGTGCTTCCTTCTCTGGAAGAGAACCAGCAGCTTGAAAAATGAGTATTCAGTTTAATAAGAAATGAAAGCTCTCCATGCTCTTTTCTTTTCATTTAAGAGCTCTTGGGGGGCTGGGGAATAATAATCCCACAGAAGAAATCACAGGAACACCATTTCCTCAGTGCAGAAGGGATGGTACCCCAGTGGTTGATTGCTCTGAGATGTCCTGGTGGCCAGGTTCAAGTTATGGATGTTTCAGGAGCGAGCCTGAACCACTCAGTGACCTCTGTCTCTCCCCTTTTTGGCACATGTAAGAGTGACCTAATAAATATGTTATTGCAACAGATGTGATCTCATATCCTCTTACAAACCACATGTAGACCAGTCACTGAGGGATGGCCTGTTCAGTGGAGAGGTCAAAATGTGGGACAAGGTTTTAAGAAGGACGCAGTGATGTTCAAGAGGAGAGATTTTTACATTATATTAATATAAACAAGATTTGCTGAAAAATAAAATGCAGTGAATTAGTTATATCATAGAATGGTTTTGGTTGGGAGGGACCTTTGAAGATCATCCTGTCATCACGCCATCTTGTCATGGGCAGAGACATCTTTCATGCCCTTTCACTAGATGAGGTTGCTCAAAGCCTCATCCAACCTTGCCTTGAACACTTTCAGGGACGGGACATCCAACTTCCCACCACCTTCATTGTAAACATGTCTTCCTTATGTCCAATTTAAATTTCTTCTGGTTTAAAACTATTGTCCCTTGTCATGTCACCTAAAGGCCCTGGTAAAAATTTCTCCTTGTCTTTTTCACAAGCCCTGTTAAATATTGAAAGGCTGTGATAAAGTCACCCTAGAGGTTTCTGTTTTTCAGACTGAACAACCCCAGCTCTCTGTCTCTCCTCACAGGGGAGGTGTTCCAGCCTTCTGACCATTTTTGTGTCCTTCCTGTGGCCTCTCTCCAGCAGATCCATGCATTTCTTGTGCTGGGACCCCAGAGCTGGATGCAGTGCTCCAGATGGGGTCTCACCTGAGTGGGGCAGAGGGGAATGTTAGTAAGAAATGTTAATATTTATAGCATGGTTGGTAAGTGGTTTCAGTGAGCAGCAGAAAATGGAGGATTGACCTTCTGACAATGGGAGTTCCTGCCAGGCTGCATGGCCTCTTTGGGCTGTTGTTTACTGTACTTTTTCCTTTCTTGCAAGTGGAAAATAAGCTAAATTGTTCTCTGGCATTGTCAGCATTATCCCAGAGGTCTTTGGAGAAGCTAATTCCTTTGGTTTCTCCCTACTGCATCACCCAGAATAATGCCATAGTCTATCTTTAAGCAGCATATGATGTTTGTTTTTTGTCTCTAGTCCAAACATTTGTACTGGATTGTATTTCCCTCTCTGCCTTCTTATGAAACAATTCCAGCTGAATAGGGAATGTCTCCCTTCACTCAAGCTTGTGTTTTTCTGGATAGGAAATAAGAGGCTCAGGTTTATTAATTTTTCTTTTAGCATTATGTAACCTGTACAAGGCTGTAAGTACATGAGTTTAAGTAGCATGTTCTTTAGTAGCTCATTTTACAGTCTTTGGCCTGTTCCACTTCAAAACTCTCATAAGCAGCATAAGTTGGCCAAAGTACATACTTCATGTTAATTAAATCTCTTAAACAGTGTCTAATTTTCTTTTTCCTCTTGAAGTTGGTGAGAGATTAGTAATAAAAGAAAATTAGTTGGCTGATAGCATCATGTATTTGATCAGTGCAGAGACAGGATAAGTGCCTCAGGTGTATGGTGAACTCTTCATTCCTGTGTGAACATTCAGCATATTAAAAGTTGACAACATTATTTGAACATTCATCCTGACAAGATAATATTGTAAAAGATCACAATTCATGAACTGAGGAAGCACTAGAACATGAAACATAAACAATTTTTAAGAAGCCATATTTCCTTCAGTGGGTTTGTTTCTGTCACAGTTTCGCACTTTACCTGAAAGTAGATTTGAAAGATCTGCAACTGATACTGATGAATCTAAGATTTTATTTGAGATTATTCCCTCCAAAACATAAATATTTGACTGTTGATAATAAAGTGTTTTGAGACGAAATGGTTTGTTTCCTCTCCTGACCTCTTGACTGAGGAAGCGCAATTGTAGTAGATAAATCACTAAACCAAAATTACTTTTTAAAAGAATCTCTTATGATGAGGTTTTGAGTTGAGAGCAATTGAAAGCTCCTGGGAGAATAAGATGTTGAGTGTTGATGAAATGTAAACCTGCTTCTTCTTCATATTTGAAGAAATTGCTGTCCTAGTTTTATTTTCATTTTGATCTGCAGATTTTTTCAAAAAGGTTTGTCTTGCTCATATTCTTAAGATACTTCTGACTTGCTTCTTGGTTTCTGTCTTGTTCTTGTGCTTTAGCAAGAACTCAATGTCACCAGTTGTAGCTTCCAATAGGAATGGGGGCCATTCAAAATACTTTCCATTTTCCACTGAGATACGTTCTTAGAAGAGCTTTTCCAATCCAAATAACTGGCATTTATTACTTTTTAATTGCTTAGTGTGATACTTGCTTATATTTGCTGTTTTAATGTCTTTTCCTGTCTGTAAAATGAGAGTCCCAGAGGGCACATGCGTGCAGTCACTGAATTCAGTTTACATAGCTTGATGGATGTTTTGGGAAAAGCATATTGTGTGTATGTGCAGTTTGTCACAGATGGTGTCCCAACAAGAAAAAAGTTGTGCTAATGCTGAAGGAAAATGACATGAAAGTAAGTAAATGAAATAGCAAAAAAAGGATGGCCTAAGAGCTGAGAGTCATTTTTTCCAGCTGCTGTAGGGAAGGCAGTCAGTGTGGCACACACATGCTTCAGCTCAGCAGACATTCTCAAGTTGCACTATGTAGGCAACAAACAGTGGGCAGGAGAAATTTCTCTGGGCAATTTTGCTCCTTTGAGTATTACCAGTGTCCCACTTTTAAGTCCAGTATCTTTTTTTTTGGTGAGCTTTTTGTGAAACCTGGTCATGAAAGTAGGTAGGATCTTAATTCCATATTAAAGAAACAAAACGAGGTATATTGCTGCTCTTTGAGAGTCTAAAGAAAAGCCATAGAAGGTAAAAGGGTTCTGAAGTTTTAAAAAAGGCAAGGTAGGCAAAATCTGGACATTTCACCCCTAATAATTTAACTTAAGGTGGGCCATTTATTTACTTGGGTTTATTTTTGGGGACCAGTGAATTTTTAGAGCTCTGGTCTTGGCACTGTGAGGCTAATGAAATAGTATGACTCCAGTGCCCTTCTGGGAATGTAGATTTCAACTCCTTCCTCTTCTGGTGTACATAAATGAGGAGAGGCCTCATTCTTCACAGTTTAGGATTGCCTGTGGAGGAGAAGAAACAGAACTTGCATATCGCTGAAAACCAAGGGGATATGCATTATGGGCATGCATTTAGAGTCTATTTAGGTTGTGTCAGGGAGGGCCAAGCTCTATGGCAAACTATGCACTGCTTTAAATTCAAAACATCCTTAAATGATTCTGAATTAGCTTTTCATCACCCCTCATAAATCTTGTCTGCTGGGTTTGTTCTGCTGTCTGCAGCTGAAGTAACAGTACAAACAGTCAGATGAACTCTGGGCCTCCCTTTGCTTTGCAGGACTCCTCAGTGGGCAGACATCCCCGACCAACGCCAAGCTGGAGAAGCTGGACCCGCAGCAGGTGCTGCAGCTGTGCCTGCGCTACCAGGAGCACCTGCACCAGTGCGCTGAGGCCGTGGCCTTCGACCAGAACGCGCTGGTGAAGCGCATCAAGGAGGTGCGGGGCGGGGAAGGGCTGGGGGGGCCCTGGGGCAGCAGCCTGCAGAGCAGCCTGTGCAGGGCAGAGCAGCCCTGTGGCTGTGCCCTGCGAGCCGGGTCCCCAGGCTGTCACTGGCAGCTGCTGTGTTTGTGGGCTGTGCCCGAGGAGGCCTGGCCGTAAACAGCGGCTGCTCCTCTGCAATCGCAAGTGCCACAAGCAGCTCTCCAAGAAGTAAAAGATTACTGAAGTTTTTGAGGTAGCATTCCTTATTTAGGTCTGTATAGTATGCATTTTATTATGCCCTGTGGTTAGGCTCTAATTTAAGGAAGGAAACAGTTACCTTAACACCTTCTATGGCTGGAGAAGGTAGTACTTCAGTGGATTTGTAGAGCTAGGTTTGTTTCAAAGCCCATAACATGTGTTCTCATTTCTGACCTCTTTGGCAAAAAGGTCTCCTGTGCTGCTGCTTTCAGCACTAAACCATCATTTGGAAACCACTGATCTGTTTAATATTGAATGATACTGTTTGGGATTGAATTAATTCCTGGGATGAGCATCTTGTAATGCGACTGTCTCTCTCATGTGTGACTACTGATGCTGGAAGCAGCCTGATTTTTTTTTTTAAATCAAGACAGACTGGCATGACAGGGAAATATTGCTTGAGGTGTTTTCTCAGATACTCTCAGATTTGTAGAAGAGCTGGTGAATTCTGGAAATGTCAAAAGTCCTTGAGACCAAATACCTTTTCAGTGTCAAAAAAGTGTTTTTGAGCATGTGGTTAATTTTTATTCACGCAGTATAAACACTGACCTTGATTTGTTGTTGCTCCATTGGCTTAGAGTTAAGAAAATCCCACATGACAAACTGGGTAATAAATTTGATTAATGGGCTGTTTGGAGAAGCTGCTGTCATCATGAAGTTGTAAGTCCAAAATAATGTGGGAAGCATTAAAAAGGCCTTTTTACTTCGGTGTTTCAAGGTCTGAAGCCAGCTATTACACAAGATGTAAAGATATTTGCAGATGTTGGTGACTCAGATCACACAGTCTCAGAAATGGGATTTAATTGCCAGCCTAATGACAGTGTACTGCATTAATCCAAGCAGATTGTAATTCTTTTGGCTGTTAAAGTGTGAGAGGGAATAGTGACATGATTTAAAGTCATGGTAGACACCACCACTACAATCTTCATTATTTGGGTTTGCGTCAAGTGACAGAGTCTCTTTCAAACTAGCTACAGTGGTTTTCTTCCAGTCCATAAGGCTTGTGATTATCTTTCATCTAAAATAAATAAATTTAATTGTGATATTGATATTCTCACTAGCTTCTTTTGTAACGGCCTCCTCTGACAAAGTGATGGAAAAATGGGGAGTTCTGTAAGTCAGGGAACTGACAAATACACTGTGGTTCGGGTTTTTTTTTGGTCACAACTTTTAATTAACTTCAGATGCTTTCAGTCCCTCTGCCAGATCTGGTGGGTTTTTACTGTTGATTTTCCTAATAATTTTAAAATGTTTTTCTTGCTTTGGCTGTTCTGCATGTGTATTCTAGAGGATCTGGGTGGGACCCACTTGGCTTAAATAATTCTTTCCAAATTGTTTGGGCTCTCCTTGATGCACTAAATTGAACCACCGCTGACAGTTGTTGACAACACGGGATGAACCAGAGCAAGGGATGTCTCTCCTTACACGTGTAGACAAGGGAAATCGCTTTTGGCTTCACCCATTTGTCAGCAATGATTTAGTTTTGCCGTGTACACAAAGCTTTGACCCTTAGTAAAGCGTGAAAATGAGAGAGAAAATCAAGTGTCTTGTGAAAAGCAGAATGTGTGCACAAGCTGAGACAGTAAATTCTTTTATCCTCATTTTGGTAGCCAGCATTTCCCTTTCCCTTTCTTTAACAATGTAAGTACCGAAGTGTTTTTCTTCTGATAATAGACCTCTCAAATGAGTGATGTTTTTAACTTTCTACAAAGTGTTGGTTAGCTTCAGTCTCTGATTTCCTACCATTTGTCTGAGGTATGTTTGCTTCTCAGATGCTAACTGTAGCAATAGTTCTGCTGTATAATATGCTACACTCACACTGCCTGCAGCCAGGATTTTTTTTAGTCTTTCCTTGACAAAATGTCCCAGAGCAAATATCTTTTGTTCATTGTCTGTGTCACCAGGAAAGAAGTTTCCTGGATTCTGTCAAAACTCAGAAGTACGGCTGTAAATTAATTGGTCCTCAATAACTCAGAATTGACTGTGGTGGTTTGCAAATCAGCACACAGTCTGGATTACAATGGTTCTGAATAGGAAAGAGAATGAGCTGAAGCAAAAAAACCCTGTTTGTTTATTGCCATTCCTCTTAGTTATGGTTTCCCTGTTGGTGGTTTCAGACCTGAGTTTCCAAGACTGTTTTGTGAAATCTGTTTTCAGCAGACATGCCCTGAGAGTGATGCACCTTCTGACTAAACTGGATTAGGCCAGCAAAAAAATGAATGGTCTAAGTCCAAAATGCATCTTCAGGTTCAGGCCTTTGCTTTAAGGCCCATATGGACCGACCCATGAAGTTACCTTTCAGCCCATTAAAGGGGAGGGCTTAGGGAATCAAAAGTAAAACTATTAAAACAAGTCCGGCGAAAGTGAAAATGGAGATGTATTTTAATTTTGACACAGCATATAAAGATGTTCTAGCTGAGCTGTGTTAACTTGCAAGCAAAATTGAGCCTTTTGCTTCACAGACTTAAATTACCAATGCCCCAAATCCAGGGAATGGGGCCTGTAATTTTTCTGAAAAGGGGAAGAGCCTCACTTGAAGTGCCACTTGTATTTTCAAGGGATTTAATGCCACACTGCCCTTTAGAAAAATATTATGGAACATTGTGTTCTCTAAGAAATCAATACCTTGAATTTAGTCTTTGGCATCTTGGAAGTTGATGGATTAGCTCTTTATTTCTCCTCTCATCAGCAATGAAGTGTTGTTTATAAAGACTGGAATTTCAACAGGTACCATCATGCAGAAATAAATGCACAGGATTATTAAGCTGGAAACATGTTAATCTTCATGTCCTTTCGTTGATCTTGCTCATTTTTCTCCAGTCTGCTGTGCAAGTAGCTTGAATACCTAAGTGGTGGGGTGGTGCCTTAACCAGCCAGCACCAAAATGTTAAAATGCTGTTGAAAAGGCTTCGCAATTGTTATTTTAATATAGAGAATTAATGTCTAGCAGTGTATGCCTGAGGCACATGGCCAGTGCACTGTTGTACGTGAACTTTAGAAGGGATCTAGAAGAGGAAAGATTATTTGCACTGGTGACAGTCTGAAATCTGTTTTGCTGACGTGCACTGCTTTGTCTGGTGTCTTAAAAAAGGCTAGTCCCTTGCTCCTAGAATACAAGTGTGTAATCAGTTCCAGCATGTTCCCTTCTCTTGTGCTTTATGCCTTTTGAGGAAAGATCTAAACTGGAATCCTTTCCACAACTGAATTTCCAAGGAAGAAAATTAAGCTTGACCAAGCAACCAGCAGTCAGAAAGGTTTGTATTATTACAGAGCTGAAGTGCTTAATAAACTGTCACCGAAGATCCAAAGCCTGGCATGCAAAGCCTTTTAGTAACACTTTCATTGAGATTACTGCATGGAGTTTATGATCATGAGGTACCAGAAGGAATATAATTCAGTTCCTTCTCACAGCTTGTTTAAACTAGGAAACTGGATTTCTTATTCTAGCCTTGTTTTCCTAGGTGGAAAAAACCTCCAACAACCTCCTGCCCCAACACTGTAGAACTTCAAATAGGAGTAAGAAGTGCTAGATTTCATTACAGAGCTAGCAGGCTTGATGGTGGATTTGGGCATGAAAGGGATTTGGGATAGGAAGAAAGCAAGTATCAGCCTGGGGTGTACAACAGTTTGTACTTCCAGGAGAAATGAGAGTATGCTGATTGTCTTGCACAAAGTTGAGGGATCTCATTTGACACACTGTGTGCAGCTCTCATAATGCTCAAGGAAGGAGAGTTCATAACGCAAGAAAAGGGCTATAAGGATGTGTGGGTAGTGGAGCACCTTGGGGAGGAAACTGGAAAAGCTTTGCTTGTTTGTCTTAATCAAATGAAGACAGAAAATTATATGATTTCTCTTTCTAAATCAGTTTGGGATTAATGTAGATTAAATATGGCTTTCTCCCTTCCTGAAGGATTGTGTTGATATAGGAAAAGCCAATTTACAAGCTTTCATTCTTAACTATTACTTCTTATTTCAGTGTTGAATTGAAATCTTTGAGGTGTCAACTCTGCCCTTAAGTGAGAATTGAGATGGGGTGTGGAGCTGCTAGGAATATTGGCTAGAAGCTTTTCAGCAGTTTAATCTTTGTTTTAGACAGGTTAGCCAGCCTTACTTGCAAATATTTCGAGTTGCACTGATGACTTTGAGATGGTATTTGGTAGACTTGAGGTAGAAGGGTGGACCTTGTGTTAGCAGCCCCATAATTAGCACTGTGGTAATAATCAGATGTGATCTACAGAGATGACTTCATGTTGAAAGCATTACAAAGCCTTAGTGCAAGTAATCGGCCCATCTTGCTTTTTATGAAGGGTAGGGTTTCCTAAATGTTTCTGTGCCACTAGGGCATGAATACCTCTACATGAGAACATTTATTAGCCATTATTGCAACACTTCTCTGAGGTATAAAACATATGATTTACTATTAATTAATTCATGTGGGCATTGCTCCTGACTGGATGTGTCATCTAACTCCAGAAGCCTGGATAAAATGCTGAATTGTAGTATAGTAGAATTCCCTGTAATCACGTGTATGAACTGTGCCAAAACTGTAGTGAACTGGACGAAAAATAAGACTTTTAAACTTTTTGTTAAACTGGAACAACAAGTGATGCATTTGAAGAGTGGCTGCTGGGACTTGCTGCAAATTGTCTGAAAGACAAACTCCTAAATCAGATGACCTCCAGCTGAAAAAGAGGCTCAGGTAGCAGTTGTAAAAGAAATCAACATAACAGCAGTATATGGTAAAGAATTTATAAGAGTTTTTAAGGTTAGAAAGGATTCTTGGGTCACAGCTTTTCATTTTGCTTAATCCAGTCCATAGAATTTAATTCTTCCTTATGCCTAACCTAAGGCTACACAGAAAGTGAACTACTTACTTTTCAATTTTAAGTTCTTCTACCAGATTGTAGTACAAATTTTCAAATGCCTTCTTGCATGTTATCAATTTATTCTAGAGGTTCGTTAGTAGACATAAAAAAGAAGAAATACTCGGCTTTCTGTGAATTTGAAGCCACTGCAGGTGAATACAATAAAAATGAATGTTCAGAGTGGATCGGAGCCGGCACTACTGCCACACTGAACTTCTGTGTGAATCACTGATCTCTGATGGCTTGTACTCTTGTTACTGTATTTTGAACAATAGTCTATAGCCTCAGAAGGCTATAAATAATCTATAAGGCTCAAGATTTCCTTGAGGCTTTCCTGAAACCAAAGATTTACTGTCCAGATGTAGTGACCTCCAGAAATTTGCTGGGATGTCTGAGCTTCAGCACCATGGAAGTATGGTGGAATCAGCCTTGAAAGTCTCTTTTCTGGGAATGAAGGAGTAGAGCCTCCCCATAACATCAGTGGGGTGTACTTGGCTCATTTCATGTGCTTTTCAAACACATACGAAGGAAGAGCTGATGTAGAGCTACAAATATATATTCCAGGAGTTTTTCAGGTTATCAGTGACTGACTTTGAGTTTCCCTGGCAAAGGGAACTTGATTTGGACTTTCATATGAGAAATGTGTCTGGCAGAAAAAGAGCAAAAGCTTCGTCAGGGCTCTCAGGTGTCCAGAAATCCACAAATCCTGACTGCTGGGCTCATGTCCATGCTCATCTAACACTTCAGCCTTCTTGCATGCATCCAAGGCATGTGCAGAGCACATGGAGGGAGGTCTGATGCACCCAGATGTGTTGGACTGGCAGTGCAAGTGTGTCAAGGTGTGTGAACCCAGCTTTGTCTGCCGTTCCCCAGAGACAAAAGAGGGAGTCTTAGATAATCCTTTTAGCACTTCACACACGGTAGGAAACAGTTAAAACTCAGCTCCTTTGCATTCTATGAGAACAGATTTAAGATCATTTTCTACTTAATTTTCTTCTAGTGTGTCTAAACCCTGACTAAATACAGCAATATCATTCCCTTCTGAACGACTTCTGTAGGACGTGTGGAAAAGAATACCTACAGCTATCAGGTCCCATCTGTGAAGCTGAGAATAAATAACAGATGGCTTGCAAATGTAATGATGCTGACTATTTTCACTCTGAAATGAGGGTGGTGGTGTTTTCTGAGAATCATCTCATTATCGATAGTGGTCATCTCTTTTCAAATTAAAGCTTACTTGTGATGGGAAAACCAGCTTGCTTAAAGCTAATCATTTTGACATATTGAAAGTACAAAACTGAAATTTATTATAAAATAACCTCCTATGGATAAGTAGCATTTGTAATTGCTGTTCTCCTGTAGCATTCAAACTGTGGCTGGTATAAGGAGTGTTGTGGGCAATTAATGTGTCAGCAGTGTAAAATCAGGAAACGAGGAGATTGAAGGTTGTGTTTGCTAGCACAATTATTAGGTAGCCTGAAGTAAGAGTTGTGCAAGTTATCATTTCGGCAATAGATCTGTAACAGATACATATTTTTTCTTTTCCAGGAATAGCTAATTGAAGACAAATCAAGAGTGTGTTATTAATTACTGTGGAATTGTATTCCACAAAAGAGAGGGTTTGCGAGAACATTGCACACACAGGTGCAATAATCGTGGTTGGGTGGGATACTTGTATTTATTTTTCTTAAGCTTGGTTATTTAGAATGTGTATGGAAGCATTTCTAATGCTCAGGGTGTAACAACATTTTTAGCCATGATAAATTTTAGAGGTGACTTCTTAGATGGATGTCGATTGTTCTACAAAAGCAGCAAATGAAAGCTCTGAAAAGGCATTCTTATTAATCAAAGACAATGAGCTAGAAATTACTATGACCTTTTCTTGGTAACAGTTTAGAAAGCTTGCTGTTAAGATCTGATCTTTTGGGTTTTTTTTCCTTTCTGCTTTTTCAGGAATCTTGTGCATTTAAGTCTGATACAGCCACAGCAAACACTGAGTTTGAGCCCAGGATCTTGTGCAGGGGAGAGATGGTGCTTTTCACCATGTGATCCTGCTGGTTTGTGACTGTCAGGCTGGCAGTCATGCCAGCTCCTGGGCCAGAAGACCAAACCACTGAAGGAGAGTGAGGCTGGGAAGGACTGTTTTGAGGACTTAGGGGCAGAAAATATGCTTGTGCTTATTCAGCTCCTTTGAAGGAGGATGGTGTGACTGCTGCTTTGCAGTGCCCTGAGTTTCACTTGCTTTTGTGAAAATAGTTTAGCTGTTTTGAAAGACAAAGATGTGGGTATGTGTGGTGTTGAGAGAAATGTAAGTAAAGACAGACCGGTAGAATGGGACTGTGACAGGAGATGTGTCCAAACTGGAGAGCTAGCTGTCATGTTTTGCTGCCCATCTACTCCCACCTCTGTGAAGTGGAGCCCTGCCTTTTTAAACACTTGGAAGTCTGTGGGTGAAGTAGGTCTGAGCAAGAGGGAGGTATTGTTTCAGTCATAGCTTTGGGACTCTTTTTTTTAGCACCAGTCAGTGATAGCAGCCATAACTCAATCTTGGGGGCCTGCCAGTTGGCAGAGGGATGCTGGTGGCTCTCGGGCAGGCAGGACTCCAGTTGGAGCTGGGAGGGAGGTGAGGGCTGAGGAGGGCCACACTGTGTGAGAATGACAAACACATCCTGTCCAATAACACAATAGGCAGGGAATTCGGACATAAAGGTGGAAAAGCTTATTTCAAGAATAAACCTTCTTATTCTTTGGAATTCTAAATGCTTTTGTTTGTCCCAAGGCCTCCCAGAATAATTAAATCTTGATGCTACAGGTGCAGCAGCTTATGTTGATACATGTTATCATGTATCTAATATGGAAGTAAGGGACTAAACATGGATGTAATTTAGATCTTTAGGAGTAAGGGTCTTGATGTACCTATTAATCTTGCTATAATTCAGTTCCAGAGCCAGTTAAAATGGTTACTCTTCATTCTCTGACTTGACCATGATCTTTGCAATGCTTAGATGGAATAACCCTTAGCAACTGTTTGCAGCAATAACAGCTCACAGAGGGAGCAAAAGGAGTGTTTTGGCAGTGGATTCAATCTTAGCTGTGGTAAGGAAAACCTAAACACAAACTATAGTTGTTTACCTGGCAGTGGGGCAGAGGAAGGGTACAGCTCCATGAGAGCTGTTCTTATGGCTGAAGCTGGAGAGAATGGGGTAGCATCTCTGTTCTGTATCCTGGCACAGAAGCTGCCCAGTCAGTTTATCACTTACCAGTGTGTGCTGAGTGGGAGAAACAGAGGATGTTCCCAGCATCAGGAAGTCATCGTGCTCTATTGTGCTGACTTTGCGTGACATTATCAAAGAGAGAGGGGAAGAGAAAAAAAAGCCATTCATTGAGCACATTTGTTTTCAGGCAGTACAGAAAGAGGAGCTGTCTTCAGTTTTAAGTGTGTTGATTGAAAAGTATTTTCACACCAGCACATTGTGACTAATATTCCATGCAGTCATGTTCCCGCCTGCCACTTTCTGATGTGGTTTGTGTGCAGCTGCAGGAAGATGTTCATTTAACCCCAGTCAAGTACCTGACAATGTGAAGGAAAGGCTGCTTGTGCTTGTAGTGCTGTTCTAAAAGAGCTTTCTGGAATAAGGATTGCACCTTAAGAGCTGTGTATTTTGGAGGGGCAGCCACAGGGGATAGGAGCTGAGAGAAAATTGCTGGAACAGGACACAGGACAAATGCGTGTCTGGATGAGCTCTTGAAGACTGTTACTAAATGTGGGGGGAAAAAAACCATCTTCTTGCCTTATTGGCATTTTAGGAAGGACTGGAGAAGCTGGGAATGTCCGAACATCCTCTTACGAGATGTATTTGTTTTGTTATGAATGTCAGCAGTGTGTCTCTAGAAACTTGATCCCAAGTTTAATGAACTTGTGATTGCATCTGCATGTTTTGTAACCAGGGAAAATGTGTTTAGCTGCAGTTTTCAGTCTCTCAGTCATTGAACTAACAAGATGTGACCTCTGTTTCTGAGAGCTTAGGACACTCACTTGCCCATGACAGGGATACTACAAAATCATGCAAGGTAAGAAGTGTGTATATGTGTGTGTGGCATACATGTATATATATATGGGCACTGGTTTGTTTTCAATGTGGTCTCTTGAAAAGAATTGGGCATTGGCCAGTGCTGACCTCAGTCTTTTTGTGGGCTAAATTAATGTCTTTATTCTGCTTGGCAGTGTGGGCCAAGAAGAATTTTTAAATGAATGCAAGAATTTATGGTGTGCAAGATGTCTGACAGTATCCTCAGTTGTTTTTGTGTTTCATCAGTGTGGTGTTACAAATGGGCCTGTGTAATGCAGAGGAGACTCAAAGCTGACAATGTGAATGGTGTAGTAGGAGGGGCTGTGCTGGGGCCCTTTTAAGTGTGGAAATATCCATCTTGCAATGTTGTTGGAAGTAATTATTAATCTGTTTTCATTTGATGAAAGAAATGCCCAGTAGATGTCATTTCATGTTTAAATGTGAAGCTGAGGCATAAATTAGTGTCCTGTTGATGATAGTCTACAGTGGAGGCATGAGCTTTGAAATAAAAACAGGCAAAAATTCTGAATGTACAAAAAAAGTGTGTCATGCTGGAAGGTGAGTTTTAGGCTTGTCCATTTTTATGATCCTATGCTTCTGAAAAAAAAAAAAAAACTGAAGAAATGCCTCAATCTTTTTTGATGTAGGAAGGGGAGAAAGATCTTGTCTTGTACTGTGGGCATGTCCATGCTCAGGTTTGCTGCTTTGACAGGAGGAATGATTTTTGGAAAGAAATAATAATGTATTAGGAGCTCTCACCCCTTGTTGAGAACACATCTCTTTTTCTCAACTCCAGATGGGGCAGAACCTCTTGCTTGGATAAAAATTAGGACTCTGACATCACATGCTGGGCTCTGCCCTCTGCTTTGTTCTGTTGCCTCTTAACAGGCTTCAAGTCCAGTGTTTTAACTCTTCAGAAACTTTCCTGTACCTCTAAGCTGGGGATGCTCAAAGCTTACTGAGTGGTGATGTTTGAAGGACAGACTGGTGATGGTGAGGTTGTCGGGCTGGTGACAATGCTGCTTCACATCTATCATAGCTGATGGGTTCAGCGCAGTAGGGAGTTGTCTGCAGCTCTGGTGGCCTTGGCATCGTAGGAAGCTTGAAGCAACCAAGCAGAAACAAGGGCTCAGATAAATACACTCAGATGTTTGTAGGACAGTGAAGAATTACTGGCTCTGGGGTGTCTTGCTGGGCTTCCCAGAGAGCTTCACAGTCTGGGATGGGCAAGAAGGCTGAGACTTGAATGTTTTTCAGATGAGGATATGGCAGGGCTTTGTGTCAGGGATGTGGGAGTCAATGGAAATTGTTCAGAGAGGGCAAATTCACTCATTGACCTTCAAGGGTGTCTTGAACTGCCTTGGCTGTAGGCAAGGGACCAGACTCTACCTCAGCTCCCCTTTTCCAGATGCTTTTTGTTGCTACTGTATGATGTATGCAATTAAATAGATAGAAATGAGGTGGATTCTTACATGTGTTCCCTGCTCATTATGGATTCCTGCAGGCCAGTGTTAGTCTCTGTGGTGGGTAAATAGGGCTGACCCTCAGAATCTGAAGGCCCCATCTGAGTGCCAGAGGAAGGGGACTGCATGCCAGCAGAGGTAAAAGCACAAGGTCTGGCACTGGAGGAGCTCGCTTGGAGGGGGAGGAGACAGGAAGGATGTAAGTGTGTACTTAGGCCTGCTTCAAGGAAAGCTGAGACATTGGCGTTTATCATAGGAATTAACATGTAGTTGCCTCTTTTTTTTTTAATAGTTAAAAAGACCAGGTTTAGACTGAGTAAAAATTGACCTCTCCTCACAATTGCTCCACTTCAGGCTCCCTGTCCTGTCTTGAGCTGTGCAGCTGCTGTGGCCTCCCTTAGCAGGCAAACTTGGATGATAGGTGTAAGGAAACAGTAGGAAACACCCACTGCAACCCTTTCTCGTGAGGCAGTTCTGGTTTTTTTTTTTCTGTTGTGAATGTGTCCAAAGGTAGCAAAGTGCTTGGAGGCCACTCTGCATTTCTTCTTCCTATTGCAGGTGAGCATCAGCTTCTCCCCCCGTTCCCTGCCAGTAAGTGGATGTTACTCATACTTACATAAGGAGCCTAAAAGTCAGCAGATGGAAGTTATTGGAATGGAGAGAAAGGAGAGCCTTGGGTGTTTTTTTGCTTGAAAGCTTGGTAGGTGCCAGCTTTGCTTCTTGCACAATGCTGTGAGGCCATGTGGAGAACCTGCCAGTGGAGGAGAACTTCAAAACCAGAGGAGGTTTCTGCCCGGGTCCCCGTGTTGCTCCGTTTAATGAGGCGTGCTGGCTTTTGGCAGGTTTCCCACTGGCTGCCCCTCCAGGCCACGGTCTCTCATTAGGTAGGATGTTTTTGGGCATTGGATTGAACTTGCTGGTTGGTGGTGGTCTGCTTTTTACACACTCCTCTTTACAGAGCTAGCGCCAAGCTACTAAATTATTAAGCTGGGGTTTTAATAGAAACCCCTGTGTAGGCTTAAATTGTTTCCACTCTATTTGGAGTTTCCTGCTCTGCTGGTTTTTATTTTGTCCCGTGCATGAAGGCATGGAGGAGGGAATTCACAGGAAAGCACAGAGGCGAAAAGGAAGAATTCAGCCTGAGAGCAGTAGAAAGTGCAGGCAAAATAAAAGGTCAATTGGTACCGTATGCAGCTCTGATGGAGGTGATGAGGGGCAAAATGCCTCCTAATCCCCATGACAGTTCAGCAGAAACTGTGCTGTTTATTGTTTTCTCAATAAAATATTTTTTGCTCGACTGTTTTTGTCTTGACCTCTTCCCAGGGCTTGAAAGGGACATTTGTCAGCACATACAGCTACAGCAGTTTATCCCCAGTGTCAAACCCTATTGCCACCAGTGGGATGGCAGAATTCTCTCTGCTGGGCCCCCCCTCCTCATGGGGCCTTCCAGTGTTGCACCATTTCCACCGAGTCCTCCCTTGCTGCAGGCTCTCCCCTACAGACCCACAGCACTGGACATGGGGTCAGGATTGCACCTGTAAGTCAGGTGAGATCAGCACCTTGTGTTTTCTTAGCACTGCACTGATAAATGTGTGTTGACCTTGGTGACAGGTGTGGTCACTGTCCTCCACCAGATGGGCTAGCTCTGTCCCACAGTTCAGGAGAGGGATGTTGTTTGAACCTGCTTCTTGGTAGACCAGGAGTTCTCAGCATTGATTCTTGAGGCTGTTTCATTGTGAGCAAGGACCTCCTTCCTCTGGGAGCAATTAGATGGGAAAGGTTTGGAAAAACAGTGGTAAGAGGTGGCAATGAGCTAAAACTACTCAGTGTGTGCCCTCTCCTGCCCTTCAGTTCCAGCCACTGTAGGCTTGTGCTGAGTCCCAAGCCAGTGGACTGCCTTCCACAAAGACATCCCAATTGGAAAAGCCAGTGCACTGGAGTCACTGGGGTTGTTAAGTACAGCTGCAGTGAGCCAAAGCAATTTTGAGTGTGCACTTGAGGGCTTGGAGCAACCTTGTTACTGAGTTCTTGGAACATGTGGTACATATCTTAGGATATGTAAAACAGCTTAAACCATCTGACTGGGCTTGCGTGTGAGGTACTGGCTGAATCCTGCCTGGAGATTTCAGGTCTGGCTGAACAGAAAAATGGGCTGTGAATTATAAAGGCTGCCTTCATCACTCAATGGCAGGAACAGCACTGCAGTTCCTGTCATTGTCATCATACTTGAGCCATGTTTGGGTACGGACTGTGTTTAATTGCAGGGCTAATTTACTTAATGTCTCTCCTGGGGTCACTTATAACACTCTTATTTTTGGGTTTCAGGGAAATTAGGGACACTAGCAATCCATTGTGGTTCTCTCAAGGTGGGAGTTTTCCAGATGACGATGGTAATAACAGCTGTTGCTTAGTGTAGAGTAACTTGGCTCAACTGAGAAAAATTTGCACTGGCAACTGTGGTAGAACTTAATGCTTGCAAATGAACAATCTCCAGTGAAAATATAGTTCAGGTATAGGCAGAGCCCATGGGTTCCCTGGGTTTGGATAACTTGGAGGATGTGTGTGTTGGTTTATTGAGAAATCTCTGGCAGTGCCTGTTGGCTTTCAATCCTGCAAATGAAGAGTCTTCTGATCGGATATTTAGGTATTTGGATGGAGAACTGAGGTCATCATATGTCCTCCCTGGTATACAACTATGAATTATCCCATTCCATGACAGACTGGTTATGCACCTTCTGAGGAGCTCCTCTGTACCTGTCTGTTACTTCCTGTTAGAGGAGCATCCAAGGTGGTTGCGTTTGGGAGGCACAGTGTGCTGAAAGGTCTGCGGCAACAGTTGGCCTAATGAGCCTTGCTCTGCTTGTTGTTTCTACACAGATGGACCTCTCTGTGGAAACTCTTTACAGCCTCATGCAGGAGCGCCAGAAGAAGTACGCCAAGTATGCGGAGCAGATCCAGAAGGTCAACGAGATGTCTGCCATCCTGCGCCGGATCCAGATGGGCATCGACCAGACGGTGCCGCTGATGGAGCGGCTGAACAGCCTCCTGCCAGAGGGGGAGCGGCTGGAGCCCTTCTCCATGAAACCCGACCGGGAGCTGAGGTCGTAGCGCTCCAGCAGCTCCCCCTCCTCACCTTCCATGCTCCAAGTTTGGCAGGGACGCACTTCCAGCGGGCTGCACAGGCAGGTGTTTGGAGCAGCAGCGCTGCTGCCGCCGGCCTCTCAGCCGGGGACCAGAGGGACAGCGGTGTCATCTGCCGGAGCCGCACAGCCACGAATCCAGGAGCTCCCCAGAGGAGATGATTTACTCTTCTGCCATCTCCCTTCTCTTGCCCTCTGTCTCCTTTGCCACTACACCGCTGTGCAGACACGTTTGTTTCATTGCTGTGACTAGCTGGGGTTTACAGATGAAGAATTTCCTTTCGTCTGACTTATTTTTTTTTACTAAAAAAAAATCAAAGGGATGCTGGGAGTGACGAACGCTCTAACATGTTTCTTGTGTGACCAGAGTTCAGACAATTAGATGGCTGGAAGGTATTTCTGAGAACTCCTGGCCTTGGAAATACATGTGTTTTATAGGTGAAAGTGTGGGAGCCAGGAACTGGCTTATTAAAATCTGACCATTATAATAATTAACATGGTTTGCACAGCAGGGTTTTGGCATGTCCTTGAGGCTCCTGTTTCTGTGGGCTCACTAATTTATGAGGCTGTAAAGGAATAACTGTTCTAGATATGTATGTCTGTTAATGTAAAGCAAACTTCAGTGTTCCTCTCCCCCTTGCCCTGGAAATGTCCCTATGCCTGAGCTGGTGGCATTTCGTGTCCCTCTGACAGGCACCAGTACCAACCTGCTCTCTTTGCATCCCAAAGTTGGACACAAGGTGTCTATTTTATTGAGACACTTGAGTTACCTTGGTGCTGTTTTTTTTTACCAGTGGGATGCAGCTGCTTCTTCAAGTGTACGAGGGTGGAGGGGAGAGACACGAGGAGTCCTTTGGCTATTTGTGTTGGTTTAGCTGCCCTTGTGCTGGGAGCTGGTGGTGGCACACTGCTGAATGACTGAAACCACAGGGTCCTTCTCAGCCACCTGCTCCAAAGGCAACAGGATGTTCTTGCCTCCTCCCAAGCAAGCCAAGGCTGAAGAGCCCATGAGCCCCAAGGGTTGTTGTCTGTCAGGAGTGCAGTTCCAGCAGTGAGGACAGTCAGGGACAGCCCAACTTCCAGTGCAGCACAAGGTAGGGTCACTTGCCAAAGGTGACTTGCTTCAATATGTCTTAATACTTCAGAGCATTTATTAAGCAAAAGGTTGTCTCTGAGCATTTGGAAGTAAGAGTGCAGTAGGTTTTTGATTGTAGTAATTATTGCCTGGTGGCAAGAAGCAACAGGCTGTTCTCTTGTTGCGTTCCCAAAGGCCATGTAGCATGAATTTGTCCCATGCAGACTGCAGCCAACTTAGATGTGCATCTGAACCATGGTGGTGGATGGATCCCAGGACCTGCTGAACACTGTCTAGAAGCAGAATCTGTAGAAATTAAGCCCCCTGGAATGATGCCCTGAGAAGTGGGACTGACTGTTTCAGAGAGGGCAGAGGACTCAGCAGGAGGGTTTTTAGCAAAGGCAGCAAGTCTCCTTGCATGCTGCTGCCACCCCAGAGGTTTTACACAGTTGTACATACATAGGCATATGCTGTGTGTTGCCCAGGATAAAACATCAGAATTCCATCCTTAATCAAGCTTCCTGCCATGTTTTATGTTTGGATTGTTAAAAGCTTACATGAGACTTAACACAGGAAAAGCTGCTTGTCATGGCCATGCTCTTGTGGGTCCTCATTGTCCATCATGGAATTTGTCTCTGCCTCTCACCATCAGACACACAAGAATATTGAGCTGCTTTAAATAGTGGCTGCAGCCATTTTTGTCCTCTTTGTCCAGATGATGCTGTCTGGATGTTTAAAACGTGTGGCATCTAGCTCTCTGCCAGATGGGATCATGAGTGTCCCACACCCTAGTGTGCTGGAAGCCTGTGCCAGTGGGAAGATCCTGATAACTGGATCTCAAGGCAGATGCTCTCTGCTGTAAGACACTTCTCTGAGGCTTGTAGACATTTTGCCTCAGGCCATTAAGTATCAGATCAAAGCATTGCTCCCTGCAGTGCTAATGAGGGCAAAGGAATAGTATTCCCAACTGAAGGCTGCAGGAACCAGTGCTGCAAATCAGTTCCTTCCTCATTTGCCAGAAAACACCAAGGTATTGGGCTGAGAATGGAAGAAAACCTTTGTTCCTAGGAACACTGGTCTTTGGACTTGTGGCTGTGCTGCTAGGCCTCACAGACAGAGCTACTTGAACAGCAAGGGCAGGTTGTGGAAAGTGTAATAACTGAACTAGAAAAAAATTAGAGCTGAAATGTGAAGGCCAGCTTTCAAAAGAAGAATGTGACTTTTCCAATGTGCATGTCATCACCTTCATTCCACAGGTGGTAGTCTCTCTGGGTATTGTAAGAAGCATGCACCCTCTAACTGCCCTTGAACAATGGTTTACAATTTTATTTAAAACATTGTCACTGCCTTCAGGAACTGTAAGTCTTTGGCCCTCTTGCTGAGGGGGAGACACGTCCTGCCACGTCATCTCGAGCTGCTGTTTGTTGCTTGGCTGCTCGTTGTTGGCTTTGCTCCACATGCTGCTTTCAGCTTCAACTCGGATGCAGGTGATGCTCAGGGTGAGGCTGCTGCTTCCCTCCTGTGCTGTTTAGCAGGAGCTTGGAGATGTGACTGGAATCACCTTTCTGCTTATGAATTTCCTCTTCCAAGCCAAAGACTCATGGAGGAGGCCTCAGGTATCTTTTGCACCAGCTGTTACTTCTGCCATAAATTTAGTGCTATGAACAGGGAAATCTGGTGTGCTCCCCTGAAACCAGACACTGCTGCCCCTTTCTGCTTCCTGGGGTGGTGTGTGATCTGGGGTACAGGCTAAGCTTTTTGATATGTGATTTTGGTAAAAGCTGGGGAGCAGGACAAGTCACTGGGGCTGTGGTTCATCTTTGGCCTGAGCTGCTCTGGTCCTTCCCCTGACTCTGCTGATGCAACTTCCCCGTTGTGCTGCCACTGGTGCTCCTTGTGTCTCATGCTGGTCGCTGTGCTGCCCATGCAGAGCAGGTTTGCTTTGTTGTTTCCGTTGTTTTTGTCACTGAATGCATGACAGGGTGCTAAAGTGCCAACCTACCTGCAGGGCAATTCCTGTGAAGATCTGCTGAAGGGGAGAGAAAAGGTTTTTTTTTTTTTTTTTAATTTTTAAATATATGTCTTTTAAATTAAATATATTTAAATATACTTAAATATTTAAAGTGTGTTTTCCCCTCCTCCAAGCTTTTACACAGAGAGAGTAGAAATACAGGTTTTCACAGGCCTATTGGTTGCATGAGCCAGCCTCTCTCTCAGACTGTGTGCCAGTAGTTTCCGGAGGTACTGCTGTAAATCCCTCCCATTCCCCAGCTGCCAGAGGGTATTTTGATTGCCAGCCTTGTGGCTGAGCACTCCATGGTTTATGGGTGGTTACCCTGTTCAGCTTCCTACATGCTTCATGTTCCACAGCTCCAGCATTAAAACCTCTGGTGTGTTTCCAAGTGTTGTTTCTCCAATTGCCGTATTGCTCGTTCTTCATTCCCACTTCCCACCGCAGTGTCTGGGGAGTGCAGGCATATCTCAGCTTTACTTTGCACCCACTCTGTGCCACGGAGGAGGCTGATTCCAGCTGCCCTGGGGCTGCCTCTGCCCTGGGATTGAGAGGAAACATGTCCCCAGAATGAAAATAAATGCTGGTTGTTTTTTTTCCCCCCAGTGCTGTCCCAACTCTATTTAGCACTGATGTCCAATTTGAATACAAGATGTGAGCAGCAATGCTTGGGACCTGGCGAAAGCAGAATGCTGATGAACTCTCACCTGCACAGGCAACACTGAATAAAGAGAGAGAGGCAAATTTACATGATTTCTTTTTGTTTTGCTGCTATTTTGTTTTTGGTTTTTTTCTAATGGCCTGTTGCCCCAGCCTCATTGTTGCCTGTAGCATCACACTTCGGCTTTGTACAGCACTGGAGCATGCTGAGGGTCCCTGGAAACAGCAGCTGAAATGCACTCCTCAAAGCGAGCAATCCCTTGCAGCAGGACAACCCTCCAGAAGCGTTTTGCAGCATTTTACATGCCAGGAAAGAAGCCCTTCCCAGAGGGGGGTGGGTGTTGCAGAAGGCAAGAAATAGCTCCCTTTTCTATTTATGGTGACTCCTATTAATATTCTTGGAAGTGCAGAATTAGCTGAAGGCTTTACTGCAGAAACACTTCAGTTTGCCTCAGAGCAACCATTTGGACCTGAGGGCCAAGAAGTTCTTTGCAGGCAGGGTTCAAAGGGAAAGTGCTGTTGCCAGGCAAAGCCGATGAATTAGGAACACTGTTCTACCTGAATTCTCAGTTGAGTTTGTGTGTATAATTTAATTGTGGTACTGTGTATGTTACACTGTCTAAAAGTGCTAAAATAACTACTTTTATCACAGATTAATAACAAATACAGACTAGCTAGGTGTATGGCTGGCTAATTAAGATGTCTGGCTAGGTAAGTTTGGTTGAATTGCAGTGATTTTTTTTGTATTTAAAAAGTAACAGTCTTATTAGGACCCTAGTGCTTTTCCACTTGTTCTGGGCTTTTCATACCCCAGCTTTGTGGTAGAAGTCAGTTTATAACTTGTGCTGTGAGTCACAGCATATTGAGCACCTAGGTGATGAGGACAGTTAATAAAGACAGTATTTCACTTAATTACCACAATTCTACTCTCTTATCCTCCCCAGCCCCCTCGAAAGCAGGGCTACCTGATCCCTGCTAGGGGGAGGTTTGCTCTGTTTTCAGTTCACTTCATTCTAGGAATGTCACTGTGATGGTTACATCAGGAGCCCAGTGACCTCAGGGACCTCTTCCCAGTAATGCCAGGCAGTGAAATGAAAATGAAGTGTTGATGACATGCATGAGGCAAATTTCAGTAGCTCCTTGGGTTTTGACTGGAGGTGGAGTTAGACTGTCTCTTCCCAGATCTGTCTGGTTGCAGAGCCAGGGACAGAGGGATGGAGAGAACAGGAGCAGAGCAAGTCCTGCAAAACAGGCAGGAAGAGTGATGAAAGCTGAAGTGAATGCTTAAAAAGCCAGAACTTGAGGGAACAAACAGAGCTACTGCAATCAGAAGTGGACTTAGGAGTGGGGTGAGCAGCTAAATCTTAGAAGATTGTCATGTCAACCTGTTGTGTAGGCTAAGCAGCTCATGATGCCACTGAATTTGCATGGTTCTTGTTTTCTTCTGTAGGAGCTGCTACATCCTGTTTGTAGAAAGTAAGCACAGAAACTCACACAGGTTGTTACTTGTGCTCTGACTGATGGTTCAGTTTCTTTTAGAGAGGCTGAAGATTTTGCATTGCCCTTTCTGGGACTGTGCTTTGAAATCCTCAAAAGAAAAGGCTTCTATTACTGCATCTGAATTTGAAGATGCTGTTACATAAACTCGCAGCTTTCCCCTCTAAGGATACAACTGTGGTGGCCCTCTTTAATTCTAACCTATGCTATATTTGTGTGAGCCATTCTCTGAAGCAGCAGTGAGGGGTGTGCTCCAATCTCAGTGAGCAGAACTTGCTCTGAATGCTTCAAGACTGACAGCATCAGTCAAAACAAGTATTTAAACAAGTAATTACATTATTTGTCAAATAAGTAGTATGGGAGGGAGGCAAGAAAAAAGCATGGGGTTTGTTCTGGGTAACTTCAAAATTTGAAATACTTGCTTCACCAAGACCACCCCAGCTGCCTGAGGAGCAGGTTACTCACACCTGGATTAGACAGTGGAAGGTGTTAATGCAGACAACTGCCACTGCTGCTCATCAATGGAGCAGAAGAAGGGGAATAATCAGGGACAGGGAAGAGGCCTAAATAGTTACTGGTGCTGTAAAATCACCACTGCTTGTGAAAAGTGTCTACAGCTGCTCCAGCCCTGTAATTCATGAACACACCTGCAGGGATGGGGGTGCTCCATAAAGGACAAGGCCCCTGCTCTCCTGGCTGCTGGAGGGAGCAGGTCCTGCTGCAGGTAAAACACTCCACAACTCCTTCCTCAGCCTTCTGTATAAACAGGTACCATTTCTGATTTTATTTCATCTTAACATACAGGTAATGCTCATGACACAACAAGATGAGAAACACATCTCTCTGAACCATTTCACCAGCTTGCCATACACCAAACATGCCAAGTATGCCACACACCAAATACCATACATTATATCCATATTGAACATGTACACATTTTTCCCTCTCACATCCTCCACTTTGCTTTCCAGGCTTCTGCAAACCATTTCCAGTATTGTTCAGGGACAGGACTCTAGTTCAGGTGTGAGCCAGGGCAGCACCCTGTGCAGGACATGGGGTTAAGGCTTCCTCCTATGGGAACCTGCCCCGTATAATTACTAAGCCTAGACCTTGGATTCATCCAGAACACACCGGGAATCATGAGAAGCCACAAGACCAGATTTCCGTTCTCAGAAGGCGATCAACCAAACCAACCCCAAACATACAAAGAAGGGGAGAACACACATGTCTGAAGGAGCACAAAAGAGGAAGAATCCCTCAAGGGACTGATACATGTTAACTCCCATTAACTGGTTTAAATCAAAGCCACGGGCTTTTCCTGAAATGTGGCAGAGAGGAGCCCTGTTCAACTGTTTACACAGGCAAATACACACACAGCTGAAAATAGCTGTGATGTAATCACTTCCACTGGAGATGTAAACAGAGACAAGTGGCAGCACGTTCAATGAACAGCCAGCACCTGACACAGTGTCCAGGGTGATGTCAGCCTCTCCCTTGCCCAGGCCCTTTGTCCAGCCTCTTGCACATGCAGCACTCTGGGCTCAGTGACTCCTGGTGCCTCCTCTCTCTGTGCCTTTTGCACTTTTTAGGATCAAGTTAATCAATGCTGTAGCTTTCAGTGCTATTTTCAACGGTCCATTGTAGGAAATTAGTCACATCCTAGCCACAAAACAAAACAATGACAAAAATCTTCTGCACTTTTCAATATAGTAAAACCTGAGATTTGAGTCACAAACTAGCTAAACTTACAGTAAAAAAAACCCAAACATAACCCAAGCTGCTGACTTGAATTAGGGCTTCAGTTTGCTGCTGACAATTTTTTTTTAAAGCTGTTGGCCAGGGTTAATTATTTGTTACTACAATTTTCAGCTGCCTGCACTGAAATGGGACAAAACAATATAGTTTCCCCTCAACACATGTGCTCTGGGGGTGCTGGGGAAGGCCCTGGGGGCAGGAAGGATGCAGCTTTACACAGTGGTTCTGGTACCACCCCTCGCTGACCATAAACCTCTCATGGCAACGTGTGCACACAGCCCAAGGTGAGCACAGCCAAGGTGGGAGGGGAAGCAGCTGGGTTGCCGTCAAAAACATGAGAAGGGCTGTGCCTCATCACTTGAGAAACCAGGGCCGTGACACCTTGAGCTGGAGGTGTCTGCCCTGGGGTGCTGAGGGGAGGACATGGTACAGCCTTGAGCGTCTGCAGTTCTACCCTGGAACTGCTCAGTTAAGGATAAAAGCCCAGCCCAGCTCATTTTTACCTTTAAAAAACCCCAAACATTTGAATTGTTTTTCAGCAATTGAATTGTTAATGGGTAAGAAAAGTGTTTTGTGGCTGCTTGTCACTTCTCTTGCATGTAGCTGTACTTATCAACCACTTCTTTATAGCTTAGAAACCAAAGCAACTATCCCTCTCCCAGAAGTCAGCTTAATATCAAAAATACAAATACTGTATCAAAAAAATAGGGGAAACAGTCCTAAGTATGGTTCATTCATTTTCTTTTAAGAATTGCTGCTGAGCCAACTGAAACGCTTGTGCGTAGACAGCTTTAAAAAAAAAAACAACCAAACGTGGCCAGTCATTACTTGTTCACATTGCTTATGAACTGACTACCAGCATGTGGCAGCCATAAAGCCCTAGTTTATTTTGTGTATTTTTGAGGTACTGGTTTGTTTTTTTGTTTTGTTTTTGTTTTTGTTTTTTCTCTGAAGCAGCTCTCTAGCGAATCACCTAAAGCCTATCCATTAGAACAATAGTTACACCAGTATTTACATTTGTCTGAACAGTGTGTTCAGACCAGCCTTGCTGTAACCGGTCCCTATGGCCTTTGGAATCGCTCCCAGTCTCCTTTTCTTACAGGAAAAAGGTCTCCCTCCAGAGGTTGGCTCAGTGTCAGGGCTAAGGTGCACTGGTGAAGATGTGGGGTATGGGGAGGGGAGAACAAAACTAGTTCTGACAGGTAGGAGCGTGGTTCAGCAGAACCACAGAAAGGGTTTGACACCGAGAGAGCTTCCTTGTTAAAAGCCACTGAAAGGATGTGCAATTCATTGCATAGAATTGCTTCTTTTGACAGGGAAAGTTCTGTGAAATGTTCTGCCCTTCTCCCGGGGAGGAGGAAAGCCCAGCAGCACGCTTGGTCTCCTCGGGCAGAGGCCGTGGTCACTTCCCTGCAGTACCAACCTTTCCCTGGCTCACAGCAAAGCCTCCGTTTCTTCCCTCCCCCCACCTTTTTACCCAAAGTTTCAGATTTACAGGGACCTCTCACACGCTGGGGGAGCGGCCTGGAAGGGGAAGCAGCTCTGCCACAGTCACACGAGCCTCCTCCGCCCCTCAGGACACTTCAATGATTTCCATGCTGCCTGAAAAACTTGACTGACTGCCTACTTTGCCCAGTTCCTCTCTGGATCTGTTGTCCGACAGGATGCTGTCCCCGAACTCCATCTGGCAGCTCCTGCGCTTGAACTGCTTCTCGAAGGAGCTCTCCTCGTGCCAGCTGCGCCGCGAGTCGCCGCGGTCGGCCTGGCGGGGCCGGCGGCGCACGGCGCTGGGCTGCTCGCAGCCCGACGGCAGCTGGCTGCAGCTGTAGGCGGGGAAGGCCGCTCCGCCCCCGAACACCGCCGAGGCCGAGTAGAAATGCGAGGACTCGGCGGCGAAATACCAGCTGTTGGTGAGGGACGAGGGCTGCGGGGCCAGGATGTCCGAGTGCCAGCCCTTGAGGCCCAGCCCCGCAGCGGACTTGGCCAGGTGCTGCTGGCTGGTGGAGAGCCCGAACACGAAGCCCGTTCTGCAGGTGTCCTCCACGCTGCCGCTGCGGTGCAGGGGGTAGAGGAGGGCCGAGGCGCGGCCGCGCTGCCGCCGGCCCGGCCCGCGTGTGGCCGTGAGGCCGCGCTGTCCAGCGGCCACGGGCCGCGGCCTCCTGCGGCCGGGCCGCCTCCTCCTTGTCGGGCTGCTCTCGGGGCTCTGCTCCGACACCTCCTGCACGGGGGAGAACTGGCACAGCTTGCTGCCGCCCTCCAGACCGGCCGCGTGTTTGTAGTACTCCAGCGTGTCCTCAGAGGAGGCGAAGCCCTGCACCGATGCCGTCACGCAGCTGCTGCTCGCGGAGTAGGACACGGATTTGATATCCAAGGAAAAGGAGCTCTTCAGCCGCTTGCTGTCTTCCACCTTGTCCTGCAGGGAGACGTGCAGCCCGTTGATGCCCTGCAGCAGCGGGCCGTCCTCCAGCGGGGCCGGGTGCCCGTCCGCGGCCTTGGGCTCCCGCAGCTCGGGGGCGGCGCAGAGGCAGAGCTGGCTGCTGGAGAGGCCGCTCGGGGCCCCCTCCAGCGCCGGCACCTGCTCGCTGCTCTTCTCCAGATGCAGCAGCTTCAGCTTGCTGATGTGGCCGGGCTGAGCGCTCTGGTTCTTGATCTTCTTCTCGAAGTCCAAAAGCTGGCCCAGGAAATTGAAGTTAGGAGAAATGGTTGGTCGCTTTTCTTTCACAAATCTGGTAAGAGGGGATAAACAAACCAAGAATTATTTCAAGAGCCTGCTGCTCAGGTGTAAGATAACCCTGAACTGAGTGTTGTGAATGTCTACGGCCTATTCTTAACTTGGACTAGGGTTCAATCAGGCATAAGTAACTTGAGGATGGAGTTTAAAAAAAAAACAGTTTAAAGCAAAATAATGCTTACTGCATGCTCTCAGTTGTCTCTATAGTTTCAAGGTGGCTTAGAAGTGTGGGGGGAAGGAAACATTTTAACTCTTCATGATGTCCACAAGTGAGTCAAATGAGAGTAATTTTCCTTATTTACTTCATCACTGGGATCTTTGCTATCTTGGTTTCTGACCAGAGTCAAGAACTGGAGTTTTGCACGAACAGCACTTGAGCTTTAGCCGAGAGACCACTTCCCATGTACTACAGAGAGCAGACACCTTCCCCACTGACACCATTCCAGTGACATTGCATGTTCTGTCACCTCTCTCATGTCACTGCTGCACTGTCTACCCTGTTTGTCATTGGCAGGCAAGACAGAGAGGCCCTCCCTGTACATTCTGATCGTGTCCAGCTAGTGCCACACTGTTATTGCCCACTGATGGGATAGCCAAAACTAGAAAGGTGCAAATGCAGCATTAAACAAAAACCCTCTCTCAAGTCCTGCAGGTGTTTAGTAGTACAGGGAAACAAAATTGCCAAATCCCTGGAGGAGCTCACCAGTGTCAGGGTGCTGTAGGGAGCCTGGCTATCACAGGTGTGCCCATGCACTCAGGCACTGCAAGTGCAATGGTAGTGAAAATGTTTTGCTGAACGAGGATGCTAAATGCACAAAAGACTTATATCACATGATTTCTATTATTTATTTCCAAGTTAAATATAAATACATATTGCCTACTTTTCTGATTTGCGATAGAGATAAATAAGTACTTTGCTTTTAACAGGCTGCAAAAGAGAGTTGTCCAAATCCCCCCTCCTCCAGTTTTGGTTTTTGTTTGTTTTTTTAAAAGAAACATTCCTGGAACAATGATTAACCAGGTGACAAGAGAATTAACAAGGGAAGAAACCTTGAGGAGTTAAATCTAGTACAAACACACATATAATGTGTCACTGGGAAAATTAAATACTATTACAAATAAAACCTGTCTGGGGAAGTGTACAGAAGATGAGTGTGCAGTCATTAAAAGCAGTGTGAGAAAAATGGAAAGGTGTACTTGTGTATGTGTATACATGCTAGCACATGAAAAATGTCAAAACTTGCATTTTTTATTATTATTTTTTTTAATTTGCCAGAGAACAAACAATACTAGGAGTAGTCAAGCTGACACTATGACCTGGAATATCAGATTGCACAGGCTGATAGTGGAAACTTCCACCAGGAAGTGTAACACTGGCAAATTGAGAAATCTGGTTAGTTTCCTCAGGAGAAATTCTGTAGTTTGTGCTCTTAGCACTTGATGTGAAGGCTTTTAGAATTTGCCTCCCAGGAATTCATAGTCTTTGTTCTTTTTTTCCAGTCAAAGTTAGTTGTACTTGGATTAGTTACTTAAAGCAAGGTCCTTCTTGCCTGTGTTCTGGTAGCCTCCCCAACACTCTGTTCTTTCCACTTTTTCCTCATCTCCACTTTCTTGTCTCTCTCCAAATTTGGCAAGTCCCAAATTTAAAACTAGAATTTTAAAAAATGAAAAGAGTAGGGAAAGCATGCTGGATCCCTGGTAAGTTTTAAACACTTGCAAGCTTTTTCATCTCAAAATACACGCTATTTTTTCCAACTGTAAAACATACATAATATTTAATTATTATGTTTATTTCTGTTAAGTAGTCCATTATTCAAAAGATTTTAGAAGTTAATTTTTTCAAATTTGAGTATCACCTTTTTATTTTTGTAATAGTATCAGACAAACATTTTATCTAATGACTTCCACTAATTCAAAGAAAAGTATTTTTCCTTTAAGCTTGACCAACAAGAGATCCCAAACCAGTGAGTGGAATGTTCTGCAGATGATTCTCCCTGAGCCATATCAAAGGAAATATGACAAAATATAATCTAAATTTCACAGTAGTTGGTCACTGCTAAGAGAAAAGACTTAGTGGGATTAATCCTTCACACTCTGTTCATGCTTTTGCATGATACAAACTAGAATTTAATGCAGAGATTTCATGGAGGAATTTAGAAGCTCCCTGAAGAAGTTCCTAGAAGTGTATGCATTTTAGAAGTGTTTAGTTCTCTACAGCTCTGTCCTCAGCCACTACAGCCTCTGACAGGCAGATTTTTTCACTGAGCTCACACCTTGCACAGTATCTATCCGCATCCACTGTAATTCATGCCTGTTATCTGTGCCTGAAAAACTGAGCTTTTAGCTTCTTAACCAAACCTGTTCCATATTGAAATTCCTGCCCAACACCAAGCTACCAGCAGGGTCTAGTAAGGAAATGTGGGAGGTGTCCAAACACAGCAGGAGAGAGCTGCAACTCAGGCACCTCTTACATGCAGTTTTTTTACTGCTCACATAAGTACATTCAACAGCTTAAAAGAAAAATTTCTGTGGAAATCACATTCCACATAGCAATATCCAGTGTTCATCTCTCTGTCCTCATCCCTGTTTTAAGGTAACAAACACACAGGTCATTCCAAAGGGGCTCCTCCCCCCCTGCTCCAGAGCAATTACTCAAATTGGTTCTGTACAACTTACAGTGATGCACCAGCTGTGCCAGGGAGCCCATCAAAAATAAAATCACAATTTTCTGCACAACACAACAAAGCAGTTGGTTAAATTAAATACAGAAGTCGTGGTAAATGGCAACCAAGACACCTAATGGGTAGGAAAGTGTTCACAATCCAAGTAGAGAAAAAATGGGATCTGTAAAGAAGGAAAGGGAAGGGGGTTTCCACAAATATTATGAAATGCCAAATGAAGTGACACTTCAAAATACTTTCTCCCACAGTTTTTGGCTGAATTCAAGAGCAACAAAGAAGTTTTCTCCATTCCTGGGCATTCCACTTGCAGTTCACTTTCACAGGCAGTTCTTTGTGAGCACTACCAGACACCAAACTGCAGGAGACAGATCTAGCCCAGCATTTGTCCTAAGTGTGGCTCTAAAAACCCTCAGTTCTCTCTTCAGCCCTGACCATTCTGCTGTCCCTGTGGCTCACAAGATGCTGTTAGCGTGCTGTAGCTCTGTTTGTACACACAGCTGTGGTTCAGGAATAGTGCTCCCACCAAAACATTCCCAAACACTGCTCCTCTGCAGAAGGATGGAGAGGAGAATTGGAGGCACAAAAGGCAAAGATCGTGGGTTGAGATAAGAACAATTCACTGGAAATGGAGATAAGAAAATGAACAATAACAGCACCATAGCAATGACAGAGGGTATGAGACTCTGTCCCAGAAGGGACCCTTCCCCTGCTCCCAGCAGTGACAGGAGGTGGCACAGAGTAACATCCAGGTCCTGGCCATATCTCTCCTGGCTACTGTAAAAATTAACCCTGTCCTGGCCAGAACAAGCAAGACACATACACTGAATAGGCAGTTTACATTCCATGTATTTGCCTGCTTGGATCAAAGATCATTCTTCAGTGGGCAATTAATATTAGCTGTGTTATATCTATACAGTACCATTAATTTGTTTCTAGAGGAAACCCATGCATAAACCAAATGCAGCCAGTGAAAATGTCTGCTTCTACCCTTGGTCATAGAACCTTTTATCATCCACGCTAAAAACAAGGCAACAGGAACAAGAGTTAGTAGGAAGGGAAGATTTGTCCCTACCTGTAAGCTTCATCCAAGGACATATCCATTCTTTTCATGATGTATGCAATGGCAATTGTGGCAGAGCGAGATATCCCAGCTAAACAGTGCACCAACACATGGCCATTGGATGCTTTTGCTTTTTCTGCATGGCAAAAGAAATTGGCAACTGTCAAACTCAGCAGCATCATACCAGGATGAAAAGTTTGCAAAGAAAGCAGTGTTATTGAAAATTATTCAAAGCTTCCAAGTGAACTGCTAATGGCAAATCTCAAGGAAGCTTGAAACAAAACTCACATATTTTCCCTAGCACTGTGTAATCGCATTGAGTATAGAAAAAGCATGACTACACACAGGAAACATCCTGCAGTCACAGCATAGCTCATTTTAATGTGCACATAAACAGCCCTATTTGGATGTCTGGGAAAGGTTTCTCATTCTATATACAAGTAAAAAGAAAGCATTCACGATGGAACAATTTGGCCAGTTCAAATCTGGCTAGTTCACTTCTCAAAAGTAAAGACAGAAGGTGTACTTCTAATTTCTAATTAATTTCTAATCTGCTCTCTGCAGACATACATCAGGCATCTACCAGGCTGCCTGAAAGCAGCTCTGAAGTGTCTTTAGTCTGTAATGCTGGAACATGCAATGACAGAATCTCCCCACTTTTTGCTCCTGTGCTTATGAAGTGATGCTGATCATGTCCATAGATCCTGAGGGTATTTTCACACCACCCAGAAAGCACTCAGGGCTTCTCCAGCCAAAACAGCATGGCAGACACACAGAGCAACCAAACACTGTTTGAGAGAGAGAATTAAAATTTTCTACTTACCTATAAAATCAACTGATTTATCCAACCAAGGCAAAATTTTCTCACAAAAGCTGTCATTCACAGGCACTCTAAGGAAATGGGATTCTGGAATAAAATCAGGCTTTGGACAAGTATTGCTGGCATTCAGGACGTAGCCAATGTCATTCTGCTGCATCAGCTCCTAGGAAAGAGAGAAAGATTAAGCCTAGAGAAGTCAAATGCTACCTTTGGCACATTACAAAACCAAAGACCAAACTGAAATTTGTGTTGGAATTGCTCTAGCTGTGTAAGGGACAGTCTTCTAGGAAAAAGAAACTCCTCGGCTTTGAATTATTTTAACAACTTCTAATGAGATATCCAATGTGTCCAAGTAACATATGGACTGCAAATCCCATAATAACAAAATTTACAAAGAACAGAAGTAATGGTAGAATACCTTCTGCTACTCTGAAGCATCTCTTCCAAGAGAATGAACTGTTTTCTACTTTGGTTTAAAATCTCAGCACGCAAGCTGACAATAAGCACTTCCCACATGCAGTTTGCTGACCTGAATATGTGTTTTCCAGATCACATATCTAGGACTGAAATTGCCCCATCACAAATATTGGTGGGAAATAGGAAATGAAATGGATGCCTCCCGCAGTCACCTCCCAAGTCCAGGAGTTTCTTGTTTCTAAGGGAATGTGCAAAACTCTCTCAAAACCTCAAGGAAATGGATGAAGATCTTGGATTAAACCATTTCCACACAGCACTGAGTGGTATTTTACAGGAGTCCTGCTCTGTGATGTACAATTTCAGTTTTCAGTCTCTAGGCCTCTTACCTCTCAGAGAAATGTCACAGGAACAAGCAGACACTCAGTGTACATTTAAGAGTCAAGTGGGCTTTTAAATAAGTCAGTTTTCATTATTGAAATAAAAGAGAGGTGCCCATTTTCTGCATCTTGCCATATGCATGGTATTTAGAGTTGTGCAAAGTAGTTTGTGATGCAGTGGGCACCTTAGTGCAGAAATGTAGAAGAAGTACTGGAAAAGTAGAGATGGCTCCACCACAAACCATCCAGTCCCCTCAAAGGAAGCATATTGACACAGAAAACAATTTAGCATGTTATCAAACTGCCATGGTTCAGAGAGGATCTGGCAGTAAGTGACATGGAATACTAGGCTTGGACACTACTTACACTGAACATAAACACTGGGGAGCTTTTGGCCAGATTTCTATGGAAACTCTTATCTCAAAATGAACAAAAAAAAAAAAAATCTGGTTTTAATCCTTTTGCTTTCATAGCAGATATATAATAAAGTTTGTCAATCTATAGGAGCAGCAGCATGAAGGAATTCTTACACTGCTGATTTCAACTGCAGACCTACCAGTAGAAAAACAGTCCCCAAGCCAAATGGTTGATTCTTCCCCATATTATTTCTGCAAGCATAAAGATCTTTTAGTGAGGAGAAACAGGGATATGCTTATTTAGCAGAAGAGCCAGAACTCTATCTTGTTCAGACAGAGCAGTCTAACTAACATGTGATTTTGAACACAGGTACCCCACACGCATGGCACAGCATGTGTAAAAGGGATGAACACACACAGGGGTATCCCTGCATAAATTAAATGCTGAGTGAGAACCAAGAGCTACAGGGGAGAAGGGAATCTACATCAGTCACTTGCAGAGGAAAGTGCACAAAGTCGAACCAAGGGTGGTTGTAAACAGGGAATTTACATGGAATTCCGCTAGGGAGCTGATGTTTGTTGCCTGGAGCAAAATGAGCTGCTCCTCCAACCTCTCCTCTGAAGTCCCTCACATCAGCACCTTTAGAGGCTGGAGGTGAGGGCACATTAAACCAATGGACATGCATTATGTCATGAAAACACCCATCCAAGGGGAAAAGGAGATAGACAATTCCTTGCACGGCAAATCATCAGAAATGTAATTTGCAGCAATGGTCAAAATAAAAACAAGAAAGGAAAAGGGCTGTATGTGTCAAGGTAAGTTCTCAGCCTTAGTGCTTCTTGCCTTGCTAATTTCCTGGGTCACACTCCCAGCATAGCTCAGCTTCTTATCAACAAATTCCAGTATGTGCCTGTTTGCCCTTCTCCCTTCCTTCACATCCCCCTTGGAGCTGAAGCCCCAAGCCCCCTCCAGCCCTGCATGCCTTCCACAGCTGCTGCTGCACCTTCCTTGCCTGGATTTCACTTTCACACACTGACATGCCTAAGGGCAGGAGTGCTCTAAGGAATTATCCAGAGGGGAGAGATAGTGGGAATGGGATTCCTGGCACAGGGCACTAACTGGACTCCTGGTATCTTACATGTGCCAGGGAGACCCCTGATCCCCAATATCCCCACCTCCCTGTCCTGGACCACACAGCTTTTCCCTTCCAGGATCCCAAAGCTCTTCAGCAGCAAATTCTGGGAAACAATTACTGACTTTAGGTCACTGAGCTGACCCCAAACCAGCTCACTCCCTGTTGTCACTGCTTGAAGGTGAGTGAGGAGCAATTGGAATATTCAGGACAAAAACACATGCAGAGTCCTGAATTCCCAGGTACGAAGAGGGGGGTGGTGAAGCTCTCACTAACACTGCCACTGTCAGGTTTGTTAAGAACATAGCTAAGAGGGGGTTATGAATTGGGAAGAATAGAAAACCTTATTATTTCTTTTAAAACATAAACATTGATGGGCTGCACAGTCCAACCATCATCAGTGCATAGTTATGCCAGGTTTTTGATGTGGGATTGATTATTCAAATGGAACAAGAAGGCTGCAGACGCCAAGTCCGAAATCTACAAGCCAAGAAAACCACCCCAAAATATTAGTGCTTGTCTTTCAGACTGAGGCTAAAGAAAGAAGTTATGCTTCCTTCTGTTCTGAAGAATCAATCATTCCCACAGTGACATGCTCCAGTGTAATAACCATAACAGTGCCTTCATTGTGAGGCACCCAAGAGGAAAAAGTGAATTACGATGGGAGGAAGATCCAGAAATCCTAATACTAACAACTCTGTGAAAAGAAGGTAAATGCTCTTTTGTAAGCTTATTTACATTTTATGACTTGTTTAATCTGAAAATTAATAGCACCTTAAAATGTTATTTTGTTCCAGGAAATAAAATCCAGGTCTAGAAGAAAAGAATAGTTATGCAAGTGGGAAGGCAGAAAGTTTTACATTTTAAATGCTGGTACAAGCCATGAGGCGTAAGTAGGAAGCTCCTTCAGGCCCATAACCACACTACAGATTGTTTTTTGTCACATTGACTTTCAGAAAGGACGCTGTCACTCCTATGTAGGTTGGAATGCAATTTTCCTCTCTTTCCCAAAGATCAAGGAAGATCTTCTGTAAAAGTAAATACTGTCTTGCAATGCCACCAATCTATCACAGGAAAATAACCACAATGTAGCACACTGAGACCCAAAACAAGCAAACTTTTCTCTTAGAACTCTTAGGGGGTTTTTAGCATTTCAACACTGCAAAAAATATGAATGTTTTCAGAATTAAGCATTTAGAAAGAAATCTGCAAAAAATATTAAAATTCTCCTAAGACTTTCCTGAATTAATCATTAGTTTTGCTGAAGGACAGAAACCAAGCATTTGCGGCTGTGTATCTTTTCTAAATAAAGCATTTCAGCAGAGGTATTAATGGTAAATAGCATTAGTATTCTGAAAAGGTCATGAATGCAGATTGTTCTGCCACAACAGAAGCATTTCACTACTCAGGCACTCAGAGATAAGCTTATAAAGATTCTGAAAAGACAAGCTCATCCTGATGAACCCGATGAAAATTCACATCTTTAATGCATCAGATTGAACACTAGTACTGATTAGGAGTTTCTTGCAGATATTTTTGAGATGATTTAATTTCAGAGAAATTGGTATGTCTAGTGAATGAAAGGAATCATGAGAACTCGCAGCACTTGAAGGCAAAAATAAGGTCAGTATACAACTACATCTTAAGTTTGCAGAATCTTATTAGAATTTTTCAGCTTTTTTTTTTTTTTTTTTTAAATCTGGATTTTAATAGGAAAGAGCAAAAAGCCCCAAGTAGCCCCAGCAAGGCCATTAAACCAGAGCATGCAAATGTAGCCACTTACCAGCTCCTGGACTGTCCTAACAGAGACAGAACTTTGCTACTTGTCCCTGCTCTTTTTGTTTCTGGCCCTCTGCTTTCCAATGTTCTTTACTTCCCAGATTTCTTGCCATGTGTTTCTGGTCAATGAGTGTAGTCAGCCATCCTCCTTGCTCTCCCCAATGCCCCTATGCAGGATCTAGGCTTCCCAGAAGCCAGGCATGTTGCAGGAAGAGCAGCAGAGATCCGTTATTTGTGTTTCTAATGTGCCAGTGTGTGGCTACCGCTAACTTTTAGTTGAATCCAGAAACTGATTAAACCCAGGAAACTGGGAATTGCTGGTATTGGGGAAAACATCAAGTGCCTTCTAAGAGGTAGAAAGTCTAATTTGTTCTAATTTTCTGGTATTAAAGATGGAAGCCATTTTGCATTTTCCAGAGGCAAACATGGAATCTGAAGATATAGGTAAGAGGCAGATAAGCCACTAGCACTCAGGTCTAGTTTAGTGCAGCCAACAAGTGATGTGCCCAAGGAAGAGGAAAAGGTACAAAAAATTAGTAGATCTGAAATCAAAATATATTTGTATTTGTCTCCTAAAAATGGGTAAGAAATCTAAAATGGAAGAACTTCCAAAACATTGACTGTCAGGGATGATACCAGGTGGTAAGAACTTCCTGAACACCTGAATAGGTGGCCTGCTATCATTTGTGTGGTTCTCCATACAGCATGGGAACACAGTAATCCTTGATTTTCAGTCCCAAGAATACGTGAACAAGTACAAATCTGACCAACTCCTGGGGCTTTTGCACTAATTCCAACGTATCTGCGGCTGCAGGGTTTCCTTTGACACACACTGAAGTGACACCAAGACTGCAGACACACTGACACAAAAAGCATAAAAACATCTAATACCTTATGAACTGAGGGGTCTTTTTAATTACTTAGTTCCTGCTGTCTTTTGTCTGGGGACTATAAATTACTTTTGTAGTAGGAAGAGTAATAAGCTGCTTTGACATCCATCATAAGTGATCAGTGGATTGAATGCCTAACTTGCTACCTGGCAGTAAAGACAAGGAAGATTTTAAAGTACAAAATAGATGCAATGACTGCTGACTATCCTCCATTTCTGTGCTTTTTGCTGAAGCACAATTACCTTCCACATGATTGCTTGTGTATAAAATCCCCTTTAAATGATTGTGAAAAATAAAAAAACAGCCTATTAATGGCCAGACTGGGATGGAGCAAAAATAGAAGAAACCAGTGAAAATTAAAATGGTCAAAGTACATAAATTTTATCCAGTTACAGGACTACTTATGATAGCTCCTGGCTTAAGGTTTATACGTGGATAAAAAAAACCATACACTTAAGCCTTGCAGATAATTAGGGCAATATTCTAGGGTGAAGCACTCCCTCCCTCTCCCCCATCTATGTATTTAATGGCAGCTTATGAAGGCTGTTGGGGATTCAACTAATGAATAGGACTGTCAGAGAGCATGGGAGGCAAGAGGGCACATGCAGCACAAGGAATAAAAATTCCCTTTGAAAGGAACCAAGGTGCAGGTTGGAAGCAGTGTGACCTGGTTCCTCATGGAGGCAAACATCTGTGGATATACACAGGAATAGAAAGACCCATTGCAATTTGAGACAAGCTCTCTTAGATATCTGATAAGTCCAGCATCCTACAAGTGATTTGATACCTTTGCTATTTTAAGTATATAATTTTTTTTGCTAATCTTTAAGAGCAGAAATTACTAATTTTTAGTAATTTAAATTACTAAAAGTTTCTTAATGCAATGCCACCATAAAAGCTCATTTTAAACAGCCCAACCGATTTCAGTAGGTGCACAGAGATTTGTTTGCACTAATCCCTTATTATACAATTCATGGTGTTTAAATGTTAGTTTTTCCTAGCACTTGAAGGAAATACCAAAAGCAGGCAATCTTCCTTTGTCCTGCTATAATCATGAATATAATTGTGTCAACCTCCAAGACCTACCAAAATAAGCTGGTCAGAGCTGTGACAGGAATGCACTTGACCTGCTGTCATGGTAGATGTGGTAGTTTGCTGTTGGTCGATAAGTTCCTGAGGAATTTAACATTTCGTCTGCCCCAGGACGAAGGAGAAAGATGTCCAAGTTTCATATTACATGACCCATAGATTCATTATGTGATGTGTGGATCACTGCTTCTCCCACAGCTTTACATGGCTTATGCATTACCTGCATCCACTTGTGCTGTTTCAGAGCTGTAGGGATGCACTGTGATGGAAGATCCCTGGAGATCAGATACTCATTCCAGTGACCCACATGGCACCCACAATGCTCACCTTGTTGAGGACATCTCGCTGACACCCAAGGTAGAGATGAGGCAGGATTCTAGTTGGGCCAGTGTTGGAAACAGGTAGGCAGGGTTGAGAAATGCAAGTAGGGATGAGTGTGGATTTTCCTTCACAGAGACCAGGGAAAGAGCTGGAGAACTCAGCAAATCCACCTGTGAGAGGAAGAGCAGGTATTTAATCTACAAATGTGGTAGTGCCTGTGCCAGCTCTGGAAGAGCAGCATTTAGCATGGGAGATGGGGAGGCACTGAGGAGCAGCAGGAAAACCTTGGCAGAGAAGCAGTACACATGCCTTTTCCTTAGGTCAGCTTTGTGGTTCTCCAGACAAAATGGGAAACACAGTAATCCTTGATTTTTTGCTCTCTCGAATATGAGAAGAAATACAAATCTTTCTGTGGAGCCATACATCAGCAGCCAAGGCCTGGCTATGTATTCCCACTCTGCCTGGAACATTTATTTCTCTCCTCCCACTTCTCAGAAGTATCTGATGCTTCTTCCCATTCTTAATATGTGGAAATGATTCTTCAGAAAAACAGGCATAGCACCCACCACCCCATGAGCAGGCACACCTTTTAGTCTCCACCCCAGCAAGATGCTTTCTAGACACTTCCTTCTCCCATATCAAGTTTATACTGAGAGCTCATTAAGAAAAAGTCACATTTACTCCATTTGGTAAAAGCATTAATATGCATTTAGTAGTGCTTCCTTTTAAAATACTACATTACTAATTGAAATCTTACAGCACTAATTAAAATCCTACAGTACTACTTGGTGTGCTGCTCCACAATTAATGTATTTCATTCAGGACACTGGAAGAAGTTTAATCTTTCAAAACCACACCAAGCTAAGGCTTCTCCATCTCAAGTGGGGGAGGTGAAGCAGAGGGAACACTTGCAAAGCACAGTGAAAATCCCCAGCTCTTTCCTCCCAGATGAGCAGAGTTTTAACTGAAGGAAGAGTAATTATAACCTGTTCAGAATGGAGCACCTTTTTATCACCAAGGAATTGAAGCACTGATGTGCTGAATCTGCCAAATGCTATGTTCACTATGATTACAGTTTGAAGATGTGAATTAAAATTACTCAGGAATAAGCTAATGTAGTGTTTTGCCAGGGCTTGCATTACCATTGCCTGAATTATGCCTATTCTTTAGCTTTTAAAATCTGTGTCATTAGTAAATGCAGAAACACTGAGAAAATAGTGTGCAACAATCCATTTTATCTAATAAAAAAAGCCAGCAAGCAGATTCTAGAGCAAACATTCTATGAACAGCAATTCCTGCTCAGTCTCATGAATAAGTAAATAAACAAATAAAATAAATAACTATTTTGTTAGACAAACTAAGGCATTGCCCATGAGGAGCACAGATTCTGCTTGTTCCATTGAATGAGAGGAAGAGTTTGCAAAACAATTCTCTCACATACTTGCTAAATTTTCTTCTGTATGGCCTAATGTTTTCCTTTCTGTTACAGGAAGCATTCCTTGAATTTATAGGCAGTATATACCTTTGAGATTGAATTTAAGCAGTTATTTGAAAGGGTGGTGAAGAAGAGGAAATCAAATATTTGCCTTGGTTTCATTTGCTTATCCTTTATTTGCTGGGAGCATTGTTGGCTGCTTTGTGGATCCTCGCACTGACATGGCTGGAAATAGAGAAGTCCTTACAAAGAAGCTGCACAAGCAAGGATTTTACATATGTGCTGTCTTTGCAAAAGACTGCATGGGAAAAGTTCAGCAAAAAAGGTTTCTTCCCAACTACATAGGGATTGGTCCCATTTCTGTGTGAAACCTGTGACAAAAATTAAGCAGGAAGGTAATGTGCAAAACACCTTAGATTTTGTGGAGATGGAACCCATGCTCTGTCATCATAAGGAGTACTCTTTTTACTTTTATTCCAGGACTCTATCAAGGCCAATTGAAATGATTCAAGATTAGATGCTTCAATACTTCCTCTAAGGCATTCATCCTTTCAAAGTCATGTTTCTTCTTTTCTTCACATGCTTTCCTAGTAACATCTTGCTTCAGTACCTTTACAACATGAATTACACTCACAAAACTCTCAAATCACTGAAGTCTGACATTATACTGCCTGCTTTACATGTGTACCAAGTGAGCCCTCCTTTCGCCTAAGTATATTTTAACCTGGTGTTAGTATCTGTACTGAACTGATTTGGGAAAGCACAAAACCAGTGATTTGTTTCAAATATTAAGCTGTCATCCCTGCCATCCTCTATGACCAGGTTTTCAAAAGGTTAGTAGCTTTTCAATGAATCTGGCTTTGATTTATGGCACTTCCCAATATGAAAAACCCGTTCTAGGTCAATGTATGTGGAAAAATTGCTTTAAAAGCCCACAGGCAAGCAAATCCCAAACCAAGAAAACATTCTCACATATGCATCCTGCTTAAGTACCAATTTCTTTAAGTGCCACAAACTATCAGGGGTCTGGAACAACAGCATCCACATGTATGATCACTGAGCTGTCATGGCACTGAGACTTATTTCTGTTCAAAAGAACTGCACTCATCACTAGTTGCTTGCACTAACTTAAAAATATACATATTTTTAAAATGCATAGGGAAATGTATTTTTAAAAAACCCTCAGCATCTAAAGATGTATAGAGAAAAGGGATTTATTTCAAATGCCTCTGTTTTCTAACACAGATGGTGGCTCCTCAGAGTCCCCAAAGCTGAACTCTATGATCAGTCTACACGAGGAGCCTCTTATGAGGAAAGTGTCTTTAGCACTCAGACCGCCTGCACACTTCTGTTATAAATGAAATGTTTCAAAAAATAAATCTTAAACATTTGGAAAATTAATTTAGTCTCCTGGTAGGAATGCAGAACAGAAAATTGAGCCTTAAAAGAAAAATGGGACAGATTTTGTTTCAAATTCCATAATTTGGGTATGACCTCTGCAATAAGGCAATTTTTTTTTTCTTTAAATCTCGTTACCTACTTCACTTGGAACAGGGCCATTGGCAGCACTGTGCAGTTTGTTTTAATTAGAGAAAATATACTTTTCTTCTGGAACAAGTTTCTAAATAACACCCTTTCTTCTACCACTGCTCCAGCCTCATGTGAATCATAAATCAATTGCAAGAGCAAGTTGAAACTATGGGGGGAAGGAAAGCAAAAATCTACAGATCATTAACAGAGCTACTGGGTTAATAGAGTTTTACTGAATTCTTTGATAAATGTCACTGGGCCTTGGAAATAGATGACTGACAAATAACTCCAAAAAAAATTCTCTCCTCAATAGCTCTGAACCACACAGGTTTTCTGTATTCCTAGTGGTAAGCTGAGCTGGAACAGCTCTCTTGACATTCAACAGGATGTCTCTACAAAACCATGTCAAGGTGCCAAAAGCTCTCTGGTTTTGCAGCCCTTGTGTGTGGCAGACAACCCAACACCTCCCAGTCCTTACAGCAAATTGTTTCTTGCTTACAAGCCTCCATATCCATTAGCAGAAATCTGGCAAGATCCAGTAAACTACTTGATTGCCCTGTTGCTATGGTTCTGCAAAGCGGTGACTACAGACTTCCCTTTGATCAAGGCTTCCCTAACTACAGCTGGGATCATAAAGGTATGATCTCTAAGGGAATCTTAGTAGCAGAAGTGTCAGCTCCCTTCTCAGCCAACTCAGGAAACAAAACAGGGCCAAACGCAGAAAATGGGATGAAAAAAATTCAGCAAAATTCTGCGGTAAAAGTTATTCCTCCTTATGGATTCACTGCATAAATCCTTAGGTAAACAGAAGCCCCAATTAACTTTGCTAGAAACAGGAAGAGGCAGGGAAAGAATGTGTGATCAGGAGGCAACAAATGATAGAGAAATATTGTTGATTTGGGAAGAGCTTCCTTTCACTGAGGGAATGGAATCCATCCAGATCCTTATGATTACTTAGTTTCACTATCACTAAAACAAATCATAAATTAATCTGGAAGAATGACTCCTGAGGAACACAAGCAGTTGTAACTGCAGCTCATTTCTCTCTGTTCTGTGGAAACAGAACAGGAGCATTCCAGTGCTGCCAGCTGCCCTGCTGCAATCAGGGACAGAGCTCTGCAAACCACTCTGCAGGGTTGCAAATGAAAGATCAGCTAAACCCAAAGGTCTTGATTTAAACACTTAGTACAAAGTTGGGAAGTGCAGATCATATTTCATTGGTTTTGTCCAATATTTAATAAAACCTTTCCAGTTAAAGGACACCATAACAGGACAGGTGGATGGTTCTTATGTTCATTCCATGTTACATGTTCTCTTCTTCTTTCTAGTCTTTGTATTTCCTTCAATGGGTTGTCAAACCATTCAGAGATGTGACCATAATTAGACAAGGCAAATTCACAGGGAACATACTAATTACTGATTTGGCCCAGGGAAGAGCAAAAAGGTTAAATAGAAGCAACAGTTACGAAAAAATCATTCTCAAAATGCAAGCATCGTTCTTCATTCACATCACAGACCGCAGATGCTCCCCCATACATCCATCCTATCTCTCAACTTACATATATTTTTAACGTATAGGAAAAAAAATTCAATCAGGAGGCAATCCCAGTATCTCTTTATAGTTGGTCATAACATTACTGTTGAAACAGCCAATTCTGTAGTTCTTTTTCATCCTCAAGTGTCTGCAGAGTCATGCACCAGAATTTTTATCCTTCATCATCTAGAGAGAGCTGCTCTTGCTAATGGGGCATGTGCACACTGACAAAGCACATAAAGCAACAGAGATCTGACTGCTTCAGAGACACGGTGTGTTAAGTTTGGCTGTGAAACTGAAGAGCAACAGCTGAGGTGCAACTCTGAGTTTCTTCACAGCTCTTCAAGGAAAAGGAAAGATGAAGAGAAGGGACCTTACCATTAGGTGTGACTTGTTTTTTGTGTAACTGTCCAAGTATGGAGAAAGCTCCTACAAAGGTGAGAGCTCCATGCATACACAAATCCTAACAGTTACAAATAGAGAAACAAGTTGACAGTGCATTTGTGTCATGAGGATTTTGTATTATTTCTTTGTCAATGCAGCCATGAAACCTAACTTGGAATGAGAGAAAGGTGAGAAAATAGCTGTTCACATCACTTCACATGTTTGCAGTGAGCCTGGCCAGCAAGAGCTTGATGGAGAATCCCAGCAATTGCTTCTGAGCCCCAGAGATGGGCAGTGTGGCCAAGGCAGAGGGGAGAGGAGATTCAGCTGGAGAAGAGGTGGTAACCAGGATGAAATTCTCTGGCACCTTCTCCAACTAAAGGAGAACAATTCCAAAGACCAGAGGAGCAGCTTTCCACTTTCAGACTACATAAACGTTTTTCCAAGTAACTGACAGGCTGTAGAACCAAGGAATCCCACCTGTCCATCTGTATGCCACCTGTGCCCATCTCACAGCAGATCCTTCTGGACATCCAGCCTGAACTCCCTGAGCTACTTGGTCACACCAACAAATCCACTCCCAGCTCAATTTTTCAGGGAGAGACACTAGTTTGAGGCTCTGCAGTGTACCAGTGCTCATTTCATACAGTTCACAAGAACTTCCATTATTTTTTTCATTGAATTACTCCTTTAGTCAAGCTTTACTGAAGCTGACCAACTTTTGAGCTTTTGAAACATCTTTTGTGGGTGACAGCAGAGACGCAGGCAACATGGCAACTCCTAAGAGCTGGCTTCCCTAAAACTCCAGGCTAAGAAAAGCCTAGAAAGTGTTTAATGCAATATCCCTGCAGCACCATGTACCTCATCCAGGAGGCACACGAGGATCCCTCCTGATGGAGATGTAAGAGAGAGTGGATGTGTCCTTTTTCCACATGGAGTCTGTTGGAAAAGACCACAGACAAGGCACACTGGTAACAGCAAACTTTGGCATTTTTCTGAAGTGCCATTTTAATCAGATACTGCTCCTTTCCCCCTGCTTTGCATTCTGGATGTTCTGAAAAAGCCAAAGGGAGAAATTGGTTTTCTTCAATGAATTTTTGAAAACAGACTAGAAGCTACTTCCTTCCTTTTCCCACAAGACTAATTGTCTGTCAGTACATCAGTGTTAATTCAGCATCAAAAAACATTCTTTTAAAGCAGGGAGTGGAAGATGTCTGAGACCCAAGTGATGAGTCAGAAAACCAACGACTACATGCATGTACTAGGACAGCACTGCAAGAAAGAGACTTTGAAGCTTGTGGATTTAACAGACAATTCCACCTTTACTAAATTAAGAATTTGCTTCTTCATTAAGGGCACTAATTATTAATAATTTTATATAGCCACATACTAATAAATATTATATTGCTATCCTTCCCCCATCCTTTTTTAATTTAATTTTCCCTTTTATAGGAAATAAAGAATAACAAAGCAGGAAAATTTGCAACTACCTCTAAAACATAACATTTAGGCCCTATGATTCCAAGTAAGCCTCACCAAAGGCCTGTATTTGCCAAAGGTATGCAGTGGAGTAACTCATATTTAGCTTTTGGGGCTTTTTTTCCCTCTTCTAAATAGCAATTTAGAATTTATTACTGTAAATACTGATTAGTGCCAGGCCAGTAACATAACGTTACTGAAAACTAGGCTAAAAAATAAATCAAACAGCACTATAGCAAAGACAAAATACACAAACCCTGAAGTTTTAGGTTTGCTTTGCCTCAGAGGCTCTTCGTGCTCTTTCCCAGTCACATTCCCATTGAACATTAACGTGTTTATCTAAAAGCTGCAGTATAGATTTTTTCCCTTGCCGTAAGGAAGGAAAGCTGTAAACTTTCTGACTCACAAGTTTTATGAATCTGCAATGTTTCCACTCTGTTTAAATGAGCCGCAGACCTCCACAGGCCGTTACAATTCCCGCATTCCAGCTCCGCTCCGCAGGGACCCATGCCATTTTCCATTACATAAGCTCAGGCTGGAGAGCCTCATCAGGAGGGCTCCCATCCCATTCCTGTCCCCCCCTCCTCAGCCTCAGGGATTCCTTCCACAGGATCCAAGGTTTCACAGTTTGGGAAAGCCATGGCTGTTTTTATTCTGGTGGCGTTCGGAAAGCAGCCCCGTTATTCCAGGTGTTTTACAAGCACAGTAGCAAGGGAAGTTCTTTGCCCTGGAGGGTTTCTGCCTTTGGTAAGACAAGGTTAATAGGCAGGTTAAGCAAACAAGGAAGGGGAGATGTGTGAGAATGGGGTCAAGCTTCCCATCCCACCCAAGTGCCATATTCCAAGTGGCACAGCAAGTACAAAGAGCAGAGTGGACACCCACACTCCCCTTTCTGCCTTTAAGGGGAAAAAAACAGAAAACCTGCACCATAATTTCAGTCAATTAAATTTCACAAGCATCCAGAGGTATCCAAAACAAAAGCAAACTTAACAAGTTATTCTTGGGTTTGAGAAATGTTATGTGAGCTCTACTCTAGTCAAACCTTGCTTTCTCTCAAAAGACAGCAAGTGGATACACATATGAAAGTAATAAACCCTACTCCCATTCTTCAAGAGCTTAAAACAATTATGGCACTAAATGAACACTGAAAATTGCATTTTAAGTACAGAGGGTGGGTGGATATTCACAGAGGCCTGGCTGTAGCCAAGGGTACTAGCTTTTCTAAGCTCTCTGAAAAATTGATGGAGAGGGAGATTTTCAAGGGAGTGATTCAGAGCTAAGCTCCTCTCTCACTCTCCTCTCCTCTCCACCAACACTGGCTGTACTCCATGGGTTATGGGACCACTTGGGGAATACTGCATTCCCTCAGCAAGATTTTCACCTCTCTTAATAGAGGCTTCCTTCTAATGGAATCAACCATTAGAATGGGTGGGAATATCAGGAAAGCTGGCATCATTGTGCAACAATCCCTCCTCCTCCAAATGCTGGCAGGATATTTAACAGCTCATCCTCACTATACTTATTTCAAATTGCAGATAATCTGAATATATTAATTGATGATACCACCATTTTAAGGAATGCTGGGGCACTGTGCAAGACTTACATGTAGGAAACACTCAGAACATCAATAAGCCACAACTGAAAATTATAAAGCTCCAAATTCAAATGTTGAAAGATGTCATGATGTTTGCCAGAACTTTATCAAACCTTGTACCTTCTTTCAGTCCACACTGAACCACATGGAGCCCTTATTTGACATAGGGGACTGCAGAAACTGGGAATAAAGCCCTGTCTCACAGTCCTGGTCCCTTCAGTACACAGAAATTAGCAGATCTCTACCTACAAGAGAATATTCTTCAAATTTCTTGCTCCCCTGCCAGAAGGAATGCTTCTTCTGGAGATAAAGGAGGGAGAAAGCACTGGGCTTTTCTTATCTAGCTTTTCTTTAGGCAAGTAAGACAACACAATGGTGAACGTACTATAGAGATACTTCACTATTTTTATACTAAAGATTTCTTTAAATGGGCTTCCAATTTCAAGTATTTCTAAAACAAATGGCAGGATAAAGAAGACTGAAGAAGAGTTCCAGATTTGCTTCCTTCTCCTTGGATCCTCCATGCAAGTCTTCCATTTGGTACACACGCCTTGTCAGGTGAGGGACAGGTCAGGGGGAAACAAGGAATTGAGAAGTTTCAGCTACAACATACCTTTTGCCACACTTCCTTGGTAATCACTCCCTGCTTTGTTTCCAGGACCTTTGTCTAATCCCACTTAACTCATTCTGCCTAGGGTACCCTCCACTGTCCACTGCACATGACCCCAACATTTGTCATTGAATAAAAACCCAATAACTTATTTATTTATTTCTCCTTATTACTCCTTTGTGCTCTGCAAGAGTTTGTCAGAGAGCTCTAGTGAAAGGAGAATCCACTACATCACATTACTATTGATATTTTTCATAGGCAGAAGGGTAGCAAGAGATTAGAAGGCAATTACCTACCAACCAATCTTTTTGAGAGGGAGGCATACAGTATTTCAGTGTTAGGCTATCACAATTTTTAATGACAATTTGTATATACACAAAGGTTTTGGTTTGGTTGTTTTCCTGTTTTTCAGAAAGCCTTCTGTTTAGATAACGTTCTGAACAACAACAAAAAAAAGTTTAAAAAGATCAACACAAAATAAAAAGCTGTGCTGCACCTTCTTCACAGGAAACATCTGAAAGGTAACTTTCATGAAGACGTCTGTGCTTGCAATGAGCAGAGCTAAACCAGATTAAAAGCACGGGAGAACAAGTTTTTAAGGAAAGTAGAATATTAATGCTTCCATTCACATAGTGAATAGAATTTAATCAAGACTCATGATGTTTACTGCCTTAATAATGATCATTCAAGCAAAAATCACTAGTCTCTCCTGGTTTTGCAGAGTAAGCAGGAAAATCATAACACTATTAACTAAGAAAAGGACTCCACTGCAAGTAAATCCAATTGCCAACATATGAGAAGGAATCAAGTGACATCCCTGTGTTTAAATCTTACTTAACTCAGAGGAGTAGATGCCATGATGGGAATAGAATTAAGCCCTTGGTGTCCACATTTCAGTATTTTGTGCACTGTTAAAAATTAAGAACCAAATTGAATATTTAATTCCTGAAAACATTCCTCACCAGATTATAAATATTTTTATGAGGCTATATCAAGATCTTAAACTAATTGGTAAGGGCTCCTTTGAGGTATTTACTATAGTTACTTCAATGAAAAACAACCTCCAGGCAGAGTGCACCTTTATGCACAACCTAAATGAAAAAACCAGCTCAGCAATGGGGGGTTTCAACAAGAACAGAGGCAGGAATTTCAGATATTCATTAATTACTCCTTATTCTATCCCAATAAAAAATATTTTCCTACCCCAAAATGTTTATTTAAGATCACTCTTTTAAATAAACCAGATTTAGTGGCATAGGGAAAACTCAAGTCCAAAGGTTTTTTTTTTTTTACACAGTACACTGACCCCTGCCCTCATTATGGGCCATAAACATTTATGAGAGTTCGTCATCAGCTTGCTGAGACAACATATTTTATCTAGTTTGCTACAGCCACATATCAATAAACTCCAAGGAGCTTTCTGTAAGACTGAATCTACCCAATTCTCCTTCACCCCACACCCTAAAAGGTTTCTTCTGTGTGCATTGAGTAGGTAGATTTTTTAATGAGATGTAAAAAATAAGCACATGAAATAAGCACTTAACTGTAATAGATCAGTAGTAAATAATTTCCTTATATTTCCCTTTTTTCTTATCCTCCTCCTCCACTGGTTTTAAAACCATTAGTTGTTTCTGCATCCATAAATATCCCCATCCTAGCTATGTAAACAAATACAGGAGGAAATTCTCAAACCTGATCTTTGCCATTTGACACACTAAAATAAAAGTCCTGCTTTTTATAAGGAGGATTTTGACACATTAGATTCCCAAACTAACCCTAACCAGCTGTATGTGGCTAAGTCCACCTCAGCTCATGTGCACTGCCACCTTGCTTGTGATTTAGATAACATTTTCATCTTGAACAGACAACAACCACATCCTGGAAATGAAAAGAAAACAAAACCATTTCTCCCAGTATCACTATGATACATGCAACTGGTGACTACCCAAATGATGCACTGGGGAGCTGGGAACACTCCCTTCCTGGTCCTGGCCATTCCTATGAGAGCCCCAAGCAAGTCTGAGAGTGGAGACTCTGAGAACTTCTTTCAGAGGGTCCAGCAGATGTGACTGAAGATCAAAGCCTTGTCTCACACAAGTGAGGAACAGTGTGAGGAAGGGAAGTTCATGATACTTTCCTGTGCTTGGCCCCTCCCCAACACCTCCCTGCCATGAGGTCTAAATCTCAGTTATAAGTGAGCTGTTTCTATCATGGAAATTAATTTGACAAAAGTCTGACTTCTGCCTGGAGCTGTAATCTGCTTCAGGTTATTAAAAACCCTTCAGGACAGCTGAAGGAGTTGGGAATTTGAACAATAAAAGGATTTCTGAGGAGATACAAATAGTTTCTAGACTGGCTTATTTTTCAAATAACAATTTTCAGTTCAAGAGAGTATTGACCAGTTATTTCAGCACTTTTGCATTAAGCATTTACTGTGCCTACACAACACACAATTCTTGGTGACTCATATGTAAGAAGAGTTACTTAATCTAATACTGTAGTCCACCATCCACAGATGTAATTCTTACCTAGACAGCAAAGAAAACAAAATCATCGACCCTAGCAAAAGCAAAGCCCACTTGGTTTACTCTAAGTAAAGCTCACATGAGCACCAAACTCATGTCCCAGTGCAGAAATTATTCACTTTCACTGTAATCACTTTCAAAACAAGTTGAGAAAAGCTCTCAGTACCACAATCTCTCACTGTCATCTGAAGTCACTACAAACTGGAGGAAGCAACTCTCTGGAGTTGTTTCCTTTCTACCACCATTATTCAGTCTCTGTGTTTCAGCATTTCTCAGACACTAGGTGTATGCTTCATTAGATCACTGATCCAGTCACTGCAATGGATTTCCTATTTGAATTCATCATTCCCTCTTCTTTCAGCCTTGGATCTACTTCATGCCCCTCCTTGTGAACACTGTCTACTGTTCCACGACAGAAATAATGACACAAGCACATGGTGAGACCCGCAAATCCTGTATTGTAAGGAATTGAATTTCTATAGGTGCTTTGACCTGGGATTTAAAATTAAAAACAAAAACAAACAAACAAACCAAAAAGGCTGAAGGAAAATACCTAAATAAAGTGCTACCACTTAAGGAGCTGAAGTTTAAAATGTCACACAAACTAATCTCTGTAACTCTGGGAGATCATTTCCTTTGTTCTTATTTTAGTAATTACCAACTCAGTAAGGAAGAGATTTCCTTCTTACCATGCACAATACTTAAAAAGCCAGGGAAGCCCATTTCTGTTACTATTTTTTGACCCTAAAGTAGAAGACATGCATCTAAAAACCCATGCATTGCTTCATTTCCATTTACACAAAGTAATGGTGTAATATATTCCCTGTAAGGTGCAATTTCTAAGCACTGCATGTATTATGAGTGTCACTATATGCAAAAAGAACTACAGAAATGTCTCTGTTATAAATAAAGTATATACCAGCACTTGCAAAACTGTACAGGTCTGCTATACCAACAGCATTTTCCTTCTGCTCTTTATTCAAGTGTTTCAAAGGTTTCTTTCGGTACATGTCACCTGAACGGGGTTTCTTTTGTTACATCTTACCTGAAAGGAGATACACAGAGCTGAAATTCTTCTCCAGTTTGCCCAGGAGCACAGTAAGAAAGCAGTCAGATGAGAGAGAGGTCACATCTTTAGAGCTTTGGTCATACACCACCACTTCCTGCTTGCAATCAATTTCAATCTGAAACACAAGGAACTCTGAGTAAAACAGGAAGGAGGAAGATGATTAAAAGCACCACATTATCACCTCCATCAGGTTCCCATATATTTGCTATAACAGCAGTTCAGATATATAGATTTCTTATGCACCTGTTCACTAAAGAGTTTTTTATTTTATACTTCATAAGCCTCTCAGATTTAATTCCCTGGAGAGTTTGTAAATTGATTATTTGCTGCAAGTTGAAGCCCACTCCACAAATTTCTATCATTTGGTAATTTTATGTCACTTGTGAATTGCTCTACCTTCAGTTAGGCTGGTGGATTTGTTTAAAAGCTGAGCTTTTCAGAAGATGGCCCTGCCTCACTTTCTGCTTCTGAGGGTTTTGTACATAAACAGTAAAGAGGCCTTAAACTGCCTCTAAGCCACACACATTTTGGTTATCTGTACAACTTTATATATAAAATACACTTTAGATAATAAAAATCAAAAGCTTCATTTTTAACATGTCCAAGCAAGAACACAGTAGATTCTTTTTGTACCCAAAACAAATGAATGAAATAATGAAACAAATATCAATGGATAAAAAAGCCTCAGTAACCCCTCCACACACACACACACAGATATGCATTAATTTCAAACAGCATAGCTATTTTCTTTTCACTGATAACACTATATGGAGAAAATCACACCCCTCCTCCCAAATAAATAAACACCAAAATTCATTGAACTGCCCCCATGAAAAGCCCTTTAAACAGGAAGGAGGAGCCAGGACTGGCAGAGAGGCAGTTTTCTGGGCAAACCAAATGACCACTTGCTAAGCAAGCCCCACCACCACAGACCCCCAAGAATTCTTCAAAGTTTAGGAGAGAATGTTTCCTGCCTTAATTACATACATTTGACAGATTGTGCTTTTCAAGACACACAAGAACCTGTGTACATTCTTTCTGAGTAATTTCTAAAGATTCTACCAAAAATCCCAATGATAAACTCAGTGGTAATCAATACCCTCATCAATCAGGTAACATCTCAGCTAAACTCGGTCCTTTAATCTTGTTGGGTTTTGGTTGGGTTTTTGGGGTTTTTTTTGGTTTGGTTTTTTTTTTTTAATATTTAATGAAATACCTATGGAAAAATTACTACAAGTTGCTTTCCAGCCACTCCTTTAAACAAATACCAGGACTAAGAGGAAAATGACCCCTACCTTGTGTTTTGCTGAATGCTGAATGAGCTCTGTGATCAAAACTTTGTCCTGCTGCAGCCTGCGCTTCATGAGCTTGGAGCAGTTGATGTTGATGGCATCCAGGATGTGGGAGGTGTTGTATTCCACAAAGGGGCGGCTATCAATCAGCAGCAAGCTCTCTGTCCCGCTCTCCAGCAGAGCCACCAGCTTCTCGGCGGCAATGACTTGGGTCCTGCTCATCTCCTCGGCCATGACAACAACGCGGCCTCGCTCCCCACCTCCCTCTCTAATTTGCTGCAGTGATGTAATGGCTGTGTACTCAAAGGCTTAGCCACACCATTGTACTAGAAGTGTATGAGGTCATGCTGGTAGTGACTGGCAAAAGAAAAGTTAAATCCATTTTCAGAAAGAGCTCTTGGACTGAATGTCTCCTCCTGCTTCCAGTTGATGTACAAAGGGTTGGCTCCACAAAGCGGCCCCTCACGTCTGATTCATCGGGAGATGACTACGGAGTAGCCATTTCACAATTCACACAAAAGATGCTTTCTGGCTGCTGCTGCATTACATCATTCTTTACCTTTGCTCCCACCCATCAGCTTTACACCAGACTGAGAGCCTGTGAGAAGGGGAAGATGAAAAAACAAAAAACACAAACCAGATGAGGCCATGAAACTTTGCAGAACAAAACATTCAGCTCAGAGGCTTAGCTGCACAGTGGGCCATACCATGGAATAAACACATTCCTGAGGAGTTCTCCTCTCTGCTGGATGTGCCAAACACCTAGAGAGAGCATTGGCAGCTACAGCCTCTGAATCCATTCCAACAATCTTGCCCAGACAATTATCTTGTATTTCAGGCAACATACCCTGCCTTAATTGCAGACTTTTGTTGCCACTAGCTCTGCCTCTTCACAAGACTTTGTTAGAACATAATTAAGAGATACTGCCCTAAATCACAGTATTCCTTTCAATAGCAAAATTATTTAAATGTATTTCAGCACTGTACCACTTAGTAAGAAGTAAAATTTGTTTTTAAAACACTTAAACATTTTAAAACTTTAAAGACTTGGAAAATATTTCACAAAACAGCACTGCAAGTTGGGGAACGGAAACTACACAAAAGAAAGGACCAAACTTACATCCACCTCTCTGAAGGAAATGCTTGAATAGAAACCAGGCCAAGATGCCACATCAGGACACAAGCATTTTATTTGAATTAATCACCAGAGATGGATGAGGTCTCACACTACTGGAAGGTAAAGCAGTGAGCACTCTTCTGTTCTTCCTGGAGCTGTGTGATGCTTATGTGAGGTGTGTAACCTCCAGCACTCATGCTAAATAATCTCTGAAACAAATGATACTTCTCTAAAATTAGATCCTGACAGCATCTGAACAACATCAGCTGAAAGAGCAGCAGCAGCAGAGCAGTAAAACACCGACACCCTTAACCCCCTCCTGGTACCAATGCCTCACAGCTGCCCTTGGGCTCCTCAGAGTCTCCCAAATCATGTTCTGATGGCACAAGTCCTCCTAGGAACACTCCTCAGAAAGGACCCACCACAAGCTGTGTCCTTCAGGGATTTGGCTTCCATTTCAACCTAGACTTTATAGTGTTGACTTGCTGCTTCTGTTTGAAATATTTGTTATTTACCTAAATTGCGAAAGAAGTAATGAATTCAAACTAATCTATAGATTTATATTAAAAGTCTTGTTATACCAACAGGCCAGTTGCATTTGGCAGTGGGAAGTCCCAGGTCTGAAGATGTTTTGATCTGTAGATATATTGTACAAATCTACATTTAGACAATCTTAAGCAAATTCTACAAAAAGTACAAACTTCACCTTAACAACCCAAAAGAGGAAACTGGCAGTTGTTTCATGAGTTTCATGTGGCAATAGAAGAAAAACACCAGCTTCCACGTAGACAGACATTAGGTTGACAAAATGTGATTTTCCATTTGTCCTTGATTTAGTGCTGTTGTGACAGTGCTGTTAAGCTTGCCCAGCTAAATGGAAGCACACAGTAGTGAAATTCATATTGCTCTAAACCACAGTAAAAACATTGGAAAATATACTATACCAAGTTTTTATTAAATGTTTTAAAGAACCTTGTTGGCAGGTGTGCTCCCCCTCAAAGAGCTGTCATTACACACTAGTCTCAGGAAGGTATCAAAAGACAATTGATTATCAAAATGACATTTTGTGGGGGGGAGGGAGAAGTAATCTTGATAGTTATGTCAATTCCCCCCCCAGAAAATAGTATTCTGCAATTTTAAAATTTCTCTTAACATGTCCTGTCACAAATTTTGATTCTCTTTTATTCACATCAAAGGTTGCCAGACACCAAATCCACTGAACTCAATGAAAACTTTTTCACTGCCTCTAGTGGGAATTGGCTCCAGCTCCTTTGTAAGCTAGACAGTTTGTTCGTGAACTAGACAGTTTGTTTTGATGGATAAATTGCTGACTTAAAGTCCAAGTAATAACAGGAAAATAAAGCAGCTGAGAAAGTACAGAACTCTAAAACGGATGCTGTTACAATCCGTTTAATCTTTAATTTTCAACTTTCAGTTTGGGTATGCTTCTTATCTTCTAAGAAATTACTGTTTGCTGTCTCAGCCTTCACTTTCATACAGCAACAGAAGTTTGTTTCAAAAGACTCTTGTGAAGAACTCAAACCAATCATATCTGGTGACAGGGTGAAGAGCATGTAAAGAACATATGGCAAGTGGGCTTCAGTCAAGAATCCTTTTCAAAGCCCTATTACCTTAACATACCAAGTACCTTGAAAGGATTCTGCCCATGGCTTCAAAGTAATGAACTTAACAGTGTTAAGTAACAGTATTAACTTAATAATGTCACCTCAAGTTATTGCAGTTGAAGTCCTATTTTGACAGGAACATCTCAGTGGTGCAAGGGAGAAACAACATTCTTATGAAGTACAGGTTTTTCTTTTAATTCTCTCTCCTTCTGGAACTAGCAGAGTTTGGGACTCTTCCCTGGGACCTACCTAAACAAGAACTGGCAGCCTCTTGATTTAGGTAAACACTTGAGCACTCATCCCCTTTCTCATGACTGGTCTTATCATCCAGCTTCTCTTTCTACTTGTGACTTAGATCTCAGTGGTATTATAGTGTCTCATAAAATGATGTCATATGCACTGCCCCAAACAGGCCATTATGCTGCTGACCTTAAAGCTAGGAAGCCATCCTAGTCACAGGGTGTTCCATGCTGAAATCAGAATTATGAAAAGTGATCCATAATTCAGCCATGAGAATCCCCCCAGAGTCATTCATGTATCCACTGGGAACACTGCATGGCTGCTTCCTCCTTCTAGAGAGACTGCAACACTGGCACTTTTAAACAAGAAAATTAAGCATTTAACTCACTATGAAACAGAAGAGATCTGTTCCATACTTGCCCAGTACCTTTACAGCTTTTCCTTATTGTTTAAAGAACCAAACCAGCAATCCTCTCACTATCTTGCACACAAACAACAGTGGATTACTAATGTTTACATATTTGTTTAATCCTGCCACAGAACTATAGGATCTCTTGCCTCGGGGATTCCTGTCCCCATCCCAACTGGCTCAGATGCAGTGAAATAAGCAAGTGCCACATTTTCAGTTATGTGATTGTTTTTGCTTTTTCAGTCACAGTAACTCCCATTTTGTATGCACTCCTAATTTCTACTGCTATCACTTTGACTCCAAGTAATTCCTTTCAATCACAACAGGATGACTGTTTGAATTCCCAGGTTTTGGCTCATATAGAATCATGGAGTAATTTAGGTTGGAAAAGACCTCCAAGATCATTGAGTCCAACTGTTAAAGTAACATTGCCAAGTCCACCACTAAGCTATGTCCCTAAGCTCCACATCTACACATCTTTCAAATACTTCCTGGGATGAAAGCAGGTGTTTTGGGAATGTATTTTAAAAACTCTCAGAACAAGAGTCTCTAATTCTACCCCAGTTAAGGAACTAGCAAAGAGCTTCTCAAAGCCTTGCTACAATCTCTGAAAGACTTCTGCCTCATGTAAGAAGATAACCTTGAAGTTGAACCTTGCTGTCATAAATGCGTGGCTACGTCACTAATGCCTGCTTTGTCAGGAGCCTGCAGCAGTGCCCCCACACACGTCAGGCAAAACACCAACAAAATCACTTTACAGCACCTGAACAAGGTCCTGATGGGCAGCCTTTATGAACTCAGCTGAGACATCTGAAGGAGTAGGGTTTTTCAAACTGCGTATTTTTCTGCTTTATACAGGCAAACACATGTACATACGAGAAACACATTGTCATCCCCTAGAGTACTCCTCATGATTCTTAGGGTGGGCACCATTGCAAAAGAAAAATTGAAAAGCTAAATTAAAACGCAAATGCAGAACATCCCAAACTGCAGGATACAAACTACTGCTGGCTGTTACAAAAGGAGTATTTGGCTTCTGTGTTACTGGGAATGGCCAGTGGTTCAATAGCTGGTGCCAGTACCATCAACACCAGTCCCTATTAGCACAGCCACACGTGATACTGGACAAACAAGCCTACACAAGCTAGAGAGGAACTCCAGATCCAGGGATCACAGGGTGAATTCCTACTCCTGCAAGAACCTTTTCCCCTCCACCAACACCTATGACCAGCACAGCATTCCCTCACCAGTATCAAAAAGTTGGAAATAAGATGGCTTCTTTTCCCAGTGCTATGAGAGACTAAGTGACAGCTGAGACAGCTCCAGCCCTTGCTCAAGATGCTACTCAGTGGCCAGAAACAGAGTGTCTGTGGACAAGGGAAATAAAATTTTTAATTGAAAGTGAGGAATAGCTGTTCTTTTGAATTCAGCAAGCAAGCCAGTAAAGTCCAGAGATCAACAACTGTGTAATAAAGTGCAAAGTCTGGGGAAAAAAACCATTAGCTGAACTTACAGAGGAGTAGGTATTACCTGCCATTGTGGAGAACACACAGGAGTGAGATAACAATTCAAAGAGCTCTGTTAACAATGGCTCATGTCATTCCCTCAGCTCAGGGGAATGAGGGTGCCTTGGGCTTTTTGGATGATTCAAATAAGTGTCACTATCTCATAAACACATCATTTCCTCATGCTTCCTGGCAGGGAGGTAGAAGAACAGACACATTCCACCCCCCTCTGAGCACGCTCCACTTTGGTGCAAGACTGGACAGCAGCACAGAAAGTCATTTAAATAGAAACAACACATAGATTTTAATTTTTTTAAAATGTTACTCATGTACCATGTTCATAAAAAAGAAGCACTTAAAAAAATTTCACCCCGTTTTCCTTTGCTTAAAGGTGCTCCCTCTTCTGTACTTTGATCTATATAGGCAGTCAAAATGCATAGTGTTAATTTTCTCTTCCTTACAGAAACACCAGCCACATGCATTTTAGATTACACACTCTACAACAATGAGAAAGGCAAGTGTAATGCATTGGAAAAAATAGATGAAGGTGGATTTTCTGTTCAATACTCTCTTGTCCTTCATCTTGCTTGACTAATTACTCAACTTTGATTATTAGTTCCAAAGAAAAGTCTCCCCAACTTCATTGTGCACACCAATCTGAAAACAGACACAGAGAGAGTCAGAAAGGAAATCAACCTCCCATAAATACACTGCATAAAAGACATCCTTAAGGTCACTCTATTTCTACACCTACTGCTCAACATTTTTACCACTGGCACTCTGAGACAGCTGGGCTAAGCAAGAGGAATGGGCCTTCCATTTAGATAACAGATATTTCCTGTCATACAAATAGCCATATTTGAAATAATATATTGTATTATTTCAAAATAAAACCAAAAAGCACACCAAACCACCACATTTTGCTGACCTACTCAGCATAGCTCTCAAACATCTGTGATGTTCTTGCAAATTTCATCTGTGCACCATCACCATCTCTAAGCAATAAGCCAGGTTATCATCACTTGCTTTTACCAAGAAGCCAATCTCTTTGACATTCCCAGTGAAACAATAAACATTTATTAAGTGTGACCGCAGGGAAACCTGACTGGCAGAATGTGGCCTCATGGGAAGCATTAGAGCACGCTGTTGATATGTTACATCACTCTATTCAAAAGAGTCTCTGACTTAATCTGGGGACTCCCTTCTCCACCCATACAAGCGAGAAGCTCTTTCCATTTCAAAACCCTTTTCTCCACTGCAGGTCCACAGCATATAGGTCTGTGGCAACCAGAATGAAAGATTACTTAATCCACTTCAAACATATACTATAATACATTACATTTTTAGGTTCCTATTGCCCAGGACACTAGACAAGCAGGAAAAGTGTCAATGGATTTTTAAAAGATCTTTCTCCCTCTATGACCTCCAAGTCAAAGCAACTGAAAATTCTGGACTATGAATTTTTAATGATTTCATTATTACTTCATGTCAAAAGCTCCTACTCACCTACATTTAAGTCACAATTTACATGGGCTGAACAGGACAGAAGGTAGTCCACGTACAAAGGCCAGCAGAAGGAATTACCTAAACATAGGAAAATAATAATATTAATGATAATAGTAATAAAATCCTTACTACAAGATTTAAAAACATCCAAAAAATCCAGACAAACACCCCCCAACCCAAACCAGGAAATCGATTTTACACTTTCAGTGTAGTCATTTGCTGTACAACTCCCTCAAACACATGAAAACTTAGGTGAGAAGTTATTTATGAATGCTGACATTCATTTACATGGAACGAGTCCAGAATAAAAAGTTACACTGCACTGATTTTCTAAAAGAAAAGAGAAAAAAACCACCACAGCAAATCCATCTAGTATCTTAAAAAAAAAAAAAAAAAAAAAAAGTTGGAGATGCTTTAAAAATCCCCAACAAACAAAAAACCAATCAGTGATAGCCTTCCAAACTCTTTGACACATCTCACTGCTAGAAAATCAATGTGTAACTCAGCATTAAGAGGTGATGCATTTGCACAGAATTAAACAAATTCAGTACCTATTAATGTGAACGATTGCCACAACTAAGTGTAAATGCAGCTGTATTTTGCATGGATATAGACCAATGAAACAGAACATTTGTGAAATTAAGCTCACCTCTCCACACTCTTAAAAAGTCAGCACTGGAAATGAGTAACACTAGTGTCACTAATCCTTATACACAGTCATATCCATACAACTTCTACCCAAAGCACCTGCTGTTCCAACAGGAACAAATTAAATCACAACTTTTATACAAGGAAGCAAGAATAAACACACCAGTGTCAGTTCCAAACTGTTTCCTGGGCACCTAAACTCAAGATTCAAATTATGGCTGACAAGAAATGACAGCTTCCCTTAATCACTGTGATACAAACTATGACAATAAATTATTGGCAGGCAGTGCCTCTGAAGCATGGAGTAAAGGATATGACAACTGAGAAGAGCCACCCCAGCAAAGGGCTGGGCATGTTATGGTGAACAGCCTGAAAACCCACAGCATCCCACAAGGAAAAGAACTACAGGGATCAACCACCTCTCAAATGGCAGCAGTAGAACATGGGGTGAGAACCCTTCAGACGCCCTTGAGACAGATACCGAGGTTACCACCCAGAACAGGCTTTGCTCACTAAGCTCATCTCTTGACTGGGACCTTGTGTTTTTCCCTGGAAGGACCCAGGCTGGAGATCCTCTCTCTTCCCATCATTAGTATGTAGGCATATGGATGTGAGAGCAGCAGGGCAGAGAGCTACATGAGAACATCTGTTAAGAATGAGCTGGGTCCTTTTCCCCCTTCTGCCTGCTCCAGATTCTCATTCCTTTCGGAGCCTCAGGAAGAGGCTCTGCAGACCTCCTTTGCTCCTTCCCATAATCCAGTGGCAAAAGCCTGGCAGAAGGCAATAGAGAGAGAACACTCATCCTACTCATCATACTTGTTGCTATCCCCTTTTCTAATCCCATCCCAGAAATTAACACTAAGCTAATGCTCAGCACTGATTAGGCTCTGCCTAGAGACACGGCCCTATGATCTGAGACCACCTTGTGACAGCCCAAGGAAACAAAATCCTGAGATAAAAAACATCTCCCCTTTTGTTCTTAGTGCTTCAGTGCAGCTCCTGAAGTCACTCTGAAAGCTGTGAGGTAGTCTTCACATTGACCAGTACTAGCCTGTCCGTGCCATCCATGCCATGCCATGACTCCTTCTGCCAGCCACAGCTCTCTAATGTTCCTATAAAGGAACCAGCTCTCACTTCAGGACACTATATTCTGTTTTCCACACTTTAATAAATACATGTGAATCAAGTTTTTAAAGCGGCCCCCAAGAGCCCTCATTTCACCACAGGGCATGATTAATTCTGCTGAAGAGCAGATGAGAAACAAAGCATAATACTTAATTTCAACACAGTTTACTGGAAGGAGGTGTCACATTTTAAGAACAGGATCCACTCATGATTGAAGACTGAGCTGCTGCAACTTCAGCTATAAGCATTAAGCACATTTGGAAATTCCCTGGCAAAGCTGTTTAAGGAACAGACATTTCCTGTAATTTTCAGAAACATTTTATATCCCCCCCTCCTTTTTAGTCTTGGTGGTAAGGAGGGGAAGAGAGAGAGAGAGAAAGGATACCATATTACCATTAAGTGAAATATGAATGAGCCACCCAAGTTTAAAGTGGAAACTTCAGCTATTTGTGCTTGGGAGAAGGTTTTAAAAAAAAAATCTTTCATCATTAAGAGGCCAGGATTTTTCTGCTGACTTTAGAAAAAGAAATATACATCCTTTCAATTAGAGTGAATTACAGAAGGATATGAACTTGTCTTTATACTTACTTCTGGCAAATAAGAAGTCCTCCAGGCCTTATTTAAATACCTTTTTCTATTTTCCAGAATTAAAAACTGAAGCCTTTTTTTTCTCCTCTCTTGCTGAGGGCCTTCCCTAAACTGCAGCTAAACAAACCCAACCAGCGGGGTCACGCAGAGCATTCCTCCCACAGCAGAGTGAGGAAAATCAAGCATGAGAGAAACCAGGGAGAGATGGAATAATCAAATCTGACAGCATCCCTCTAAGGACCTCACCACCTTCCTCTTTTGCCCAAAAATCTAATCTTGTTTTAAGTATCTGGTATTTATAAATTATTAAATTTATAAGGTTTACAGTAAATTTAAAAAATTGCTTAACTTATCTATGTAATCCAAGTCTGAAGAGATCCAATCCAAATCAAAGCCACAGCATATAACACATGAATTCACAAACTAAATTAAACTGAAGGACAGTTGCCTATCCCCACAAAACACATCACGAGTGCTACTTCAGGCCTGTACACCAAATGGCAAAGACTGATCATGTAACTGTGACCAATTGTCCATACCTGCCACCCGCTACTATCAACTGTATGGTAGTTTTCAAAGGCACAAAGAAAATAAAGTAACACAATGAAAAACTTAACGTGTTGAACTAATCAAAAAATCCTCAAGCAGTTGCAATTCCAGCACACCTTTGCTGTTTGTATGACGGGTGCTTTGCAGCAGAATCTGTCATGACACCAAGGTTTCCATCTCTACACAAGCTGCATGTTCTGAATCGCTTGTTCTGCAACCCTGCAGACCAGCACCAACAGTGACTTCTGTATTTTACATGGCCATCTTTCTGCTGAGAAACAGATTAAAAAGAGGAGTGCTCTGAAGAGTAGTGCTAAAAAAATATCAAGCACAGCTGTTGTCATAGTCCATGCTACTCCTTTAAAAGGCTTACCATGACAGAAGGTAAGATGGGACCCCAGAGTCTTCAGAGAGTGGTTAATTTTTAAACATAAGGCATTCTGCCTAGTGAGAGCCTTTGAGGGGGTGATATTCAAATAATATGGCCCTGCAAACAAGGAGCCAAAATCTAGACTTAAAATAGGGCAATTCTGATCTGCTTCGTGGCCACTGTATGATAAAAACAGAAGGTGGATCTGAAACCATTGAACAAGGACTAGGATGGATTAAAGACAGGGTAATGACAGTAATTCCGTAAGGGAAATTAATCAGAATAGCTTCTGGGCAAGGCAGGGATGAATTTCTTGCAGCAGACTTTTTATTGATTCTTCTCTCAAATTAAACTGAATGACTAAAATGAGTCAATCTCATTTTAGAACAGAGACTTGTAAACTGCTTGTGTGGTATGGTACAACATGGGTTAAAATGTTCTGGTCTTTCACCCATTTGAGGAAATGACACCAGTTCTCCCGGAAGGCAACATGCACATTCAACCCCTTCACATCAGGGCATGAGAAAGTTTGGAAGGATTTTTTTTTTTTTTTCAACTGACAACATTAATACTTTGTTTCTTCCTGCTTGTGTTTGAAAATACAGTGCTGCACTGCACTGCGTGCATGTCCTGTCAGCTGTACAGGGAAATATCTAAAAGTTTTAAAAAATACTCAATAAAACTGATAATTAAGTCTGTTGTCAAGCTCATTTTAAAAGCCTTCTGCATGCTTTAAACAGAATTAATATTGTGACCAGTGTATGCTACATAGTGATAAAAGCATGCAGAAGCATCTTCAGAAGGGAGACTAGGCCAAATAAAACACTGACATTACACATATGTAAGCTCAGCCCTACTCATTACAGCAGTTAAATTTAATTTGATTTCTACTTAAATGACATTTGCATGACAAGGAAGCAGAATAGATGGCATAAAACAGCAAGTCCACAAACATGGTACAGCCCAGCTTTCTTGAAGTGAGAGCAGAAAAGGAGACTTTGAGGAATATGCTGTACAGCAGTGACTCACAATTAACAGGCAGAAATAAATCAAGTTGTTACACGTTCCCAAAAATTAAACAGTTACAGTAATCCTGCTAAGAGGCCCCCCATTCTGGGCTGTTCAGAACAGTGAGTGGTTCAGGCTATGATACGGAGTGATGGCTGAATTGCAGATGAGGCACAGAAAGCAAATTAACAAACCCCTAGATCCAGATGATTGTGACTGAAATCTCTCACCATGGTGTACAACTACTGACAGCTCACACTCTGGGAACAGAACATGCTTTCATACCTAATTTGTACCCACAAAGGTAATTATGATAGCTTGCTTATTAAAATTGCTTTCAAATATTAATTTAATTGACAAGTTGGTACCAACAGGGCCTCAGTCGGGAACAGAAGCAAGAGTCATGGTACCTCACTGAGCTATGATCCCAGTCAGGAGCTCTGGTGTTTCTTTCCCAAAGGATCCCAAATGTTTCTTTGAATTTGAATCATGTTATACCAGACCTGCAGCGGTGCCAAAGCCACATTTCTAATATGGTAACCACATGGCTGAAAAGAGAAGCCACATACATGTGTACAATGGGAGAAGGAGGGCAGAGGATGACTTCTGTTCCCCAGCTGTGCCTCTTGCATCACTACAAACATTACTACTGAAGTAGAATCACAGAGTTGCACAATGGTTTGGGTTGGAAGGGACCTTAAAGACCATTTCATTTCAACCTTCCTGCCATGGGCAGAGACACCTTCCACTATCCCATGCTGCTCCAGCCTGGCCTTGGACACTTCCAGGGATGGGGCAGCCACAGCTTCTCTGGGCAACCTGTGCCAGGGCCTCCCCACCCTCACAGGGAAGAATTTCTTCCTAAAACCTAAACACACCCTGCCCTCTGCCAGCCTGAAGCCATTCCCCCTTGTCCTATCACTCCATGCCCTTGTAGGGCACTCCATCTCTTGTAGGTTGCCTTCAGGTGCTCATGCCTGATGCAGAGTATGAAAAGTGACCTAACCACAAAATACAGTAATCCTCCTCAAAAGTAATTGACAAAATGTGACTACCATTTTATGTAGTGGGCAAGAACCAAAAGGGACCAAAAGGATTTTTTTAATTTTGAAGGGAAAAAATGCACAATACCAAACCAAGGGAGTAAATTATGTTGTTATCTGATAGGCATCTTACTCAAGAACCAGGGTCAACAAGAAATGTTTTATAGCAGCCTCTCTCAGTTTATAACAGAATTTTGAATATCAGAGAAACAAAACATACTCCCTTAAAATACACCCGTATTATCCTATCTGATTTGTGCTGACATGTATGCACAGCTCTGTACCAATCTATAAATAAGATGTTACATTTCTTGAGAATCTGTAGAGGTGTCTTGTTTTAAACAGTCCTTTAAAAAGGAACCGGAAAGGCATTGGCTGTTGTCAAAGTAATCCCAAGCTTGGAGACTTTATAATATTTCTGCAATAACTGAAGTAAAATCAACAGAATGGATTAACTTCAGAGCATGCAGAGCCAACTAAAATACCTGGAAATAAGTTTATCATCCATAAACTGCAAGATCCTTGTATTCCTTACGTATTCAGCAACAGAAGAAACATCAGTTCCTTGTCAACAATCATGAATACATCCATAAATAATACTGATTAGTTTTATAACTTACTCATTTTACATAAATTTCTGCTGATACTATTGGCACATGTTCTGGCAATTTTCAGACAGACTTCCAGTCTGCACGTGAGCAGCCAATAGGAACAAGTTGGGATTTGGTAGCAGTCCTGAGGTTTTTACCTCCAGAAACTGATCCTGAAGGATGAAGGTATACGATGGGTGGTCCTTAATCACTTCCTTTATGTGAAACTGAGGTCAGAGTAGAAAAAGAGCCAAGAAAGGAAGTCTGCAGCACCTCCCAAACACCATCCCCCCACCTTCCTGAACAACTCCTGTAACAGTTTAGAGGGTTAACTTGTAGTTTAAATGAAGCAGTCAGAGGTTGGGATAGAAATAAATCGCTTGCACAAGCAAGATACTGTGCTATTAAGTTTTTATAAGTGACTTCAAAATTAGGTCAGTCTAATTTGTGGCTGATACTTTGTTCTTTCACTACTATGAACTCACAATGATGTCAGTCTCATGTTCAAACATGCCACATTTAGCAGTGCACAGGCTTCCTGAGAGACTCTCTCAACCTTCCTTTGTGCAAAAGGCTTCTGCCAGGTTCTTAGCTCATACTTCACTGACTCAGGCATGCCACTTCAGTTTCAAGGCAGTTACACTGGCTTCCCGTCAAATACTGCACAGTTCGGGTTTTTTTCCCTTCCTCTTCTATTTTTTAAATTTTCTCTAACTTTACTAACTAGAAGTTTAAGAATATGTGTCCATATTCAGGTTACCATTTCAGGCCTCACCTTCCTCACATCATCCAGAAGAGAACCACTCTCTAAAAGGTGTGGGAAACAGGTGTTTTTAACTAATTCAGCCAATAATTTCAATAATTTAAGGGGGCCTACAAGAAAATCAGGGAAGGGCTTTTTACAAAGACATGTAGTGATAGGATAAGAGAGAATGGCTTCCAAAGAGGATAGGTTTAGATTAGATATTGAGAAGAAATAGAAATCCTTCCCTGTGAAGGTGGTGAGGCCCTGGCACAGGTTGCCCAGAGAAACTGTGGCTGCCCCATCCCTGGAAGTGTCCAAGGCCAGGCTGGACAGGGAACATTCTCCCAAACAGGCACAATCAGGTTTTTGTGTGAACATCCTCTTAAGATGAGGGAATAAAAATCCTTAGCTGAGAGTAAAGGGAAGTTAATGGTTACATACAGAAATACAATTGTAGGTAAAAAACCCTCACAAACCAGGTCACTGTTAAAAAAATGCCCATCTGCAAGTTTGTTCTTAGCAATCCCAATTCTCACCATTTGATTCAAGTTTGTACCTGTCAGTAAATATCTATACTAAACACTGACTGCAGTGAAAATGCACAGAGTCTATGTTTCCCACTGCGGAGACTTTACCTACAAACACTAAGCTGGAGCAGAAGGAAAAGAGAAAAAAAAACTGGCCATTTTTATGCTGCTGAAGCATTTCTCTTGGGGCTACACAACGAGAGATGTAATGCTAGCCCAGGCTTTCCCCCTCTCTCATTCGTGAGGTCATGTTCCAGAACTTATACAGACATTTTTATTGGGGTTTTTTTGGTAAATTTTAAAGTATCATGTCAGTATGTTAAAACCTGTATTACATATTCATGGAACAATGCTATTGCATGAACCCTTAACGCCCTTAAAGAAGCATCCCACTCTGTCTCAGGAAAAGGCACATCATCCCACAATCAGTTCCAGCACCACAGTAAATCCCAGGTACTTCAGGAAAGAAAACAAACAGATGTGGTCCACAAGAACTGCACATCCAATAGACCCCGCTGTTCCTGCTGCATCTGCAAGTGCCCAAGGATACAGGACAGGCAAGTCTTGCAGAGAGAGGTGATATCTTTTATGAGAGAGGTTAATATGAAGCGATAAGGAGAGGGAGGGCACGAACTCCAGAATGCACAAGCCCTTCCTCACATACACTGATGTGAAACAGAACCAAACTGTGACACAGAAACAACAGCCAAGGCTTCCAAAACATCTCCACATCCAGTCCGTCCCTCTTCCCAAACAGGAAAAGAAGTCCAAAGCACATCCCAAAGCATGTAATAAATTATGCAGTGAATCATATTCCTTATGGAAACTGTCTGGCAGAAGTCACTCCACTGGAAATATGTGATAGAACACAGAAAAAAACCTAAAAGATAGCCTCAAAGAAAGAACTCTCCCCCCACCCAAATTCTTGGAGTTAATGCCATGACAAGAAAATCCTGGAGTCATCATGAAGTTACTAGATTTTTGGTAGATTTTTCCCATAAACAAACTTTTCCCTGGATTATAAAGTTGTTTATTGCTATTAACTGACACTTGACCTAGCTTTATATTCACTGCATTTTTTCAAGATTTAAGTTAAGTTTGTGTTCCTGAAACCTTGCCTGTCTTCTCCAAATAAGTCAGTTGAAATTGAAAAAATTCTTACAAACCCTTCTTGCAGTCTTTTGAAAAAAGTTTGTATTTTCTGAAAAATGAACAAACGAAAATCCACCCAAATAAACAAAACCCCCCACAAAAACATCATAATAAAATTATTTTCCTTTAAAGTATTTTCCAGGTTACTGAAAAACTTTGACCATTTCTAGATACAACTTAAAACGTAGTGCATTCATCAAAATTCTAGAACTAGAAGTTTCATCCTGCAATGCAATGAGGAGACAGTAACTTAGGTCTTTTAAAGTAAAACCAATTTTCTTTTCCTGGAGTTTCAAGCTGACTTAGGTAGCAGTGAAAAAGACAGTGGATGAGATTAAGCATATTTGACAAAGATAGCAGGTGAGATTAAGCACATTTACCTTTATAATGTAATGACAGAGATAGATGTAGTTGATGTGTTTGTTACCTAGGGTAATTTTGCTCATTTTTTAAACTTTATTTGAATTGCAAAGAAATGTTATCTGGAACTGGCTTGCCCCTGTTAGGTTCTCCCCAGGAACACCCAGTGCCATGAAAAGATTAACCCTTGGTGTTTTGAACCACAGAGTAAAAGGAGCCAATTCCTACCAACAAACACCAAGAGCATTTTAGATGTGCCGACTAAGGAGAGAGATGTTTTTCAGCAAAGACTTCATCCCTGACTGCAACTGCCCTCTCTGATAGGATTCTAGCACAGGTCAAAATGTGCAGGAAGAGAGCTGAGCACACGCACAGAAGTGGAGGTCACCAGGAAAGGGGGGAAGGAGAAGGGCTCCTCCCACCCTCTTCAGGCTTCCTCCTCTGCAGTCGCACCACCCGGCTCAAGTCAGAGCAGGAATGCCTGCACCATGTGCTTCCAAAGGCAAGCGATCCACAGCCTGGGAGATGGGAAAAATCAAGTACAAATCCAAATTTTTTTTAGAACATCTATCTATGTTTTAATGTAGATTAGACTACATTGGAAGAGGCAAAATAAATAAAACCTATTACTTAGATCCAGAAGAAAATGTATCTAGGTTACCTGTGTCTACACAGTGCCTATCCAGACTAAAGCATTCTTCCTAAACTTGTTCTCACCACCAGCTTAAAGCACAGTCTTGCCAAGGTTAAGCTTTCTGGCCCTCTATTGAAAGCATAACCACCTTACTGAGAACCTGCTTTATGATTGGCAGAGAGACCACCTGGCATCAAAGGCATGCTTAAGGCCATATCCATGAATTTTAGTGAAAAAGCGAGAGGCTGCAGGTTTTAGGGGTTTTTTTAATGGTTTTGGCAGCTAAATTATTCTGATATTCCATGCATGCTTCAATGCAGGGAAACATAAATCTAAGACTCATGAGCTACCTCTGAGCCAAACCACCAATGTGGTACTTAAACTAGCTTTGATAAAAAGGAGGGTTTACTTATGCAAGTTCACCTCATAGCACACCTACAGAGCTTTCCATACCCAAGCTAAACCTTTTCTCCATGGCAATCCATAGTGTAGGACAGATGGACTAGGCTGAGCATCTCCAGCTGCACTGTCCTAGAGTGCCACATCCAGAATTATTTGTTAAGCAAGTGCTGCTATTTACAGTACCAAACACTGGACAAAGCAGAGATCTCTAAGCTTGTGTTATTACTCCTGCTCAGATACACAGAGTGAAAAGAATGGAAAATAAACTTGCCACCAGCACAAACAGGTGGCTGCAGACAGCAGGGGCCGTGTACGGAATTGAGTGAGAAGTATGCTGGAATAACTGAAGGAGAGGAAAAATACCCTAGTGCTCCAAGAAGATGAACCCAGCCACCAGATACTAATCTATAAAATGTACAGTTTTCCCTAGGAGGTGATACACCCTTGGCTTTGAACAAAGTATGCACTACTTGGATGGGAAAAGGGAACTTGGCCGCACAGAATTCCCACTCCTCTGGTACAAATGGATGGTGCCTGGGCATGAAGGTCCAAAGTCCAGCTGCACAGTCTGAAGTACAGTATTGTCCCATATGCTGCACTGCCATGGATTTTTGGTGTGTTTGAGGTAAAATTCAAGCCAATATGCCTTTCAGCCCAGGTCTGTAGAGTCAGGTATGAGCCAGCCCCAGCGTGATGATTGCTCACAGTCCCAGCACAGCGCCCTTGCTCTTACACAGCACAACAGGGACGCTCATTACATGAGCACCTTCCTCAGGGCTCTTCACTCAATTAAGGAGTCATTATCTAACAGCAATCCCATCTCCTTTGCATTCCCGTTAAAGACAACCTTATGCAAAAAGTAAGAGCTTGGCTACAAGTCCTTGGCCCAAACATCCTCCTGCCAGTGCTCCACTGCTTGCCAAGCCCTCACTGTTTGAAGTTCAGAAGTTTGCAGCAGACAGACTGTGCCAAATCCAAAGAACTTTGTCATTAAAAGAGAAAACTAACAGTAGCAAGTGCTCTCCATGCTTTGCTAATATTGTCAACCTGTACAGACAATTACAGTTAATAAAAGTGTTCTTAGGAAGCTTAATGACAACTTTTAGAGTCAGAGCAACTCTGCTTCAGGTAGACTGGTATGAAGAAAGCAGCAGGGAAGAAACTGTCTCTTGCTGTACCTTTAGCCCCTCTGAAACAAGGAAAGGATTCCCCAGGGAAACTGCCCTTCTTCAGATAGCAATTTAAGTAGTACAGATCTACCCAGGAACATCAGCTTCTCTCTCTGCCTGCCCAATGAAAATACCTTTGCTACCAGCACCTGAGCTTGTTACCACAGAAAAAGCATGATCCTTCTCTGCATGAGCTACTTAAAAGCATTTGAGGTCTTTCTTCCAAAAGGAATAAACAGACAAAGTTCACCAGCTCCAAGAAGAACATCTGAAAAAACACTCATCCTGTCCCAACTCAACAAAGATAGAGAAGTGCAGTAAAATGGCCTGCTCCACTACACTTGGCACCTACTACTGCATGTAACACCTACGACTTAAAGCAGTGGCTCCCAGACAGGGCAATGAATAGTTTAGGTAAGTATCTTTTAAGATGTCTAGCTTGAAAAAAATCATAGTCATATCCAAAATTCTTCTGGTGAACAACTGACATCAAGTGAAAGATTTACTGACTTAGAACTCACGATTCTTTTTAGGGATAAATGATCACAGAGAACCAGACTAAGAATTTGAATATGGGTGTCTTCTTCCTGTATTTTTAAAGTATGGTCAATCCTCCTGAGGCCTTTCACAGGCTGTATATCCATGCAGCAAGGCTAAAGGCAATTCCCATGGTACTCCACCCAACCCCTGTGTTTTTCAGACATTCAAATACATTCAGGTCTATCCCCGAGAAAGCTTTTCTAAGGAGCAAGTTCCCTGTCTGAACCCAGCAATTAGATTACCAGCAGTTTCAGACACAGACAAAATTGCAAAATCCACCTCTAGACTACTGATGCCCCAAGCAGGAATGGTGATGCATCCACCATGGCAGAAGCATTTGAAACTTCACAGAGAGCAGCCTGGAGGTAACAGTGCCATCAGGTTTGCTGAGATAGGCATCTTCTGATTGTCTCACAACAATTAAGAAAACCTTAAAGTTAAATAATTATGAAGGAGAAGAACAACACTGGGCCACCTTTTATGATTCACAGGTTTCAACTAAACCATAAAGAACAAGAGATTAAGCCTCCTGGAAGGTCTGGTAATTTTGTTACCCTATTTATATTGGCATCATGACCAACTGTGATTTGATTTTAATTTTTTAATCCAGAGGAGTTATTTAATCTGCTATAAAACTATAAATATAGCTAAATTGTTTGAGATTAACATCCTCAAAAAAGGGATAAATAAATCTGTGGCATCATATACAAATAGTTCCGTGAACACCCAGCATTACATATTAGCACCTGAAAAGACACAGTCAGATCTAAAAGTCCAATCAGAAGACTTGGCCATTTGTTGCAGCTTTGAGTTTTCAAGAAAACCAACACCCTGAAAATAAATCTCCATTCAGCACACACCATGTGCACTAAGTTCCCCAGATAACACAGCAACAACAGTGGTCAAGAGATTTGTCCGGACAGAGTAGAAACAAGTTTACATGTAATGTTTTAGGGTTTGCCAGGAACCATCAGGTGTAAACCAATCACCTTGACAGCTCATCTCATCTTAGACTGGTGTCTCAAAATTTAGCTCTGTTAAAACCTCTACAGCAAACCTAATCACACATTAAGAAAACCAGTACTGCCTGTAATACAGTCTTAAGAGAAAAAGCAGAAAGGCAAGTATTTGCACCAGAAGTTACCAAAAAAAAAAAAAAAAAAGGTAGGTTTGTTTGTTAAAGACTTACTTTAAAAAATGTCATCTTATGCACACCAACTGCTGGTATCATAAACAAAAATAAATTCTTGCTTTTAACAGAAGTAACTGAAAAGACAGGCAACTTGAGATGTCATTACACTTTCTCCTGGACTTCAACTACCACACATTGCAATAAAAGCAGTGACAGAAAGGAAACATGATTTACTGATGGCCAGTCTAGAAAAATGCAGCACTAGATAATGGTTTCACCTTCAAATCAAGTCAGTGCATGTTTAGAAAATTTCCAGTACCCTCCTGAAGGAATTCAACTACCTGCTGCAGCCATCAGGCTCCCCTTTTTCAGTTTTCTTCTCTGACACTATCTAATGTGATGGATTTCTCCCCATACTTCTACATTGACGTTAGAGGAGTTCTCATTTTTCTACTTCATCCTAAGACACTTCAAGCCACACAGAAGGATGAGAAATGCTCACCTAGGCACATGATCTCTAGTAGCACACTAGTGTTTCTTTTTGCTTTAACTATACTGCTCACACCTATACACTGCAGCAAACACAATTTTTCAGATCTGTTCTTTGACCAGATGCATCTTTATTTTCTTCTTAAGCCATAAAATACAACATGAAACTGTCACCTGTGTCACACTCCCTCCAAACCATATTTGCTGAACTGTCTCCGAAGACTTTGGTGTCAGTACTAAGACTATTTGTGCTGACCAGAACTGCTTAGGTGAACACTTTGTCTCTGGGACCACCAAACACAGCAGTCCATGGTCTGTGACTGGTCTCCTGGGCTCTGTAATAAATCTCTTTAATACTGCATGGAAGGGATACTCTAAAAGAAGTGTACACTAAGTAAAAATAAGCTGTGTCTTTGGTTTTACATGCCAAAGCAAACAAGGTTAGTACTCCACAAAGAAAATAACCAAGTTATTTACCACTTTGGAGTTTTACCAAGTATGTGATACAACCAAGCTAAAGCTGAAGATTTTAGGATATTTTCATTCCAACTTGTTTTTGAATAATTAGGTCTCAAGACAGCACTAATTTTGCACAGAAAAAAAGCTGCAAACTTCAGTAGATTTTCTCTGCTTTTGGAGTAAAGCTTAATCATTCCATCTCGCAACAGCGATCAAAACAAGAATTTTGATAGCAAGGCCTCTGTGTTCAGCATTTCATAACACTTTTGTGGCTGTAGAGATGCCGTGTCATTCCAGACAGAGTGTATCTCAAAATGGAAACCTCTCCAGAAGGAATTTAGAGAGTCATGCTCCCCAAATGAAATGAACACAGCTGACACAGAAGCAGAGAGTTCACTCTACTGTAGCCAGCCTTCCTTAGTTCCATTGCTAAAATGGCACTGAAGCCCTCTGTACACAAGGAACCATAAGTTGCCATAAACACTGATGAGAAAAAGCCATTTCCTAGGGGAAAATAAAAACAAACCAACCCCCAAGAGAGTCCATCAGGGGAGGAAAGGAGGAACAACAGGAAGGAAGAAGAAATCACTATAAATCTGGCATTTTTAATTCAGAAAAACATCAGAGCTCATGCAATTCCTACAAACTAAACAAGGAATCACAGTTACTGTGGAAAATAGGGAATAGCCCAGCCAATTCTGTTTAGAGAAGGAAGTAAGGGAAATACCATGCCAAGCACAAGAGGAATTTAATTTGGTGGAGAATCTACATTTCAATTTAGCCATTGAACCACTGCAGGTCATGCCAAGGGACATTTTTTGTTCCATGTTGGTTCTTTACCTGGCAATAGGAAAATAAGCTTTTCCCCTGCTCCTCACTAGAAGGATCTTACAATAAGTTAGAAAGGCAGGTCAGTGTTTGCATCAGCTCATTGCTGAGTGACAGTACCCATAACACTAACCAGTTCACCACACTCCTGGAAGAGCTCCCACCAAAACCCCTGCCATGCTGCTGTGCTTCAGAAATGGTGGTTAAGACACCACTGGTTGGTCCAAAAGATCCTCAGTTCAAGGAGGGAGAGGAAATGAAAAGCTGCATGTTTAGCTCCCAGCTGAGTCTGGAAGTTGTGGAAGGTATACATACCACTTCACAAGGAAAGGGAACAGGAAGCCATGAAAGAAAAGAGTCATTATGTTGAAATGGTAACATTTTCGTGAGGTTATACAGGCCAAATGAGCATATCCCAGAAAAATGTGAATCAAAGCCTCGGTAAAGAAACAGAAAGCAGTGTAAGTGACAGCAGATAGAAAAAAAGGAAAAAAAAAAAAAAAACTTTAGAAGAACAAAAGTATCAGATATAAGAAAAATCCTAAGACCTGATGCACAAAAATTGAAGAGTGGAATTAAATTTGATATTAGTAACTGGATAATAATAACTGAGAAAGCAAAAATAAGTTTCTTTGCAAGGGCCTCTCCTGCACAGGGTGCTGGCAAAAGGTAAGTTCAAGATGGATTAAGTCAGGACTGACACAGCAGAAGAAGATGGAAAAAAATTGATTAACTAGGAGTAAGCCATCATGTTCTCAACACTTATGAGGGGATTAAGTATTTAAGGGTTGAGCAGAAATATGCAATGGTCACTAAAGCAAGCTATTCCTGCATAAGTACAAAGTGTTTGTACATGAAAGTGCTGTACATGACAGAAAAGAAGGAAAAGACAGACAGAAAGATTGCTGAACTTCAGTACCAGAACAAGTCAGTTAAAAGTAGCCACACAGAGTCTCTGGCAGACCTTATGACAGACACAAAGGAGAATATGGCAAGAAATGAGGGAGGACCCAGAACCACTCTTCTCTCCCAAACCCACAATTAAATTTGCTCATGTGTCTTTGAGCATGTCAACTCCATTGCTTGAAGGGATTTTATGCAAAATTTCAAGAAAGCTCACTTTGAAGTCTATAGCAAAAAGTTTGTAAAAAAGAATCTAAATTTTAAGATAAATATAATATGTACAACCATGTGCACCCATAACCTACCTGAGGAGATGGGAAAAAAACCTTCAGATGAGTAGCAGAGGAGAAAAAACCCCAAATTGATGTCTGTTGATAGTAACAACATTGGATGAAGGCATTGGGAATTAACCACTTTAGATTTGCACCTGGAGGGCAGAGCTGTGCTGACATGACAGGTTACTTCAGTTGACTGGTTTGCACAAACCCACATGTAAATTTGGTGTAAGTCAGCAAAATGCAGTCTTCATGGTCTGGCAGGGGCAAAAAAAAAAAAAAAAAAAAAAGTCTCTTCCCTGAATGACAAAAGCCTTCAGCTGACAAAATGTCACCAGTAAGATGACTAGTCCCAACGTGCTGTACTGGTGGCAGGCTCACCAGTAGGATGTTCTGGATTCCCATCTGCATAAGACAGGATCTTCTAAAACACCATCTCTTCCAGCGTGGATGCCATCCCATTACAGCAGTGCCATACAGCACCAGGAGCTCTGCAGAGCTCCAGCTGAATCAATTTATTCCAGGCAGAACTCCAAGAACATGTTCCTGGTATTACTATGCTATTACTTAGAGTAAATGTAAGGAACACTCAAAGCCCTCAAATGATTGAGATTGAAACTATATAAAAATACAGCACTAGGATTAACAGGAAATCAGACACCACCACTTGAAAAGGAATGGGAGTGCTAAATGGAGTTGTAGGTTTAATCAACACTTCCCCCAGAGCAGTGGGCAGAGATGACACAAGCTATTAACAAGTGAAAAAAATGACAACTCTGAACACACTGGCACCATCTGAGTTAATATGAGAAGGAAAAAAGACACAGGGTAAAAAATGAATAGACATTACTGGCTATCCATTCTCAAAGCAGGAAGATTTTTCATTTTACCAAATAAGAATGATATAAAAGAAAAGCCTTCAAGTTTCCAGTAGAAAGAGGTTTTTATTTCACTTTCCTTTGAAAGACCAAGTAATGAATACACTTGTTATTTCTGATCATACAGATACACCATAACCTACCAAATGCACAAAATTTACCTGCCTACTTCAGATAGCTAAAACTACCTACTACAGGAAGACCATGTATCCAGATTTTCTCAATTCATTACCCCTAGAAAGAGCCTAAGAAGCCTTATCATCTGCAAGGCTATTTTGTTCTGCTTGCTAATTAATTGCTTTTCTTATCATATAAGCCATCAAAAAAACAAAAAGAAGAGTCACATTGAGTGAAAGCTTTGTAAGATATAAGCTGCTCTGGAGAGAGTATATGGGTACATATACACATGTGTGTGTTCATGTTCATGGTTTGTATGTGGGTGTATATATGAAAACACACAAACATATTATGTCCTATCTATGTCCTGGCCATGTTTTAGTGCAAAAGCAGCCTGATAGAGCCCAAGCTCTAAACTTGTCAGGTAGCAGACAAGAGTTTCCAATGGAGCGCAAATCTCCTGGAGCCCTGGGAAGCCAACCCAAGCCAACTCGAATGCACAGTGGCAAACAAAGAACAATCAGCTTAATAGCCAGAATCAATGGCCCCAGCCTTGGTTTCCAATGGGTAAATCCATGTCATGAATATACCTCTCGCTGCCTCTGCAGAAGACAAGCTTGAGGGGGTACATTCCATGGCAGCTTAAAACAAGCAAAGTCAGGGCTACCAGTGAGCACTCGAGTCCCTCATGCCAGCTCACATGTTAATCCAGCAAGCTGACTCAAAGAGCTACATCAGTCACAAACCAACTGGACAACCAAGCAGAATAAACAAATTCAGCAGTAAACCACAGCCAGACAATCCTCAAGCATTTCTGGTTCCCAGCTCTGGCTCACTGTGGGATCCTGACAGCCATTAAAAGAGTGAGCTTGAAAAGACAGTGGCTAGGAAGACAAGAAAGAATCTCACTATCTGCAAGGCTTTGGTGTTACTTGCCACAGAAATGTGCTCTGTGTTATCCTTATATGAGACAGAGAGCTCCACTACTTTCAGCAGATCCATGCTAATGTTCTCCAATTCCACTTTTACTGTGACTGAACCCACTTCTTTTGATCAACAAGGTTAATAGTCAATTGGGCAGAACACAAAAGAAAGGAAAAGACAGTCTACAAAGTACTTTACTTCTAAGATTTTAAGAAGGTAGGTAATTTAAGGTCTGGCATGCAGCAAACAAGCACCTAGAGTCTATGGAGCAAACAGTATAATGGATTTCTAGTCTGCTTCAAACCAAACACAAAGAAAATAGGCTACTTGTGAGTTTATTCCCTGACTTGGCCTCGAGTGAAGTATGAACAGTCATACAAACTACCCTAAGCAGCAGGCTCAGGGCAGCAGCTACAGGCAGAGGGACTGGGTCAAGCAGCCAGACGTGGTAACCTTTCCTACATGCACAGCTGGAAAAAGGCACTTTGTCAATAGTCTTCAGCTGCTGTTCTTCTGCTTTGTGTATTTAGGTTAAGGGTCCTTGGGGCCCTGACTACTTGTACTTACAAAGCACCCCCACCAATGGCAGCATTTAGCATAACCCCAAAATGTTAGAAGACAAACAGCTAGGGCCTGGGGGAGCTGGTACATTTGTACCTACAATGTATTTAGAGGATATCAGCCTCTTGTACTCAACATATTCTAGAAGAATTTGCCAACTTTTTTATTCAACCTAAGTTTCTCTTCTGTCTAGACTAACTCCATACATACCAGATCTTAAAAGAGCCAACGATAAATTACTAACAGCATGAAGAAAAATAGCATGTCACAGTAGAAGTATTCAGACAGATAATTTTCCACACTTCTTCCCATCCTCTCTGTTGTACCGAAAGACATGTCTTTATGTGGACTCAGGAGCATACTATTTGAAGCTTAAGCCTGTAAACCTTAAAAATCTTCAACATGAAGATATGGTCTATAACGAAAAGTTTCAAAACCAACTCATTCTTAAATATTTACAAATCCCTAATGATAGAGACCAAATACACAAACCCACAAAATGTTATTTTCTCAAAAGCCACCAGATAATCTCACCCAACATTTCTAGTTTTTAAGGTATGTCTTCAATTACATGAATGATATAAAGCAAAAAAACTGTTTAACAACCTTCAGAAGATATTTTCTATATACACAAATAGTATTTACTACTATGAACCTATTAGAAATTACACCTTTCCCTGTACTTCCTACAGCCTGTCAAAAAGACTTCTCCTCACACACATAGAAAATAACTCTTCCCTCACCTACTCCTACAAGCCTAGCATTACCAACCAATTAGAATGATCCTACTCTAGTCAGATAGAACAGACATTAGAACTCCAGTTTCTGTGATTTAAATGAAATGTCATTTTCACGTGCAACTAGTGCAGAACTTTTCTTCCTCCTTAAAAATACTTTTAATCTCTCTTAACTCTACATTTTTATTTTCTTTTTCCTTTATTTAACCTACATAGGTGTATTTTCACAACATCTGATCAATACCTCTTCTTTCTATTGTGCCCTGTCCTTTCTCCCTCTCCAGTTCTTTTCCTTACACATATCCTCCTTTTCTAGTATTTTCACTATGAGAGAAGTTGACCTTTATAGAATTGAGTTTTTGAAACTAGATAAACTGTTTGAAACCTCAGCTTGAGAAAGTGATAACCCTGTTTTTCCATTATAGTGCAATTTAACTGCATTTTGAGTAAAAGCAGAAGAATCGCAGCTCTGTTCACAGACATCAGAAAACAGACCTACATTTCAAGTTAACCATTTAAACATAAATCAGAACAAAATGTGCAGAATTTGGAATTCAAGGAAGCCCATTTTACTGCTGCTGGAGAAGCTGAAGGATGTGGTTACATGTTGATGGTCAATTTCTTTATCTTTATTTTATTTATCTTGTCCCTAAGCAGCTGATCTACGTAACACCCATCCCACTTCACCTCAAAGAAAGAGTAATGCTATTTTCTGCCAATGGATAGGCTGCTACAGCTGTGCTTTCATGTACAACAATTGACATTTGAAATGGAGAGACATTCCAAGGAAGAAGTTAGGCTTGTACATTCTTATTTTACTACATAAATAAAAAAACCCCAGGTAAATAGGTAATAAATAGCTAAGTAAGCATAAGGTATGACTACATAGAAAAGAAGTACCACAAGCTGAGCCAAATACTACGCAGCCAGTAGAAATGCCTCACTTTGGTGGATATAACATGAAGATTTTTGTAAGTGCACTTAATAATTCAGTTAAGCAAAGATATAAAAATGTTACTACTGGATATCTACTCCAGTATCAGGCAGGTTCTAGGCCAGGGAAAAAGCATTAGGTGATGTCCTTTTTTTCTTTAAGATCTCTAATATCTACCTTATACTGAAAGGTTTGTTTTCTTTTTTTTTTATATTTTAACCAAAATTGAACTGGAGATCACATGTCAATACTGAGGTATGTATGTGTGTATATATTTATATATATATGCTGAGCATGTACATACACAAAAACTTACATGCCCAACATTCCTCCAAAGTTAATTCATGACACAAATTCTAAATTCTTGGCTTTGAAATTCTTAAACCATTAATACAGTCTTACTTTTTTAAAAATTATTCATCATGCCATGAAAGCCATTTTTCTGTCAAAGTAGACAGCCTCTTTCAGGGGAAAGGGGGAAGGAAAATAGAATGGAAAAAAAGTGGAAAAACCACTATTAAAGGGCTTGGCTGCCTTTAACAATTCCCAAACCAACTCATCTCTCTAAGCCAGCATTTGCTAAGTGTCACTGCATCCAGCTTTTTTCTGTGCCTGCCACTAAGCAGCATATTCAAAGAGATAGTCCCAAACCCTTCTGAAAGGCCAAGACCTGAACCTTTACCGTGAAGCAGTCCTCTCTTCCCATCCACCCACCTCCCCTAGTGCATTACCTCCTTACTGCTGACTTAAACAGCAAAGTTAGTGACTGAAAAGAACATTCTACCTATTTTAATGCTAAATCTTAAAAATCCTCACCATGACTCATTTTGAAAGATTAGATGATCATTGGTTGAACCCTCAATATCGTGCAAGTAGAAGAAAAAGATTTAGTGTTAAACAGCAGCTGTATTTTCACTTAGCTATGCAGACATCTCATAGCCACTTTGCCATACTGGCTTATGTCTGGGGGTTTGAATAAAAATAGCTGATGTGCTTGCTTGTTACACCATGAAACAAAGTGCACAAAGCAATTGCCAGGACTGGTTTTGTCCATGAAAAGCAATGGTCATTAATAGCTTGTATTTGCAGAAGGCTGTCGGAGGAGCAGCATGCCTGTGCTTCCTCCACAGCTTTCTATAGGTTTAACCATACATGAGGCAGCAGGGACAAACACACCACACATTTCCTCATTTCACAACAGGTCATGCCTGCAGAAGAGCTGGCAAGTGATGCAAGCCTCAGTTGCAGAAAAATATTCAAATCCTGGAAATTTGCAGGGTGGAATGATGTGTGTCCCTTAATGGAAACATTATATCAGGAAAAGGTGCAATGACATTAATAGTTAATCAGTATTTCACCACTTTCTTTTGCTGCCCAGACCAGTATCTTGGGGGACCAGTATCCTGTTCTTTTTCATCCCTGTTTTTCTTGAAGGAGATAAATTTCTTCCAGTAATATTTAGACAGGAAACAGGCAACAAATGGACAGCTCATCTAATAATGTCTGGGCTGGATAGGGAATTTTTCAGGCATCTTCTAATAGGTCTACCTGGAAATCCCAGCAGACAGTGAAGTGAGCCACACTGAGGAAACAGGCTTTGTCACTTGGGTGGTAATCACACATGGGTCTGTATCTATGGTTATTAAACATGTGGCATTCTATTTCTAACATTATGAATTATCTAACAAGCAGAACAGAGGACTGACAAGCTGACAGAATACCCACACTGTATCAGCCATGAGAAGTCAGGGATTTTCAGCAGCTGGACAAGAGACATCATTCCACCAACCAGGAAAATCAGACCTATTGAGCAGAAAAGTTACATGCAAGAAAAATCAAACAAAAAAGTGAGATTTTGAGAAGCAAACAAGGTAGCAGCAGACAGTACAACTATAAGCAGCTCTCTTAGCTTTATTAGACTTCATTGTAAGTCCCCTACTAGCCAGGAGAACATGAAGTTTACCAGCTCTCATAAGGACAGTGCCCATCGGCCTTCAGCTGCCCCTGTCTTCCTGAGACACAGGACTACGAACATACAGACCAGTTGCTGGAGATTACCCTTCTTATTATTATTCAGTGAGGCCTCCCAACACCCACTGTGTAAAAGCTGGAAAGCTTTTAGGAAACAGAAATGACATGGGAGTAGCCTGGGAGAAAAGGGAAGAAAGTTCAGGGTACTCCTGCTAGGAGAAGAGACTTACCATCAATGCAGAACTCCAAGCAGACTATGGGAAGAGAGTCTTCCACAGCCTATCCTCAGTTTGGAGCACACCTGCCCTAAACACCAGGTCTTCTGACAGGTGGAGGGAGCCCTCCTAAAATGGTGGCACCATTTGCCTTCTGCTGATCTGGATTCAGTCTATTGCATATTTTTAAACTTCTTAATACCCAACAACGTGTAAACCTAATGCACCAAGATTACTGTCATACTCCTTTGCTGGAATAGTTTTTCTTCTTGCTTAAAAACTGGCAAATATTTACAAATCTTTGTGGAAAAACCAAGCTGAAGCTTATTCTGTTTGCTCCCCAACTGTTCTTATTAAGAGGCCTCTACCTAAATTTTCTTAGTTTGGAAGGGCATTTCTGAGTATGATGGCATTAGAAGAACGACATGTAACATGAAGTTTCTTCCCTCTCTGCCTGTCTTCTCTCCCAGTTTTCCAGAGCTCAAACAGACTCCCATCAAAGTCAGGGAGAGCAAAGCTGGAAACCAAGAGAAAACACTGTGTCCCAAGCATGAATTTTCAAGTAGGCAGGTATGAAACTTCAACGCCTAAGCACTTGTAACAAAACACCTGTGGGAACTGGATAGGTGCTAGGTGCTATACATATTCCAGGTAACATTAAAAAAATGAGTGGAAAGTAACCCCATGCCTGTTCTTCAGGTAATTTCAACCCTGACATTAAGACTTGTTTCAGTAGCAGGATGGCTGAGAGAGGTGCTGTAAAACGTAGTTCAGACTCTTTGCATGGATTTGTAAATTGGTGTTTGGACGATGGGTGCCTGTCCTGATTGAGGGACTGTACAAACTTAGTGAAATACACACTATGGAAAAAGGCATGCCCTTGGAAGGACCATCTTTCAGGTAAAAACCCAAGTTCTGGCATGGGATTTGAGTCTACAAAGTCTGGGGTGAATGATTCTTACAGCTAGCAATCAAGAAGCAAAAACAGCATGTAGGCTATTAAAAGTGTGGCATTTATATCTCTAACATTATGAACTATTCAGCCTAAACAGAACTATAAAGCCTAAACATGCTTTACTAGGGATTCAGTAGGAGCAAAATGCAGCACTGAATCAATTTTATCTGGAATAGTGTGGGAGGTGGGAGAGTTCCTTTCCTATTTTGAGAGCAACATCTATGCTACACATGCAGAGCCAAAGCCTTCTAATCCAGCAGGCTGAATACATACTAGTTATTCAAACTCAAGAACGTGTGCATAAAAGGAATTTCATACAATTAGTCCCTGTTGTCCTCCCCAGTTTATGCTCTCTGTAAAGTTCTCATTCCAGTTTTGCTACATTACACACTCAGACCCATCTTTTTGCCTCCCAAAATTTTACATTACTGCTTCAGTAATGCAAAAACATTAGACAAGCAGGCAGAGATATGTAGAAAGAGAGTGTCTGTATAGCCACCGATCTATCATTTAGTCAACAGGCTCAATTAATAAATAATTTTAGTAAAGCAAAACTCAAGTGAAGCAGAATGAAAATGGGTAATGTTATTTCAGTCTCAATATTAGAAAATGTGTCCATTTTCTGCCAAACTAGTGAAATGGAACACAATTCCACTACGATTTTATGAATAATTTTTTTTTCCATATTATTTTACCAAACCATCACTCTGGCTAGCGTGCAAAAAGGTCTTTTGGAGAAAAAAAATTACATTTATTCTCAAATAATGAAAGCTTATGCACATCTCTGGTTTTGTATCTTTATTTGCTAAACAAATGACAGAAGCTTGTATCTTCAGCTTGAAAGCAAAGAAGAGTGCAAATGTACCTGAGGAGGTCAATGCAAGGAACTGATCCTAGTGTATGAGGAATGAGCGTGAAAACTAATACACAGGCACTGGGAAAAATTAGTTCCAAAAACACTTAGAGAGAAGCTGCATAAGTCACTGGCAACATAAGTATCATATTGTAACCAGGAGAGAGCAAAGATAACTCGGCTCAAAGAAGAACCTTGTTTCAGGAGTTCCTTTCATACCTTCAGACAGTGAAAGCACAGAAAAGCAGCCCCATGGGAGCTTGGGAATGTCCCCACTGAATCCCCACCGGAAACCTCCCATCACTGAAACAACACTCTTCCTCCTCTTTCCTAGCTTGCCCAATTATTAATTTCGGTGGGGTTTTTTTCAGCTGCCGGAGCATTTCATAGGGACACAACATGGCAGGCTGCCAGCCTTCCCATAGCCAGCTCCGAGTAGGACACTCTTGGCTCAGCAGCAGACCACATAGCGCAGCAGAAGGAAACACAGGGCCTTGAACTCACACCCGTCTTGGCTCCTGCCCTCCATACACACACCCTACATGCAAGTCTGCTCTGAGTCCTGAGCAGTAATTCACTGGTGCCCAGCACCATCTCTGCTGGAGCCCACGGAACCTGCCAGCAGGCCCTACCCATGGGCAAACCAAGAACTGCTCAGGTTAAAACTAGGCAAACTAGAAGTTAAGATGCCAAACCTGACCATTAATATCTTCTTTTTGCTTCCTTTGGGTGTTATGGGAACTTAAAGAGTAACTATAATAGAGATTTGCTATTTGGAGCTGACGAGACAGCACCAATGCAAAGATCAGACACGGTGGAGCAGAGAAGTGAAGTGGTGATACAAGCTGCCCTGTTGCCATGCCTGTCCTCAGACAGCGGAATACTGCAGAAGCACAGGGCATCCCAGCCTCCTCCCTTGCTCCAGAGGCAGTTTGATCTCCATTGGCTTCAGTATTGGGGTGAGGATACTATTATAATAGTGATAAATTTCTGGGGATCGGGTCCCCCAAGTAACAACTATGAAGCAGCCTGAACTTAATGTTCACCTTCTTGCAAACAACCCCTGGTCTTCAGTCAATTAATAGCTGTAGTCCAGAACAACATCCTGACCTATATCACCAGGCCAGCCATCACCTGTGGCTTTTGATTTGTGCAGAAAGTAGAGGCCATGTAAGCAATTGGAAGCCCTAAAGGATGATAAACTACCCTTTGTTTATAAGGGGGATACAAATAAACCACAGAAATATTAGTGATACTGACATGTACTTCTCAGTATTTAAAGTATTCTACAGAAATCCTCTATGCCACAATGCTCATTCTGGAAGCAATCCCTAAGGAATTGTAGGGAAAGTGAATGTACCATTTGACACATTCGGGACATGCTTCATTCCTTCTATTACCAAGAAAACCAGCTTCCTGAAAATTCTTAAATAATCAAGGATGTAGCATTACACAACCATGCACAAAATACTACAAGATTGCAAGAAGCATTTAGTCACTATTATAACAACAAATCCAGAGGGGCAGATTCAGTGGAGTCACAGACCAAACCTATGTTTCTTTCAAAGGTTGAAAAAAAATGTGGAAAAGAAAAAGGAAGGGATGTGTCAATCCTTCCACACCTCATCCTTTGACAGTAACTACTCTATGCCATCTGGCTATTAAGGACTGTCAGCACTTGAAGAATATCCATGATGCCTTCCTGACTGCTTCTACAGAAAGGAAAAAGAAATGTCCTAGAAAAGTCAGCTGACATACTACAAAGTGAAAGCTATCATCCTGCTGCCTCCTTTTTCTTGGGGGGGGGGGAATTCTTCAGCTGTACTTACTGTATTTCTTAGCTAAATTGTATTTTGAAAACAGTGAATATTGCTGAACCAGTGTGAAGATTATGACACTGAACTTTAAAAACCCAGATGATGGAGCAAAGCCCTCACCCTGCACACCCCTCTTGCTGCCTCAACGCATTGGAGCAGAGCTCACTTGAAGATAAATGTAAGTAACAGAAATCAACATCGAACTTGGCTATTTGACATTTTTAGGAAGGCTGAGAAGAGCCTGAATTCAGCCCCTGAGGGCCTATGTGAATCTCTTATCTGATAGGCAGAAGAGCGACTGGCCCATCTCACATCCAGTTTCCAGTGACTCCGAATGGCCTCACTCCCCCTGTGAGCAGCAGCACAGAGCTCGCAGGGCAGAGTCGATTTGCCAAGGAAGGTGCACAGGCACATGGCAGATCCAACCACAACTCCTCCCACGGGCTGAGTGAGGGCTGGCACCCCGCCGGGGCTGGCCTGGGGACAGAGCTCCCAGCGAAATCCATTTAACACATTCCTGCACAGCTTCTGCCGATACCGTCCCTACAGTCAGGCCAAGCTAAAGGCAAACACCCCTGCCCGGCCAGCTGTCTTTGCTGGAAGAAGAGCATGCATTTTTACAGAAACAAAGATAATTGAGCTCACTATCTTCTACAGAAGTTTTTCTGGTGTGATTTTGTTCCATTTCATTTGCTTGGGTAGCTAACAAAAGCAGAGCTACTGGAGCAGGAATGTACTCAGGTATCTTTATATGACATGTTATGTTTTTAAATGCTTGGTTTGTTTTTCTGGACCTTTCCATATGTATCAAACCATAGCAAAAAAATCACTTTGAAGCTACCATCTGTAGCACATGAACTGACACATTGTCTGCTACTTTTATGTATTTGTTCATTTGAAAAGGGACTTTTAAATTGTGTATTAAGATTTACCAAAATACTATTGTATCAAACAAGCATAACAAGTGGAACTTACTACAACTCAGATATTTCCTATAGATTCCATCCTCAAAATATTAATAAGCATACTCAGTAAATGCAAGATTAACTTGTGAATATCACTATCCTTTGTATATTTTGTCATTAAAAATGAAAGCTAAAAATACATGTACACCTCCCTGCTGCATACTTCTCTCCACATTCAAGCAGAAACTCCCAGACAACCAACATAAACAACTGTGATGAATGTTTCAATCTCCAATGGGCAGTGGGATGAACACCATAAAAAGAAATTAAGACTTACTATTTTTCCACCTCCCTCAAAACACAAGAGTCTAAACCAACTCCTGTTTGGTCAGTTGTGACTTTGTAAACTCTGTATCTACCAAACCACACACTGCCAGGAATAGCATAAATCTCAGAGCAAGGATTACAAAATCATTCTGGGGTTTTGGTTAGGGTTTTCTCTTTTCAGAACCCCAACACACATCCTTGCAAAGCGAAACAGTTCATTCTGCTTTAAGGTTTCAAAACTAGCACAGATCTATTTATTCTGCTGGGTATACACTGAATGTTTGAACAAAAAAAGTTAGTCATAGGTCAGACAATGCAGCTCGCTATCACTACACCCTTCATTTGAAGGAAAATCAAAGAAATCGATTTTATATTTCAACAAGCTGGAACGACAGTAAAAGAAAGTAAATTCTCCGGGGTTTCCCTTTCTAAAAAATAAAAAAAAAAACCCAAAAAACCCAAAAAAACCCACAAAAAAACCCCAAAAAACAAGCAAACAAACAAAAACCCCCCCAAAAAACCCAAAACAAAACAAACAAAACAAAAAAAACAAACCAAAAAACAAAAAACAAAAGTAAAAATAAACAAATAATTTTAAAAATCCCAGCTTCTTATCTAACATGTAACCAAATGTTTTTTGGCCGCTGAAAAACCCTGCCATTGGTCAGGCTCGGCAACAGGCACATCCCATACACCTGGTGATGCGCGCTCAGCCCCGCATCCCGGGCCGGGGGGGACAAAGCCGGGACCAGGGATCTGTCAGGCCGGCGCCAGCCCCAGGCCGGGAGCTCAGGCGAGCGCGATGCCAGGTTAACAATTTGCAATTTGCCTCCCTCCTGGACGCCGCGGCAGCCCTCCATTTTGTCAGCCGCCTCAGTTTAAACGTTTTCCAAGTCGAAGGCAGAACTTGAGCATTTCTTCGGGAGCCCTCCGGGGCTTTAAAGCATCCCCGACCATTTTGCGCAGCCCGCTCGGGGCCAGCGCTCCGGGCTAAGTTTAGCAGGGCAGCCGCGCACGCCGCGGCTCACGGGCAGCGCCGAGCCCCCCGCGGGGCAGCCCCGGGCTCCTTCCCATCGCTTCTGCCGGCGGCGCCTCCCCCGCCCCGCGCTCCGGCGGCGCCCGGCTCCCTCCCCGCACGGGAGAGGCAGGTGGATGCCGGAAGCAGGGCAGCGAAGGGACGGGAGGCAGGAGCCGCGGCGGGCAGCAGGGTGCCGGCAGCAGGTAGGGAGGGCAGCGCGGGGCGGCCGCCGGTGCCGTGCGGTGCCTGTGCCGTTCCCCCTCCCTCCGGCCCCCGTTCTTACCACCTGCGGAGGCGGCCGGAGCCCGCCCGGGCCGGGGCAGCGACCTGTCCACTGCGGGCACTCTCCTCCGGAGGTGAGGGGGCGGCGGGGAAGGGCATGCGGGAGGAGGGAGGGAGGGCTCCCGCCGCCCGCCTCTCCCTCACCTCCCTCCCCCTCCTCCTCCTCCTCCCCGCCCAGCCCGGCCCGGCCCCCCCGCGCCCCTCGCCCCCCTCCTGGCTTGGCTTCCACGGGGTGGCCCCGGGCCGGGGTCCCCTGCGCTGCTCCGGCACTTACTGTGTCAGCCCTGTCAGTGTGTCAGCCTGTCCCCTCGGCAAGGATAAGAGCGATTGCCCACCAGCCTGGCCGCTGCCGCCCGAAACAAGTTTGTCTCCTTCCAGCCGCTCTTTTTCCTTCTTCTTCAATAAGGAAAAAAAAAAAAAAAACCAAAAACCCTCCCAAAAAATAACCAAGCCCCAGCAATTTTAAAAATTAGAAAAGAAAAAAATACATTCGGCTTTTTTTTTTTTTTTTTTTTTTTTTTTTTTTTAAGAGTGGGAAGCGTGAAGGTGGGAGGGGAAAGGGGCAAAAAAAGGAAACATTTAGAGCTTTGGAGCTCTGTTTTCTCTCTTCTTCCCCCTCCCTCCCAAGATGGCTTGAAAAAATTAAAAGGGGACAGTGATGAGGGGGACACACACACCGAAAAGCTCGGCAGGAGGGAAAAAGTTTGGGGGGTTGGGGGTTTTTGTGTGTGTGTGTTTGGTCTTTTTGTTTGTTTGGGGTTTTTTTGTTTTGTTTTTTTAAAAGCCTTAGAATCCCAGAATGACCGAAACGACGACAAACTCCCGGGAAGAGCAGGCACAAGGAGAGGAACGAGCAAGAGAAAAGAGTTTTGCTGGTCAGTAAACTTCAAGCTGCTGGGATGAGGTCATTGGTGTAAATAGAAAGCGATGGCGTCATTTGAAACCAATCCCAGTGAATGAACTCAGCCGGGGGGTGAAGGTGGGGAGAGGGTGAAGGAGAAAGAGGAGGAGCAGCGAGAGAGAATCCCTGTGGGGCCGCGGCGGTAGCGGCGGCCGCGCAGCCCCGGCGGCGGGAGGCGATGGCGGGCTGGGGAGGGTCTCTCGCTGTCCTCAGGGCAAACACGGGCCCACTGCCCGCGGCAGCCAGCGACAGCCGCCGGGCCGCCCCTGGGAGGAGCCGTGGCCGCGGAGCGATTCAACCGAGCCGCCGCCACAGCCCTTCCCCGCCCTCGCCCGGCCCTCGCTCCGCTCCGCTCCGGCCTCTCGGCAGGGCCGCCCCGCCCGCGGCCCCTTCCCCGCGCGTTCCGGGGCCTGCCGGCCATGTGGCGCCTCGCGACGCCGCAGCCCCGCCGCCTCGGCCTGGTCTGCCTCGCCTCCCCTCTGCCCTGCACCAGCTGAGGGGGCATCCCTAAATACCGGCCTGGCCTTTGCTTTTACAGTGTGCCGCTGTGCGGTGCCATGCAGTGCCACCTGGGTGTGAAGGCGTCACATGCTCCTGTGGTAGTGTTATGGGATCATACAACCACAGAGCGTTTGAGGGATGGGAAGGGAACTTAAAGTCATCCAGTTCCAACCTCAATCATTGAGATGGGGAGAGCACCCTGTGGGCCATATGGAATACTGGCGTTTAAATAACCTTGCTAAATAAATTTAAGAATCTGAAACCACCCAGTGAAAATCTATGCAAATACACAGAAGTATGTGTTATTTTTGCCTGACATGTGTCTGTTATGGCTAGTACCAATCCAAAATGGTAAGGTACATCCATCTGTCTTGCACATCCTTCCAGGCATGACAGAATATTCTGCAGTCCTCTTTCTCCCTTAGAGGCATCATTACTATGGGGAACATGCTGGCATTTCTGGCCATGCAGGACAACTTGCACACAAAAATTCAAACTCCCGTCCATCACCTCCAATGGATTTTGAATCCCTGGGCCAGAAACCCTTGGAAGACAGCATGAGAAAGAGGGTTAACTGCATGGGTCCTTACATTCTTGGTGTCTGCCTCTTCAACCAAAGTGCCTTCAGAAAAGCATGTGACTATCACACGCAGTAAAATGGTTTGGGTGGCTGGTGTTCTGGGAAACAGGTAACTCAGAATAAATTGTACGGGGGGGGGGTCTGTCCTGTCAATATTGACCAAGAATTACCCTTGATGAAGGCCCTCGTGTTAGGGAGTTGTGAGCTGTCTCATGAGAAAATCTTGTTGGCACTTGTACTGAACAGTCACGTCCTGTGTGAGGGAGTACAGAGCATGTGGGGGAGAGAGAAGCCCAAGCTCCATGAGAGAGACAAAAGATCAAAAGCAGTGAAAATTACCAAAAGAAATTATGGTAAAGCAATTAACATTGGGATGTTAACTATTTTGCATGTGTCCCTTTTCCAGTAGCTGAAAAGCGTTTTGCTCTTCTGTCTCAATAAAGCAGTGGCCTCAAAGATGCCTTTCCCAAGCCCCACAAAGTGCCCACAGCATTAAAAATCTGCACAATTAACTGCTGGTTAACAGAGCTAGAACTGACCCATTTTGATGAAGGGGATCAGAGAGTGTGCCAGAGAAACTGGAGGTGACGGCCAGTGCCCCAGCTCTTTCATTCCAGAAAACTGCAGGAACAAATAGTTCCAGCATGGTTATCCTCACAAAGAGAAGTGGGGAGCAGTGGAGAGAGGTGTGTGGTAAGGAGGAAAGACATTTCAATTCTCTCTTCCCTTTTGTCACCCCAACTCAGTAACACCTTACGTAACAGGTTTGGCTTTTGTTTAAATTTTAAGACTGTGAAATTTTCCTGACTGCAAAACTGTAACAATAAGAAGTTCTTGTGATCTTTTGAAAATATTTTTCTTTTTAGTTAAAAAAAAATATATGCAGAAAACTAGAACAGCGAGTTAAAGCTTTAACGATATAGAGTCAGGATATTTCTTTTTCCTAACATAATAAAAGATGTGACAAAACCAGGGGTATCACAATTAATTCCTGCATGCTGAAATTACTACTAAGAATAACTTATTTTCAGCTGAGCTTGAGCCAGTAGTCTGATCTGGGAGAACATTGCAGGGTGAAACTGGACAGGTTCATTGCTAACCTGAAGACACAAACAGAAGGAGTCAGGAAGACTCAAACATAGCAGCATCAGACCTCATTTCATTGAGAGTGGGAGCTGCATCCTTTGCCTCCTGTGTGCAGTGGACAAAGTGTGAGTGTGTTGGCAGCTGATGGCCACTCTTCTAGGAACAGAAACTCCTTTGCATGTCAGAGTCTTTACATCAGCTTAACTCTTTTTTTTTTCCCCTCTGAGAGCCTTTCCTTCCTCCCTACGACTTGTGCAGCAAGCTCCTGGAAATCGTCTGAACTGCAGGTGCAAACCAGGAGAGTCAGGCCTTAGTTTAGAACCATGTGGGAGAGAGAGTGCCTGGCTTTGCTGGTGTCCCTGGCTGCTGACCTCCCCTCCCCAAGTTTTTAAAGTCTGTCAATTTTATGAAATGTATTTTGCTGCACTTCTGGTGATGGACTTTTTGGCCTAAGTTTACTGTTTGTTTTTGAGGAAATGGTACTGAAAGAGTTAAAGTTAGCATTCCTTTCTTGTGCCTCCTTATGAGGCTTATGAGATAAGAAGATCAGAAGTGTCTATATGGGGTAAAACAAGGGCAAAAGACATTGTGGTGGCTGTCCAACAGGCTATGCAATAGCCCTTGAACTTTGACACTCCCCTGTGTCCTACCCGTTCATGCCTCACTTCAGGAGTGGCTGCAAGTGTGTCACCCCTCACTGCCCCTGTTCCTGGGGGCCAGGGAGGGGCAATAGCTGAGTACTTTCAAGAGCTGGAGGACATGCACCTTGCTTACAAAGGTTTCTCTTTCTTTATTACTAAAAACTACTACAGCTTTTTGTTCCTTTTCCAGCTAATGGATTTTGTGCCACTTCATTTGGTTAATCAGTTAGCAGTGATTAAACAGGGGAAAGATAAATGACAGCCTGAGTAACGTCATCATAGTTTCTTCGTAGTTGAAAGGAGTGGTTTGCCAGCGAAACCTCTTGCGAAATACATGAAAATTGAACTATAAAGCACAGAATTTACCACACTTTAAAATCCCCTTCTGGGTGCTCACTTCCTCCATAGGCTGAAGTGGAATTGTTGAAGAGGTTACCATTCCCAGACAGCTGCCAGTCACCGTCATGGCTGTCTTCTGCCAAAGGCTACCACCTCCCCTCCCCACCTGCAAGCTGCTCACTCAATCCCTCCCAAGCTTGCTTTGGCCAAAGTCAACCAGAGCAGCTTAAGCAGTTTAAATAGTAGAAGTCAGGTGCACTGGTTTGTTTTGGCTGAAACAGATTAGGTGAAACCCAAGTCACCAGATGGGAAGTGAGGTGATCCATGACTTTTTCATGGACAGCTTCAGGGAGAGTGGCAGGTTGGACCTAATCTGCTTTCAGAGCAGATTTCTGTACCAGACACAACTGCTACCAGCTATTCTTTAGGGTATTTAAAAGTAGAAGTGTTGCTGAGGTACTCACATTGAAACATTCGTAGCATTTTTAGATACCACTTCCTTTGCTGACATGCAGATCAAGGTACAGCAGTCAGAGCAGCACAGGTTTGTGGGAGAGCAGCAATGGGAACATGCTGATTTGGAAAGCAGTGGCTATAGAAGATGTAGGACTGAGGGGGGGGAAAGAGCAGAAGAAAGAAAAGTTTGTGGCTGTAGATCAGTGGGAGATCACAGAGCTCAGTCCAGAGAGGAGGGATTTGAGTGGAATGGGAAATGCAGGCATCAGAGAAGTGGGATGGCAAATAGCGATGCTCAGGGGCAAACTGATTCTTCCCTGCCATGTGTGCATCACACCTTGGAAGTTCTGTCTCTCTGAAAAATGGCTAAATGAGAAAAGCCTAACTAGTCTGTCACTGCAGGTAATTTTCATAGCTCTTCTTCCCTGTAGCTTCTCTAGGACTGCCAGATTCGCCACCCATCCAACAAGCTGGGAGTGGTAAGCAAGTGGAGGGGTCTCGGTTTGATGCAGATATGGGGTTTGGGCTGGAATATAGGACAAGATGAAATATTCTTGTTCTTTGTAGGACAAGAGTGGGTGATTTGGAGCAATGAAAGAGAAAAGAAGAATTACAGAAACTGGAGCAGCAGAAAGTAGAGAATAAGGGAATGAGAGCATCAGCTGTTTGCTTCCCTGTAACTCCTTACTTCATAAACCTTGTATTCATTACTCAGTAGAAATGTACATTATTCCTGTCTCTGCAATCTTTGTAGAGATACCCTTTATTTTTGTAAGTCTTTTGTGGGACAGAGGAGCATCAAGAAACCATTTTTTATGGATGTAAGACAGTTGCTGAGATGAAGTTACTCATCCAAGGTAATATAGCAAGATGGTTACAGATCAGAGAACTCATCCAAGTTCTCTTAAATTCCAGATCTAACCACTAATTCATCCTTTCCCCTCTCCTCTCTTGCATGTCAGAAAAGAAATAGTAACTTTTGTTTTACTTACTTGCACAGGCAATTATTAAAATTAAGCACTTGCACTAAAGCTTGTTGTCTTAGTTTGCAATTAAGGGACACACACACAAATGCTATAGGTGAGATATATAACATAAGATGATGTGAAAAGACAAAGAAAAAACTAACAACAATTTCTGGTTCAAGGGATGGCTTTTATGAAGCTGAGGGGATTTTTCTAGTTATCTTAAACAGAAAAAGAAGTTACTATTTTGATGGTCAAGCCACTTCTCTATGAAACAGTAGGATGAAGTTTCGAGGAGGCACTTGAAATTTGAGATCATAATAAATATTTACAGAAAAGGAGCATAATAACATGTTGTCATCAGGAAACAGAATAATGAAATACTGTTCTCAAGAAACAGCAAGTTCAGACAAATCTGCAGCAACTGAAAAACTTACTAAGTAACATTTCTCACTTTTTTATATATCCAAAGAGAGAATATTTAAATAAAAACAACAAAAAAGCTGATACATTAAAAAATCACAAACATTCCAGAAATTAAGATAGTTGTCACAATAAACACCCACCTCACTTACTTTTTGCTCTTACTCACTGTTAGTCACTTGTCTGTAGGCTGGTACACTTCTATTGAAATGAACTGGTAACGGGCTGTAAGCACAGATGGTGTAAATCATCATTGCTCAACTCACACTTCAGTTGCTATGCTAATTTATACTATCTGGAGAATGGCTGTGTGTGTTCATGTTTTGTTTGTGGCCAATGATGAATCAGAAATAAAATGTATTTGCGTTTATTATGAGCGAAGCATAAAATGTATGAGGTCTTTGACAATTCATATTTTTCTTTTTAAATGCTTGAGTACTTCAAATTGTGTGGGATATAGTAATTACCAGCCTTAAATAAATTTTAGACTTCCCATTTTTCTAATAATAAAATATTTTCTTAGGAATACTAAGGATATGATAAAAGAAGTACAGCATTCATAAAATGCTTTGAAGTTGTGATACGTGAAATGTCATCTGGCTCAATATAAACCATTAAGTCAAAGTTACTGTCTTGACAGCATGCTAAAGTGAGCTCACAATCAAGAAAATAGTTTAAAAGTCTGAATGTAGAAGGAGAATGTTATAACCTGTAGTTATGAAGACCAGTTAATTTATGTTTATTTATTTTAAAATACTTTCTTTTTAACATATGAACACAGGAAAATAAATTTTCAGACAGTTTTAGTCTTTAGCATTTCTCATAATCCATTTTGTTGTTTTTGCCAACTTCTAGCATCTCCTGACACTTACAGGTATCCTAAACGTTGTGGATTTGATAGGCTGCTGTTTATTTAATTCTAAAGTGCAATTTGAGTGTTGCAGTAATATGCCAGTGAAACTCCATTGTTATTCAAATGTATTGTGAAAGAGATTTCGATTCCATGTACTTAATAAATAATAAAAAGAGCCTAATATGAAAAAGGAAAAGACAGACAAACCCATAATGGACATGAAAAATAAACTTGAGTTCTAAAAGGGGAAAGAAAACTAAGTTAATTACTATTTGTTGTTGCTGTGGGAAAAAAGGGCATGAGCACCACAGTGACCTGCATTTATAAGCTCTCATTCATATAAACTTTTAAGTGCATAACACCCAGAACATCAATATTTTGGCCTAACAGTAATAACATTCTTAGCATAAAAAGACTATTAACTCTGAACAGAGTCTTATTTTGTTGAATGCACTGGTCAGAAAATTGTCAGTCTGAGATTAGCTCAGTTGCCAACAACAGAGAGCAGAGTTTGTTGAGAAAGACAGGTGAAAATATCAGGTGACAGAGAAAAGAAGCATGAGAAAATTTCAGTGTGTCTTTTTTTTTTTTTTTTTTTTTTTTTTTTTTTTTTCCAGATGCAGAGTGGAGTTGAGGTAAAGGACTGCTGGTTCATTTTTATATTGCTTTCTTGACTACCCTACCATGGTCAAGAACAAGCTGAATTCTGTGGGTTTGGTATGGGTAGAAGTCTTTTAGCTCTGCAGAGGGGTTGAAAATCTTGAAGAACATATCTGCTTCAAAGCAGTATTCCACTTGTTCTCCTTGTAGCCAGGGAAGAATCATGATTGTATTAAAAATGTTTAAAACTCTGGTTTATATTCAGCCTGCAAAAAGGCGGGGAGAGATCAATGAGATTGAAGCATAGAGCTGCAAATACAGTGTTTTATTTTCTTTGTGAAGGTCTGACTCAAACTTCTCATGACTTATTTGAAGCTGCTTGTGCTTACCTCAGATATAAATTTGGCATGTTGACTCTCCAGTCACTAAAAAATGTTTCAAGCCATTGATCAAATGGTGATGAGTTCCAGATAAAGTTATGCTGAAGAATGTGCCTCTTCATGACCATTTAAAATCCAAATGGGATATTATGAAATCAAATGGGACAGAAGGTTTTTTAAGGGGGGAATTTCAGGAATTTCAAGTAGAGGATGTGACTTTCCAAGACTTTTTTTTCTCAGCAGATGTGAAAGCTCAGAAGAACTTGTTAGACAGGAACATATGAGGACACAGTCTTTTCTGAACCAGTGAAGACATTTGTGGGAAAATGGTGGACACAATTTGAGTTCTGGAATATAAAAAGAAAAAGAAGCCCCTGTTAGAAGGGCCTGTCTAATTACTAAGTTGCAGAAATTATATGTTTATTCATCTGTTATTTTGTAGTAGGACCTACAATTAAATGATGTCAGCCACAGTTTAACAAAAATGGCTATTATAACTGATGATTCATTTAAAATACCTTCTTACCATCTAATGCCAGCCAGACAGCAGACTGCAGTTGTACCAACACTGAAAGCTGAAAAAAAAGCACAGTCCCCCTTTGGTTAACAGCATGTGAACAAAGGCTTCAGCCACAGGAGAGGAAATAGCAAAATAGGAACAAGGCTGCTCAGCAAGTTGTAGGGAAAGGGAGAACCAACATCTGTCAGTAGCATGGGGCAGAGCTTGGGAAGGTGCAGGCAGGTGCCTTGGCTGTGCCCATCTAGCAGGTGATGCTCTACCTCACAGTTTCCTGCCCTCTGCTTCTTACTGTGTGGTCCTGACACTTCCCTTGCTGTGGATCTGGCATTGTTCTAATGCAACATGAGCCAGTCCATCTTGCCAATCCAACAGAAGTAGAGCGAGTCACTCTTTTTGTCAGTCGTTCAGTTGACATCTGTTGTCTGACAATATAGGAAAGCTCTTTAGAATAAGAGTGGTCAAACACTGCAACAGGTGCCTAGAGAGACTTCCCCCTCCTTGGAGATAGTGCTGGAACGGACAGGTCCCGAGCTGTGTGATCTAACTTTGGAGCTGGACTCGGTGTTGAGGCTGGCTCTGCTGTGAACAGGGAGTTAGAGCAGCTGGCCTCCAGAGGTCCCTTCCAACCTGATTTGTTATATGGGGCAGGCATGATTCCTGTATCTTATTATCTTATTTTACACAGAGAAATCTCAGTGCATCAGTGTCCCTGGCTGAAACTTTATCTGTCAAACATCAGGATAGTCCTGTCACTATTTTGAAATTTCAGTGTATGGATTTTTATGTTTGAATTGTTATGAGCAAAGGGATTTCAAGAGGAAGTCAGTTCTTTTCAAATATAGATACTATAAGGTTAATCCTATTATTGCTAAGCCAAATATTCTAAAGTCAGGTTATTGAAGATGAATTTATACTGTAAAACTTTATAAAGTAACATGTACACAATTAAAGTTTACGAGCAAGCTTAACTTTATGTTAAAGAGAGACTGCAATAATCATACAATGATGCACAATAAATAATAACTGATTCATCTCAGTGGGTGTTAAAAACATACTCAGATCCTGTCTCTGCTTTGCCTCTCTGGGGCATGCCTGTGATGCAGTAAGGCTTGTGGATTTTATAGGACATATAAAAGTTGTTGTTGTGCTTAGCAGTTGGATATTTTTATGGTAGGAAATCACATTTACATCCATAGGGAGGCCCTTTGACTTGGTAAAGATGTGAAAAAAGGCCCTGGACTAAAATGAGTCAAGGCCATATATATGTAATTTAAGGAATGAAGGTATGAAATCCTTCACCACCACCACCACCACCACCACCACCAAAATCCCTAGTAACAAATGGAAAAGCAAATATATCTTCAAAAACCCCAGTCTTATTCTGAATTGCATATCTCAGTCTCCATAGCTGTTCATAAGCTGACAGTGTAGCTGCACTGAGTATATTTACTTCCAGTTAATATAGAGTGGTGCAAAAGGGCTGTATTGTATTCGTTTCCTCTGAGTTGTGCAGCCAGATTGTGAAATGTATAAGCCAAAACATACAAAGACTAAGCAACAAAGCCATCTAAATAATTTATGAATTATTTGTTATGCCAAAGACCTTTATAATTTTTTGAAATTATTTTCATTTATTTCTACAGACTGCCAGCATATGGATTCAGGAACATCTGTCTTTTCTGCAATCCATAAGGCACCTGTTTTGTTTTCAGTAATTTACATAGGTATGCTCAAGAGGTTACTTGAGCATACTTTGAGACTCTTGTCTTTCAAACAGACTTTTCAGTAGGTATGTGCTTCCTAATGGTGCTTTAATGTATTTTGATGGGAACACAGCTATAGAATCCACATTGTGTTCAGAGAGGAGGGCAAACTCCCCTGTAAATTGTCTGGCACCAGGGATTTGGACCTGAGAGGTGCTGAGCAGATCAGGTGTGTGTTGCCCTACAGTGCCTACCAAATACACGTTGCAGATAAATTTGCCTCAGGGTACTTGCCTGCAAAGATTGTGTCGACCCAGTGAGAATCTGTAGTACCACACTGGTAGTGAGTGCAACCTGCCTGGCACTACATGTTCTTTGCTGAGAGTTTTTTCCTATATTCAGTGAGTTGTTCCAGAAATGTACACAATGGCACTTTTCTGGGATTCCCTGTGGTTTCCTTTCTCACAGGATGCCCTGTGACACATACATTAAACGTAGTAGTCTGCTGCCAAAACTGATGAAAGATCATCAGGAATTGAGACAGACAGGACCTCCCATGTAACTCACAAATTCCAGTTTCATTCTTTGAAATGATGTGTAGGACACCAGTCACCAACCTAAGTTGTGAATCAACCATTCTTTCCCGAAACTAGAAATTAAAAAATAATTTGGTTTTTTTTGGACTTCATTTTCAAAATCCCAGTTGTCTCTAAAATATGCTGGGTCTGATCTGCTAAAACTGGTTTAGGGCAACTTAAGATCTCATTTTTCAGGAGTGGATCTGCCTCACAGTGCTGCCTCACAGCTTCTATGCTCAGTTAAAAATGATGTTTAAGTGGGAGTCAAATGCTGGCACCAGAAAGCAGGCAATTGCATCTTGGTGGTATTCTACATTTGTGAGTTCCTCTTGTGCCTAGCCAAAGCATTTGTGGAAGAGGAGTGAAGTTGTAAGAGATTCTGTCCCTAAAGCTCCACGTGGAGCAGAGCCAATAAGAATCAAGCTTGCTCTTATCAGTATACAGACACAATAATCCAGTTAATTTTGGATGGTTGATTAATGGGGACATTGCTCATATACCCAGTGCATGACATTTCCTATTACTTGTTCATATCCTTTGAGAGTTAAAGGATATAAATACTTCGGAATTTCCCAGCAGTTGGGTTGCCACCTGTCTGCTGAACACATTAAAGGGGGAAAAGGGTGAGTTGTATTCCATTTATGAATGCTGTAGCTATCTATGTGACTCTGAATAACATTTCTAACACTGTCAAGGGAAAATTTTCCATAGCAGTCTCAATACAGATTCAGCAATAAGGTATTTTCTCCACAGCACAGCTAGACATTTAAAGAATGGTAACAAAGGCAGAGGTAAGGGAAGGGAGTGATTGCCCTGAAGGAAGTTTACAGTGCTCTGAAGATGATGCCTCTTTCCATAAGACAAGTCACAAGAGAGCTAAGACCTCTATATGTGCAATCAAAGTGAACTTTTAGCAAACAGCTGTCAATCTCTGTATAAATTAATCACTTCCTTGGTTAATGTTTATACCTGGCATTGTAACAGTTAGTTAATAAATAGCTCATTTGCGTGAAGAACTGGTGGTGGTAAAAACCAAAAAATATCTGTAACAAACACACATGCAAATACCCCACCTGCATTTCTTTTTGCAAAACACCTGTTGAACTGATTGCAAAGTTATTCTGTGGCATGACATCATTCAGTTCTATGAAATGACTACCAATGGATCTGCTCACAGCATCTATAATTAGCTCCTTACCTCTAAGTTTCAGTGAACTGAGCAGCACACTGATGTAAATGTTTTAAATCAGCTCCTGGAAATGCCTTTGAAACCAAGCAGCACCTAACATGGGCATCAGCACTACATGTGTATGTCAGGCTTTCTCCTGCAGCTTAACCTGGGCCTTACAGTTGTAGAAAAATACTTGGAGAAAACTCCTGAATGTTCTATCTGTAAACACATAGCTGTGGATCTCAAGGGATCCTGGAGAGAATGAAAGCTCCACTTGCTCTAGGTTTACTACCTCGAATTACCTCATAGCATCATTTAGCATTTTTGTAGAGATATGCTCTGGTAGATAAAAACCAGGAATGGTCTCCCATGGGGAGGGGGAGCCATTCAGGAATTGGTAAAGCTTTAATGTCCACTGCTCCTGGGTCAGACAGCAGAACTGCTGGAGATGGTGCAGGAAAGGAGCACAGACACCTTCTGCTGCATGCAGAACCACCCTGCACAGCCTGACCAGGAGTGGTTTGTAACACCACACCATACATGAAGCAAAATATTTTGTATAGTTTCTAAAACTCTAGTCCTGGTTTCCAGTTCTAGAGGGACAATAGAGTCCCCAGTCACAAATTCTAGAGGGAAATCCTGAGGTAGAAGTTGAAAAAAGACCACTTGCTTAAAAAACAGGTAACTTGATTTCAGTGCTAGTGTTTCACAGAGCCCATTTCTTTCTTCTCCTGGAACAATCTTGTCTGACATTTGTTTAGCAGTCTTGTAAAATTAAAAAGAAAGAATAAGAGTTCAGTGTGTGGGTTTTATTATGACATAGGGGATATACATACTCACCCCACTCCTGCTCCAATTTTGTACTTTAATGCTTTTTGCAAACTAGTCAATATTTTCTAATTTTGATCTTATAATTACAGCCAATCCTCCACATCTTCAAACAGTTGCCACAAATCAATTATGCCTTCAAGTCAGGGATAGTTTGGAGCTTACAATTGTTTTGTGTATACATGTGTGTGTCTGTGTGTGAATGAGAAAACTAGATATTTATGTGCATTTGTAGTCAATCTTCTTGGTTGTTAGATTTTTGATATGATAATTTGAGAACTATCAGCAGTCTGACTTGCAAATTTAAATGTCATTTCTTCCAGTGATGCCAAGATCAAAGTGAGCAGAGTTAGAAGCATGTGCCTGACTGAGGAGTTTACCAGAACTTCTAAGTCTCCCATTTTAATTGTTACCTAAATTACTCCAAATACCTGAGAAGCCATTCCAATTTGCTTTGAGTTACCAAGAGAGAATTATAGGGGTATTTACATTCATTGTTTAGGTGTCACTAGTACTTTTTCAGGAATCTGACAAAGCATCAGTTTGTGTGAAAGTAGAGAAAGAAATTCAAGAGTATCTGCACTTTTTTAGTGGGTTGCACCTGGCCCACCTGATAGGCAAATTTTTGCAAACTCAGTGAAGTAAAATGCAAAATTTGATCAGCCTATCTTTCAAAATACATGCATTAAAGTAACATTCTCTAAAACCAGTCTACCCATGTGAGTCAAACTGTGTTAGCCCCAGTCATGTTAAAAAACGTGTTACCTGTTACTGTTCTTCCCCTTTCATCTACCTGAAGCCTTCTCTTCCCCAGGCTGAACAACCCCAGCTCTCTCCAAAGGAAGGGAAAAGTTGCTGGATTTTTTTTTCAGGATATACTGGTGGAATGGGAGCTCTGGGACATGTCAGGAAGATTTTGGGAGCCATAAAGAAGGGACCTGAGAACAGGTTAGGGAGTACCAGTGCTTTTTTTCAGCGTATTTCTAAAACAACTCACTTTTATTTCCCCTGAATGGATATGGATGGGTAAGGCAGGCAGTCTGTCAGCTCCCAGGAGCTTGCTGTGTGTTTTCCCTGTTGCATTGAAATTCCCTGTGGATGAGTGCTACCCAGGAGTAGATCATTCATTTACATTTATTACAAATTAATGCAACACTTTTTGCAGTGTAGATTTGATCCTGTAAGTAACTCCTGTTCACATGAGCAGTCTCATTAAATACAAACCTCATTAAACACAAGGCTCATGGGCAGCTACAACAAAAGAAGAAGTCAAATACACTTAAACACAGTTGCAAATCAGAAGTTAGCTGGTATGATGCTGACTTAAGATGGGGTGAGCAGTGCAGGCCTGGACAAAGTGATGTATGTGATACTCCAACCCTTCACATGAGGGACAATGGCATTTCTGAAAGTAGTCAAGGTCATCATGGAAGTCCTCTGACCCAGTTACAGTGCAGATCCAGTCTGCCATACAAGTCCTTCAATTTTTGCTCAAGCTATGCAGAAACCTTGTTTATGCCCTTGGACAAGACAACTGTATCAGACTTAGATTAGTAAATGTTTTGAATGTGAGCACAGCCCATGCCACAGAATCTGGGGCTGGACAAAAGTGTTAAAAATGATTTTGTGTCTTGTGGAAAGCAACCAGAAATGCTCTTACCAGAAAAGCCAGCTACCAACAGCAGTTTTGACTGGCTCTAGTACGTATGCATATGCAGACATATTTGTTTGCATAGGCAAAAGGGGAGTAGCATGTTGCAAAATATTTTAAGAACCAAAAAAAAAAAAAAAAAAAGAGACACTGAGTTGAAGTGGATTTTTAAACCTCTTGAGAATGAACAATATGCCTTTTTAGTAAACCAGTTGTGCACAGAGGTTCAATGTACACAATTAAAAGACTAATCCTGCTGTAAGTTCACCTCAAGTATTTCATGAATTTCACATGATCCACCCACTTTTTTTCTGTACCTCTGCAATTACCATATCAGCAGCAATAATTGTCTGTTGTTCAAGTGCCAGATACAACATGGCTCTCACATTCTGGAACGTGGCATATTGTGCTGTTCTGGTTTTTTTTTGTTATTTTGGAACAAGATTGAATTTTACTCACTTGCACACCTCACTGAACTTTAACCCACTCTTTGTCATCTTCTTAATCAGTGATTTGCTTGTCTTGATCCTTGGCTCTCAGTTTCTTATATTTAGTTTGAATTTTGTATGAAATCCATGTTATTCAAATGACTTTTTGAACCATTTCTAGTTTTCCCCTCTGATCCTATTTGAAACTACCAATCATATGTGTGAAGCATAGGATCATCTGACTTCTTTTTCTCCCTTCCACAAGCTAGAAAATATGAAGTAGCTCCTTTCCAACTGCAGCATAAACATTTTCATGCACTATTTTAATTTACATATACTCTTCAGCAATATAAAAGCATCATGAGCACTGTCTCAAAATTTTGCTTATGTGGGAAAGTTAGTTTAGCTAGATAAAGCAGTAACTTTTCTGCCTGTGTGTATGCACAGGACAAGAGCTGATTATTCCAAATTATCTTATTTTGAGTCCATTTTACTTGAGAAGTACATTTGCAATAGCTAAACAGCCTTTTAGATGTGACTTCATGCATTTGCAACTACAGAAGGCACTCATCTTGTCACAAAGTAGAATTTAGCAAATACGAGAGTCACCCCCTTATCAACATTTAATTATACAGTGTTTAGGAAGTAGTTGCAGATCAGGCTTCCAATGTGCTGTGCTTTGTCCAAACACTGATTAGGTTTTAAAAATCAACTTTCAAAGAACACTTGTTTTAAACAGAGTTTTCTTTTAATCATACCAGGTGATCAATCACTGTACACTGTGCTGTTCATGTTTTTCCCAGGTCTTCCAGGTCTTTCAGCATATATAGTTGATCTCTGTAATGTAAGAAAAAAATACAAACTAACAACAAACTGGTATACTTTTATTCTAGTTATATAAAATATTATGTATATAAATATATATTCTATTATATTCTATAATATTCTAGATATAAAAATATAGAATATTAGGTAAATAAACTTTTTTGGGTCACTCCTCAGTGACAAATACTTTAACTGATGGGTTTAAATGACAAGGTAAAGGTGCTTTCTGTCTCAGTGTGAACACAATCTACAAACTGAAAGACAGAGAATTTCTTCTGTTTCCAGAAACATTTCTTGGGTATCATATTAAAGGATGCAGAAAAGTGCAATTTCTCTATTAGTTCCACAAAAAAAGCCCAAACCCCAAGGGACTGAAAGACAGGCTATTCTTGCACAGTCTTTGCCCCATGGCAAATGAGTTAGCATCTCTATTTAAGCAATTAACATCTCAGTACATTTGGAAAACAAACAAGAGAGTATCTTAGCTTTATCTTTGCCTTCACATCTATACATGATCTCATCTCAAAGGCTCTGAATCTCTAAAGACTCCACAAATGTACAGTGGAGCAATTTCAGCAAAATGTTTGATACCGAAAGATTGCAAGATTTATTCTTATTTCAGGCAGGATTTCAGAGGAACAGATTTTGAATTGCCTGAATTAACACATTTACAGCTCTAAGGAGAATAAACACCCTGTTGGGATGTGTTGAAATACAAGCACATGGTGCAGAATCACCCTGTGAGTTATATCTCTTTTTTAGTCACACTGACATAAGCAATGATTTTTAAGCTATTGTCTGATTGCTGAACTCACTTTATTTATCTTCCTCAAAGTCTCTCTGGATCTCAGAAGCACAACCCTTCTTTTAAAAAAATATTACTAATTTAATCAAGGACCTGCTAATAGTTATTGCAGAAAACAATATGTGACACTGAATGTAACACAAGGTAGGATTTCCTTGGTGCACTTCACTATGGTTTAAATGTTTAAACTGGTAAAATCAGTTTTAAATGTCATAATCTTATTCTCTCTCTGTATGTGAATATATATAAAAAAATAATACTCAGTTCCATTCACAATTGTTCCTTCTGACAGACACCCACTCAGCTCACATGTGCAAATTCATCCAGGAGGACAGCAGAGCCAGGGTGGAAAAGCAGACTGAAATGCATAGTTTGAGTTGTTCCCTGCTAACATACAGAAGCTCTTAAGTGCTGATGCAGGGAACTTGTGCTTTACCCTGGTCAGAAGCTGGAAGCTGTGCTTCTTATGTGATAAAAAGCAGGATGTATATGGTGGGGCAATCTAGTGGGAAGAAAAGATGCAGCTATAACTTTAATTTGCTGGTTAAAAGGATTCTGGCCTTTCTGAATCAGCACCAGGGCTCTGTCTAATCTCCTCCCTCCACTCATGTTGCAACAGAGAGTTGCCTAAGCGAGCTAGTTGGCTCTTTGCCACTCAATATTTCCCTTCACCGGGGAAACCCCAGCTGGCTTTTAAAGGCAGCTTTATGGCCAAAGGCAGTACGAGGCGCCCCACCACCTTCTGGAAGAATTTGAAGGCAAAGGTGGGGGTCACATCACAGGAGACCAGCCCATAGCAAGCTGTTCCTTCCACTTTATTGGCTGATGCCTCTTGTTTAACACACCGATCATCCCTGACTTTTTATTACTATTATTTCAAGGAGGAGTTGCCAGAACTGATTCGTTGTTTTTGGACGAGCAAATAGTAAGCAGTGTGCAAAATGTTTTGTCTTTGACAACTGAGAAGCATATAAGCTCACAGAGGGGGGAAAAAAAAAAGCTTTGGAAAGTGCTTTGTCTCTGCCATCTAGCAAGCATATCCCTCCAAGAGGAAGGTCTGTGATTCAGGGGGAAAATCCCATGACAAAGCCTTCAGCCCTAACAATTGCACGTAAGAGAGATTAAGTCATGGGAAACTCCTGTGATTAGAGTTGCATGAATAAAAAGGAACATGCAGCAACACGAAACACACCAAACTCCCGGTCTCACCGCCAGTTTGAAAGGTGGGACATGCTTAAGAGAGTTGTGCACTGGGGTATCCGTGTGTTTCCAGCAAGCACAGGCTTCATTTCAAGGCACAGATACAGGACGATGGCCCGGCTTTGCATCGAGCATTCAACATTCCATCAGTGCCTTGCGTCCCCATGAAAACGGGAGGGAACTGGGCATTCTCAAAGGATTACAGCGACGGCTTCTCCAGGCTGGGGGAGCTCAGTAGCGTCCCGAAAAAAACACAAACAACCAAATACCCCGAAACACCAACAAAACAACAAATACAGTTGCTGCGGCGAGGCGGGGGAGCACCCATAGCCTCTTGGGAAATGTAGTTTGCTCGGCCGGCGAGGCCAGGACCAATCACCGCGCCACTCGTCTGCCGGGCCTGCTGGGAGTTGTAGTTTTTCCCGTCCCCATTAGGGCGGCGGCCAATGGCGACGGGGCCGAACAGACTATATTTCCCAGCGTGCACCGCTCTGCCGGCGCTACGGCGCCCCTCGGCTGTAAACAAACATGGCGGCGGGTGATGGCGGCGGCCGCGGGCGGCCCTGAGCCTCTGTGAGCGGCGGTGTCCGCCGGGGCTGCGGGCGGGCGGGCGGCTCCGGCTGCTCCTCGTGCAGGGGCTGCAGCGAGGCGGATCGGGGCTGGCGGCACACATGGATGACAGCAAGGTAAGGGGCTGTGGGGCCCAGCCGGGAGCTGGGGCCGAGGGCAGCCAGTGAGGCTCTTGGTGCAGGGAACCTTCTGAAATCTGCTCTTGAGGGGATCTGCTTGCTCCAGCCGCCAGGAAGGAAGGGTTGCCCCCTTAGATAGCGCTTCGGGGCTGTTTCTGGCCTTTCTTTAAAGCTCCAGGCATGGGCCAAAGGCTGGATTCCACCGTGGTGTGGTGCAGTGGCTCATGCTCCCAATAGCACCCTGAATTTATTAGATAAATACCCGCTGTGCACAGATGGTGAGGTGCGAGGGCAGCAGCAGCGTGGGTTGTAACCCTGTGCTGGGTGCTGGAGCTTGGATTCTTCCAGCATTGGGAGAATCTCATGGGAGCAGCACAGTGGCATCCCTGAAGGCACAGGGCTTCCAGGTGAGCAGAGCTGAACATGAGAAGGTGCACAAGGGACACATCTTCCCTTTGCTTGTGCCGAAAGCAGGGCCTGCAGGGACAGCTGCTGTGTCTGCTCAGGGCAGCCTTTTGCAGCTCAGACTCTCAGCGGAGTTTGGGTGTTTCAGCTCCCTGGAGTGCTGGTAATGGGTTGTCCTGGGGGTCGTGCTGGAGACACCACTGGAATTTTACCAGGATAAAATTACACAGCCCATGACAATCTGCCATAATTCAAAGGGGAGGAAAATACTAAATGCAATTTCTTATGGAATAAGGAAATTTAGAAGCGATCAGTAATGTGGCAATCCACAATCCCCAGAATGGATTGTAAGGCTATAGAAGGTTTATGGTGATCTGCTATTTTAACAGTTGTACTGTTTTATTTTATTAACACCTTGTCTGAAGGCTTTGAAGGAGGTTAGGGGAAATCTGCATCACTGATGTCTCACAACTCTGGGAACTGCATGAAGGTTTGTGTAATTGGGGCAGTAGTTTAGAAGGCCCAGAAGATTTAGTTCTGGAAGCATATATAGTTCATGAGCGTTATCTGATTTTTATTTCTTTCTTGTTCTCCTCTATCAGATTTAGGCTATTTCTACTACCTACTTCCAGATTTTAATGTAAAAATAATTTTTGGTCTACCATTTTGTCATGTGGAGTCCTGATAGTTGGCTTTTTTTTTTTTTTTTTTTTTTTTTCCTGAAACATTTAACATTTTTTGACACATTTACTAAATAAAATAAAAAAAAATCTATTTACCCAGTCAGTAAGTCAAATATTTGTTGTTTTGTTTTCTGTTTGTTTGGTTTTTTTTGTTGTTGTTGATTTTTTTGTTTTTGTTTTGTTTTTTGAACTGATGTTGAATTGAATAGAAAATACAGAGGGGAATATTCACTCTTCTTGCTGTCTTCACTTCTAAATTTTTATAGTTCATGAGGCCACAGGTCACCCTGAGGGTTTGGTGACTCCATTCAAGAGATGCCATTTCCCTTGGGAGGGCTCTTCCCATTGCAGGTTGCTGTGTCAGGATGAGGCAAGCACTATTTATACCTCATTTTATGGCCACTGTGGCTACAACTGGAGCCAGCGTGTCCTTGAAATCTCCTAAAAATTCCACTGAGTCACGCTTTCCTCCTTGCTGAGGGGGTTGGCCTGTGAAAGGACTGTCCCTGCAAAAACTCAGTTAACTAAATTGTGTTGGTAGTGTAGTGACCATTCTATAACTGCCTGCAGCCAAGTTCAGTGTTTGCCTTCATCTTTGTGACACAAAGAATTTAGAATTGAGCTTGCAGGCTGCAAGATTTTCCCTAATTCATAGTGCACTTTAATTTAGCCATATCTGATTTAAGAGAGCATCAGAAGAATGGTTCTTGTTTACACATTCCTCAGAATTGGAAGGAAATTGCAAGAAATAAAGGGAGAGGTAGAATACCTTAACATCAGATCTAGAAAAAATTAATTTTGTTTTATTTTGGAAGGATGTTCTTAAGTTATTCACACACACACACAAAAACACAAAACCCAAAATATGACCTCCTTTTCTTCTTTAGAACTGCTTCAAACTAGGGTTTAAAAGTGTTCAGGTACTGGCCTCACTTCTTGCGGTGCTTTGAGCTGTTGGAAGGGAAAGAGTTTAGTGATGTAGCTGTTCCTTGGCAATTAATTCCTGTTAAAACAACACTTGTGCATCTCTGAAGTATTTGGACAGAGGAAAAAGGAGAAGCTCTGTTATGGTGGCTTCAGCCTTTAAAGGTGAAACTTCTTGGCTAGTTTATAAGACTGCATATAACATATTATGTATTTGTTGTATGCATTGGCAAGCAGAGAATAGGGACTAGGGTAAGAAGTTGATAAATCTTGTTAGTCAACACTGAATACAGTTTTATACAGCTAACTGCAATCTTTTGTATTAATTACAGAGGTTTTTATAGGTGACACTGACAAGACTTATTTGGGTAATTAACTTTTCTGTTTATGGCTAGAAATGAGAAACAAAAGTTTTTAACATCAGATCACTTTTGTTATTCCAGTGAAGTTAAAAACAAGCAAACCAAAACCAGACCCCCAGAAAAGGTTGGGGTTGCTCTCTTTTATTACAAATATTCTTGCCTTGCACAGAAAAGTTATTATATTACTATATTTATGGATCCAGCAACTGTTGATGTCTTGCTCTGGTGTTCATACAGCTTTCCTTTTTGAGGGAACAGTTGGTATTAGAGCAGGGGAAGGCTCTCGGCAAAAGGCTACACCCAAGGAGCTGGGTTGCTTTCCACACAGCCTGGCTGTGAGACATGAAATATTCAATCCTGTGTGGTCCTGAGTTTTAATTATGGGGATGCTGGTGTCCCTTGAAAGGAGTGTGGCAGCAAGCCAGGTGTGAAATCTGGTTTTTCAAATGCAGATTTTGAGGGGTCTTTGGATATGAGCTGACTTGTAGCCTGTGACCCTTGCTGATGTGGCTGATGGGATCAGGGAGAGAGCAATCTCCCAGGCAGTCCTGCAGTCAGCTCTGGGTAATGCTTTGGATGCCAGAAGGGACAGAGCTGCTGTGAGGTGACCTCAGTTGTTAAGGCTGCTATGTTTTCACCCTTCAGGGCTTTTTCAGAGTATGCAGACTCTCAGTGTGCTGGAGAAGTCTTCCACCCAGGATCATGTGTGTGAGAAATGATGTCTCACTTTCTAAAATTTTGAAAGGCTTATTGAACCACAACAAGGGACTGAATAAGGAAAAAAGGACAGTGCTGGATGGTTAGCTGCAGCCAGAGGCACACTGCCCACACCTGTAACGTCCCTTTACCTATGCTATTGGTAAGCCAAGCCCCTGGTAAGCCAGCCCTTCCCACACTTGTGCATATGTCACTGCTCAGTCTGCAGTCCTTCCTGCTTCAACCTTCCTGATGGTCGGAGATTGACTTTCAACATTACCAAATTTAGGTATATAAAAAAAAAATATCTTAAGAAAACTTCTTTCAACCTCATAACATACATTCAACATTCACAAGAGCCAGCATCACACTACCCATTTATTGCAATGTCCAAACATAAAGCATTCTCATTACTGCTTGCTTGGAAATACAAAACCTTAACAGCTTTGGTTATAATTTGATATGAGCAATTTCAAATCATTAAATGTTTTAAGAAGTGCCTGCTCAGCATTGTTCAGATGACACACCTGCTCATATTTGCCAGGAGTGAGTGAAGTGGAGGAGATTGAAGCCTCTAAACCAGCTAGAACAGTTTTATTTCATTGTTACAGTGTGCTGGGAGGATACACATGGTAGAGATAGCTGACCATCCCTAAGCCTAGTTCTATCAGAGACAGGTTTTAAAAAGTGCCTGGTTTATGTTAATGTGAACTGAGAGAATGTGGTGGACATAATTCCTGTGTGAGGCTCTAAGTCTTTCCTTGAGGAAAAGCAGGGCTGTCACCATTGGAGTGGCAAGGTGGCATCTGAGTGACTGCTGCTCTGAACTTTAGCACTTACCCATCTGGGTGCCTGCATGACACTTCATGAAAACGTGGTATTTAGTCCTAGCCCATGCTTTTTTAAAACAGATGTTGCAGCAAAGATGGACAGTATTCTTTATCCATCTGTGCTGAACATGGCATTCTTAGGACATGAAGCACTTCGTATGGTGAGAGTTTTAGGATTCATTTCTGTTGACACATCTGCTTAAGACTTAGATTGTGTTTGCTCACTAAATAGTATCTTACATTTTTGGATCGTTGTTGGATGCATTTTGTCTGCCAGTGAAAGTAAAATAATTGTTTTGAGCATATGAAATGTCACGAAATGGAGGAATTACAAGCATGCTCTCTAGCTGGGTTTTGTACTGCTACTGTGAGTGGTATGCTTTGAACTGGAAGATCAGAAAACTTCATCTTTATTAGCAGACTTGTGTCTGGCTTCATTTGCTTTCTGATTTTGTAAAAATATTTGCAAGTGGGAATAGATTCTTCCCCTCTCTACTGTAACACAGCACTTAGGTTTTATTTCTTACCAATCATTTTTATGGTTCTATATAAATTCTGTAGATGGTCACCAGTTCCATGCTGTGTTAAGTTCTGCACACCTATACCTTCAGCTGCCAGTGCAGTGAAGAGTTTGCTTAAGATGGGTCTCCAGCACTCGTTGGTGGAGCTGCTTGTTTGTTGGTAAATGAACTCAGAGCTTCTGGGAGATGCTGACCTGGTCAATGTGATCAGCATTGCTGGTCAGTGATACTGAGCAGTGCCTGGGGTAGCGTTGCTTTAATCTGCTAAATTGATTCCAACTTGCCAATATCATGATGAGGCCAACTTTGTCCCAGTCTTCTATCTGAGGGACTCAGCTCCTCAGGGCTTTGAGTGCTAGTGGCTGTATTATATATGCATCTCCTTGCTGAGGAAGACCTTTCTGCTGTGCATTCTGGCAAGGATTTTGGAGAGATGTGCCGCATGCTTCTAAGAAAAAAATCCAGAAGTCTGAGGAATTTTCTATATCAGGTCAAGTAATTGCAGCTGTTTCCAATTCCAGGTCATATAACTTAGTGCTTGAACACTGATGAGAGGCAAGAAGTAGGGTATTAAAAGGAAATTGTGGAATCACAGAGTGGGCTGACTTGGAAGGGACCCATTGGGATCATCGAGTCCAATTCCAGCCCTGTGCAGGACACCCCAAGAACCACACCATGTGCCTGAGAAAAGAGTTATGTTTTTCTATTTTCTGAAGTCTGAGTGAACTGAAATGGAAGCTTTGTCAGATCTCTAACTGATGCATGCCTTTATTAATATTTCTGTGAAAAGTTTTATGATTAATGTTGTTCTGAGTCTTGGCTGCGTGTGACTCCCTGAAAAAAACCCAAATCTCCACTGCTGAATGCTAATAGATCACATCTCTTTATAAACTCCAGAGGAATACAAAGGGACAAAAAATGTTTTCTTGGTCTGTTGCCATGTTCAACATCAACCATCACTTCTGCTTTGTCTTCTTCCTGTCACATCAGCATAGCAACTGAGCAGGCAAACAGGACTAGAAGCTAGGGAGATACGGTAATGCTGGATAGGGGCAAAGGATTTCTCAGGCCTTTTTCTCCTCAGCTGTGTTGCTTAAAGTTACAGCAGAAGCTTCTAAATATTGGTGAGGAAAAGCTGATGCGGTTGCAGGATTTGATTAAATTGCTTAGCATTGCTGCCATTGCAGAGTGATCTGTAATTGTGAGCTCCAGGAGCTGTGAAGACAGTATGAGGCTTTGGGGATAGTGTGAAGGCAGATTATTAGGGTGTTGGTGCTTAGAGTCAACAGGGAAGGAAGTTTTTCATTATCTCCATAGTCCTGGTGGTTGGAGCACTGGCAAGTAACCGTAGTTGAACGGTTGAAGGGGTACAAGCCCTTTTCCTGCCCTAAGGGAGCTTGTGTACAGGGCTGCTGCAGTGGTAAAAGATCTTAGAGGGAGAGCAGTTGGCACACCTGTCTGTAGAAAGAGCTCTGGAGTGACCAAAGGGAAAGCAATTTATGGATCATGGTGGATCCAGGATGCATTTGCCATGTGCTAAGCAGTCTTTATCTTGCTGATTGTGAGAAATGGTATGGTGGGAACCATTCACCTGCCTGAGGCTTTGGAGAGAGGGCATGGCTGTCAATGCTCCTGTGCAGAATTAGGACTCAAGGTACTTTTTTATTCACACAGCAGTGTGGGGAGTGCTGGGGCTCCAGCTTTGAGTGCCAGCTCACTGAAGTTCTAGAGGGTCAGAACCCAGAGTGGCCAAGGTTTTTTGAGAGAGCTGCAGTGTATGTCTCTACAAGACTTTATCTAGCTCTTAAATTCAGAGATTTTACTTTGAACTACCTGTGCATTAGCACAGAAAAGCCTCAGGTCCTAAAAGTCTTTGGAAACTGAAGTACTTTGGCTGTAGTGTGTGTATAATGTAATATCCATCAGTCTATCAGAGATAGCAAATTATGAGTGCCTAGAGCCCCACCTGGGAAGATTCTGTGTGGTTCTACCTTTTGCTGAGCTGGGAGTATGGATCACAGCATCCATAGCCAGGAGTGTTTCCATGAGAGGACAGACCTTGTCATGCCTGAAAGAGGACAGTCACTTTCCCTTCTTTAGAGCTCCTGCCCCCTGCCTTGGCCTTATCTGGTTAGTCTTATCTTGCTTTGAACTACATGAGATTTTCTGGACTAAAAAATCTTAAGGGGAGAACCTTTATGAAGTAAAGAATTATTTAAACTGCATTCAGCAGTTCAAGTGTAAAAGAACTTTATTTTTTTTCCTTTGCTCTTCTCAATGTATTGTGTTTGTTTCATTATCATAGATGTCCATTAAGTACTTTCTGTTCTTTCATTTGCTTATGGCAGGCAGCTACTCCTGAATAAATCAGGAGGGACAATACAGAGAGGGTAGGATTATGTTGGCATGTGATTGTTGACTCACTTTCCAAAGAAAGAATAGGCTCAATTGTATAATCCTTTTTTTTCCCTCTTCATTCTGGCACATCAATTCACTATGTTATTGTTTTTATTGCAGCTTGCTAAGTTTGCAGAACAAGTGACTTCTTTGACTTATTTTGCAGCTTTTCACAGTAAAAGTTTGTGTTGTTTTTTTTTTTTTTTTAATTATGAACTCTGGTATTTTGAACACTGCCCAGTAAAAAAGTCTGTCTGTATCCAGGATGGTGATTTCACTAAGGCAGCAGTGAAATTCTTGTACGCAGGTGTTTGTGTTAGGTGTATTTCTCCACACCCCCTCCAGTCAAACAGTGTGGTCAGAATGCAAATAAAGAGAAATCCTTACTTCAGAGGAGAGCTGGGGTGTGTGGCTGATGTAATGCTCACTGGGTGATACTGCCTAATGACCAGTGAACTAAGCTTCAGACCATATTTAAGATTTTCTTGTGCCGTGTCCCCATGTTAGCACTAAAATATTTAAGTGGGGAAACACAGAGTAAACACAGAGGAAACTTTTGTTTTGTTTTGGGGTTTGTATTTTTTGTTTTGTTTTGTTTTTTTTTTTTTTTTGTTTTGTTTGTTTGTTTGGTTGGTTGGTTTGGTTTGGTTTTTTTGGTTTTTTTTTTTTTTTTTTTTTTTTTGTTGTTTTTCTTTTTTTTTTTTGTATCAGGACAAGCTCTCAGACCTGTAAAAAAGGAGCCACAAAGAAGAGGGAAGGTGATTGCAAAACCTGCATTCCACAGGGCAAAAAACTAGGGAGTTACATTTCTGCAAGGGGGATCTACATTAGGAACAGGGAGAGTTCAGCACTGACAGGTTGTGTGAGGAGACTCACCAGGCTGTGGAGTAATGCTTTGAAGGTGAACATGGCCAGAGTGGTGATGTACTACTGGAGCAGGGGCAACAGTCTCAGTGTGACTGAGTTCCCTGTTTAGTAAAACTCCTCAAGATTCCTTTGAAATAAATCTAACTCAAGGAAGCTTGGGTGGCTGGTGAAAATTCTGAGTTTAGAGTAGGCTGAAACTGTTGACTGCAGCTAAACTAAGTTTTGCATTATATTGATAGAAATAAATACATTTATTTCTAAATTGAATTGTTAATTTCTATAATATAATATTTTGAGACCTGCTAGAGCAGGGGCTGTTGGTGATATGAAAGCAATTTCACTATGAGCTGATTATGCCTCCTCAATACCCAGATACTCCTGTGGATAGCTGAAGTAGTGTGTTCAGTTCTGGGCTTCGCAGTGTGAGAGAGAAATAAAGCTACTGGAGAGAGTCCTGAAAACTTCACAGCTCAGCATTCTTATTTCCTCTGTTGCTCCAGAATGTATATTCAGGACTTTATACTTGAGACTCCTAGTAGTTACAGTCACATGGTTCCAGCATTACATTTGCAGACAGGATCTTTATTGTGCCCTTCCTTTCCAGGTGGTTGGAGGCAAGGTAAAGAAACCAGGCAAACGAGGTCGTAAACCAGCCAAAATAGACTTGAAGGCAAAACTTGAAAGAAGTCGTCAGAGTGCAAGAGAGTGCAGAGCCAGGAAGAAGCTGAGGTACCAGTACCTGGAAGAGCTGGTTTCAAGCAGAGAGCGAGCCATCTGTGCTCTCAGAGAAGAGCTTGAAATGGTAAGGAACTCTCATTCAACCTAGCCCCCAGTATTATCTGGGACTTGTCCTTGTGAACACTTGTTCTCGGGAGCACAGTGACTGACAGTGGCATTTGGCTGGCCAGGAGGTATCAAAACATCAGATGCATCCAGCTGTTTGCCTGCTTTGGTGTGTAGAAGTCATATCATAAGTTATCTGCTGGTTCTGAACTGGAAGCAAGCGAAGAAAGTGCCATTTCATTAGAGTCTGATGTCTTTTAAATGTTACGTTTTGAAAAACCTTTGACAGAGGTAGGTTGTGGGAAGAGGTGTTGAAATATCAGAGGGTAGACATATGTCCACAGGGTGTCATGGCTTCTCTACTGGGGAGGTGGATTCTTGCAGCATGCTGTCTGTGTAGGTGGTTCTAGGATGTGTAAGATGGGGATCTTGGCCGGATAAGCAGCATTAACCAAGAAGAATGTTTCATCTGGAAATACAGACACAGCGGTGTCATTGAAATATCAGCAGCACTGAGGACACTGCCTTGACCTGGCTTTAGGTTTGTTTGAATGGGCAGGGCTAATCACTACAAGTCAGCAGGTTTAGGATCAGGTGAAAAGCCAGCCAACCAGCCACAGGTTTTTGATGTGCTTCAGGGTTTGACAGTGAAGGATTTAAGATGAGGGAAGTAGGAGTAAGGCACATGTGCTTCCACTGTGCCTTGTGCAATGGGAAAGGACCTCTTAATAATCCATCAGCCCCAGAGTCATGTGAAGTATTTGTTTTTAATATGCCATGAACTGGAACGGTATTCTTGCATGCCAGCAGCGAGAAATTGCACAGAGTGTTCCATGGTGTTTAATAATTACAGTATTCTGTCTAGGGCTGTCTCTGAGTAGCAGTTTATTGACTGCAAGAGGCTTTGCTGAGGCCAGGTATGCGGCTATGGCCACGTGCTCAGCTCATTAGGGCTCTGCAGTTTCGTAAGAGGCTTCAGCTCAGTACGTTCAGACCTTAAATGAATATACCGGAAGGTAAAGATTACAGCCCTGTTTTGTCTGCTAATGTGATCCTGGCAGTTTGCTAAGGCCTAATGTGTTTGCATATTTCAGTACAAGCAGTGGTGCATGGCCATGGACCAAGGGAAAATCCCCTCGGAAATAAAAGCCCTGCTAACTGGAGAGGAGCAAGGCAAAGCACAGCAGAACTCAACCAAACTTGCCAAGGCTGCGAAGACAGAGGCAAACAGCAGCAATCTGTGTAAGTATCCAGCCTGTGATTAATTCCTGTTTTGTTACATCTTTTGTGGTGTAGGAGGATGGCTGTGGTGTAGGAAGAAATATAAGGATGTGCTTTTGGGCACAAATAGTTGATTGAAGCAAAGAGCTTAGTGGGTGGTACAAAGACTCTGTGTAATGTTTACATGGACAACACATAAATTCCACTATAGAGGAAACTGGGCAGTTATTTTAAAAGAAGACTGTGTTTCACCAAAGCCTGTGGAGACCTGTGAAAACATTAATTTCTTACAGCATTTTCTGGGTTTTTTAATGCAAGTTAAATGGAGCATATAAAACATAATTGAACTTTAAAAACTTTACCAAGAAAACATTATTCTAGCTGCAAGCACTCGAGAGATATGCTGAACATGGGATTTCCTATGGAGTCTTCTTTCTGTCTCCTTTGTGCTTTGTGCAGGGAATGGCATAGGTTTCTTCTGGGAATTGGAAAGTGAAAAGACCATGTGATACAAAGTCATATTCCTGATACTATACACAAAGGGAAGAGTTAAGGTTGTAGCATGGGCAAATTTATATCTTCTACTTTTGTAATAGTTTGTGCTATAGGCTACAATTACACTTCACTGAAAATTTTTTAAAAATAGGAGTTTCTAGCTTTATGTTTTCAAGAACCAACATGGAAACCACTTTTTCAACCATAACAATCTTCCCCTGCCGGTGCATCATTCTCAGGAGGCCAATGCAGAACCTTCCGCACTGCAGCAGAGGTGGCTCGGGAGCTGGCAGGAGGAAGAATGCTGAAGAGTGGATGCATCTCCAGGTGCATGGGAAAAGATCTCAGGCTGTTCTCTTCTCTTTGCTCCTCCCCACATGAAATTCTTTGATTATGGTGTTCCTAAGGCTTCGTGAGATGGGGCTTTTGTGGCAGCAGGTGTTGGTGTAAGTGGAGCCTTATTCTTCCTTTCGCTACACTACCCTTCTGAAATACAGCTATGGCAGCTTTGGGACATTCCCAGCACAAGAGTGGGGCTGCTTTTATATCAGAGCCCAGGATTAGGCTGGCTTTGTGTTTGGTGGTTATGTGGCTGTTAACTGTTGTGGTACTCCGGGAGGTTCTGTAAAAGAAAAGCAAGAGAAGATCTCGAAACAGCTTTGCTAAAGCCAAGCCCAGTACTGTAGGTTCAGAAGGAGCTGGATCAAAGCTCTCAGTAAGATTTGTAGCAATGTCAGTTGTAACCTAAAGGCAGGTGTTGCTCTTGGCATCCATCTGTAATGCAGTGTGTCTTCTGTGTAACTGGGATTCTTAAAGAGGTACTAGATACATTTCCTGTGTGTGCTGGTTTAGGGCAAATTTGGGAGGAAACTTCCAAAGGGGTCCCTCTGGAAAGCAGATTCAAGCAGCCCCTCTCCCAGCTGATTTGGCAAAAGATTTCCTTGGAGAAGAGTGGAAAAATCCTGTTTATTTAACAAGCAAAGTATTCATAAGCATAAAATAAATTAATAATATTAAACAATAAAACCCGTTGCTGTTCTGCAGAGATGGCAAATTCAGAAAGTCCTTGTTGTGAGGTGTAGCTCGGCTCGCTCGGTCTCCATCAGTCCCTCCTGCACTGGAATGCAGCGTCCCAGGCACCGGTGGGCCACGGACATGAGCTCCTGGTGTTCTTTCAGGTTTTCAGTCCAGAGCAGGTTTGAAAGTTCCAAGAAAAAGAAAAGCCACAGTCCAGGAACTTCTCTGCCTCAGCTAACTAAAAACTAACTAAAAGCAAAGGAGAGCTCTCTCCCGCTCCCTGTCTGTGCTGCAGGCAACACAGCCCAGGAGAAGGATGCAGGGGAGCAAGTGCAGTTTCTGCAAACAAACTCCACACTTCCTGTTCCCCCAACTCAATATCCAGCATAAACAGAGCAGATTTGGGATACAAGCATCATAAAGTCACCCTAGGACACTGCTTCTGCCCATATTTCTTCCACCCAGTGCATTTTCTACCCACTGTGCTCCTGGGAAGACAGTGAAGGCATGTCCCTGCAGCCTGCTTCCAGGAGGGGAGCAGCAGCCATTCCCTCTCACCACTGGGCCCTGCTACCTTTCCCATAGCTTACCTACATTTTGGACCCTAGTACCTCTTTGGACAGCAACTTAGTTTGCTGAATAGTGAATTCTGCTATGCTGTAGTGGTCTCCCAGCCAAAGACAATTGATTTAGCAAGGAAAGCAAATTGTATCAGTTTGTTTTGTAGTAAGAAAGGTGATGGCAAAACTCTTGTGGGTTGATGTACTCATCCCAGTTATTGGCAGATAACCTGCCACTTTCCTCAAACTGCTCTTGCTCCTGGATATGCTTTTTGTATTCATATGATGCAATGTGGAGAGTGGAGCTCAGGATTTTCAGAGGGGGTTTGGCTTGCTTTTTCTGTTTTGTTTATGACAATGTCTTTCTCTGTATTTTATGAAATGCATGGAACATTTTTTAATCTTATGTTTTCAACATTGTTTCATAGAATAAACATTGCAATAAATTACTTTGCTACACCGAGTGTTGCCTTTTTTAAATTGACCTAATTGGGTCTGTTTAGCATTGTCTCAATTCAGGATGGGATGAAAGTGCTGAAAATTATCAAGTACCATATTTCAGTGTACAGCACAATTGTTTTCAGAATTCCATTCTAAGCACCTATATATTGAACATTAACACATGGTTTTAGGTTTATTCTTTAGACCCTTCAACCAGGTACTTAGTTAGCAATTGCTAAAAATGTTGCACAGGCACACAAGACTGTTAAAAAAGGTTAAGTCACACTGAAGTAGAGATGGGGAGGATATGAGGGTTCATGTTGTGTTGTCCATGTCATATTCTGCCCATCCCCATCATCCACCCTCTGTATCTGAAGGTCTGCACTGCAGTTTGTCCTGAAAGATAGCAATAAAGCTCGCCCGTAAGTTTGGGGATTTTTGTTGATGTTCCTTTTCCTGGATTTTCTGGAGGAAGAAAAACTGTAGGTCAAATGATCAAAGCTATACTCTGCCAACCTTGTAGTTGGACCTTATAACATGATCATACCAGAAGTGTAATGGATTATTTTAGGCTAGAATTAGTTTTACACAGTCCACTTGCAGGTGTAAACAATGTATTGTAATTAGACACATATTTCAAATGTTATGCAGATGCTTAAGTGTCTTTCAGAATCAGGGATGTAGAAAACATGCAGAGGAGTTATGGTGTGTGACCAGAACACAGCTCTGCCCAGCACTTGTAACATGACAAATGCAGCTCTCATCTTGCCAGAAATACCCTGCGTGCTTTCTTCCCTCTTTCTCTGTTTCACATGCTGTGATACCAAACAAGAAGCTTCTCAGCAGAAAGGTTTCTTTTCTGGAGGAAATGGAGAGTTGGAATTTCTCATTGTGAGCAGCAGTTTCTTCTGTTCCTTGTTATGGTGGCCTCTGCTTCTTGGCTTAGTCAGCACTTGACATTACAAGGCTGTGTTTGGCAAGCTGTGTGGCACAAATAGTGTATCCATTTTCTGACAGGTTTCTTGTGCTTTCTGCAGATGGACGGAGGCCTGTTACTGCCTCCATCATCCTTGATTGTCCTGCAAGCAAAAATCTGTGACACGTAGTTACAGCTCTAACTGCAGCTTCTCCATCTGCTCTAGATACTTTAGTCCATTACAAAATGTAGTATTCCAGCAGCAATCATTCATTAAAGTTCCATGGCTTCCATCACGTAGCAGGTTGTGCTGTGTTATACATTTTTGGGGTTTAGCTGGATTCCTGGGAGTCCTTTATTTTGAAACTTTGAAGTTTAGCAGTTCCCCTTAAAAACCAGCAAGTGTTTGTGGTTCAGGCTTGTTTGCTGTTCTAATACTCATACTCTTCATCCCTGTTGGGATGGCTCCTAGGAGTGATATGGCCAAATCCTCTGGTCATCTAGTTCCCTAAATAATGTAGGTTGGTATAGTCTTACCCTCTCTTTATGTAGGCTGGGTACAGCCTTTCACACGTTTCTCCTCCTGTGAGTAAGCACAGCTGGTTCTCTCTCACAAGTACTGAAGAAAGGAAATGAACCTGGAAATGCCTTATTTTCCCACTTGCCATGGAAATTTAATCTTCAGCCAGACCCATTTGCTGAGCTAAAGGTGGGTATCTCTTGGAAACTGTCCACAGTCTTAAAAAAGTACTGTCTGTACTGTTTGGTGTTTACACCAACACCTGAATTCCTGTTGCGGTTACGTTTACACTGAACTCAGTGGATAATGATGGTCTAAGCACTGTACAGTTGCACCAATTCTTTTGGGGAGTGTAACCCAAGGATGGACCAGATAGTGGCAGTTTCATCAGAAAAACGTGCAGTAAATCTTGTCTTTTTGTATGCTGTATATGTGCTGCATGCACAGAATCCTGCAGTGAAGGGGACACATTTAATTGACTTGTCACTTAACATTTTGTAATTATGTGTAAAATAAAAGAAAGTATTTTCTTTTCACAGTCTGCTTTTTTAATCTGATAATAAGTGTTTGTCAAAGAATTTCCTGGTGTTTTTCAAATAGTATCTTAACTTTATCAGGGGTTTATTTTAATGTACTAGACAAATTTCAAAAAGCTTTTCTCTTTCTTGACATCTGAAATCTGGCCAACTTTGAGAGTGCTTGTGACTGATTGTTTTCCCTTTCCCTTTTACATTTTAGGGTGAAGATTAACCTACATCAATAATGAATCTAGTTTTTCCTGAAGAGGGTTTGGAATCATAGCACCATTTGCTTATTTCCAAGAAGTTGTAACTCTGTAATTACCTATTAAATTACTGTTAATATAAGAAAAAAATGTTTGAGACTAGTCTCAAAATTCAGAGAAATCAGAGGAAAAGCTGAAATAACAACCATAGTCCTCCTCATTGTGCTCAAAAGTTACATCATGGGTGACAGAGGATGGGCTAATGTAGAAATCCCTGTTGGAGGTAAGCAGGGCAAAATACCAGCTTGTGAGTTCCTGCTCTTTGTTTAACTGAGCATTAATTTCTCCAAAAGTTATGTCAATAAATAAATTTCTTACATAGCTCTATTGTGAATTTGTATGAGAAAACATAAGCTTCTAATCCACAGGAAAACCTGAAGTGTCCCACACTAAATAACACATCAGCGGACTAAAATTCAACTGATGCTGTATTTATGCAATGTTCAGATTTTTGTATGTATATCATGGATTTCCAGTGCAGAAATATGGGGAGGGGCTATTGACAAGGCCCTGGAGTGGCAGGACAAGGGGCAATGCCTTCAAACTGACAGAGAGGGTTTAGATAATAAGAAAAAATTCTTTACTGTGAGGCCTTTAGCAGATTGCCCAGAGAAGCTGTGGATGCCCCATCCCTGAAGATGTTCAAGATCAGGTTGGGTGGAGCTCTGAACAATCTTTAAATTGCAACTAGAAAATGCTATCATTGGTCAGCTAATGATTTTCAGCAGCACTTTGTGGAAAAAAAAACACCTTAAAAAACCTAAACTGCTTTTTAGTTTGGGAGGCAGGAGTTTTGCTTCCATAACTGGTACAAGATTAACTCTGCTTTAACTGCTGCTTCAAGCAATTCTATGTATGATCTCTCTATGTTTGGGTGGGTATTGGTGATGTTCCTAACTGTGCTGCAGCTGATTAAATAAATGTGTGAATACAAGACTACAAGTGGATTATAAAATGTGCATTTTCATGAGACAGGCTATCCAGTGTGAATAGAAATATCCTGTGAAGGGTGACTTATTCCCATACCTTCTTTTTCATGGTAGCTTTCAGAATACATTTTGATCAAGTTTAATAGTGCTACCTTCGACAGTGGTGGGTATTCCAGTGGCAGTGCATTCCAGCAGTGTCCTCCAACTTTACCATCCTGATGTGACATGCTCTGAGTGCCCGCTGATGTAAGAATAGTCCTTTCCTGCTCCCTATCAGACACAGAGCTGGCCGAGTTGCTAGGTTGGTGTTTTCTGGTTTGCATTTCTGGGCTTTTTCTTTCCTCTCCCTTTTGAAATCTTCTTTTTGGAATGCATTCCTTCTTAGGTACAGAGAAAGACTATTCTGTGAATCTCCTTTCTTTCCCAAGTGGCCTGGCAGCTATTTTCAAAAGCTGTCAAGGGTTCCTTTCCCAGAGGACTGTGTGTGAGTAACCATGAGTTACTCTGCTGTTTGTGCCTCTGCACATGTTACCACACCTTCTGCAGTTCACGCTCTGTGACATTGGTGTAAATATCCCTTCTGCACTGACCTTAATAATAGCATCACCCTTTGTAGCTCAGGACCCTCTTGTTTCTCAGCCTAGCACAAGCAGTGCTGGTACTGGCTCACCCCTGAGTGGTTTTTGTTCGCTCAAGCATTCTGATGAGCTGTATGGTCAGGAGGAAGGTGACAGCATTAGTAGACAGCAGTGATGTTGTTCAGTAAATGCTGGGCATGTAGTGAAACAGTTCTGCAAAGTGTAATTCTTCATTCACTTGAAACATTGGGATTTGGATGATTCTGTTACTTGTATTTCTGTACAATTCTAGATTGCCCAGCATTTTCAGCTGTGATTTCAAATGAAAGGACAAGTTCAGTTTAGATTGATGTATCTGAAACAGCCTGTGGAATTAAGGGAGGGATTAATTTAAAAAAATATTGCCCAGAGTAATTTATCTCATTAACATAGCCCAGAAAAGTTTTCATCAAAGTAAGTACTGTAATAGTGTTAGTTTTCCATTTAAATCTGGAATCATATCTGGGATCTCAGTGAAAGAGGAAGGAGGTTTTTCTAGCTTTCTAATTAGCTAATTACTCTTGTGACAAGTCTGTGTGCAAACCTTCCCAAGGTGATGCTGCTGCAGGGATCTCTTGATGAGAACAGTGTTACTATTCTCAGCTGCATGTCTCATTATTCTTAGGGTTCCTCACTTTCTGAAATAAAACAGTAATTAGCTTTTTAATTACTGGTACATCAGTGGAGCCAGTGTTGCTTGCTGTGGGTGTTTGAGAAACAGCCAATTAACTGTTTCAGCTTTTTGGATTTATGTGATTTTTTTCCCTATTTTTTTGCAGTGTTCACTTAATGTCGTCATTTCAGTTCAATGCCAGTAAATGAGCTGCATTGTGAATGGAAATGATATTGTCTATACATGCTGGCAGATGAAAAAGGCTGACTGACAGCTGGAGAACAATTATAAAGGTTGTCTGAATTAATCCCTCTGCCCTGAGCTATGTGTGGAATGAGCACAGTTGCAGTTCTGTGAATGTATTAATAAAAAAATGTAGGCAGAGTGATGAATGGCCTCTTGTGATTGCTTGCATTCACCTTGCATTTTTTTCTCAATCATCTCCTTTGCATGAAATAGGGCATTTTAGAAAACCAAATGTGCCTATTACTAATACATCTTAGCATTGGTCTGTCAGAAATACTACCACCAGCTGTAACTTTAAATTATTTTCTTTATTGCTGTAAAACTTCTTTTTTTATTAGCATATATAACTGTTTTCATGTATTAGTGAGAATTTTATAAAGTAGCAATGTCAAGCTAATTATAAGGGATGGAGAGAAGTGCAGGAATTGACAAGGATGCTTCTAAGTGTTAATTTCTTCCCTGTGTGCCATTTTGCTGTCATGCTTGATTGGAAGATCTACATGGAGGTGGTAAGAGTGGAGGATCAACACTGGTGCACTTCAGTTTTATTTCTGATGTCAGGAGCCTTCCAAGGAGCACTGAGAGCCTTGGAGGACACAATTTTACTGTAGCAAGGGTCAGGGAAATCTTAGCTAGTAATGTTTCTCCTGTAGTGATCAGGCTACAAGGCAGAGCCAAGTGCTTGGCAGCAGTTGTTTCTCCTGGATAAGGTGACATTTGGAAGCCTGGCCCCCTGCAAACCCCTCTTCTGCCCTTCAAAGAAAAATGGAACTTGAGTTGCTTTTTATTAAATATTTCCCTTAAAGACCAGTCTCCAGTGATTTGTTACCTGGCTAGGAGTTTCTTCTGGCAGTTAACATGATCGACGTACAGGAAGGGGTCTTTGAAGATGCAGTTGTGCTGAGGGCCACATCCTCAGCATCCTTTTTGCTACAGAAAAAAACCCATACAAACCCAAGATTCTGACAAAGATGCACTGAATGAGTGTGAAAGACCAAGTTAGTAATGTGGCAAGAGCTGTTACAGAGTCTGCAAAAAGCTAGAGGATAGATGAGCACCCAGCAGTGAGTTAATGCAATCAAGGCTACACCTGGTGCATTTACAGCTAGCTGGTGACTAATCTGAAATATTGCCAACTCTAGATATTTATTAATAATTTTCCTTCCTGTATTTGGATCATTATGGGGAGGGACTCTGTGGGGTATGTGTAGAAGTGGAGATGGTAAATCTCCAGGGCTGAAGAGAAGAGTTGTAGTGCCTTTGGAAATAAGGTGGGTAATTACATCCATCCCTATATGGCCTCTGCTGCCTAATTTTACATGGCCTCAAAAAAAGTTCAAGTCCTTGATCAGCCCTCTTCCCCAAGAGCATATCTTCCTTTTACTGGTGCATGCAGAGAAAAAGCTTGTATCTGCCCAGGCATGAGACAAGAACAAATTTAATTATTTAGTGATTTTTTTCTATTCCCCTGCAAATGTGGGATCAAATTGAGAGCTGGTGTAAAATGGTTGAGATGCTTCACACAAAGGAATTACTGCTGAATTTGTCACTTCTGAATATTGTCCAGGGACCAGTTTCATGAAGCAAATTAAAGACTTTGTGTGTGTTAGCAGTAGTGTAGAAAAAAACCTGTGGTTTAGTCCAGACTGCTCATCAGGAGGTGATTTTATACAACAATCTTCCAGTAGGTGTATTATGTTTTACTAGAAGCCAGTTCAAATAAAGCTGCTATAATTTATAATGGCCTATTCCACAACACTTGCTAAGTTGAAAAGAGCCAACTAATAAAGACATATTAACTTACAGAATCACTTAGGGAATTAATAACCCTTTCTTTGAGCATATGGGTCTGGCTTTAATAAACACCAAATCTGCTTTTTGTTCTTTTAAACAGGAAGGATCTGATATAGAGAAGGGCCAAGCACTCAGAATTTTGGCTGCAATTGATGGTGTGTGCTCAGCACCTTGGAAAACCAATTCCTGAATCAATGTCAGTTAAATCTGAATTTAAATGGGTTGAGTTGAGGAGACTTAAAAAACTCTGGGGATTCTTAAGTGGGCATATGGAAACCCTTATCCAATTATTGGTGATAGCCACTTTGGAGTCACCTCCGTGAGGCTGGTGGAAAAATAGGTACAAGTGATGTGACTGTCTGCTTCTCACTAGTCCCAACCTCTCAACTGGAAATTTTCAAAATATACTTAACCAAAAATCCACCTTTCTGCTGAAATAAAAAGGAAGGGACATAATTTGACAATTTGTAACAGGAATTCCCAAGGGCAAGCCACTTAATACCAAGTATAAACGGCAGTGATGGAATTTCTACTTAATGTGTCAGCTTAATGGAAGAAAAAACAAATGTCTAATGGTTGGCACTGTATCATGTTCTTACACAGGAAACATTTAAAACTATGGGATGGATGGGCAGGAGACCCAGGAGTGCTTCCTTCCAGAACTTCTCCTTTGCAGATGGGGTTGAGATGTGTTGTGAACCAGGAGTTTATTCTATTTGTTTAATGTCTATATTGTTCAGGCAAATCCTACAGAATTTTCCATTTCTTGCTTAGATAATCCATTATCTGCCTCCTGTCTCCGGCACTTCTGGGGCCTTGGCAAACCAGTAGGTACCTGGCATTGGTGCTACCAAACCCATCTGTCCTAAACCTGTCTGTCCATCTGTCCTAAAGTGATGGAAGGAGTGAGAAAGCTTTCTCCTTGCTCTTGTGTTTTTACCAGTGTAGTCTGGTTTAAAAGAAGCCATGGCAAGCAGAGCCAGGCTCACTCTGATACAAGTGTGACTGGGATTTTACTGATGTAGAAAGGTGCTTTAAAGAGACCCAGCCTCTGGAACTTCACTCATGGTTGCAGAGTGGTTAGAGCCCATGATGGCAGTGCAGAACTACCAGCTCTTTCAGCCCAGAGACAATGTGTCTCTAGCTGTTGTGTCATAGCAATTCTGGGCTTTTCCTGGCCACCTTCTGTAGTGAAAAAGCTTCTGAAATGTGGGGAAACATGGTAGGCTTGAAGAAACAAGTGTCCTGTGTGCTTCTGGACTCTGACCTAGCAGGAGGTGGGTAACCATGACCCCGTGGTCCTCTGTTACTTCAGGGCTTGTTCTATTCAGTTCCTTCTCTTTAATAAAACTACAAACCAAAAGAACAACTGTTGTGTTTCAATCTCCAATCCAAAGTTAATGTTGTGAAATTGATGTGGCCTGCTTAGCCGAGATCTGATTTTATTGTGATAGAGGGAATTAAATGGCAAAGAAAAACTAAATATATGGTGGTGTTTCAGCAAGAAACAACCAGATCAGAATATGAACCAGACAGAAAATACTGGTCTTGTCTCACTTTCAAGGTCCTCTCACCTCCTAATTCATGGGAGTTTTTTGCTAGTGGCTTTAATGAGAAATATCAGATCCTTATTTAATGGGGATTTCTGAATTTGTGAAATACATACTGGAAGTGTTCCTGTGGTCAGTGAGGGTTCTTCCAACCCTACTTTGTGTCATAGAAGAGGAGGAGGAAGGAAGTTTTTTACCAGACATGTAGCATTATTTCTCAGCAAAAGGGATTCCCCACTCCCACATTGCCAGCAGAGATTCTTCTCAGAGAATGTCAGCTAGGGGATCCAACACGTGTGCTCCTGCTCCCTGCTGATGGCAGAGGGAGACACTCAGCCCTGTTCATTACACCCTGTAGTACCTGCTGCTCTTGGTCTGTTCACTTTCACTGCTGCAGCACTTTCTGGCTCCAGGCATGAACAGGAACCCAAGTGTGCCACATTTGCTCTGAAAGCAGGAAAAAAAGATAATCCTTCTCTGTGGGGGATGTGACTAGGGATGTCTCTTGCCAGCAGACAGCAGGGAGCCGGAGATTTTGAAACAGAAGTGTGAGGAGGGATAGGTGACACCTGCACATTGTCTTCCATTGCCTGCTTTAACATCTGGGATCAAAGTGTCCACAAGGCTTTTAGGATGCCCTGAGTGTGAAGTGCCTCTGATAGCCTGGACTCGAGGATGTTCGGCCATGCTCTGAGGAGAAGCTGGTCTGGAGCCAGTTCTGTGCAAGAAATGAAGAAGTTGGGTAAAGAAATAACTGAGAATTCATGATGGAGGTTTACAAACCCAAGACTGGCCCAGAGAGACCAGCTATAAGGACCAACTGTTCGCCATGTACTGACTTTGTCAGAGCTAGTTGCAAAGAAAATAAAGAATAGTAAGAAAGTTCTTGAGATCCTCAACTGAAAAGAGGTCAAATCCTTGGTTCTCAGGCAAAATGCTCCTGAAATGGGCAGATGGGTTCTGAGCAAGCAGAGTGGGGCAGTTTGTCCTGTCCTTCAGACTTTGTGACTAGGTCATTCTGGACCTGCTCTGGATTTACAGAATGGCACCACTGTTTGGCAGCTACCCTGTGAAGGGAGTTTGTTCTTACCAGTGGCAGCTGGAGGCTGGGAGGACATGCCAGGGGTCCTTTATCTTCTCTGCTTTCTCTGCCCTGTCCTCAAGTAACCAAGGCTACAGTAAACAGTGGGGTACTGGGAGGGACAGACCTCTACTCTGAACCCTACAGAACTCTCCTGTCGATTTTTTAAGAAGTGAAAAAAGAAAATCTTTGCAGGCAAGGGCTATGGCAGCCTGGGCTGAACATTCCATGGGCCACATTTATCCAGCAGAGTGAGCAAAATTCACCCAACAGGATGCTAGTGCTGCCCTAATTTAGAGGATGAATAGTTACCTGTGTTTTCTGAGGATATGCTACTGTACTTTTGGGCAATGCTATAGGAATTGAGGAAAATAAATCACTATTCCACACATAGACTCAATACAATTCTTATTAATGAGATTAATAACCAGGGGAAAGAAAAAAATGGAAAAAAATTATCTCTCTTTCAGGAAGTACAGATGACTTTGGGTGAAGAAAATTTCATTCAGAAAGTCCATTTTAAATGAGAATGGCTCAGCTTACAGTCCCTTCTTCCTCCTCTTCCTTTCATTAGGTCCTCTTCTTTACCTGCCAGACCCTTGCAGTCCTTCCTCCTGCTTTCCACTCCCTCTACAGACATTGCCCTACCTGAGCACTGACCACACACAGCCTTCATGGGAGAGAACATCAGCAAATTGGTGAGCAGGAGGCAAGAAAAGGGGTTGGAGTGGGGTAGAAAGGACAGGATGGGTCTGTGAGCTGCCAACCAACTCTGTCAGATGGATCATAGCTGAGCTTGAGGAACCTCGGGGTTTCCAAGCAGCACAAAGTGATCATCACACATGGTGAGAGTCCAGCACACGTTCTCTCATTGCTGACTACACCACCCCTGAACGATAACACAATCAGTAATCCATCTGCTTTTTAGATGATGTTTTTCTTCCCTGGTTGCTCAAGCCACCTCTGTGTTTCTGAGCTAGCACTGAAACAGAGTTTCTGGGACCTAACTATGTTGTACCCTCCTCCTAGTGATACAAGTGGACCTACATCCCCTAGGGAGGAAGCCCAGTTTGCCTCCAGAGCACATCCTTCAAGAGGCAGGACCCAAGTGTCCATGCCCACAGACCATGTCCCCCTTGCACAGTGCCTGTTTCTCATGAGCCCATTAATGCTGAGGGGCACAGGGGCATGCAAAGAAGCTCCTGCCTCTCCCCCTGGTCTCCACTCTCATTCCCTGTCCCAGCAGGACTGAAGGCCCAGCCATTGCCATTGGATTGTTTTCTCCCTGTGCTGGCAGAGAAAGGGCAGCAGGAGTCGGCTCCGCCTGCAGCCACAGGTCCCTGCAGGCCGTGTCCTCTGGGACACTCTTCAAACATGCTGTCTTGGGTTGCAATACAGGGCGTGACCAGAAATGTGTATTCTGTCACTATCTGTTGAAGCCAGGTGGGGCAGTGACCCTCATCTCCATGGCACATATTATCTGCTAATGGGCCATCTTTAAAAACAGGTGGGGCAATCATTTTTAATCTTTTCCACAACCCACCCTCCCTCCAGGAGGATATCATCTGCTGCTGAGCCATTGAGTCCCACTGTATGGCTGATAAAATTACATCATCCCATTGAGAGATGCTCCAGCCAGGGGGAGGAGCCAAACCTTTCCTCTCTAGATAAAAACTGAGATTTTGAACACCAAAGCAGCCTTTTTTCCACTGGATTCCTTTCCACATCATCACTGAACCTTTGGAGGAAAACTGCACTTTCTACAGGAGCACTGCTTCAGGTGAACCACATCTGCCACTGCAGGAGGATGCAGCCACCATTTAATGGGACTGTTACCAACACCCTGACTGATGGGGAGTCAGGTTGTATTCTGACTCTGTCAGTGGTTTGGGTTTGCTCTTTGCAATACTGTATTTCTATTTTAATTTTCCTAGTAAAGAACTGTTATTCCTAATTCCCCTATCTTTGCCTGAGAGCCCCTTAATTTCAAAATTATATTAATTTGGAGGGAGGGAGTTTACAGTCTCCATTTCAAAGAGAAGCTTCTGCCTTTATTGGCAGACACTGTCCTCCAAACCAGGACACATGCCCAAACAGTGGAAGGTGCTACCAGGCCAGTGTGGGAATGCAGAGCTCGTGTTCCTGCTCCTGTTTGGAATAGGCCGCTCTTGGCTGCAGGTGCCACAGGCGTGCCTCAACAGAAGGGGTGCAGACCAGGAGACACAGCCAATTTCACAGGTGAGGAGGCCCTGGGTGCCCAGCACAGGTGTGGTCCCTTCTGCTCAGAAGCTCTTCTTCCCAGCTGTGCCACCTCTGGGTGGGTGCACCAGGCTGGGGGTAGAAGCAGCTGGAGGGGATGGGGAAGGTGAGGCCAAGGAGGGGAATTTTCTGGGTGGTTTGGACCACGAGACCTCCAGAGAGGTGCAAGGACAAAGACACAGAAGCATCCAGCGCTGGGCCCATGCTGACTCTGCTGGCCCAGTGGGAGTTTTGTCACTGATGAGGCCAGTGGGCTCAGGCTGAAGCCAACAGGGCCTCCATATGGATATCTTACCTGTGGGGCCTCAACAGGATGGACAACCCCAGCACGATTGTGTTTTTCGCAGGGACATAATGGAAGGAAGCCTAGATGGCTTTGGGCAGATTTAGGCATTTATGCACCGTGGCCCATCCTGTAAAGGGATTAAAACAGCAGTTTTTCTTTCTTTCCCTTTTCTGCCTACAGATAGAGAGAGTAAGGACTCTTGTTTTGCAGACAAGCGCTGCTTGTGATTCTGGGAGAGGAGTTTGCCAAAGCAGAATGTAGTAACCAAAATGAAATAGAACAAATGCGTCAAACCCAAGGCATTTAATAAAATAAAACATCTCTTTCCTCCCCCTTGTCAAAGGCTGGGTTAAAAATATGTAGCTATACGTTGGTTCAAAAGGAGAGAAAACTCCTTCTGGGGGTACACAGTATCTGTTCAAAACAATGAAGCTCACTAGACAAATGTATTTGGGGGGTTGGATGGAATAGGCCAGGCAAGCTTTCTTTCCTTGGCTTCTCTGTTGAAAGCATCATAGGTGGAGTCTTTGGTGACACTTTTGGCTGTAGCTGGAATATCTGCAATACCAACATGATTTTTTTTTGCTATCCTGGAACTGGTGGTGATGGTGTATGCATTGCTTCTGTAGCATTTCATGGCAGACATGCAAAAAGTTTCTTTCATCCCTCTTCTGAAATTTGCATTGTAGATGGAGTAGAGGGTTGGCTTAGAGGCTGAGGAACTGAAAGATATCCAAGTGATGGCCAGGAAAAGCAAGGAGCTCTTTCTGTAGTCTGTTTCCTGTGGGTGCCACAACTGTACCATGAAGAAAGGGAGCCAGGACAGGAGAAACATCGAATTTAACATTAAGAACATCTTGATGGTTTTCACTTTTGTTCTTGGAACAATGTTTGTTGTTCTCCTGACAGTCATTCCATCCGTGCCTATTCTCCAGATGTACTTAATGACTTTCTGGTAAAAAAGGATAATGAGGAGGGATGGGATCAAAAACACCAAGAGGAGGTGAATGATACTGTAGGCAGATCCTTGCCAAGAACTGGGGAGAAAAAAGTTGCAGTGGTGGTCGCTGTTGGAGCCGTAGAGAAAACAGGCTGGTGATGCAAACAGAGCACCACAGAACCAAGAGGCCAAAATCATTTTTTTGGCTTTCCCCCTGGACACTTTGAAGCTCAGGGGGTAGACGATGGTGTAGAATCGATCCACGCTGATGGCGAGGAGCACGTAGATCTGCACCCCGGGCGTGAGGTACTGCAGGAACCTGCCCAGCCGGCACACCCCGCTGCCCAGCATCCACCGCCCCGAGCTCAGCTGCAGCAGCAGCAGGGGCGCGCTCCCCACGCTGCTCACCAGGTCTGCACACGCCATGGACAGCACAAAGTAGTTGGTGGTGGACTGTGTCCTCCTGCTCCTGTGGATCACTAGGCAAACGAGGAAGTTTCCCAGGACAGAGATCAGCCACAGCACTCCCCAGACCACGCTGGCAGCTGCGATTTCCCCTGGCCTCAGCCCATACTCCACCAGAGTGCAGTTCCTGCTGGAGCCGGCTCCTGGGGCTGCAGGCTCTGCCATCTCGTAGCCAGCAGGAAGGGTGGAGGCTTTGGGGCTGCTCGTGTTCTGCAGCAGGAGCAAGGTGAGGAGAAGAACAGGACCACTGCTGTTATCCATGCTGCGAGAAACTCGGCCACGTCTTTTGCTCACGCTGCAGAGAGGAGAGAAAAGGTTCTCTTGAACAGCTGTGTACGAAAAGTGTGTCTTAACCTACAAAATAATATTCTCAATAGTAGAAATATGTACTGTGACTTCTGTATTTCTGGGCAAACATTGAAATACAGCTTCTGGGTTGCCCTGTAGCTGGTGGCATGACAGGCTGTGTCAGGGAGATCCCACCCCATTCCCCAGCTGATTTGAGGTGGCTGCCAGCCTTTCATACCCTTTCATGCCCTTTCATGCCCTTTCACTTTTGTTCCTCACAGCCCCACTCCACATCTGCCCCATGTGCACCATGACCCCAACTCTGCCTTTGTGGGGGGATGAGGAGGGCATGACCCTGTGGTCAACACAGAGAGTCCCCAGGTAATGAGAGGCCTCAGTCCAGAGAAATTTCTGGACCATTTCCATGGATGTACTCAAGCCCTGACCAGACCAGGTTATAGCCCCCTTTTTCCTGTGGTTTTCCTTAAAGCAGGATGTCTGTGGTGGGAAGCCCTTCCCTTGGGGCTGGGGTGCTGCCCAAGGAGACTCCCTGGGATTGAGCACCCTCAGCACCAGCCCCACACCTCTGGAAGAATGACTGTTTTGATCTTGAGTGATCCTAGCCGCTTGTAGATGAAGAGAGCTGAATTTTTGGGAGCCCCTCAGTGAGAGGCCTTAGGGGTGTGCACTTTGGGCCATCGTTCTTGTCCGTGGAATAGCAATGTCCCTGACAGGTGACACCAAACCTGTCACCTGTCAAATGTCACTGTCTGTGAGTTACAGGTTGTCTCAGGGTGTTTGTTACCTGTGTGAAATTGTTCTCCTGCACCCTCCTGGCAGACACACCACAGAATGTGATGGGTGTGGCCTCCTATGCCTATATTGCTAGACAGTTTCCAGTTTAGCCAGATGGTTGGGTTGGTCTTAGCCTGTCACAGGGGTAAAATGGAAAAATAACTAATTTTAGTGGCTGTACAAATGCAAACACCCTGTTGCTATCTAATGTCCTTTCAGTCATCATCTTGACATGCAAAGCCTTTTGCTCACTAGACATACAAAGTCTTTTCTGTGAGTCTACTGTGAGAATGCTGAACTGCAGGGCTCGATACTGTGCAAGATAAATCAGGATTCAGTTAATGACCAGAAGATCAAAAAAGGTCATCCTGGAAGCCAAATGAACAAGCTGAAAAAAACCACCATCATCCTCCTCAACTTTCCAACTGATCCAGGTTCCCAGGTTTGCTTTCTGATGGGCTTCTTTCAATGTTTCTCGGATACTTTTTGCTATGTTCACTCTGGCTCTGCATCTACCACCTATTATTTTCTTCTTGTCTGCCTACTCAGAGTGAAGCCTGAAAGCACAGAGCCACTGGATGAATTTGGGATTTTGCCCCTTGTGCTGTTTTGCAATGTCCCCTTCAATGATGCAGTGCAAAAAAATCATCAGACGTGGAAGAAGAAAATAAGTAATAATTGCTTTGTGTCGTTATAGAAGATTTTTTTTTTCCTCTAGTTTTTTAGAGCCTGTACTTACTGTGACTATTTGTGTCATATGAAGGGGCACTGTCAGCAGGTCATATATTGCCCCTTGTCCCCTCCTCTGCTGGAGGGCTGCGGCTGCTGCCCAGCCTGGCCTTGCCTTCCACCTCATCCTTGGTTGCTTTCCCTCTATATTTTTTTAGTGGCTTTGCCTGGCAGATGATTCCTGATTTCTCAGAGGGCTCCTGCTTGTCTTTCCCCACCCTCTTTTGGATGGACGTACTCCCCTGGAGAAATCCTGCTGTCACCAGCTGTTGGCAGGGCATTTGGACTGCTGTGTCTGGCAGAGTGGCAGGATGCATTGTCAGTGCAACCTGCTAAATTACCTGTTAGAATTATCTATAATAAAATAATATACATGGGGCCTATTAACTAGATAGAAAGGAACATTTTGGGATAATTTTCTTCCTTAATTTCCCTTCTTGCCATGCAGAAGTATGTGCCATTTAAAAATAGCCATCTGTACAAATTAAGCTTCAGAGAAGAATAATCAGGTAAAATGTCTTGGCCAGTACTGAAGAGCAGTGGAAATCTGGTACAAGAATGAAATGACCTTTCTCAGCTGTTAAAATAGACAGACTTGCTAACACTGTTCTCACAATATTTCCTCTTGTGAGCCAAATCTGCTCTCCGTGTCTGCTCAGTCCTGACAGGTTTGCAGGTGGGTAAAACCCCAAAATAGTTGCAGGGTTGTAGTGCCCAGACAGTACTTTTTGGTTTTTTTTTTCCCTGTTGCATCTCTACTATGAGCCAGCCCAGTCACTGTTCATGGGAGAGCTTGGGTTACCTGAAAAGATGCCTTAGAGAAGACAGGGACTGAGCAGCCCTGGGCAGAGAACAGTGTGTGATCCCAATGGAGAGCAACCAGTGGGTGTCCAGAAGGAGGAGAATTCCAGGAGATTCATCCAGCTGCCTTGTGTTGGAGCTTTGCTGGCAGAGGAAGCAACAGGAGGGTGGGAAGAGCTGCCCACGTTCAGCAGAGGTGGTTCTTGTGTGGTGCTGGTTTCCTTGCTGTCACTGGAACAGGAAAGGCATTAAACAGAGAGGTAGCTAATGCTGAATTTTTTTATTATTCTTTGGAAAACTCACAGGTTATTTAGCACAGTGCCCATGGGACACAGCTGAAAATATAGGTGCAGTTATAGGGAGTTTAACTAACTTCAGCCTAGGATTTCACTGGTTGTACAGCAGTTACTTGTTTTATTTTTCAAAAAAGTAAAATGCAATCTGATTAAGCACTGTGCTCTGAGTTTCCTGCATTCCTAGTCACAGATAATATTGTCTTCAAATGGACCAGAAACCAATTTCTTTTATTTCAAGTTATCTCTATTCAAGCCTATTTTCCTCATGTGGCACTGAGATCAGGATCATGCCCTGATTCAGTTCTAAGAACCTGAGTGTCTATGGCCCAGCATATATTTTTCTTCAGTGAGCAATTCTGGTTTTTATGAGTCTTATGAGTTTTTTATAGTGGAGACTTGAACTTCTGCATTATGAGTAATGCACCAAAAGGAAACATGACCATAAAAAGCTCAGCATAGGCACAACTCTTTGTGGGTCTGAGATGCAAATAACTGGAGATACCATGGCTTGCTACATTATTTATCCCCAATTCCCATGTCTATGTTTGCTGCATTGTTTGCTGAAATATAGTTTAAGTGTTAGTGAACCATTCAACTTGCAAATATCAGATCCATAAAAACCAGTGATGAGTTCTGTCAACTCCCTTTGCCCTGAAGGTCCACAAAAATTTAGAAGCACAGCAAGTAAAAATTATGTAAAGCAAGTAGCTGAGGCCTAATTACATTTTTAATTAAGAAAAAAAATGCTTCTATTAATTTTCCCTTTAAACCAATATAATACTGACCTGAATGGCTGCTTTCCAGTAATTACGAGTCTGCATGAATTCAGCAGTGCCAAAAATCTCACTTTGTCTTGCAAGCATTTTAGAGTGGGAATCCTTTTAAAAGTGGTATGAAGCCTTTCTGTATTTCTGTTTAAAACCTACTTTTTTTTGCATTAGCTTTGGAAAAGAAAGAGCATGAGAGATGACTCATAATCATTGAAGAGGGATTTCCTGGTGCCGCAGTTCCATTTTACTGACCTTAATTTGCAGTTTGGAAACCAAATAGCTCCATTTTCAGCTGATAGCTCTCCAAAACAGATCTGTTACTTAGAGATTAACTATTTGAGCCACAAGAACTTCATGAAATCACTACCACGTATACTTGGCTGTTGCACAAGGCCCAAATGGGATAGTCACTGTGTGTTTGCATGTTCACTATCCTGTCTAAAAATGCAGTGCCCGTTGCAATTTGGAAGAGCAAAACATAAGAAGATTCACAAAGGAATGCAGTAAATGAGTTTTTAAAAACGTTTAATCAAAAGAAAAGCATTTTGTTTCCCAACTATTGTTTTTCAGGATTAGAAATGCAGCTAAATAAGCAGATCATTGTACGTTACTTGACCTAATCACTAGCAGAGGGGCTTTTTTTATTCAACATATTTTACCTCACTGCATCATAGCTGCAAAACACCAGGCGAGCACTGGCCCAGCAAATTATTTCAAAAGCATTAAGCTGGTCATTCACTCCATAAACTTCCCTCTGGAGAGGAAAAGCTGCCAGACTGGAAGAGAAATGCTTCATCTAACTGAGTGTAATCAACATTAGGAGTGTGAGTAAATGGAATCAGAGTGGGGGAGGGGGGCTTTTGTCTGGCTGTGAGATGCTAGGAGGTGACATCCACCCTGCCTAAATTCCATTGAACTGCCCTGTGCGTGCATTGTGCCGATGTAGAAATCCCTTTGCAGAGGAGCACAGTGTTTCAGCCTCTCTGTCCCTCGCTGTGGAGAGATGACTGTTGTGCATATTGAGGCCATTTAGCCCTGCTTGCCGTGGAGGAATGCAGATGCACATGCTTCTGCAAGCACACAGTTTCACTGCCAGTCCTTTCCTCTGCTCTGGTGCTCACAAAAATGCTCAGCTCTTTGCCCTGCTCCTCTTACGAAGGTGTTTCTATTCTCTGGACAGCTCTTCTGAGCAAAGCCTGAAAACCTCTCGAGGTGAAGTGTGCTCCTCCTCACTCTCTGCATTCCAGTGTGTGGGCATAGGAAACATCTGCCCCTATTTTATCAGGAGAATAACATGTTGTGAGTGCAGTGAAACCTTTGAGATCTGTGCCCACATCTCACATTCTGCTGCCTGCTCTCTAGCTTCACCCAGCTGGTGGAGATCCCTGTCCTGCAGAGTGGATAGCCAAGGGTGACACCACTGTAGGCATGGATTGGCTCATGGATGGGGCTCTCAGTGCTGGTGGACATGGCTCAGCTGATGGTAAAAGCTTCTGAGCTGAACTGATTGAGTGAGCTGACCTGCGTTTTTGCATATTACACCAGGATCTGGGGGCCTAGCCTGTAGTGAGGGGTAGAGTCATGGGAGCAGGAAACATGGATGGATTCAAATAAAAGAAGGAAATGTTCCAATTTTCAGCACATCTAAAGAATATCTGCTGTATGCTGTATGGAGGAAATTCAGGGCACCCAGGCAGACTCTTAGCCATTGGCCCTCTTTGACTCTTCAAGTACTTTTCTGACTGTTTTAACAAGGTATTAAAACTGAGGACAAGGATATAATACTGCAACACCTGCTGGGATTGGAATAAATTTTTATTTATTGTACTGGCTGATCGGGGAAGAATTCTTTTTCAGCTTCATCTTTCTAACTGAGCTTAATAAGGAGAGAGATATGAAGTAGCAAGCTGAAACAAGAACAGGGTCCATCTATTCCTTGTGGTCTGTCAGCTCACACCTGGAGTAAGCACTGTGGTCTGGATCACTGGGTTAAGGGCAATTCCACAAGGTATGATTTTGATGACCGAGCAGGATTCAAACCTGAACACAAGTCACAAGTCACTGCATTTTGTCTGATAGATATAGATATAGATATAGATATAGATATAGACATAGACAGCAATAGATATTGCTGTCTCCTGAAGTTCATTGTGGTTAAATGTTCTGGGAGCAATGGCTTTTCACTGCACCTGGAGCCAATGAATTTTTCTCATGTATTTACTGGGGGTTAAGATTGACCTGGAGGAAGTCACTGTTGGTCTATTAACATGGGGTAAGTTGCTAAAACCCAGTAATTATTCATTCACCTAAACCTTGAGATGTTTATTTTCTGAGAAGAAGCCCTTACTGTAGCTGCAGATTCCACTTACACCCAACATCATATTCTGGTCCAGGTACAGGCAGTGGTAAAATATGAGCCAGGTTTGTGCTCACTGTTACCCAGCTAGATGCCCTCACCTCCTCAAGGGGCACCACACTGCTTACAAACATGCACACAATGGTTGCAATCTCTTCTTAGAGCTGAAACTCTTGCCCCCAAAGGACAGCCCTGCAGGTTTAAGTGTTTCAGGGCTTTATTTTATCCTCCCACTTCTGGGATTAGTATGCAAAACTCCAGATTAGCCCTAAATGCCTAAAAAAGACTAACTAAAAATGGGGGCAGAACCCAGATCTGTGCCCAGTGTGACTGTGGGAGCACGAAAAAGTGGGAGCAAGCAGAAGGAGGACTGACCTAATTTCCAGCTCTGCTGTCACAAATTCCACCTACTAGAATTGCCCAAGAAGAATGTAGAGAACCTCAAAATACAACTTTGGAGGCTTTTTGTCCTCCTTAATGGGGATTGAGTCTGGGCAGGGCTAGGCTGTACCCTTTCCTGATTCAGAGGTAAAAACATAGATGCTTTCTCCCACACATTTGCATTAATTTTTGGCAACACCAGACCCTGCCCACAGCACAGCACTTTCTTCTGCTTGATGTGAGGAACATGGTGCTCACCAGGGCTGCTTTGCCATGGTGGGTGTTGACAGATAAGTGGTGGTGAATCTCATGCCTGCCTGGTTTCTCTGCCCATCTCTTGAAATTCTCACCCTCTCCCCCACAGGGAAAATGCACCAGCAGCTACAGTGAGGGCTTTGGCAGCTTTAGCTCACCCTCTCACCAGCAGGTAGCACATGTTCTCCCCCTAGGAGAACCTGAGGAATTTTTGTTTTGTGTGCAAAGGTTATGCAGAAAGGAATTCTTGACAGGAAATTTTGTGGAAACTGCTTTCTTGTCACACAAGACACTAATGTGACAACAGGATTTTTGCACAGGTGTGAGCATTTGTGCTGGGATGGGGGAGCTCCTGTCAGGTGGGTCTTGACCCTTCTTGGAAACATGGAACTGGTGCTCACAGGGCACGGGTCCCTGTGCCAGACACGGTGACAGAGAGTGGGGTGGCGGTGCTGGCTTATAGCCAGAGATGCCTGAGGTGCTTCCAGGAGGACTTATCTGGTAGGAATAAGGGAGCAGACCTGCATGAGCAGTAAAAATTCACACAGGCCTCTGCCAGAGGATACAGCCATTAATGGGAGTATTTCAGTCTTCCTGTACCAGCTTGGCTGAAGAAGCTGGGGGGGCTTGAAGGCCATGCACAGCCTGAAGCTGGGTTGGGAATGCCTGATGTGGAGATGATTATGGAAAGGGAATCTCTCTGTTGGACAAGGCTCAGGGAGGATAACACTGAGGCAAAGTGTCAGCCTGCTGATAGTCCCTGATCTGGAGATGCCTTTGTGGACAGGGTGCCAGTTGCAAGAACTGTGTGTACTGCCTACCAGAGGGAAAGTCTAGGGAAAGATGGAAGCTGCTGGAATACAGAAACCCCAAATACACAAGGCCTGCGTCATGTTTTGGTGCTGGGAGAACTGGTGGGAAGGGTGAGCCAGATACACCTGAGGATGTTAAGGGTTTGTTCTGCATTGTCTGGCTGAAATTCCTCTCTGTTAAATACCTGAGAGAGAGTGCCCAGTGGGGCTGCAAAGGAACATGCAGATGGAGGCCGTATGATGTGACCCAGGGGTGGGAATTGCACTGCACAGCTCTGCAAACAGAGGCCTCACAGGAGAGCTGCGGGGGAGTGAGAGTCTGCAAGCTCTTACTTTGAGACAAGGAGCACAGCTCCCCAAATGTGTCTAAGGTGTAAAGATTCCTCCCCTTACTGAGTCACCTGAGACCAGAATGCTTAAAATAAATCAGAAATCAAGCTTACTCATAAATCAAGTCTCAAAAAAATCCATATTTAGACACCCAAATAAGCTTTTAAGGATGCCTCTGGGTTGGCAACCAGTTTTTCTGCAAACCAAGCTACTTGTTTAAGTGGTTAAGAGTGACTTTAACAACAAACCTTCAAGAACCACATCAGAGAACCCTTGCCAGAAAAAGAAACTGGCTCTGAATCCTGCCTCATACACACAAATGGCCTTTTGAAAGCAGAAGGCAGCTTTACTTCCCCATTACTCCGTGAAGCCAACATACTGTTTGACATGCTGGAAGCCAGCTGGATAAATGGGAAATATTGCTATGCAATCTTAGAGAGTCTGTGCCTGAATTAGCTAAACCAGAACAGCTCTCTTGCCCATGCTGGCTGTGGATAAGCAAAGATTCCTCTGCCTGTGGGGTTTCCCTGAGTAGCTGCGCAAGGCACCCACACGGATAAAGGGAGACAGCGCTTTGGAAAGGATGATTTCAAATTAATGACTGAAAAATACAAAAGCAGCTGTTCTATAGCAATGACATGAGGAGGGAAGAAGCTGTTTGAATGTATTTAGAGACAGAAAAAAACAGATGAGCAGATAGGTCTGCTCCATTGCTGTAAAGTAATTTTCTGTTTTCACTGAATTGATGATGTCAGGAGATTGTTTCAAACAAATAAGTAACATAATTGAAAGATAATGAATATAGATAGAGAGAATATAGATTTGTCTGGAAAATATAAGGAGTTATTCTGCAGTAATTCTACACACTGCTCGCTTTCAGCAGAACAAGCTGAAAATTCAAGCCCCACAGAACATTTTCTCCAGAGGAATGAGTCCTCCTGGCTAACCCCCAAGTGATTTAAATGCACATAAGTAAATACACATAAGATAAATTACTGGAAAAGATCATGTCATTTGCATCCGCAGGGAGAATTACTCCTTTAGCTACAGCAGTGCTCAGCACAGCCCGTGTGCATCCACATACCTGCTCCAAAGCATAATCCCAGAGGCGCTGGTCTCCTCCTTGCTCTGCTGGTTATCCCAAGTGAAGGCACGTCTGGGGAGGTGCCGGTCATGCTGTGAACCGCGGGGTACCTCGGCTCTGCAGCTGCCTCTGCCCGGCTGTTTGCAAAGCCTCCTGAGGGGAGGGACGGGGTATTCCACCCCTCTTCTTCACCGGAGGAAAAAAAATGACGTTTCGCAGGGGTGGCCGCTGCCCAGCTCCTTTCTGGGATGTCATGTGGGATGCGGATCATGCGGCCGCCCCCCGGCAGGTCCCGGGCGCTGCTCCCGCCCCGTCGGGGCCATCAGCACCACGGACAGCGCCGGGCGCGGCGCACCGGGGGACACCGGGGGGACACCGGGGGGACACCGGGGACACCGGGGACACCGGCAGGCCCCGGGCTGGGCCGCCCCCGGCCCGCGGCGGGGCCCGGCTGCCGGAGCTGACGTGCCGGTTGCCATGGCGAGCGCGGCGGCTGGAGAGGATGCTTTTCTCCCACGATGGTCGCCATGGGACCCCGCCGGTTGAAAGGAACGGAGCGAATGAATAAGAGGAAGGAGATGGAGAGAATATTTAACTAGTTTCCTCCAGGAATTTGTGCCCCCCTTTTTTTTTTTTTTTTTTTTTTTAATTCCCATGCGGATACTGAAACTCAGCCTGGTCTCCGTTCCCCTGCTTTGCCCCCGATCTGAAATTCGGCACCTTTTTCATTTTATAGAGAATGGCACCAACACCACTTCCTTATGTTCTCCATCACATACACTTTGTTAAGCAAGCTGGAATAATAACAATCTTCCCCAAATCTTAATCAGTCATTTCTCACAAATGTTTTTCCTTCAGAATTGCAACGACTCCATAAATTGTGTTACACTGCAAGTTTAAGGAAGGAAGAGATCATTTTAGTCCTGACAAACTTTCTGCCTGTGAACTAAGCAAGAAATTTGTTTGGAGTGTGGATTTCTATTATTTTGGGATTTCTGACTTGAAATGCATTGGTAAATTGAAACAACAAAGGCTGGGTATTTTCTTTTGTTTTCCCTCATTTTTTCAGTGGAGAACTCCAAGTATATTTTTATAACTTTTTTTTACTAGTTGTCTTTAGTGGAGAAAAAGTGGAGTTTTTTATTGAAAAATGCTGTCAGTGTGTTTTTTTTCCCCACTAATTGCCATGGCATAGTTCAGTTTCCTGTATTTTACATTTTTAAGTTACATTATTAACAGTGGAGTGGGCACCCTAGGGATAGAAACACAGAATAATAGACTAGGCTAGAAATAGGTAAGGTGTGGGCAGATTTTTTTGACTGAATGACATGGAGAGTATCAACAGGAATTGTCTGTTCATCTTCCAGTAGAAGAACTTGGAAGGGAGCATCAGATGAAGGAACCTGGTTCAGAATATGAAGAAGGGAGGGCAAAGATTCCCCCAGTGTGAATTGTGCCACTAACAGGTAGCCCACCAAGAGCAGGGCTCTTTGTTTTGTTGTTTGCTGTTTTCACCTGTTTAAATCCCAACAGTGGTTCAGAGAGTTGTGAGAAACTCCCCAGAGCTGAACTAAAACCATGTCTTTTCTTCGCTGTGCTCAGACCCCTCTAAGGTCTGACCTTGCCCCTCTGGGGTCTGAGCACAGACAAGTGAAAAGAAAGTGAAATTCTGGGATAACAAGCTCTAGGAACAACTTGTATGAGCCTGTTGTGGAAAATAGTAATGTGCCTGGAGGAAATATGACACACTCTCACTGGTGTTTGGGAAAACAGGGGGATGTCTAGGTTTCTGTTCAATTAAAGCTTGTTATGAACTCATTTACTTTGCCTCCTCCCCAAGCATTGCATGCAAAGCAGGAGTCAGTGGTCCTCGGAGTGAGTGTACTGTACTGAGCATCCTGATGGATGTCATCCCATGTCATCTACATGCACAGAGAGCAGCTGGGATGAGTCAGATCTCTGGCTGAGGCTGCCACAGCTCCTGCATTCTTGAATTAATGTGTATGTTTGAAACAGAGCAGGCCTGATGTTGAACTGTTCATTGAGAAGCAGCAGTAAGATCTGTAGCAGCTTTAAAGAGGAACTCATTCCCTGACATTGAGCCCTTACCTCTTACTCAGAGAGTGTTTCCAATCATGTGGTGATGTCAAAGTCGGGTCAAGAGGCTGAGGACAGAAAGGATTGCTGGCAGTGCCAGTCAGGGAATCCTAAACAGGAAGGGAGCTATGGCATCAGAAGGAGCTATGCAAGCACAGGAAACATGAATAATCCAGTGCTAAGGAAAACAGAGCCACAATTTATTATTTCAGTCTGCACACACTCTTGGCTGAACATGACTGATTTGATTGTTGGGGTGGCGATCTCCTGCTCAGCAGAACAAAATCTGTTTTACTTTTCTGATAAGGCCAGAGAACCCAGGATGGGGTCAGTGTAATTTGGGGGCCCTGTATAGAACAGAACTGGAGATGTGAGCTTGCCTTAAATCAAAGTGAAACAACCCCACCAAACCCCAAATTTACAAATTGCTCTCATCTGCCTACTGTCAGATAAGAAGCCTGGATCCCTGCAGGCTTCCATGGCTCTCCTTGGAAGAACTATCCCCACTAGAAGTTCAAGAGGTAGGATTAGTTCCCCACAGTGCCAACTCTGCTTTATAGCAGCTTCACCTGAGGGGCTGCAGAGATGGGAACTGGCTCTACATCCATGCTGCAAAAGGTAATGCTCTTCCTAACAGTGGATCTGGTTTCCCAGGGATGTGGGGGGTGAGAGGAGTTGGTTTTTAGCTGTTGTGTTACATGCCCTTGGTTGGGTCAGGGTCATGTCCAGCCCTAAGTGTGTGCTCCAGCTTGGTAGAGCAACTCAAGGGTCAGCCTGGCTCAGTTTCATGGGCAGGGGCCTTGAAAGGACTTTAAAGGAATTTAAACACATAATCCTACCCCAAAGCTGTCTTTTGTGCCACACAGGCCTGCTGCAGCCATAAGGGCATCCTGCCACATCCTGTCAGACAGAAATCCCTAGTCCTCAGTCTCTTTCAACCAGCTAAGACTTTTACATACAATTTTGCCCCATGAGCCAAAAATAAACTAAGCATTGAAAAGACCAAGCCTTCCTTACAGTAGAGGTAATTAGTTTCTTTAGTGCTGAAGTGTCTCCTAAAATAGGATGAGAGGTGCTATGTCAATAAGAGCAATGATAAAATAGGTGGCCAAAATCTGGGCTAAATTCTGATGAGCTCTGTTTGCGGAAACAGAAGCAAAAGGAAGTGAAATTATAGAATGTGAATTGGGCCCTTATCACCCAGCCAATGCAGAGAACATACTTCTCACTTGGCCTAGGGAAATTAAGAAATATGACTTCCTTGAAATTCTGAATTTTACTCTTTTGAATAATCACCAAGATTGTGCATATATAAATTCCCATAAACATTTTTATATGTTCACATTAAATGCATTGGCTATTTTCACATATTTTTCAGAAAACCCTTGCCTTGTCTCATCTTTGGTGAAGGAGAGTGAGGGGTCCTATAACTTTCTCATCTTATGTACTTTCCTTTCTCATGCTGCCTTTTTAAACACAAAGACACTTGCCTATGTGATGGGGTCTGTTTAGCAAATCTGGAATTGAGCTTGGGAGTTCCATGTGCTCCAGCTGTCCTTGCTCACATTCCTCTGGTCAAGGCTGGCTGCTGTTGATGGCTGGAAGACCAGGTTCCACTCTTCTCTCCAAAAGATGCAGAAGAGGGGCTTTACAATTGAAAAATACCCAAGAAGTGCTGCAGGTGTGTTTGCTTTAAGCCTGATGGCAATCTCATTAAAAACAATAAAAAGGCTCCCTCTGACTTGAGGAGGGAGGTAATTTCCTCCTCTGGAGTTGTCTGGTTGAGTTACGCAAAGGAAACAAGGTCAGGCTTTATCCTAAAGTTGTTTACATAAATAACTTATTCCAGGGTTAATAACTGATGAGTCAATTCTTGCAGAGCCCCAGAGGTCAAAAGATTGCTTATGACAAATGATAAGCCACCCCTGAGTGGTGCTCTCCCAGCATCTCTGCTAATAGGCATGTCATGCTTATCCATCAGTCTTTTATGGGCTACTTATAAATGCCACATCACTGTGAACCTCAACTAGCAAAACAAACAACTCCTGTGTCAGAAAGCACAACGTTTTTCTGTGCACAAAGTTTGGAAACTCATTTGAGTGATTTTTGGCATTTGCAGAATGCTCGGTTGGGATTGAATGTTGTGAAATGTATTTCTGGGAGAATATGAGAGATGCTCCAGCCACAAGGCTTCCTAATGAGCAATTAGAAAGTCAACTTGTTTTCTGGCTTAACACTACCATTTTAAACCAATAAAAAAAAAGGGGGGGTGGGGGAAGACAGAGAAGGGACAACTTACTTATTTTATACAAAAATACAACTAATGATGGACAAGCCCTGGGAATGGACACCAGGCTTTGCCACATATTGGCCATTTTCCCCCCTCACCTCTGAATTTGCTTTTAAAAACAACTATGAGGCCATTATACATGTCTGTTATAAAAATAGCCATCATCTGTCACTCACTGGGGATACCAGATTTTCTTACTTGAAGAGATATGGTAATTTCTTTCCCCTCACTGTGCAGAGAACTGAGGTTATTTGTGAATCACTCCAGCCCTTAGTTTGAATCCTGTCTGGGAGCAGCCTAAATGGAGTCACCCTTTGAAGTATCAGCAGGGGCACTGCTGGACTCGGACCTTTTGTCTTTCCTGGGTGAAGCAGATGCTGCAGACCCCATCCCAGTGCCAGAGGGAGGATGGGATGGTGCAGGAAGGTGGGGATGGCTGTGGGGACATTGGCTCTCCCTGAGTTGAGCAGGGGCAGTGAGGCTTTGGCAGGTGCTGATCCCAGAGTGACCTCACAGAGCAGGGGTGCTTAAATTCTGTATCAGGATGTAAATTCCCTGAGCATCAGCTGAGCACTCGGGTCATTAAGTCTTTTTGGGACAGGTTCAGGTTTTACTCCTTCAGCTAGGAGAGCTCACAGACATCTGTGTCTCTTAGAAGTGGCTCCAGCAGAGCCTTGGCAGCTCGCAGCTTGCCTGGGGAAGGACAGAAAGGATGCACATCACAAGGACTTCCACCCCTCCCCTATCTTCCCAACGGATTTTCGCAATCGTGCCAGAGAAGATTCTCACATAAATAGCACTGTACGAAAGAGAAATGTATTATTCCGAAGAGACAGAGGAAAGAGTGGCCACAGGTGGTTATTGTGATTCACTGTCTATAGTCAGCTTACTTTTGGGAAAACGATGTTCAGAGGGATCTATTCCTTGTCCCAACCTCCTGGCCAAGAAGGCTTCACCATCAGGACTTTCACCCCAATGATTTAGAAACCAGAAGAAAGATGCAGCAATAATGTGCCAAGGCTGCACTTAAGCTTCCTTAGTGGCACGCCGCTGTAACTTTTCACACATCCAGCCAGACAAAAACCTTCAGCAGTTCCGCACGGCTCGTCCTTACCAAGCTCCCTGCAGGAAGAGCGAATTCCCGGAGCTCCCCCGCGTCTCGGAGCGCAAATCGCTGCTGCCCTCCCGCGGCCCCGGAGGATGCTCCGCAGCCTCTCCGCACCGATCCTCAGCTCCGCAGGGACGAGCCACAGCCTCTCCCCCAGGCACGCAGCTTTTCACACCTCCTCCCTCTCGGACACCCGAGCTTGAAGCCGCATCTTTTAAATCGAAGAGCAGTAACAGCTTAACGGCTTGGTCGCTGCTCTTCGGAGGAACACGCTTCTCTCCTTGAGGGAATGGTGAAGTCAAGACTGTCAATGCAGAGTCATTGAATCCCTGCAGTGATAGTGCCAACCATGACCAGGTTTCTCTGAAACACATTTTTTCCCTGCATTTGCCTATCTAGACCTTCCCAGTGACTGTTTGGAGAAGGTCATGACTCTTCAAGAGGCTATGTTATCACTTATCTTCCCTATCTCACATATTTACACTCATTTCTTGCAGCACCAAGGGCCAGAGAAGCCTGTGTCGCTATAATGAGACTTCAGGAGAGGAGAATTATTATTGAAGGAATGTAGAGACAACAGCAGTTGCAGATTAAACAAACGTACTGTGCTGAGTGACAGCTGGGGAGGTGGTGGTGTGTTAAACTTGGCTAAATTCTGTACTACATCTGGAGTAACCACTCCAATGTATAGGAGAGCAAAACTACTTTTGCAATTTGGTGAAGAAGTGCAGCAGAGAAAGAGTTTCAGAAAAAGCTCAGTCAAGACAGGGCTGGTCAAAGCTGTTGGATTTTGTTCTGTCTTGTCTTTTCTGGTAGCATTTCTGGGTCTGGCTTCTCATACCACATTTCTCTACTTTTAGAGGGATTTGTTTATTTGCTTTTATAAAAGAGGCCTGGACTCTGCTCTCACACTGTCATATGGCTGCCTACTTCAATGTAGCTCAGCTCTATTCAAGCTTTCATAAGCAAGAAAAAAAATCATAATTGGTTTTATTGTTGCTGAGCAGCAGGTGAGTCACAACTGGCTCAACAGACACCTTGAATGCTGTGAACAGAAAGAATTGCGGCTGACTTCTCTCCTCATACACAAGCCCTGCTAACATCAGCATCTGAGGGTAAAATTTGGGATCTCTTGCCTCTGTCTGTCCTGCAGCACTGAGAACAGAGGACAAATCTCACTGCTGGCAATCTTGTGCTGGGGCCATGGCATAAATTACCTGTCCCACCTCACGTCTTCCTCCAGGCCCTACATATTCTGATGGAATTCAGCATGATGGCAGTGCTATTCCCCTTCTTCCAAACCAGCACCATGCAGAAACACCTCTGCTGGCACCAGTCTTGGTTTGCAAATGAATCCAAGTTTCACCCAAGCCACTGAGGCTGTGTTGGTTTGTGCAGCTGGTGCAGCTGGAGGATTGAAGTTATGGGAATTTTAAAATTCTCAGGAAAGGAAAATAGAGGTGGATGTCTCCCCTGTTGTTAATACTGTCTGACCTTTTTTCCTGTACATTCTCCAGTGCATCATTTAGCATGTGAGCACTTCAGGAAAGAGGAGAGGAAGGAAATATCCTTAGTGGGCTCTTTTGTGAAATGAGGTTGACTTGGTGATTTTTTTTCCCCATGGGCAACTGTAGATTTCCCACTACAGACTTTACTCTTTCAAAGTGTTTGACCTCTCTTATACTGTGAACTTGGCTTAGAAAAGGTTGTAGTGTTTATATCTGAGTGAGGTTAAATCTTACCCTTCCACTTGTACTGGATGGTATCTTTTTTAAGGAAATATGCCTGAAATCTGTGTAGAGGCACATGGCCTGTCAGGTATGAGTCTCTGTAGATGGAAATGATGGATAATCTTATTGGAAGGGATTGGAAATGATTTGTCTTTGGAGCTTCTGAAATAGATTGGTCCCAAGACACTGCAGTGTTGCTCTACCCAATATTAGTACATTGTCTGTGTTCTTCCCCTCCTGGGACTGACCTGCAGCCACTTTGCCAGCTTGGGAAGACAGCTGATAAGAGTATCTAGGGGCCAATGCAGCTTTTATAAACAAGCTGTGAAGCCCATGGTGAGTATCTTTTGAGATCTAGACTAAGTAATTGAATGGGTGCAGGGATAATCAAGTTGCCCTGCTCTGGGCTGGAGGTGGTTGCCTGCAGCAGGGTGATGGATGTGATTCAGTTGTGCAAGCCCTGTTTCTGAAGTGCTGAGCTAATGAAATGTCAGTGGCAGTGATGGACTGAGTTAGTGGCAGATGGGATTTTGAATCTGCTCCTGCCAGTGCTCTCCTGTTATCTGCAGTGAATCATGCACAGCTGTGGCTGGGCTAAAAAAGGAGCAGTTGGAAGTTCTCAGCTCCTGCTCTTCAGGCAGGAGAGAAATTTTTTATATGGTGAGTAAGATGTGTTGCCTTGTGCTAAGTTACTCAGAGAAGGGAGCAGAATACAACACTTCTTTTTAATGACTCCTTGCAGGAAGCTAAGGCCTGGCAGCCTGGGAACAGGAGGTCTAAACACTCCTTCAGTTTTCCAAATCACAGAAATATAAGAGTCTTACAGATGCCTCAGTAGGTGGTTTAACTGTAGCCTTTAATCCTCCTGTGCCTCAGCTCCCTCTTTTTTAAGATACAGATATACTTTGCAGCCATGCTGGCAGTATAAAAATCTCATGGACTGTGATATTTTCTGCTGTCTAGTTACTGTGGTGGCAAAATATAGAGGCACAGCATTACTCTTTATTGTTAAATTTCCAGAGTTGGCATTTTAAACTAGTGTGTGTTTTGGAAACAGAGTGAGGGAGGGCTAGAGACAGAGGCGACTTGCTCAGCCTGGGCAGAGAAAGGGCAAAAAGGCTCCTCCCAATCTTCCCCTCTGGTTATGAGGTTGTGCTGATGGACTTTGAGGGGAAAACCTGTGGGACTTCCAGGCAGTCTGCTGCTGCAGCACTGAGCCCAGAAGGTCTGGAGCTGCAGAACAGAGGTGACAGAAAGCTTGTCAAAAAACACCATGAATCTGCTCAAATAGCCTTCATAAATTAATAAAAGATGCACCTTGACATTTCTGAACATGAGGGATGAGAGGAGGGCACAGAAATTTGGAGTCCTGCAGCAATGCCCTTACAGGCCAGCAGTATTTTTGAGGTTTACTGTTCTGTCCTGTACCCTATATAAGGCATGTGATTAATCCACTTAACTTGTGGGTACCAAATGCTTCACTTAAGGAGAGAAAGGATCTAATATGAGGGTTAGCACTTCAAGTGGATTTCCTGGCAAGCCTAGGCATGAGATTTTCCTTACAGAGATAAGTTAGACTGCTTGGTAGAAATGGAAATCAGAAGACCTGAGCATGGTTAAAGAAGGAAACAAGAGAGGAAAAGTGTAACTTCAGATTTTTCTTTGGGCTACAGGAGGATAAGAATGTATTTTGGGAAGTAGAAGACACTTTTTTTAGTGATGGGAAAAAACTGTGGTTTGAAAAGGTGTGATATGACAGGGATGGAAACGGAGGATATGTAGAAATAAAAGGCTCTGAGACCAGGAGAGTGCATTTATGAAATATAGCCAAATGAGGAATAATGTAACAATGAAAAAGAAAAGAGCTCAGGATCTACAGCAGTTCATTCTTTCTTTTCTTTAATATTTTCCTGGCATAAAATGGAAGAATCGCAAAATAAAATTGCCACTTTGTGCTATATTTCAGCTTCTATCTGGGATGGCACCTGTTCTAATTCTGATACAGAGGCCTCCAAAATCTGCTTTGAAACTGAGGGGTCATTTAACCCCTGTGTTGATGACAGCATCTCTGCAGGTGACCAGGGTGTCTGAGGAGGTGCTGGCAGCTCCACAGCCCAGGCTGACTGAGCCTCACCCTTCAGTGGAACTGCACTAGCAATCTTTAACAAGAATTTGGAGATGTGCAAGTGTTCACAGCCCGGTACATGCATACACACCTACACGTTTATCCGAGGAGAATTTCCCCCAGCGCTGGCTTTGCCCTGTTCTACACCTCCAGCTCTTTCTCCCCTGATGGCGGAGGAGGGTGAGCGGTCCTCCAGTGGCTGCTGCTTGCTTGGAGGGTGAGATGAAGCGTTCGGAGCCCCTGGGTGTGCTGAATGCTGCAGACATCAGTTGTGTGGCAGACTCAGCAGAGGGAGCCCCACGTTCAGTCCTGGAGCCGAGGAGGGAGCAGACCTGATGCATCTCGGAAGGGAAGATCGCCTTCCTTCCCCCTCTCTCTCCCTCGGGAGCCTGAGCTTGCCACTGCAGTGGGAAAGGCTCGCAGGATCGCATGGCTCTCTGTGGAAATGATTTATGCTGCCCGTGCAGTTTTTTTAAGCACTCAGAGCCTGCCCCTGTGATTCTGTGCTCCCAAACTCAGCTCTCCCACCATCCCTAGGGCAGCTGTCATTCTGCTGGAAAAAGTGATGGAGGAAGAGGAGAACTCCATACAGAGTTGTCCAAACTTGTTTGTTATTCAATGGAATTCTATTACTCTGAAACTGCCCAAATATCCTCCTGCCTGGCACTGGCCCTGCCACCAAAGAGCTGGTGTGTGCTGGGGAGGGAGGTGTTTCTCCTGTGTGGCAGCTCCCTGTGTTAAATATTAACCTACTGCCACTGATCTTCCAGGCCATTTTACTCTATCTCCAGTTCTCTTGACACACAAGGAGAATATTTGGAGTGCAATTTGAATTTTCTATGTCTGGCTGCTTCACTGTCAATTTTTTGATTGAAAAATCAGGCTTTCAGCTAAATGAATATTTTAAAGAAACATCTTACAACTCATAAAATATTTTTTAGTCAAAACCTAACATGTTTTAACATTAATCTGCAAGGCTTTCATATTTGTGACAGTCATTGCATGTTTGCTTCTCATGTTAACAGATTTTTTCCCCCAAAAACAATTAGGACTTTATTTTGGAAACTTCCTGTTTTCCAGAGAGTTTTCTGTTTGAGCAGCCAGTTCAACCAAAGCTGTTCATATTCCAGGCCAAGAGGCAGAGCAGAAGATGGGCAGCAGTGGTGTTTTTGTGGCTGTGCATTGCTCAGGACAGCAAGAGTTAAGAAAAGATGACTCTAAAAGAAAACAAGCAAAGAACCAACCTTGGTGACGTATGTAATGGAAAATATTTCCTGCTTCTTTATCCCAGAACTTCAAGGTCTGGGACATTTTCAGGTGGGTCTGTTTTGTTTGACTTACCTGAGCTGAAGGAGTTGCTGTGTCCCTGGCAGGCAGGAGGTGAGGCCCCAGCCCAAGGCATCAGACATGATGTTCCTGTGAGCTCAATTTTTGTTTTCCTCACTTCTTGCCTCTCTTTCCTCTTTGCAGTGAAGGAGGAGCCTGTCCTCTATGGGGTCCCAAACTGAGTTTTGACACGCTCACCCTGCAACTTGAGCTAAAACTGGTTTGCCTGTTCCAATAGGTAAGAGTGAAGAAAACAAACCCTACTAGAAAAATGCATTGGCCTGCCTGTGATTTTAAACACAATTTGCCGTGTAATTTGATTCCCTTTAAAACAGGCCAGCTGGTAAAAGTCTAGCTCTAACAAGCACTTGAGAGGAATCTCAGCAAGTTAACATGCTTTTAACACACCCTGCTCCATCATTCATAAAGGCCTGTTGGAGAGCAAGCAATTGTGCTCTCTATGGTGCTGTCTGCTCTGCTGGAGCACGAGGCACTTTCCAGTCTCTAGCACCCCCCTCTCTTCTGAAACAGAGGGTAATAAACCCGAAGAACAGCTTGTGAGCCTCTGTCTCATGTTCAGTTGTGACCTGACTGAGCAGGACAGTTCTACCCTTAAATAGCAGCATCCATGCAAGTGTGGCTGCTTTGGTGGGTAGACCTCCCTGCAGAGGTTTCACCCTTGATCAGAGCAAGTCAGTCACCACCATCGTGGGCAATTGCTGTCCTGGGAGGGCAGTAAGGACTCCAAAATCCTGGTGGGAGGAAAGAGGGACCTTGAACCTCCTGCCCTCTCTGGACTAGTACAATTTGATTTTCCTTGCAAGCACACCAGATCTCCTCAGGGGACAACACCAGCTCTCTCAAGTTTAACTGGCTGAGCCCATGGACTGAAATCCTCATGGGCACTCCTGCCAGGGCTGGCAGGCAGCTCATCCCTCAGAAAGGAGCAGCTTCATGGCATTGCTTCTTGGATATGGGTAACTAGCACAGGTTTATCCCACAGAACAGGCAAAGTGGGAACACTGAGGTGGGCTGTATGGGAAACAGAGGAAATACAGACGTGCTGCTTGGATAAACAGGAGGGAACAGCCTTTTTCCCAGTGACCTGCAGGTGCTGTGCTCCCTTGGCAGAGGAACTGGCTGAGGCCCTTCACCACCTGCTCTTCTGCTCTTCCACCAACCCCGCCAATGTGCAGTGCAAGGATGCCTTTGAATTTCACCCATGCCAGTCCAAAAAGTTAAAGTTCTGTAGGGCTGACTTGCACCTTTGACTCAACTCCCATGCCCTACATATCCCCTGCAGGGATGGGCAGACCCCCAGGCACTGTTGGCAGCCCCTCCTCTGTACTGCTTTGGAGTGAAGAGCACAGCACTGCTGGAAACCCCCAGGGTGAAGAAGACCAAACCACTCTCTGGAAGATGTGAAGATGTGACCAACAATTCCAGGAGGAAGATGGGAGCGTGTCAAAGTGAATAGCACCACCAGCCCAAATTACTTTCTTTAGCCAGGCTGAGCACCAAGGGTGAAGAGGATGGGCTTGAACCAGGGAAAGCAATCTCCTGAGCTGCTGCAGCCAGAGCAGCCCTGCAGGGCACCCCAGGGCTGGGCACCCCAGGGCTCATTTCCAGCTCTCTGCCTCCCAGGAGAGTGTTGCTGCTCTTGCTGGAGGGGTGCTTATGGTGTGCAGCCCAGCTGGCTGAGGCCCCAGGACGGTGTGGGAGGATTTTGTGGCACCAGCAAGGGAAGGGGGAACAGCTGTGGGGTGGGTGCCACCCCTGAGGAGGCTGAGACATGCTGAGGGTGTTTGGCCCAGAGCCTGGTGGCTGTGTTAAGTAGCCACTGGGAGGTCATCTATCATATCCTGTGCAACCAGCCACCCTTCAGCAGAAAAAAAAAAATGAAAAAAAGAAAGCTCTCTAACAGCTTCCCAACAATGCTCTCTGCAAGCTGTGCTTGCTGTCAGAACCTAAAAAACAGATAGAGGATGAAAAATCCCAAACCTAACCAAACCAAACCACAGCTTTGCAGGGATTTTGTGCTTTTCTTTCAGAGTCAACAGGTGTTCTTGGTCACCCTGCAAAACCACAGGGAAAATATCTGCATGCCACTGAGATGAAGCAACTCCAAACCAAACTGTGTGAAGATAATCCAATCTTTTGCTTTTGTTTGGTAGAAATGAATGGAAAAAAAAAGAAAAAAGCTTCAACTCTGGGTTTTCATGATGATGGAGTGGGAGCTTTCACCACCATCCCAGTTTTGGACTGCATCTGATGCAGGCTCATGGAGACAGGGGACTGTTATTAGAGCTGCGTGAATAATCTACAGCAAGTAACTGAATGGAAGTGTTTGGCCTTTTATCTGTTTGCAAACTATCTGTGAGCCTGCCTGGATGTTCTTGAATGTGTTTGTTGTTTGAGATAATACTGCCCATAATTTCTGTGAATAATCATTTATTTGTGGCCTGCCTATGAGCATTTAGATAGTCAAAATGTCATTTTTGTTCCATGGTTACATGAGTGCAACCCTGAGACTTCCACCAAGGGTACTCACAGTCAGGAGTGGTAAATTCACTTTCTGTAAAACCCTATTGAAATCTTCTTGGGAAATATAAGTTCATCTGCAATAATTGTGTGGGGAAGAAAGGGAGAAAAACCACAGTTAAATAGCAGGGGGGGTTGGTAAAGTGTTAAAAAGCATTTCCAGGAGATCCCCCTCTGCCCCTGCAGTCCATGGAGGTCCATGGGGATACAGAGATCCAGTCCATGGAGGAGCCCAGAGTGGAGCAGGGGTTGCCCCAAAGGAGGCTGTGACCCCCTGGGAAATCTGTGCTGGGACCTGCAGACCCATGGAGAGAAGAGCCCACACTGGAGCAGGTTTGCTGTCAGCACTTGTGACCCCGCGGGGGACAGGCGTGGGTGGCTGAGGGGCTTTGCCTCCCACGGCTGCTCCGAGGCAGCGGCAGGGCCCCAGACGTGCTGTGGCCATGCTGGAAGAAGAAAGCTAAGATCAGAACACAGGCTTCTCCTTCCCCTGGCCATCAGGGGCCCTGGTTAAAAGCAGGGGCCTGGTGGGTCCTGAGCTGCCCCTGCCCAGCCGGGCCACGTGAAACAGGCCGGGCCAGGCCGGGCCACGTGAAACAGGCTGGGCCAGGCCGGGCCGGGCCAGGTCAGTGTTACCTGCTTAACAGCCAGAAGTCAAAGAGAACTTTTCTAGTTTTCTTGCTTTTATCAATGTGATTCATGAAGGCAAAGTAGCTTCCCTAATTAGTTTCCCAGGCTGTCAATTATTAAATCAGCTTCCAATTGGTCCCATCAACTCACAGAAGAAGTTCTCATAGAAAAAGCCTCTGTGTGTGTATGTGTGTGTATGTGTTCTCTTCGTAAGTAACTTCCATGCCAAACCAGCACAGGGACCCAGGCTGGAGCAGCCTGTTCCTGAGGGACTGGCCCTGTGAAGAGTGATCCCTGTGGCAGCAGTTTGCAGGGATGTGCCTGTGGGATGGCGCACACTGGAGGAGCTCATGGAGACCTGTCTCCCATGGAGGCACCCCGTGGTGGAGCAGAGGAAGGACTCCTCTCCCTGAGCAGCAGCAGGAACAACATGCGATGAACTGACCATAGTCCCCATTCCCTGTCCCCCTGCAACACTGGGGGAGGGGAGAAGGTAGAGCTGGGAAGGAGGAAATGGTAGGGAGAAGGTATTTTTTAAGGTTTTATTTTACTTCTTTGCTGTCCTGCTCTGACCTTGTTAGGAGTAAACTCAGTGAACATCTCTAATTCAAGCCTGTTCTGCTCATGATGGTATTTGGTGAGTGACCTCTCTCTGCCCTTACCCCAACCCATGAACTCACCTCAGCTCCATTTCCTCTCCCCTGTTTGCTGTGTGCTCAGGGGGTCAAGGCCAAGGCACGGCAAACATTCCACCCACGAGCTCTGTCAGCCACCTGAGCTCACAGCAGAGGGCCTTTATAACTATCTTATCCTCCAAAAAACTATTGCAAACTCCATGCCTGGAGCACTCTCAGCCCTGCCATGCTGTGGCCACTTGTCCAGAAACATCCCAGGCAGGTCACCAAACTCTGCTAGCAGCAGTGTTTGCTTGGCAAGACCAAAAAACTTTGCAGGAACACCTCTTGTGTTTTTCTTCATCCACAGTCCATTGCTTACCCTGTGTGGTTTTGTGATAAAAACACCTTGAGGGATAAATTGCACAGGGGTGTTAAGGAAAAAATAGTCAACGCTATAGGCAGGCTAAGTACCTGCACCACAAATGGAGATTTATTTTCAGGGGAAAACCAATATTTTGCAAACAAAACAAGGCATGAATTAATTTTGGGTGTCTGTAAAACTTTCTACTTTAATTCCTTCAACAGAGGTTTGGTGTTTATCCATTGCATTCTGAAAGCAATGTACTACTGAAAATTATTTCTTCTGCAAATATTTCCCAACTCCTGAACCCTCTGTTTCCAAACAGCTTTTCTCTGAGCTCTTGTATGTGGGTAGACATTTCCAAAACATAAAATCTCTTTTGGTTCCCCAAAGAGCAGTGTGGGCTCCACTTTTCTTTTACCTTGTTTCAGGCTGCTTAGAAAGCTGATGGACAGCACATCAGTGACAGTAAAATCTAAAGTAGTGCGGGCAAAGGTGTGGGCTTGGGTTTGGGAGCTGGAACAAGCTGTGACCTTATGCAATTCTACTCTGTTTCCTTTCCCAGGCTTTGTCTTCACCACTTAAAACCATGAACATGTGGAGTTTTCTACAACAGATGAAGAAAAGAAAATTAAACTTCGTAATGGAAGGGGGAGAAAAAAACAACACTGCTCTTTCTTGCACCCTTCTTGCTCTCTCTCTCTCTCTCTCTCTCGCTCTCTCTCTCTGTAATTTTGCTAGGTACTTTCACCCTATTTTCTTCTGTTTTAACTCTCACTGTGACTCATTTATTGACCCTCTTCCTTGTCTTATTTTTTCTTACCCAGACTGGTTTTAGTGGAGGGTAATCATTTGAAGGAGTAAATATCTGCCCATACAGCTTGTGACCAGTACATACTGAAATGAGAGTTGCACTGAAGATGAGGCTTTTTTTGTGGAAAATGAAAATAACAATAACATTTTCTCATATTATTGACATTTTTCAGAGGCTATCGTCATTGGTGGAGTGAACTAAAGCCAGAATTTAGGCTTTGGCTATTGAAATGTTTAGACAAAAATTTGCCAAACTCCTAATTTATTTTTCCAATTCTCCAATTAAAGAAAAAACCCCCAAGATTATTTAAAGAATCTTGACCACACAGCTCCCCCCTTTCCCTGCCTTTTTTTTTTTTTTTTTTTTCCATTTTGGTCAAAGAACCAATTTTCCACTTGCACTAATTGAATACACTCGCTTTGTTTCAGAAGCCACATTGCAGTAATGCTAAGAAAGAAGTCCAGAACCAGCTGATTTAATGCTTTGCTCATGGTTGTTTGTACCCTTTTTAGTTTGCTTTACCTGGTTTTGAGCTGCATTTTGTGGGGAATGTTTTACATGCTCAAGTACAGACAGCACTCTGCAATCCTGTTTTGGTGCTGAGCTGTATCACCTGAGCTGTAGCTGCAGGGGTGCATTGTGAGGTCACCCCTTTTCTCAGCCAGCTGATAACTGGTGGTGGAGGTTCTGTAGTTTTTCCTGGAGGAGAAAAAAATATTTTAAAATTCTTCTCAATGAGTTAGGCTGAAAGACAGTCTGTCATTTTGGCTCTACATGATGTGTGTGTGTAATGGAGGGTAATGGAGGATTGGGATTGATTTGGACCTGACAAAAAATAGTGTGAAAGGTTAGTAGTGAAGTTATGGAGCTCCAGACCAATAATTAAGCTGTGTGAAGGCTTCACACTTTCTTCTCCTGCAGAGGAAATTAATTAATGTAATTTACTTTAAAAATCTCAGGTTCTATTTTTTAAGTGATAAAAGGCTTTGAGGTTATGTTTAAAAGTGAGTGCTGTGAAGGGATGTGGTGATGGGATCCAAAGCTGTTGTAAAGGACTGCAGAGGATCCTTGGACACAGCATTTCCATGGGGGATGAGAAAGACTTATTAAAAACCAGCACTGACTTGCACCTTAGGCATGCTGCTGGTGTTGCCTTGCTTCAGCACATCACCAGCTCACAGCACCCAGCCTGATTCCACACTCCAGGCTCTGCCTCAGCCTTAAAGCACAGGGATGATGCACATTCTTCAAGCCTGATAAAGGATACTGGTTCTGGGGGAGGTGGGATGCTCCTTTCTTCATTGTAACCCTGAGGGATTTGGGAAGGGAGACCTGAAGTGGAGCACAGACTAAGTGCAGGAAGCATGAGGAGGCAGCAAGGCAAGAGCACTTGAGGGCAAGAGCAAGGGGCTCACTGCCAGAATGTCCTCAACAAATGCTTATATTTAATAATATATTGGACTGAATGTTCCCCAGGACAAACCTTTTTGTCCCAGTGGGTTGGGAACAGTGCTTGAATGGGGCTGCATAGAGGTTACAGAGCTTTACTCAGGTCCTAAGGCATTAGGTCACCCTCATTTCCAGCTAGGACAATGATGCCAGTGTCATTTTGCAAAGAAGGAAATGAGCAGGCTGGTTGGCTTTAGTGCCCCATGGCACACCTCGTTGGTGGGGATGCCATGGTTAGGTCACCAGGAAGGTTAAATTCCATTTCTTAGGCATGACAGAGACTAGGCCCAAGATTCCTGTGGGGCCTGGCAGCACCCAGGACAAGGAATTAACCATGGAGCTGACAAAGTGGGTGTCTGGCTGCTTCCTTGTCGTTATCTGGGGACACCTGGGCACAGCAAGGCAACTCAGACCAGGCTAGGAGACTGAGCTATGGAAAAACGTTTGACTTTAATCCCTGCTAAGAATAACTGTGTTTCTTTCACAAGAGGTATGCAAGACTGAAGCAGATTTTGCATGCAAATTGTTCTCCATCTTTGTAACCTTAGGGACTTGTGGCATAATCTGGAAATACAGCAAGGAGAGGCTCTGCGGGTCTGGGTTCCTCTGTGTTCCTGTGACTCTGCAGCAGTATTTAAACCCTGCCCAATTCCTGACTCTTGCAACATCATAAATTATCTTAATATGTATCTAAATATCACCAACTTCTGCCTTAAGTTGCCACTGATTAGTTAAAGACACAGTCCTGGAGCAGGATTGGAACATACGGACAGGATGGTCAAGGCCAAGATATTCAATAGTCCTTATGGTTCTGTCTCCAAACTTTCTCCTCACAGCCTGTCCCAGCAGGGACATTCTATAAATGGGCACTTAGGATGTGCCCAGCATGGGGACAGTCTGGAATAATGTTACATTCCTACCACCAGATGATTTACACCTGGACAACAAGCTTTGTTATCCTTCTGGTGACTATCTAGGTGAGGCTATGCGGACAAGATTTATGCACTTGCAATTATGTCTCCCAAACCTTCAGCTTTCAGCTGCAAAGACAAAAATCAGTGGCTGAAATGTTCCTCCTTGTGTGTTGGCACTCTGTGATCCTGGAAAAGCTGTTGAGCTTGGCAGGACTGGCCTAAAACCAGCAGTGCCTCAGACCAGGATGGAAGTTCACTGACCAAACAATGTGGAAGAACACTTGACTGTGCTTTAATTTACTGTCTTGCAGTGCTAGCAAAGCTAGGTGCATAAATCATAGTGATTAATAAATCTGTTATGTCCTCCTTTATTTCCTATTTGCAAATTGCCTGAGCAATTTTCTCAACTGCATTTGTTATTCAGAATTTTTCACTGAGTAATTTCTGGAGATAATTCTTGTGTTTTTATCTTGTCTGGGAAGTTGTGCTGAGTCTGACATTGGAGCTGTTTTCATTAGAGACATAAATCTTTCTTTTGTTGTTTCAAAATTGCATTTCCCATGCTACCATTTGCAATTACAGATATGAAACTTGCTTTCTTTGACTGCTCTTCAACATCCATTTATCACTAGCTGCTTCAGCTGCTGGTGAAATGCTGCTAAACTGCATCACCCTCACATTTGGGACCAAACACCATACACAGAAGCATGAATTTACTTGCACAGAGGAGGTAAAAAAATGAATGAGCACCTGTGAAATTATGGGGATGGGGCAGTGTGTAAAGAAAAAAGAAAGTGAACATGGACTACTACTTCATTCTGTACTTTAGAAGAAAGTGTTGGCTACCATGACCTTTTGGAGGGAGGAGAATCCTGAAAATATTCCCTGGGAATGGTTACTAGGTCAGGAGTCTCAGGGAAAAACAGAGAAGAAATGTTTTATTCTTTGCTCATAACTTGTCTTAGGCACTAACCTGCTCAGAAAACTTTGTGAATGCAGAAATGGAGATTTCTTGTTTCTGGGATCAGGATTCACCTAAGAAAAAGGTTCTCCAAGACTAATTTTGTAGCTGGGTATCCAAATTCCTCTGAGGTTTCACTGGCTACAACGTCTTTGACCTTGTCTGATGTAAGTGTAAGGCTTTGGGGCACAGTGTTGTGAAAGGAGAGTGGGGACAGAAAAGCTGCAGGAGAACACCTTAGTGGAGGAATTTTATTGCTGCATATTTTAGTGGGGTAGTAGAGGCGAAATTTCCTGACAAGCTTGAATTCTAGGGCATTCACTCGAGTTAAGCAAAGGGTGGCAGTGGCAGTTGGTGGAATAAAAGTCTCTGAACTCAAAAGCAAGCCAATGCATGCATGCAGAAACATTTGCAATTGTTTAGTGGAACAACGACAGCCTTAATAGTACAGCATTAGGCAGAGGGCCAAGAGGCAAAAATATTTGTAAATAGGGTTTGCTAATTTTTTCCACTGGCAAACATAGCAGAAGAAAGAGGGGGGAGTTAGCTCTCTGTAGAGAGAGTCAGACTGGGAGCACAGGTCCCTCTAGGTTTTTGAACAGAATCCCTCTGCAATCCATGTCCCAAATGCAATTAAGAAGTTTATCTGTGTGTGGGGTTTTTTTTTGTTTGTTTGTTTGTTTATTTGTTTTTGTTTGGTTTTTGTTTTTTTTTTTTTTTTTTGTTTTTGTGTGTGTGTGCATAGCAGCGGGATATAAAAGAAGACATAGTAAGGAGACATTCCTCCAGCTCAGAAACAGGAGCTGTAGGATAGCAAGAAATACAGAAGAAACTTTCCTTTCCCTAAAGGGATATCAAGGACTAATTGAGAAGCAGTCGAAGCTGGATATTTCTTCCCGGAACCCTGTCCTTTGGAGGGCTCCCTCACGTGTTGGTAGTGGGGAGCTGATGGGGTGGCTGTGTCCCTACCCCAGCTCTCCTCCCTCCTCTCCATGGCTTCCTTGGACTGTGGCTGTGGAGGGAATTCTCATCCTAGAGAGACTCTGGAGCACACTGAGATAAAGGGATTTGGGAGATTGGCAGCAGAATACCTCAACAATTGGGCCTGGGGAAGGTTTGCTGTCTCCCTCTGACACATGGCTCAGAGATGTCCCTTCCACCACCCCTTTCCATTTAGAGAGAAAATCCTCTGTGCAGATTCTGTCTGTTCTGTAGCTGTTGCTGCTGCTCACACCTTTGTGGTGAACCCAAGCTGTGTGCTGTGCACAGAGAAACACATGGAAGTCATCAGGGGTGGCACTTCTATAGGAAACAAGAGACTGAGTACTCAACCTTTGAGTACAAATTAACAGAGCTCTTCCAGTTTGTTTTTAGTTGCAAATAGAAGGGCTTTTCACAGGAGTATCAAAGTATGGGCTGAAATTTTGTAAGAGCATTCGTCTCCATTCTTACATTTGTTCCTTAGATCTACTTCTGCACCTTGCCACAGCAAGAATAGGCTTGACTGACACACAGCTTTACTGCAGAAAAGAACAGGCTATAAAGATTTTTTTAAAAATGGAATTATCTCCTTAAATTCAACATCATACTGTTAATGTTTCTTCTTGATCTTGAAGCACAGTAATTAATCTCTTTGATGTGCCCACATTTCAGTATCCAAACAGGTGATACTTGTATCTTGACTGGACAAACTGAAGCCTTTTGAGGTTCCCTTTTGAGGTGGAGTTTATCTGAAGATTCAGATCAGTTTGGCTTCAGATTAGACAAAACTCAATCTATGAATAATTTGTATCTAAACAGTGAAAAAAGGGAATCTTGCAACACACACTGTTCATGTGAATAATATAAACTCTTACAAAAACCCAGAGGTGGTTAATGATAAACCTCCAGTTAACATTTACCTTTAAAAAAAAAAACATCTTAAAGGTGATGAGAAGGAACTAATGCTTTACACAAATAATGCCAGTAGTTCAGCAGAACTCTCTAAATCAGGATCTGCCATCCTCCCTTCATCTGAAACAGTCTGACCATGTGCAAATGAATAAAAAGAACAAAGGAAGAAGAGTCCAAGGGAGGGATTGCACACTTAGCAGCACTTTTAGAGGGGACTGGGAGCAGAGGAAAACCAAAATGTGTTAAGCTAAAATCATCACATGATGGCTAACAAGGTCCTGCTGGCATATTTAGGTTTTCTGTAAAATATTTTGCACCACAAAGTCTTTACTTGCATGAGAGCCAAGAAAATGTGTGACTGTGTGGAAGAACTTTGAATGTCTCTCCTTTTTAAAACCAAACTCTCTGCTGCATCCTCGATAGTGTATGGAAATGAGGAGTGGGTTCTTGGGGCAGTCAGACAGTTTGATGAAGGTCCAAGCACAGGATTTTACATCTCCTTTTCCACTTCTCCACTGCATGCCTGAAAGAATTCATGTTTTACCCATCTGTTTGTGGGGAGGATGAGCCAAACTCGCTCTCCAGTTCATTGATGTTGCACTAATGCGGTGAGCATGCAGCACCTTTGCACCTTCCTGATTTGGGATGGGATGTGGGAGCCACATAGGAAGGAGGCAAGGTACTTGAAACACCTTTGGCCTCCACCAGACCTCTTCTGTTCCTCCAGTTTGGTCTGGGGGCTCTGCCACTCATGTTTGTCTCCAGACTTGGGGCTGCAGAAGCCTAGGACTAGATCCTGTGAGTTCAAGCTGTACTTATTTAAGAATACATTTAATAAATATTGAAAGAGGAAAAGGTCATGGGCTGACCCTGATGTGAAGGTTTTGCTCTTTTCAGAGAGTACAGAAAGTTGCTTACAGGGAGAATGAGAAGTAACCCCCCAGCTCACTGCTTTTGTGGCTTGTGACGGAATCCCACTAAAAACAACTTGTGATTTATTTCAGCTGCATAATAATATTACAAAGTAATAAAAATAAAGGCATATTTAATGATGTCCCTCTATTAAATGGTATGCCCTGGCTGTCTACCAATGGCTCTACAGACCTACTGGCGCCTGTGTCAAGACTCTTTTCTTTCAGCATGGGGAGAGACATTAAATACCATGATAGAGTCCCATGTACCACCAGGTTATGCTGCACAATTCATTTCCATTAGGCAAGTAATTTTTTCCTTTCCTTGGCCATTGCTACTATGTTATGCTAATAAATATGCTTGTGCAGTGGGACCCAATTTAAACAAAGATTTGACAATAACTTTGCTGGACACAGCCAGAATGGGACATCTGGGTCTCATCACAGCCAAAGGTCTTTTCTCTTACCCTCTCATCTTCACAGCATATCAGTGCTCTCAAGAGCAGCTCTCTTCAAGTCTCCAGAATGCATTTGTTATTTTCATTATTAGCTGGAAAAAAAAAAAAGGCAATCCCCATTCAGAAGAGGACAGGAAGAAGGACTTTCAATTGTAAAGGAAACTGGAGAAAAAATGAGGAGAGGAATTACTATAGTGGGATAGAAACAATTTGTCGACCTCCTCCTCCTCAAAGTTTTCAGAAGCATTCTACAAACTGCATCAGATCATTTCTCCAAAAGCACAAAATGCTGCTATCTAAAGGGCTGTGCTTGCTGTCCTGGTGTACAGTGAGATGCACAAAGTGCATCCTACCCCAAAGAGCAGTTCAGCAGGGGAGGGCTGAACAGGCAGGGCTACAGCACACTGAAGGTTCTGAGTGTCAAAACCCAGTTTCTGGGGAGAGTGCACTTGCATGTGCTTGTTGGAATCTTCATTTTCTATCTTTTCTGAGCTATTTGGGAAAGGCTGGAAGCTTCTCTCAAGTGTCAGAGTGTGGTGAGCAGCTTGTACTCCCATGTGCTGACAGGCTGCAGAAAGAAATGGAGTTGCATGTTCTCACATGTTGTGCAGTGTGAGGTTAAAGCTAGTGCCAGGAATGGTAGTGCCATGAAGGTCCTTTCTGCCATGGAAAGGGCTCAGTTCATCTCTGGCTCAGGGATGGTTTCCCACAGAGTTACCAGAATCACTTTGGTAGTGTTTTTGCCTTCCTTGAGGTTTTCCCATCCAAGGATCCAGCAAATTTGACCTTGGTTAATTATTCCTAGAGGGAACCTACATACACAGCATCCTCCCACATGAAACTGCTCTGCCAAGTGAATCCCAACCTGTTCAGAGGAGGAGAACAAGGAGCCTGGGGGCAGGGAGAGCATCTCTGCCCACTTTCTGCATCTTGGTTTCTGCCATTCTTAAACCAGACTTTGAGCTACCCACGCTTTTAGAATGAAGAGGCAAGTTTGGCACATATCACTTTTCCATTTACAAATAAGTAGACAAGGCTGCGTGTGTTTTATTCTTTTTTATCCTCTTTTCATAAGATATGTTTGTTTAGTCATAGGAACAAAGCATAAATGATCACAACAAAGTTTTTGCCAAGCGATTCTGGTGCACTCCAGAGAGAGCCCCTTCTCATGCCAGGATTGTATCCAGTTATCAGTAATGGAGACCTTTTTGAGAGAGTTAAAAAGACGAATTATTCAAAGAGTCTTCTGGCTCTTCAAGTCCTCAGCAGAGAAGAAAGAGGAGGAGGAGGCAGAGGAGAAGGAAAAGGGGAAAGGGAAGGAGGAGTGAAGAAGGAGAAAGGGAAAAAGAGAAGGGGTAGGAGAAGGGGGAAGACAGAAGGGGGAAAGAGGAGAAGAAGAAAAAGCAAAAAAGAAGGAGGAGAATAAGAAAGGAGAAGGAGGAGAAGGAGAGGGAGAAGGAGAAGGAGAAGGAGAAGGAGAAGGAGAAGGAGAAGGAGAAGGAGAAGGAGAAGGAGAAGGAGAAGGAGGAGAAGGAGAAGGAGAAGGAGAAGGAGAAGGAGAAGGAGAAGGAGAAGGAGAAGGAGAAGGAGAAGGAGAAGGAGAAGGAGAAGGAGAAGGAGAAGGCCAGCATTTTTCCCTTCCCACTTTGCATGTTAGTGAAATTGCAGGTCTGCCCAGTCCTTTGATAAAAACACAAGATCCCGAGCAGGGGGTGTGTGACTCAGGGAGATTGGCTCGCCTGGTGCAGGGCCTAACCTTCAATCTGCCTCGATCGCTCCTCCACGACCTCTTTCCAAAGCTCTTTTTCTGCACTGTAATGTTCTGCCAATCATAATTTGCATTTCTGAACGCATGAAAGAACTGTTTCCTGTCTCTGGTGGAAAAAGGGAGGGGGAGGGAAAAAAGTATTTAAAGTCGAACTGAGATTTTTCTTTTAAAGCCTGCTACGGGAAAACAAAAGGCGTTTGCACTGCGGGCGCAGCCCTGGGAGCTCGCAGCCGGGAGGTGTCAACAGAGCGCGGCGCTGCGCTCCCGGAGCCGCTCGAGTGCCAGCTCTGCCACCAGGGCGGTCTGATGGCACGGCCACTCCATCCATCCATCCATCCATCCATCCATCCATCCATCCATCCATCCATCCATCCATCCATCCATCTATCCACCCACCCATCCTTGCCGGGGAGGGCAGCGCAGAGCCCCCCGAGCCGCAGCGCTGGGAATTCTCCTGTCTCCCGCAGTAGCCGGGCTCTTGAGCAGGCTGTGGAACAAAAGCTCTTTGACAGCGCTGGGATGCCAGGTCCCCGTGTGGAGGTGCCGGTGTGTGCGCTGCAGCTCCCCCCAGCACTCGGCTAATCTCTATTACATATCTACAGACAAAACAGCTACTTGGCATCGTGTGGCGGATGTCTGCAACTTCTGCCAGGACGCTGAACAGGGGCCAGGAACTTGGGTGGAGACAGGAGCCAGGAGGTCATCTGGGGTTGCTGCTCTTTGTTACAGCTAAATAACGTTGTGAATGTATTAAGCTCCTTTCCACGCACCGATTTTTATTTTTTTTTTTCAATGCCTTCAATAGTATTTTTTTCCCACTGTGCTGGATTCATGTACAAATACGCAAGGCAGAGCACGCTCATTTGCACTTAGCATGAAACCCTGAGTTTGATTTTTTATTTTATTTTATTTTTTCAGAAAAATGAACAAGTACACTCTCTGCAAAGATTTGCTCTGTGAGAGAGCAACAGCTTGGGTGCTTTGTCATTTCCTCACTTTTAGACACCAATCAGACAGTCACCTTCACAAAATGATCGGGTGATCTCACTATTGTTCTGTGAGATTTTTTTTTTTTTTTTTTTTTTTTTTTTTAAATAAAGCTGAAAGTGGGCTGAAGCAAATTGTGGCACCTGGAATTGCAAAGCTGTGGCTGGATCCCAAAACCCTGCTGAGCACAGGAACATTGCTGGAACCTGTGGAGACTGAAAAATGGCAAGAGTAGGATCTGCATTTTAATACAACTGATGCTATTAAATGAGTTCTGTGGCTACATGGACTTATCTGCTTGTTCTGACCTGTTACATGCCAGAGTTTATAATCTATATATATACATACATACATACATACATACATACATACATATATATATATATATAAATGGGTTGTTTCTGCAGATGAAAGGAGGTTAACAGCTCAGCAAACCAAATTACATTTTCTTTCCATGTCAAATTACAGGAAAATAGTTACTTACATAGAAAGAGCAAACCATTTACTATCAGGAAAATAATGTTTTCTTTTGGACACCCTGAGAAGTGTCTGGGTGGGTAAACACATGGAGTTCAAGGTTTCATGGCAAAGTCTCCACTGCTGAGACTGATGCTCCCATGGCTTCTTCCTTTCTTTGTTCAAGGGTTTTTTACCCAAACATGTGCTGTCTATTGAATTTCACCTATCCCCTGCTGCCCTGCCTGAGGTTCACAGCCCTGGGAGATGTGTTGTTAAGGTTGACATAACCAGGCTTTTTGGTGGTGGGCAACACCCCTACCCTTCTCCAGACTGGACAGCATATGTGAACATCCCCATTCTGTTCTTCATTCAGCCCCTGTTACTTTAACCAGTCCTTTCCCTGACGGATAGCACAGAGTAAGAAAGAAAAATCACAGGCTCTAAAACATCACAGGTGTTCTCAGCAGTCACCTCTGCTGAACCTGGCATGATATGTTTGGGCTGGAATGCAAAAAATGCCACTGGACACCACAAAAATCCCATCATGGATGTACTTGGCAGTCCTGGGGGAGGTTGTAGCACATCTTCTGCAAGGCCTCTCTCTCAGGAAAAGATTAGTGCTGCTTTCTTGTTTTATCAAAGGCATCACAAGACTTATGTGTCACCCACCTGCTGCTCCCCTTCACCCCTGGAACAGGGTTGCTTTATATTTGGCCAAACAGTGCTTGAGTCAGAGATGCAAATACATCTGTATCTCCATGTATTTATATAATGATATGAAACATCTTATTAATTCTTAAACAACAAATATGTGCTTTTGTAGCTTTTTTCCCCTTGGAGCCTTGCTGGATGAAAGATGTTTTTACATAAAATATTTTATTCATGGCTATGTTTATCCAGACTGTGACACCCTTTTTCAGAGACATTATCTAATTCTAGCATCTGAGAGAATCTTTGAATAAGATTTTGTGGTAACCACAAATAACAAAGGGAGGAAGATTGTGGAAAGGTAAAAAGGCTGATCTTGATTTGCAGCAGGCGAGCTAAAAATTCCTTGCAGTCCCTCAGTCCTACATCCCAGTCTCTTTGTGCTGCTTTGCTCTTTAATAATGGCTTTTATTTTTAAATTTTTTTTTAAGGACAAGACAAATTGTCTAGCCACAAGAATTTAAACAATGCTTTTAATCTGAGTGAAGAAATGTTCTGCACTGCTTGGCTGCCTTTAAAGTCTACTATTGCAATATCTCAGCAAAAGGTGTATTCATAGAAGGGAGAGCTGTAGCTTAATGTAGCTGTACCATAGAGTTATTTATCCCCGCTGTGTCTGATTTACAATTCTCAATAGCTTCCTCGCCATTTTTTTTTTCTGCTAAGAAACCTTGAGGTGGTGCCTGCCGAGGTGGAAGCAGGGATGATTCAATGCTCCTCACCCGTGGTGTTGCCCTTGCCCCTCAGCCAGACAAGCTGGTTGATGATTAATTTTAATTCTTCTTTAAATAACCTGAGTTTTAAGAAAAGGGGAATTTCACCACACCTTTTCACTCTGAAATGCACTGAAGAGCACAAATTTTTCTTGACTGGAAATGAACATTTTCACCCTAAGGGCTGGTGACTTCTTGATGCTATTTTTGCACAGATCAAGTGCCCAACACGGGCCTCTCCCCTCTTGTTTTCCAGCTCTGCCCTTCTCCCTTAACCTGAGACATTCTGCTTTACAGGGCCCCCACATCACTGATGGGATCTTGTGTGCACATCTCTGTCAGGCCACACGAGTGGGTTGTGGAGGACATTCCATAAAACCATGTGAAAGGACAGGGATTCAGGTCATGTCCCATTTCCCATCAGGGGTGGCAGTGCCAGATGCTGCTCTGGGACCCAATCCCAGACCCGTGCCCTGACAGACTGGTGGGAGCAAAGGGGATCAAAAAGTGTTTCCCATTAATTCTTAGACTCCTCAGTTTCCTTGACACACTGAAATGTGCATCTTGTGGTTCACAACCTTGTGAAGAACTTGATACATGGCTTGTAAGGTCAGAAAGTTTGTCTCTCCCTGGGTGCACACATTTTCTTATCATGTTTGGGAGGGTCTGTGCACTCTCTTAGTGAAAACAGCTCTGCACACAGATATAAATCCATTATTTTCTTGATATCCATGAAAGCAGGGAGACAGATGGCCTCTATTACCCTGTATAACCAAACACAGGATGCAGATGATCTGAAACAATTAGAATGGGGGTTTTCCTATCTGAGAGTTTTGAAGAGATTTCATTCATCATATGCTTAGTGGCATGGCTCCAGCTCCAAGGACATATCTGAGGCAGAGATTTTAAAATATTCATAATAAAGCTTTTCTGCTCACTATAACATTATGATTGTAAAGTGTTAGTTTGCATGAGCCCTTAACACCAAAAGCAACTGATATGCATCACTCCAAATCCTGTGAATTTCCCTTTCTCAGGGGAGTGGTGAGAGTGTTTCTCCACTTCCTTCATGCCAAAACCCACCCTAATTTTTAGCAACAGTGCAGCAAACACTTGTCTGGGACACTCCTTTCCAATGACCAGCTCACCTTGGCCCAGCGGCGATGGAGCAGGGGAAGGCTCCTGTTTTCAGGCCTAATTGTGTGGGAAGAATTGGCCTGTTCCAAGGAAGCTGGGCGAATGTTTGTTTGGAAGGAAGCTGGGAGAATGTTTGTTTGGCAGGTGTGTGTGTGCTGGCTTTATCCCATCCTCTGAAGCTGCTCAGCACTCTGGAATGCTCCTTGCCTGCACTGAGGGGATTACAGGGCAGGGAGAAGGTTTTTATCCTGTAAACACAGCTGATCACACGGAGCCACCACTTCTCAGCACCACCTTATAAGACAAAGGGATGAGCTGGGAAAAGATCATCTGAAAGAGGGACCCAGAGAATCAGAATCCTTAAATCCATATTTAGTTCCTGAGCTGATTTTTTTGTGAAGTGTTGCTTCTGAGTAACTCCTCCTGTTCACTAGAAGTCACTGTAAAAAGAAAGCCAGTGTATGTGCATGCCATGTATCATAAATCACTTCATCACACACTGAAGCGTGGCCAGCCCTGGGTGAAAACCGGGCAGATGTTTAACATGCCATGGCACAGCAGCCCCCCAGAGCAGATTTCAGCAGGGCAGGAAGAACGCCACAAAACTGCAAAGAAAGATTGAGTTAGGCAAGGTGTAATTACCAAACCTGGACTATGTCCAGCACACTGGGGCAAACCCTCCTGCCTCTGCAAATTTGATTTTAACAACTTTAATTTTAAACACCTGATAGTCGTATTTCTTGCCAGGCGAACAGATTGCTGAAAGTAAGAGGGGCAGCATTTCCTAAATAGAAAAAACCTTAGAAAATTAAGGTTAAGGAAAGGAAAGAAAAAAACCAAAAAGAGTTTCCTCCTATAAGATTTGTGATACCTCAGTGGGAAACCATGAAATATCCACTGCAAAAATACATTTTCTGGGTTGTAGGTCAGCTTAACTTATAGCACCCCATGGCTCAGGCCAATATTTTTTGCGTGAAAGTGATGAACTGTAGAAAGTGGAACTGCACAGGGGCATCAGCAGAGGGAGTCCAGATCAGAGAGGTACAGAAACAAAACAAGAAGAACCTGCCAAAACTAAGAAGAAAACTCAGCTTATTTTGCTATTGAAACATATTTGTGCACCAGCATTTATTGATGACATTGCAAATATCCATCTCTGCCAACCAAATGGTTCAACACACCAGGTTGCTTATGTGGAATTCAACTGTGTCTACAGTCCTGCAACAAAACAAGCAAAGCAAAATGAACACCTGAAAGAAAACCTCTTGCATAACACAGACTCTCAGGATATCGGGAGGAACTCTGCTAACCATGGCTACCCCTGAGATTTGCCATGTGAGCAGAGCAAATCAGTTCTCACAGCAATTTGCAAGCTTTGGAATAAGCAAGTCTTGACCCTGCTTTAACACAGAAGGATGGAGTAGGTGATTTTCTAGGTTCTTTTCCAGCCAGAAATTTCTGTGATACTAAGGCCCACTCCCAAAACCTATAAACCAGGTTCCAAAAGATAATGGTAAAATTATAAAGCATCTACTACTGCAAGTTGTAAGGTGGTGCAGGAAGGCAACACTACCCTGCAGAAGAGTGCCCCAGAATAGTTTGCAGAGGAGTGGCTTTAAGTAGAAGAAGCTGTACTTGCATCACCCTGAAGTAACTAAAAGCACATGGAGAATCTATTTTCCTGTTTTTTTCACCCGAGTGAAACAACCGTCTCCAGTTGCTGCTGAAAGGAATTTAATGAAATAATCTATATGTGAGATTATTTCCATGTTTGCACAAAACGTAAAACAAGTGTTCGGGACTTGCTCTGTCCCATTATCAGATTCTGGTTGTGTTGCACATGGGACACATTTATCTCATATGGAAAAAATCTGCAGCACTGATTTCCCTAGTGTATGTGCTGCTCACACCAGGGTGCTGGATACCTCTGTAAGAGCAGAGCCTGGGCTGTGGCTGCTGAGCACATGGCCCTGAGGCACACAGGAGCTTCCTAAATGAGAAGAGGAGGGCTTGGGCAGGTGCAGCTGTACCTGTGTGCCAGCATGCTGAGGATGCTGCGTGCTCTGGGCTCCTGCTGTGTCACCCTCACACCAGACCTTACATCAGCATTGTCGCCCTGCCCTGAGTACCTCGAGACTGAGCACATCCACCATGAGAAAGTGCCACTTTGGGGTTTGAGGGGTGGCCACAAAACCCTGCAGCCAAGCAAAGCCAGGAGTCAGCCCTCAACAGCTTTGTTGTGGGGTTGGGCTTGGCATGTCCGAGGCACTTGATGCCCAGGGAATGCAGCAGAGCCAGGCTCTGGTGTATTGCATTTCAATCAACTCTGCTGCCTCATTTCAAGAATGATTACACTCACTATCAAAAAAAGTAGCATTATTATTATTACATCTTTGCTACATACCAGCATGTTCCCAGGTGCACACTGTTAAGAAAGTGCAATTCATAAGTTGAACAAAATAGCAAAATGTTCCATGTTTCACAGTTTGTCTAGCAGTGTGGGAACAAAACACAAATATACTTTATCCTCCCTGCTGGTGATGGAGCTCAGACACTCACCAGGTTTGTTGTTATTTTTAGCCGTGACACAGAGAAAACAACAGCAGAAACCATTTCTCTTTCCCTTTTAAAACCCTTGTATGTAGAAAGGAGGCAATGGCTTTACACACCTATTTGTCTATTACACAGCTGCTTGTCCATTTTTTCTGAGCAGAGTAACAAAAAGGACCAGAGCAAAACTTCAGTTCTCCTCTGGTGTAAATCAAGGCAGTTTCACCACAGAGCAGAGGAGCTATCAGTGCACTCCAGGATAGGGTTAGGGCCTCTGATACAATTGTAAGAGACTTAATGCAAACACTGGGAAGAAAATAGAATTTCCCTCTTCTTTTGTCTTACTCTATATTCTCACCTCTGAAATTCTGTCTCTTCTGGAGTTTTTTTAAAATGCAAAAATGACTTTAATTGGCAAGCAGAAAGACATCACCTCCTCTAACCAGCAGGAAACTCTTTTCTACCCTAGCCCTGAGCTCTCAGCACCGCCACAGCTGAGGTTGTCAATATATCTATAAACATATGTATGGATAGGCCCAGTGTCCAGCCATGGTCTGCACCTTTCAGTCTCAGGACACTGAAATTCCACTCTAAGCCCATTACATGCATTGGTATCCAAAACCTGTGTTACTGATAACTTATACAATTGCTTTACTAAATATTCAAAAATATTTAAGGAGATAATTACTTTTAAATATAGACTTAAGCACAGATGTGTTTTGGAATTAATATGAAAAACAAAAATACCTTTCTTGGTTTTTTGGGACAGCAGTGCATTGAGTCATTATTTCCCCTATTAAAGAGAAGCATTCCTTTTTCACTTATAGAGTTCATGATAACCTCGTGCATGGCTGACTTTAGGGCTCTTATGCCCAACTCATGTCACCCCAGTCAGAAAGTAATTCTGCAATTAACACTGCTACAACCCCAAAAGGTGCACAGTGTCATTGGTCTGCTTTAAAATTGCAAACACATGGAGAAACAGTGGTGTAATTTTTCTTAATTTGACAAAATGAGCACACTTAAAAAAATAGATTAGACTGTTCTAATCACAAGCAATGTTTAAGGATTGACCCAAATATACAAAAAGCCCAGCTCCACACCTTCATGCTACATCCCAATAGTGTGAAAAGCTTGTAGCCCACAAAGTCTGTTCAGAAACAGACTGAAATCACTGTCCTGTGCCATCTGAGGGGAGCCCAACTAACTCCTTTATTTATGTCTAAACACTCATAGATTTTAATGGGAAAAAAAAAAAAAAAAACCACAGTAAACCCTTGTGATGTTGCCCATAATGTATTGCTTTCACCACTTCTTGTGACACACCTGACACACACACACACACACACACACACACACACACACAAGCAAGATAATTTTTACTGCTCAAGAGAAGCCTGAGTTTGTTTAGATCTGAGACAAAAAGCAGCAGTCCATCACCTCATGTCGCTCTAAAACCCTGACATTTACAGAGCTCTTTCCAAACCAGTTCATTAAACACTGCATGCATCTCAAGGCCATATGCAGCTGTATAATTTAGAGTGTATGTTTTATAGGTTTCTTTTTCTGGTTTACCCGCTGATTATTATGTGCTGTAAAATTTCAATTATCCCAACCAGTCAGGAGAATAAAAAAGGGAAATAAAAAGTAGGTGATAGAAAAGTGCATGTTAACAAATGCCATAGAAAAGAAGCCAATGCAACACTCAGATTTCAGTGTTATTAATGCCCTTTTCTCACTGACAGATTAGCAGTAGGAATAAAAAACACAAAACGACAACTAAATCATCTCCCTTATTCTTACATGCAGCAGATATTTCAAACCACTGTAGACAAATCCATGGGGGACATTTATCTTAGCTTTCCCTGTGCAAACTCACAGACCTGGGAGGAACAGCATAGCCCAAATTAAGGGCTGAATTTGTCCCAGCTAATAAAAGGAAAGACTTGAAGGAGACAAGAATATGCCTGCAAATTTTCCACATAACATGTAAGTTAAACAACCCAATTCTTGAGTGTGGGGCAGATGTACAGGGCTAAAACAGCTGCTGATATAAAGGGAAATGTTCCCAAATAATTTCACCTTTGTCCATTTACATCATTTACATAATTTACATCATTTACATTGATACCCAATGCCATTAAGAGCTGCAAACACAAAATGTTATACACGAAAAAAAAAAAAAAATCACAGAAAGGCTTGGGAATTTCTTTTTCCCAGTGTGCCAAACTTGTAAAGCTGGGATGGTGAAACTTAGTAAGTTGTCCCCGCTAAATCCAAAAAAGAGGTATGTAAACATGTGAGAATATGAAAGGTCCCAACAGTATAGTGACTTGTCCAAGCACATTATTACACATATACAGTTGTTTTAACTGTGTACTACTTTCTCATCAATGGTGATTTTTAATGCACATTCACCTGGCAGTCTTAGCCAATTTCAGTAGTGTCCAAGCTTGTTAAGGCAAACAATTTCTCACCAAAGGGATTCCAGCTGATTAGGCCTGACCCCATTCCAATGTGTATTTTCTGTTGTCACTGCTGCTTGTAGGATCACACCTCTGTGGGATGCCCCTAAGTGTCCACAGTCTGCACACCCAATTTTTGAAGGCTGGGGAAGCTTGGCAGATGTTTCCAATCTCTTCTTGCTTTCAAGAAGTTGAATTCTTTGCAGCAGCTTGCATATTCATTCTGACTTGCTTCTTTGCTGAGTAATAACCTGGAAAGTGCACACAGAATTAGGGTATGACACTGAAAGCAGTTGCTTTTCAAGAAATCCCTCAAATCTCATTTTCATGTTGAAGAAATAATTTCTACTTCTCTATAGCTCCTGAAAGAACAAAACTAATATCTTTAGAGTGTCCCACATAAAGTTATGCAATACCCAGCAAAACAAAGGAAATGTGCTGGCCTTTATCCAGTTGAGATCAAAAGCCTTAGGACCCTCTTATGCAAGATGAGCAATGCAACATTTCACTGCAGTGCTGAGATCCCTGCTGCAGTGCTTTCCTGGCAGAAATGGGGCTGGGGTTTTTTTCTTCCTTAAAAGTAACAAAAAATATGCTGTAAAACAACATCAGAAGACCTGTGTATATGTGGCACTTTATTTCTGCTTATTAGGTCAGAAGGACTGCATAGAAGCTTGCACTATCACAGTTACAACTAATTCCTTGCTCACAGACTATGAACTGTGGCTCATGGGGAGAACATCCTTTGCATTTTCATCCATACATGCAGCTGAATCTTTGTTTCAGGTGCAAACTTAAGTCATCCTTAACTACAGAAATGTGATTATAACATGTGAGTTGCCCTATGAGTTCTTTCTCTTCTTCCCAGTCTTGCACAAAAAAAAGCCCAACATAATTTTTTCAGGTCATAGGGCAGAACTAGCTGAAATGGAAGCTAGGTGTGTATTTATCTTTAGAGTTCATGGGGTTTACCTGGTGTAAATTATTTATATTCATAGCAATGGATTTGTTTCAATTTCAGTTCAGGATGATATTTAAACCTGAGCTTTCTACACAGTCAAATTGGCAACAGCTATCAGGTCCTCTCAGCTTGAAGTCTTGCATTAATTTCAAAGCAGAACATTACTGGCAGCATGACTGGAATTCTGTAGGCTTTAACTGCCAAGTTTGTGCAGAGAGATTCCTGCAGCCAACTTCCTTAAGGATGTGTCTACATGGCAGACAGTGGTACCTGAGCTAGCTCTAAGTCAAATTTCTGGAGCAGGATGTGATCCCAAGGAGGATGCACTGTTAACTCTGTAAATTGGTAGAAAAGCTAATCCTTCTATTGCCATAACCCTCTGTAGTCTCTTGGTGGAGCAGTAAGGAAAAGAAGTTTAAATTACCAAATGCGATCCTTACTATTTCTTTCTTCTATTTAAAGGGCTTCTCTATAGCTAATCTTCATTATGTTTTGGGGAAGGAAATGCATTAGGAATTATGCTTAGCAGATGAAATTCAGAAAAGACTGAAAGAGTTGGTATTCCCATTTATGCCTGTGAAGAATCTTAGCAAGAGCCCAACTGCTCAGGGACCCACAGGATGAAACCTGATTTCAAAACGGAGCAGCCAGGAGGATGCAGGTTCCCCAGAGCCACATTTAGATGGTGTAGCTTCCAAGATGCCACACAGAGCCCATGGGAATTGGCTGGTTTGCCTAAGGAACCCCAAGGAGCACTTGCACTGGCACAAATAAGTGAGGAACCCTGTCAGAAGGAAAAACTGGCTAGAGAGACCTGGGAGGAAAAGTTTTCTGTTGTTCAAATAAACCTACCCAAAGAGCTGCTTTCCTTTCCTCCCCACTTGCTCCCCAGCCATCTTGCATGGACTCTCCTCTTCACAAGTAAGACAGCATAATGAAAATACAGGATTTTTACCAATTTTCTCTTTGACGCTTAGCAGAGGAGGCAAGGATTTATGAATGTCTCCCAGGAGAGCCAAGGTCTAAATGTAACAGCCTGAGGCAAGCCACAAATGTTGGAAGAGAAGAGCTGGCATGGAGCACCAACCTTGCCAGTGGTAGGGGGAAAAAAAGGAAAAAAAAAAGAAAAAAGAAGGGAAAAAAAGGAAAAAAGCCTGCATTGGACCTGCTTTTTGAATTTGAGACTCTCTCAGAAAACAGAGCAGAACCATTCTGGGTCCACATCAAAAAGGAGCTAATGGAGATGGAATATGTATATATAAAAGGGCTGGGAAGTAGAAGGAAAAGCCTACTTTTGTACTGGTTGTCTCTCTGCATGACTGAGGAGTCAAAAGCAGCAGTTAAACTCTGCTTCTTCCATTCTGGAGGCTCCAATGTCCACAAAACCCCATGGCTGGGTTCTAATATGTCAATATTTATTTATTGCTGCCTTTGGAAGCCTAAATTAAAAACACATTGTTGGATCTCAGTGTAACGCATTACAGTGTTCTTATTGACCAGAGTAGAGCACAGATAACCAGGATCAAATTTCCCTAATCCCAAAGTGACCTTCCCCTATGGGATGGCAGAAGGTGAGCAGAGGGGTGGAATCATGGGGTCAGACCCTGTCTGTACGTGTCATTTTCACTGGCTCAGTTTTGCCTGAATTACTTCAGCCATTCCCAGAGAGACACAGTGATGCCAGAGGGACACATCTAATGTGCCCTTCAGCTGGCAGTGAGCAGGATCTGTGTGTCAGAGAAGGATTAAGAGGCCTCATCTCCAGCCTCACCAAAAGAAAAGGCTGCAAGTGATTTTCCTGGCCCATCTTGCACACCTACAGTCCTTGGGGACAAGAAGACTGGTTGCTAGACTAAAGTGCTTTCTCTTAGGAAAACACATGTGAGAAAGTGTTAAACTGTGCAGTGTGGTATTTTGGTTTCTACATCCCCTGATGAAATGTTTCTTGCCTGGGGAAAACAGAAAGGAAGAAAAATATCCCCTGGAAATATCTGCATAATTTACTCCCACACACCTAGTGAGAGATTTACAATTGAACAGCAGTTCCCCTGAAACCATCACCACATTGTGCTCTGAATTACACTTTTGTACTCCTACCTGCAAATTATACTGTTAATTAGTTAATGGCTGTAAAGTGCTTTGGAGAAGAAAAGAGCACTCATTAAATACCATTGTTCTGCTCTCCAGCGTGCAATGTTCCACTCTTTATTAATCTCCAACCTCTTCCCGAACCTCTTGCTAGCAATTAAGTTTCATGTTCTCAAGTAGCAAATTAGTCCGAGATCAACATCACTGTTCAGAATGTTTTTTTCTGAAAGTTTAGCTTCAATTATATTCCAGAAAACTTCAAGCTAGTGTCTTACATGAAAGTCCCAAATGAAAACCCATAATCTATGTCTTGAAAACCTCCCTTTGGATAAACCAAAACCTGCTTTCCTTTCCTTGTCCTTTCCTATAGACCAGGGAAATCTAATGTATGAGATGAGATTTTCAAAGCAGTTCAAACCCCACTGAGAAAAGCAAACAAGGGGCCAGATGCTCAGAAGAGCTCAGCATGCAGAATACTGGGAATTAAAGCTTTTTTCATCGTGCTGAAACCCACTCCTGGCAGCACACCCTGGTAAGAGGCATTTGAAAACTTAGCCCCTCCTGCCACCCAGCCAAATTTAAGATCGATTTGCCCTTAAAATTCCTGGATGCCTTCACTGAGTATAAAATCCAAGCTGAAGTTAGCAGGAGACCTGGCTGCTTTCTAAAGTTTCTGCTTTAGATGGCTGAACTGTGCTCCTTGCTGTACTTGGGAAAAGATGCCCACTGCCAAACCTACAAGCAAACAAAAAGCCAAAAAGGAAGTGAAATATGTCCTTTGAGGTAGAGCAGCAAAAGACAGACAGCCCAGAAGTTGTACCTGGAGAAAACAACCACAACTATCACCTTAAACAAGGGAAAGTGCCTGGAAAAAAACGTCTATGACAACAAAGCCTGATGCCACCAGTAAAGTACAGGAGACAGGTTTCATTTGAGTTGAGGTGGTGTCTCTGTCCTGACTGCTTTTACCACAATTTGTTTTGCTGTGTCAGCCAAGCTGGAAGTTGAAGATGATCTGGGCAGTCACCTGATTTTTGCCTGGTATTTTCATTCCCTTTTCTTTAAGCAATTCTTGCCTGAGAAATGGTCACAGTCAACAAAACCACTGCCTTTCCTACAATGGCCAATCCCATGCAAACAACCAGTAGGTGGATTTCCTATTTCCCAGAGGCTGCCATGGGAACAGAAGAGATGAGGTTTTTACCTCCTCCTCTGGCAGGTAAGGTGGGGACATGGCAAGACAGAGAAAATCCAGGCATTTTGCAGGTTTCATAGATCAAAAGGGCATAAATGTAGCAAATACATTAACATACTAATTCCTGCACCAGGTCTTCAATTTCTGGAAGAGCTTAAAAATATATCTTAAAGGTCATTCCATTCTTTCTCTCTTTCTGGATCCACAAAATTCAGCTTCCCCTCACAAGCAGTGCATAGTCTTGAAAAAAAAATCTCAGAGAAATATTAGCAAACAGCCAAATTCCAGATTTGTTGTGCTACCAAATTCTAAAGGGCATAAAGAGTCTGGTAACAGAGATGAGAGGTATCAACTGGTGATTTGTCTCCAGACCATGCATTCAGGCAGAGTTCCTGCAGAATCTGAGGCTTCAGCTTTGGTCTTCAAGACCTCAAAGGGTGCTCCAGCCACAGCAAACACAAATCCAGGTGTGGCTGCAGTGATCCCCACCCCATGTTATCTTTGCAGGGTTGTATCTCATTCCCCTGAGCTCAGGGCATCCCCTCACAACCACACACCAAGTGCCTACTCTGAGAATGTCTCTCGGTGCTTTTGGTAGAGAGAGTTTGTCAGGGACAGGGCAGTGCTGGCACTTGGGTGGTTCTGCACAGAAAACTCAGATATAGAGGGATGGGGCTCCCTCCTCCTAGGTGAAAGCCAAGTGTTAGTTCTGCAGCTGATGACACTGATTACACAGCTAAGCAGGAGATCCAAAGAGGTGGACTGGCTCCAGCAGCATTTATAGATCTTATTTCCTGCCCTTAGTGGCTCTGAACCAGCATCCTGCAAACACATGGCCCAGAGCCACAGGAAATTCAACCAGAGAGGGCCAGGTCCGGGTCACCCTTCTGGTACATGGGTTGATTTCCAAATATTACTTGTGGGTCTCTGGAGGCAGGTGGAGCTCCAGGATGGAAAAGAGAGTGTGAGACACTATCTGGAGATGACCATGAGGTGTGATGGGGCCCAGGATGGGTCCCACTGGTGGTTCTGCATCCTTCTGTGTGGTTCCACCTGCCCATCCAGCGTGAGCCCATGGGAGCAAAGCTGGCAGGAGCCCATCAGATGCTCCTCACCCCCTGCAGGACCTGGGAAAGGTGGAAAAGCACTTTCCTTAAGGAAAAGCTGCAGAGAGCACAAGGACAAGGAAAATCCTCTAGGTGGCATCCAGAAACTCAAAACTTCACAGGAAGCTCTTGACGGGGCTGCGCCCAGCCTTATCCTTCTCCATCGGGATGCTGTCATTACAGCCGGGAACAATCACACCTCCGGTGCTGCTCCACCCCGTGCCAAGCCCTCGGCAGCTTAAACCCAGCTCATTCTGAGGCAATCAGCTCTCAGGAGATGGCAAGAGGTCTAAGGAAAGGTGCTTTACAGGAATCTCCGTGTTAGAAATTTTTCTCATTCATAGGAGGAACTGATTAAAACCAGTGAATCAGGGCTGGGAAGAAAGGAGGTTTTTATCAAACAGTTATGGCCTTTCCTATTAGCACACTTAAATAACACACAGGAACGAAGTAGAAAAGACCCTGTGTTGCTCTGTTAATGATTATGTCTATTCCAGCACAGCTTGTGAATCCAGGGCCCTGTCTTTAAGCCTGTCTAATTCCAGGTGTTTCAAAGGAAGATAAAATGCCTGCAGAGAGGATAATTACAGAACAACCTTTCCCTATGGAAAGTTTCCTCTTAATGTGCTTAGTTATGTCATCAATCACAAGGTTCTAACTCCTCTAAGCTTACATCATGTGTATATAATGCCTGTTGTCATTACCATTATTTACGGTCGCACCCAGGGTGAAACCGTGGCCCTACAGAGTCAGTGCAGGTTCACTGCAGCAGAACCAGGATGTGGCTCCTCACTTTTTTCAGGACTCTTTCCAGGTCTGGGGTCCAAAGCTGCACTGTCATTATTCCCACAGCTTCAACTGGGTTGTGTGGGTGTATTGAAACATCTGTAAAACAAGACCAAAATGTTTCTGAAATGCAAAGGCTTTACTGGTGGGGTCCTTCCTTTCTCAGCCCATGATTTCTGTGCCACCTAAGGGCATGCTGTCAGGTGAACTTTGTGGGTTGAGATACGACCAGGTTAATAACGAAAACAGGATAAAATCTACCACTATTACTACTTGTAATGAAGATGCAAGCGAGAGATAAATAAAACCCAGGGAAACAAGTAATTCCCAGTACAGTTGCTCCCGTGCTGACTGATGCCCAGCCTGTCCCTGAGCAGGGGTGGCCCCTGGTCAACTCCCATCAGTTTCTACACTGACCATGAGGTTCTGTGGTGTGGAACATCCCTTTGGCCAGCTCAGGGCACTCTCCTGGCTCTGCTCCATTCCAGCTCCTTGTGCCCTGCTCACTGGCAGAGCATGAGACACTGAGAAGTCCTTGATTGCAGTGAGGACTGCTCAGCACCAACTAAAACATCCTTGTGGTATCAACATTCTTCTCACTCTGAATCCAAACCACACCACTGTACCAGCTACTGGGAGAAAATTAACCCTATCCCAGCCAAAACCAGGACAATATTGATCCTTTATTCCATGGCATTTAAGTCATGGCAGCTCCCACACTTCCCTATACCTGATCATCCTTCCTGTCTTTTGGTGTATATATGTGTAAACCCACACAGGTAACACTCCCAAATTCCCTCAGTCATAGACCTTGCCTATAACAGTCCATTAAGTTCATTTATTCCTTAGTTCATAACTTGGGGTTCCATCTGTTGTAACAGTCTTTCAGGACAGGAGAGATGATGCTGAGCAGCTTAACAACATTCCCTCTGCTGCAGATGCAAAAAAGGTGCTGAGAGTATTTCCATGGATTTTAGAGGCACCTTGGCTGATATTATGGAGGGTCTTGACAAACTGAGGTGCTCCAGGGGCACCAGAGCCCCTCTGGGTTTGAGTGTCTAAGCCAGGCTTGAGTGCCTAAGCCAGGCTTGAGTGCCTGGAGATGCTGGTGATGGCCCTTGTGGTGTGGGCATGGGGAGATTCACATCCTACATCAGTGGAGGAATGAAGAAGGTACTGCTGGTTGTTGGCAGCCATGCCCAGATTCGGTCACAAACAGAACCTCAGGATGGAAGGAGCCATAGTGGGTCATCTAGGCCAACCTCCCTGCTCAAGGAGGGTCATCCTAGAGCACACAGACATTTATATGTCATCATGGTCAACATTATATTTCCCTGAGTTTTAGTATCTAAAACACTTCTTCAGAAGTAAAGAGTTTTCATGTTTTTAATTTCCATGTTGCTCTCAGCAGACTTGTAAGGCAGGCTGAATAATGCCTTTGTAGGAAGGCAGGACTCTATTATTTACTCCATTTTTCAGGTTAGGATACACAGGCAGACTTGGGCAGGGGTTTTGTTATTGAGGGTGGGGGCTCTGCCTTTGGAGTTTTCATTTCTGAATTTGAAAGGGCTGCTTGTTTTTATTCTTCTCAATTCCTGTACTGTTCAAGAGCAGAAAGAGAGGCAAGAGCTGGAAAATGCAACAGTATTCCTTAGTTTACAAAACAGGAAGAAAACTATCATTAATGACCAGAAAGACGAAGATTTCAACTGAGAAAGGGATAAAAATACTTATTCTATGAGACATGACTGTTGTTAAATTCAAGCACCAGAACCCTTTTCTGCATCTTCCTCCACCCCAATGATAAAACTTACACTATACTTGCATAATTTATCCCTTGGTATCACCCCTGCAAGGGCAGAGGCCAAAACTTTGCTTTACATCTTTCCCTTCCAAACCATCTTTAAGGTCTCATGGGGAAAACTGGACATGGAACAGGGAGACCCTTTTTGTTCCATCTGTGGAACAGGTACTCCTGTTCAAACGCAGCATTTCAGTGTAGGTGCTGCAGAAGTGGAGCTTTCTTCTTTAAATCTAATGGCAATTTCAGGTGTTAAGAAACCTGCCTCTATTTTCATTGTTACATCTTGCAAAGTGTTTTGAGGCTGTTCCTTTGTCAAATCACAGACTATGAAACCATGTGTTTTGCTGGCAACAGTTATTTTTCTTGTAGTCAAAGTAATTTCCTATGGAAGTAGCTATGTTCAGGCTCAAGTTTGTTTCTCAGAAAATGGAACTCTTTGGAAAATAGCATTCTGTGTTTTCTTATTGATTTTTTTCTTTTAGGAAGCTCGAATTAATAATACAGCTTCTGGCATAACTGTGTGTTATCACACGCCTTATCTTAGGCACGTGGAAGTATTTGTGCCAGATGCTGTGAATCATCTTAACATTTTCAATTTTCAATTTTTCATTCATGATCTGAGGTTTCACAAGATTTATAAAGGCAATTCATGTTTAGGCACTACCTCATCCTCAAGGTTCTTCTCTTGGTTTACAATGTGCTTTTTGCAGTGGATCACTTCCTGCAGGATTATTCCATGAGAAGTAGACTAAGAAGGGCAGGGTCTTTATAAGTAGGTCTTTATAAGCACCCTTTTTTCCCCTCAGTTTTGCCTGTGTAGAGTTTTGCTGCTTCCTATTTCTTACACCAGTAAGATTTAAATTATAACTAAAAAGTATAGTGTTTTTATTCCTGGACATTGTGTGACAGCTCAGACCAAAAGCCAAAGGAAAAATGAAGGATGATGCCAGGTTTGATGGGAAGGGATTGTTAACTTAGGACAAGTGTGATAAATGTGAAAAGGGACAGCTACATTACCCTATCAGTTCTGGTCTCTGTGCAAAGCTAAGGGCTTGTATATTCTGTAACCTGTAGCCTTTATGAAGTGCTGGTGAATCAAAAGACAAATTGCTGCATGACACCAGTGCTTTCTAATAGCCTGTGCCTTGAAAAATGGTACTGAGAGAGTTCCTATTTTCAATTAACTCTATAAGTAAAAAGATAAATGGAGACAGAGGAATCACCACTCCATTATCTATTCACCTGTTCACTGAAGATTAATTTTCAAATAGGCTTAGGAGTACTGACTATAAAATAAAACCCAGATATAAACACAGGAAAAATTAGGGACTAGCTAGGTAATCTTTCACACTCCATTTATCCTTCTGCACTGCATTTAAAACTCAACCACAGAAACTAGACCTTCTAAGATTTTGAAGAAATAGAACTTTCTCCTCCTCCCCCACTCCAGAAACAGATTCCCCATTAGTTTTCATATCTGCAATGTCCTTTACCTACTGAAACAAAGCTACTTCTGCCTTCTGAAGAGTGTGTGATTTAGTTAGCCTATAGAAAGTATAGCTGAGTTTATTTCTGAGCAAGCATACCCCATTTTGGGGATGGAACAGTTACTTGGCCTTTTGACTGTTGACATATCCCTGAACAAATACTGAAAAAGAAAGCATAAAACAAAGAGGAAGGTCATAGCTATAAATATAAAAAATACTTCTGTAGATGTAACATAGAAGCTAGTGCAGAGAAGGCTGACACACTATGGAGAAGAGGAAAAATGCATGGTCATGTGGAGGAGGAGTAAATGTAAAAGCACACCCAGGAGCCTCTCTTTTGGGAGGGAGGTGGGAAAAGCTCCCATTGAACCTGCTCTGCACAGCCTGGCAGGACAGCTGAAACACATGGAAACAAAGCCAAAATTCTCTTCTGGCCATGGCCACTGTGAGTGTTTGAAGGGGATGCTTGGAGCTGCTCAGAGCCATCTTTGAAACAAACTTTGGTCCTCAGTCCTTGAGCAGCAAAATTCAATCACTCCTGCCTTTTGGTCAGCTTTTTCTCAAGTGACAATCTGCAAGACTACACAACAAAACTGTGTAAATTGATAGTGTACTTCTGGAGATGAGCTCTTGAGCTATATGTTGTAATTCCATCTGTGGAATTCACTCCTGTGCAGAGGTATCGAAGATGTGAACAGGAGATGGAAACACACTGCTCCTGAGCTTTGGCTTTTCTTTTTTTGCCTTTTTGGACAGCAGGAATTCTGGCTGCTCTGTAGTCCAGGCATCTTCTGCTGGGCACACCATGGAAAGGTGTGTGCAACCTCTCAGCCATTGCCAGATGGCAAAGCATGTGCATCAGGAATAGGCACAGTGTCCAAGGAAATCTGGGCACTGGCATGACCCATTGCTCCTCAAAGCTGGTGAATTCTGAGCCATGAGCTTAAAAGTGATTAGGGGACAACTGCCAGACCTCTTGGGCCTTGTCTCCTCAGGAGACTAGAATAAAATGGCAGCAGGCAATGACATCAGATATAGTTTGAATTTTTGTTTCTTTACTAAAAATTCTCTTACTTTTACCTTCTCTTTCGATATTGCAACCTAAAACTTGACTCCTTCTAATATGGTGGAAACTACTTTGTGGTGTTCACAGTGAGTTCTGCAGATACAGCAGCACTGAATTTATATAAATTTGATTTGTAAAGAAAGCTTTTGAGGTATCTGCAAGCCTAAACATTATGGAGATCCAAAGAGCCTCACTAAAGCTGCACAGCTGGCAAAGAACATCAAGTGGTAGAAGGAAATTTTTCCAGGTAGGCTTTGTCCCATGCTTCTCATATTTTTCCAGGGAAGCTGGGGATGCCCCATTCTTGGAAATGTTCAAGGCCAGGCTGGCCAGGGCTCAGTTCAGCCTGGTTTAATGGAAGATGTCTCTAACCTTAGCAGGAGGGGTTGGACTAGATGATCATCAAAGGTCCAGTCTGACTCCAACCATTTTTTTCTCCTAATCTGACAGTGTTTTTAGCCCTTTTTAGCCCTTTTTTACCCACTCTCCCAAAGCTGGTAGGTACCTTAAGGATGTGGAAAGCTAGAGGGTTTCAGTAATTTTCTCTCAGATGGACACCAGTGCCACAAATGTTCCACAAGTGTCAGAACTGATGAGCCTGCTTCTTAAGGATTTGGGCTTTTGCCCACCCTTTTGCTCAGAGAGCTGTGACACACACGATCAAGGCTGAAACTGTGCATGCCTTGCCTGACCAGCTGGATGCCACTAGATTAGAGTACATAACTGAGCTTTGTTTGCCTTCTGCACTGGCACTTTAATTTGGGGGCAATTCCTTTATTCAGCTGCCAGTTTTCACTGGCAAAACTTGTGAAAACACCATTTTTTTTTAATGTTTTTTTTCCTTACACCAAATGTGCCAAGCTGTGAGGGGATGTTTGGGGTCAGTGAGGATAAATTTCACTGGCTGTTCAGCTGTGATCTTGGATTTGTAAGACCAAACTGTGCTTGGCCAAAGTTACCTGTAATCACATAAATGAGCCTACATAAACCTTATTAAATATATTTCCTACAACCTCAAGAGCTAAATAGATTTCTAGTTAAATAATAATTAACATGCTGCATAGGGAACTTGAGCCAGCACTAATGCTCTGAATGAGGTTTTAAGTGATAAGGGGATAAGGATACTTGGTGTGCACACAGCCAATGCCCTATAGCAACTTTTACTCTGATCTAAAACTCCAGGAAATCTTTTCATTGCAGTTGTTGTCCTGGAATTAGGTGTTCTTCTAGTTGCTATACATAGTGCTCAAAAGGGAAAAATTGGTGTTAATTACACACATTAAAAACATGATTTCTTATAACCTATGGGATCTTGGTTCAAAGTTTTTGGTCAGTGTTTGTAGGTCTGTTCACACCTCTGCTTGTCTTTATGTCTGCACTTAAGAGGTGATCATATTTTAGCAGAGTGGATGTGGTATTTCTCACATATTGAGTTTCTGTTAAAATGACTGTTTTCTGTGTGAGATGGAGTGAAATTTGCCATATAAACACAGGAGACAGCCTTAGCCCAAGAGACATTGATGTTTGGAGCCTGTACTGCATCCCATGGTTAGGCCTTTGAGGCACTTGGGAATGAAACTGAACTCAAAGCTAGTGTGGATGGGATGGGCAGAAAAGGACATAAAAGGAGAGAAGCACATGATGAAGAGGTGACCTGCTGTCCTGTACAAGCTACAAACTCTGAGAGGCAGAAGAGATCCTGCCTGGCCACCTGATAGGAAGGCAGGGAGTTCACACTGCAGTTTTCATTTTTGGCCAGCCAGAAGAATTACAGTTTCTGTAACATCCCCACCATGGAAACAGCCCCCTCAAGTTAGTAGAGAATGAGCTAGTTAATTAATGAAGTAGTTAGTTAGAATGAGCTGGTCCTCAGAGATCATAGACTCACAGAATCAGAATGTTTAGGGATGGAAGGGACCTTAAAGATCACCCAGTTCCAACCCCCTGCCATGGGCAGGGACACCTTCCACTATCCCAGGTTGTTCAGAGCCCCATCCAGCCTGGCCTTGGACACTGCCAGGGATGGGGCAGCCACAGCTGCTCTGGGCACCCTGTCCAGGAGCATCCCACTAGGAGCAGTACCAATGTCACTGGGAGAGCCTCTGCTCAATTTTGACCCTTTTCCAGCAATTTTGCTCACACCTGGGGCCAGCTTTTGGCCACCAAGCAGCACTGGTGTCTGTGCTGGCTGGAGGGGTGTCCCAAAGCCCTTCTGCCCTCTTGCCTCAGCACAGTGTCTGACAGGGCAGGGCTCCCCTCCCTGCAGGATGCTGTGCAAAGAGGGCTGTGGGGGTTTTCTCCCTTCCCCTGGAGCACCTGGCCCTGGGCACTGTCTGGGACAGGCAGCAGCGGGCGAGGCTCCGCTCTGCTCCAGCGCTGCCATGCTCGCTCCCTGGGTGTTGCTGTCTCCCTGCTGGGCTGGACTCCTGTGATATCTTTCCAGCTGGGAACATGCCCAGGACAGAGTTTTAGCACCATCCGCCACTTGAGCTGTTTGCAGCTTTGGTGTAGCATTACCAAAAATAAGGCTGTTTGAATGAAACAAGTGTTGGGAAACGAGCTGTCTCTCCGCTGCTCTCTTTATCTCTCCCCACCGAGGGTGGCCAAGTGTGCAAGAGCAGAGGGAGGAGAGGAGTCTGGTGAAGGCTGACCAGGCACAAGCTCTCCCTCTTTTCCCTCCTGCTCCTTCCCTGGGAAGCGAAAATCCCTTCATCCCACAGAACATGCTCACTGAAAACCCGCCCTGATTTCCTCTGCCAAAAGGAGCTCTCAGGATCAGGTTCCCATCCCTTAACCCATCACCTGACATATTGAAAGAGAAGAAGGGAATCAGGAGCCAAACACAATATTAATCAGATTAGGACTTTTCTAGGGACACCTTTATTTTTACTTTGCTTTCCCCGTTTCAGTTACTTACCTCATCTCTCCTAAACACCAGGGGCGGTATCCCAGACTGGTCTGTAACATCCTTCGCAGCGTAGATTTTCTAGTCTCCAGCCCAAATGTTTACTCCCAGTTCTGGCCAGTGCCCAGCTGAGGCAGTCAGTCAGTTGGCTGGACACCTCTTTGTACAGCTCGTGCTTTCATCAGGGGCTGCAGCGAGCCTGCACTGTCAAGGGAGACAACAGGTTTTTTTATCCTGTTTTCACATTATGAGCTCTGAAACAGCTCAGCTGGGACAAGTTAAGTCTTCAGGGCATGTGCATTGCTGCAGAAGTGTCAAGGAAGATTAAAAACTGGCACAGAAGTATGACTGCTAGACCAATCCTCAGAAAATGCTGGAGGGGAGCTTTTTATCTCAGTGCAAGGTAGATGGAGGTTAGAAACTGAGCAAAACATCATCTGCTGCCTTTTCATCCCCACAATGTGTCTTTAGGTCACAGGCTGGGTATTCATGCTTGGCAGTAAAAGACAGAAGCCAATTTTTGCCTATAATAGGGAAAAAAAGGAAGAGCATTCAGCCAACTGTTCAGGTTAGAAAACACCACACCAGTGGTGGTACCATCAGTTTATTAGCATAGTGATACATGTTGGAAATACCACAGCCAGGCTTCTTGCACAGCTGGCCCTGGGCTCCCTGTCTGGCTGAGCAGTAGAGATGGATGAGAAGTGACATCAGCATCGTTTTGTTGGAAGAGGAGGGGCTGGGGAAGGGAGCAGGGGGAGGCTGGACGAGCCTGGTGGCATTTCAGTGTATTAAGGCAGAGGCAAAGGAGGGAGTGTTTCACATGGCACATCACAAGCAGTCGAAGGCTGGGACAGTGGATACACAAAAGGAAAGTTTAGTCTCAGTCTCAGGAAAGATGTTCCATCAGCTGCTGCATTGTTGACTGCTTTCCCAGGGGAAATCATGATGGGATAAAGAATGAGAAAATTCACAATCAAAACCAGTCCTACATTGGCTCCTGCTTGAACAACCGAGGTTCCTTCCCTTCTTTCTTGACCTCTGTTGCTCTTGCTCCCCAGCTAATTCCTCCCTTTAATCCCTGTTTATAAGGACAGCCACAGTGCTTCGGATACCTGTGGGTGTGACATGTTGCCTCCTGCTTGTCCCACTGCCCTTCTGCTCTGTGTTCCCCATTCTCCTTCCTCCCCTTGCTCTCTCACCCTCTCCCACCCTGCTGCCTGCCACCAGGGTCCAAACTTCTGGGGACCTCCTGCTTCTGCTTTCATCTCTCTCCCAAATTTCCATGAATTTCTGAGTGCAGAGGACTGCAGTGCTCCCAGTCGCGGGTCACTGGCCAGCAGACAGTTTTCATCCCTGCAGCTCCATGCACCTGGCTGGGAGCAGAGAAGGCTGTGATCCATATTTTGCTTATATGAAGAAGCTGAGAGGCAGCCAAGAGAAGAGGTTTACTTGAAGTGGGACACAGGAATGGGCTGACTCAGTTCTCTGGTATTCCATCCCAAATCCTTTCCACTGGCTCGCGGTTCCTGCACTCCTGCCTGACCTATTCGTCAGGAAAGCCTGTAATGTGAGAGCACTCCCAGCATGTTAGGCAGTACAGAGGGAAAAACACGATAGAGAGGGGGTCAGACTTAGGTGTGAGGCTGGAAACGTCCCACTTCCCTCTGGATCAAGCATTTAAACCATTGTTGCCATTTCTTGCAGCAAAAGACACGGCACTAAACAATAAACAATAAACAAGGCACATGTAGCATTATTTGCCAATTAAGGAAGTCGGAAGTCTCCATAAAACATTCCTCGGATTTGAACTAATCATGTTTTTCAATGGAATATTAAAAAAAAAAAAAAATTTGGCACACAGCATCTTTCCTGAAGTCTGGGCAAGAGGCACATATTTATTTGCAGTAGCAGTGCAGACCGTACTGACTGTAACTAGGTGAGAATGCTAAACAGACCCAGTTTCCTTGCTGGCCTCTGAAAACAGGCACAAATTCTTCTGCAGACAAAAGACAGATGGTGTGGGCATTGCTAAGATCCTGGCTTCCCAGAATCAGGAAGCTGTGCAAATCCAGAGGTTCAGAGTGTGAAAGATTGTCAATTAATTATTATCTTTATTGGGATATGTCATGCTCTGCCAGTGGCTCTGAGGTCTGGCAGAAAGCTCAGCCCTACAGCCACTGGGATGGTCCTAATTTATCCTCCTTGGATGACTCATGTGCTATTTCTTGTGCAGAGTTAGAGCAGCCAGGCTGCTGTTGTCACAGAGGTGGGGGATGCTAAAAAGGACCAGAAAGTAGGATTTTGTCAGCTCTTGTCCTCTGGGGCATTTGACTGTACTGTCAGAGCATGAATCAAGCAGCACAAAGGTGGTGAATAGGAGCAGGTGGTTAAATGTGAAGCTGAATCAGTGGAAGGCTGACTGGTGGCCAGACTGGGAAGAAGGCAAACTGAAGAAGGGCAGTAAAAGCAGAAGCACAGAGGGAGAGTGGGAATAGAGCTGAGGGGTCTGGTTTTCTTGCTGGGAAACAGAGATGAGAGATCTGCTTCAGCTAACAGGGAAAAAAAAGGGCTGGAAAAAGGGAACCAGAAAAAGAGAAGAGATAAAACAGGGAGTAGCTTATGTCTAATGGTTTGCAAGAAATACTTGTCCAAGGGGTACAGTCCCCTCAAACCTAGAGGTGAACCATAGTTTGCTGTTGTCCTCCAGCTGCCAAATCTCAGTGAAACCTGAGGGCAGCATGTCCTATCTGTCTGTGGTACTGGGACAACTTATTGAGCACCTGGTTCTTAGTTCATGTGACAGAAGTGTCCTGGGAAGCTGTTTTACTATGAGGCTGACTAAGCACTGCCACAGGTGGCCAAGAGGGGGTGTAAAGTCTCCCTTCCTGGAAATATTCAAAAGTCATCTGGACATGGTCCTGGACAACTGGCCCTAAGTGATTCTGCTTGAGCAAGGGTGGCTGGACCAGGAAACCTCCAGAGGTGCCTTCCACCTCTGTGATTCTGTGGTTCCTGAGACTCATCTTCACACCCTCCCCTCCTGCCTCTCTCTACAGCATGAGCTGTTACACCAGCTGATCTCCCTCTTATAGCTGGACTTGTCAGGCAGAAGTATTTGAGAGGCCCTGAGTAGTGAGGAAGACTCTTGAGAGGTCTGCAGTACAGATGGTTGAGCAAGTGCACGTGTATGATCCTAGCTGTTTCTTTGTGTGGTCAGCAGTGTTTCTGGAAAGGCTTGTTTTATTTCAGTGCTCATAGATAAAAACAGCATCCAATCCTGGAAAGGGGTATATCTGGAAAAACATTAATCATGGCAGCCAGATGGCCAGCTGCAGTGACTCACAAGGGCTTCCCAAAAGGCTTCTTAGTGCACATCAGAAGGGTGACATAAATATTCCTTTGATCCTCTCAGAAATTGTATTGCGATTTCTCCCTTGTTTGATTTGAAAACAGCCTTTGTCCCATTTCTCAAGCAGTTCGGGCTTTTGCTTCTTCTGATTTTACAGCATATTAAAATGCTGAAAATTTACACGTGGCTCCCAAAATTTGCACAGATTACAGGTTGGGGAGGAGGTGGAAGAAGGAAATTCATCCTTTCACCACTTCTCCTTCTAATGCTGGAGGCTTCTTTCCAGTCAAAACATGGCATTGTCAGGTTTACTTATCTCAGGGATCTTAAACGTGCTGGGTGTGCTTCAACAGCCTGCAGGCAGGAGACCTCACTCTCTCTGCTGTGCTGGAGGGAGGCTGCTGATATTCTTGGAGCCTAAAGACTGTTGCTCCACTTGAGAGCTTTTACAGCATCAAAACACTGGCTCATTTGCCACCTGCTCACTCCCAGCCCCTGAAGGAGGGTTGTGGGTTACTGCTGTGCATCACTTGTGTGCAATGGGACTGCTGTGGCACATCACTGCTGTTTTTCTTAGTTCTTTCTGTCGGTGTCCTGAAAGCTTCTCATTAGTCATCTTGGAGGGGGGAGAAACCTCAACCCTCTCTCTTCACATTCCCATGGCAAATTTTCCAGCCTGATTTTTTTAAAATTTTTTTTTAAGATGCAAGCTTTGGATCCACACATGAATTTTTTTGCAGTCGTGAACAACCAGGTCAGGAAACCATGGTTTGTAAAAAAATGGGTCATTTGGGCTTCCAGGTTTGTGGCTCACTTAATTTTGCTGCCAGACTACATAGCACTGTCTTGGCTCTGCCATGAGAGCCACGACTGCTCAGCACTTCTGGACATTTGGGCCATTTACTGGTAGGGGATTGAGAAAGATTTAGATTCCTGATTTCTACCTCTCTAATGTTAGAGTAGAAATCTCTGTTTTTTGTGGTTTTTTTTTTTTTTTTTTTTTGTGAAGGACACCTAACACTGAACAGTCCCTGCTATTTTTAACAAAACTGTAAGAATAGGGTAAAAACCTAGAGGCCACTTTGAGATTCTTTGGAAAATCCAGGGTCTCTAAACTGAATTTTTATCTTGCTCAAAGGGATCCTTAGGTATTTTTTGCACTTGACTGTGAAAGATGGATCTCCAAGCTATCCTGGATACAATCCCCTGAGGGAGTCAGGCTCTGATAAGGCATTTTTAGCCAAAGAGCACCACTTTTCCTCCCAGCCCATTTTGCTGGACAAGTGGATGTGCAAAGATGGAGACACCCAGCACTGGGGCAGGTCCTAAACTCTGCCCAGATCTTTGCTCATCTCCACAGTGGGCTGATTCCAGGCCTTCCCAGGTGGCTGCTCTCCAGAAATATTAAATGTACTGTGTAAGGGGAGGTTGGGCTGGGAAAATCAGGCCTCTCAGGTGCTGGGGAATCAACACCATGGTTTGGGGTGGGCACAAGTCTGGGATCAAGTAGAGAAAGCAGAAGCACAGCCTAAACTTGACTCTCACTTGGGCATTACAGCACAGAGGCTCAACTCTGGAGCCAGAACCAAGGGGGATTTTGTTCTTCTTGTTGTTGTTGTGATCCTGTTTTTGGACTGAAGGAATTCTGTGCCTTTCTTATGTGTTAGTCTTCAGCCCCCTCTCTGGGATCCCCCCTGGCTTTGTCTTTGCTTCACAAACATCATGTTCAAAGCCACCAAGGTCTCAAAATAAACCACAAAAGGAGGGAAGTTAATTTGCCATTGGGTTTTTGGTTATCTCAGAGCAGATCAGCACTGCTGCTGGTTAGGATGACCACTCATTTCCAGGCTTCCCCATGTATTGCCAGGTTTCTCTCTTCTCTGCATCCCCTCTCTAATTATCTTTATTATGTCCTTTATGTCCTCCCTGGCCACCCTTCAGTCACCAAGTCCTGTGCAGGGGGTGTCACCCCATCCTGGCAGCAGGAAGAAGCTGGGTAGGAGTGGATCAGGGGCCAGGAGGATGCTGAGCTCTGGTGCTGCTTGTTCAGACAGTCCAAGGGGCAGCAGTGGGTCAGGGGAGCCAAGCTCTGCCTGCTTGCATGACTGTGTTACACTGGCCTGTCTGTGTCTGGGGTGTGGAAGCCACACAGCTGTGTTCCCACTGTGCTCCTGGGACATCTTGCTTGGCCTGGTGTCAGCTCATGAAATCCCTGCAGATCATTACTGGAGTGTCTGTGTCCTTTTGGTTTTTTCCTTTCCCTCTCCCTCATTTGCAGAACACACAGGCTTGGCATAACCATGGCTTTCCTTGTTTCAGGTTTTCATTTAGGGAAAGATTTCATAAAGTGGCCCAACCCATGCCTTTGTCCCTGACAGTGGGACTGTCCCAGGTCCCACTGTTTTGTCCCCCCAGACAGTGACATGTACTCTTTGGAATAGGAGGATGGTGGCCCCACCATGGAGGTGCTTCCCTCCAGCATCACCACGGCCCCACATCAGCCCCACCCTTCCCTCTCATTTCCCATACAATTCAGTGGGGACTGCGATGAAGGTGCTCATTGCCTCTGAAAACGGGGCAGGTTGTAGGCACAGGAAACCACCAGTACTGACCTCCTCACCCTGCTAAGCCATAGCACCACCAAACAATCAGCAGGGAAGTCCCCATTAAACACCTGGGATCATGCAGGGAATATGCAGCTGGTGCAGGAAGTGAAAGGCAGAAGAGCATGTCTCTGCAGGAGACCTGGCTGGTGTGATGTAAGGACAGAACAAAAAGGAAACCCAGCCCTCCTGATTTTTCCTTGGAAATATACCCATGAGTGAAAGCCAGTCACCCCTGCAGCACAGCTTTATGCTGAGGGTGAGCTCCTTTATCTCCTGTGAGCTGAGTGCTCTGCAGTCCTGGTGTTTGAGCATGTTTGGTATTCCCAAACCAAGCCTCTCATGTGAGACTCTGAAATCCTTCACTGAACACACGGGAGAAAAGGATCCCCTTTTTTCTCACAGTCTATGGCTAGATAGGGCAGGGTGGAAGGAGAGGTAATTCAAAACTCCAATTCAACCAGGGTTTGGTTTTTTTATTTGTAAGGCTATTTCTAAAATTCATATTTCCACATCCCTGCACATGAGCCTTTGCCCAGTCCTGGCTCCTCTGTGACCTGCTGGTCAGCTGTGCCTGTGGTGCCTGGAGTGTCTCCCTGTGCCCTGCATGCACTGAGGGCATCTCCCCAAATTCTGGGTCAGAGCCCTTTGCACTCGTGGGTAACTGCTCTAGGACAGGCTGGAGCCTCAGATGCTTTGGTGGAAGAAGGAAGATAGTATCAAAGTCTGGAAAGAAAGCTAATTTTCCATAAAGAGCCATCTAGAGTCTAGAATTGCATTTAGTGTAATGACACTACTGTGTACTATTCTAGCTCAGAGCTGCCTAGAAATACCTCCAAAGAAAAAAAGGAGAATGAGTTACAGAACCCAGGGTACAGATGTTCAGCCAGAAGAAATCATATTTCTGACATGGGAGTTCATTGGATTGAACACTTTTAGAGCTGCTGATCTTCTGACCATCTAAGTTGATTTGCACAGAGTTAAATAATAACAATAAATTAGAATACCTAAACAGATATTCGGCTATGCTTTAATTACTGTTAGAAATCTGTGGTGAGCTAAAACAAGACCCCATCACCTGAAATTGGTATCACAGCTGTGGTTGCCAGTGAGGAGCCCATGGAGGAAGCCACTGTGGACTATTCCCTCAGTTCTAAAGAAAAGGGACCAGATTTGGCAACTGTAGTGCTGGAGATGGAGATCTGTAGGTGCCAAATGAACATGCTCTTCATCCTGTCACAAAAAGCAAAGGCTTGGGTATGCCTGCTGCTGCTGCAGCAGCAAGGACAAGGCTGGGTTTGGTATGTGTTATAGAAAAAGCTTTTGCTAGATGCAGGGAAAGCAGGGAGAAGGAATCTGTTAACTCCTGGAGGATGAGTAGGCACAACAGAGGTGGGGTTAGGGTGGGCAGCTGCAGCAGAGAGCAGAGGAAGATGTGAGTAAAGAAAGAATGGGTTTGGAGGAAGGAAAATACTTTTGGTCTTGGCTGCATTAATCCTGATTTGTCAAGAAGAAGCATATGAAGGGTAAACAGAGACAGGGGCTGCATTAAGAGATGGAGATGGGATGGGGAGGCCTGTGCATCCATCAGCTCCAGGGGTGCAGCTAAAGCTGGGAAAGGGTGATCCTGAAGGACACTGACACCCCAGGGCAGGGCCAGGCTCCTCCAGCCCTCCTTTCTATCCTTGTGTCCATCTCCTCCAGCCCAGGGAATCACTCCTGGTGCTCCCTCAGCAGCATTTGGCTTGGTTTCCAGCACCTCTGCTGCAGTGCATCCCACCATCCACACATGGAGGTGTTCTCCCAGCAGGTTTTATGCTTTTTGGGCGCTCTGCTTCCACATGGGGGCTCAGATCCTGGAATTGCCTAATTACTGAGGGGTGCCAGGGGCATAGATCCCTTTGAGGGTGCTGGGTCTCCCCTTTTAGATGTGTAAAGGGGAACAGTCTAGAGCAGCCCGACTGATTTGTTCAAAACCTCTCCCAGTCTGAAATTGAATTAGCAGGAGATCTGTGCTTTGTTTTGGTTCCTAAGTAGAAGCAGCTGGGTTGAACGGTTGGGGAGAGGGAATAAAAAGAAGCCACTAAATCAGCCTTACTTTTGGGCAACTGCTTGGAGATCTCACAGGGCTGGGTCCCTGCTTCCCATAGTCATCTACTACCATGTCTTCCCAGGGTTTTTCTTTTTCAGTTTGAAAGTGTGGGTCATCGACAGAGCAGAAGTTACAGCATGCTGGAATATGTAGGTCAGGAAAACTGTACCAAGAAAAGAAAAAAAAAAAAAATTTTACAACTGCTTCCAGCAGGAAAAAGCCACACTGGGATTTGGGCTTTTGAATGGGATATCCTCTCCTGATCCAAGTGCCCTGGCTGAAACGCCCAGCAGTTTGTGGCCAAGAATAACAGGAAGATCAGAGAAGGGGGAGGGGGGAAAAGGGGAAGGCAGGGGGTCTGACCAGCTCATATGACCCTCCATTAGAGACTTATAAAAAGGGCTGGTACGAGATCATTTTTCATGAGTTTTAATCCCTCCTGCTTATGATGCTGAGCCAAGGGTTTTCTGGAGAATCTGAGTCACAAGGCTTGCAGCTGGAAAGAGAGTATTGATAGCAGTGGCTCAGCAGGCACAACCACGTCTGGAGAGCTGGGAGGGGAGCAGCAAAGCCACCAGTTTTCAACACCACCACAGATGTCTTTGAAGGAATGGGGTAAAAGTGGGAGGAACACACCAAAAATTTTAGGAAGAGGAAGGCAGCAGTAGTCCTTATGTCACTGTTTGTGCTGCTCCCAGGAGCTCCTGGAGCAGAGGACTTTTACAAAGAGGGTTGTGCATGTGTATGTGCATGCAGGGGAAGCTGGTGCTGTGATTTCACAGTAGGCTTAGCACACAGAGGCATGTTTGGGAGCAAGGAGATCTCTCATGAAGTTTGGTGTCCCAGCTTGTACTTGTCTGTCTTTGGTTTTATTTAGAAACTGATGTGAAAGTTTTTGGTTTTTTTTTTTTCATCGAGAGAGGGTTTTTTGCTGGAGCTTGACTGACTGGAGTCCTGTCCCCTGTGCTGCCAAGTCTGATATCTGAGGAGGAAGGAGAGAGGGGAGGAGCAAGGAGAGATGCTTTTGCCCTGGCTCAGCCTCAGCACATTCCCTCACGGTATGGGCTGGGTTTCCTTTAGGCAGGAGAGCAATAAAGCTGTTTAGAATAAAACACAAGGCTCTTTCCCAGCCCCAGTTGGGGTTTCGTGTCTTTCAGCCAGTATTTCATTAGCATGTTCCTTAGCAGATGCTGATGAGGGACATGAGGTGCCTTATGTCCTCTTACATCTCTCTGCCTGCTCTTTCTGTCTGACAGTCCAAAGCCTTATTTTCTGCTACCTTTGCCCAGGATGGGTGGCAAGCAAAGGCCATTGTAATAGCTAAGTCTTGTTAACTCTAACAGGAGTTGCCTGCATGAATGACTTTACTAAGGGAGTGGGAAGAACATCCATCCCCCTGGGTGTTCATCAGAATATCTCTCCTCAATCCTCACTGCAGACTGATTAGTGCAGCTGGTGCTTTTCTAATTCATTTTTAATGATGGAATCTGATGAGCACAGTGTGCTGGCAAAGGGCATTTACACACTGGCAGTCCTTTCTAGAGCCCTCCCTGTGGTGAGCACTGCTTACAGTGAATGAGTCCCTGACAAGTGGGGCACATGGCTTCCCTGGCCATTACTGGTGACATTACTGTCACCTGAGCAAAGGATTATACCCAGACAAAAACATTGTCTGCAGCTCTCTTCAGACATTGTCTGGTTGAATCACTGCCCCTTAATTCTGGTTGAATTTTCTGCCCCTTAAAGGAATTCAAGGCCATATGGAAGAAGGAATTTCATTGTCTGTGCCATCAGAGCTGGTTAAATAAGGCAAACCCCAAGCTGCAGCCTGCCTTCATTTCAGTGCAGGACCTGGGAATGCCTCTGGGTGTTTCCTGCACCCTGCTACCCGGGCAAAGGATGCCTGGGCTGGGAGGGGGCTGCTGCCTCTGCTGGCAGGTCTGGAGGCTCCAGAGCCCTGGAGGAGCAGGACTGGGACACACCAGGGTCTGTGCAGGAGCAGTCAGAGCTATGTGCTGAACTAAGCACAGCAGTCTCCTGGCTCTTCTCATGAGCCTGGCTCCTGCTCCTCAGCTCCTTCCCATGCCATGCCATCTCAGCTGACCTCCCCCAAGCATCCCCAGCCCTACAATTCAGCTGTGGTGTTCTTCTCATCCCAGACCTCCCTCCCCATCCCCTGAGCTTCCCCTGTAACACTCCCAGCTTTGCCCTGTAGCCCCTGCCCTCCCTTCTGTGGGCTGGCATGTTTTCTCTCCTTCCTACTCTATTTTGTCAGTCTTGGAGATTTTAAACAGCTCAGTTATATCTCACTGAGCATCCTCAACCAGCAGGCTGGCTCCTTTGCCCCTGGTTCAAAGGCAGCTGTGGCTGTGGAGCTTATTGACAGATGTTTTGAACTATCTGCCCAATAAATGCTCAAATAGAGCTTTTTCTCCTCGTTGCATCCTTACCTAACTGAATCCCTTCTGAAAGTAGGACATGGGCTTCTAAATCACAGAGAGATTGTTTGGAAATGTTAACCTGTGCTAGGAGTGGGTGGCTAAATGAATCTCCTTAGATCTTTGAGAGGATTTGCCTCTCAAGTCTGTTTTGCAGGTCAGGGAGGAAAAGTGAGGAAGTCAGGAAAGTAATAGATTGATAATGGTGTAAAGCTGAGGTAAAATGGATTGAACATCCAAGCCTGAATCAATTTACTTTGAGCACCTGACTTTGCACCAAAAAGAAAAACAAGCAGAAATAGCATGGAGGAAAAAAAAAAAAATCTTAAAGTCGGAAGAAACTACAGGCAATATCGGGGAAAAAACCCATATGGTATTATCTGAATATTCTGAAAATGGATTAAAATTGAACCCGTGGACTCCAGGTAGTCTGTTGGTGTGCATTTGTATATTCATCTCCCATTGCTGAACATGAGATAAAATCCCAGAATGGTGGCTGGACTGCTGTGATACTCCAAGAATCCTGTAGGCAAATCATCCTGAAAGGCCTGATTTTGAACTCTTAGCTCTACCCCATTGTCTTTTGTGAATTTCAGTGGAGCCAATCATGGGCTTGTAAATTAACCACAAATAGTGTAAGTGTTGGCAAGCTTGGAGCAGAATTGTTCCCCATAAGGAATGGGACTGGTGCATGGACAGGCATTCAAACCTGAGTTAATTCAAACAGAGTTAATAACAGAGAAAAATTATTTTACATCTGCTTCATACAATAGTGGGAGAGTTCTACAATGCAAAAGTGGCTGGATTTTACCTGTATTTCATTAAATCAGACTGCTCAGTTACCTTCAAGAGCAGCCAGGAAGATCTGCAAGATCCCATGGCAGAGGATGTCTCACGCCTCCAGCTGTGTGACATAAAGTGTGATGTGTCACTAGTGGGTAGCTGTGAGTTTTACCTCCTTGGATGACTCTTCCCAGCATTATCTGGGAAGTGCCATTGACACCTGCAGTTCACACATGGTTTTACTGCCTGGAAATGCAACCCACAGGCACAGGTCACGTCTCTGGGGAATCTGTGACAACCTGTGAATGTCATGTCTGGGATCCTGTGTGCTGGCCCAACCTCATATCCTTCCAGTGTAGTAAATATGATTTACACTACTATAAAAGTGGGAAGAATTGGTTCACTCATCCATCTAATGGCTGAAAATTTTAGGAAAACATGGGAATTGTTGTCAGGTTGGAAACACCATGATACAAACTTTCCTATAGCATTTATAGAGCAAGTTTCCAGTTTATCAGTGTGAATGACTGAACCTCTCTGGGTTTAAAACCAGATTCCTTTAGCAGACTTTAGCTCAGAGGCTACTGTTTTACACCAAGTGTTGAGGTAACTGTAAAAGTGATAGCTTTTTTCCAAATTCAGGTTTGGTCAGAGCTCAGAACAAAGCTTTGGATTGTTTTGACACAGACCAGGTTAATGGAAGTGGTCTAAGCAGTGAGTCCTTCCTGGTCCCTCTCGTTCAGGCTGGAAAGCTGCTCATGGATAGATGATCAGCCTCACCTTGGGGCTGGCAGCTTTGGCAGAGAACTGAAGAGCAGCTGGGACAGGCTGTTTCTCTTAAAATCTCTTAAACAAGCATGGCTGCAGCTGCAGGAGGCTGTGTGTGCACAGCCCGAGGGCTCACTTTGCAGGTGTCCAGATCTGTAGATGGTACCATCTCAGATGACTAAATAAAGTCAGAAAAAATGTTTAAAATTACTCCTGCCACCCACAGATAAGGTGTAAGTCATGTCTACTCCTGCAAACACCTTGGAAGGCTCCTTGGGCAGGGTTTGTTAGGGGGCAGAAAATGTCAAATGAGGAGAAGCATCTCCTGTGGTTTGTAGCCACCACCAAGAGGTCAGGGGCAACCAAAAGAACAGCCAGAGAGTGATGCTACAGCCATGAGCTGCTCTGGCCAGGTCATGGGAGAGTCAAGGGAGCCCACTTCTCTCTGGGTGTTGTTTTTTTTTTTTTTTTTTTTTTTTTTTTTTTTTTCTCTTACTATAGAGGAAAGCTCAAAATAATACTTCTTCCTCAAAGCAGCAGCCCACAGGTTCCTTCTCTGCCCAGCTGGGCATACCCTTCCTCTTAAAGCTTCACTGCAAATGTCTGTCAGAGAGACCTGAAATCTCAACTTGTTCTTAAGTGATTCACCCAGGAATTGTTCCATGGTAGGAATATCCTGATCTTTTGTTACAACTGTTTTAACTACCCATGCCCTTCCCTTCCTTTCTCACTCCAGGCTGCCTGGGTCCTGCAAAAGTGAAAAATTGCACCCTCAACAAGGGTAACAATGATTTTGAACTAATTTTAGGCTTCTCATCTTGCAATGAGCTCAACATTTACCCTGTAGAGTAAGTCTCTGCAAGCGTTCCTGTTTTTGACAGCAGCAAGACAAAATATTCCGAATTCCCCTGTCATCAGCTCTCAAACAAGGTATTTCTTTCTTTCTTTCCTTCTTTCCTTCTATTTTCCCAACTCTAAAAGGAGTGAACTTGCCAAGAAGATACAGACCTTGCTGCCTGCAGTGGAACAGGGTTGCAAGTTTTCTGATAACAGCCTGAAGCAATCTGCATGACTACAGCTTGCATTTCTATCCAGAGAGGTGGGTAAAGTCTCCCTTCATGTTACTGTGATTAGAGGGGATGCAAGATGTTAATTAACAACCACTTTAAATAATGTTGACATTTTTACTTCACAAGACAATGATATTGAAGCTCCTGGATCCAATACTTCTCATTAGTATGAAAATCAGATCAAAATGGACATCTATTTTTTCTCTGCTGGCAGATAGAATAACAGGCTGGGAGTAGCTGACAGGATGATGCCTAAATGCCATATGAACCAATTTTTGCTAGTAAGTGAGTTCAGGCTGTTTCATGCATGGGATTTTTCAGAACTGTCCTAAAACAAATTGACCCAGTTTCACTGAGATTAGGATAGCAAAGCACTTTGGAGTAAGGTCTGGTCCATCCATGTTACATGTTATGCATTAACTGGCAGCTTGTTTGGGAGTTGAAGGCAACTCTTGGTAGCCATGAAGGGAGTGGTTATGTAGTATTTCTTATTTTCAAAACAATTACTCATCCTCTCTGCATGCACAATTTGTAATGTGCGTTGTATTGTTTACAACTCATCACTCAAAAGGGAGAAACTCCCCGAGGGATGGAAGAAGAGGGGGAAGGTAAGAGGAGAACACTGTAAATAACTGGGTATTTTCTCATTCTCAGTGTCTGGAAGGCTAATCCTGAGTTACTTGGGGTAGGGATCCCATAATGCAAGGGGGATTTTTGTTGCAGCAAACAGAGTTCAGATCTTTCTTTCAGTGTAAATAAATATGTGGGGGAACTTCCAGAAGCAGCAGAAGCAGCGGGCATTGTGGAGCTGAGCAATTTTGTCAGTTAGGGAGATAATATCTAAATGGTCTAATTATAGCTCCAGTTCAGCACACTCGGGGAATCCCCAGCATTACTCTTTAGTAGCTGCTGCTGTAAAGTTTCAGGATCTGAGCCATGACCTGCTTGATAATTTATGTTTACTACAAGCCTGTCAAACTAAAAAGTTTTCTGTTGTTGAAGAAAAATCCTCCTTTGCTGACCCATCCCCTCTTTGTCCTGTGTGGAGAACAGTCTGCATTAGGTGCTGACTGAAGGTCAGTTTCCATGAGCACACCTGTGGCCTCAGGAATCACAGAAGGATCACAGGAATACTGATGATGCTGTGCCTCCACCTGACATACAGAAAGCCTTGAGAGCTCCCCAGAGCCCTCAGACCTTCGGGCATGTGTATGGCAGCCTATTCAGTGCCTCCCCTGGGCTTTTCTTGCCTTCCTCCACTCCTCTCCCAAGGGTGGATCACTTCAGTGGTGATGCCTCAGAGCTTCCAAGTGGAGTGGGCCACCTTCAAGTTATTGCACTCAGTTGATGGAGGACTCCCTGCCCTTAATTCACTGCCAATATTCTTCTCTCCCTCTCTCCCCCGTGGTGAGGTGCTAAAGCAGGGCAAGCCATGGCACCAAAGTGCTCAGGGCTGGGTTAGGGGGTGTTGTGGGGCTGCTGAAGCACCAGTTTGTCCAAGAGGTGATTCCAGATTCTCACTTATGAACCAAGGTGCAGCTTCCACCACGAAAGGAAGTCTCCCAAGACAGATCCTGGCCTCATGGAAGTAAGGGCTTAACTGAGGCACTGACCACCCCTTTCTGAGCCCATTCATGTTTGTGCAGAAATCCCTTGCATGGCACTTGCCTTGTATCTCCTGTTTCATGATCCTCTCAGGCCACTGTGGATCCCACAGGAATAGCAACCCCAGTAGTATTAATACATGCAAATCCCAGAAGAGCCTTCTGGCAAGGCACAAGGTCTCAGACCAGCCACATCTGTTCAGGCCTTACCCTGGTGAGTGCCTCAGTCACACACAGCTCTGTACTTTGCCCCTGTTATCAGCCACTTGTTGTAGAACAGGAGACTAAAACCTGAACGAGATGAGGGGAGATAACAGGGCTGTATATGGAGTCAGTATCCATGCTGGGAATTTCCATTGGCAGAGTCACTGAGGTCCTGTTGCTTGAGGGGTGACATGACAGGGGCCTCTCTGCTTGTCTGCCTTCCAAAGCTGCCCTAATGCAGCTGCAGTGGGCAGGAGAGCATGAATCTCTCGTGTAGGCAAGGGGAGGGATGGCAATGCTACCAGAGCATTGCATCTGGAGAGTCACTGGGTGACCCTGGACAAGGCATTTGGACATCTGAGATTCTGTTCCCTTTGAGTTAATGGGTAAACAGGAGTGCCCTGCCTCACAGGATTGTTTTCAGGATAAATATAGCAGAGATGTGTGGGTGGCACAGCATATTTATCCTGACACCATCATTAGAAAGGCCTAAAATCCACACAGACCCTGAGTGCAGAGTTTACCAGCTGTCTTGAATGAATTCCAAATGACCTGCCAGACATCACTTGCTTAAACCCCTTCAATAAGTCTCTCTGGTGTTCAGATTTGGGGATTTTTGTGTTGTTATTGTTGGTTGTTGGGGTATTTTTGCTTACACGTTTGACGAGAGGGGACAGACTTCCCTGGGGAGTCTGTTCAGTGCCCCACCACCCTATGGGGGGAAGAACTTCCTTCACCAGGGACTTTGCCTGGTTGCCATGCCTTTTCAAATGTGATGGAGTGACTTGGGTCCAATATCAGCCAGCTCCTATCCTTTAAATTTACATTCAGCTCAAGATCATAGTGGGCAAAATAGTTTTGTTATCTGACAAGAGACTACTGAGTGAGTGTAGTTTGACAACTGGCTAGGTAGGGTGACAATCCATGGGCAGGAAAAATAAATTATAACTGTATCCTAACTCAGAGAGGATGGCAGGTGGCAGGGATATTGAGCTGAGCAGGATTGCTTTCTCCCTGGATACCCACCTAGGCAAAGCAGAGCTGACCCTGGGTTGTAGTTACACAACATGTCACAAGGAGAAGAAAAACAAAGTCTTTTTATATCTCCTCACCCATCTGTACTTCCTCTTTCTGAACCAGTACTGCAAACAAAATTATCAGAAGCATCATCTTGGCAGTATTTTTAGTAAACAGCAAGAGACTCGTGAACTTGTTCCTCCTTGTCCTTGTCCTCTGTACAGACAACAGACTGGAGGGTTTTCAGGGCAGAATCTCTCGAGGTTCTCCTATTTCTGCCTTCCAGGCAAAACAGCTGGACTGTAACAGCAGGCCTAGAGTTGACTGGAGATGCAAGTGCTTTTCAGTTTTGAAGAATAATTCCCCCCTTGAATGGTAATGCCAGGTTAGTATTCCCAGAGTTCTAGGGGTTGCCTTGCTGTTGGATCATGAATGGCTCTGTACACAATAGCTGGCAAAGGAAGATGATGGAAATGCACAGGGGAATACAAGAAAAGAAAATGGAAAGTATGTTTATTAATTAGGAATGCTCCCAAGGGTTTCCAAATTGTCTTTAAATAGACACACACATTCCTAAGGACAGTGCAAATGTGGGTGGCAAGATCCTCCTGCTACTGTTTGGGGAGAAATGGGGAGGGAGGTGGAAAATAAACTGGAAAAGGTATTTTCATTCTCATTCCCTGGCAAGGCTGAACCAGGGCAATCACTATAAAATTTAAACCTGAACTGTTCCAAGAGCATTTCTGCCAAGAGCTTTGTCCTAAGACTGGTTTGCAGTTTTTCACTGGTCTGACATAAGGGAAGAGTTAACCAGGACAATTCCTGCCTTGTGCTTCAGGAATACAGACTGCACTGCTCCCTATAACCTCTCTCCTCTGTTTCATAAAATCCCTTTTTTTCCCCACACTTTAAGCTGCCACTTCCACAGCAGCTCTGGTTTTAAAATGGCACCTGTGCACCCAGACATAAAGTTCCTGATGTGGAGGGTGGCTGCTTGCCCCCACCCCACCTTTATGATGGAAAATTTTATCTTGGTGCTCTTCATTTTCCTCCTAGTCTTTTCCTTCCTGTTCTTCACAGTTTGGATTGACACCTACTACCTGGGACTACTTCTGCAGGGCTCTGCTCCTTCTTTAATGCCAAAATATTTGCTTTATATAAAGACATGTAGGCCTTGGGCTGGAGGAATTTATTCAGAGAGGCTGAAGGAGAACCTTGGCTTGCAGTTTCTTCTAATCTACTGTTCTCCATCCATCTCCCTTTGAAGCCAAAATTCCTTGATTTTAATGTGAGTCAGGCTGCTGCTTAAAAAGCCCCATTATTTCCTCTCCTGTTTGCTCTTAGTTTTTAAGGTGCATCTTCCTGTATTTCACCAGAGAAATTCCATGTGTCTGCATGGAATCTGTTGGTTTTATTCTGCAGAGGTAGTAGGTGCTTATAAATAATGAATGTAGCCTGGGCTATGCTAATTTACTGTTGTTTGCTCTAATTTTTGTGTTTTGTGTTCCCTTGTTAAATGGTTTTGAATGAAGAAAATGAAAAAGTAATTACTGAGCATTTCCCCACATTTCCCAAGCTTCCTTTTTGAGTTATTGTTTGTGTGCCCTCCCTGGGAACTTAGTTCTGAACTTTTCTGCTTCCTTGCTGACAAGTTCTGAAATATTTTGAAATCTGCAGGATAATTTAACCAACATACATTTCTACCCCAGCCTTGAATCTGGTATAATAGTAACTTTAAAAAGGTACTACTGCTTTTTGCCACTGTTTTTTTTTTCCCACCCTGCAGTTTATCAATAAACAGATTTTCCAAGCTTACATTTCCCCAGCAAATCACTTTAAAGACTTCAGGAGTATGGGGGGAAGGACTGATGGGGGTGATTTAATTTAATACAGATTTGTGTTCTGTTTGGCTTTTATCAGATTCGCTTTGAAACAATACAGATGAAATATCTTACAATATATGGGTCTTCTTTCATTAGTCATGTTTTACATTCACGGGAAAATGGATCTTGTACCAAGTAGTTCATATTTATGTGCCCTGTAAAATTAACTGAGTAGCCACTCTACAAACAAATAAAGCATATGCTTATGACACAAATTAAAAACACCCCCAAATACTTCATGTCCTATCTTAGCATCTCATTTTGACATGCCTAGCCATGAAAAGTCTTTTTAAACTTATTGGATTTGCCACGTGTTGGATAATTCTGGTTTCTCTATACAAGCCTGGCTATCTAAATGTGGCCAGAGATATCCCCCAGCCCCACCACTCCAGAGCAGGGGAAGGAAAAGCAGCTCCCTCTTTCCAATGGAGGCACTGTCCTGGGGCTGTGTGTGTGCTCAAGGACAAAGCAGCAGCTGAGTGGTGCTGAGCAGGGGTTGTAGGACCCTACCACGAGCTGGCCAGCCTGATTTTTGGGGATTTTCCATTTGACCTAAAGAGACAACAAGAGGCTCACATGGCAAGAAAAATTACTGGTGTGTAATAAGAATCATGTAAGTGAACTGGTGACTCGAGTGGGCAGAGTAAGGGGATAAAGGTGGAAATGTAAGGTTTGTAGCCATGGCCATTTGTTTCTGAGGGCAGTTATTGAAGAGCAAAGTCCAGGAGCAGGCAGTTGCCTGTACAGGCTTTGGTCAGAAGTGGCTCTGGGCAGAAGCAGCTCGTCCTGGCTGGGCTGTGAGGAGCAGGGATGTGAGTGTGAACCCAAGGGCTTGAAAGTCACCCCCACTGCAGCCCCTGGGCTGGGCATGCTGCCTCCTTGCCTCTGGCTTGGTCCCTGGGTGGATGCCAGCCCTTGAGGCTGCAGCTCTCTGTGCTCTGTGGCCAGAAGGAGAGAGAGCAGTGCAGGAGCACTGGGCTCCAAACAACAGTGCAGGAACGAGCTGAGGAGCAGTGGGAATGGGCAGTGTGGATACATTATTAGTGTCACTGTGCATAAACACAGAGTGATGCATATGGGAAAAGGCCTCCCATGAAAAACAAAGAGCTAAGTGCTCACCACTGCCATGGAGTGGGCTGTAATACAGGAGCAGGGGTCAAAGACCTCAGCCCATTTTAGAAATGAAATCTTGTCAGGAAGCAGAAATGTTCACTCTGTCACTGTACAAATCTGTGGTACAGCCACATCCACGAGCAGCTCTGCTCCTCTCAGCTTGGAAAAGGCATGTGGAAATGTAAAACCCTCAGAGAAGGATGACAAATGTGGTCCAAAGTATGGGATGGCTTGCCATTATGCAAGCGTGAATTGAGCTTGTTCTTTGAACCTTCCCTATTTCTTCAGTCTGGAGAGGATTGATTGAAGACATCTCTGATAAATTCCAATAAAATCGTGAATGTCTTGGAGGGGGTGATTGGCCACTGTCTTTTGCAGGATGAACAAAGAGCTGTCAAGGTGACAGGTCAGAATAAACAAGATGAGCAGTTTTTTCCATTGGGTATATGATCCCAGTTCCCAAAGGTACACATTTCCAGGAGAATTCCCTGTAATAATCACCCTAATTTATCTGAGGTGTTTGTTTGTTTGTTAAAACAACAAAACAAACAAAAAGCAACAACATGGAGTAAAATATGGCATGAAAGGTGACCTCTCAGGTCCAAGTGGCTGATCTTCCCTTAGAAAACTTTCTGCTATTCAACTTATAGTCAACAAACATATTTGGTCAATTTGCATGAGTTCAGACCCAAATGGGTTCAGAATCATCCTTCCCAAAGGAGGGCTTTTCATCTGCATATCCTATTAGAAAGAAGCAGGATCTAGTGGTCTTGTAGCAACAGCCTGGTTACCTCAGTGAATCTTTCTGATGCTCCTTACTTAAATATCCCCAACTCCTAAAGGTGGAGGTGGAAAAGGTTAAGTTCCACCTTAAGTTAAGCCTTTCTGAGGTGGGATGTCCAAAAAATGGCTGCAGCAGTTCTACAACAGCTCCAATGACTGCCCCAGCTCCTGCCCACTGTCAGCAATTCTCATTTGCTTTTTAAAGCTTTCTGAAGGCAGTGTTAAGCCCACTCATCCTTCTAACACAGTCAGTTGACTTTGCTACAGTGGAAAGCTGAGAATATGCACAATTGTTTTCCTTGAGAGAGTATTAAAGGTTTTTTTCTGGGCAAAGTGTGTGGATATAATGGATCCATAAGTGTGGATCCACTACACAGCCTTGTCACAAATCAGGAGGAGAAATTGTCTTTTCTTCCTTTGAAGGAAATCTAACCTATGTGAAAGTGTTTGAATACTTACAAGTGGGGAAAGCCTGTGAGCTCAGTCCAACACCCTTAACCCCTGGCAAAACTTCCATTTTGTAATGTGACTTGGAAGATAAATTACTCTAACAGGAGGTATGAAGGTAAATGAAAACATGGGTGTTAATTTGGAGTGGGTGTGACTCTTTTGAAATGGATAAAACTGCCCTTCCTTTCACCGAGTCTGGATTTGCTGCCTTTCCCCTCCCCATACCTGTTGAAGAGCAGGTGTCCCACTCAGCTCAGGTGGGAGCCTGGGTGTGTGTCCTTAGGTCTCAGTCCTGCCCTTGCCCCTTCCTTTTACCAAATCAAAAACAAGCCTGGAGGAATCTTAACCTGCAGTTTTTGTACTGTTAACAAATACCAACCACAAACCTGTTTTTCTTGCTTCCTTGATGGAGAGGGAATGACGTTACATGGAGAGAGAAGTGATGTTTGTGCATGTGGAGGTTGGGAGAGTTAAACAGGTCTGGGTTTGAAAGCAGTGGAGAAAAAGAGCATGACAGCAAAAAATACTAAAAATAAAGCCAAAACATGAAAAACAAAGACAGACTTGGGCAAAAGCTTTTTACGGGAAGAGTACGCACACACATATGGGATAAATTACAGAGAAAGGGCATGGAAAAAAAACCATTTTAAATGTATATTTAAAAGCAAAAGAGCAAGGGGGGAGAAGAAGAGACATGGGATGTTGCTAAAGAAACATGATGAGAAAGACAGTGTAGGAACCATCAGGAAATGGCAGCAAAAGAGCAAAGGACTGGTGGGGCCAGTAGTGCTCTGCTACCCTGGTTTGTCCAAGGCCTTTGTAGCACCTTTCCTGCTGGATTTAATATGGATACACATGGAAAAGAGAAGAAAAACACCTGATCCCTCCTTGGGGGAATTCCTGTGGACTGCAGGGCAGGGGGGAGAAGTAAGAGGAAGGGAGCGCAGTACTCCTTGCAAAACATTCCCCTTGGCTGCCACCCAAGAATTCCTATGGGAACCCAAGGTGCTTTTGGCATGTGGTGCTAAAACAAACCTTATCTACGCCACAGAAAATTAGATCTGCACTGATTATCTGCACACACTGACGAGGGCAGCTGCAGCCTTGACTGATCTGGTTCGTACCTGCTCTGCTCCCCAGCTTTATCCCTGCTTCCAGCCAGGGCTCATCGTGGCTGCAGCAGCACTGCTGAACTTAGCTTGTCCTTGTCTACACTTGCAGCTAATTCACATTCTGCCCCGGTTCAGCTGCTCCTGTTGCTGACACCTGTTGTCAGCAGTCGGTAATTTCTTTTTTTAGGACAAGCCTACATTGCCCTGGAGCTCAGAAAGGGCCTTAAATTAGACTTAATTCTATTCAGATGTAGCTAGCAGTATTTAATTAGCACAGTCTTGAAGTAAAAGTCAGTCTATTCCTTGGATCTCTGAAGTGCATTCTGGATACTTTCCATACTGCTGCAGGAGTCTGACTTATTTTTTAAAATTTATTTTTTAATTTTTTATCTTTAGCCCAAGAAATATGCTGGGGATTTTCAAGCGCTTCCAGAATAGGGGCCACATCTTAATGGACAGATTCCTTTGCAGATGGCTTCCTGCTCGTTTGCAATTGCAAAACTCCACTGAGGCAATTACCCTGATTGCAGACATGGGAATGTGACATTAGGAAAACATTTAATGTATTCTCAGCATCTGTTACAGTGCTGCTGCAAATGGAAACCTCGGGGAGATGCCAGCACTATGGGCAAGACCCGTTCAAATTTGGCTGAGTAGAAGCTCATGTCCAGTCTGAACTCGACATGCAGGTACTCTCCACAGCCCACAAACAGAAACAGGCACATCCAGAGGGTGATTCACCGATCCCAGCTGGTGTCCCAGAGAAGAGGGTGACTTGTCTTCTGATAGTGTGGGAAAATGAGTATTTTAGATGAGGAATCCCATTTGACACAGCTAAAATGAGGTGACTTGAACCCTGTGCTCTGTGATAGCTGTGATTTTCATAGACCACTGGAGACTGCCCCAGAAATGATAAGCCAATGGTATTTCACCTCCATGGACTTGTAATCTGATAAACTAGGAGATCTTCTGTTTGCCAGAAGAGTTCAGTTTCCCAGAAAGTGATGCAGGAACTGGCAGGAGGATACTCTGTGGGAATAAAGAGAAAGGGGGATGTATCAGCAGCAATAGAGATAAATCCCAGCCTTAAGATTAAAAGCCTGAGCTATGTTATCCAAGTAGAGAACAATGATCTGGAACTATTTCTTCTAACTTAGCTTTTTCATCCATTTTCTCCCTTATTTCTATGAAGTGCCTACACCACATGGCTAGAACATCATGCTACTTGAATCTACTTTTAAATGGACATTCAGAGAAGACTATTGAACTGCTTATCTTAGAGTTAGTTCTCCTCTGGTGAAATATTTTCATTTTGTATGACATAAGTAAATATCAGAACCAAAGAAATAGTCAGAGAGAATTAATAACATATATATTCATTTTAAAAAAGACCTATGTTTCAGGCCTTGAACCTGAAAGAACCCCCAAAGACAAGCAGGAAGTCCCAGGCTGGATGAGCTTGTTGTTTGGGGTGCAGGTGGGATCTGAAATGGGGGTTGCTGGGTGAGCTCTGTGCTGTGGGAGAGGACACAGCCATGATTGGAAGGGATTGATTCCTTGTTTTGGAAAGGAACATCTGAGCATCTTCATGGCTGTAGATCTTGAGAGGAAAGGCTGCTGAAATGGCACAGACTCATCCATCTCAGATGGGTCTCCCACACAACCTGGGTACCACAATTTAACAAGGCTTCACTTCCCTCTGCCCCTCCTCCTGTGGGTTTTGGGCTTGTGCAGAGCTGTTCCTTGCAGTTCCATGGTTTCCAGAAGAGCCTGCAGCAGCCATGGGTGATGACTGGAGCAGGTCTTGAGAGCAGCAGGTCTCAGGGCAGAGCTTCCCACCTCAGCCTTTCCTCCTACTCCCCTACTTGGATCCTTGCTCAAAGTGCTGCTTCAGCTCCTCACACGTCCCCTCCCATTGTGGGGGGCAGTGGGATCCAGAGATCTCACAGCTTGTGAAAACATCTCATTTCCTTTGTGGGATCTCCTCTCATCTTGCATGGAGATGCCAGCTGGCAGGGACCAGATGAGGACTGGGAGTTCCCTCCATGGCTGAGCACCTGGGGCCAAGATTCAGTGCCTGCCCTCTACTGCCCTGGGGTCCTGCCAACACTGCTGTTGGTGCGGTTGTGCTGTGAACCCCATCTGGGAGCTACACTGAGTATTAAACAACCCCCCACTCTGTCCCTCCTATATTACTAATTTAACCTGTGGCACTTCCCAGGCCTAGCTAAAACCTTGCCCAAGAGGAGCATCCACTTCACTGGGAGAGAAGGTGAAAATGCGCAGATGGAAGTGGTGATGGTGGAAAAAATGTCACTTTGAAGAAGATCTTAAGAGTTTTGTTTTGGCCTAGATTTTAAGAAGTTAGCCTGAAGCTTGGACTAACGTGATTAGTTTCAAATCAGCTGTTAGGGACAAGCACACTGCTTCCTTGAATTGAAAGTACCTTTGAGTACTCAAAGTACTTAAAGCACCTTTGAACCTTTTGAGTATCTCTGTCTGGCAGAGGGAATCCCATCCCCTACCAACACTCTGATGGGGCACTGCCACAGAAATCACCCAGCTCACCTTCCCTCTTCTCCAACCCTCATTCCCTCTGCTATCACAAACATTAGAATGGCTCTATGCTGACACAGGTTGGGGAAGTAGTCCTGTGGTTACTACTGACTTTAGCATCTTCTTTCCTTCCTCAGAAAAAGCCACTTTTTTTACCTCACTTTTCCCCAGTGGTGAAAGTGCAACAGTATATAGCAGTGCTGCAAAATCATCCAGATTATTTACCTTGCACAATCCTTTTATTTTTGTTAATTTCTTTTCTTACATTTCAGTTTCATTTTAAAGGCCTTGCTTAAAGTTGAGGTGAGAATAAGTGACAAAGGATGGAAACCTCTTGATTTGGCTTTGTGGCATTGTAGCTGTGGAGGGGATGGTGCAGCAAATTGTAATGTTTAACCCTGCTCTTCTGGGGCCAGGAGCTCAACTAGGGGTTGCTTTTGGCACCAAAGTCCATCCCTTTGGTGTGTGCCCATCTGCAGGACACGCCACATGCCCATCCTCCTGCAGGATTTTGGGGAGCTCTGTCAGGTCATGGGGCACAAGGGCTTGCGACAACTCGCTTGTGCAATGCAGGCTGTGTCTGCTTGCTGCTGCCAGATTGTGGAAATCTGCAAATAATTGCAAAGTCTGCCAGTTTAATTGGATTGTGGTGTATTTGCACAGATGGGTGAAGCCTTCCAGGCCAATATTTTCCAGAGTGACTTAGCAGTCTCTCAGCTTTAAGGCACTTGATCTGTGAGAATATAGAAGCAATGGGTTTCTGCAGATTTTTTAAAGAGAAGCACCTCCAGACTGAAGTAATCCAAACCATCAGTCACCCAGAAATTCCTTGTTACAGAGACCTTGAGATGGGGAATCTTTCACAGTGGTTTGATGTAAGCCAAACTAAATTCATAATAATAATACAAGACATCTTAACACATAATTTGTTCAGCAGAAAAATCCAGTGTGAATGTGTATGTGTGCAGGCATTTTTACAGGAAGTATAATGAATAAATGAATGTTTGTAAAACAAAAGGAGGAGGAAAAGAAGGACGTTTTATTTAATGTGCAAGTTGACCGTTGTTGTTGTTGTTGTTGTTATTTTTTTAATGAGGTACAAAATGTTACTGTGGAACATTGTCCCTGTGTGCTCTGGCCCTTTTCCAGGCCTAGAGTTCAGTACTTAGTGGGGAAAAGAAAGCCTCGTACTTGACTGAAAGATAGGCTGTTATCGTTTGTTAGAGGTCAGAAAGGAAAAGAATCAAATTACTTATTAATTAAATACAAACTCTGTAAAATTGCTCAGAAGTAACTAGCCCCCTGGGCCCAAGCTACAGATGCCCAATATCTGAATGTACAAAAGAAAAACAGTTTATTAGCATTACCATCAGCTTTTTCTACCAAGAATTCTCAGGGAGACAAGAAAGCTGAAGAAGATGCTTCTGTTCTCACCAAGAAAAAAATCACCCTTACAAAAATCTGTAATTTGTAAGAAGAAACAAATGGCAATTTTAAAACATTGTAAGAATATTCACAGAAGTGGTAGGACCAACTTAAAATAATTTCAAATAAATAAAAACATTTTTCTCAGGCAGCAAAATGATGCAGTTACATGATATTGATGTAACTATTTTTGAGAATGTGGCCTTGGACGTCTGCACGACTGTAATGAAGTCAAGGTGACCTCGTGCTAAAGTCACTCTTGAAAACAGGACTTCAGTAGCTTTGAACCTAACCCATCTGGCTTGGGAAAGTCTTCCCAAATACTTCTCCAGATTGTATGTCCAGAGCTGAAGTCAACTTCTCCCTTGTGTAGCCAAAGTGGACCTCAGCTCCTGGTGTGAGCACTTATCACTGCTCTGCTGCGTCAATTAGCTTTTGTTTTAAATCTCATGGTCCTGAAGCCATGCTGCTGCCAGAATCCTTGAATCTTTCCTTCTTAGCAGAATGAGCATCTGGTTTCTGTGGGTAAGGAGGAAGCCTCAAAAGAGCAGAAGAAATTATAAAGAACCCAAATATTTATTTAAAAAAAAAAAAAAAAAACAACCCAGCATGGTGAAATCCCTGAAGTGACTTTGCACCCTCTGAGCCATTAGATCCCACCCTTCCCACCAGGCACCCTAGAAGGCTTCTTGCCAACCACCCTCTAGAGCATTAGAGACAGGTTTTCAAAGGTGCTTACACACCTTGGAGGAGCTGGCTCTGACCTCTCAGCAGGCTTAACTTAGCCTGTTGGATGGCTGACCAGCCTCTTCTGCATGCTGAGAGTTGGGGTTTTTGTTTCTAACTCTGGGGCTGAGCAAACCAAGGCAATCCCAAGGCAGGGTCTAGCAAGATCTCACACTTTGCTCTGAAGATTGCAAGAAAGGGTTCCCTGCTGGCCTGGGGAGCTCTGGCTGTGCTCAGGTGCTTCAGCCCCCCCTGAAACAATAGGGTGCTGTAGGCTCAAAAAGAGACCCACAGGACAGATGAGGGCTTCAGTCAATTTTTAGTAGTTTTCATTGGTTTTGAAGGGCAAAGGAATTCTGAGAGGTGGACCATGGCTTGAGAGTGGACCATGGCTGGAGACCACCAGGAATAGAATAACTTCTTCAAGGATATTGTTATAGAGATCCAAGGAAAAAGTTTTGAGTCAGACCATAGCTTTTGCTGCTTTTGTGATTTCCCATATCTTTTGCAGGCTTGGGACAGGGGACAACAGAAGAAAAGGAGAATTGCCAGGGCCTCTCACAGTATTAGCTCTTTTGTTGCTGTCATTCAAATCAGTTCTTAAATATAAACCACGATATTTGCAATTATATCTTTGTCCTTTGCAAAATTCTTGAGTGGAAGTTGTTCTCAAAAAGCTTTTCAAACTAGAGATAACAAGGTGACAAATCCTTTAAAGTGATGCCTTCAGGTACTCCTCTTTGAATAGATATCCCAGTTTAGCTGCTGGCAGTCAGAACAAAGGGAGTAACCAAGCAGCTTGTGAGAGTCAAAATCACAGCAGATTCGGCCTCTGCTCAGAGAAACGTTTAACTCCTTACAAGGGAAACCCAGAACAAGTGCTAGTAAATAAAAGGCCTCTCTTTTTCCATCTTTCTCATAAGCCACTGAAATCATGGCCACAGTGCATTTTGCAATAGACTGGCTTCAGTGAAATAATGTTTGCTTTTTGACTTGCCAGCTTGCTGTACTTTTTTAGGCTTGGCTGGTTTAGGTCAGTCATGAACAGGGTCAGGAGCACTGATGCAGTCCATTGGTAACTAGGCTCAGGAGGCTCTTGCCCTGGCAGGACCTTTATGGTGGGCATGGCTGGAAGGATGGTGCTGGAGCACTTCTTTTTACAAGGGCCTGGAGTGACAGGACTAGGGGAATGGCTTCACACTGGCAGAGAGCAGGGTTAGATTGGGTATGAGGAAGAAATTCTTTCCTGTGAGGGTGGGGAGGCCCTGGCACAGGTTGCCCAGAGCAGCTGTGGCTGCCCCATCCCTGGCAGTGTCCAAGACCAGGCTGGATGGGGCTCTGAGCAACCTGGTGTAGTGGAAGGTGTCCCTGCCCATGGCAGAAGGGTGGAAAACTGGATGATATTTAAGGTCCCTTCCAACCCAAGTCATTCTGTGATTCTGTGATTCTCTGAAATGCCTGTCACCTATCTCGTAACAGTTTTCTCATTACCAGATGCTTGCAGAATCCACTTCCAATCTCCCTCTGTCATAATATCCTATTACTGTAGGTTAATGCCCTGGATTTTGCATCATGGAGCTGTACAATTCCCTTGCTAGGTTGGTTAACACAAACAAGATGTGGTACTGTGCACACAGAGCATTTCCAACAGCTAAAAGTCTAAACAGATTAGGAAAAGGGTGATGGAAGAAATGGAGGTGCCAAGAGTTGCAGCAATGTGCAGTGACATGGCCAAGAGAAGGCAGAACCAGAACTCGGATCCCAAGCCCTGATAGTAATCTGTTACTTAATGCCATCATTTTGGTATGTGAGATGGGTCATCTTCCTTAAAGGGTTTAGAAAGTAGCCAGACCAGTTCCTCTGTTTACATAAGGAAGATGTTTGTAGACCTCTTGATCCTAAGGCAATTAATACAGCCCACTGGGGAAAGAAAAAAAAGGAAAAAAAGAAAATAAAAAGAAAGACAAAAGGAAAAAGAAGGAAAAACAAGAAAATGAAGAAAAAGGAAAAAGAAAAATAAAAGTAACAAAGAGGACTGGGCTAGATTCTCATGTAAACAGCACCCAGAATGCCTAAAATTCTAACAGATGCAGATGTTTTTATGTCGTGGTATTTTTTTGGTGAGCGGCCTCTTTGTGGTCAGCTGTAAGCATCACATTTACATAGTTCTGTATTTCTGAAAAAGCCTATTGCATGAAGCTGGGATCCAACCAAATGAAAACAAAACACAACACTAATGAAAAATAACAAGCTCTTCCAACAGTGTTCAGTAACTGTCTTAGAGGTTCTGGGAAAAAAAATTACCCAGGCACCATAAAATTTCATGCACTAAAAACGTTAAACATTTCAGAGGAACATAACATATGACACAGGGTGTTTTTATTTAATGAATGGCTGTAAGAAATGGGGCCAGCATCCCTTCTCACAGATGAACGCCTTGTGCCAAGAGCGTTGCTGTACAATGTGTCATCACTCGGGAACCTAAAGAATTGTACTTGAGAAAACATTGCTACAAAATATCATTCCCTTCCCAGAAAGGTTCACTTCAGGCTTTGTAGAAAAACAGGACAAGTCATTTCCACTGCACATAATTCTTCTGTTGGGAAATTTTCTTAAAGGCATAGGTGGCAGAGCAAGGGGATGGAAAACTGTTTAATCTCTTAGTGACAATAATAGCTCCTGGTTATTGTTAATGCTCAGGTCTTGATTTGGGCTTTTGATACTCAGAACTTTATAAACATGGAGCAGGTTAATCCTCTCCACACCCTGGAAAGGGAGAGGGGGAGAGGGAGGAGGAAAGGGAAGGAGAAGGGGAAGGGGAGGGAGAGAGGAGAAGAAGGGAGGGGAAAGAACACAGAAGGGGAAAAGAACTTTAGCTGCTATAAGAAGCCTTTAGTTAAGATTCTTATGTCAAAAATTTGCTATTCTAACAAAGTGGTGTGGGTTATGTGATGTATTAAATATGAAGTCTTACAGACATGGAGTTAGACCAGATTGAAAATGACTTTTTTTTTTTTCATATGGTGTGTTTTCTTCAGAGAAATTAGGTCAGTTCATAAGAAGTAATCAATTTACTGATTTAGGCCTCACCTCTAGAACAGTAGTGTTTTCTGGGATAACTCAACAAAATCACGTGTGAGTGTGTGTATTTATTTTTAGGGACTGTATATTAACATCCTCTTTCTTGTTCCTGGTTTGAAAAAGGAGAAGTTGGTTACCCAGAAAAGTGCATCTGTCACTGCTAGCTGTAGGACACTCCTGGCTTCACCTGTAGTTCAAGGGCAGTTTAAGCTTGCCCCTATTTTGCACTTCAAACAAAAGTAAAAACATTTAAAAAAATTTGTCTGAGCCAGACCAGAAGAGTCTTCCCTGAGACAAAATCAGGGTATTTCAGAAGGACTGCTCCTTTAGCAAGTCAAGGGAAGCTGGTGACGAGCAGAGGGCTCCAAGGACAAGAATGAGCACTTTCAGTAATTTAACCTGTATCTTCTGCAGACATACATGTGTAACCTGCCCCATGATTATAGCACAGAGAAGGCATTTCTGACACAGTATGTGCCTTTTAAAACAAATCCCACTAAGGACACTCTCAGATCCCATTAAGGACACCCCAAACCCCATTAAGGACACCCCAAATGGGATGGGAGCTGCCCAGGGACAGCCCAGGAGGGCACTGGGGACGCTGCCAGCAGCGCGGCCAGGTCCTGGTGCCGGCCTCATCTCTGTCCTTAGGCTCCCTCTAGAGTTCACTGCAAACTAGCAAAAGGTCTCAAGCACCACTTGCACAGGAGGGTAGCATCTCCTCGCACCCCCTAGGCAGTGCTCTGGTCCTGGGCACTGCTGGATTATGTCCCAGAGCCTTTGTGCACTGAAGTGGCTCTTGTCTTCCCTGCTGCTGAACCTCACCGGGCCCTAATCCTGCCCAGAGGGGAAAGGCTCCTCTTAAGTGAATATTATATGGTGAATACTCGGGGCCTGCACCTCAAATCTCATGGCAGGCTAGCCCCACATCTCTTGAAGAAATCAGCACTTGGCCTGAAAAACTGAGGGGTGGGGAAGCAACGCTGGCTCAGTAACAGCTGAGGTGGGTTGGGAGCAAACCTCCTCAAACCTCTTCAAACCTCCAGATGGGTCATGCCCTGCTTTCTTCATCCTCACCTCTGAAGGACACATCCTGGTGGAGGAGCTCAGGTATGATTACCAATTTCCCCGCTATTTGCAAGGGAATAGATAAAATCCCAAGCAGCTCAGATGCTTTGTGTGTGCGGTTCGGATGGGTTTGCTGGTTCGCTGGGCAGCCTTATAGAGCGCTGGGGAAGGAGGGTGGCCAAAAAAAGAGGATGGGAGGCTTGCTTAAGCGATTCTGGAGGAAAGGAAAACAGCGATCAGCTCCGCCAGCGGAAAAGCCCAAACAAGAGCGAGGAGAGGGGTAGAGGGAAAGAGGGGACAGCGTGTCCCGAGCCTGTTAGAGGAGCCAGGACGTTCCTAGCCCAGACCTCCCCACAAACACTCCTCCCTCCTTCCTGCTTCACTCTCCAAGTTTTGTTCGGGGTTTGGCGGCGTTGTTTGTTTTCCTCTCTCTCTCTAATCCTCTCCCCGGTCTGCGAGCGGCCGCCCCTCCGTCGGGAGCGGGGCAGAGCCGGCTGCGGGAGGCTGGAGCTCTGCTGGAGGCTCAGCTCTCGCCCCGTCCCCACCCCGCAGCCCCACTGCTGTGCCCCTCTTTTGCAAGACGATGGCGCTCTGATCTTTCCACAGCTTCACTCCAGGACTTTTGAGTATATTTTTTTCCTGTATTTTTTTTTTTTTCTCCACGCTTCACTGCTACTACGGGCGGGCGCCTGCCTCTGTCCCGATTTGCTGCAGCCATCGGGGGTGCCTGACTGTAAACAAAACACTTTAGATCATGGCAAGGTCGCTGCAGACACAGCTCTTTTTTTTTTTTTCCCTCCTTTTTTTTTTTTTTTTTTTTTTTTTTTTTTTTTTTTTTTTTTTTTTTTTTTTTTTTTTTTGCTCAGCAGCCGCAGCGATTTAAGGTGGCTCGCCGAGATCGCATGGAAGAGCGGCGGGGACCAAGCCCGATGCTCCCGGGTTGCGGATGCTCCCACCCCGGGGAAGACACTCTAATTTATTTTATTTTTTTTTTTTTTTCTCCTCGTTAATTTTATCCCCTTTCCTGATGATTTGTCCCAGCGCGACCCCGACGTTTCCGGCGGCGCGGCTTGGGGTCTGCGCAGCCCCCGGAAAGACGCGCAGCTACCGCGGCTGCGGGGGTGCACCCCCTCCCCTTTCCCTCTCCCCAGCCCTCTGAGAGCGAGGCAGGGCGATAGAGGAGAAGGGATAGAGGGATAAACCGGGAGGCAGACCACTCCTCTTTCATTTTCTCCGTTGCTTCCATCAGCGGCTTAAATTATTCGTGCCCCTCTTCTCCTTCCCAGCACCCCCCCCCCTCCGCCCCTTTGGATTTAATTATTCGTGCTCAATATACTTGTACAGCATCCAGGGACTCAGTCTCAGGCCCTTGTGCTAAGGGAAGTATAAACAGAACAACAACAACAAAAAACCCCAGAAGGTTCTTGTCCTAGAGTAATTTGGTTTTTTTTTCTTTTCCAAAGGCTTCAGATAAATCAGGGCTCTCTGTTGCACTGCTGTCATGTTGCTGCTGCTTGACTCGTGGGGCACAGAGTCTTTTCCAGCATTTAGAAACTCACACTCCCCACTTTTTTTTTTTCTTTTTCCTAGTTTGTGTTTATACTCTGGTACAGTGTCATAATAGTACAGACAAGAGGGTTGCCTGTCCCTTGTGGATTAGGGACACAAGCAGAGACTCCCAGGGAGCAGAGAATGGGAACTCCTCACCCAAGGACTCTGGGGTGGGACACTCAGCAGGTTACCAGCAGGGAAGCCCCCATGGGCAGGATGAGCCCTGGGTATCCTCAGACACTCTCTGCAGATCACTTTGTTACAACTCCCTTGTGTGGATCAGCTAAACAAGCTCAGTGTCCCTACACCTGACAGAGAAAATGAAGCTTGAAATGGAGATTCCTTGCTGGTGGCAATGGAAGTCAAAGACAGGAGAGCCTAGAGAAATGAAGATGAAATCCTGTGAATACAGCAGATGCAGGCCCCACTTTTTCCAGCTAATGGAGTTTTATCATAGACTTGCAACTTCAAAAAACATCTCAGGTCCTGCAGACATGTGAATATCAGCTTTAATTTTCTGCAAGTGAATTGCTGAAACTTGTGGTTTCTGAGAGGAGCTGGAAAACAACTTCCAAGTACTAAAACCCCCAGTATATAAATAAAAATAACATGGCTAATAATGTATTTTGACCTTGTGGTTTTTAAACTAATCTTCTTTTTTTTTGCCCGTACACATAAGTTTTTTGAACTTGAGTCTGATGATATTTGAGGGTACTCTGCTGAGTGGTGTGACCAGAAACTGGAGGCCTTGAATCTGATGATGGCCAGCAAAGTGCTAGCCTGGGCTTGAGCACTGTGTGAAGGTTGTGTCCTCTCTCCACTATGTAAAATCTCCATGTCTTTGAGGCCAAACCTGCTGACTCTCATTTCAGCCGGTTGAACTCAATTGTATTGACCCCTACCTTGCTGAGACAGCTTGCTCCTTGTGTACCCCACTCACACTCCCACCCCACAGTTTGGACAGGGATGCTCCGCTTGCAAAGGAGACCTGGCCAGATGGATTGTTGTGAGGAGCCTTCAAGGCCCTCCAAAGATTTAGGCACAGGATCTGGGCACCTGGAAGCTTTAGTGCCTGAGAGAATCCAAAGTGTCACACAACATATTGAGGGGGCTGCCCTGCTTGGTGAAGGAAAATTCTTGTGGAAAGGGCTTGGAGAAAAGGGGGCCAGAGAGGCGGGCACGATTGCTCTTATGTCCTCCACACCTGCTCTGACTATCCGAGGAAGTTGCTTAGAAAATCCCTGGCTGTGACTCTTTGCTCGTCTAGTCTTTTGAGCACACAGCTAGGACAAACCCCAATTTTTAATTTTTTTTTTTTCCCCGGGTTGCTGACCTCTGAAATCCCAGCAGAAGTTATTTTAGAGGCGTTTCTTAAACTAGCCCTTTCTCTGCCGAGAGGGCAGGAGCTCATCTTGGCACTCGGAGCCAGCAGCCCATCTCGGCAGGCAGTGGGTTCAGGGTGCTGCGGGTCAGGATGCTGGTCCCCGCGGCGGGCAGCCTGCCCACTAGCCCCGAGCTCGCCCCCAGCCCCGGACCTCAGCGGGGACGTGTCGTCAGAGCCCTACCCGGGCAAACCAGAGCGGTGGGACACTGCTGTCACACACAGCCCTGGCTCTAAACCACCCGTGACCCGCGAGCGGCGGGATGGGGTGGGTGTTTTTGTGCGGTGGCACAAACCCCGCCGGGCTTTGCGGGCCTTACAGAGGGGTGAGGAGAGCGGGCTCGGGGGTGCCGTCCCCTTGGCTTTCCCCTCGCTTTCCCCTCGGCTCCCAGGCTCGCTCGCCGTAGCCCGGCCGGCTCGCCCCGTCCCACCTTTAGAGCCGGCGGCGGCGGCGGGGCAGGGCCGGGCGGACGGGGCGGTGCCCGCCGCCCCAACCAATCCCTTGGCCGCTCTGTTTTAAATAGACTCTTCCTGTCAATCATTTTCTTCTTCGTCAGCCTGCGTTCAATCGCCATATTGCAGCCCAGAAAAGGCCTCGTCTCGCCTTGTTTTTTTCCGCCTCGCTTTTACTACGCGGCGGCGGTGCGGACGGCAGGGGCATCATCGGCACCGGCACCAGCGCCAGCGCCATCGCCACCGGCGGCGGACCGGCACCGCGGGGCAGCGCCGCGCTCCGCTCCTCACCCGCCCGGGGCTCCCGGCGGCGGCAGCGGCGGCTCTCGGGGCTCATCCCCGGGTCGGCGCTTATGCAAGGGCGCCTCCTCGCCCCTTCTCCGCGGGCCGAGGGCGAGCGGGGCCGAGGCGGGGCCGCAGCGCGGGGCAGCGCAGAGCGGAGGCGCGGAGCGGAGCCGCCGGGCGCCCGGCAATAAAGGGCGGCGGAGAGGCGGCGTCGGCCGCGGAGAGCGAGCAGCGAGCACAAGAGGCGCCCGGAGCCACAGCGTGCGGGGAGATGTCAAACGTCCGCATTTCTAATGGGAGCCCTACCCTGGAGCGCATGGAGGCCAGGCAGTCGGAGTACCCGAAGCCGTCAGCGTGCAGGAACCTCTTCGGGCCGGTGAACCACGAAGAGCTCAACAGGGAATTGAAAAAACACCTGCAAGAGATGGAGGAGGCGTACCAGAGGAAGTGGAATTTCGATTTCCAGAATCACAGGCCGCTGGAAGGCAGGTACGAGTGGCAAGCCGTGGAGAAGGGGAGCTCGCCCGACTTCTACTTCAGACCCCCCCGGCTACGGAAAGCCGTCTGCAAGTCCGCCGGCCGCCAGAGCTTGGATGTAAACGGGAATTGCCAAAGCGTGGTTTGTGTCGGTTCTCAGGGAATCTCAGAGGACACTCACTGTGTAGCTCAAAAGACTGATGTTTCAGAAAATCAGACGGACTTAGCAGAGCAGTGCACTGCCCAGAGGAAAAGACCCGCGGCCGATGGTAACGTACCCCGCGGCTCTGCCCCGCGTCCCACTCGTGTCAGCGCCGGGGCTCCGGCCCCTCCGCCCCTGCCACGCGTGACACCGGCTCGGCGTGTCCTCCCCCGCCCCATTTCCCCTAAAAAACCAGGGTAGTGTTTACGGTCCCGGGGGGCCCGCCTAGAGTGGGAGCCGGTAGATGATTTGCAAGGAAGAGCCCTTAGACGCGGGTCAGATCCCCCGACCCCTCGCCGCCCCACTGCGGGGTCCAGGGCTCCTGCCCAAGTGGGAGGAGGTTCACAGCGCTCAGCAAAAGACGAATATGGATTTTAGCCGAAAAGGGGGACCTTGGATCTCCTACCAAGGGAGAAGCCCATCTCTCCACCCCCTGCTCGCTTCGCGCAGCCGATAACTGACATGGGGATCCGGGAATATTCCCCCTCGGCTCCATCTATCCCCCTGGATGCCGAGCAAACATTTGGAAAGAAAATATTTTAATATTTTTTTCCCCCTCCCCGCCCCTCTCGTTTTCAATTTCCCCCTCGTAGATTCCTCTCCTCAAAATAAAAGAGCCAACACAACAGAAGAAGAGGTTTCAGAAGACTCCCCCAGTGCCAGTTCAGTGGAGCAAACACCCAAGAAATCAAGCCCGGGAAGACATCAAACGTAAAGCGTTTAGGTCAGTTCCCTTTAGGATCTGGCATTAGGATGCAAGTAAGGGAAAGAAGGGGGTGACCGAGTGTTTGTTCCGCGTCTCTAGGGGGTGGGGAGGGGGCTTCGAGCCCCTGTGGGCTCGCCGAGGGGTGTTTTCTCCGAGGAAGGGTGGCTTTCCCCGAGCGCTCGGGAATGGGTGTGTGTCGGAGGGTGGGGAGTGGGAGGTGCAGGGCTTGAACAAAACAAGGAGCGAAGCCCAGGCTGGGCTCGGCAGCGCCAGGGGGCTGGGGCAGGGGCTGCGGTGGGGCTGAGCCTGCCTTCCCGCGGGATGGGCACCGAGGGTAGGGATGGCCCTTGCCAAGGACCCTGCGGGTGCAGGGACGGAGCGGGGAACGCGGCTGGTGCATCGTGTCAGATGCCAGGGGATTTCGGGGGGCTTCCCCTGGCCCCCGCCCCCGGGGCTTTTGCACCTCCAGTGCCAGCCTTGCCGTCGCACGTCGCGGCCACCTCCCGCTGCGGGAGAAATAAGTCAAAAAGTTGGGTTTAAGGGGAATCCGGGCACTTTCTAAAAATCCGAGCAGTGCAAGGTTTTGTTTTTGTTTGGTTTGTGTTTTTCCCCCCTTTTTTTGTTTCAGTTGTTTTGGTTTGGTTTTGGAGGCTGGCAGGGGGAAGGGAGCGGGTTAATGGGAGGCTGGGTTGTGCAGCCCGTTTTTTTTGCTTTTTTTTCCTTCTCCCCTACTCCCTTTTTGTTGTTTTGTTTTAAGGCGAAGGCTGGGGCGGGGAGAGCTGGTAAAAATTGCGCCGGCGGTTAGGGAGCCGAGGTTAGGAGCGAGGTTGACAAAAAAAAAAAAAACCCCAAAACAAAAAAACAAAAACAAAACAAAACAAAAAAAAAAACAAAACAAAAAAAACAACACAACAAAAAAAAAAAAAAAAAAAACCACGAACCCGATTTGCGATTGTGCAGAGAGAGATTAAGCTGTAAAGCAGAAGTTGCAGCAAATTAGTCCCGCTGGGGTGAGCCGTGGCCGAGCGCGGCCATGCGAATGCCGCTAATCCCGCCCGCTTTTGGGGGTGGGGGCGCGGGAGGGGTCCCGCCGAGGGATGGAGGGGCCGGGGCCGCTGGCAGCGGTGCGGGAGCACGGCCCGGCCGGCCCGGCCCGGCGGGGGCGGGGGGCGGCGGGGGCCCCGCCCGGGCTGGGCCGCCCGCCCCGGGGATGCGGTGTCGGTTTGAACCGGTTGCGCCGCGGATCGCGTTTCTTGTTGATGTTTTCTAATCGCTTTCCTCCGTCGTCTTCTTTTTTATTTTTTTTATTTTATTTTTTTATTTTTATTTTTTTCCCCTTCATTATTCCCGTTGCAGAGCGGAGGATGTGGTGCGCGTCCTCGTTCGTCGGGTGCAGCGGGCGGCGATGAAGCGAGGAAGATGTAAAGTTGTAGTGGGAAAGGAAAAAAAAAATACATATCGCTGATCTCCGGGGGATGGAGGTCCTGTACAAGCACTGAAAAAAAAAAAAAAAAAAAAGCAACAAAACAACAGCAACAAAAAGCAAAAAATAACACTAAATTTTAGGCACTCTTAAAAGACCTGCCTCTAAAAGCATTGGATGTAGCATTGTGCAATTAGGTTTTTCCTTATTTGCTTCATTGTACTACCTGTGTATATAGTTTTTACCTTATGTAGCACATAAAACTTGTTGGGAGGGGGGAGGGACTGGAAGAGGGTGACCATTGGAACTTGCTTTCACAATCTAGCAAGCAAAGAAATCTATGAAGAGAAGCAGTGTAGGTTTTTTATTACTTAAAGATGTATTGTCCCTTTAAGTGGGTCCACAGTGTTTTTCTCTTTTTTTTAATTTTTAAAAATTTTTTTTTTTTTTTTTTTTTTTTTTAGAATTTTTTTAATGTATCATCGTGGTAACTGTTCAGAGCAGACTATTGTGAAATTTCCTACGGCATTAAGCTGAAGAGGTGGGAGCTGTGATGATTCCGTTAAGTAGTAGCAAAAATTTCCTGCTGCCCTCCCTCCCCCAAATCCATATACCAAAACTGATAGCCTGTAAAAAGTTGTTTAAAATCATCCCACCTGATTACACTGCCTGATTTTTTTTTTTTTTTTTTTTAATCTAATCTGGAAGGCTTTTGCTCTGAATCTGGAATATTGTTGTTTTCTGATCTGACCCACTTCCCGAAGTGTTTGTGTGTGAGAGGAAAAGGGATACTACATCTTTAAACAGTATTTCTACGTTGCCTGTGTACTTGTATGTAAAAATAAAAAAAAAAAGTTTGAAATGTACCTGTGTACATAACTCTGTAAAGACACTGAGAAATTATACTAACTTATTTAAAATGTTTAAAGATTTTTTTTTTTAATCTAGAAGACAATATTTTTTCCCCATAAAGCCAAAGTGGCATGTTTTTGTGCATTTGTAAATGCTCTATTTGGTAGACTTTTTAGGGTTTTTTTTGTTTTTTTCAGTTTTTTTTTTTTTTTTTTTTTTTTTTTTTTTTTTTTCTCCTAATTAATATGGCTGTGCTTAAAAGATTGCAGACTGAGCCAATTTAATTTTTTTTTTTTGTAATGTGTGGGGAAAAAAAAATCCAGATTGATATTGTTTCACATCAAGCAATCAATAAAGAAAACTGCCATATATAAGAAATATGGTCTTCATTAGTGTGTGTTTCAACCTCCCTCAGCCTGGCACAGGAGGAAATAAGACTGCAAGAAATAACAGCAGTTTTCCTTTGAGTATCCATCTCTTCACTGGTCTCTGGTGCAGGTGAAAGTAAAGGATGCAGCACCCTTAGTGCAGCGATGGCATTTCTTCATGGAAGGGTGGTCAGGCATTGAACGAACTGCCCCGGGCAGTGGTGGAGTGACCATCCCGGGAGGGATTTCAAAGAACTGTGGATGTGGCACTTGGGAAGAGCGTTTAGTGCTGGGTTAACAGCTGGATTCAAGAAAAGAGGCCTTTTCTAACATAAATGTTCAGAGTCTCCTCTGTGATAATTGGGAATGATGTGTCCTCTTGGTGCAAAAGAATGGAATTCCCCGGGTGATAATGTTTTTGGGCTTTGGGGTGGGGTTGTTTTTGTTTTTTTTTTTTTGAGAGAAGAGGTATTTCGAGGTATTTCTCGCACTTAGTCCTCTGACTCCTAAGGCTTCAAAGTCGAGCCCCAAAGAGCACCTCCCGGGCCGCCATCGGAGAGGCAGCGCATCCCCGGGGTTGTGCCGCCGTCCCTCGCAGCCGGGGCCGCGCCGGTGACCGGAGCCGCGGGGCATCTTCCCCGCTCGGGGCTATCAAAGATGGCGCCTCGCACGCCCCGGGCCCGGCCGATGCTGGCGGAGGCACCGGCCGCGCTCCGCCGGGGATGCGCAGGGCCGTGCGCCGCCGGCCGGAGGGAGGGCCGGCAGCGCAGGCGGCAGGAGGGGATGCCCGCGGTGCGGGGCACGGCGGGGGCTGCCCAGCCCTGCCCGCCAAGGTGCAAGCGGCCCCCTCCGCCCTGGGTGCGGGGGAGCGGCGCTCTCAGCCCCGGGGCTTGCGAGGAATAAATAAACACGTAGAAGAACACAGAACGGGGGCGGAGGGGGAGCACAGCTCCCTGCAAGCCTCGCCAGGGTCCTCCCCCTCTTCCCGGTGCAACGCGATCCTGTTGTTTATCCCGGCCGCGCCCGGGCTCGCCCTCGCTCCGAAACCTCTCCGAGGTCGCCGGGCTGTGCCGGGCTGGTACTGCGGAGGGGACAGGGAGAGGGGGCGAGCCCCGGGCCGCTAGCCCCGCTGTAGTGTGGGCCCCGATCCGGGCAGGGCGGGGCGGAGGGCCCGGAGCGGGCGCGGCTGGCGCTGCCCTTGCCCTGCTCCGGCGGCTGCGAGCGGTGGCGGGACACGCTGCCGGGACACGCTGCCGTGCGCGCTCCGTGCCCGCCCTCCTGCCCCACGCACAGCGACTGCGGCCGCCCGGCCGGGCTGCGCAACCCAGCCCGCTAAACGTGGAAAACACTCGCGCAGATTGACAGAAAAAAAACCAAAAAAACAACCAGAAAGAAAGAAAGAAAGAAAGAAAGAAAAAAGAGTTACGTGAGGTGGTTTTTTTTTTTTTTTTTGGTGAGGGTTTTTTTGTTTTTTTTTTGTTGTTTTTCTTTCGCCCGAGCACGAACAAAGTGATCTCGTTGGAAAATAAATAGCGGCGCCTCCCCGAGCCGGCCTATCCCCGCGGCCAGCGCAAGCCAAACCCCCCCGGGCGGGGGGCGGGGGCAGGGCGGGGGGCCCGGCGCTGCAGCCCCCGGGCCATGAGGGAGGCGGCGGGCGGGGTCCATCCCGCTCCTCCGTCACGTAGGGTTGGGATGTGCCCTCTGACCGCCCCCGCTATTATTTTTAATATTTTTTTCTTTTCGTCGCTGCCGTCCGTGTTGCCGCGGCCGATCGTTGCCGCCTCTCTGCCTGCGCGGCAGCCGAGGGCCGCCCCGGCCGCCGCTTCCACCGGGGGTCGCGCCCGCCGCTATCGCAGCAGCGCCGGGGAGCGCCGCGCCCGCGCCCCCCCTCCTGCCCCGGTGACCCCAGGGGATGCGCGGGGCCGCGGCCAGAGCGGGGAACATGCCCCGGCGCCCCGCCCGGAGCGAGGGGGCAGGGCGGCCACGGCGCGGACCCGCCTCGCGCCCCCTCCCTCGGGGACCGCTTGCGGCGCTTGCACGGCCGCAGCCCCGCGGGGAACCAGAGACGGGGGCCGGGCCCGCGCGGCGGGGGAAAACATTTAAATTTTATTTCGCCCTCTCCATTTCTCCTCTCCGCAGCAGCGTCTCCTCCTCGGGCGGCTGGAGGCAACCTTGCCTCGCTGCTCTAGAGCGCCTGGCAGCGCTCGGCGGGCCGGGCGGGGCCGGGCCGGGCCGCGGCGGGGAGGGGAGGGCAGGGCGGAGCGCGGCCGCGGCCCCGGGCCCGCCCGCCTGATGCAACCGCGCGGCCGCCCCGCGGGGTGCGCGCGCAGCCCCGCCCTCCCCCGCCGGCTTTCCCCCTCGCTCCGCGCCCTCACGTACGCGAGGACGCGCGTATCCCCGCGTGTGCGCACGCACGTACCTGCGCGCTCGCGGCCGCGCGTGCCCGCCGAGCCGGGGCTGCGGGCGCTGCGGGCTCGCCCGGCCGGAGCCGCCACCCCGCCGCCCCCGGTTCGCGTCCCGCCATCCCCCGGTCTGCTCGCGGCGGGAGCGCGGCTTCCCCTCTCGGGGCTTGCGTGCAGGGCCGTGCTGCGGGAAGGGTGTCTTTGCCTTCCACACAGCCACGTGTTCCCGTGCCCGGGAGGAGAGATAGGAGCCCTTCCTTAGCAGGAGTAGTTCGGACGTGGATCTGACCGTTTTTCACTGGGGACATTTTGGCGGGAAGAGAAAGTACTGACAAAGTGTCCTTAAAATATTAATACCCACTGCTTTTCGGCTGCGGAGCCAGTCTTCTCTTCCTCAGATGGGGAAATTAGCTGGAAAACGATGTTTCCCTACATCCTTACCCGGTTGTGCTTCTCAGTAGCTTCAGCTGAAAAAAAAAACCGAAGTCGAATTTCGTTTTCAAAAGAAAATATCCCGCTTCAGGAAATGTCAGCGTGTCTTAGTTTTCAATTAAAAAAAAATATAAATACTATCCTCATTTATTATTTTCTTTCTAAAGACTCAGCAAAATAAAAAGGCCACAGTATAGTGGCTTTAACAAAATGTGTGATCTGCAGTAAAATAATAAGATTATATTGTGTGACTTGTTTTGCTCTTTCCCCAAATTAGATGTCTTCTGCTTTCATTTTACTAGAAAACCCTTGCAGACTTTCTGTACTTTTTTAATACTGATTTTTTTCCCCCCCACCTCTGATGTTTCATTTACTTGTGGAGCTGAATAAAGCACTTTTTTCCTGCTGGGCGGGTTGTATCTGCACTTGTGGTTTGCTGTGCTTCATCCAGTCTCAGGCACCTCCTCTATCCAGGCAGCCTGTGTGCCTTTCCTCTCCCTGCCTGTTTTCTGTCTTGCCCACATCAGTCATTGCAAGGCTCAAAATTAGGCCAAAAAATAGACGGGAAAGTGTTTTTCTTCTCTGGTTTTTTCTTTCTAATAAAAACAATTCCTGATTCACTTCACTTAAAAAGTTAAAAAATGTGTATTTTCCTATAATATGGAATTAATAATGATAATAAAAATATAAAAATAATATGCCAATATGTTATGATAATATACCAAGTGCAACTGCTTAAAAACAAGCATCAGACTCCCTGCTTCTCCCTGGAGAAAACAAAGCTACTACTGCTTTGTAAGCCTTCTGAAATTCCCTCCATTTCCCAGCTGCGCCTGGCTGTGTGTACCTTCCCCATTTTAATTAACCTGCTGATCCACAGGCTCTCCACAAGCCATGGACAGTTTATTTGCTGTTGAAGGGTTGTAGGATCCTGTGGGGATCCGTTCTCAGGTCTCTGGGGGCAGTTCCCTGCCTCTGGCTTTTGGAAAACGGGAGGGTTGTGTGATGTCACTGCAGTGCAGGACACCAGTCTGGCCAGCTGTGCCAGGCTGACCTGGGTGGTGCTTGTGGCAGGCTGCACTGTGCTGTTCTGTGCTGTGCTGGTTTTCTGTGTTTTTCTGTGTTGTGCTGTGTTTTTCTGTGGTGTTTTCCTGTGCTGTGCTGTGTTTTTCGGTGCTGTTCTGTGTTTTTCTGTGCTGGCAGGGGCTGCCCCGCTCCTCCCGGCAGCTTTGGCACCTGCCAGCCGGCTCTGGGTGGAAGCAGGGAGCAGCACACCTTGTGCTTCAGCGTTCCCCATCCGCAAAGACAGGCTGTGCCAGCTCAAGCTTCTATACCTGGCCGTCCTGCTGCGCCTGCAGCTGTTTGGAGGAGACAGCAGGCAGGAACATTAGTTTCATTCCAGTTTTATCCTTGGCCTCACATCTGAGTCTTCAAGCAGGGATTCCAGTCGTGGGCAGACGCCCCATTTTGTGTGCTCCAGACACTACTCCCACAAAGACCCAGCAGTCCTTTTCGTGGAGGCCAAAAATCCAACTGTTGCCTGATAAAGCCTTTCTGTCATGGCTGGCTCTACCCAGAGTGAAACTGGGCACCTGCAAGTGCAGAGAGGGCTCCTATCCCCTGCTACCTGGGCAGGTTGGAAGAGCTCTGCAAGCAGATTGCTGTGTCCTAGCAAGTACAGTTGCAGCTGTGGTCCTCACTTGCTTTGGGGAGAGAAGCTAGAGGTGTGGAACAGACCATACTGTAAATTTTTCCTGCCAGATGTGAAGCCTGGAGTTGATACTGTGAGCTTGGTAACCTGTACGCCACAACAACTTCTGTTTTTTAAACTTTTTTTTTTTTTTTTTTTTTTTTTTTCTGGAACAAAGTTGTTTCTCCCATCTGAGCTGCTGGCTTCTGGATGTATATATTTTATTCTAGTTTGAGACTGGGGATCCCAAGTGAGGACACGTGCATACACAGATTACTATAGATATTTATTTATTTTTATTAGTGGAAGAGAGACCTCTACTGGCTCAGCTCACAGAGCCACTTGACTGACCCCAGCTGAGCTCTCTCTCACCTTCTCTTCACCTACTTGGGAAATCTCCTGTGTCACAGCCATGTGCCACGGGCAGCTAAGAAGCAACATTTCATGTTTTCTCATTAAAAGATCCACATATGGGGAGATAGCATGTGAATTTGCGACTGTCCTTGGTGTAGTAATTCAAGTAGCTTATTTCCTTTAGGAGGAGATGAATCTTGGGCACTGATGCAGAACAGAGAATTAGAGTGTTGCTGGAGGACAAGTCAGCAGGGTGTTTTCATCCACACCATTGATTTCAGTTGTCTTTTATTCTCTACGTTCTTCCTCCAAGCTGGTTCTGTAGCACTGCCATGAGGATGGCTTCAGAAACCATCTCTCGTGGATCAGGGCTCTTTACATCTTGCCTCTGCTGTCAGCTGGAGAGGTTGATGGAGTCAGCTGGGCCATACCTTGAGTTGATGATCAGTTGGGTGCTTCTCTTCCTGGGCTGGTGAAGAGTTAATATATGGTGTGTTTTTCTAGCAAAGCTATCTTTATCTGAGCACAAGTAATGCAAAACAGGGCTTGGTGTTTGCAAACAGGTGGAGCTGGGCGAGCCAGTCATGTAAAGCCTGTAAGTCCTGAGCTGCCAGTCTGGCTGAAAGCAACAGAGGCAAAAGTTGATCAAGGGCCTGGAGCATCTCTGCCAGGGAAAGGCTGAGGGAGTTGGGGCTGTCCAGGCTGGAGAGGAGCCCCAGCTGAGAGGGGCCCTCAGCCCTGGGTGTCCCTGTGTGCAGGGAGGGGCAGAGCAGGGCCAGGCTCTGCTCCAGGACCCAGCAATGGCACCAGAGCCACGGGCAGGGACTGAGCCCAGGGGGTTCCACCTGGACAGGAGGCACAACTTCTTCCCTGGGCAGTGCCAGGCACTGAACAGAGACCAGAGAAGGTGTGGAGTCTCCTCACTGGGGATGTTCCAGACCTCTCTGGACACAACCCTGTGCCCTGTGCTCTGGGATGGCACTGCTGGAGCAGGGAGGTGAGACCAGTGACCTTCTGTGGTCCCTTCCAAACTGGCCCATCCTGGGATTCTGTAATTCTGAGTACTGCTGAAATGATGGCTTTGGCATCCCCTTCCTTCCTTATCCATCCCACTCATTCGTGCCTCTGGCACTACTGGTGAAATTAGTTCAGGAACTGCAGTAGGGAATGGATCTTGCAGAGATTTCCCACCTTCCTTTCTTTGTTGTTGGTTTGGTGTTGACACTTTTTTCTCCCCAGCTGGATCCATTACTGGTCTCACTCCTCATGCAGCTGGCACCAAAATCTTGACAGTGGGTGGGAGGGAGTAATCTGGCTGCACTACCATGAAATCACAGCCTGGGAGCTGGCGTGTCTATCTTGTTCCTTGCAGTAAAGCAAAATTTAAAGCCTTGTGCAGGACAACTGCTGCCCATCTTATGGTTATGAGGCTTGCTGGAAGGTGCTGGGCAATCTTGGGTGCTGTAGCCCAGGGCTCTGCCTTCCAGCTTTCTCCTCAAGTCTCTGGCCGTCAAAATCTGCTCCACAAATGACCTGAGAGCTGCTTAGCCGGGCAAATAGAGGTTGGTGTGGATGGCCTGAAGTTTCTGTGTTGTTTGCCAGGAGATCTAAATCACAGAGCTGTTCCAGAGAGATCTGCTGAGTAACAGTTGTTAATTTTTTGTGGGAAAGTGGCCTGGTGCACTGGATGCAAAGATAAAGGAATATGCAGCAGTGGTTTCTGGAGCTGCAGGCTGGTGGAGTAGGTACTCTCACTGTGCCTTTCCTGATGGACATCTATAGCAAAAGCACTTGCTTTGTTTCAAAAGAAAAAATAGCTCTGTAGCCACCTTTTATACCTTTTCATTCACCTATCTCACCTGTACCCCTTTTCCAGTCATTGAATAGTGAGAGCACCCACTAATTTTGCAGACATTAATTACCTCCTTTTACCAAGTTTCTTTTCTCTCTGGAGAGCATTCTGGGTGTTGTATTCTTGGCTTGCCTGCTGTCCCTGTGAGCTTCATAAAAAAAAAAAAAAAAAAAAAAAAAAAAAAAGGAGTGAAATATTCACTATTGAGTAGAATTCTGTTGAGCAGAAGCTAGAATATTATTCTGTTCCAGATGTCAAGTACTATTTTGTTGTTTGGGTTTTTTTTTCTCCCTTCCCTTTTATCCTGCCTCTCTCCTTAGACATCTTTCAAAAAGAAAAGCTTGAGACCTGATCAGTTCAGGTCCTAGGGCGTGAAAGTCTCCAAGACCAGCTAACCTCACTGTAGCAGGCAAAGTCCTCTGCTATAGTTATTTAAAATCTAACTAAAAGCACACCTCTTAATTTCTACATCTCACTGCATCACTCCCTCCCTATGCCATTTACTGCTCCATCTAATCTGCATTTGTGGTGCCCCATTAGTTTGAAATCGCTCATGCCTGCAATCGTCACCTTAAAGTGTAGTTCTTGTCTGAAAACAATGATCCTGATGGTATTTTATTTAGCTATTGTGTTCTGCACAAAAAAAGAAAGAGAATCTTTTTCTTCCCCTGAAGAGCATTGAAGCAGTTTGCATTGCCCTCATTCATACCCAGTGGTTAGCAAGGGTGTTGCAGGGGGCTTTGCTAGCTGGTAGTTTACTGGGATTTAAGGAATCACTGTTGCTTCTTAGAGAAACCTACCCTCTGTTTCTGATTGCAATGGCTTGGAATAGAAGAGTTGCATCAAGGTGTTGTGTCTTCTGTCTTTATGTTTCAGATGCTTCGTGGCTTGGTCATCTCCTATCTATGAAAAATCTGAATTTCAAACCCCTGCCTTTCCGAAGGGATCATAGAAATACATTATCGCTTATTTTTATTTAACTTAATTCGGCTGAATCTCTTTTTATCTATAACACAGATCGATGGGAACTGTAAAGCTTACCTGTCCAGAAGACATCCAGTTTCTCAAGGACCAGTCCAGGACCAAATGTCAGAAATTGCACTGAGGAGAATAATAGACTTCATCTTTCTACTCTCTGTTTAAGGTATGCTTCCTGGTGCTGATTTATCTTTGCTAGAAAAGATCCCGAAGCACCTTAAAAAAAAATGCCAAAATGAAACAGGGCACTGAACACACAGACCTTCTCTGGGCAAGAGGATGGGAGTGAGCAAGCAAACCACATGTGACAAATGTTAGGCATGTTGCTGGATGCAACTCTGGAAGCTGCTCAGATGCTGTGGTCAGGTGGGTGGGTATTACAAACCTATCTGGGCTAGAAAAGAGAAACATTTTTCTAGAAAATGAAAAATATCTGGTGGAGAGAGCACTGAGAGGTAAAAAACATGCAGCAGAAGCCCTTGTGGGGTAAAGCTGCATTGCTGTGGTGCTTTGTAAATAAGCGACCCATCACTTCAGAGTCAGGAGGTACCAGATGTGCTCGTGGCAGTGCTGCGGAGGCAGGAAAGATAAAAGACAGAGCTGCTGTACCTCGGGTTCAGACTGGATCTGCTTCTTTCCAAGCAGTCAGAGACTTCTGAGAGGGTTTTTTTTTTTCCCCCAGTTCCTGGATATCCTGTGTGGGTTTTGTAAGAAGCCCCGAACGAAGGGCTTGTTGTGAGTACCTGTTTGAGTAAGAGCTTTTTCTTGCTCTTCAGTTTGTCTCTTCACTGGCTGAAGAGTTCAGTGCACTGAATTACTTTCTCTGGATTCTGCGTGCCTTTTTAAAAAGACTAAAGCTATTGTTTAGTGAAACAGTGTTTTGTAACTGTGGATAAATTATGGAGGCTAAAACTGATATACAAATCAGTGTTTTGATGAGATGGGAAACTGTGGTTCAGAAATCCCATGGCCATTACTGGACCATTCCTAGTACAAATCTCAGTGCTGAGGATGCTGTTGTGCTCCTTGGAAAAGCTCTGTAAACCAAAAATGGGTGCATTCCTCTTGGCCCCCTGATGATCAGTACTTTGAACTGAGCCTGTGAATCACTGTGGTGATGGGACTTTCATTAGGGCATTTTCTTGCAGAACATGGGATTTCAGTAACCATAGGGGAAAGTAGCCACTGTTTTAGGTACTCTGTAAGAAAAGGGTAGGAGAGTACAGGGAGAGAGATGTGGGGACCATCTGAATTTGAAGTCTTTGATCAAATGCAAATTTTTTTGGGGGTCAGTGAACAGAAACAGGGTAAAAAAGCTATAAGAAACCATGACACGTAAATATCTTTGTTTGTTTTTTTGTTTGTTTACATTGATTTTGAAACCCAGTAAGTGTAAGGTTTTCTCATGTATGGCACATAAAACAGGGCACAGGATGATGGAGTTCTTTCAGGCTGCCAGAATCTCCTTCTGTCTGGAGATAGATAATTTATTTTCATGTGTGACCTGTCATTAATATCTGATGGTATCCCAGGGTGGCAATCTCAAAAGACCAAAAGAAACTGAGACCACCAGGATTATGTTGAAGAACCTGAACATTATTTTTTTCTGCTTTTTGCACCAGCCACAAATAATTATAGCATTTCTTTGGTCAAATGAGGGGCATATAACCATTTTTCACTTTTTTAGTACCCCACCAAAAGCTGGATGTCTGTAATTTTACAGGAATACTCAGAATTGACAGATGGCCATTGGGGTTTTTTTTGTGGGATCTCAGTGGAGGTAGATAACACTGCATCTTTAATCTGCCCTGAAACAGATTAAAAATGACAAATGGGCCTGTCCAAAGACAGGGTAGAGGTTTTCCTTCTTTAGGAAAATCTGCAAACAACCTATTCCCTCTATCTTTTCCCTCTTTGCTCTGCAATTACTCTGTATTCTGGGCCAAAGCCCCTCCAAGGATTTGCAGGAACTGTGGCCAAGGCTGGGGACATCACTGATTCTCCACTTCCCTACAGTTTGTTGCCCCTTTGAAGAGCAGCTGTTTCCTTTGAAATGAACTTTTCTGAGCAAATGAGTACCGGTGAGATTTTGGCTGGAGATGGGCAGCAGCAAATTCCATTCCCAGGGGGACTTTGCTGGCAGAAAACTTGCAAGACTGAGGTTCAGCTGGTCCACCAGCCCCTTCTCACTCAGAACACACAAGTGGGGATGAAGCAGAGGCACAACAGAGCTGCTGTGTGTAAGCCTCCTCCTGGCCTAAAGTCCTTGGGAAGGAGGGAGGTCGCTGTCCTGCCTGGCTCTGACCTGTCAATCTTTTTGCTGCATTTCTGAGCTGACCTGGAGCTCAGGTAAATGCAGAGTTTGAAGTCCAGGCCAGCCTGCCTGCAGAGCAGGATGGAGTTCTGTGTTGCATAGGTTTTTTCTGTGTTACAGAGGTCTTACTGGGCAGGGCTGAGTCATTCCAGGGAAGCACTGAGTCCTGCAAATGCTCAAATGTCTTTGTATTACCCTTCTGCCACCTTTTGTTCCTAGTGGTTTTTTCCATATCCAGTTATGTCTTTTTATTCTCTACAATATGTCCTTGTTTACACGTCTCCAATCTGCCTCTGACCTCTGAATCCAAACCCAGTCTTGCCGGTGGTTTGTGCTGATATTCAGAGCTATTCCCTGTTTCCCCTGAGCATCTGGAATGTGCCCCACCCTGAGTGGCTGCCTCTGGCTGTGAGGGAGGTGGCAGGTTAATGTGTTAGGGACTGGAGCCTGACTTTTCATGTTAGGTGCTTCAAACCCAAATGTCTGTCCTTAAAACTCTGTGTTGTCTTTCACTCCTATCTGGAGATGCCTCAAGTTCCTCAGTACCTGCTTTGCATGTGAGGCTGCTGAGGTGCCAAGGTCAGGAGTACTGAGCATGGCTGGCTTGCTCCTGTGAGATCCTCCTGAGGGTATCCCTCTGTCACTCCCAGGAGATGCTGGCACCTGATTCAAACGATGCAAATATTACCAGGAGGGCAAAGACTAAGAATTCAGTAAGGGAAAATGTCACTCTATGACTTAGTTTGGTGGGATAATGGCTTTGTAACATAAACTGTTAGGCAGGTGTGGGTATGGCTGTACCTCCATCACACACTTTGCTGAGCAGGACAGCCCTTTGGGAAGTCAAACCTGGAGCCTGCTGGGTGGTTTTGGGTTTGCTTTGTACAGGGTGATTGCTGAAACAATTTGTTCGTGGATGTCAGGCCATTCACAGCCCTGTGTTTTTATGCAGCTTTTCACGGGCACTAACAGAGAAACAAAGCAGTCTTCATGACCACTCAAATTTGTCTTGACTAAACACACCAATGCTGAATAAAGTATGGACCTATTGTTTTCAGACAGCTGTAATCCCTCTCCAGACTTTAGGGTAATTTAATCCCTTGATATGACTGTGCAACTCCTGTTATTTTTAGGCACATACATTAAGAAAAGGAAAGGTCCATTTAATCTGAAAACATATTAGCAAGCATTTCTGGTTTCACAAATCTGAACCAGGTACCGCAGGGAATAAACTGAAAGTTATTACCATGTGATTGCTGTTTGATGGCCAGAATGAAGCAGTTTCAGACCCACTCCCTACCTCCATTTGCAGGTACTGCAAAGTGAGTTGCTACTCTTGAAGATCCTGTCAGCAAAGGTTAAAAACTCATTGCAAATTGTTCTTTGCTGATACCAGCAGTCCACAATCTGTGTGCAATGGCCCGCTGGCCATGTGGGCTGGTGGCTGTGGGGTTGTGGCTTCCAGATGCTGGAGCCGAGGCCCTAAGTCTCCTCTTTAGGCACAGCAAGGAGCTCCTGTGTTGCTCTCCATGGGACTTGTGCAAAGCTCTACAGAGGACATGGGGTTACTAAGATCACTAAAATCGCCAAAATCACTAAAATCAAAGCAGTTTCCTGAAGGAGGTGAGGATTTAGTTTCTTTCTATTCTAGAATATTCTAGAATATTTCTATATTATAGAAGTGTCATCCAACAGGCACTGGGACGTGATGGAAGCTGAGGAGGATGTTGCTCAAGCCTCCACAGACTCTTCGAGGCTTAGCTTGGGTGGCAGAGTGAGGCTTGGACTCTGCTTCTAAATGTCCTCTTTGAGAAAGAATGAGTCAAGGCAACAGCAAGGGACAAAGTGAGGAAAAACCTTAAGCTGTGGCATTTCATGGGATGGACAGCTAGCAGGAGATTGTTGACTGTTTGTTGAAAAGCCTTGCTGGCTGTGTTTGCTTTGGATACCACAAGTCACTGGGTCCTGGTGGGGACTGTGAGTCATGTTCCTCCTTGCAGTGGAAAACACGGATTCATCGCCGTGGTGCTGCGCTCCTGGCAGGGCGGGTGGCCCTTGGGAAAACGGGAAGGTGGCACAAGGCAGGAGGCGTGGAGGCCTTCCCCTCCAAAGGGGCTAGGAAAGTGTTTCTGAAATGCTTTCTTTCCCTTGGGGCATCCATCCTTAGTTCTGGGTAGAGCTTTGCTGTGGCCTCGGAAAAGGGAGTTCTTATGTGCTTGTGTTGCTGTGGATACAGGGCTCTATTTTTGTGCCTCTTGCGTAAGTTTTACCCACATTTTGCAGTGCCTTAAAAGCATTTTTAGGGTTTGGGGTCCTGGGTAGCTAAAAGCATTGAAGTTGCATCTTCTGTGGTCTCTGTGGGAGTTTTGAGAAGGCTGGTTGTGACCACATTCCCTCTGCTGTCTCTTCCTTTGGCAGAACTAATCCAAGTGGTGGTTTCATCCAGTTTATGAAGGAGTGATGCCTTTATCTTGACTCAAGAGATGCTGGAGCTCCCTTTCTTTGGCTCACATGGAAAAGCCCTCAGTAGAAGAGAATAATGCCAGCAGCTGTTGGAGAGCCAGCACGAGGTCAGTGTGGTCCTACACTGCCAAAATACCAGTGCAAATTCTGGCCCTGAGTGCACAGAGCACACAAATCACCCATGATTCTTGGTTTTCCTTGTACCAGTCCAGAGTCAAGGGTTGATTTTTTTCCTGCTGGAAGGGAAGAACAGAACCTGCCATGGTTCTAGGTGTGGGTACAGGCTGTCACTGGCCTTGCCTAGCAGGGGAAAAGGACCTCAGTGTCAGCTGGTGGTGAGCTGTTAACTCCTTCCTTTACATCAAGGACAAGAAATTCTTTCCCTGCTGAGGCACCAGTAAGTCCTTTGCACTGCCACACATTAACACGTGCCTTGGTGTTACCCATTAAATGGTGAAATAATAATAATGTGGTTACAGGCCATCTGAAATGAAGTTGTGGCTGTGACTGTCCCCAGGGTCCACCTGCTCCTGCCTCCTGTGGGAGAGCGTGAGGCTGGTAAGGAAGCTGTGTGTGGCAAGAGAATAGGTATTTAAGGAAATGGAGTTTAAATGAGAACTTAATTACTCGCTTTTGGCCTCATATCTGAGAAAGAATAACATGAAAACCTGAAATTAAGCACTTGTTGCATTCCAATACAGGGAAGAATGCCTCCAGTATTTGAAAATAATTCGAAGATAAATAGAATTAATACTTAACATATGAAAGAGACAGCTAATGTTTTGACAGACAAGCCTCCTCCTCAGAGCCAAGAACATGCATTACCTAAAGGAGGAAAATCCTCATTTGTACTGCAGGTTGCCAGGAGTCATAATTAAAGAACAAAATTAGTCGAGGAGAGGATGGAATGAAGAGTAAAAAGATTGTTTTTTCTTAGATAACTGTGCAGGTGCTGCTGAAGGAGCACACACACATTTCTGTGTGGGTTTTTTTCTTGATCTGTCTCTATGTCCATCAGAACATTCACTGCAGGTTTCTTGTATTAAAAACAAAAATAGAAATGCCCTGCTGAGCAAGTTGTTCTGCCATGGGTGGAGATAAGCCTGCTTGCCCTCTGTTGTGTAGTCTCTGATGTCTAATTAGGGGTGAGGTGGGTTTTTTTGCTGTTTTAGGGAGTCCATCATTAGTGTTTCTTTCCTTTGTCATCCACTTGAACAAAGTGTGAGGGTTCCTACAAACTGGGATACAACTGCCCTGCTGGCACATTTGATGGAAATTTCCTGGGCTGCTGAAAAGCTCCTGGAGGGGTGAAGGGGAAGGGCAGATAACCAGAACCCACCCACAGGCTCTATAATTGGTAATTTCTGCAGGAAACCAGCCTGAAATTTTGCAGAGGATTGGACCTGTTTGTAGGAGATTTGTTACTCTGATGTTATTAACACTGGCTTTGGTTACCCAGATGTTCCCAAAAGGCAGTGAAGGGTAGATCACAGCAGTGCCATGTCCTGAGAAATGGTTAACTGGAAAGGAAAATCTGAGGCATTTTTTGTCAGAGAAAAACTTGCTTAGATATATAAAACACACAGCCTTCTCTACCTTGCACACCTTTCATAGCTGTAAATGTGTAACACTTTTCTTTCAGAAAGGAATCCAGATACTCACTTACTTTAATTTGTGTCAAGATAAAATTGGCCACATTTCCACATTTTCTTTGCCTGGAATATCTGCAGAAAAGCCACTGAGGGATTCTGGCTTGTTGTTTTAGTGAGAGAATTACAGAAGTCCTCCCATTTTCTCCTCTTTTGAGGTTAGACCAAGAATACATTGCTGAATAAGTCATAAGCTGTGATGTATTAATAGAAAGATTTTGTCTAAAAAATGTCCACTACTCCTAGAAGGAGATTTATACCATGTAATCCACCATTTCAAAGGCTAAGGTCACCACTGAACATGTCAGCCCACCGGGATATCATAACACATAAATTACATAATCAATAGCACATGTTTTCACCCTTTCTTTACCAATTAATGGATTTTTGAAGTAGAGAGCTTGGCTTACATTTTTTCAATTATGTTGGATGGGGAAACCCTTCAAAAGGAGGATTCAGAAGGAGAAAAGCTGCTGTTTAAGGTGTTCATATCAATTCTTTCTTCAGCAAATTCACAGGAACACTAGCTGTACTTCCAGTTCTGCTTCCTGCCTTCTGATAATTTTATTAATTCTTCACAAAAATGAATGTATGCACTACCAGACGATATTAAATTTTTTAAATTTCATCTCAGATTTGTGATGTTTCCATGCCAAAAGACTTCTCACAAAACCATCTCATAATCCCCTACATCTTCAGTTCTCCTTGCAAATTCTGATTGGAGCATTCTTCTAATTTTGAATGGGATTAGGATGAAATAATGAGTGATTTATATAAATTGACAGGATATTTCCTGCTCTTACCATGATGATTTTGTATAAATTAGGTATTTCTTTGTCAAGATAATGGGAGTTTTTGACTCACTCAGCTCTTTGCATTAATTTTTCATACTATTGATTTACTTATTGAAGTAGAGGTATTTGAAACTGAATTGTGAAACTCAGTGTCACCTGTAAGGATAGTCCCATAATAATACTTACCAGTGTAGCTTGGCTTTACTTTTTTTTTTTTCTTTTTTTCCTTTTTCAAAAACCACCCAGAGCAGTGCAAGCAATATTTCATGATATTGGTGCCTGATCATGTCACATGAAAACACATTTTTAACTATGCATAAGGAAGAGAGACAAACACAAGCTTATTTTTCTGCTGGTTTTCTTAACTGTTCCAGGCTTGGTTTTTCACCTTCACTTTCTGCTTAGGATTTCATGGATATAGTGTTCTTAAATAGAAAAAAAGGAAAGAGAAACCAAACTCTCCAAAGCAAACTGTCACTGTGTGTGTTGTGTGGAGGATCTTCCTGAGTCCCAGGCTCTGCAAGTTTCCCAGAACATTTTTTATAAGGCAGCCAGAGTTATCAGGGGCATATTTCTCTTGGCTGGCCTGTCCCTGGAGAGATCCCTTGGAGGAAGCCCATGCTCTGGTAGGGTTTGCTCTCAGTGGAGATGAAGCTCAAGGAGCCCAGTTCCTCTCCAGAGAGACAGTCCCGGTCCTTTTGTTTTCTTGTGGCAATGGTTAACCACTCTTAATGGAAGATATGCTGTGCAGTGCTTGCCAAATGCAGAGGCTGAGCATGTGAGTGGACATTGCTTCTCTTCTGGGGAATGACTGGTTGGCAGAAACTCACCTTTTGTGAGCCAGAAGCTTTTGGAGAGCCCAGAGCCTGGGAAGACAGGCCCCTCATAGTTTGTCCATCGCTTCCCTGCATCCCCTTATTCAAATGAGACATCTTCCTTCTTTCCACTGTGATCCAGGCTCATGGACAAAGCACACAGGTGGAGTTTTCAAACCCTAGAAACTCTCCCCTGAGTCTGCATAGACTGAGGTTTCTGGAAAGCTTATGTGGCTGATTTGGGGAAAATCACACAGGGGTGGCAGGAGGTCTGGTATTTGTGGCACAAATGCCATACTCCTTTTCCAGTGTGTGGAGCCATCACAGAATCCCCTGAACAGCTATTTTCTTACATATAGTCTGTAACAGGGTCAAAATGTATTTTTTTCCCTAGCCTTGTGCTGAGAAGCAACTGAACTGTTTTGCTGAAGCTTTCCCAAAAACCACTTAGCCTGGGGCAGGCAGCAAGCGTGGAAAAAATCCAGCCCAAACAGCTGAAATCTGGCAAAGTTGAGCACAAACTGAAACACATTCTTCTCAAGAAAAAGTGTTGGGTGACCTCTGATAATGCAGCATTCCCTGCTCCACCTACATGAGACACATAGGCAAAGTCTGCAGCATACTCTCTGTGCTCCTCATCTTGGGTCTCTGTGCTCTGAACTGCAAGTTTTGTGTGTAAAAATGTACACCCTTCTCTATACACCTAGAGCTGCATAGCTCCCTGCTGCACAGGATTCCTGGCTCCAGATCAGTTGCATCACTCCCCTGATGTCATCCTGGCATATACCACCTCCAGCATTCTTCTCTGCCCAGAGGAACAGTATAGTCCACACTGGGTTTTATCCTTTTTCTTCTCTTTTTCTTTTTTTTTTTTTTTTCTTCTTCCCTGGTTGGTCACTGCCACTGCAGAAAATCAAAGGCAGCCTCACACATTTGTCTCTGTTTTTCATTTTGTTTTGCTATAGAAGTTAAAGAGAAAAGCTTTTGAAGGACTTTCTCTCAGCACAAGTGAGGAAGCAGCTGTTTACCATGAAAAAAAGCCCATAAGTTTGTGCTTCCTGAGCTAGGAAATTACTGCTGCTGCTGCCACCACTACTGTTGCTCTAGACATTTCTTGTGGCCTGGGAGATGACACTGTGGCACACAAGGCTGGAGGACATCACTGGGGTGGGGATGGGACACCAGGCAAAGTCATGTGGCTCTGACTCACTGGAAGTTATTTTTCAAAACTTTTACTGAGATCTTATGGCCAACAGTCCATGCCAAGCCGTGTAAGAAATCTACCCTATGTTATACTTTCCTTGAAAGAAGAGTGGAAGGAGAAAATGCTGTGGGAATGTTGGTCAGCAAAGCCTGTGAAACTGGTAACAAGGATGGGAAAAGAAATGTTGCTGTTTCTGTGAATTTGAGCAACAAAAATCACTGCAATCCACTGTCAGTGTTGGCACTCTAAAAACTAAAAACTGTGTAGAAGACAGGGCAGGGGAGCTGGGGGCAGGAGGTACAGGCCAGCGCTTGGCATGTGTGGCCTAATGTCACAGGATCATGGAATATGCTGGGTTGGGAGGGACCCACAAGGATCATCCAGTCCAGCTCCTGTCCCTGCACAGACACCCCAACAATCCCACCCTGTGCATCCCTGAGAGCGTTGTCCAAACTCTCCTGGAGCTCTGGCAGCCTTGGGGCTGTGACCATTCCCTGGGGAGCCTTTTCAGTGCCCAACACCCTCTGGGGGAAGAACCTTTCCCTGATATCCAGCCTGACCCTCCCTGACCCAGCTCCAGGCATTCCCAGGTCCTGTCCCTGGTCCCAGAGAGCAGAGCTCAGTGCCTGCCCCTGCTGTTCCCCTCAGGAGAAGCTGTGACTGCGATGTCTGCCCTCAGTCTCCTCCAGCTGAACAGACCAAGTGTCCTCAGCTGCTCCTCACACGGCTTCTCCACAAGGCCCTTCACCATCCTCATACCCTCTCTAATAGTTTAGTGTCTCTCTGGTATTGTGATGCCCAAAACTTCACACAATATTCCAGGTGAGGTTGCCCCAGCCCAGAGCAGAACAGGACAATCCTTCCTGGCCTGGCAGCCATGCAGGGCCTGGTGTCCCCAGGACAGGGATGTCCCTCCAGGCTCCAGGACACTGCAGCCTCATGTCCAGCTGACCAGGACCCCCAGGTCCCTTTCCCTGGCACTGCTTTCCAGCCTCTCAGTGCCAGTCTGTCTGTGCATCCAGGGCTGCCCCATCCCAGGTGCAGAATCCAGCACTGTCCCTTGCTGAACTTCACACAGTTGGTGACAGCCCAGCCCCACCATTTGGGCCTCCCTGCCATCGAGGGAGTCGACATCTCCTCCCAGCTCTGTATCATCTGTGAACTTGCTCAGCATCCCTTCCAATCCTGCCTCCAAGTCAATTATAAGGATACTGAACGTGGGTCTCCAAGTGTGTGTGGAACTGTGAAACCTGTGTCAAGGGCTATGTAGCCATTTAAGATGTGTCCATGTGGGATGTTCTTTGAGTGGCCTGCACTCAGGTGCTCTGTGTGGGATGAGGAAGGCAGGCACCTGCCACAGTGCTGTGGGACCTGCTCTGAGGGCCAAAGACCTGTTGCCTGTGGGTTATTTTTGAGGCCATGGAAGAAGTGTATTGCTGGACAAGAATTGAAGGCCAGTCTCACCTGCCTAAGGCTGGTGTTTTACCTACAGCCCTTCTTTGTTCTTTCATAGGTGCAAGAAGCTGGGCATGTAAGCACAGGTCTCAGACATGGTCTGGTGAGATCTGGTTGAGTAACTCCACCACTGCCACACCTGGAAGCAGGGGAGCAAAGAGAGCCTTTATCTCACTTTTCTTCTGCTCTGCCCTTGGGACTTGGCTCTTCAGAGGCAGTAGGTGCATTTCACCTTCAGGTCCAGTGACCCGTCTGGTGGGGAAAACACCATTTTCCTCAGAAGATAAGGGAGCAGTACTAGACAGGGACTGCCACAAAAGCATCACTGATGGGCTTGGGATTGCTGTTACTAGAGAAGCACCCAGCAGTGAAGACCACCTGGGCAGTGATGGAGATCAGCCATGTTTGTGGGGGAATTCTGTTTCCTATGCTGCTGAAAGCCCAGTATTTTTGAGTATTAATTTCCTTTCTCACTTTGGTGGGGGCAAGAGGGTGGAGTGTTAAATATGGAACAGGAGCCTAATGAGGTTGCTTTTCCCCCCAGGAGGTCACGGTGACAAGTCCTTGAAGGACATGGAAATTAAGTGCATGCTAAGAGAACCCAGGAGACCAGGTCTGGAAAAACCTAACCTGTATTTTTTTTTCTGGAGAAAGGGGAGAATGCGGGAAGAAAAGGCTTTTACATAGGAAGTAACAAATTAGCAGGACCAGGAGATTGTCTGTAGGGAGGGAGGAAGCGAGAGGGTTGCTTGTGCCTTTACAAGCTGCTCTGAACAAGGTGCTGAACTTCCCGGGATTTTGCCCTTTCCCGGTGGGCAGTTCACGCTCTCCTTCATCGTGCGGCCTATTTACATCACTGGTTAATTGGGAGAAGTAGTTCCCTCCTTAGCTTCCCCTCCAAAGTGCAAGTGGGAAGCTGGAGCCCTTCCTTTCTTCTCGGGGCTGGGACCCTGGAGCCGTGGCTGAGGCTGAGTCCCCACAGCCCTGCATGGAGAAGTAGTCGGGGACAAATGAGGAAGCGGTGGGTTGAGCAAAACCCTTGCGCTACAGAAATCTTCCTTCCAGAAAAGCGGGAAGGGGGTGGGGCACCAGCCAGCCTTGCTGCAGCAGCAGCATGTTTTCATTGTGATGCAAATCTCTTCATGTAATTTGGGTCACATTCAGGTTCACCCAGTTCTTGTGGCTGGAACTGAAACCAGCACGTCTTCACTTTTGCTCACAGCTCTCAGTGCTCTGCTGTCTCACTCTCACGATCCCAGGGCTTGTTTAGCGACCAGGCTGCTGTGTCCCTGCAGAGGTGCCGTTCCCTGGAGCACATCGGGGAGCCGGGATGTCACCACGCCCCTCTCCCCCTCTCCAGTGGCTCTTTGGTGGGATGTGCCAGGCACATGGGCGTGCTGTGATGCTGTGAGGTTTGGGAGAGCGGTTTCGTTCAATCAGAGTCGCTCACACAAACCCGGCAGGGCTGACACCCCGCGCAGCGCCTGCAAGCACAGCAAGCAGCCCCGCAGCACCCGATGGCAATGAGACACTGCCCTGCACCCCAGTCCGGACGGCTCGGAAAACACTGCCTTTGCTTCTGGGAAACCCGATGTACAGATTTAAAACAGGAAATTTACAGCCTTCTTGCACAAAACTTGACTTCTCCTCGCCCCCTGCTTGGAGCGAGCCTGTAAATGTTTAAGTCACCTCACTGTTATCCTGTGTGGGGTCTTTGTTCCTCGCCTCCCGTGCTTATGTTGACCTTCTCTTGCTGCACAGTCGGCATTAAATTCTGGGGCACAGGGCAAAGGCTGGGCTTGGTCACCTCTTCCCTGCCCCCCTTGGAAGGGCTGACTTTTGCTGCTGTCTGATGTGGATTAGTGGGGCTCCCTTCAAGTTCTGGGCCCTGGGCAGTCACCTCAGTTGCTCTCTCCTAAATCTAATTCTGTTCCGCTTTGTCCGGAATATAATGCTCCCTGGAATTCATTTTAAATGCAGAGCAGGGTCAGGGAGGCTCCAGGGACAGCTCGGGTGCTGTCAGGACTCGGGCTGTGCTAAAGGCACTTCAGGCCCGGTTTGTACAATTGGCTGTTAAGCCATAGAGGTTTCCTGAGCCGGCTGTTGGAAAATCACCTCCAGCAAGCTCGGCTCCCTGCAGCTGCTGCTGTCTCTCCTGGTACCCAGGCTCACAGGGTGGGCTCTGAGCATGGCTCCTCCTCCCACCCACGCCAGCTCTGACCTAAAAACCTCTGGTGCCCATCAGTGGAGGGTCCAGCCCTTGGTACTTCTCCCTCCTGATCCTATTCCTTGTGCTTTCTGTCCCTGGCTCTGACCCAGCTGACAGGAACCTGTGTTCCACACTCATCAAGCCATTTTGGTACACTGAGTGGGGACTGAGCAGAGTGGAAAGGGCACAGATCTCAGAGTCTTGCGTTTCAAAGTCACTTCTGGCTTTGAAGGATCTGATCCCACTTTAGTCTCCCACTCCTGTAAGGCAATCTGGTCTCCTTGCACTTAATTGCAGCTGCTTCTGGTGAGAAGTATGGCAGCTGCTCCACACTGCATAAGAGAACACTTTGGCAAAAGAGACCTAATGATTGTGCTTGGCTGCATCTGCAGAGGAAAATTAGGGAGAGGGAATGTAATTATTGGAGTTTGGCCAGGACATGGGGATAAAACACCTGCACTTGTGCCGTGACACGATCATTTGCAGTAGAGGAAAGCGTACAGAGTGAGTGTTAGATCACTCTTGTGGATGCATGGTGTCATGAGGAATGTTCTGCCCTCTCCATCCATGGGGAATGGGATTTTAATTCTTCCTACATGACAATTGTGTGAGCCAACCATTTCCCTTAACATAACTCATAGAAAGAGGTAGTGGTCCTCTCTAATTTTTAGGGGCCATGGGGAAGCTGTTGGTATGTTCTTCTGAAATTACTCTGGTTTCCTGGGCTTTGGTTCCACGTATAAGTAGAGAAATAAAGGCAAAACCAGAATCTTGGATCTGTGGAGCCTGAAACAGCAGGAGGAATAAGGGTTTCTTCATTAGGACTGTGTCTCTTCAATCCTACCCCAGCTGAGACCCCAAGAGGTGAAGGGGCTGACTCTGGGTTTTGAGGTGGTAGTGCTCAAGATGCTGAAGTTCTAGTGGACTTGGTGTGGGACAAGCTGGTGCCCTGGTCAACCTGAAACTGAAATTAAGAGAACAGCTTCTTTGGTTTCCCTGTTGATTTGTATCATCCCTAACTCATAAACAGTCCCAAACCCAACTGAAGGGAGAATTTTGCTTTGGTGACCATCTTTAACCCTTCACAGTTATTTTAAGATCCCTTAGAGATGCAGATGATAAGATCATCACAGAGGAAAAAAAATGATGGTGGTGTGTTTTGGCAGCAGCTAACCTGAGGGAGTGGTGAAATCTGTAACCTAACTCATGCATATGACTCATATCAAAGTACAAATGATAAATGAATGTAGCTGATATTGATGCCAAATTTGGCATCCCTTTGATCAGCTTCAGGATTAGCTGTGCCTGACAGCATTAGTTCTTGGAGCTGGACTCTGTCTCAAGGTGAACAATAGCATAAAATGACCTCTTATTAAGTAAAAGAAAAAGGAAGAAAAACTCCTCCAGGCTCGCTGCCATCCCTAAGAAAACAATCAGCTTGTTTGGGATGAGCCACGGAACTACTGTAAGAAGGAGCCACTGACCTTTTCTGATGGAGGAGGAAGTGCTCTGTTGTTCAGAGAGCATGAGGAGCCTACAGATAGTGGCACTGGCTCTTGGAAACAGTTCTACTAGTTTTTTTCCCTAACAAATTCAGGAAAACGTAGGGGGATTTCCAAAGAGGAGAGTTGTGGCAGTAAAGAATGGGGGCTGCTCCAAACAGTCTCCAAACACAGTGATCCCCAAGAGAAATTGTACTGTTTTCTCACAGCTATTAGTGAGATAACTATTAACCCCAACAAGAAGGTTAAGAGGAAGTTCTTATGATGAAATGTTTATAAACAGGAAAACCCCATGGACTGTCTTCTTAGTACCTAAAGAAAAGCCTAATTTTGCTGGGGGGAGGTGGAAGACATTCCTTAAACCAGGGAATGAGCTTTCCATTCTTCCAGCTCAAGACCTTCAAGGGAGCATCAGGGCAACCTTTCAGCCAGGGAGCTGGTCTGAAGGATCCCTGTCAGGTGAGGACACATGGCTCCAGTGCTCCATGCTGTCAGCTCACAATTGGTTGATTTTATCTTTGTTCCCTCTTGGGGAAATGGTGTGTGATGCCCAGAACATGCCAGAGAGGCAAGAAGCCAAGTGTGGTTCTTCCACCTTTGCCTTGAAATGTTGAGCAATACAGCAGCTTGGATCTTCAGCATTTCTTGGAAGCTGCTTTCAGTTTCCAGGACTGCTGGTTCTGGCTGATCTGCCACCTATCTCCGAGGCACACATCTCCTGTGCTGTGTGTAAATCTGCAGCAACACATCCTAGATTCCTGTAAGCTCAGACATCCCCCTGCCCCCATTGGATTGATAGAAACCCCGAGTTCCTTTTTTAGCTTCCTTTGTTGACCACAACTCACGTCAGCAGTGAAGTCCCGCCTGCCATGCTGCCTGCCAGTGTGTGTGCATATGGTCTGCAGAACATGAATGCACCAAACCACTTCACAGCATTGTTGTTTTCTTTTGCCTGTTTTTTTCATTCTCTCGGTGGAAACTATTAAGGACCGAAAGCCTTTGCTAATAAAATTCACACAGCTGCTGTTGCTGCAGATGAAATCCTGACACCACAATAGGGATTTCAGGCCATGGCTGCCCCCCTTGCAGAGTGCACTGAAAGAGGACAATGCATTTCCAGAGCGTGGAAAGCCCTAGCAAAGACAGGTCACTGTGTGTCTGGCCACCAGACCAAAGGCTGCTCTCTGCAATCAGTGCAGGTTTGCCATTTCCCCCCTCACCCCTGCCCTCCCTCCAGGCACAGCTTGATTTGGTGAAGTCAGATGCCAATTCTGTCCTGAAGGTGCAGGATAATAGAGTTCACCCGGGGCTCACATTTGGCCTGTCAACAGCTGGCCATTTGTCTTCTCAGCTTCCAGTTGTCTGATAATGAGATATTGTAATGAGAGTGCTGACACTACAGTGTGGTTCTGCTAAAGGCCAAAGGTAGGGGGCAAAATGATCTCTGCTATTGCTTTCCCCCTTCTCCTAAACAGAGTTGAAGGTGCTGTTTAAAGGACCCCAGCTAAATTAATTCTCAGGTCTGGTAGAGGCTCCATTTCAGGAGTAGTGGCCTGATACAGAAATAACATTTTGTGTTTGATCCAGTCATGCCAGGCTGGGTGGCCTTTGTAGGGTGGCAGACACCTCACATTGGGCAGGAGTGTTTAAAGGGCAGAAGAATGTTCAATTTCCATGGAGGTCTCTGTTTCTGAACTTCCTTCTCTTTTTCAGTACAAGCCAAAATTTCTCTAGCTTTGTAGAGGACGTCACATCTGAATCAGTACCTTTGGATGCAGATATAGCCTAAATAGCCACAACAGAAAATTGCTCTTATTCTGTCAGACTATTCAAGCCATCAACACACAGACAGAAGATTTCCAAACCAGAGGAGTTTCAGTTCTTGCGGGTGATGATTTGTGCCAATTGCAATAGGGACTGCTTGAGTTGGTTGCTTGTAGTAAAAGAGTTGGGAGTGAAGGAAGGTCTTGATGGGAAAGAGAGCTCTGCTGCCCTGTTTAAGGGCCAGCAGAGCTTTTACAGAGCCTTCCTGAACTTTGCTTCACTATGCCTGTTGCCCCAAGTGTGAGATGTATGGCTGAGCCATGAGGCAGGGCTGGATCTATCACTTAGAGGGAAGAGGAAGGAGGAGTCTTTTAAACAGTCCTGGTTGGTTGTGTTGTTAAAAAATAAATAACTCGAGGAAAAAACAAAACCCCTCCTCCTCCTCAGCAGTGTTTCCCAATTACTTAAAAATCCTGTCCCTGAGCATTTTTCTGTGTTTGTTAGAAACCATGTGTTTACCAAGACACTCCTGCGAGGGTTAAGGCTTCTGCTCCTGTGGCCCAGGAATGGGGGGTGCCAGCTGGGGTCTGTGGGGCTTGATCCTGCAGCTCTAGTTCACACAAAGGTCTCAGTCTTGCACCTGTGTGGGGGTGCAGTGCAAACCCTTGTCCCATTCAAGCATGATGTGAACAGGGCCTTGTTCAGTGCTCAGCCTTTCACTGGGTTTATGGCTGAAGGGCTAAAGGGAAAAGAGGACTAAGGGAAAAGAAGTATTCATTGACATGGGGGGAATAGGCCTGGCTTGACTGGAGGCTGCTTGTGAAGGTCATTGCATGAGTGTGAGCTGGTCCAGTCAGGTCCTCTTGTCACCATCCTTCTGCAGTAAAAATCCTCACCATACGAGCAGCTGTTACTTGCTTACTTATAAATAAGTTATATATGTTGGCCTGATTCAGTAAAATTGTCTAATCAAAATTACAGCTCTTCAAAGTTGTTGCCTTCAAGCTTTGCCCCCAGCCACTGCTGTGTTTTCCCAGGAGAAATGGTCCATGTTTTCTTGTCAGGATCTCTCTGCTCTGCCTTCCTGCTCCAGCTTGGATGCAGGAGTCTTTCCTCCAGCTGGACCCAGAGCAGGTTATAGCCCATCCTGCTCATGCCCAAGCCCTGGCAACCCCAGACATTTTGATTCCCAGGGGCCAGGATCCATTTTCCTGAGAGCAGAGGTCCATTCAGCTCAAAACATCTGAGGTTTTGAGCCACCTCTCTAGCCTCATTCTCCTGTTGGAGAAGACAGAAGTTTATTGCTCTTTCTTTTGAGCCTTTTACACACAAGCTTCAGGCTGCTGACAAAGTGCTGTTTGGCTTCGTGCTAATCTGGCAGAGAGCGAGCCCCATATCTCTTATTTACTGCTGCACTCCTAATTAGTTAGCAGCAAGAATACATAATAAAATACAGCTTGTACTCAGACGAGTCCTGGCTAAAGCCAAGCTGAGATACAGTAAGGTAAAAAAACCCTCTGAGCCACGCTTAAGGTAAATCTCACAGAATACAGAAAATTACCTCAACCCTGGGAAAAGCAGAAATTTTAAAGTGTTCTCCATGCAGAAAGCAGTGAAAATAACAAATCAGAGCCAAGACTAGACTAATACTCATAATGTGCACATAATGAAGCCTCTGGATATTGAACAGGCTGGAGCTTGAATCTTTCCCACTGTGGCAACTCCTGCATAAAACATACAGCTGTGATGGTGAAGTCAGAGGATGTTTGCTTTTTAAAACACTATTTTCAGATGACATGTACAACCTTTCCCATGTTTAAAAATAAGTGTATGTGGTACACCACCTTTGGTTTTAGTGTTCTTCTATCTCTTCTGCTGGGTGTTTGCTGGGAGGGCATAGAGAATGCAGAATGACCCAGATGTCCATGCATTTTAACCTTACACTTGTGTTTTGCTTGGAGACCCAGAGTAGGCCTGTGCTGGTAACATCTCAGACCTCTCCTATGGCTAGAGATGTGCAATACCCACAGCCCAGGGCTGGGAGGATTCCTACCTGTTTCTACTAAATCAGCTTTCTCCCATCTTGCTTGCTGTGACTTGGCTTTCAGGACATGCCAGACCTTGTTTTTGCCAACATGAAGTGCCCTCTCGTGCTTTATCCCAGAGCCTCCCTGGGATGGTGTTCATGGAGGCTGTCACAGAGCCCTCATTCTGCTTCCAGGGACTTTGGCCTGTCTCTTCCTGGTGGATGTGGTGATACCTAGGCTTTTGGGGGCTCAAGCTTGGCTTTTCTCAGCTCCAGAAATTAAAGCAGTTTTGCATTAGCCTTAGCCATTTCCCAGAATGGAAACTGGATGCTGGTTGTTTCACTCCTAGATGAGTGCCCAACCTACCTGAGTGCTGTTGGCACTGGTTTTCTTTTCCTCTCACTTTCTCCTCTCTTTCTCCATCGCTGTGAGCTTTGTGGATGTGGTGAGGGCTGTAACCCAGGGCTGTGAATCCCATCAGTCAGCAAACATTTGGAGTGTGCTGCCCTGCTTTGTGAATCTGGCCTGCCTTGCTGAGTCCAGCTCGCCAGCCTAAGAGTAAAGTCATTATTTCCTCCTGAGGCCCTGCAGAATATTGTCTGAGTCCTTGGGATGTGGTGATATGTTGTAGTCTCTTTTTATTTCAATTTAGAAAAATAAAGTATTCTGTTTTATTCAACCATTTTCCAAAGCACAAACAAAACAACCTTTTAAATTTGTTTTTAGTTCTCTGGTGTGCATGAGTGAGCAATGCTGAAGGAGGAGCTCAGGGCCAGTGCTGTGTCAGGTACTTGCCCTCAACATGAGTACTGCTTGTTGATGCTCCTCGTTGCTCTCTCAACAAGATGTATCTCCCCTTGCTGGTGAGCCAGAAAAAATGTTTTAAAATCTTCTACTGGCTATATTTTTCCTGTACCTGTTTAGTGGGAGTATTACCTTTTCATTAAATGTGACTTTCTACGTGTTTTGTGTCTTTTCCAGTGCAGAAGGCAGCAGTGGTGCCAGACCAGAATCAGACCATACACTTTTATCTGCCTTCTTCTGACCCCAACCTGCTTTGTCAGATGAATAAACATCAGCCTCAGGGGGACTCCAGTGCACCCACTTCCCCATTTTTAAGTTTGGAGGAAAAAATAAAAAGAAAAGGTTTCTCTGTAAGTCATCTGATGAAATTGCTGTGTCAAGATGAGCAGAAATGCTGCTTCCTCTGTCCCCTTTTGAGGCTTAGCTTGCTGTGATTAGGGCAGAGTTTTCACCTCTGCTCTGGAGAAGTGCACCTATGAATACTGCCATAAACAAGGCAAAGGAGCATGTAATCCCTTTGCTCCAGGTGAAGCCTGAGAGCATGAGGAAGTCTGTGAGGAAAAAAAAACCTCCTCAAACAATCACAGAGGAACAATACATGGAAAAATTAGGAAGTGAATATGAGATTAATTAAATAACCAGACAGTTAGAAAACCAGAAAATCCCAAAGCAATTGGTGTACTTTTATCTCCTTTTTTATGACAGTGATGTTGGTACCTCTTCTTTTCCTCTCCACAGCAGTGTGGCTGTTCTCTGAGAGCTTCAGTAACAGGTGTTACATTTGGGACAAAAATACAACCATCCACAGGAACGCCCAGAAATAACCTCCACAGACTACAGGATTTCAGAAGAAATGGAGAAAAGATGGTCACCAGACAGGGGAATCAGGCTTGGCTGGGCTGGGCCACCCAGGGAAGACATCCATCTCCCAATCTAGGGCTGCCTCCAGAAAGATGGATGAAAGAGGTCCAGATCTGATCTACCCATCCCATGGAGTCACCACTCATCCTAGCAGGGCTTGGTTCTTGTAAGGTTTGGTTTTCCCCACTGGAGAAGCAGCAGCAGCTGGGCAAAGACATTTCTGCCTTTTGTTAGCCTGGGACAGGCTCAGCCCTGAAACTCTTGTCCTGTGCACTGGTGGTGACGTGGTGCTGGTTAGAAAGGGGAGGCTTCCAGGTAGGTGCTAAAAACATTAATAAAAAATTGAGAAAACTGTGAAAAATCCTGATGGGAAAGGTTGCAGGAAGAAGCAGGGGCTTCCTCCAGGGAAACTTGCTTTGGTCTTTTTAAGGCATGTGAGCATCTTTACTCTGCACAGCCCCTTGACTGACCACAGGACATGCCCTCTCCTGCAGTGGGTCTGTCCTTCTCAAGGCCCTCCCCATCCTCTCCCTGCCCTCCTGCAGGGCACTACTGATGCACAGAGAGTCTTCTGCATGGTTTTGGCCACGCTCCTTTCTGCAATTTTCCCTTGAGCCTCTCCTTTTGATGACTGCTACCAGCCCCACCTTCCCTCTCTCTTTGCAGGAGGGTCTTTAGCCACAGCCAGGAGTGTGTGCCAGCCAACAGCTCATTGTCCCTCTGCTCTGCCCTGGGATTTGGATCCTGAGCTGGGAGATCACCCATCCAGAGGGTTTGCACAGGTCGACAGTGCTGGCATAAGCTCCATCAGACACAGTGCTGTCTTCCCATCCCTTTGCACATCAGATAATGTCCTGAGGCTTGGAAATACGAGTCCAAGCCATTGGTTATTGAAAACTGTTCCTGCTACAGCTGCTTCCCATCCCTGCTTACCTCCCCTTCCCCAGTCTTTTATTTCTCCTTCCTGGCATGGGCTTAGGTGGGCATGCATGACTTATGAGTTTTAATTTCCTGTGGGAAACATTTCTCATGGCCTGCAGGTAGGTGCTTTTTTTCCACCCTCCTCTGCCTCCCCTATTAAGCTTTTCCTTAGCTTTAAAGCTTTTCTGTGTCCCTAAACTGCCCCTTTGGATCTCATTTACTCCAGGATGTTACTTGACTGATTTTAGTGATGTTAGTGCTCATTCACATACTGGATAAATGAAGGAAAAACCTTTTTCCTTGGTAAACAGCCTGTCCATGTTGATATTTGCAGCTGGGAAATTTTCAGTGTCAGTGCATCCTTGCACACAGCATTTAATGGTCTGTCAGGTATGGGAAACTCTAGATGGGGGGAAGAAGGTGAAATGAAAAATTCTAAATTCCATGCTTACCAAAGGGGCAAGGGATGGACACGTGGGTGTAGGTGTGTGCTCTGCCTGTTTGTGTATCCCAGTTCCTAAAGAGGTGTATGGATACACACAGACATCTCTATAAATGCATACACATAGCCTGAGCTTTGAAATGCATCTCTTCCCACACACATTTTTCCATCTGGAATTCCAAAAGATACTTCTTTTTCATTTCACTCCCACCCACAGATTCCCTTGGTGTTTATGACACAATTGTCCTTCCCCAGGACTCTTGTGGCCCACAGGGTGTTTAACCATCACTTACAAAGAGACTCATGGCCAGCACATATCCTGCTGCTCCTGGGGTCTTTCCTAGCAGCCAGAGAGCCCAGCATGGGGGTTCTCTGGGGTCTTGGTCTGTCCACCAGAGCCTGAGACTGCCCCAGCTGTTCTGACTCACCTCAGCATCGTGGGGAAAAGCTGTAGCAGGTCTGTGCCACAGCCTGCTCTGCCTGGGAGTGGCAGAGAGGAAATCACAGCCCAGGAAGGAGTTCTGGGTGTTTTTGGGGTTTTTTTGTTGGTTTTTTTTTTTTTTTTTTGTTGGTTTTTTTGGTTTTTTTTTTTTTTTTTTTTTTTGGGGGGGGGGGAGGCAGCCTTCACCCTGGCATATTTATCCCATATATTTAGCTGGATTTTTAAAAAATAGTTTGGAAATATGTGACTTGGATTGAGTAAAAGGCTTGACTGGAGAAGCACAGAACTCAGTGCTTTGCACTAGGAAGAAATTTGGAGGTTTTGCTGAAAACTGAAGCTTTTTTCTCTCCAGTCCTTCCTTGCTCATTTACTAGCTGCTTCTGGCTTTGGGTACCTGCCTAGCCCCACGTAGCATTGCACAGATGCTCTCCTTGCTCAGCAGCCCCATAAAATCCTGATTTTCAAATGAGCCGAGTGCCTGAGCAGGTTCCACTTGCTTCACCTTATTATCACAGGGCTCCTGCACCAACCTACCAGTCAGACCCACCAACATCAAAGGCCCTGTGCAGATTCACAGCAGATAAAAGCCTGGCCCAGCCCTCTCAGGATACACCCATCCCCTGCCCACATAATCCTGCTTTCCCACCTGGCTGTGGGGTGGGACTGTGGCTCATCAGGGCAGCCTCTGCCCCCAGTGCCTCTCTGCTGGAGGCACCCACAACCCCAAATCTGCCTTTGCCCTGGGTCTGGCAGTAAGTAAAGTGCCCTCCCTGGCAATAAATGCCACACACTGCAGACAGGCACCACAGGGTCTTTTCCTGTATCCACACAGCACACTTTTCCAGGGACTATTTGGGCAGCAGCACTTTGCCTACGGATTTGTGGAAATCCAGCATGAGGTGTCTGAAATCTTTGTTTACGCCCATTTTTTAAACCTGTGGGTTGGAAAATTCCCAGTCCCTGTCTGCCTTGCATCCTCCCCATCTTCCAGGGTAAGGCAACTTGTTCTGGACTGCATTTGGTTTGGGCAAAACTGAGAGCTTTGCTCTCCTTTCCTGGGCACAGGGCTTGCCTGGATGCAACCTCCTGATTTTATTGGAGCGAATTGGTTTTTAAATCCTGGATTCCACTGGGTTTCCCGTGAAATTAAATCCTGAAAGAAGGCTGCACCTTTTCAAAAAAAGACCCTGCTGTCAGCAAAATGCAGCCTGGAATAGTGGGGCAGCATCTCTGAGTGGTGTAACGGGCTGCCTACAGGCTGGAAAGGGATGAGTTTGCACAGCTTAGCTTATATAAATTGAACAGCAAGTGCCAGCAAACTGCAGCCATACGAGAGAACTCAGAAGGTTTGAAGTGTTGCAGAACAAAGCTACTTTTATGATTTATACACTTGCCAGACAACCATCAAATTCTTTGCTGAAACTGGAGCTTCCCTGGTAGCACCACGAGGGCTGGCCAGCCTGTGAGGAATTCTTGGCATCGGAGCAGCTGTCCCAGAGTGGTACAAAGGGCTTTGCCAGTGTGAGATGGAGCTATCAATAGGATGTCTATCAGGGCAGGCAACAAATGGGCTGCTGATCTTGGCTTCCTCTGCCTCTCCAGCCCCAGAGAGTGTGACTGACAGTGGTAGCAACCCCCAGACAACTGTCACAACATTTCTGTGCAAGGTGTGGCAGCCCCTGAGCAGCCCCTGTGCCTCCTGAGGAGCTCTGGGCAGAGCTGAAGGGCTGGAGCACAGGGAGAAGCCTGCCCTTGTGCAGACAGGTTTGGGGACCCAGTGTGCTCAGTGGAGAGGGCAGGAGCTGTCCTGGGGGGCAGGACACTCTTGGGCCTTCCTGTGGACTGTCCCCCAGGAGTGTCCAAGGAAATGGTCTGGAAGTCAGGCTTATATAGGATTTTATTCACGGGGAGAGCCATGCCAGGCTCGCAGCTTTGCTGTGCTTCTGAGCTCCTGCATTCCTGGTGAGAGGATCTCAGCTGTGGCCTTTCTGAAGGGCTGTTTTCTCTGCTGAAAAATGGAGGTGATAGCCATTACTTTATAGCCTGATGAAGCCTTTTTTATAGGGAGAACAGGAAGGGTGAGGACTCCTGAAATTTGGCGAGTTGAGTGAACTTTGGTGATTGTACCCACCTGGGTTTATGGCTTCATGAAAGGGGCTCGTGCACCAGTGTCTCCCTGAGGAGAGGTGAGAAACACTGGTTAGAGCCTTCAGCCCAAGGTCTCTTTGCTAATGCTAAGCCTGTATGCATTGAGACATTATTTATTTAGAGAACAGCTCTTATTGCTGCTGTTTTGCCAGAAAACATCCTCTGGTTTCCACTGGCCTCTGCCCCTGCAGCATTAGAGATTATTTTCCACATTTGTTTGCACATTGCTCTCATTAACGCTTCCAGCAGAAGTCTGTGGGCACTAAGCAAGGAGACAGGGCATGAAACCAATGGCAGACAGGCAGAAGGATGTGGCATATGAAAGCCCTGCAGGAATGTCTTTGAATACCACCATAGGAAAGGGTTTGGAGGTTTTACAGTGGTTGTAATGCTACACAGCCGTGGTGGGGCTGTCCCATTAGAACTGTGTCCCATTAGACTGCTTGAGTGAAGGCATTTCACCTCAAGAGCTGTGTCTGCTCAAAAGATTTTATGGGGCTGACAGTATCCAGGGATCTACTGTACCCAACAAACTGTCACTGGAGAGCACCAGACAAGTGCACAGAATAAATAGCTGATTTTCCTTTGGGCATGGATCATGGTAAGCCTGGCCAGTTCCTTCCTCTGGCTTCTCCTTACAAAGTGCATGTCATCTGGGATTTCTATACCAGCTGGAATGACTAATTTTGCAGAAGTGTAATGGTGGTGGTGCTCTGCAGTGAATAGGGGCAGGGGTAAACCCATGCCAGAAGATAAAAATGTCAGGTTATTCTGGAACCAGGTGGAGTGGGGGACTGGTCCCATTTAAATAACAGATTTTGGCTCAGGCTCACAGTGCATCTATTTTTTTTGGGGTGAGGCAAAGAGGGAGGCCAGTTAACACATGGTAAAAGAACTGGTCCATCCTGTTGGGAGCTGTTGGTTTTGCCCTGCTTACCCTGTTTATCTGCAGGCAGCTGACTTTTCTTCTTGGCTTTCTCTTTGCCCAGCTAATGCAGACTGACCATCTCTTCCATTTAAACAGAACCCTGTCGTATTTTGATGCCAGGGAAAATATCAAAACGTTGCTCTGAAAGCCACAAAGGGTTCAATTATTTCCTGGAGACGATATGAAGCCTATTGAATTGCAAGTGATGTTATCATCTCTCACTTGTGGAAGAAAAGGTCTGAGAGTGAGTGGAATTGAAGTCATTGTGCAGGCAGCTTTTGCCTATGAAAGTCACCCAGCTCAGTTGGTAAAATTAGGTTAAGCATGGAGTGCAGAAAGAGAAAAGGGGGACTGAAAAACTTGGCACTTTCTTGTCGTTATCTCTTCTGGTCTGGACTGGGTTTGGGCTCCAGGGACTGATGACTGTAAAATGGGAGCACGCTCAGCTCTGATAGCAGGGGAGGCAGGGATGATTCCAGCAGTCCTCTCTGCTGCTCCTCCTGGAAACCAGCAGACCCCAGTAGGGCAGAATTGCAGGGATCAGAGGAAGCTCATTAGCTCTCTGAAAGTTTTATTGGGTGGAGGAGCAATGCTGTTCTGGGAGAGCAAAAGAGGAGAACACTAAGAAGTCATTTTTAGGCCACTGTTTTGTAGCCCACTTGCCTATTTTCTGTAAGAAGTGTCATTTTCTGAAGATGGAAAACAGGAGATGTGTCAAGAGACCATTAGAGAACTGGTTTATGTAGTTGTGCCTGGTAGTAAACAGGAGGCATGTGGAAGCATGTGTGCATAATGCCTGTTGTACAGGACTGTCTTTGTGTGGGATTTCAAAATAGTTCAGAGACTTAATTGTGGTAAAAACAAGTAATATTCAGTGTGTGGTGTGAAGGAGCTGGGAGAAAGTGCAATCTGCTCTTTGAGACAGCTTCCCTAGCAAAGGCTGTTGCAGTTATTTCACCAGTTAAAGCACCTGCATGTTGGCTATTCAGTGACAAGAAACTCAGGTTTTATATATGGGCTTTGTAGACTCGGCCAAAAAAAGGCATTTGTTAGGTAGCCCAGTAACGGAGTCTGGTACAAAGAGATTGTAGCTTCTACAAAGAAGCTCAGATAAGCAACAGCTGATTCCAAAAGCATTGCCTGAGATATAGCTCTTAATCCTATTATGGCAGGCAGTGGCCTCTCCAGGTCTCTTTCAGTGTGCTGCTGTTTTGTATTTTAAACAGGCAGGATTTTCAGTTTGCTGCATGGCAATACACTCCTTTTTTAAGGAAAGAGGAGGAAAACAGACTCACATGGCGTGTACGTGACGGTACTTCTGCGTTGTAAGGACTGTTGTGGTCACTGCAGGGTTAAGGAGAAAGAGGAAGGTTCCTTTGTGTGCCAATAGGTGGGGATTGGAGCTCAGTTTTCAAATTGGGTTACTAAGGAGAGAAAGCAATACCCTGATAAAGAGTCCAATATGGTGGGAGAGTCCATGAACAAGAGCTGCTGGCTTGGCTTGGCCTCACGGAGTTGTTGCTGGAGAGGAATGTGTGCAGGGATAGAAATCATGACTTGCCTCTGCTCCCAGTGTGATGCTGAGGGCCAGGGAACTGCTCAGAGCACTGTCCTGGCCAGAGGGGGTGAGGCACTGATGCCAAAAGGGCTGCTTTCCTCTTTCCTTCTATCCCTCTTAGCTCAGAAACCGGCAGCATCGGGCAATCCTGGGGATTCAGGAGCATGCCCAGGCTCTCTGCTCCCACAGCTGACTGCTGCCACACGGGTGCACATGCTCTTCTGCCTGGAAGGTTCCCAAGATCCAAGCACAGGTTCTCTTCTCCAGCCAGATCCAGTGGGTATTTTGGTGTGAGAGCCCCAGGAGAATCTGGAGCTGCAGTGTGGATTGCCAGTGACAGTTTAGGCTTGAGACGCAGCTTTGGGCATTTTGTTTCTCACCAGACAAAGCAGGTCATTTCTTGATTGTGGATGTGTCCATTCTTTATTTATCTTCCTACTTCAAGGCTTAATACAGCAAACACCGAAAATGTATCAGCTGGTCCTCCCGCTGCCTACCTCTCCACTCTCACTTCCTCCAGCTATTTGCTTTGAAATATTTGCTCAGGATTTGTTTTCCCTCTGATTTTACAAGTTTGCCTTGCACAGCAAAAAACCTGCTATTTTGTTCTCTCTGGTATTTGGCAGGAAAACAAAAAGAACACAAAGAAGAAAAGGATAATAATTGTTTTTTTCCTGATGATTTAGCACACAAGAGTTCTTTTTAGTGCTACTGTTGCTGCTGTGTTAAAGCGTCTTCTTTTCTTGGGCATGCCAAGAGCTCCTGAGGAGAGCAGAAAACAGGGTGTCTCTTAACTGTGCTTTGCTGGGCTGGCAATGGGCTCTGAGCTGAGACCTGCCCATCCACCTGGTGCTCACTTGCAAGGCTCCCTCACATGTTATTTTGATCCAGGTGATGGAATTGGACAGAGCAGCTTTTGTACAGGGATTTGCAAAGCTCATCTCTATGCTGTTCTACTCCGGTGGAAGTTGAAACAGGTGTGCTGGAGCCACTGTGCTCATTGCATTTTTTTTTTCTTTTTTCTTTTTTTTTTTTTTCTTTTTTTTTTTTTCTTTTTTTTTTTTTTTTTTGGATGGTTCATGTACCCATGCATTATTTTGCTTCATGCCACTCCTTTTTTCAGGCTGGGGTTACCTTCATCTCCCCAGGACATGTGAAATGGTTGGTAAAAGATCCCCAGTAACTTCTTTAAGTGGGGAAGGACTGGTTTGACAACAGAGTTGCTTCAGGAGGTTCAGGAGTGTATCTGAGCAGTTTGATCCTCTAATTTGGGTTGCATACTTCCTAGTTTCAGCCATGAGACTTGTCTCTTTTGTGATTTTTTTTTGTTTTTTCTTCCACCACCAGCTGAGAACAGGTGATGCACAGGGGACACTGAATGTGAAGTCAATGCAGCAAGGCTAGTGAGATCAAAAGACTCTTCTCAGGGCTAGAAGGAAGAAGCTTGGGGGTACAGGCTGTTTTTTTCACCTTTCTCTCTCTTATGTTATCAGTCATTCCCTGGCCTCTCCTGCTTGTACAAGAAAAAGGAGTCCCTCACCTTCCTTGTACTGCCCAGCGGGTGAAAAAAAGCTCAGTCACAGAAGGAAAGAAGAAGCAGGAAGAGGAAAATAAACAGCTGAGTCATTGCTGCAAAAAAAAACCCAACCAAAAACCTACAGGAAATGGGAGGACTAGAAGGGGCTGGCCACAAACCTTTGAGAGAAACTATGAATGCAGCAGTGGACTTTTACAAAGGCATTTCTCCATCTGCCAAGAGAGGGCTACAAGGACTCCCACAGAGGACGTGGAGGGTACCAGGCAGCACTTGCCCAGGGACAGTGGCAGCATTCAGTGGGTTCCAGCTGCTGAGAAATATGTGGAAATTACATGCTGTAAGTCAGCTAAATAAACCAGGCGGAAAAATGGCTGAGTCAGAAAAACTGGGCCATTAAGTTCAAATGCATTATTAATTGGAAAACTGCTTAACACAGCTGGAGATCCTCTGGGTATGCGTAAACAAAAATATGATGGTGAGAGAACCAATTAAAACACTAATTAGTCCTTTTAGGAAGTTCTCCAGGTCCATTAATGATAACCCTTAATTGTAAGCTATGGAAGAGAAAACTTATCTGTATTGCTGCTGCTGCCTTGGACATTAGTGCTCTGTGTGTGTGTGTGTGAGTGTGTGTGTCTTGCCTTTTTGTGTCTATACAAAAATCATTAACTCAAGAAACTGCACGCTTACCAGTGGCAAGTGCAGGTTAATGAAAAATTAGAGACTTGGTCCTCCAGCCCCCCCGTGGACAGTTCAACAAAGAATTATATACAGGGATATAATTTATGCAGGCCCATTTTTTGAAAGGAAGGACTACCAATTCTTCCCTCTCATTCCCACAGCAGCAGAAACAAAGCAGCAGCACTGCAGCTGAAACGGTTTGCAAGAGTTTGCATTAAGTGTTAATAACCAAGTAATTATCATACCAATAACTCTAATGAAAAACACAAGGTTGTGCTTCCAGAATATTGTGTTTTGCAGAGATGGAAAGAGGTTTTGTGTAGTCCATTGCCCTGGCTTACAGAATACAGTTTCTAGACTGAGGAATTTAGCAATTACTGAAGTGAATGTTCACTTGATCTTGGCTTCTGCAGCTCTGCCTTCACCAATAAAAGTGACCTTGGAATGAGCAGGGTGAGGAAAAATACTGATGTGCTGGCAAATATGAACACCTACCCCTACATTTCTTTGTGGAGCTGTTTTCCTGTTCAGGCACCTCTAGAAGAAACCATTTCCATATTTGTATCTTATCTGAATATGTGCAAGGGATCACTTCTTCTGCTCAGAGGCAATAGAACATCTACAACAAACAGCAAAATTATCAGGACACCAGGAGCCCTCTTGTTCATTGGTGAAACTTTTCTCAGACCATCAAGTTTGCCTGCTGTGTTTTCCCAAATCTCTGATTCTTAAGTTTTCTTTGAAATACTAAGTTTTACACTCCTGAGACAATTTAGGTTGGCATGCAAGTTGCTGAGCAGATTTTCATTAGCTCTGATTTTCATTTAGTTCATTAGTGGATGAGCTAAACTGCACATGGACCTTTGCATTCACCCCTTTAGTTTTCAAATTCCAGGGTAGGCAAACAGCACCTTGCTTTAAATAAAAGATATTTAAATTGTCTGGAGTCCCACTGCAAGGAACTGAAAGGAATGCTGTTTATCCAATGATTTAGTCTTATTTCCCTCTCTCCATGACTGGATGTTTGGCCCTCTGCATCCTTCTGATGCTTGGCCCCAGGTTAAACTGCATGACAAGTGCTTCTGTAGCTAAATTGCCCTCTCAAAACATGAAGTCTAGAGATTCCCAATTTTCTTATGCTGCCTGGTATCTTGAATTTTGTACAAAGTTTTGTGGAGTCCACCAGGATGAGAATTTTACCCTGGATCTCACAGATTTCTTGAGATATTTTTGAATACATCTTCACATTCATGCATTTGAAAAATGCTGAAGATAAAAAGTTTTGTAAATTTTGAAGCAGTGCCACAAAGATGTATTATGTTTGGTTTTTTTTAAACTAATAATTGGGAAAAAAATTTAATCCTTAGACTTTCCTCATGTCTGAAATTTTATGTTGAAACCAGGTGGGACAAATTATCTCTCAAGAAATGGCTGTCTGTCACTGGTGACTGAGTGCTTTATTTAGAGCAGATGCTCAGCTTTTAAATAGATTGCTCAAAATAGGTGAGGCAAATCCCACCCACAGTGAAGGTTTGTGATCAGTTGGAGCTTGTGCAAGACTATGGAAATGTATGTTACATTTTCCATTGTTGAGATTAAAAAAAATACTGGGAAAATTAAATACCCAATAACTGGATAAATGATAATAGCCTAGAACAACCTTGCAAAACACTGGCTCGTTGAACAAAACATCATCTTACAGCTCTTGTGTGGTGGAGATTCCTCTATTTGCTTTCCTTTCAAGATGCAGCTGCAATAACAAGGCATATGTGATTTTAATGTGAAACCATAATCTGTCAGCCCTGAGAACCAGGGAGCAGGCCCATGTAAGATAACTAGCTCACCCTAACAATGATAAACATGTCAAGATACAGAAATCACTTCTTCCCTTACAAATGAGAGAAAGATGTCATGTAATTGGAGATGTCATGCTATGCTGGGATGAACAACATTCCCACAATTAATCATACCAAATACATTATGTAGTAGTTGCTGCCTGAAGACAAAGGAGGAATAAATACTCGTGTAAACATGCCAAATATGAACTCTCCACAGATGTTTGATTGCTGCTCCATATTTAGCATGAAGCACAGCTGTATGTGGAAGATTTGCTCTACATCCAAGCAGAAGGAGAGCTTGGAAAAGGGCTTATGATGCTGCTGGAAACGTGGCTGGTGTCCTTTTTTAGGGCCCTTAGGGGACTGCTTGTCAGGAGCACCCCCATGGACACCAAAGGAAAATTTGCCATTTTCTTGAATTAGGCCTGCATTGGGGCCCTGGTTGGACAAAAAATGTTTGGCTGACAGTGCAGCAGCTTAGAAACTGAAGCGAGTTCAAAAGTTCCTAACAACACTTCCAAACAAGAACTTTGTGAATACAATGCAAAAGCCACCATGCATATTTGCTGGAATAAAAAACCAAATTAGCCTCAAACTGGGTTTGTAATTCCTCCCTGACTTGTATGTTTACTTTTCATTAATATTGATTCCTCCTGACCTTCCAGTGCCTCTCCTTCATTGTACTTGCTCCCCAGTGGATAGCTCACTGGCAACAATATTAATAGCAAAAGAAAATGTTAACGACAGAGATGACTTGCATGCAGGATTTTCACCTTGTGAATAAAGATTTTTATTTAATCAGAAAACCTCATTTGGAGACTTCAGTTGATGTACTGTGTGTGACCCTGTATGTGGTGAAGCCAACTGGCATGGCATGAATTCTGATATCATAACAAATGCTTGACAAGCAGTGCAGAGACATATGATATATCCTGAAAACAGCTCAGACATGAGATCGATACATAAGATTAGGAAGCCATAACCTCTAGGTGACCCATATGGAAACAAGAGCAAGGCTAAATTCAGTGAGTAAAATGTTGGCTGAGATCTAGCTGTAACAAAGAGGTTTTGCATTGACTTAAGGCTTGCCCTGGCTGTTTTTTACTGCTTCTCTTTGATTTCTTGGTCAGCAAAGTTTCCCTTCCTGTGTCCAGCAGTGATTTGGGAGCAGTGTTGAAGAGGGCTTCTGAAGACACTTCTCCCTTGGCATCTGCCAGGGATTCTGTGACTGTGTTGGTCCCTTCTAGTCTTTGGCCTGGGTTTCCTTCAGCTGTGTCCCTCTGTCCTTGTGAGAGAGACAGCTAGGAATGGCAAAGGCTGCCCCCTCTGTTTCTGAAGTGTGTATTCCATGATGGGATGCCCCCCTAAGTGCCATGAGATCCCACAGATCAGCATCCTGCACACACATACCAAGAGTTACACAGAATAGACCTCGGTGTTCCTTTGCTGACTGATTTCTGCTCAGTAACTGAAGCTCTCCTAGAAGGAAAAAATGCTTTTTTGTTCCATGTTTTCCATGGGGAGCTCTTGCAGAATTAGGAGTGTGGAACAGCTTACTCTGAAATAGCTGTGCCAGGAGTCTTTTCTTTCAGGGTGAAATTTTGTTTTTGTTTTCATTGTTTTTGTTTTAACAATGTGGAAAAAAACCCCTCTTTCCATAAGAAGCAGCTAAACACAGAAATCTTTTACAGTCCCCCCATACAACTGTAATAAAATCTGTATGAGAGAAAAAATTGTGCTTGTTTATTTGGTGCCCTTTATACCCCCTATGGCCTAGAGCTAGCATATCTGACAGCAATGATGAGCTGTGGATATGGGAATAACAGTGCTGTGAAATCTTCCCCAAAACAACAGCGTTTGTGGTCTGATTCATAACTCTGGTGTGGGATCCATGGCATAGAAACTGACTCCAGGCTTTAAAAACTGGTTTAAGTTGAGAGTCGTGTTGAACGTGGGAATCCATATTAGGTGTGATTCCTTGAGCAGGATCAGGCCAGCAGACAAAGTGTGATGGATGCCCCACTTCCTTGGAATAATCCTCACCCTCGGCTGCCACGGCAGCTACCGTGAGCTCTGGGCATTTAAAAATTGTATCCCTAAAGATGTGGATGGAGGGCTGAGATTTTCCAGAGCCTTTAAGAAGTGCTATACTAGGCACTTGGATTCCTGTGTTATTAAGATGCTTTTGAAGCTTTTACCCAGGGGAGACTAATTTTAGGCACCCACTTTTGAGAATCTCAGCCAGAAGGGAAACAAACCAGTGATAAAAGTTAGACAGAGTCTGTGTTTTGGAAACCTACCCACAGTTATTTACACATCTGTGTATTATCTTGTATTGGTCACTGGTTTTTTGTGTATGTGTGGTTTGTTTGTGTTTTGTTTTTTGTTCATGTTTTTTTACAGTGCACCTACCACAAACCTCAACTCAAATACACCCCAAACACCCAGGCAGTCCCCAGCGTGTTGGGACCCCATCCAGGGGGAATTTTTGTAAAGGAGGAGCACAAACCATTTAAGCAGCAGTCTCCTGAAGCACCCATGCACAATGGGCTGCTGCCGAAGGTTGCCTGGCTCAGTTCTCCTCTCATGGCAAGTTCACAGCTGCTCCCTGAGTATTGAAGGTGATGTGGTGAGTGCTCAGTGTCAGAGGCATCCAAGGCAGTGAAGAAGTCTGCTGTTGCAGGGAAACTTGACTTTGAGCCTTCCCCATAACTAAGCTCTTTTTTCTTTTCTCTTTTTCTCTTTTTCTCTTTTTCTTTTTCTTTTTCTTTTTCTTTTTCTTTTTCTTTTTCTTTTTCTTTTTCTTTTTTTTTCTTTTTCTTTTTCTTTTTCTTTTTCTTTTTCTTTTTCTTTTTTTTTTTTTTTTTTTTTTTTTTTTTTTTTTTTTTTTTTTTTTTTTTCCTTACATTCTTTCAAGAGTTGTGAGGCCCCAGAGACTTGAGGGAATATTCATACAGCTCAGGTCATTTTACCAGCCTGTGCAGCCATTCAGTCAGTAATAAACACTCTAGCAGGGCAATGATTACTGGAATAGTAGGGGGCATTCTAGCCAGCAAGCCACATGAAAATGATAGACAGTTGCTGAAATCAAGAGAACTACAAAGCAAAAGAACAAAAGCTTAAGTAAGTGAATCAGTAGGCTGGGCTCAGAGACGTGACATACTAAGTGCTGTGCCTCCTATAAATTTGGTGAGTTGATGATTTACCATAGCAGGGCTTTTCAGTAAAGAAAATTAAAACTTCAGGAGGGCTCTTCAGTTCCAAGAAACAGCACCAAGAGAAACATACCCTTTATGTCACAACAGCTGACTTGGTATTAAAAGCATTGATACCAGTGAATGAGCCTGGAAGAGGCTTCAGACTCTCTCATTCCTATTAGGGTTTAAGAGCACCAGTGCCAGATCCTGCAGTTCTTACTTGAGCAAAGCTCCCATTGATGTGTTCTTAATCTGGAAAAAGTCAACATGGATATTTATGGAGCTGTAGTGCCTAGGGGCTCTAATAAAAACTGTGCTAGACATTGTACCTATATTTAGTAGCAGCCAGTTCATGTCTCACAGAATTTGTGGTCTGCATAGACAAGACTGATAAAGCAGATATGGGGTAGGAATTGCTGTTATTCCTGTTTTACAGATGGGAAGTGAGAGTTGGAGATTGCAGGGGGATTTTCAAAGTGATGTTGGGTATTTATTTCCCGTGCATTTTTAAGGGAACTGGACATCCAGATGCCTTGGTGGTGTTGAAAGGCTCAGCCAAACACAGGCATCCCAGTTTCGGTGGGATGACAGGAAGCCTGTGATGGATGTGTAATTAGTTTAGATCTAGACATTCCAGGCCAGTCTGCTACACCAAAAACATCCATTTTTGGAAAGAGTTTGCCTCAAGTTAGGGCTGTAGAATTCTGACCTATGGAAAATGGCTGCTGCCAGTGCATGGGTGTAAAACCATAATGGTAGAAACCAGAGTGAGAGGGAAAGGGGAAGCCTCAGATCCTCAGCTACTCTGAAACCTCCTTTGTCTTTGGTTCAGGTGGATGCTCCTTCTTGCCTTTTCAGGAGCCATGTGAACCCAGCCAGGCTGGGATGTGTCATACCTGGATACCTGAGCCCAGGCTGGTGAGCTGTAGGGAATACTTTTAAGGGAAATTTGGCAGCTGTGCTGGGAGCATCTCAGTCCATGGAAACCTTACCTGTCACAGGGACCCCCAGGCCAATGCCAACCACCATGCCTTGAAAAGAGACCAACAAGGCCAAGAAAAAACCTGGGAAAATTGGAAAGGGTTCAGAAAAAAGCTTACCAAGGGATCCAAAGCCTATGAAATTTGCCTTGCATTGGGAGTCATCAGAAGCTCCATGTGTTCTGCTCAAGGAAAGACTGCAAAGTGATTTGGTAGAAACATCTGTGAGGGCAGTGACTTTTGAGAAAAAGCAAGATGATTTACTCTTAATTTATCTGACTCCTTCCTGTAAGACTCTGTGACTGAAAACTGCCTTTGGAAAAACTTGGTCACAAAATCTTATTTATTTTGTGAAGGATTAACTTCACCACTAGAACAGCAGACTGTCCATCACCAAAAGACTTGACAGCAAATCTGAAGCTTTTCTCCAAGCCATAGCCTTAGCCAGGCACGATGATCACTGCACTTTTTAAACTCAGAAGTTGAATGGAAGTTTGTTTATATGTGAACATGATGTATTTTAATAATCTGATAAAAATAACAGCAGAATAAAAGTAATACTAAAAGTCTGAGTTAGCAAAAAAAGGGGATTAGCTGCATGAGTGAAAATAATGAGCTACACTGGTGTGTTAATGCAGAGTCATAGAGTTTTTATTCTGCCTTTTTACCGTGTATTTTGCTGCTCCAAAAAATGTCCACTGTCTTTTGTGGAAAAGCTTTCAATCCTAGACAAAAAAGAAAGACTTGTCCTTTTAATGCTTTTCTTCCCACTCTCCCAATGGATCATCTGGAATGAAGATGAAGAATGGCAGAGTTTTACCAGAGAGGGAGAGGGAAAGAAAAACCAGCATTCCTAAATACCCACCCAGCATCCCCTGAAAACCGAGGGAAAAGCAGGGATGCCATGTGCTGTCAGCTGCTGGGTTCCCCTCCACTTGCCTCCTCCCCACCTGTTCCCAGCCCCTCTGGAAGTGTGAGATGGGATTTCAGGGCACGGTGTCCTTGGGGGGTGAGGCAGCAAGGCTGACACAGCCAGGATAAAATGTCCAGGTGCATGGAGCGGGGACATAAACATAAGGAAAAAAAAAAAAAAAGAAAGAGGAAAAGAAGAAAAGGCTCATGTGTGCATGCACACAAATCAATAAAAAGTGTAATGCATCTTTCTTTAATTAAATCCCACCCCGAACCGGCTGGGCAGCCCCGACCTCTGCCCCTCCAGTTTGCTGACTGGCACAGCTGTTAGTAAATCACCTGCTGGGGCAGCTCTCCGGGGCTTTAAAGGTCATCTGTCAGCCACTGCTGGGGAGAGATAAAGAAGAAAAACAGGACCAAAAAAGTCTGGGGGGGAAAAAAGGCACTTTATGAAAGCAAAGCCATTTGAGCACTCCAGCCTTTCCAATGTTTATGTTGCTGGCACCTGGGGGTGGTGGGGGTATTTTATTCATCCAATTTCCCTGACTCTTTTGTATGCATTTTGCCAAGTTTTCAGTTACTTTTACAGCCCTTTTGTTTTAAGGTTTTCTTTCCTGCAGGGAACACGAATAGCTTGAGCCTGAATTTAATCCCGTGGGACTGGGTCCCTGTCAGTGACACCATGGTCTCTGCTGGCCTCGTTACCTCATGGACATCTCCTCTCCTCACACAGAGCAGTCAGCCCCCATACCCCTCACTCCCTGATTCCAGCCTATGCCAGCTCAGCCTGCTCTTTCATTTCCAGCAGCCCATGGCTCCTGGTTCTCCACAGCAGTCACTTCAAACTGGGCTGCCTGTTGGAGGCCAAAGACGTGATTTCACCCAAACTGGGGAGCAGGCTGGGTGGAGGGGGGAGCACACTGAGGCAGCTTCATCCCAGAACATGAAAGAGCATGATTGTCATAGGTAATTCCTTGCCACAAACCACTCCTTCATCTGTTTATGCTTGAAGGGATAAGCTGGCTTTATGCTTATTCAGCACTTTCACTGTCACCTTAACATTTCAGCAAAATGTTGCCAGTGAAAATGATGTTATTTTTCAAAATGGGTACGTGGGCAAGGCCCAGATAATTTGGGAGCTTTTCCCCACCTGATAATTACTGACATATTTTCAATAATTTACCATTTTAATTTAGCACTGAACATGCAGCAACCTTGTCAGACATTGATCCAAGTCAGGCAGAATGTGCAGATTCTGCTGCAATTGCCAATTTTTTTGCTTTGGGTTCATTCATACATTAAACTCAGAGGGAAGCTTAGGAGATCTGAGAACCCACTCAAAGTAGTGCCATTCACAAAATGGATCACAGTCACTGGGCACCTCTGTGATGTCTGTCTCTATTTGTGTCCAAACTTGGGTTTTCCATGGAATGAAAACTACTGTCTGCCATGTAATTTATGGGTTGGAAGGTCACTGGGAAATTTTCACTCCAATTTAGAGCTCCAGTAAGGTTAGTGAAACCAAGTGGAATCAAGGGCTTTTTTAAACTACCAACTGCTTATGCAGACACGTGGTAAGAGAGCTCATGCCAAATTCATTGGTGGTGGAAGACCATGACTCCAGTGGGTTCATGTCTGCATTGAACCTCGCCTGTTTTGAGCACAGACCCATCAAGTACAAAGCCTCTCAGTGGTCTATGTCTGCAGGAATATCCCCTCTTTTCCCTGATGCTCTTCCATGGGAAGAAATGACTGTAGCCTATCAGCTGCAGCCCTTTTGACTAGTTCTGGCTGATGCTGAAGTTTATTGCCAGCTTTCCTAGGTGCAGTAACATTCCTTATCTGGGGACTGGCTTGGTGTGGAGAATAACACAGAGGGGACAATGCACCAGCTCAGTAAAGGGACACACGAGGCTCTGAGGATGGAGACTCTGTTGCTCTCTCACTGCACTCTGCCTGTCTCCAGTCAAAGCAGCAGCTCCCTGGGAGTTGGCCAGTGGGGTTGATGGAGTCCAAGAGTGATGACACTCATGGTGTAGCCAAACTGAAGAGCTTGGCACAGCACTGATGTGTAACAGGAGCTGTCCCTCGCTCTTCTTGGCCTCCTGACCTGCTATCAAACAAATGGAAACTTGCACTTACAATACCAACCATCAGAAATAGAAAAGAGAGAAAAATCAGTAGCTGGCAGGATCATTTGTTTAGGTTGGAAGAAATGAGCTGTTTAGTATTTCAGAAAGGGGAGAATTCTCAGCAAAGAAAACAAAGGGAATGAGGACACTGAATCAGGCAATTGTTCTGCTACAGCAAGTGTGCACAAGTTGTCCCCCTTCCCCCTTTACCTTGGTGATATAAACCCCAGCCCCTCCACCACAAACAGTGGCTGCTTGAAGGGTCTTGGTGACCAGGGTGCTAACAAGGGATGGGACAACCCACCACAGCAGTAAAGAAGAAAAGCTGCATTTTCGCTAAGTGTAAGTAATGCTCGACAGGTATTTTTGAAATGTGAATTTTCCCCTCTAAGGCTGAGGTGAGTCTCAGGCAAACACTCCAAGGCATTGTTGCTGAAAATTATGATTCTTTGGTTAAACAAAGAACAACCTTTGCCTGTCTGATTGGCCAGACAAGATACAGCAGTTACATTAATCACAGAGTTAAAAAATTCCCTTCCCCTCACTGCTTATGTCAGGTCAGTCCCTTGCACGCAGTTCCACCCAGCCCAGGGGGAGATCAAACAACATAATGAAGATGAGTTAAAATTCTGTTCACAAACACACATGTGCCAAATCCAAGCCCTGAGACGAACGGGTGTTCAGCCGGGAATCTAAGCAGAGACACTGTACTTTTACTGAGTCATTTGGGAGCCCACAAGGAGGGCTAAACACGAGGTAGTAAGTGTTTTGGCAAAACAGCTCCTTGTAGGGAGGATGCTCTTTGCTGTTTGTCTCTTCCCTGTCTGACAGGAGGGAGCTGCAGGGAGCACACGCACATCCCCAGCACCAGTAACACGAATCCAGTCCAGAGCCCGGGATCCTCCAAAGCTTAGAAAAGGATGTGGGAAAAGGGATAGTGACCATTAGTTAATTAGGCTTTTTCTCTCTCTTTCAGTGTCTCATATTTCCAGCTACCTTGGAGTGTCTTTTGGCTTCTTAAAGCAGAGGTTGCTTTAACTGAGAAAAAAGGTTGCTCTTCAGGCTGGTTGAGAGGGACTCAAACCTTTTCCTACCATGGAGACAGCACAGTACCATCTTGTCTAGTTCAGCTGGCTGAGCTATGCTGCAGCTGGAAATGATGTCTGAGAAATATCTACCCTCGGCCTTCACCAGGCTTTTCTTGGCCATTGCAATGATTCTAGCATGTACTCCTTCAGAATACTAAATGATGCAGTTTTGATGCTTGGGATTTTTTACCCAGTGGCATTTTGCTCCCTAAACCATGGTTTTCTTTTTAGACACATTGTTCAGATTGTTCAAAAGAGTGCTGAATGAAGAGTGCTGCTGTTTAGGGCTGCACGAGATACAGCACATCCTAAATGTATTGTCAGTCCAGACCCTTCAGGGCTTAGGTTGGAAACATCAGTAAGAAGAGAAAACTGCTTGAGCTACTGAGAAAAGAGACACCAAAAGAATCCTGCACATTCACCATAGTTACTGAGCTGGGAACGTAGCTGTCCTGGTCCTACAGAGATTGGAAGGACTTCCAGCACAGGTTCCTCTGGGATAGCACATCAAGGCAGTTGGATGGAAAACATCCAGGGCTGCTGGACAGGCCCACTTCTGAAATAGGCAGCTGTGTCTGGAGAGTCTTTTCTCACTTTTTACTCTCTGGAGATGAAGAGAGTATTCCAGATAAGGCAGCAGATTTGTGATCTGTCACCATATCATCTGTTCTGGGGGCACAGTTACCTTTCTTTTCTCAGCAATGAAAGCCCCCAGATGATGGAAGTTGAACTTTTATCTCCCTCACTGCTGTGGCCTTATCATACACATGTTTAATCCCACACATCACTTAAGAAATATCACCATTAAAGATCTGAGTACACATCACTTAAGAAATATAATCATTAAAGATCTGAGTACACGTTTTCAGATAAGATTGGTTCCTGATATTATTACTGACTGTGTAGTTATGGAAATGAGAAAATAATCCCCTCGGGCTTTGTTGTACTGACTTCTGAGCATCTTGCATCATCACAGGCAGACAGCAGACTTCAGGATGCTGTGCATTATTAGAAGGAATGTGGAAAATCTTGTTTGGGTTGGTGTTGATGTCTCTGGTAAGGGAGGACATCATGTATCTTCCACAGTGAAATTGGATCAGCTAAAAACCATGTGATCTTTTGGGAAAAAAAAAAAAGTATCTCATCTTTACTTGATCTCCTGCACTCTTGTCTTTTGATGCACTGGTAAACTGCACTCCTGACAGCTGCCCCTGCTGATCTTGTGGCCTTGGGAGACCTTGACTGCCTGGGCTGTGCCTCTGTTCTGAGTCAAAAGGCAAGGTGGGAGCACAGCAGACGTGGCTGCACGGTGCTGACAGCTCCAGGGGCTGTGTCTGCTCATGGCATGGCCACGGTTTCACTGGTGCGAGGGGAGCTGCTCTGGGAGTGACCTTGCTGAGCACTCCCTGCTCAGCAGCTGCACTCCCACCCAGCAGAAACGAATAGGGTGAACACCAGTGAACCAGTGCCAGTACAAATGGAGAGGAAAACACACACATGGACTTCCCTGGGAATGCTTTCTGTAATTTTGGCTTGTGTTAGAATGAACACCTGGTAGTGCATGTGTTTTTACAAGGGGGAACAAGCAGGACCCTGGGACTGCTGACCAGTCACCTTAGTGCCCAATAAGATCATGGGATAGATCCTTCTAGAACTCCTGTTGAATTATATGGAAGACAAGGAGGAGATTAATGAGACTGAACATGACTTCAGCAAGTGCAGTCATGATTTATCTACTTACCTTCTACAGCAGTGACAACTGAGATCAGCGACCTGGACTTCTTTAAGGCCTTTGATAGATTCCCCCTTGACATTGTTAGGTCAGAATTGGAGAGGTATGGATGGAAAGTTAGATGGACTAGGAATTGTTGGATGGTTGCATCCAAAGAGTTTCAGTTTACAAATCAATGGAAACCAACAATGGGTGATGTGCCTCAAGGGTCTATGCTGGGAAAAACACTATTTAATATCGTCCTCAGTGCCCCAGCCTGTGGGATGGAGTCCCCTCTCAGAAGGTTTGCAAGCTGAGGCAAGCATGGATGGGCTTGAGGGAAGGGATGCCATCCACAGGGACCTGGACAGGCATGAGAAGTGGGCCCATGAGAGCCACATCAGGTTCAACAAGGCCAAGTGCAAATACATTGTTAGGCAGTTTGAATGCCTATACCAAACCACCTTTGCTCAGAAGAAGGCTCAGGAAGTGTCACCATGTGGTCACATCAGTGCTAATTCTGTGTACTTTATCCCTGGGCAATCAGATTTTGCTGGATGGCAATTTCTGTCTTAGCTGTGGGTGTAGAGATTTTCTTAAGTATGGCTAGCCTATGTTGCTTGAATTGTTTTACCATTAGTTTCTTCATATGGTGTGAAAATGGGTGTCTCCCACCAGGCTTCTTCCTTCCTCCCTGCAATTTGCTCAAGCCACATCCTCATCTCTGTTCTAGCAATGGGGAGTGTGGTGGTCACAGGACCTGCCACACTGTGGTGTCCACAGTGCCAGCTGTAAAGTGGTTGTATGGCCAGCACTGCTGGATTTTAAAACCTCTGAAGCTTCAGCCCTGGCCTCCCTCGAGACTTGCTGGGGAAACCCTGGTGTGAGTTTAAAAAAAGACCTGTGTGCACACACACACATACAGACACTCTGGCATACACTCTGTATTTCTGGAGGGACCACTGCATGCCTCTTTATCTTTTCCTCCCACCCACTCATTCCCTTCTGACACTCACCATAGCTGTGACCACTTGTATTCTATTTAGCTGGATTTTCCAGGCACTTCAGAGTAGTAGGTGTTGCTATATATATAGTGCCTAAACACTTCTGTTGAGGCTGAATAGTAAGTAAAACACTGTTGCATTACTTGGTCCACCAAGTGATCAGGATATCCCTCACACAAATATCTGCAGTGTTGCAGAAGGAAGTGTCACCCTGTGTTGGCCACAGCCACCTCTGAGCTCTTCTGCTCAAAGCTGCACTGCTCCTCTTAAGAACCTCTGTGGCAAAGGGATCTCCAGGCAGATTTATTTTCTTTCACCTGTGGCCAGTGAAATGGTGTTAACCCTAATTTGGTGTCCAGTTGTCCATTTAGCTCTGGCTGGCCAGAGTCAGGGAAGTATTATGAAGGACCATTGCAGAAGCTCATGACCCTGACTGAAAGCCAGGAGCAGCTCAATGCTCTGGCAATGATTATTTACTGTTTTTCCCATGTTACATGCTGTATTTGGTCATGTTCAGTAACTCTGTAGTAATCAGACAAGATGGAACGGCGGCTTGTCAGCTGATTTAATTAAAACCACATTGTTTTTTTTTTTTTTTTTTTTTTATTGCCTCTCACACATCATTAATATTCTGTCTAAGACGCGCCTGCAATCTAAAGATTGGAATCAGTCTCATTGTGCTCTTTCCAAGCTTGAATTCCCAGACACACAAACCTGGGAAAGAGTTTTAAAGGGACAGGTAATAGTTAGAAACTAATTTGATTACATTGAAATGGACCACTCATTTGTCCAAATAAATGCTTATTAAGGGACCAGTCTTTCAGGTTGCTTTTAAATGCAATGCAGGCTTGGCTTTCATGGATATGAGTGGGAATAGAATATATTTAGGATTTCCCAGGAATCAGGTCTTTGCTCTGCAGTCTTCTGCTCATTCAAATCGTTGGTTATGCAAATATATTAAAAAGACTCAAGTAAGTAACACTGCACCCATTTTAGCTTGGTTTATTATTTAGGTCTTTAGCAACAGTGCCTTTGTCCCTTTTCTGAAGTGCCAGGTGAGATCCATTTCAGGGTGGCCGTGGTAAGGGAACTCCCCAGTCAGGCCATTCCCAGGACTCTGGCAGTGCCACTCCCAAGGTCAGAGACTTTCTGGGACCAAAGGCCCTTCCTTGGCTCCAGGGACCGAGGGGTCCCTGCCTGGCTCCTCACACACCCCACTCACATCACACCAGCTTTGCCATGGCAGAGTCCAGAGGGCTCATTCCATAAAGCCATTTATTCGGGGCAGTGACACAGAAACAGCCCCAGCTGCTGCCTCCAGGAGGGACCCCAGCAAAGGAACCCCTGGGATTTTATCCCACCACAGTCTCCCCATGGCCAGTCTCGCTCTTCCTCCCGAGTCTGCAGCTCCTGCCCCATCTCCGTGTCCATCCACCTCGCTGCCATCGTTCTTTTGATCTCCCTTGCTGTCCAAAAGGTCGGCAATTCCCGGCTGCTGCTGTGTCTCAGTGTCCATTCCCTGGCTGGGTGTCCCCTTCCTTTGTGTCCTTTGTCATCCCAAAGGTCGGCAGTTCATCCTGCTGTCCTGGGCTCCCACCCAGAGCTTAACCTGTACTTGAATCTGCATTTAAATGTGCAGCTCAGCCTGCACTTCCATCTGCAGCTGGTGAGCCCAGCTACCTGCCCCAGATGTGTTCCTCAACATCAGCCAGCATGTGCACTCGATTTACAGCCAGATTACCAGGCAAAAAAATAAATCTAGCATTTAAAATTATATACAGCAGTTTATTTAAACAGCGATTAACTTTCATCAACAGTGCGTGCATTTCTGTTTTCTTTAAGGAACCCTGCCACTCTAAATCACAGCTGCAGCCCTCCTGCAGCACCCTGCTTCTTGAACCCAGCTTCGCAGATAGTTCACAGCCAATTACCATACAGGTTTCTTATGTTAAAATTAAGGCAACTGGAGTCAACAACCGCTGCTGAATGAAGGTAAAAGCTGGAGAACATTTTGCATAACAGTCATCAGCGTAGCTGATAGCTATTACAGTGTTCTGGTGAAGTAAGCCTACGCAGATCCTATCTCTCCTGCCTGTCTGTTTCAACATGCATCTCATCTCACTGGCAACCCTTTGCTTTAATTAGCTGAAGTCTCTGCTTCAGCCTTTCATATGTCAACCAGCCTGTGTACACTTCCATATTTTTAATCAGTAGCCTGTTGTCTTTGCTTTGTCATTCGCACTAGCATATAAATCTGCCCTTCTTATGATCCTCACTGCTTGGTAGAAGTCAAAACATGCTGTTTAATTTTCCTGTTCACTGATTTCCATTTGTTTCATGTTCAAATGCTGGCTCCTTTCCCCCTTTCGGGCATGCTGTGAGCATTAAACTTAGCGATTAAATGCCAAAAGAACAGTTCTTTTCCCCTTCCGTGCCCACAAATGGGTCATCCTAACCCTGGCTGGGGTGCTTCCCTCAACAGCGTGCCCTGTGCCTGTGTGCTCAGCCCGAATGGGCCTGGGGGGATGGGAGCTGGGCTGGCAGAGTTTAGCTAATGATGGCTAAAATAAAACAGGTGCAAAACTTATGTGCTCTCATAAGGTTGTGTCTGGTTTCTTGCTGTTTTTTCTTTTTTTTTTCTTTTTTTTTTTTTTTTTTTTTTCACCTTCTTTTTTCTTCTTCTTTTTATTTATTTTTCCCCCTGATTTTTTTTCCCCTCATTAATCTACTACTGCAGAATATTTCATTTCACCCACGGCACAGCTGAAGACACCAAGACTGAGAAACAGGCGGACGTGAAAGAGGGAGAGGGTCACATGTGGCTGTCCAGTGGCTTTCACATTTTCTGGTTCACTGGGGGGGACTCTGTGGATGTCTGACAGGTGGGGTGGCTGGCCCTGGCATCTGTGCCTGGGGCTGATCCCCCAGCTGAGCCTGCAGCCTGCTCAGGATGTCATCCAGCTTCTGGTCCATCTGCACGACCTGTTAAGGAATCAGAGGGCAGAAGAGCTGTCAGATGGTGGCAAATGCTTCTGGTGAGAGGCATTCCAAGGCCAAAAGCAAGGAAAAAGCCTGGCAGGGAGCATGGGCATCTGAGAACCACCCCTGGGTTTTGTCCAGCCTGCTGCTCTGGGCCAGATGACACTGCAAAGTCACGGGGAAATGGCAGCAGAAGGACAGGACATTGCCGGCCCAAGGACTCGGTTCAACCATTTTGTCTCTCACCTTTTCCCAGGGCAGAAGATGATGCATCCTGCAAATATCTGCCCTGAAACTCTCCTTCACTCTTCAGTTTATTGTGAATGTTTTTTTCCCAGCACCTCTCCCAGCCTTCACCACCCTTGGTTGTAGGACATCATGCTTTCCATTACTGTCCTGGGAAATGAAACAGCCTCCCCTCCCTTCACACTGTAAATAGATGCCTCAGTGATACATGTTACAGTCAGAGATCCTACCAGATACCTGTTTATTCCCATGCATGTTTAGGATAGCCTACTAGAAACCACATACAAAATATCACCAATGGTTTCATTTAAAAAAAAAAAAAAAAGAAAGAAAAAAACCTCATAGCCATTCTATAGGGAGACATGCTAATTTCTTCTCTCGTTTCTTTACTTTCTAGCTGAAATTTTTAAGTCCCTAGGTAGAGGAGTCTTTCTTAATTATTATTATTAATAATATCATTAACCAGGGAAAGGCAAATATGGATTCTTAAAGGGAAGCTGCACTCATGCTTCCTAGTATTTTTTAAGCTCTGATCTTTTTTTGGGAGCACATAGCAGGCATTATCCCCTTGTGCTGGTAGGCTTGCCTTCACTGCAAACAGCTCCCACTCACCTCAGCATCACCCAGTGGGACAGGCTGGGGGCCAGGGGCTGCTTGACTTTTCTCCAAAGGCAGAACTATGGCCAGCTTCATGTAATCAGCTGGGATCACTTCTAATGACGCTTGCACACAGTGCAGCTTTGTGCTATGGATGAGCCCAAGGAAAATGGGCATTTTGAAGAACATTGAATGGTTCACTTTACAGTTATCTGCTGTGAAACTATGAGACTGCAAACTGTGATCTGTCCCAGTGGGTCTAATAAACTTTGATAGCAAACCTTTTAGAGTGATATCAGATCTAAACTGAGCTTTCATTAAAAAGGGAGGCAGAGAGAATGAGAGAGAGAAGGATTCCAGCCTTCTTCTGTGTGAAGATAACTTTGGAAATAGCCATTGGCAGTGTGGACTGAAAGCTTAGCAGGCTGAGATTGCTTTAGAAACCGAGGCAAGGAAAATCACCTTATCCGCTTTCGCCTCTTCTGTCTCTTCTCACTCCAAGTGTTGGCTCCCCTGGGGGCCCCTCAAACCTCAAGGTGCCAGGAGCTTATTCAAGTTCTATCTTTTTGGCAACCACTGCTCTCTCCTAAATACAACCTGCTGGGGGAAGAAGGAGTAGAGAATCTGTGCTACATCACAGAGGGAGAGGCATGCCTGTCTCTCTTCCTTTCCTATAGTTACAACTGCTAGCTTCTGGTAGAAAAGCCCTTCTCCCTGCCTCTGTTTAGGTGTGGGTCTGGATTATCTGAGAGAGTGTTTACAAGCAAGAAGGGAGTGTTTAGGACATGGGTTGGACAGCAGAGACCTTCACTACAATTTCTGCCTTCCAGGTGCATGGCCAGCACTGCCTGAGTGGTCAATCATTGACAAAAGCACTGACATTGCTCTGTCTCACGCACAACAGCCCCAAATTCTGCTCAGCATTGACTTGGCTGAGAGTCTGAAAGTCACTAGTGGTTTAAGGGTTAAGCAGCATGGAATTAATTTAAAAACCACAGCCTTTATTTTCTCCTCCATTCTTGAAAAGCCTGTTTGGCTGATGCTGGTAATGACTCAACAGAATCTTTCTTAAGCAGAAATGTTACTGCAGAGCAAAAACTAAAGCAGAACTAATATATTGCAATAGAGTAAAAAGAAGTGTAGGCATGGAAATGGGATCAGGCAGATGAAAGCTCTTTTGGGGCTTTCTTTCATGAGGCTTTGTTGATTTTGATCTGCACGCTTTATCTTAGATAAGCTATGTCTGCATATTCCATATCATTTAAACTTGCTGTATTTCACTGTGTTTTGCTAACTCAGTGAAAGAATGTGACGAGGAATAATTATATGCACTCTTTTTTCCAGGACAAGTGGAGAATATTCATTTGTAGAGATGGAAACTGAGAAATCTTTACACAGAGGAGTAGATTACACTACACTTCTGTCACACCTTCCACATGAGGATCAGTAAATCTTTCCCGAACACCAGCAAACAAAACTGCAAAGTTTTGTGTTAACCATACACGGGAGGGTTTTCACGAAAATTTTTGAGATTGGAAGCAGGACTTTGCAAAATTAAGTGGCCCACAGGAAGATGTAGTCAGCATCTTGTCAAATTGGAGGTTTTAAAGAGGGGTCAGATTTGGAGGCTGGTTAATTCTGATCAGGGAGTGGCAAAATAAGAGTTTTGGACACTTGGCCTGAAGTCAGTAGGATGACTTGCAGGGTTAGAGGAATTTTCACGTGGGTGAAGGTTTTTTCCACAGAAGGGTCCTGGTTTCAGGTTTCTTCAAATCCACCTCACAGCTCTGACTTTCCCTAAGCCCAAACAGAAGTCGCCTGTTTTGAGCAACGCCCCCAGGCAAGTGCTGAGAAAGGGTTAAACTGAGCAATGTGTTTTTCAGATGAGTAAAGTGAGAAGCCATCCAGAGCTGGCTGCAGAGTTTCCAGAGAGATGTGATATGGCCCTCGCTGGAGACAGGTGAGCTTGGCAGCTGTCCACGGGCAAATGGCAACAAAACTCCCCTTCTCCCACATCACAAAAGCGCTCCGGAGATGATCTATAAAATTGTTAAAACGCTTTTATATCCTTTCAACTGCCCTGTAGAAAGGAGACTTGCAAAAGCAGTTTAAAATATTGCACTGTTGTTATTGGGGCTGTGAGGTGAGCTGAAGGAGTGTTGAAATGTATATTTACTCTAACATCCCCCCGTGAAAGGGGGCTGGACTCCATGGTGACACACAGGACTGTTAGATTTAGACAAAAAAAGACACAAAAAGCCCTGCCACCAGCTCCAGCGAGGCACAGCAAGCCACAAAGTCACTCAACCTGTGGGGCTCAAGGTGTCCCTCCCCTTCACCTTGAACAACAGATTGGCTTTCAGCACCCATGGGCTGTTTGAGGATACTTTTGAGCCTCTATTTGTGAGAGCTAGTGATGCTTAAATACCTCTTTTTACCTCAGTTGACTCCTGCTGCAGAAATCCCTTGTGGAGAAAGACCCCTGGCATGGCAGCAGGACAGATGAAGAGGGCTGGGTCATACTGGGGATTTGCCACATGCTGGACAGATTCCTAACTCCCCTGAGAGCTTTTTTTTTCTGGCATGTCTTGCACACAGAGACCATAAACAAAATGCATGTGTGGAAAACTCAGTTGGAGCAGCCACATGGTCTCCCCCAGCTCCTGTCATTTTAGGCCAGAAAATTCCCTCCCCCTGTTGGTTTGCTGACACCCCTAAATTTTGTCTATCTTTTTAATATGATTCTGGAGGCTGGGAAAGCCAGTACAAATTATGTACACAACACACTGACTTGAACTATTTCCAGAGAAGCAGCAGAAGGGGAAGATGGTCTGCTGGAGCACTGGAGTAAATCTGTAAATCCACAAACACACTCACATGTTGCTAAATTAGTGAAGCTTTGCACCAAAAGCTTAACCCCACAGATTACACAAAGATCACTGTCACCTCCTGGAGGCTCTGTTTTCTCCCTCCCTGCCTTGGTGCAGTTGTCTGCAGCATGTCCAGGCTGCTGGTACCAGGGATGCAGCACAAAATGGAGGGGAAAGAGGGGGCAGCCCAATTTGTGTCACCAATCAGAATGTCATGGTGTCACGGAGCAACAGCTTCTGTTTTTGGTTGAGCTGGATTGACTTTGGCTTTTTGTTTGCCTCACTGCAGTGCAGAAAGCTGTGAGCCCACAGGACAGTCCAAGGTGTCCTGGCAGCAGTGGAGGATGGAAGAGGCACTGTGTGGCTGAGCCCCATCCCCTGCTGCTGTCAGAGCTGCTGCACGAGGGGGGCTTTGTCCTGGGACAGGAGATATCCAGACCTTCCCCCCTTTCCATGCAGCCCCCATCCCACAGCAAACTGCAAACCTAAGCACGGACAACCAGAGCCACCAGAAGCCAGCAGAACCCAGGAGCTCAGCAAGGGCATCCCCAAGAGCTTTGCCTGCTGGTGTGATATTTTCCAGCTGACACTGCAAAGTCAACCCCATCTGGGGCCACACAAACATTATAGCCCAGCCCAGGGTTTCCAAACCACCAGAGTCCTGAGCTCAGCCCACTAAACACCCCTTCTCTAGCAGAAACTAGAAACTTCTCTAGCCCAACTCTGTGTTCTTGGCTTTGCCATTTCCTCAGCTTCCAGCCCTTGCTGCAGTTCCTGCTTCCGAGGCAGCTCCAATGAATGAGGATGCGCTCTTCTGCAGCTCTGGCTTAAACACACCTGCCTGGTGGGTTTTAACACCAACTACTTGAAAAAGAGTAATTTGATAGGTAGGACTTATTTTGTATGGGTAGAAGTGTACATGATCTATTTCTAGCTACAGATAGAAATTTCTGATACTCCCAGCTTGGAATTTGTGACAGGCCACCTCAGGTCAGTTTGTAGAAGAAAATGGTATTATTGTAGTAAAATCAGAAGTGATTTAGTTGAACTGGTGCAATCCATTTTATGGATGCTTCCATTTCTGACTCATGTGGCATATTGATTTAGCTTAAGCTCATTATCCAGAAATTTGTACCATTTTCACATATTGACCAGGTCTGTCACATGATGCTTCTTCTCATTCCAGATGGTGACTGATTTGATTAGATCTTGTAAAGTCCATGTTTAGCTTTATATGCACATCTGGTCTTGTAGCTTCTCTCTGCCTACAGTTACACCCAATTATTCAAACTAATTGCCTATTGTACGGTTCGAAGCCTGAATTGTTTATTTTAGGAATTGCTTTATTTTTTAGCATGTGGATTTATTGCTGCCCAGAGACTGCTAATTCTGGGAAGGGACATCTTTTGTCTACAGCTCTGCCTGTAAAACTGCTTCCCTCTCACCTTGCTTGTCCTGTTAGAGATATTGCACTGAGGTAGAATGCTGAATCCACTGAAACTTCTTCCCTTCAGCAAGGCCAGACAAAGTCAGTGTTGACGTAGCCTGTCCATAGCTGTGAGGAAGGCAATGGCCACACCAGGCACAGAGACTGGGACTAGCTTGGGGAGATTTCTCATGTGCAAGGTGTGGCTGCAGAGCAGCCTCTGAGCCTGCTCCAACAAAATGCTTATGGATGTGTTTGAAGCATGTGAAGAGTCTTCCTGAGTTCACCAAATATTTAAGTGCTTTGCTGGAATGGAGCCAGAATGGCCAACAGTTTGCAGGATTATACCTTTATGATAAGCTTTTGGAGTCTCCGAGGTACTCATACACACATATGTCCAGAGATATATCTACACCACCATTTTTCAAGTCTCTGAGGAGTAATAATTGTCAACTATCATGACATCCTTCTTGAAAAAATCTTGGCATTCATATTAGCAGAGAACTAGCAGCTTGTATCTCTTAAACAACAGGAGGGCTTTGATGAACAGGATCCCATTAAATGGCTGAGTTTGGGATGAGTTGTAATGGAGTTGGCCTCAATTTTGCGCAATGCTGTAGGAAAAAACCAGCTCTGCCAGGTGGCACAGACACAGGGAAACACCTCACCCACTGTGAGGGACACCAGTGTCCTGTAGCCACCTGCCAGCACTCCCTGGCCCAGCACTGAGCTGTGCTCCCCTTGCTGGGCTCTGCTGAGGGTGCAAACAGCACAGAAACACCAGCTCCAGACCAGGAGCTCTTGCCAGTAACCCCAAAGGTTACAGGTAAACAGGTACATGAATAGAACCTAAATAAGCTCCACTTCCATGGCAGCCTGGTGTTCAGGCAGATCCAGTTCTTCACGAACACCAAAAACATGTATGAACCACCAGACTGTCTTGCTTGACTTTTTCCATCTACCCCTTAGCAGACATTGACTGTTTATTTTCATTCCATGAAACTTATCTAGATAACACCACAATTTTCCAGGCCTCCCTTCCTTTATCCCAAACATCCCCACCCATTCTTAGGTCAGGTGTTGCAACCTCTGTTGGCCTAGGGTATGGTAACTTTATTTTAAGTATAGCTTCATTTATTTTGGTTTCCATCTACCTTTCCTGTTTAAATGAAAGCACAAAGTCTATCCCTCTGCCCTGAGCTCCTGGGGTATTTCCTGCCAGTACCCTCTCAGTGAACATTTTATTCTTGTATTTCCCATGCCATAGTTGTGCTGATGAAGCTCCCCTGTAAGACTTGTGTCTGTGGTTGCTGTTTCTGGTGTAAGCTGTCGTTTGCTTAATTGCTAAGCAACTATCACAAGTTGAGCCCTGGCTTTCTAAAGCAGGCCTGGTCAGCACACAGATTATGAGTTACCTCTTTGGGGAAGGCGTGATTTATTTTTAAAAAATGAATCCTTGCTTCCTAAACAGATGAGGTTTGGCTGATGATGTATCTATGTGTATATTGCTATGGCAGCTTTGGATTAAGCTGGCCAACTTCAGACACATTTGCCAAAGAGTCCTTACAGATAAAAAGTTAATACAGATTTCTGAAAGTTTGGCACTTGTGCAGAACACAGACATCCAAATTAGTGCCTCTTTGAAGGAAGGGCAGAAGAGGAAGGTGAACTGTATTATTAGACCCCGGAGAATCCACACAGGATGCCCTGACCACAGGAAAAGCTTTATTCAGCTCTTGCCCCTTATTAGCCTCGGATAATCAACCACAAAATAGAGAGTCACAGGAAACCAGGCAGCATAATTTCTCCTGCTCCCAGAAGTACTTGTTTCTGGCTCAAGAATTTCCAGTGGTGCCACTCTTTGAGTGGACACAAGGGTAACTTCCCACAGCTGCCATTCCACAGCAGCGGGAGCTGACTCTTGTGAGAGCTTGTTCCTTTTAGCTCTTTGCAGATGCACCTGTTTGTGTCTTCAGCCAGGGCTTTCTGCCCTTTGGAATTTGCTCCTCCCAGCAGGCAAATGAGACTTTGCAGAACTCCTTGTCCCCTAAGCCACGCACATAAATGGATATTTTTATTGTTGCAGGACGTTTTGTTCCTCACCCTCCTCTGGATCCTGCTCAGATCCTCCCTGTAATCTTGGCATCTCTCTTTGTGCCATCGCTCCCCAGCCACACCCGGGATGACGCACTGCCATTTCTCAGCTCACTGCATTGTGTGGCTGCAGGTCCTGCTGCAAAACCAGTGTGGAGACAAACAACAGGCAAAAATAACAGAGCCAGGCCGGCCTCAAAGGTGGATCTGCAGCCTCTGTGAGTCACACCGCAATTTCACAATAAAGCCACCTTCTAACTTATGCTCCAAGATGCTGATTAATTTAATTTTTAAATCTCTAAACAATACTGGACAGAGAGGAGCAATAAAAATAAAAAGGAGTGCTGAGTATTCAGATGGTGCCAAAGGAGCACTGAGAAAGGAGTGACCTTAAGCCTTTCACTAGATGTGTGTGATAACTCAGCGTTTTAGATGGGTGTGATGAACTTGGTGTTTGCATCTCACCTAACCCTTTGAATAGATGGTATCAAGCCTTGTATGCTTTGATGGCTTTGCCTTCACTTTGGCTTTTTTGAGCTCAAATAAATCTCCCCTGTGAGAATGACATCTAACCACACCAGCCTCATGGCTGGATAGGGTTCAGTTCCTGCAAGGGGTTTCACTTTGGACTGTTTCTTTTCAGCTTAGTTGCAAGAATAATTTGCTGATTCTGAACCCAATGGGAGAATTCCCTTAATCCAGCCCTGCTGACCTGACACACCTGATGGATGTGAGTGCAAAGGTAACTTCCATCCACTTTATCACAGGTGTTGATACACAACTGCCCTCCATTCACACACACACACATAAAAATCCCTGCTTGAAATTATCAGCCCATCTTATAGGCTGGTGAGAAAGGCAAAGCGAGAGGGAGAGAGGGAGTGTTGTTATTGGGAGGAGCACAGGCATTATGGTGATGGAGATTTAGATAGCAAGACATGTAGGTACTAGAAAAGTTCCAGGCAGTTCTTGTAGGATTTGACCAGGAGCTCAGAAACCCAAGATCTAGTCTACACTCCAGGCCAGCCTTTGTGCATTGAGCACAAGTCACCTCCTGCACGAGCCTTATCAATATTTGTTAACCATGTGGATCACATAATCTGTCATTTCCTGTCTTTCTGACATGAAATCAGTCAAAATTGGATAGGTTTCAGTCTTAGAACAAAACAGAAGACACAGACCAACAAAAAGGTAAGAGTAATCTAATATGGGGGCTGAAATTTTGGCTGTAGGAAGGAAGTTGTGTTGGAAAAAGAAGATTGGTGTCTGTTGGCAGAGAACAGGACCAGAGAAGATGGTGCTGGTACTTTGCCCTTCCCAGTGTTGCTCCTTTGAGGATTGACATGGACACAGCAGAACAAAGTTGGAAGTGTGGCATGCTGCTCATGCCAGGAGGAAAAAATGATCAGGAAGCAAAAGGATGATTGTCTGGAGATCAGAGGGTGTCACTGGGAGGTCACTGGGCCTCTCTTTTCAGCTCACACCATTTTAGCCAAACCCTGTAGCCAGACTAAGGGCTGGTCTGTGTGCAGGTTTGTGCTGCTGCCAGGAAAACCAAGCTCACAACATGCCCTGGGCATTGGGGAGCCTGTCCTGGCCCTCATTTTGCTGTGCCCTGTTCCAGTGACAACGATGCAGGAATCTCAGGAGAAGGTGACTCGTGAGGTTCTTGGGAAGTGAGAGCTGGGCCTTTGCACCATGAGCTGTTGAACAGGTTAAATGAAAACTTCTGCCCTCATCCCTTCTCTGCTCAGCATGGGACGAGTCCCTGGGGTTGCCTTTACACACAGCACACTCACTGAAACTCCCACAGCCCCTGAAGGTGCCATGGGATTTTGCACAATGCTCAGGAGGTGACTGCAGGGAGAAGCTGCAGAAGCACAGGGTGGTGTTACATATTTAAATAGGATTACAAAACACCATTGTTTCCTCATTAAAACGCAGAAACCCACAGCAAGTAAAATATTATCAGGCAGTGCTGATTGAGGGTGTAGCAGTTTTTGACTCTGGCTGGCTCAAATGTGCTTTGCTGAACCCTTTATTTTAGCCTGTCTGGCTGATCTGTCATTTGATGGGTTTTACTGGCTTGCTGGTGTATTCCAGGCCTGATTAACAGCACTGCCACACTTATTTTTAATGAGTTCTTGAAAAAGCCATGGCAAGTGGGTGGACTCTGGACTGCCTTGTCCAGATTTGGTGTCACAGTGACCTGGTGCTGAGGGTGTCTGTCTGTCTGTTCAGTCACACACATTTGATCCCAGGTCAGCAAAACCCACAGGCAGGGAAAACAACAACACAGCAAGGCAGAGTTCATGACTTGATCTGGGATTGCTCAGCACCTGGAAGGGCCTGAGCAATGTTTGGGGGGTGACAGCACAAACCAGTGCATGAATGGGCTACAGCAGCAGTGCTGTGCGTGCAGGACAGCAGAAGAGGTTGCAGACACAATGAATTTGGCTGGATTTGCCTTTTTCTCCTTCCCAAGCTAGACAATTTATTGTATAATATGTTCTTTAGCTAAAGAGATGTCCATGGCCATTTAAAACACTGACTGAGAACAGAAGACTGAGCAAAGCAGATTTCCCAAATCCAGAATCTTAGCAGTGGCCACTTTCCATTTCTTTCGTGCTTGAAAAATAAGCGAGAATTTTGAAAAATCAGCATGGCTACATCCCCAGGGGAGACTCAAAGCATTAATTAAAGCAAAGAAAGGGAGGTGTCTCATTTGAACTCTGCTGAGCTGGATGGATTACCTATGAAAGCTGGCAGTGACAGGACAGCTGTGTGAAGAAGCCCGTGGCAGAAGCACCGGTGTCTTACACAAACAACAGGAGACAGGGCGGGAGACGCAAAGCCATAATTGCCAGATAGATTTCTTCCTCATGAGGCACTTGCTAAGTCAGCAGAAACCTGCCTCAATTTTCTGTTGCAAGGCACTGTGCTGTTAATTAAGGGAAAAAAAAATCAGCTATGCCTACTGTCGCTTTTACAGCTCTTTACCCTTTTCCTGCAGGGAATACTGTCAGGAGACAATTATATACCATATACATATAAAAACTATTTGTCCTCCATGTTTCTTCTTTTTTCATATATCATTGCAGAGAAAAAGTACAGCAATAATAAAGAGAGATGTGTATTAACATGAATATGGAAGTGTAGGAATATGAGAATGGCCTGGTGATATTTCACTGTTCCAGCATTTAGTAGAACAATTTAAACCAGTGCTGCAGTTTAATTAAGATTTTGGGTTACTGGCTTTGTTGAGATTCTGGAGGTAGAACTGGGAAGCCATGGGGATCTTTACACAACTTTCTGCCATGAGGGAAAAAAGCATATATTTTTCAGATCAGAAAGCTAAATTAACAAAAGAAAAATAAGATGAAATTCATTAAGAAAATAAGTAACACTTGACTACTGAGAACCCCAGAGATATAATTGCTTACAAAAAGTAAGCAGCTGCATCTAGTTACAATAGAATAGTAGAAATCTTTAAGGTGGGGAAAGACCTTCAAGATAATTTAATCCAACCTTTCATTTACTTTTACTAACCATGAACTGTGACTTTGATCTACTGCCTTAACATAATCTATATGTCTAAGCTGTATTTAAAAATGCCTGGGTTATTTGCTGGAGCTGCCCCCAGTCTGGATCCCAGGGCCATGGATGCCTCCTCCTCCATGCTGAAGTGACAATTATACTGCTTGCAGATTACACAGCAGCAGAGGGAAGAAGCAAAAGCCCAAGAAGAGAGTCTTATGCTGTGCTCCAGCTGAGGCACAGTGCACCCCATCAAAACAAAAGGGGTTCCTCACCCTTCCTCCCCTTACCTCTGGCACAGTCAGCTGAAATGTCCATGGTAAGGCACACGACTGCTTTTTTTCTAGGAATTTGAGCTAAGGTTTTAATTACTGTTAATAAGGATGTGGATTTTCTGTCTTGCAAAAAGATTAAGAAAAAATTCTCCAAGCCCCTAGACTGTGCCAAGCCTGGGTACAAGCAAATAGTTTCTTTGCCATGCAATCTAATTTTTTCCATTTATTATTTGCTAATGATCTGCAGGAGACAAAAAAATCACTGTGAAATACATGATCCCCTCCCCTTTCATTCTGAAAACACTGAAATTCAAATCTTTGTTTGTTTTTGCTTATTATTCCTGAAAAATCCATCAAAATCAACGTGATTCCTTGTAGTGCAGCAGATCCTGCAAATTTTGCCTGAGAAGGGACTTCTTGATGTGAGACAAGTTCAGAGCCTTGTGACTTAGCACATGCCAAATGCACAGGTAGTGTTGGGAAGTGCCATGAAATCAGAGAGGAGGAAAGTAAGAGCTGTCCCAGTAACCATCCTTGGGCAGTCTGGCTGCAGAGACATCACTGCTGTTCTGGGCTTCACCTCCATCCCCAGCCCTGGCCAGAGAGGCAGAGGGGAGCAGCAGTGTGCACAAGGGGGTGACAGTGAAGTTGTGCACATCTGGGGTGCAGCCAAAGTGCTGAGCCCTCCCCAGCCCTGGCAGCGTTTCCCAGGGACTCGCAGGGATCGCTCAGCTCACGGTGGTTCCAGTGCCGTGCCCTGGGTCAGAGCAGGATTTTGGACATGGCTCTGTTTACCCACATCACTTGGGCATGGCCAGTGAATGTGGCAATCTGAAGCACTGTTTGAAAGCCAGATGTGGTGCTGGAGTGGATCTGCTTGGGCAGCTGGGGGAGATTAAATCCTCTTGTTGGCCACAGGGCAGCATGGTGCAGCACTTGGTGCACTAGGCAGAGCTGAGAGAGGCTTCTGTAATGTAACCAAAAACTTTGCTGGCCTCCAAAGTCTGCAAAGCTTCAGAAACCATTCAGAAAACCTGGATTGAGAATATTTATAATTTCAAGGAGGAACCTCTTGAAACACCCTGGTATGTGCATGATTTTGAGCCTAGACCCGGCCACACTTGGCACTTTGGAAGTTTTGCTTTGGGTTTTTTTGCATACAAATCCAAAATACAATGTAGACTCAGCAGGGAGGAACTGATGCAGACCAAAACTGCTGAGTTTTGCACAGCTCTAATTATAATCTCCTCAGAGTGCTGGTTTTATTTATTATTGTTTGTACTGTGGTAGCAGTGCGGGGCTCCAACCAGCTCTGGGGCTGCACTGTGGAAAAGGCAGGAGAAGGAGGCAGCACCCCCAGCCTGAAGAGGGTATATTCTAAATAAACAAAAAAGATAAAGAATGAGGGAAAGACATAAAGCACATAAGCAGAGTGATTAGGGGATGTTGGCAAGACAATGCTTTTCTTTGTGTCTCTCTCACCCACGCACAAAATTGTGTTTATTTATCCTGTAAACTCTTTGGGGTCAGGGCTGTGTTTTCCAAAATGTGTAGGGAGATGGGATGCAAGAAATGTGTGGAGAAATGGAGGTGCTGAGGGAAGCAGCAGGAGATCAGCAGCCCATGGGTTTGTCATGCTGGATTTGGGCAGTGAGGGTGGGAGCAGGAGGAAGATGATGGGAGGGAGGGACAGAGGAGGAGACTGACTGCCCTCCTTATCTTGGGGCAGGGCAGAAAACCCACTGTGACCACCTGGGACAAGTCACCAGGCCACTCCATGCTGCACATTCCTCTAGGGTTGAGCATGGCTAAAGTGGCATAATTCTTCCTTGGTGTAAAGTGCTTTGAGACACTCAGGTGAAAGGTGCTGGAGGAATGCAAAGATTTATTTTTCATAAACCTCTTCACATATTCTTTTCACTGCCAAGTCAAGGTCTGAAGCCAGGAATTTTAGAGAAACATACTTCTCTCTAATTATATATATACATATATATATATTAATATAAAAACACATTTGTGAAAGAGGTCAAGGTATATTTTTTCAAAATGAAGCCTTAAGTTAGATTTCCTGAATCTATATATAGGATCTTAAATGAACAGCCAGATTTAAAATCAGGACCCTTCATTAAAACTGAGTTCAGGAGTCTAGCTATAAGTTCTCACTTGAAGATGTTTTGTCACAAGCTAGCTGGAAGTTTCATATCTTAAAAGAAGGTTTTAATGTCTGGTTTTGTTTTTTATTTTTTTCCTCAAGGATTTAGGTGAAGGTTTGGGCCAGTTATTTTATCCCAATTATTCTGCAACTATTAATTAAAACAAACAGCTCTCTGAAGCTATTTCTCACAATGGGGAAGATATATATCTTGAAACTGAAGCTTGTTTTTTTCACTATTTTCTACACTGCATAAACATCCAAGGTTGTTATTGCAGCAATCACCAACACAAGCTCTCAGAGCTCCTTGCCAGGGCTGTGATATTTATTGTTTGAAAAGCCCCAACTCCTGGAGTGAAGTGATTAGATGAGAACCTCAGCTTTCAGTTGAAAAAAAAGAAAAAGTAATTTTGAGAGAAACGGGAAACCATGACCAGAATGCAGAGTCAAGGGTCCAAACATCAGAAAGGAAAGCAAAAAAAACCCCACATGTGTTATTATTTTTTTAAAGCCTAAGGACACTTAAGCCAACCTCCCCCTTATAATGTGGCAGAGGGGGGCTGACTCATGGCTTGTGGCTGCCAGGGCATGGTCGTGGCAAGGGTTACTCATCGCCTTGGAGTGCCCAGAGGTTTTTCCCCAAGGGGCTGCTCACCCTCTGCTGAGCTGCACGTGTTTTTTTCCTGCCAGGTGCTGGGCTCCAGCCACTTCTATTTTCATTTTATTTTTTTCCCTTTTTCCTTTCAAACCAACTTTACTGAGGCATTCGTTTATGGAAATATCCCGCACAAGGAATTAACACCGACTTGGCAAATAGAGACAATAGGTCAACTCTTGGTCCTTCCAAATCTAACAGGATCTCTTCAGCTTTCAAAAAAAAAAAAAAAGAAAGAAAGAAAACAGAACTATTCAAAACTCTTGGCTGCTAAATAGTCAGTAAGGCCATAACAATGTAAAGCAAATGTAAATATTATATGATGAAGTGCATTTTTCAAAAAGCCCTCTCTTCTCAGCAGTTAGATGGGCTTTATATACAATGGGAAGATTCATTCCTGAAGGTAACTCCAGCCTATGAAACAACTCCCTACATATCACAGCCAAAAATATCTATTTTATACAATGTTTTTACCTTGTGAAAGCTCATTCAGCCTCCTGATTTATGAAGGTTGTACTTCTCCCTGCTCTGCTCTCCACAAACCCTCGGGGGAAAGGAAAAAAAACACAGAGCAGAAACCTGGCTAACTCCAGTGTGACTAAGGGGCATTAATACTGGAAAACCAATGCAAGGAGTGCAACAAAAACACAAGCAGGAGAAAAACAAGAATGTTTGTGCATGGCAAAATATCACATGGTGAAACCTTTTGTACAGAACAGGCAGGGTGGGTCCCAGAGGAGGCTGCAGAGAGGAGTGTGGTCTTTTCAGAATGTGCAGCCCATATTCATGTTGCAGTTTGTATGGTTTGCATTTATTCATTTACAGGGGTACAACTCCCACCTCTCTTCAGGGTGCAGTTAGACCTGACTTCTCCTTCAAAGTGTGGCTTCAGGAATCAGGACAGCTATAGGCCAGCAACAGATGCAGTCACAGCTCTTGCAGGAGTGAATAGATGCCAGAACACTCTGAAATCCCCCTCTTTACCAGAGAACCTTGCATTATGAATGTGTCTCTCTACTGGGGCTCGGGTTTTGCCTGCAATAATGACCCAGTATTGTCATATCTGTTTCAGACATAATTTGTGAGCTGATGGGAGACAAATGTTGGACACACCAGTGCTGTCAGCTGCTCCAGTACTCTTCAGGAACACCATTCTTCCTATTCCTGCTGTTGATTCAGCCACACATCCTGCCAGTAAGCCACAGCAATAGCTGCCTAACAGGTCATCCTCACTACACAAAAGGGGGCAGTTTGCCAGCACCAGACAACCACCAACCGTGGCTGTTCGGGGACAACCAAATTCCCAAGGGAAATGGCAGCCCCTTCTGAACTGATGTCTTATCACCTGAAGTCCTGGGGCTTCCCAAACTTTTGGAGTCACGGCTGATGAACACAAAGGTGCAGCCTGATACAGTCCCACAGTTCTGGCTGTGCTGCTGTGGTCCAGAGCGAGCCAGCACCCGGGTGTCCACAGGGCTGAAACCCAGGGCAAGTGTCTCAGCCTGGGTGAGCTGCTGAGCTCTGCTTTGTCAAGGTTACAAAACAGGGCTGGAGTGTCCTCCAGACAAACCATCACCTACCCAGTGCTCATGACCTGAGAGATTCATGAAGGCAAACAGCTGGAACAGCTGGAAGGGAGGACACGACAAACCAGAGACTTCTTGTTTGCTTGTGCAGACAGATCAAGGGACAAAGGCGAGTATCCCACTATAATTTGGCAAATACCTCAAGCACAATGCTCAAGTCTGTGGGATGTGGCTTCACAGGGGAGCTCAGCACCTAATGCAGCCCAAAATAGGTTGCCACAACCATACAGTTAAACTCAAGCACTGCTCCAGACTTTGGAAGGTGAAACTCAAGAATGCCAAGCCCACAAAAATTCTGCTGCAATGACAAAGTCAAAGTCAAAGCAACTCAGGCAGGTTTGTAGACTGAAATGAAAATGTCCTCACTGCACTGATTACTTAATGCCACTTTATTTCTTCTTTCCCTTTTGAAGAGAACTGTTGTGGGAGCAAACAGAGCCTCAGTTTTCTCGTTGAAGCTCCTGACGCCAGTGATCCTCCACTTCCATGCGATGCAAAGCTATGTGGAAGTCATAGGGTCAATTTGTTTACCTTGCCTGTGGCAAGGCTTGGGTTCATCAGGTTAATTCCAGTAGTTGCTAAAAGGTCTTGAATTTTTTTCTCTGGTGTTATATGGCTTCTGCTGCTTTTTTTTTTTTTTTTTTTTCCCCCTCATAGCAGGGGGTAACCATGAACTGTGCCAAACATACCAAAGTAAACAACATTTTTCTGCATCAAGCTCATCCTGTGGATTAACTCATTTGCATTTCTGGCCCTTTCAAGTGAGTGGAAGTCATACAGATGTGACCAGTCATTTAAGGATTTTAAGGGTTATGGTTCACATCATCCAAAATTGATACCAGGACTACTCGTCAACAGGAAAAGGAAAGATTATGGTGGACATACTGATATTTTGGGGAAAATGAGGGATTTTTAATAATAATAATAAAAATATATATTCTACAGCTGCTGTTATTTGTTTAAATTCAAAGCCTCTGGCGCATCCACACTGGTCTGTTGTGAATTGCTTCTTTGTTTTTGGTGGTTGAAAAGTTGATTTCATATTGCTGATTCTACTGGGTTTGGACTGCTCCTGTTATCCTTTCAGATAATGGACCATTGAGCCTGCAAACAAGTTTGCTGTCTGGTACCATCAGCTGATTTACATCAGATTTCTGAAATTGAGTAGTTCCAGTTCTTGGGGGTTTTGTGTATAAGAAAAGTAAGAACTTCACAACAATCAGGGCACAAAAACACTCTTTTGGTCAAGAATCAACATGTCTTAAATATTGCTAGAGTGAACTAGGCCTGTATACAGGAAAGAGTTAATCCTGAGATGACTGTCAATAATTTGTCATTAACTATGGCTATTGATTCTGTAGCCTGGCCTTAGGTGAAACTACTATATAAAAAACCCCACAGTGGCAATAGCAACAAAGTACAGTGTTTTCTGGCAGGCTCTGTGAGCCCCTTCAATGCAGGAAGCAATAGATTATAAACAACTTTTATTTTAATCCCTGCAGGACGCATTGTGAGAGTCCAAAAACAAGACCTGTTTTTCTCAAAGCCCTCCAGAGAAAAAAATAGTTCTTGATATCCCAATACAATATCAAAGAGATCAGCAAGTAAAGAAAAACTATCTGTTCCTGGCAAGACATCAGAAAAGTTCCCACAAGTTTATAGTTGTCCAACTGATCATCAAAAAGAGTTTTGCTTGGGTTCAGGACTTTTTAGTGCCAAGAGGTGTTGTTGATTGTGAGATGCCCAGTATTTTCAAGTGTGCCAGCCAAAGGACTGCTGAGGGATCATAAATGGTCCTTACTATGTGAAATGTGTTAACTCTGGACTATTTTATGCATAAACTGGTCTTTCTGTGAGCAAAATGCTCTGTGGTGTGCTCAATGCAGGCAGCCATTGTGCACACAGAAACTTCTATTTGCACACTCTGCCATTCACCTAAAAAGTGTGCACAGATCTATCTCCTGTGAAAAAACCCTATTATCTAATTCTTAGATGTACAAAAGTCCATCGATTTTTGCACTGCTCACCATGAGCACATGACAGGGGTTTATTTTCACACATTTTTTTGGGCAGAGACTGAAGGCAGCCAGCTTTTCCCCAGCACCAATGACTGGATATATTTTTTTCCCCTTTTTTCTCTTTTCATCTCTCAGTTCCCAGCTCCTGCCCACTCCCCAGGCCAGTGACAAGGGGCTGATTAAAAGGCAGTGGGCAGGGGACAGCTGCAGGGGTGGGTGCAGCCCTTGTCCCCCAGCAGAAGGGACAATGCAGGCACCCCTGGGTGTGTGGTTTGCTCACAGCCATCATGGGCAGGGCTGGAGCTGCCATTCCACACTGAAGGGGCTCTCAGAGAAAAGCAGCCAAAAGCACAAAAGAATCTTCTGCCTCTGAAGGAAACCTGCCTTTGGAAGGTCAGCTGCAAATCTTTCAGAGCTCCCAGGCACTCATGAACTGTGCTGGGGAGGGCTCTGTGCTGAGCAGGGAGAAACTCAGGGTCTCTGGGAGCACAAGCACAAGGATTTTGGCAAATCTTTCTCAATGCCAGCTTAGGTTTTGACTGAGATGATGCTGTTAGGCCATTTCCATCTTCACACATAGCCTTGCCATCAGAGCTGAGTAATTTTACAGTGCCTATTCACCCTTACAGACTAGCAGAGTATATCACTTCTCTAAGGTGACCAAAGTGGTCACTTGAATGCTGCTAATTCCCCCAGATGGAAAGGATGTCTGGGGATATCCCACTATCTTCTTCCTTCTTTCCTTCCTTCCTTCCTCCCTCCCCTTCCCCACTGTGTTGGGCTGATGTGGCCAGAAATGTGTATTCTATCACCATCTGTTAAAAACAGGTGGGGTAGTGATTCCTTATCTCCATGCCATGCATTACCTGCTAATGGGCCATCTTTAAGACAAAATAGAGCAATCACCTTTATCTTTTCCACAACCCATGCTCCCTCCAAGAAAATATAATCTTCTGATGGCCCATTAAGTCCCATTGTATGACCAATAAAATTACATCATTGAGAGATGCTCCAGCCATGGGGAGGAACCAAGCCTTTCCTACCTAGATAAAAACAGAGCTGTTGGACAGCAAGTTACCCCTTCTTTCCACTGGATTCCAGAGGAGAAGCTGTCATCTACATCATTTCTACATCATCCCTGGACTTTTGGAGGAAGGCTGCACCCTTCTGCAGGAGCACTGCTTCAGCTCAACCACATCTGTCACTGCAGGGGACTGTAGCTACCATTTAATGGGACTGCTACCAACACCCTGACTGACAGGGTGTCAGATTGTATTCTGACTCTGCAGGGTTGGGATTTTTTTTTTTTTTAAATACTGTATTTCTATTTTCCTAGTAAAGAACTGTTATTCCTAATTCCCATATCTTTGTCTGAGAGCCCCTTAATTTCAAGTTTATAATAATTTGGAGGGAGGGGGTTTACATTCTCCATTTCAAAGGGAAGCTTCTGCCTTTACTGGCAGATACCTGTCCCTAAAACCAGGACACCCATCCTCTCCCCTCCAACCATCCCACAGGTTGTCAGGAAAGCACCTCAGCTCCCAGAAGCACAAAACAAATGCTGTCCTGGCTAAGCACAGCTTTAATGAAACACCAGATGGGGGCTGCTGCTCGCCCATGACTTTGCACGGCTTCTGGAGGGACTGTAGCACCTGGGCTGGCTCTGAAGGAAGCTCCTTGTCACTGCAGAGTGCCCCATGCCCTCCACAGACCTTAGTCCTGGTCCTTGTCCCTCCAGTGCTGGAAGCTAGTGCTAGATGGAGTGTTATGGATAAAAGAGTCTGTCCTCACAACTGCTTTGTGCACTCTGAGCTTCTGAGCCACCACTCAGCACAACCCACCCTAAATGTGTCCCAGACAGAATACTGGCAGTGCCAAACTTCAAACCCTGTCACTTAAAGGTCATGGTCCCACAGAAGTCCTTGGTGAGGCTGCAGCCCTCCCCTCTGCAGGAGATTTCAGAGAAGCTCAGCTCTGACAACAGGCAATGCTTAGTTGAAGTGTTGCCAGCAATTTGGTGAGTTATTTGCTTTGTAAAGCTTCTCAGCCATAGCTGTCCCATTATCCTCCTCAGCACAAATGTTCCTGTCACCTGTCTCTGGGTTCTGCCATTTTGCTGCAGCAGAGGAAGTCCACACTGTTGAGATAGGAACTGGACTTTGGCAGGAGATTGGTGTGAGTGGGGAGTGAAAAAAAATCCCAGGGAGGAAACAAGCCAGCAGGAAAATCACACTGCACTGAGAAAGCAGAGGTGCAAAATTTCTGAAAGCAAGGGGGCAAGCTCCCCTCAGTGCCTGCCCCTCCCAGAGTAGGGTGGTTTGTGGGAAGTTCAGATTGTTGGTTGTGAAAAGCAGCTCCCAGTGGCCACTGCTGTTGGGCATGGCAGGGAGTTTTGGAAACCGAATTCCAGCTCTTGGAGCTGAACACAGAGTTCTAGAGATTGCTGTGAATGCTGACACTCAAGCCTGATTTTAGCTCTACTTCATCCTCAGCACAGCTTCATCCTTTTTCTACCTGGGAAGAAAAATTCACCTGATGATTGTCACTAAACCATTTCCTATGTCTTTTCAAAGAATGCCTTCACAAGGGACTTAATGAGATTTTGCTTTGCTGCACAACTTTTTTCATATGTGCTAGTCACTTGAAATGGTAACTCACTCAGCTCTGGAAATGCAATCCTAAAATAAAATAATAGCAGGGCTGAAAAATGTTTCTGTAAATAGTTTTGACTGAATTATACTGCTTAATGATTTATTTTTAGTGATATAAAAGGTATTCAACTGGCTACAGTTTCCCCACTGTTGTTCAGGACTTAAAATGTCATTTTTATTTGCCTGACCAAATTCTGATTGTGACTCAATCCTCCCCAGCCCAGAGCTGTGTCCTCTGTAACAGGAATAATGTTTAGGATTTGATTCATAGTCCATCAGGCGAGTATAATCAAAGTGACTTGGCAGGGTGTGGGGGGGAAACAAAAAACAAAGGGAAAAAAACCCAAACAAGCCACTCCTTCCCCCCGCCCCAGCCCTTTCCTGGTACAGAACAGAGTGTCTTGTACTCCATTCAGCTGGCATGGCTGCAATGGTTTTGTGCACAGGTACAGTGAGCTGCTGCTGCTAAACAATCAGGGGAGGCCCTGTGATTTTGGGGATGAAATTCCCTGAGATAGAGTGGATGGATGTGTTTCCCTGGGTCAGCCCAGGGTGATAGCTCCTCTCTGTCCCTCTCTGCCATGCTGTGCGTGTTCTCTGTGTGTGTGTGTGTGTGTGTATTTTCAGGGAAGTAAAAAAAAAAAAAAAAAAGGAAAAGAAAAAGAAACATTTTCAGGGATTGCACAGAAACTGCTGCAGGAGTTGCTAGAGCAGTGTGCATACGCTCGAGAGGAATCCCTTTCAGTTCCTCTTTTCTTCAGCTTTATTTAAAAAGGGTTTGAAGGCTGGTTTAATTACGAAAACCAGCTCTCTAGACACCAAACAAAACGGCAGCCTAGCCTAAGTTGGCACCAGGACAGATGCATATTTTGCTCCCTTCTCCATGCCAATCGGCTGTAGCTCATCCAGTATGTCAATCCAAGCTGGCTGTCTGAAATCCAAGTTTAGTGGCCTGAAAATATCCCGGTCCGGCTTTGTTTCATGTGGTAAACAGCTTGCTCAGTTTATTTCTTCAACGTTCAAAACAAAAATCAACACAACCTTCCCCCCTGCAAAAACCTACTACATATTTTGGTCATAGCCTCTCTTTGCATTTCACCCCACTGCAGGATTTCCCCTTTTTTCCCTCTGTATACACTGACCATGAAATGCTGGCAAAACACACTGCTTTTGAAAAGATAGGCCTGATTCTGCTGGGCATGGAGCTCTGCTGAATGGACTCTAAGTTAAGACCAAAACAGCCGAGTTCTGCAGCAAAAATGTTTGAAGCTGTTTTCGCGCTTGCAGCTTTGCCAGCTCCTCTGAGCTGCCTGGCCACCTCCTGGATTCAGCTAAAATTGGATCTGGCCACCTGTGGGAGCAGGCTGGGCTCAGGGATGGAGGCTTTGCAAAGCTGGGTCTTTGTGGAGCCTGGTGGCTCCTTGGGGTTCAGCCCCCACCATGCTGTAAAGGTTTGCAGGACAATGTGCATCAGGCAAGAATAGCAGGCAGTAGCAGGGAGGGTTTATCATGATTTACCATTGATGCAAATTCCCTCCCCTCCCTTCCCCCTCTGCCATTTTAGTACAAATAAAGGGGCCCAGGCTCCCTAGTCAGCCAACAGGATCGGGACTGCCAAAAGAAAACAAACCCAGTGTGGGGAGGCTGCCCACAAAACACGGCTTAGTCAGTGCTGTGGGGATGGGAAAAAACCAAACAGCCTCCCGAAGGCCAGCGATGGAGTATGCTTTCCCTGATAATTAAACTCGAGCCAGGACTCATCTCTCCGGGTTTCTCACTGCCTGTTTCCTCACAAAGGAAATTGGGCATCTCTGAAAACATGAAATTGGGTCTGCACTTGCCAGCTTTCTAAGCAGAAGAAACAGTTTTTCATAGGGTACAGCTGAACCCCGGGGAATGATTAACAAGTCACTCGTCTAATTTTCACCTTTCCTGATAGCTTTGCAATTGACCCAGTGTTTACCAATACATTTATGGGTCACTGAGGAAGGAAAAAAGAGAGATAGAATGTGAAGAGATGAAAGAGATATATAGCTTGGGAAAGAAAGGAGATTAAAAATGTCAAGGCAGCTGGAGAAATCCCCAGGAAATCAAGAAACATCCCCAACTGTCACCTTTCTTCTTCCACCTTCCTAGTGAGAAGTTATATGGTGTTCAAACAAGGCAAGAGCATGCCACCTTTGAATCACCATACTTACATGGATGCTTCATATGGGTACCTCATAGAGTGGAAATGCTGGGCAAATATTAACTTTGACTCTTTGGAACCTTTAGTTTAAAACAAAGAAGCCTGGGAAGTGTGGGGAAGGAAACACTGGGAGAACAGGCTCAATTCCAGCTTTTACCCTGTCAATGAAGAAGATACCACTGAGCACAGAGGAGAATTCAGCTGTACTGAGAGCACTGCAAAGCCAAATGTTCTGTACTGCCTTGTTCCTTCTGCCCCAGTGCAAGCCCTGCTTTGTGTTTACATGAGACACCATAAGATGAACCTGACTGTAGGCAGCCTCTGTCCCTCTTGGTCTGAGCTTTTCTGAACACACTTTTCCAAACTGCAAGGCAGGGACACAGTGTTGCTGTTAAACTTGTCAGGTTTGGTTGAAATCAGCAGCAACAGGTGAGCAGCCCTGCCCTGCCTGTGCTGGGATGGAGAGGCGTGGATGCAGCACAGCTTGGGAATATGCCACCCCATTCCCTGAAAACAGAGAGGGCGATCCAAGTTGTGATGTGACATCTCAGAGTTTCTGGGGCTCAGGTCACCCATCCTGATGCCACACTGCTGTGGGGAGAGAGGGTTTTGGGGAGCAGGAGGGGAGGCACCCCAAGCAGCTCTGGGAGGCACCACACCAGGCACAACCCAGGGCCCTGCCAAGCCCAGTCAGGGACAGCACGAGCAGGGTTAATCCTGACCACAGCACACACTTCCCCTTTTCCCTCCCCGGAAAGAAAATAACATATTTCCTGCAAGGGGATGATGACTTTGCAGTGCTCATAGAAGCTCTCCCAGTGGCCAGGGGATTTTCCAGGCTGGGAGGCTTCAAAAGCCTGTGTTTTTCCATCAAAAGGCACTTTCAGTATCCCTTGGGTTCAATTTCAAATTGCTTCAGTGGGGAACACATGGATTCATCTGGCTTCTGTACTAACCCACTAGGATAAAGGCATGGAGGGTTGTGCTCCCAAAGGACATCTGCCTGTCTGCAGGCAGTTATCAGGAAATGCACATCAGCACATGTAGGCAGACACATGGGTGCATTGAGAAAATGCCTGGTTGCTGGATAAGTCTGGTGGAGCTTTTATCTCTTGGGAAAAATGATTCATGATGCGCTGCCTGCTGAAACTCACAGGCGTTTGATTTCTCTGCTGCTTCCCAGGAAAATGAGCAGAAGCTCCTTTTAGAAAGTTGGGGAGGATGAGGAGAAGAGAAGCAGGAGACAAAGAAAGGAGAAAAGGAGGTTGGGCATTATTTGATGGTGAAATCTTAGCATGAGGACTTGGTGTTATTTCACTGGAAGTGGAAATTCCACGCTCCTGCCTTTGGGAGGGAGGATGGCGAAGGCTGAAGGAGCAGAGACCTGCCCTGGGTGAGAGGATTGCTGTGTCACTGCCAGGCAGCCCCACTGACCCCTCAGGTGTAGGCAGCCTGGCTTTGGAGGGCTGTCAGAAGAAGAATGTGTCTCCTGGAGAGCCATGGGACCCTCAGGGATACAGGCCCATCTCCAGCTCAGGAACGTTTAGATCCCAATGGGAAACAAAAGCAAAAGTCATTTGCTGCCCAGCAATGCAGCTGTGTTTAATGGAGGCACAGACATCCAGAGGACAGGAAGGATTGCCAAACCCAGGCTTTTTCTTTCTCAGCAATACCTGGCATTTTTTTTTTTTTTTTTTTTTTTTTTTTGTCTGGATGCTGTCCATCCACAAAGTCTGGCCCCCTTCTCTGCTCTCAAGTTTCCCCCCAGGATTTAGATCTTAACACCTCCAAATGCAACTTGGCTTCCTTCCTAGAAGGAGCAGGCCTGTGGGAAAGGGATTGTACAATGGCAACACCTTGGTTCAGTAGGGACAAAAACCTGCAAACCTTTCCATGCCCAAAAGCCAGGGTGATTTGCCTTTATACAGGAGGGGCACTGTCACTGGAGCAGCTTCCATTCCCAGAGCTGAAGGACTTGGGCTCCCTCTCTGTTTCACATCTGCACAGATGGAGAGGGCACAGTGTTCCTACTTTGTATAATAATGTCTTATTTGCACAGTAATCTCAGCTGTGGAAAGGAAATTTCTTCTCTGGCCCAAGTTGTGAGCTGTTAAAAATCTGGCAGATCCCATGCTGGAGGTGGCTGCATTTCAGTGGTGGGAAAAGTGATTTTCATATTGTTCTGGCATGATTCTTGTAAACTGAACTTCTGTAACACTTCTCTTTGAGATCCATGGGAGTTTTTGCCTTCTCTAGGCCTGTGGTGCAGGATCATCAGTTTGTAAAACTGACTGAGAGGGATGCTATGATGAGTTTGTTTGTCAGAGTTTTTCTTTTTGTCCTTTTGTTTCATTTCTCTTGAGATAATCAGAGTTGACTTTTGCATGTCACACTTGAATCTTTTCCAAAACTCTCTGCCCTCAACAGGACACAACTCACTGGTACAGTTATGTCAGTGAAGTGTACTTTTGATACATGTGCAGATGCAAATGACTGTTTTATCATGATTGTCTCACATAAATGATAATGACTTTGCCTGCTAATGAAGTGTGCCATTTAAAATCAGATCCTTTCTGGGGCTGAGGTGAACATTCAGCATGAACACTTCATGAACCAACATCAGCAGCTCTTTTCCCTTGCTCCTACATTTGTGGGCACTTTTTTCTGCTTGTCACACTGTGGGCCCACGTAGCTGTGTGGCTCCACAGGAAATGGATAGAGGAAACTGATGCAAGTTAAAGATAATTCAGAAAATAAAAATGGTTATTATTCAGCAGGATCTATTCCCTGACCTGCTCCATTGCACAGCCCCATGAAGAGTTGTGCTGGCACAGTGCAGAAGGTGGTGCAAGGGCAGAACAAGGGGATCAAAGCTTCACAGAATCCCAGCATGGGTCAGGTTGGAAGGCATCACAGTGGCTCATCTGGTGCCACCTCCCTGCTCCAGCACGGTGAGAGCACAGGGCACAGGATTGTGCCCACACATAAGTCTGGAATATCCCCAGTGAGTGAAACTCCACACCCTCTCTGGACAATCTGTTCAGTGCTCAGTCTCTGCACAGGGAAGGAGCTCTTCCTTCATGTGGGACCTTCTGTACATCAGTTTCTACCCACTCCTCTTGTCCTACTTCTTGGCACCTCTAAAAGAACCTGGTCCATCCTCTGACCCGCCCTGCAGATACTGACAGACATTGATAAGACTGAAGCAGCTGCAGCCTGGGCTCCTTCTCAGATATTCCCACAATTTATTTCTGATGATCTGTTTGCAGGGTCTTTTCCAAGGAAACATCTCACCCTCAATGACTTAACAGAGGATCAGAAGCAAGCATGGACTCATCTGGACATGCCTGAGGCTGCAGCTCAGCAGTCTTCAGGGTGATGCCCTGTTCTGGGTCCTCAGCACAGCCTGGCAGAACAAGGGCAAACAAAGAGCAGCCTGTTTCCTCTGGCTTTTGCTTGAGCAGCTTAAACCATCAATGCCATTAAGGACAGGCTGTAGTGGTGGCACACTGTAACTTCCCAGTTGGTGTGTGAGATCTGCTGTACAACCTTGTAAGATCTGATGGGAAAACCCTTTAGTTCAATCCACATTTTGTGCTGCATCTTGTCCCTCTTATACAATTGCAGGGAGCAGCTGAGTTTTTGGTCGTATCATAATACTCAAAAAAACCCAACAAAACCAACCCAAACCCAAAAAAACAAAACCCAAAGGAAATTAAACCACAAACAACTATATTCAAAAAACAAAGGGTCTGGCTGCTGCCCAAGAAAACAAGGAAATTTAAAGATAAAGCAAAGTGTCCTTATTTCACCCTGTTGTGCCTGAGGATGGCTGGGCTTTCCAAAGAAGGCAAGACACAGCTTGTCCTGCTCTGCCAGGGAGTGGCCAGCAAAGGCCAGGCCCTCCCAGCAGATGAGCTGGACTTTTCCCCACTCCTTAATGGGAAAGTGATGCAGCACGTTGGAAGGCAGCCGCTGGAATCTGGAAGAGCTCTCAGCCATGTGCGGCTGGGATGGATTAGGGCTGAATGAGCCTGGACTCACCAGTGGGCATGGAAAGGGCACACTCAAATGGGATGAATGTCCCTCAAACCCTCTAATGGGGGTAATGCTTTGAAGGAACAACTGGAACCTTTTTAAATTTTATTTTTTTTGTGATACCAGTGTTACTAGTATCACAGGCCTCCAGAAAAGCTAACTCTTACCATTTCTATTAGTAACTCATCATTAATTTAGCAAAATCTATTTGATTTATTCTTGTATAGTTTGAATATCAAAGGATTTCCTCTATCCTCTTTTGGAGCCTACATGGCCCTGGTGAATGTCTGTGCTTTCATTTATGATGAAATTAAAAGGCAGAGGCAGTAGCCTGGAATGGGAAGATGTTCCAGGCCACTGGGAAACAATATAGCAACCTCCACCCGTGACATCTGCATCCCTGTAAATGCTTCTTGCAGGTGCATGTCCTGGGACAGGGTAAAATGCTCACATCTGATTTTGATGTTCACTTTGCTTGCTGAAATCCCATTAAATAAATCAGCTGCATACTTCTTTCTTCTATTATTTTCTCATTGTCGTGTTTAGGCTCTACTAATTCCCCTGCACTCAAACCCATCAAAATTTTATACCATGAACTGAAAGACCAGCAACAAAGACAGTCCTTTCAAACCTCCTGTGTCTTAAAGATAGAAATTGTTTCCAAGTGGTCAGAACATTTTACCAACTTTTGTTTTTGATAATTCCCTTTTTTAATCCAGGAATCAGAGGTGGATCCAGGTCTTAGAGCTGACTTCATTTATAAACAAATTCCCTAGAGATAATGGGGTGCAAAAGCTCCCTTTTCCTTGGAGCTCCATTGGCAGAATCAGATGCTCTGAAATCCAAACTTTTTGGCAGTTTGGGGGGGCACTGGCAACCTAGAAGCCATCTCTGAGGAAACACTCATTGCTCTGAAAAAACAAGCTCTCACCAAAGTTGCCAGCCAAGAACTTCAGGGGAACCTCAACTCCCCATCAGGCTGGGACATGGGGAGCATTGGCCTTCCTATGTCCCAGCTGACAGCCCAAATTTCAGACCTCCTGATTATTCTGGGGTCTGGTTTTCTATTTTGACAAATAACATTTCAAACAGTCTCAGTTTCAACTCAACATGAATGAGGGAAATTTGTGGAAGCTTGAAAAGACTTGGCAGGATGGAAAAGCTCTTTCTCACCCATCTAAAGTATTCTGTTTTCTCCTGGATGAGAGTAGGAGTTTTCAAGCTTATCTAAATTTTCCCAGTGGAAGTGAAGACTCCTGTCCAGTGAAGCAGTGAGAATAGTTTGCTTCTCTCACTTATCCTTTGTTGAGCCTTCAGAAGTGGCACACAGACCTCCCTGAGCTAGATACTGTTCAGTGAGAGGGACAAATGCTGATATCCAGCATGGGAATTCCTATGTCCAGTTCCTCCAGAGGCACTCCTTTACTCTGGCTTTTGAAATGTCTCTATGGGCAGTTATTTAAGACTGCACCTTTTCTTATTCTGTCCCTGAGCAATCGATGCATCTGGCAGGAGACTGTAGCACCACTTCAGAGCTGTCTGTGGGAGATACTGGTATCCAGACTCTTAATAGTTCTTACCAGCTGCTAAAGAAGAACACCTTTTCCAGTGATTCCTAATTCACCGAAGGAGTGTGGTGCTGCCCAAGCCTTTTGGCAACTAGGCCCTTGCCCATATTTTTCAGTAGTCAGGTTGCAATGCAGGAAGCTGTCAGAGAATTAGTGTGAACTGGACACACACGCAGATAATGTTCCTTAAAAATGCTTCCTCTTCAAAGGATTTGTGTCTGCTGTGCCTGTTTGCTCGATAGTTTGCAGCATGGACTTTCTCCAAGGAAGCCTCCTTCCAAGCCCTGTCTCTGTGTGGAAGCTGGCACAGAGTCCCTGCTGTGGGTGACTCAGTGGGGAGCTCCACGTTCCCAAACGCCAGCTCCTTGTCTGCCAGCAGCATCCCAACTGCACTTCCCAACAAGAGAAGGACTAGCAGGACGGGCATGTGTGTCACCCTGACATTCAGCAGCAGCCTGTGGGGCACAGCTCCAGCGTGCAGGGCTGTGCTTGGGGCAGGGCTGCTGCTCCCCTGCGCTCGGTGGTGGCTGCGGGCTCGGCTGGGATTAGCAGCACAGGTGGCTGCACCACCTGCTGCAAAGCTGGCCTGCCCCAGCTCACCCCCCAGTGACTCCCAGACGGGTGAGAGCCGGCTCAGTTGCTGAAGGGGAAGTGGCCAAGGGGACAATGGGCTCCTTGTAGCTGCTCAGCAGCATCACTGCCTTTGCCACTGGCTGGCATTTGGCACAGCTTGCTGGGCTGGGTGCAAACGGGGCGAGCGGTTTTGGCTGAGCCCCCCTGGAAAGGTGTCAGGAAGAGTCAAAGGTTTGTGTTGATCTCTTACACAGAGTGGGGCTTTCTCTTTGCCATGAGATCCACAGTGATGTGAACCACTGCAGGCTCTGTCACAGCCACTGCAGGTCAGGGCTTTACAGCTGCTGCTCTCCTTTATTCCTGTGCTTTCCTTGCTGTGCTTCCCACTCATTTGGATGAAGTACTTAACTAGGCATGTTTCTTGGGGGAGAGCCCAAGACCTCCCTGGACCCAAGGTGCTGCACCTTGACAGTGCTGCTACCTTTGCCTGCAGCCTAAGACCTGATTTGAGCAAGGCAACTGGCAGTGGAGTCCAGTACTGCCAGGTGACATACCCAGAACCTGCAGCTCTACTGTCCTTAGCATCTTCCGTAGAAGGTAGGTAAGAATTGTGTGTGGCATTTTTAAACAATACCATGTGGAGGCCAATCCAAAGTCTGTGAGTCTCACTACAAACCTCACCTCTCTGCATCCCTCAAGCGTACAAGAAGTGGGAGTCCCCAGGCAGACCCCCTGAACTCCACCCTTTAGCTGGCTGGCTGCACTGCAGAAGAATCTTGGTGCTCAGAGAATTGCTAGGGGAGCCTTTTGTTTTCATTCTGATGCAGCTTCTTTGAATTTTTACCAGGGCCCCAATATCTCGTGCAGATGAATGCTGCATGCTCCATGGGCATGTGTTGTTTGGCTTGCCTTTAATAGCCAATAAAGTGATTACAGAAATCAAGGTGGGTGTGACTTCCTCTATCCCATGCCACAGAGGTCACTACCACAGCCATCTTTCTTCATGAGCTTTGCCAGAAGGTCAGGTACCTGCAGACTGACCCCAAAGCAAAGCACAAAACCTGCTCTAGTACACCACTGCCCTAATTTCTTGTGCTGTGCCATCCCACAGTGCCAAGATTACACATGGAAAACCAAGATTAAACTCTACTTCTTGTGGAATGGCCCTTTGATAATTCCAGGGGGAGATCTGTAGGTGAAGTATGGAGTGCAAACACTTGAGAGCCCAGTTCAGTTCCAGGAAACTGAGAAGCAGGACTGATAAATTTACCCATATTCCTAGGTCCGAGCTTCCTCTTTAATGAAAAGAAAGTTCAAGTGACTTCCACTCTACAGCCCCCAAATGATGAGACTTTTCATGCTGTATCTTGTCCTCACACACTGTAGATATGATTTGTTTATGTAGTCTAAAGAAAGCAAGGGCTTGACATTTTTGGAGGGCACTGTATATTCATTTACAAATTCTAGAGTATCCTTAAGTGATGAGTATTCATAGTAATGCCAAAGTCAGGAGGAGCCATTGGCACCATGTGTCAGAGTTCATCCTTCAGGCAGTTCACTTGGGATCAATTTGATTTCAGGTAAGCTAGCTGTGAGAAAAGGAACTGTGTTCCCTGCAAGTCCATTTCTAAATACAAGGACATTCTGATCTACATATCTGTGTGAGTCTAGAGACAGCTTCATCTTGTGGGGCTTTGGTCCAGTTTTCTTCATTTCCTGAGAGCACATCCTGCAACAAATGCTCAAAACCTAGAGACCTGATGACATTAAAGTGCCTAGATTCATTTACTTCCCTGAATGTCATGTGGTGGGAAGACGAGACAGATTTTCTTGCCTCTGGCCTCGTCCTCCCTTTCTGATCTGGAGATGTCTGCGCTGCTAAAGCATCTTGGCTTGGCATTTGCTTTATCTGTTGTTTGCACAGATACTGCTCTGAACAGTACTTTATTTTTTGTGGTACCAGATGGCTGGATATTAAAGGAGGAAAACACTAGTGGAAGAGACATTTGTCTTTTCTGAAGAACAACAAACAGAGCTCAATGTTGACCTACAGCCTCCAGCTGTCTGGTGGAGTGGCTGCCCCAAGCTGCAGAATTTCCATCCCCTCTGGAGCCAACCTCCCAGCATTCCCATGCATTCACACACTGCTGTTCACACTCCACAGCTTGGGTCACTTCAGTGCTGATTCTTCAAATTACTCAAAAGTACCTAATGCAGAATAATGAAAATAATAATAATGTTTTCAGCCCATGACTGAGATACTCGGTTTCTACAGCTGGTGTGTTCAAGTTCTTGTACTTGTGTCTGCTAAAGGGTTTTTAGGAATGTCACTAAATTGACAAGTAGTGTCAGAGGAGGAAGAAAAGATTTCTACTGTCCCACAACAAGTTTAATTGAACACGAAAAATGCATGACTTTTAAATGCTCATATCCTTAATGTTGCATTTGCATATTAATGTATCTTTAACAATAAAGTTAAAATAGACAGATTCTTTAAACCTTCAGCCATCCTTCTGTTGTCTTATAACCACAAGAAGTCAGGAAAGGGAAACTTTAAGTTATGCATCTTGATATGGTTTATGTTGCACACCTGATAGCAATCAAATTTAAAATGTTAAGCATTAGTACTTTAAACTTATATTTTATTATTCAATCTATTTTTCATAACTCATTGCTATTATTATACTTTTAAATTATTATATATTTTTATTGTTAATTTCATTAGAGCCTGGGAGTCTTCTGAAATCAGCTGCCAATATTTTCACATCTGAAAGACCTCACTAGGACCACGTCTTTCATCAGAAGCAGCTACCCAGGAGTTCAGCAATAAGGTGGTTGTGCAAACTCCAGTGGATCAGGAGAGGTCAGTTTTCCCCTTTTTCCAAGGGATGCAGACTCACATCCCTAGTGGTTACTGCTCTCACAGCTGGGAAAGGAGCTGTGCCCCCCTGGCTCCAGCTAAATGCATCTTTCACTGCTGGCAGTCATGTGCAGTGGGCTGAGCAGGAAGGCTGGGAATGACCTTCCTCTCTCAGGACAGCTCAAGGAGTTAGACACTCGGAGGGAGAAATCTGTGCCTGGCCCCCAGCCCCAGGAGCTGCAGTGAGAGCCCCTGCAGTCCCAGAGGAATGCAGGCATTGTTGGAGCAGGAGTCACGCCACCCTGTCACCCCCTGGCCGGGCAGGAAAGCCACCCTGACCACAGCGTCTCACACAGAGCTCAATTCAAGGGCTGCTCAGAGACTGCCCATGAATCGAGCCATTTGTGTGAAATGTGCAGGAAAATGCCACATCTGTGGTCATGGCAGGGCCTGGGATTGGGGCAGGCACTGAGCAGCACAGTGCAGGGCACTGCTGGTCACACCCTGAAGCACAACCTTGGGTACATTTGGGCACATTTGTACACTTGTGTGCACAGTGCTGTGGGTGCTGGGGATGAGTGTTGAGTGCCAGGTGCTGAAGTCTTTTTTTTGGGTGCCTGAAGCCTCATGTAGTTCGAGATGTGCCTACAAAAAGCCCATTTACATGCACAGAAATGCCTTTGTAGTGACAAGGAGAGGCTGCCAGTGTTACACCAAGCAGGCCTGGGGCCAGAGTGCTCTGTCAGAGGAAGGAGCCCTGGAGAGAGGACTGGAATGACTCCCTCCTTCCCTGGGACACTCCCAACAGGCAGATGGAGCACACAGAGTTCTCCAGCCTGTCTCTACCTGGCTGAAAACACTTAATGGAGAGGGACAGGGGTGACAAGTCCCTGCCTAGCACAGCAGACATATCTCCTTCCTGACTGCTCCACCTCCCCACTTAACACATCCCAAAACCCAAAGGTAATTGATGATTTCCTATTCAAGTAGCAGAATAAAACTTCGTGTGTGTGTGTGTTGCAGATGGAAGGCTTGGTTTCATGAATACTTTTCAACTGCTGGTGTATTCACACTTGAGTTACTTCAAAGTGCTCCTGCCTGCTCCCTTGGGTGACAGAGGCAAGCACAAGGTGCCCTTGGACAGTAGGTGACACTGGAACTGAGCAGTGACAATGGCAGTAGTTCTCTCCTATGGAGATAGCAGCCTCAAAACTGCTTCCAGAAAGGAAAAAAACTGGTTATTGGCCATGGGACACTTTGTTCCTGAGGGAACAGAGGGGCCCTTATGCAAACTGGAGCCACTTGGTGGGGATGTGTGCTGTCTCCCTGGGACCCAGGTTAAAGATGTGGAGACAATGAAGATAAATCTTCCCAACCCTGGTGCAGCTCTCAGATTACTATTCATTGCTGATATTCCAGCTGGATAGCAATGAAGTTCCTACAAGAAGTCTGAGATCAGTCAAGAGACTTCAGGGCCTTGGGATGACTGGTTAAGGTGTCTGGAGAGTAAACAGTGCTCCTCTTGTCTTGGTGGCAAGGAATGAGAGAAGAAACAGGAGGACCATGCAGATCAACACCTTGCTTTGAGCCTGGTGTCAGGGGTGGAATTTTTGTGGTTTTGATTGTAGAATAATAGAATTATTTAAGTTGGACATGACCCCTCAGATCATGGTGGCCATGCCCTGGCATATCTCTAGCAGGTCTGGTCTTATCCCTTTCTCCCCAAGCCTAGTGCAAAGCTCTTTCCGTGGGCCCTGCTAACTCCTGCACAAAGATCCTTTTCCCTCTTTAAGGCAGATGGACCCTGTCTGTCACCAGCAGGGGACATCCCACTCTCTGAACTCCCTAAGGAGAGATGGGGTCAGGCTCTTCTCCCAGGTTACAAGTGACAGGACAGGAAGTAACAGCAGGGGAGGTTTAGATTGGGTATTGAAAAAGCTGTTCAGTGAAAGGGCTGTCAAGCCCTGGAAGAGTGGTCAGGCATTGGAATAAGTTGCCCAGAGGGGTGGTGGAGTCACAAGAGGAGTCTGGATGTGGGGACATGTTTTTGGGGGGTTTATGGTGGTGCTGGTTAATGGTTGGAATAGGTGATTTTGAAGGTCTCTTCCACACTGATGATCCTGTGGGGTCACCCCAGGATCAAATCCTACTTGCTGTCCAAGCAGCATTTGTCCAGAAGCACAGGCAATAAATGCAGAGCACTGTGTTTAACCAAAATTAAGGAGCTGCTGCAGACACGCTGATATATCCAGCCATTAGTATGGGATAAATTCGGTGTAATGCCTTGTAAAAATCTGTTTGTCACTTCCAGATGCTCGTGCTTGTAGCTGGTTACTGAGCTTGGGGGGCTCAGATGTAAGTAATTAACATTCTGGCCTTGTTAACATTCCACTTTCTTCCATTCTGATGAAGCATCCCATTGTAAAGCACACAACAATGAAAAGCATGTCCATTTTCAAATTGTTTAAATATATTAATCATACAGGCCAGGGTGGATTTTCATTAATCATTTTTAAAGTTGTGTATGGGGGGGAGGGATTAGCTGACAGAACTGTGCAATATCACTGCCAAAAGCCCTGACTCTTTTAATAACTGTGTATGAAATTAGAGGGGAAAAAAATCTTTAGCTTAGTGACCAGACCAAAATATATTTTTACAGCTGCCAAGGTTCTCACTGCAGATATAAACCAGAATCTAAAGGGATCCTGTGTATGTGTGTGCTGCACTATGACATCCTACTTCCTACAGCACTGGTATTAGTTTGGTTGGAGGCTGAGGGTGGAAGGGGAGGGCAAGGGCTTGCAGCAGTTGCACCCTGGCCAGCTCTGTGTTGTACACCCAAACAAAATCATTGAGGGAGACAAGCTTCATGCCACGAGCTGCTGTTGTGTTTGGAGTGTGTGCAATGGCTGTGGAGGGGCAGGATTCCCTCCTGCATCCCTCAGGTGCAGGGTGAGGCTGGGCTGTGAGGAGATGCTGCTCCTGGGAGCAAAAGCAGAGTCAGAATCACAGGATTAACTGGGTTGAAAAAGACCTTTGAGATCAAGTCCAGCCTATGAGCCGACCCCACCTGGGCACCCACTGTCACCCCTGAGTGCCACTTCCCATCTTTTCTGCAGCACCTCCAGGCACGGTGACTCCACTGCCTCCCCAGCTCATTCCAATTCCCAGTCACCCTTCCTGTGAACAAATTCCTCCTGATGTCCAGCCTGAACCTCCCCAGGAGCAGCTTGAGGCTGTGTCCTCTTGTCCTGTTGCCTGGGAGTCATCGTGGTGTCTCAGCATCTCCCACCCCCTCCCCACCCCAGCTGGGGCAGTGCAGGGCCAGGTGAGCTCTGCTGCACAATCCCCCCTCTAGGCTGGGACATTTTTTAAAGGAGCCTCTTCCATCCCCAGAGTGCCCCAAGAACAGCCTTTTGCTTGATGAGAGCATGAACAGGCAGTCAGGAGCTCAGGCACAGGATGAAGCTGAGTCTCAGCACTCGGTGCAGCTCCAGGAAAGCACTGCAAAATTGAAGCTCAGCACACAGAACTGTGCTTGTGCTTTTGCCATGTTTTCTTTAAATTTCACTTAGTACTCCTACTGCATGAGCTCTGAAGGTCTAATGTCATAATTCATAAATACCATAATGCTGTTTCCACTTAACTTAGAGGTTTTCAGCAAATTTTGCAAATAAACAAATGGCTTCATGACATGTATTAAATTCAAACTGAACAAGATGAAAGCACCTGAGAAAAACAAAGTACAAAATAAAGGAATAGTCGCAGTAAAATCACAGTAAATAAATTGTAACTCACAGTTCATAAATTGCAGAGAATAAATCACAGTTTATAAATCACATATTATAAATCTCAATCGCCCTTCAAAATCTCCCACTCAGACTTTTGAATTTCTTTTCTAATGCTGATGGCCTAATCTATGTCCAAGCTATCACTTGGCACTTGCAATAAACTCTTAAGATGAATGCAAAAAAAATTAGTTTGTTCTATTAATTAAGTTAGAAAATGCTGTGCAGCATTTGAAACCTACCCTCTCAGATGAATGGAAATCAGATGCAGCCCTGTTTTCTTACAGTCTGTTTATCCCACTTTTAACAAAAATCTGTAAAGAAACATGAAATGGGTCTGGAAGGGCAACTAGTTTTGTAACATTTTCCTGGAGAATGGAATAATTTGGATTTCTTTTTTCCCTTCAGACTAAATCTGAAGCACATTTGAAAAATGAGCAAGAATCATATGTCTGAAATCTTCAGGGGGTATTAAGGCTAACAGGCTGAATGTCTGCCTCAGAGATGCTCTGGAGGATGCACGTTGGCTAAATGATGTCCAGCCTTTGAAAACCTGGATATGTTCCAGCTTGGGGCTTGGAGAAAAGGGCCCTAATGAGCCTCCAGTATCTGCATCTATTGTTCAGCAGAACATCTTGGGCTGGGTGAAAGATGGATGTAATTTGTGAGGATCTAAACCTAAGGCAGCAGCTCCTGCCCTTGTTTGCACTGCTTCAAAGGCTTCCTGTGAAGTCTGGGAGATCAAGGAAAAGGGAAAGATCAAGGAGAAGGGGATGAACTGTCTCAGCCTGACCTGCCCTTTGGCCAGGCTGGCTGGGATGTGGCATGGGGGAGCTTTTGAACCATTCTGCTCCCCAGCCCGGTGACCTTGGGCTCAGGAGAGGCTGGGATTGCCTTTGCCTTTGTCCACCCCCTCAGCTGTGCCACCACATGGACCTAGGGGTTTGGGTGGCCATGTGCTGCTGCTGCTGCTGCTGGGCAGTTCCACTCCTTCCTTCCTACACACTGAAAATGGAAATGTACTTGAAGATTTTCCTCTTTTGTTACCCCCTTGGCTGGAAGAGAATGCCCAGCTACTGAAAGAAAAACATAGGGCAGGATGCAGGACTAAGAAATAACTTAGATGGACTCAGTTTAGGTCAAGTTTCTGGAATCCCTGAACTCTATCAATTTTCAAACTGCGAATCAGGAAAAAAAAAAGTCATTTGTAGTCCTTGTCACTCTTGGCTCTCTGCAGTCTGTTGAGGGTGTTTTTAACCCCAAAAAGCCTCACTACTGCTGGCAGTCCCAGCTTTGCTCCTGCTGCCAGGGAAAAATGGGGGAGAAGATGTAAAGTGACTGAATGGCACAGGAAATTCTAGTGAAATATTTCAAAAAATTATTAGCTAGAACACATTGCACAGATTCAGCAAATTTTTCAACACCTAAAATTTCCATCAGGTTGGATATGACAATGAGAGGGTCACCTTGAGGAGTGACAGACTAAACAAACTTGTAATGCCCTAAGAGCATTTTAGAAAGTATTATTTAGCTTTGGTGCAGACAAACAGGGAAATAAAAAAGTCAGCTCTGCTCATGTCTCAGGATCCCCTTGCCTCCAAGAGTGTACTGTTCCTGGCTACCTTAAATGTCTTTGGACTGTGCTGTTCCTTGTTTCTATTTTGCTTCACAATTGCCCCCAAAGTGAAAAGCACTTCAGATAAAACAGAAAATACTGATTAGCAAGTTCTACCAAGGGTGCAAGATCCAGCCTCCTGAAGTGAGACCAAGCCAAGAAACGTAATGGAAATTTTGACTGTGTTTGAAAATGGTTATTGTCACAATTTCAAAGCTACTCAACCAGTTTTCCATATAGTTAATCTGCTTTTAGCATTTCACCAGTATACTCAAAATCTATTGCCTGTATGTCCAACCATCACAATAAACATGCAGTGTTGTTCTTGGCATCTAGGACCCAGTTATGCATTTGCTTGTTTGCTTTCAGAAGCACGAGTAAGCCATGCCAGTTTTCCTGATACTTGAAAATAAACAGAAGGGACAATTTTGATCCAGTAAAATTTGGTTGTGAGGGTCATGAACAACTAAAAAGCTATGTTCATGGGTGATAGGATGGAAACTGCATTAATGATTTGCTTGTGTACAACCACAATAAAACATCATTAATCAGCTTTGATGGAAGATGCAAGTCTGTTACTCCAGTGGATTCAGTGGGAATAACAAAAATCCTTTTTTTCAGATGGGGAAGGATCACCAGGATCCTTTCAGAACACCACTGGCCCTCTAAACTAAACACACCTCTAGTCTAAAATTTTTTATGAAGCCATGGAAAAGAATGGAAATGAAAGTGCATGTCTAAAATCCCTATCCTGCCCTGGGAAAGCATTTTAAGAAAGTTCACTGTCCATGGGCAACACTTACTGAGATCCTGTGATCAAACAGATGAAGTCTGAGCTTAAGATAGCCTCAGATGCTCTAGGTCTCCTGAAGAGAAAATGTGAGAGAAGGCATGTTCTGTTTCCATTAGGCTGGAAAGAACTAGAGTGAATTATCCTGTACAGAGCTGTGCTGCTCCTGGTACCCAAACCAGTTCACTTAAAGCCAGCGTGGCTCTCTCTGCCCTTGTCTGCCCCTGATTGTCCCTTTGGGTCCTCCTTCAATGAACAAGGGGATGTGTTTCAAGGTTCTCAGTCCAGATTTCCCTTCCACAAGGTGAAAAGATAGAGCTGTTGAGGTCAGGCAGGCTGCATTTATTTTGCTATTTTATATTTTATTTTACTGAAGCACAGGGTGGGGGCTATTCTGCAAGCAGAGGATGGAGGCAATGGGTGCCTGTCACAGGGCAGCACCAGCCCTGCAGCCCTGGTAGTGTTTTGTGCCATCAGAGGGAAGCCAGCAGGGTCTTGTTCCCATTTGGCCTTAGGAAGAAAGGTTTAATCACCCCCATTTTTTTTTTTGCCAGCTGGGGAGGCACTGAGCCAACAGAAAACTGGGAGGGGAAGCAGGAGACAACCAGCTTTTGGGAGTGGGAGGGGAGAGGGGCTGCCAGGCCTTGCTGTTTGTGTTTCTATTTCTGTTTCAAGTTCTGTTTTGAAATAAAACACATTATTACACCTCTGCAAACTGATGCATTTTCTAAGCCAGCCCAATAACGCAGCCTGGGATCTCATGGCAGCAAAGTCTGGGTGCACATGTAAGAAAGAGTACAAAGGCAAAAGAAGACAGGCTGTGGTCTCAGGAGCTCCTTGTGCTGGTAGGAGCAAATCTCTGCATAAGAGCAAAGCTAGGAAGACATCCATCTGATATCCTTTCCAAACTGCAGCTTGACTCAGCCACAGCTCTGCTTTCCAAGCTCAGCTCCTTTGTTTCAGCCCTACTACTGCTTGTTTTTCAGATCGACTATTTGCTGCAGGAATTTTGCTTTTAATTTCCCAGGCAGCTGGAGCTTATTAGATGTGATTTTCCAGAGCAGTATTTTATATCAGTACCCGATAATGGCTCACCTGTAAACACCCTCTCTAACGAGCACCTTTGGGCGCCCCTGGCCGTGGCTGGCACGGGAGATGCCGGGTAACAAGTTTAAACCCCAGCTTTCTTCAGTGCCTTTTCCCCCTGCTTCCTAATCTCTCCTGACATAATGTTGAAAGTTATTACTTAGCTGCATAAAGAAAACCATCTGTCAATTATTCACCTGCTCACATGTGGGACCAGGTACCCAGAAGCTGTTAGTGTGAGCCCAGGCAACACTGCACAGCTTCTGAGAGAGCAAAAACCCACTTTTAGTCCTCTGATTCAATCATCTATGCAGGGTAAGTCAGTAAAAAAATCTGTTCTCCCTCAGAGAACAACTGAGACTCCTCCAAATAGAATTTTTGACATCCAAGTCATAGCTGAGGAGCCTTTCAACTTCTTTTGAGAGCATGTGGAAAATGAGACTTTTAACAGCTGTAAATAAGTATTTAAGTGCATGTCTTGCTGAAGAGATGTATGGAGGTTGTTTATACTCATCTGTGAAGTGTATCCTCATGTTGTGTAGCAAAAATGCAACACCCGAGCTCCAGTCAGCATCCAGAGTGCTCCTGTCAGAAATGACAAAATTTACTGCTTCTCCAGGTTCCCTGCCATGGACACTGACTTTTCAGAAGCATTTGGTGTCTGCTGTAGTCTGGTCCTGTCACTATCAGTTTAACAACAATTTCAGTTGATCTAGACTCTGAATAGAGGGCTTTGGCTATGTGTGCCTTGACTAAAATGCCCTTTTTTTTTCTCTTTTTTTTCCTTACATAACAGGAAATTGTACCAAAGGTTTTGTGAGACTGCTCGAAAAGAGCATCTGGGAAAAAAGTCACTCTTGAAGAAACTCATGACCTGTAGGCAGACTTTTGCTAATGTTACTCCACAGTAGATATTTTCTGCTGTGGTTAGCAGAATCACTTGAGGTCTGTGGACTTCTTACTGGCCTCTCTGGAGCTTAAAAGGAGAGAAACACGACTTCTTGTTTTGGCCTTGTTTGAATTTGCTGTAGCATAGTCTTCAGTGGACATTGCCCCCCTGGGTCCATAGAACTGGGAAAAAGCCTGAAAGCCAGCACTTAAGAGAATCCTTGCTTAAAATCAAAAGATATCATTTGGTAAACAAAGATTCTGCCATTGAAAAAATCAGGCTCATATTGTTAATGTTTTCATTGTTCTTAAAATATTTTTTTCTTCTGGTGATCTCCAAGGAGAGGCTGGGATTTCTGAAACAGAGTTGTCTGAATCTCTTCACTGACACCCTGAACCCGGGGTGGGTAAAGCTGGCTGGGTTGGTGGGGGTGCCTCAGCTGAGATGTACTAAAAGAAAAAAAAGCCCAATTCCCAAGGAATTTATCCTATATACCAGCAGCAATATTGCCAGACCTGGGCAGGGTTAAAATACTTGCTAATAGATAATACCAGGTGTATGTTACTCACTTCCCTGTAGAAGGACTGAAAGTTTCAGAAAGATGTTTTTCCTCCAAGTCTCCAAACTGGATGGAATAACAGAACAGTTTCCCTAAATTATACACTCACAAATCATAGCAGTTATAACTTGAACTCCCAGAAATAACGTGCTAAAGATTTCGTAGAAGATAAACTGGGATTACATTTACTGTAAATAGCCAGCATTCACGGAGCAGTGTGTCAGCTACTGGAATAACTGTGCCTTAACTTTGCAGATGATCTGCTATTTGTGGGTGCTCCATCTTTTCAAGAATAAAAGGAAGAGGAAAACAAAGCACATTCGGTGCTGGTTACAGCGAGATCAGTCAGGTCAGTGCCGAGTTTTCAGAAATCCCAGGCAATGGATGCTAAACTGCCTGTTGTGCTGGCTGGATAGGAAAAATGTGGAATCTATAGAAGCCAGAAGCAAAATGACCAGCTTAAGGCAGCATTATCAGCAGCTGTTTTTTGGTCTGAAATAGAAAGTGCTTTTTAAGGAGGTCTGTTGGGAATACTCCCACAACTAAGTGAGCCCACAGCAGCGTGCTGCTGATGACTAAGTAAATGGAGATGGAGCAGAGTTGAATGGTTCCCAAAGGAGTTGCCATATTTCTTTCCAGGATTTCTTGGACAGGAGAATATGTCTGAGCTGTTTGTGATGCCTTCATAATAAGTATGGTCCTTGTAAGACCTGGTATGCACACCCTGCTGCAGCATTTTGGTGTGTGCAGTGTGTCCAAGGCACTGGGAGCATCTCGGGCTGGCCCTGCAGCCCCACGGGGCCAGCCCTGGCTCCTGACCAGACCTGCTGGGAAAAGCACTGGGCTGGTTCTGTCTGGGCCAGCTCTTACCCTCCCAAACAATGCACAGGTATGGAAACACTTCTGTGTTGGGAGGTGCAATAGGATGAGTGGGAACTGAGGTGGGCCTGTTGTGTTTCATGTTAAAAACAGGATCCCTGGCCACAGGCTGCAGCTGAGCTGGGATGCCTTTGGCTGCTTTACAGGGGGCCTGTCTAAGATGTGCACAGGGAGCTCACAGCCCAAGGATGCTCAGACCCAGCCATAGATGATAGTGTGCTCTAGATCCTCCTCTCTTTGGTTCTTAAAACCACCTCTTCCAATCAGGACATGCTTTTTCTAAACACATTTCCTTGTCAGCCCAGAATTTCTATTTCAGAATACTTTGTTTTTACCTGCAGTGGGAACAGCCTGACAGCACAGAGGACAACTGTCAGGGGCACACACGCTGCAGATGCCATAAGAGGCAAGTCAGCCCTTTCAAAGACATTTCTAAAATATCATCTCCACAGCCGGTGTGGCCATTTGTTAAAGACAAATGGCACTTGGGGAGCCTGGAAACCAGGGTCAGCCATTAGGTGGATCTAAAATATGTGTCATCTGTTTAGTGTTGTATCCTCTTTCGTGCTGTCTTTTCTCAGAAGGCTAGTCCCTCGAGGCTGGGGAGATCAGAGGGAAACAGGAGACCCATCTGCAAGCTGGTGGTGAGCCAGTCATCAGCAGATGATCTCTGCAGTGACAGCACCAGTGCCACAGCCATAGCGAGGACCACGATGTGACCTCTGGGGAGGGCAGCTCCACACAGGCAGAAAAAGAAGGGTGGGATTGGTGGGTGACTCACTGTGGAGTACTTGGCATGGGTATAAAATCAGTGGGCTCAGCCTGGCCCTGTGGTTTCCTTTCTTTCTGGGCAGGGATCTGCAAAGCCGGAGGAGCTGCTGGGTGGACGGTATTTGCAACCGCTTTATTTTCCCTGGGATAAAAATACTCTGCAAACTTGGGTTTTATTTTCCATTCCTAACAGCTGAGCCCTGGTCTGGAGGGAATGAATGTGTTATCCCACTGTGAAAACATCTAAACAGGTGGAAAGGACAAGGGAGGGTAGAAAGAGAGGGTGGAGAGTCTGGTTTTAGACAGAAATCCTGTTTCCTTTCTAAAAACAGACTGAAGGCCCTGTAGGTCATTTTAAAACTAAAACTTGTATTCACCTTGTCATCTGTTTTCTTATGTGAAAGAGCCTTGTGTTGGAGAACACCAGGAGGAAAATGGTTGTGGAGAGAGACCCTGTCAGAGGAAAGAGAAAATTGTGGGCACTGTGCTGCTGCTCTTTCAGTCAGACCCAAACATTCTGCCAATAAACCTCATTTTTCACCTGTAACTTCTGTTATGCCAGCTGGACTCTCCCATTCAGCTTTACCAAAGGGCTTTCTTTTATCTTCTTCTGAGAAAGCTCTTTATGAAAACTCTCCTAGCTCTGAGACAACCCTGTTGAGGCATCCCAGGGCTGCCTGGTGGTGCTGTTTCTGTAACCAGCCCCATGCCTCAGCCCAGAAAAGGCCAACAAAACATGTTGAATTGTTACTTTTCCCATTTTTTTCAGTATGGAAATATTTTCCACTAAGAAGTGTGATCCTGCCTGGTAAGACTCCCTTCACCCAAATCCTTTCTGGATTGCAAGTAAGTCTGCAAAAACAAGGGCTAATGCACTAATCCATTCTGGTACTGTATGTCTTTATAGGAGCTTTTTAGAACAGAAAAATAAGAGTCCAGAGACTTGTGCTATACAGAATGTAATCAATAAAGTTATTCAAAGTTTTACACAAAAGCACTCACACGGATCATTAGGGCAGAAACTTTAATCCACTGAGGTTTAGAAATGAGGAATTTCTTAAGTAGCACCTGAGATTTGCTTTTTTCTTGTACAAGTCTTTAGGGCTTTGTGGATTGTAAATCCTGCAAAACACTTCTTCCCCCATTCAAATAAATATTGTGGAGAAAAAATAAAAAGAGGAGGGATTGTGGGACATGATGCTCTTGTGGTAACTTCTGCCACTGTTATTGTTTGTGTGGCCTCTTTGGTCCAAAGCAGAGGGAAGTCTGGGAGGTGGCCTAGCCTGTGGGAACTGTGGAATAAATGAATGAAAAGGCACATCTAGCTGCTACACTGCTCAGATAAGGCTGTTGTACATATCAGCTGTGTATTTATTGCACATTTTATTTGCAGTGCTGTTGGCATCAGACTGCAAGCACATTCCAGTTGTCTCTATCAGGCCTCCACAGCAGGTCTGGAGGAGATGTGAGGGTTCTCACCAGATCTCCACCAGGAGATCTGTGGCCTTTACAGTGGAAATTTAGGAATCCTGCTCTTGCTGGATGAGTCTGGGTGCATTACCCAGAGGTGCCTTGGACAGCCACATCAACTAAGGACTTGTGTGCTTGTTAGTTCTGTGTGTAAGACTAAGACTGAATTCATTTCAGGAATGTCAGAGCCTCATGGCTGGGAATTGTTTGGGGGCCATATCTGCTTGAGGGTAAAGGAGAACATGTGGGAGAGGCCCTCAGGGATTTCTTCAGCTCTATATAAGCCACTGGAGCAAAAAGTAAGTGGAGTTTGTCATGATTAATTCAAACTCCACAACACTAATGGCCATTACAATGGACTCAATAAGAGAAAAAAAAAGAAAAAAAAAAAAAAAAAAGAAAAAAAGAAGAGGCAGAGCCAGAAGAACTCGTTGGGTCACCACTAACAGAAAGACTTTTACTCCATCCTGGTTACAAATAGTCAGAGATAGTACTGAAAATGTTATGATACAGCCACTGGTGTTCCAGAGAGCACCTGTGAATTGGAAATGCAGCCTGGCCAAAGTCAAATGAACCAGAAGCAAGTGCCTGAGAGGGCAGAATAGAGAAAGATGACTGAAGGAAGAAAACATGAGCAGGGGAAAATTATTTTGCTGCCTGATTGCTGGTTTCAAGGTTAAAAAGAAAAGATGAAATCAAAGTACCCATTAATTCTAACTATTCAATCTAACTTAGTTTGCTAATGCTGCAAAACCACTGGTTCACTTTTATCTAAAATTGCAAAAGCGTAATTCAAAGCCTGTTCAAAGAGAATAATGAGATAGCCTGGAAGACCATTACCTAAAACCCAGTTACAATTATATGTTATCTGTGTGGACTCAAGTTTTTATTAGCCTGCATTTGCCCTCGGGGGCATCAGACAAAGGCCATCTATTTGTCAGGCTCTGGAGGAGTGCTAAACCCAGGCTGCTTGGACAGGGTTGAGGGCAGGACTCCATCTCTCTCCCCAGGATTTCCTGGAGGGATGTGAGCATGTGCCTTTCCCCTGTGCATGTGCTGCACCAGTGATCTGCATGGCTGCATTCCCCTGGGGTTGGGTCTCCAGCAAGAGCCCTGCCTTGGATGAAAGACTTGCAATCTTATCCCAGGCAAACGACTAAAATTGATTTCTTTTTCAGCTGAGCAAGATTTCTGGTCAGAAGACTGGATTCAGAGCTGGGGGAAGCAGGAGAGGGGCTGCTGTACCTCCTGTTGGTTAAATACCCCTTGCTCTTGCCTGCAGGTAATCTTGTCTGAGTTCTGGGCAGAGTATGGCTCATGTAGAGGCAGAGCAAGTATGTTAAATCCAAGTAAGTTCATGATACACTGGACAGTTGTGAGCAGCTAATTCTTATTTTGCCCATCAGAAGCCCAGTCCCTCCCTCTGCAGTTGTGATTTAGTAACAGGGTACTGTTTTGCAGTCTCAGATTAGTCTGTCTTTTAGTACAAAATTAATTCCTTACATAACTCAGCTATGAAATTAATGGCTTGATTGATACTGATGATTTGATGTTATTCTGTTAAGCTGTTTTTGCCAAGGCAGAAAAATGTGTCATGATATGTTTATCTGTACGCTGCAGAGCGTAAATGAAAGAGTTGATTGAACTGTTTTTTATTAAAAAAAAAAAACCTAGGATAATAATATCTTGGCTGTCAGTACCCTTTTGTATCTTTATTGTCTTTGATTCTTTATGGCCTTTACTGGCTTCAGTGGACTTTGGATCAGACAGTTGGTAATTCATCTTCAAATCTTTACACAAATGACAACGGCAAGTTCACCATGTGTGCAAATTCCTTTATCTTCTGGGAAAATGAGAAGTTTACATCATAAACAAGAGGCCCACGGTAAGTTCTGAGGCCACTTCTGTCACCCCTACAGAAGGATCATTTATCAACCATCTGATGTGTTTCCTTGCCAAACTGCCAATAGGAGGAAAAGTAGCTTTGTGTGTGATGCTGTGTGTGATGTCAGGTAGCTGTGGGCAAACAGTGACTTTTAGCAGACACTTTCCTAAGGAAAGAAACATCCACGATGTTATCTGGCAGAGAATCATGGCTAAAGGCAAAGGAGAAAGATACTCAGAGATGGAAAAACTATTACTTCAATGTGCAGTGGTAACATATCCCATGTGAGCAAGAGGTTCACAGTTCCCCCAATTTAAAGTGTTTAGGACATGAAGTGATGCAGGGGTGGAGCACAGCAGGAGACAAAAAAAACTCTCTAAGAGTTGAAGACAGCTCTGGAAGGAGCCTTTTGCAGAAAGAGCTTTTAAGGAAAATAGTGGAGAAGCAATTGTTGTAGTCTGGATTTGGATCCAGGCAAAGCTTAACATCCGTGGTGAATAAGGACAACTCCTCTGGCAGGTGGCACGGAATGGTGTGACTGTCCTGTCACCATGCTGAGCTGAAATCTCACATGATCTGGCTGGTGTGATCAAATGAATGTTTCTTCCACTTGAGTGCAGCTTCTCTGAAAGTATCAAGCCCCAGTCTCTGGGGTGAATGTAGAATTTTGCTCCTCATTATTACAGATTATTATATTTCCCATGCCAGTCACTGGAAACCTGCCTGAAAGGACATAGATCCCCGTGGAGCAGCAGCCAGAACCTGGATCCCAAAGCATCCCTGAAAGGGCTGCACGATGGTAAGTGCTGGGTCATTCTGAAGCACTTCCAAGCCATGACTGTTATTTTTCTCTGCTAAAAACCATTAAAAAACTCTGAGGAGTAACACAAATAACAGGGATGAAAGCCTGATCTTTGTCAGAGATCCAGACACTGACTGCATTGTAGTTTCAGCAGTGGGCATGTGGCTGACTTAAAATCAAGGAGGCAAAATAATATAGAAGCACTCAATGTGGCCATGGAAAACTGGGATTTAACCCTTTTTCAGCCGAGCCAGTTGCAGCTTGGAGTGAACAGTGGCTGTGTATTTCATAAAGGAGGAGTTGTTTTTGTTTTTGTTTTAAAAAGAGCCTTCAGATCAGCTGAGTTTGAGCCAATGCTGAAAACAGAGCTGCCAAATTTATCATTGACCAGAAGATTTGTATGGGGCCAAAGGAGGTTGGTACAGAGAGATTAGAAGCAGATTATCAGCATGCTTTTAGCTTTCTCTGTTTCCAGAAGCAAATAATTAGCCTCAGACACAACTTCATCTTAAAGTAAGTTCTAAAATATAAATTATTGGTGTGAAAAGACTGATAAAAGTTTTAGGAACTGTTATTTTTGCCAGAAGAAATTAATTCCCTGAGGACTTAATTTCAATCAATGTGGTTCCTGTAGCTCTGTTACGAAAAACCAATTTCAAGAAATTCATTTAGCTCCTTATTTCAAATCCTCCCTGCAGCCTGCCTGCAGAAGAGGGGAAAAATACAAACCAGTTCTGATGACAGAAATGGGGTCATGCAACTTCTGGAGCTTTGTTACGAAATGGAGAAAATTGCTGGTAATGACTTTTTTTTTTTTTTTTTTTTTTTTTTTTTTTTTTTTAAATAAAGTGGGTTGATTGACCTTGTTTTCTGAATTGAGTGACAGGAGCAACTTCCAGCAGGAACACTGGGCTTATCTCGTCCAGGAGAGATTGTCAGCCAGGGAAATGAGCATAATCTAGTTGAGAAATGGCATTAAATTGTGCTTTTGCCATGTGTGGTCCATAACAAAGTTTCCATAACTTTGGAAATGAAGGAACTGCCCATGGTTTGTCAGCAATACCCAGCTTTCTTTATGTTCTCCATGGCAGCCTGGATGTCTGATGTCACCTCTTACAGCTTAAACAGCCATGTGGAAAGCATTATAGGATTTTTGGCAACAATGGGGAAAATTTGGTTGGTTTAAAACTGGTATGTTTACATGTTTTTCAAAGCAATGAAGATTCATGTAGTTTCCTTATGCCCTGTTCCCTCACATTAAAGAAATTATGGACCTTTCTGGAGAGCAGACATGAGTCCTTTTCCATATTTGAAACGATATTGGAAAAAAATAAGCTTAAAATAAAATATTGTCCCATATCTCAACACAGGCAAAGTGATAAAGGCAAATGAGAAATGAAAACTCTTTGTACACTGGTCTAGACACTAAGAGGATTTTTATAAAACAAAACTTTATGTTGCTGGTATTCTCACAGTGATGATTAAGAAAGCAGACTTTTCCAGTTGACATGATGGGCTCTTTGGCCAAACTTGGAAAACTGCTGATTTCGTTCAGCCTCCTTCTTTCCTGGGAAAGCATCTCCCATGCTGTACCTTCAACACTGTTAAATTCTCTTCTGCCTCCCTATTCTGGGTGTCCCCACCTGGTGAAATCCACATTTCCAGTGGAACACAAGTCCTCAGGAGGTTGGATCAGAAGGTAAGGCTGAGGTCTGCAGTGTGTCTGTGCCAGGAGACCATCCCTGACCTTCCCCTTTGTAAGGAAGAGCTGGCAAAAGGATGGACCTTGATGCAGGGTTGGGACTGGCACATGTGGATGGAAACACTTGTGCACTGGAGATTCACCACCAAGGCTTTTAATTTTTAATATGATAGTGTATCTCCCTCTTCCCCTCTGACAGCTGAGTCACTCTTGGTGACTTAGGACTTTTGAGTTCTTCCCTAGGTGGTTTTAAATCCAGGAATTCAATTGTTACCAAGAAATCCTGGACAATGCTATAAAGGAAAAGGGCATCCTCAACAGAATGCAAGTTAACCCCCAACTCCCTCCAAGTCACTTGATGAATAAGAAGCTGAATTTTTTCACAAGGATGTCCTGATTTCTGTGCTCCAGACAGCTGTGACACTGCTTCAGGGTAGGTGACAGCTCCATGCCTGGTGGGAGATGAGGGAGGAACAAAAGCATCCCCCCTGCTGGAGGCTCCCAGTTCAGGGTGACCACTGGCCTGTCCAGGCAGTGACGTTGGCAAGGGTGAGATGCCAGTTTGGATGGCACAAGCTGCCCCACAGCACCCTAGGAGAGGGATGCCACTGCTGCTCAGTGTGAAAATAAAGCTGCATTTCTTCCTCATGGCAAAGGTGTTTGTGAACCTGTGCTCGAGTTGGGGGGGTGGGGGGAAAGAAAGAAAAGACACAAGTGGGGCCCAGCATGTGCCAAATATATGAGCTGTTCTAAAAGTACGATGTGTCATGGGCTCATTATTCATCAATGCTTCATCACACTGAGTTTATGGTGGCATTAAAACTGGAGAAAAAAAAAAAAAGACGTCATTTACATGAAATGCTGGAGACACTCCCTCCACCCTTTGATTCCTTCAGTAAGCTGGAAGGAGGTTTGTGTGCGCATGAGAAAGTGTGCTGTACAATGCCAGCCTTTATTCTCTCCTTGAATTACTCATACTGTGCAGTATGTAGCAAAAAAAAAAAAAAAAAAAAAAAAAAAAGGAAAAGAAATAAAAACAAAAAAAAAAGGAAAAATGTTTGGAGCTTATTTTGCCGTTAAGAAATAACAGTGAAATGCTGGAGCCAAGCTACAATGCACTGATGGCTTCTGGAGTTTATTTTTTGAGTGGCTTTTTTTGAATGCTGGTATCTCTCCGTGCTTCACTCTGCAGTTGCTACTTTCCTCTGCACACAAGACAACCCAAATTCCTTCCACAGCCCCCTAAGTCCTGACCTCAACAAAGGAGTGACTGTTGTCCCACTGCACAAGGTTCTGCAGGCTGTTAAACCATGGAGGTGGAGAGCACCAGGCTGGCGCTGGAAATCTGGGATCATCAGTGCAAGGGATAGGGGAAGAGAGGTGGAGAGCTCTGCATGAGACCCCAAATCTTACTGTAAGTCTAACAGAGGATTTGTGAATCCAAGAGCTGACCTCTTCCCCGAGGTTTTGGGGTTTTTTGAACCTTCTGGGTCCTCTCTCCTGACGAAAAGGGGCATGATTTAAAATCCAAGCCATGGCACAGAGCAAGGAGGGATATGGGAGGCTGAGGCCAATGGTCTTGGAATGGAGCAGTGCTGCCTCAGAGCCAGGGGAACACAGCCAGAGAGGGGCAGGAGACCCTTGGAAGGACATGGGAGACAGAGCAGGGGGTGCAGGGCTGAGCATTTACGTCTTGTGCTGACGTCCACCCTCAGGAATTCACATGGGTGTGTTCTCACTGTCTGGCCATCAGCTAAGGTTTAAGATTATTTGAATGCTCATTTTCAAGCTTTTTTAGTTTTCCAAAGTTAATTTCCTAATTTAGGCAGCACACCAGCCTTTTTTCCCTACCTTTTCCCCATTTTTTGCTAAGAGGGGAGAGTCAACTTTTATTACCTATGGCATTATCCAAGGTTTCTTCAAGCCCAACATAACACAATAGATTGGACTGGCTCCAGAAGAGTTTGTTTAGTCCCATATATAATTATTACCTTGTAAACAGGATGCACCTTTAAGTTATAATTTAAATATGATAAATGGGCCAAACCCAATGAGTTTTATTATCCCAGGACACAGTTATTACCAACTTAACAGGAAACACCTGCAAGTTATTGTTAAAATTAGAGATGGCTGAAAAATGGGGAAATCATTTTTGTGGAACAAAAAAATAGAATTATTGAAGTTATTGCATTCAAAAAGGTTCAAATGTATCCATTTTGGCAAAATTTTATGCATCATTTTTATTGAAATTATGTCTCAGTGTTCTTATTGGCAGACAACCATTACAATTTTCCACTGAGAACTAGTGTTTAGATAAAGGAAGGGTATGAAAAGGATATTTGAAGCCGTGTAAATTTAAAATCTCATTGAAACAGTGATCAGAAGTAGGAATTCAGTGAGGAGAGCAGTCTCAGCAGTGGGAGGTGTGAAGGTCACTGGAGAAGGTTCTAGGAGAGCCACAGAGCATTAGTGAAAGGTCAAGAAGTGTCTGTCAGCAGTGTGGTCACTATCTGAAGGGCTTTCTCAGTAACTCAGTGTTGATGTGGTTTGTTTTTTATTTTACTTTATTTTTTTATTTATTTTATTTTATTTTTTTACTTTTTTATTTTTAAGAAAGTGCTTAATTTCAGAAAGTTCTAGAAAACCATTTGAAGCTTTTTACTTTATGGCTTTAAAACTGTTGTTTTACTGGATATCCTTCTGCTGATATAATGAGAAATAAAAAAGATGATTTTATATTGAAAATCAGGAAGGGAAAAAAAAAAATTTATTATTCTGTCTTCCAGATTAAAATGATCTACTGTATGCTGCGTTTTAAATGCTGCTGCTGCATTAATGTGCCATTGTCAGATGTACAAGCACAAATCTGCATGTGTTTCAAATGACACCATGAGGCTAAACCTTGCAGGGGTGTCATGAAAGCCTTAGTGAAAACAGTCTTCCAATTTTTGAAACAAGGTTGTATTAGATTAAGGGACCATTACAAAATAAACTAGCATGGAAAATGCGTAACGATGTGTTATTGAACAGACCATCAACCTGAATAATTATTGTAGAGGCAAACAGTTTATTCTGGCTTTTTAGTGATACAGTTCTTAGTGCTGCAATTTTTAAAACTTTAATAATATTTTTCTCAGTAGAAAAATGGGTATAATTGGTGAACTGTTTCATGAAAAAACTTTTAAAATGATGGAATGTGTCTGTAAGAGATGGTTTTGAGAATCTGTGAGTCTCAAGAGACTTCCACAGGCCTGGATCACTTAAATATGGGAATGGGGTCACCAAGTCAGGGGAGGCTTTAGAAATGTTACCTGACACACACTGCTCAATCTTCCCAGACCAGATTAGGAAGAGTGTATTTTGTAAATGCACTTTTCATGTTAAAACCACTAATTTAAGGCAGGGTGCTGTTTGGATGAGAACACTTCTCCTTTTTTTTGCAACAAAGACAGAGACCAGAAGGCCAAGCAGACTGGAAACTGTGGTAAACAAAAATGAAATTGAGTTATTGCCATCTTTTACTCCTTGACGTCTTTAACTTGTCATTTCTCTTTAAATTCAAATTCACCTTCTAAATGTGGGAAGGTGAAATGTTTTATTATTCAGCCTGGTTATGTTACAATTATTGGGTTTTTTTTACTTTTGCTACAGTGACGTGGTGAATAAGAGAAGTGACTGCAACACATACTGCTCCTCTTTCCTCTGGTTCCATCAGACTTTCCCATTGTGCAGGCACAAGGAGGAGAGGACAGGACTGAGTAATCAAAATGAGTCACTTTTCTATCTTTGGTGAAATAACTCTCTGTTCAGCACTCCCCTCTGCCAAGTAGCAGGCAGCTATTGCAAGTAGGTAATTGCCCTGCTAACACATGCCAGGGCTCAGATAAGAACCAAGCTGGGTACATGCAGAGTATTAACAAATTCTCCAACCCCTGACTCTGCAGAATAAGATTCAGCATTTTCATCCAAGATAATATGCTCTAATTAACCAGTGCACAGTACTTTACACTAAATACAGGGCTTGAATAGAACTTTGGGAATGGGATAATGGAGGCTTATTAGGTTAATAAAGAATCATGTGTTCCAAGGCTGACTTAAAAACACAATTAGACTTCCTTTAAAATAGGCCAAAGTATTTCAGATTTAATCAGTCCCCTGGAGGTTATTGAAATTATGAAATAGGTTTGGCAATTGATAAGTGACATCATTTATGCTGTTCAGAAAATGAAAATGCTCTAAAGAAACACCAGGAGCTTTGGTGGCTAAAAGCCACCTGAAAACAGCCTCAGAGACTGGATGCTTTTTGTCCAGCATTTGGATAGAAAACATTTTATTACAAAAGTGGGAAGCAATCTCTAATATTATGTGAGATATAAAAGCTGTGTATTTTCCCCAGAGCAGGGGCTTCAGGCACTTTGATGAGTTAATGGTGGCTTACAAAATGCTTTCACAGTGCTCCTTTCTTCTCAAACCTTGGGAATATCACAGAGTTTTCCCACAGGGTTCCACTTTTGGGAAATTTTGGCCAGTTTTGGGTCACCTGGTCTACAGCTCTGGCTATCTTGGCTGGTCCATAGTCTGTGAAGCACCACTACAGTGGTGTCCCCACCAGCCTCTCCTGAAGCCTATGTGGCATCTATGTGACAGCAGTGGGTGCCTCCAGGTGGCCACCAGTGCTGGGCTGCAGATACCCAAGCACTGGGAACTGATTTCAGAGCTCTGTGCTACATCTGCATGACTTCCTTGGGATGCTGGTGGATGGGCTGGACAAGAGTCAGCACTTGCAGCCCAGAAAAGCCACTCATGTCCTGGGATGCATCAAAAACAGCAGGATCCTGTTCCTCTGCCCTGCTCAGGTGAGCCCTACCTGCAGAGCTCCTCCAGCCCCGGGATCCCAGCACAGGAAGGACAGGGAGCTGCTGGAGCCAGGCCAGAGAAGAGACACCAAGGGATCAGAGGGATGGAGCAGCTCTGCTGGGAGGAAAGGCTGAAGGAATTGGGATTGTTCAGCCTGGAGAGGAGAAGGCTTTGGGGTGACCTCATTGTGGCCTTGCAGTGCCTGAAGGGAGCCACAGGAAAGATGGAGAGAGACTCTTGACAAGGGCTGGAGTGACAGGACAAGGGCAATGGCTTCACACTGACAGAGAGCAGGGTTAGATTGGATATTGGGAAGGAATTGTTCCCTGTGAGGGTGGGGAGGCCCTGGCACAGGTTGAGAAGCTGTGGCTGCCCCATCCCTGGCAGTGTCCCAGGCCAGGCTGGATGGGGCTCTGAGCAACCTGGGACAGTGGAAGGTGTCCCAGCCTGTGGGAGGGGGTGGCACTGGATGGGATTTAAGGTCCCTTCCAACCCAAACCCTTCTATGGTTCTACAACTCCTGCATGGACACAAACTCTTGGAGCTCTCAATCTCATAGAATGGTGGGACTTTATTCTCTGTTCTTCTCAGCAATTTTCTCTCAACAATTGCTCTCAGCAATTTGAAACAGTTGCTGGGTTGGTCTGACATTTGACAATGTGGTCTGAATCCTTCCTTGAATCTTCTGTTGTGGATGTATAACAGTATAACACAATAACACACATATTAGCTGCATTTCTACTTTTTTTTTTTTTTTTTTTTTTTTTTTTTTTTTTTGAGGGGTGATTTTTCTTACATATACAGCCTGAAATGTATTTGTTCTGCCAGCAATCTGTGCCATTATTCCTGCTTTTTATCAATTCAAATTTTTCTTAGCTGATTACGTAGCAACTGATGAGCCAAACACCCCAGGGTCTGATCATTAGGCAAAAATCCTCACCTGAAATCAAAGGGAGTTTCAGCCTAAAGGGTGGGACTGTCTGTCATGAATATTGAAAAACATCATCAAAATGGATCACGCCATCATGTATGCGTAATCAGAAGAGCCAAATGTGTGTTAACCTTTTTAGTGGAAATAATATTTAAAAGAAATACCGGAAGGGTGGGAACACATCTGAGGAAAGAGTCTGCAAGTAAAATTTAGCTCATGTGACTGGTTTTGTACATTAACAGGGGATTATTTCTAGGACTGGCGCTGGCAGAATTTAATCTTTCCTTTGCAGATCTTCTCAGATTAATTTGAATTTTCTCACATTTAAAAAAATTAAATATTCACCCAATTTTCTTCAGTTTTTCTCTACTCACCACCCATCTTCCTCCATCTTAGCTGAAACTAAACTCTAGTTGACCCATAACTAATACATGAAAGACTGTAACTCTCAATAGCTGCAAAAAATATTTTAAAACACTTCAGCTTGTCAAGGCACAAACTGTTCGTGTCCTCCTCCTCCTCCAGCTAGTCAGTGAGTATCACTGTGTTTCATTGCTGTCTCCTCTAAAAAGTGTCAAAGAGAGTTAAGTACATGGGACAAATCCAGGCTTTTAGGAGGACTCCCACATGCTTTGCATTGAACCCTAATTTCAGTGCCTATCATGAAATACAGTTATTTATACATCAGTTCAGTGCCAGCACCCCCAGCCAAGTGATATGCAGGAAATCTGTGCAGAACTGACACCCGCTCCTGACTGCCAGGTGAGTGTTATCTGTGGATCTCTTCTTATCCCATGATGTGATAGAGGTCTGAACAAAGCTGTCCTTGGTCAGGACAGGCCATTATGAAAAATATTGCCTGAATTCTGTAAAATTCCTGGAATTATGTGCAGATTTTTCAGGCCAGTTACAGTTATGTTTAACCACATACTGTGATACTGTTCTATACTGGCTGCACAGAATAATTAAAATAACAAAGCCCATAGCTGTATTTTGTTTGCCTCAAGTCACATTAGAATACTATGAGATAAGAAAGCAAATCTTCCTTTCATGTTCTGCAAGTCTGCTTCCTGCTTCCATGTGGATGTGCACTAGGAAACAGCAGGCTAGGTGTGTTTGGAAGTGCATCTGTCAGCCACTTTTCTCATGTAACACTTGTGTGATATTTGCCTGGAGCAGGCATGACTCCACCAGGCTCTTGCTGTTTTTTGAGGCACCAGCTGATGGTCAGTCTGCCACTAATTTATCCCAAAAAAGGCAAAAGGAAAAATTTATCTTCTTCAGTGGGTTAAACACAATTTCAGCCCAAATGCTGGGCATGTGCAACTCAGCACCCATTTCTCCAGTGGGATGCTGGCCCCTTTCACTTTCAGAGGAGCAGGCACATTGTCAAAACAGGAGAATGCAGGAGAGCTGATGGAAATGCAGTTTTGGGTATCCTGGTGATGCTGCAGTTGTTTACATGCCATGCCACCAGTACATGGCTGGGTAATGTGCAGGATGACTTGGATAACACAGGTCAGGATTTCACCCTTTTCTCGTCTGTAATTCTTCATCCTGACTCTTTCCAGCTGTGGCCAACCCAAACACCCCTAAAATCTGAGATGGCTGCATTCAGCAGAGCTGCATGCAGCTGCTCCTTAGAGGTGCCAGAAGCCTTTGCCCTCTCCCCATTGCATGGCTGCACTTGGGGCCCTCTTTGTTCTTGCAAAGGCTCAGTTCTGCACATCTGCAGCTGTGCAGTGCCCCTCCAGGAAAGGAATACATTTACAGCAAGTGCAAGGATAAATATTTACCAGAACTCATCTGTAACAGCACAACAGGAAAACTATTTAAAAATAACAACAACAACAATAAACAAACCAGCCAAGAAATAAAGGAGTGCTTAATCCCATTGCCTGGACTGATCTATTTTTACACCAGTAATAACAAAGAGATTGGCAATGAATTGCACTTATTATCTTCAATACAATAGCACTGAGGACCCATGTTCAAGAGTCAGTCTGTCTCTGACATTGCTGGGTTTTATATCAAAAACTAAAGCATTGCTTTTTTATAGCATATGATGTCAGTGTTCACAAAATATCTAAGTGCTCAGGTCTCACTCCCACTGAAGACAAATTAAAGTCTCCTGCTGACTTATGTGGGAGTTGGATCAGGCCCCATAGCAACTGCTTATGCCCAAATACAACCTATGGCTGCTGCAAGTAGAGGCAAGCCTTAGGTTTGCATGATGATGATTGTAGTTTAAATTTTGTGTAGGGAACAACACACACACACACACACACACACACACACACAGACACAGACACACACACACAGTTGTTTGTTTTTCAGAACTGCTTTTATCTCTAAGTGTTATGATAACCTTTGTGATTAGGCTCTAAGCTGGCACTCCGCAGGTTCAGGGAGGAGTGAATGCTCCTGGTGCCTCTGCCTAGGAATAGATCTGGGATTTATGGATGCTTGTGTTTGGGTTGTAGCAGCTTGGGAAGGACAGAGGAGTAATTGCTCCCTGGTCAGAGCCACTTTTCTGAAACTTCTCTGTGGAGAGCAAGGTTTCCAGCAAGCAGGTGCCTCCCAGGAGGGAGGAAAAGGAGTCAGCACACAAACCTCAGAAGGACTTGCAGACAGAAGTCCTAAAGAGGATGGAAGAGGAAATGGACATACAACTGAAGGCAAAGATCATACTGGAGCTACAGGAATCTCATTGCAAGACTCAGACAATGCAATTCACATAAATCCGAGGTTACCTGAAATCTTGAGAAGACAGTAGCCAATAATGAGGGAAGAGCAGCAGAGTGTGGATAAGAAGGGTGTCTAAATTTACCAAGACCTGTACAGCCTTTATGTTTATTTAAGAAAACAAAAAATCATCACAGGACTTTTTTCAAGTTTTTAAAGATGGAGAATGTCAAAAGAAAGAGCGGAGGAGGTGTAATGCAGCACAGAAAATCAAATGGCCACCAAGCATGCCCTCTGTTTCCAGTAGCAGATGTTTATGGGAGAGTATAAAGCTGAGTTTGTGTAACATTATTCATTTCCTTGTTTGGCCTCAGTAATCCTCTCTTCAGGGGCTTCCTGAGGTGGATGTGCAGCGTGGACAGTCATGTCCTCTGCGCCAGCCTTCCGGCATGGATGTGGCCAGTGTCCCTGGAACCTCCTGGAATTTCACCCTCCCCAGTGTGCCATGGCAAGAAACTCTGCAAAGTCACTCCATGCTGCCCAATGAAACAGGGAGCTTTTCTTTCCCCCAGCCTGTTAATTTGTGCCCTGTCACTTTGTTATAGCACTTGGTCACCAATGGTTGACTGCTCTCTCCCATCTATGAATCTGGAGACATCTCCCACATCTCTCCCCTCAATCAGATCATCCTGATGTACCTTACTTATGGTAAATTCTTTCCTTTCTCTGTAAACTAAGATGATGTTCCCACGGATCAACAGGTAAAATCAATACCCAAAGGTATTTCTGGTTTCAAGAATGTGAGCTGGGGTTAGAAATCACCTATGGGGAATCACAGCACATACATTTGAAAATCCCAAATCACCCAATCTTTGGGTGATTATGGAGAGACCAATAAATAAAAAAATAGGTAATGATTTTAAAATTAGGTGCTTAAAAATAATCTACTGGCTGCTGAACACTCATGATTTTTTTACTGTTTGGAGCATTGTTGTTAATTTATGTAAAGAAGGCAGATAATTCAAATAATGGGAAGACCACTCCTTCCTCAACCTTTACAGCTGATCCAGTGCCCCGGCCCTGTTTTCATTCAACTGTCTAAATATTCATCTAAACTATTGACCGGATGCAGTGTGGAAAAAATAACTTGAAATAAACAAGCTTCTCTATTTATACACATTCTGTTGTGCTTGTGCTGGGGCTGCTCAAGAAAACATGTGTTTCTGGAAATCAAATCATTGCACAGAAATGAAGATTAAAATGAAAGAAAAAGACAATCCAGTGTTACATCAGTGGACAAAGCCACATCTCAGTGAGTTTCCCTGTCCTCAGGGGCTATGATGGCATGTAATACTTTCTCTGTAAAATAATAATTGTAATTATGTGTTTTGATTGAGCACATGGGTGCTCTGATGAAGGACACAGCCATTTCAGAGTCAGTGAGTAGCACACCTATTATCTGTGGCACTTGTTTCAGTGTAAGTTCAGACACCTGAGTCACACTAATGGGGGGAGACTAGTTCTCAGGTGCTTTTTTACAACTGTTTGGTTTAGCTCTCCATAAAAATAGAGAGGAGTGAAGAAAACAAAGTTTCATTCACTGTTATCTGGAATTTTATCAGCATTATACAATTTTTAATCACAGTTTATCATTTCAGAGCAGTAAGAAAACACTGAGCAGAAAGCTTATTGCCCACTAAACCTTATCTCAAACAGAAAGTCCTGGCAAGGCACAAATCATCCAAAGCATAAGAGTTATAATATCCAGATTAAGTCAGTAGATATACCTCAGAAGGTATGAAAAAAGCACTATAATTTTAAGGCTGGTATCTTGACAATGTTATAAATGAGATAGGTCTCATTCTGTGCAGCAATGTGACCTTATTGACTTCAGCAATGGCTGCATGAAAATTATTGCAGGGTAGAAACTGAGTCAATGCTAATGGAAAAAGAATAATATTCCCCAAATTTAAGGTTATGCAACCATGGGCAATGCAGACCACTCAGAAACAGAGAACTCCAAAGAAACATAAAAGAAGAGGACACAAAGTTTGTGCAAATAATTTATAAAGGGACTTTTTCTCCCTTAATGAAGTGATGTACCATTAATTAATGTACTTGTTCTTTCCTAGAAGGTGCATGAGCAGATCCTCAGCATTGAGAAAATAGAATAGCTTTGCCCTCTTGGATTGGAGAGAGCAAAGCAGAGTTAAAAAAGATTCTGTGTGTCTGAACATGGGAAATACAAGGCAGCCCACATACACAGAGGTAAGTAAGGTGTTATTCTCTATACAGCCATTTTTAGCACTGAGGAGTGGTTAAAAAAAAGAAGACAAAGGATGCCCAAATTCCTTTAGAAGTCAGCTGATTCAGGATCAAGCTCTAGGGACCTCTCAAGAGAAATAAGGAGAACATCCCCAAACAAAGAAAATTCAGTGAAACCAGGCTTGGACACACACTAAATAACAGCACTGCTTGGAGATAAGAAGGTATTGGGTAGAAATGGGAAAGAAAGGCCACAATTCCTAGGGCTTTGTTTCCACAGAGTCCCAAACTTTGAAGTGTACTTTAACTAAACCTTAGATAGCTCTCAGGTGATTTCTCTCAAGGAAGAGCATGGGTTACAGGAGAATGGGCAAACATAAACAAGTTGTATGTGACACGTCAATAACAACAAGCGCTCCTGACGGAATGGCTGCGGATCTCGAGGAGACGTGGGCTCATGCAGGATGTGAGTAACTCCCAGAGACTTCCCACTATCTTCCAGTGGGCTCCCACTGACGTTACTGGTATCCTGTGGTGACAGAATAGGACCAATATTTTTAGATGTGTGTGCTGGCTGCTCTCTGGGGTATTTTTAGTGGTTGGTGGAGCGCAGGAGCCTTTGCGTCGCGTCGTGTCACACGCAGCGTGCGAACTTCCCGTCCCTGCTCCTCCGTGCCTTTGATCCTGCCCACCCAGCCAGCACAGCAGCACAGCTCACACACCAGCCAGGCCATTTCTTCCTTAATAGGACTTCCCAGGTAGGAGGAAATGTGCCAAAGAGGACAGGCTGTCACGACAGCCACTGCAGAGGGACCAGTGGGAGCAATGCCAGGGATGCTGTGGATATTCCATCCCTTTGCCTGTCAATATTCTGTATTCAATGTCACTGTATCCTAAGCATACTTTGCATTCTTTGCACCTTTGCAGCCTGTGCTATTACACAGTTTGCTAATTGCTGACAAGGCCTGATGCACATTTAGAACTCATAATTGAGTGTATCATGACTAATTAGTTGATCAAGAGAGGTAATTTCTGGTGTTTTTTCTGGTGTATGTTTCTAGAAAAGAAGTTCAGTTTTTGTTTGTAAAGTTTCTTTGACTTTCCTGTTATGATTGTTACTCAAAATAACAAATAAGTGCTGTTCTACTGAATCTGTGTTTTTCTTACTGCCTCCCTTTTTGTCAGTGAATCCCTAATAGGTGCTGTCAGTAACACATGCTAGCTGTTAGAAAATCCAGATGAAATTATACAATGCCTCATGACAGACACACTGTTTCCCCACTCCTTGCTGCTATACACTCAATCCATCATGACAGCTGTTTAAGATCCACAATGCCAGTTTCATATGTGAATTTCCTACAAAAAATAACACAATATTCCTTTTCACTTTGAAAGCATGGGAGCAGCTAGATTCTTATTGCCCGGCATTTTGAGAATGGTTATAGAAGTTTAACTTTCTGCATTTCAACAGAATTTGCAAGACACTTGCATTTGAGTTAGAGAATCACACAATTTATTTTCACATATTTTCATCCTAATTTTCTGTACTGACTCTTCAGACTTTCAGTAGTTGATCATTTTTGTAGGGACAGAGTGTTGCAAGAGAGCAGTGGCTTTATTTTGAACTGCTTTGCACAATCTTTACCTCAGTGTGACAGTGAAAAGTGGGAGCCAGGAGATAAGAGAGAGAGAGAGAGAGAGAGAGAATTCTGAGCAGAAATTCTGCTGCTCCTGCCCCAGGCCTCCCTGTGCAGGGTTATTGCCATAAGGCACAGCTCAAAGGGTGGCTGCTGAGACTGTGAGTGACAGGGCTTCCCTGCAAAGGGTGCTGGCCCTTCACAGAATAAAGGAACCAAAGTTTTCAATGACCTTTCCCCCTCCCAAGGAATCAAAATCCAATGGGAGCAAATTTTAAATCCTCCTAAAAGCTCCTGCAGCCTCTCTAAGGGAATCCAGAGAGTACTGAGGCCCTGGTACCGCTTGAGTTTTTTAAAAAAATACTGGGCTCCCCAAATGCTGTGGGATGCACAGGAGCTGTGGTGAGGCCTTTTCCCTCTTTTGGATTGATTCCCAAGGTCAGGTCATGTCAGTGATTCCCTGATATCTGCTATCCTCACAGTTTCTGTGTATCTGTGCACACACATATATTCACATATTTGTACACATAAGCATGGACACACACAAACCCTTCAGGCAAGAGGGGCTGCTGATTACAGAAGAAATTCTACCACTATATGTAAGGTCAAACTGAGTGGTTTGGTCAGGATATTTTATTATTTTTGCTCTCCTTTGGTAGGTGGCAATCCCAATGAAAGGGAGGAAGAAAAACCAGAGCTGTGCAGCAGCCAGTGATGGGAATGGAAACATCTCCCTGTTCCTTCCAAATGTGATCTCCAGACCAGCCTTGCTTCATGCTGCTCCTTCAGGCAGCATGCTTTGGAAAGCATTTCACAGCTCCAACTGTTTTCTCTGTGCTCAGGAGAGATTCCTGGTCTCAGCTGTGTAAATGTTTTAACTGAGATTCATGCTTGGCTATTCAGGTCACTGCTTTCTCTTCCGGCCCACACAGGCCAAAATGCATCTATATAAGCACTAAGTGTCCAAAATCAACACAGTATTTTTCACTTGAACACACCCATGGCACGTGGCTCCCTCAAAGTACAGGACACAATGCCAAGCAGTAGATTTGTACATTTGCCTGACGTGAACTTAGCACGATTTATAAAAAGAGAGGCAATGGGCCGGTTGTGTGCCCGAGCAAATCTGGCTTGGCAGGAACTGTCATTCCAAAGAAGGAGCTCAAGGAAATCAAACTCTCCCTCTAGTCTTGAGAAAGGACTTATCTAATGTAGGAAGTGTTCTCAAAATATTTAATTTGTATCAAGAATTACAATGTATTTCTTTCTGAATTCAAGTAACCCTCTATCTCCTTTGCTGGAAGAATAAAATAAATCTTCTTCTGCTGTTTTGACTTAATTGTTTAAGGACACCTTGAAGCTCAACAGCATTTAAATTATTAAAACACCCTTACTTGTAGAAAGACCCAGATAGCTCTAGATATAGATTTAATGAATACACAAATTTCAGGGACTGTGTTCCCACATATCCTACCTGCAATTGTATGTCATTAAAAAAAACAACTTTTTTTTCCACAATTGATCTTGCAAAAGAGGAGGAGGAGGGAGTTTTTTAGTTTTTTTCCCTAAAATTGGGAAAACAACAAAAAAATCAAGGCTCTAGAGCTAAGAGATTGATGCAGCTATCTTAACCTATCTCCACTGGTGCATTATTGTCATTGTCACCACTGTCACAGACTTTCCCTTCTCTTTGCCAGTCTATGGAGGGAGATGCTCCCCATGAGCCTTCCCACACAAGAACCACCAGCATGTCTCAACTACTGCAAAGGAATGCTCTAACTGCTATTTGACAGTCATCACATTTTTTCCCCCGCACTTTTAAAATCTCTATCCACATTCTAGCCTTGTATTTCTTTCCAAAAATATTTATCTCCACTGATTTGGGTCAAAGTTAGCAAAAATACAAGAAAATATATATTTGATAAATCAGTTTTGGCAGAAGAATAAAATCAAATATTCTTCTCATTTTGTTCAGGGCAAAGTTACTCTGGCCTCTAGATAGCCCAAACTGCAAACGTATCTGTGTGCATCACTGTAAGTAAACAAACTTCCCCCAGGAGGCAGAAGAATATTTATTTGTGCTGCAAAATGCTTAATCAGTCTCCTCCTGAAGGATATGTTGTTTACTGTGTACCTTCCCAGCTGCATTAATTACAAGTAATAATTATGCCTGGTTCAGATAAAGGCAGGTGATTCACATGATGGGCCAATGTAAAAGGTGCCTCACAGAGGACAAAAGTAAAAACAATAGAGAAGTTGAAAGTATTTTTCCATAGGTCTCTCTTCTCCCTACAGAATCAATGAAGTTGTTACACTGACATTTATTTGTAAAAAGGTGTATTGACATGGCCTTAATGATGGGATGGTTTCAAATTCATATACCAGTGCAGATTACCAGACTGAAGGAAAAATATTTTAAATTTCATCTCAAGTTTCAGATGTAGAAGGGGAAGTGTGTACTGAAATCTGAATAATAGTAAGAGCAAATATTGTGCTGTTCTCAAGTTCCATTTGATTTTTTTTTTTTTTTTTTTTCTAACCACACATCCATACAAGTTGCCCCCTCTGCTCCCCACATGGTAACAGGACAATAATGAGTAGCTCCAGGCCAGGTTAGAGCTGCACATTTAAGTCCCTTTCAGTATTTTGGGTAGCTTTAAGGGAAAGCAATAAAGGCACCCAATGACACATAAATTAGAGCCCAGCATGAGTAAACAGGACCATCTATCCCTGTTTCCCCATACACCTCACTTTGCATGAAAAACTTATTTAAATGTCTGTCTGAATGTAAGGTCTCATTTTGGAGTTTTTGGAGTAGAGACGAAATGGTTTTGGGTGTTTTTTGGTGATTTTTTTTTTTTTTTTTTTTTTTTTGGTTTCTAGTCAGTTTGTTTTTTTTTCCCTCATAAGTCATGGCATTAGAGTTTCCTTATGGCAGCAATCAGTGATCCATAACTGCTGTGCTGGCTGCTGGGGAAACACTTCTCTTAAACGTTTTACAGAGGCAAGATTAGAGAAGTGTAAAAGGAAACATGAACACCTCGTTATTGATTGGAAATAAAAAATGGAGAGTTATTCAGAACTTTTCCCAAATTCAGACAGGAGGCCTGAATCATAGTTTCAGCTCCCTTAATGCCAGACCCACACTCCAGACACCAAAACTACACTTCTGTCAGAAAATCTTTAAATGTGGTGATTCCTTCTCTAGCACAGGCTGCCTCCAGATGCTTCCACCCTGAATGATCAACTAAGTGAATTTTCTTGCTAGGTAAGGATGCAGATTATGTCTGAGCCTTTCTAATTTTAGAAGTCTACTTTGATGACTTTGATTTGATGACCCTTTTAGAAGCAAACAGTGAAGTGGGGAATCTCAGGAGACATGATTTGGTGGCAGCAGTAATGCCAGATATTCCAAGCCTGCACCCTGCTTGTTCCTATGCCCTGAACTGTGCCTGGAAAATCTTGCATGTGAAGAAGGCCAGGGAATTTGGTAGATCCTCCCAAATCCAAGCTGTTATGTTTTTAATAATTTAAAAATGAGGGAATTTATTCCTGTACATGCAGGAATGACAAGTGTTACACTGGAAAACCTGAAGCCACATTGCTGCTGAGCAGTCTCTACTCTGGAATCTGTGACACAGACATGAAAATGTAGGAAATTTCATTTAGTACCTGTGTAATATGTCCTGACCAACACCATACCCACAAAAGATAAGTGAATATGCATCTTGTAAATGAGTCCCCTTTAGTGAAATACACAGACTGCTGCCCATGTTTTGCTGGGCTTCATCTAAACTGAGCTGTGAATATTTCCATGCAACAAAACATCTGAGAGACCACGTTTTACTTATGATCCCAGGGAAAATGTACTATTACCATGTTAATTTGGAGAAGAAGATGCCAAATGGCTGGAACAGACTGCAGAATATATTTGAAGTTAGGAGGGCTATACATCCTGCGTAGGACGTGCAACATAAAGCATTTAAAACAAAAAGAAAGATAAAAGAATGCTAAGTCTATAGAAGCCTAGGGGTGCTTTATCAGTCATGCAGCTCATATGAGTAAAATATTGTTAATTATAAGGGTCAAGATGTGCTTAAGGATGAAGAAAGAAGATGTCTGCTATAGAAGCTAGCACAATCCACTCAGCAAGCATCCACCCTGCAAGCCTGAAGCAAATCCTAGAACTGCTGATAAAAAACCCCATGAGAGTTGCCAGAGGTCTTGGTCTAAGAGATAAATCTAAGAAAGAAAATACAACAGCACACTGCCTGTTCCATATAAGAATATCCAGGTCTATCTATACATAACATCCTGTATCTGACAGCATCCAGGAAGAGACAGTGAAAGAGTTTGCTTTTCCTTATTTAATTTTCCTGGTGAACTGTGGCCAAAGGCTGCAACCATGTTGTCAGAGCAGTTGATGCACCCTGGTTTTGTTAATTTGTCTACATTACCATTTTGGACCTGTTTATGCATATCTAAACTAACCTGCAAGGTGCATTCAACATGAGCCACAAATGTGGCATTTCCTTTGATTAAGTTGGTAACTGCTGTTCTCTTTTGCTGCCCTTTATTTCCTGTGCAGCAGGAAGGAGGGGATGGCCATTGCTCCTTCTTCTCCCACACGTTATGTTTGGTCTGATGAGCGCTTTTCAGTGACTCTTTTCCAGGCTGAATACTTCTGTTCTCCTCAATCTAAAATTGTACAGAAACTTCATATGTTTCTGACCATTTCTGGTCCCCAGGCACCTTCTTTCTAATCCTGTTATAGACTCTCTGGAGCTGCACACAGACATCCACAGAGTGGGGTCACCAGGGATTTATACTGCAGTAAAATGCAATATACCTTCTCCTCACTTTTCATTTCTCTCCCACTAACTCCCAAATGCCCTTTCCACTGCTGGCCTGAGAGAGCTGTAGGAAAGGACTCCAAGATCTGTCCTTTGTGAGTGCTACCTGCTCCTGCAGGGCCTTCCCAGTACAGAAATTATATTCTTTCTCCTCCTCTTATCTATTCCTTTTCATTTACTGACTCTGGCCTCTGTCTATTTTTTTATCACCCTGTCAGCTGAAGCTCTTCACAGTCATTAAAATTGAGATGCCTTGAAAAATTTTGTAGCAACAGAAGACTGCCATCCATGAAATCCTAAATACTTCTAAAGGGCTGTCTTTTTTTGCCATTGCTCACAGGTCTCATTAACACTGGCCTTACATTAAGACCATTACATTACATCTATCACATTAAGGGTGGGTTCAATCAACCTTCACAAAGTGCAGAGAAGAACAGATACAAAACCCCAAAGAGGCACAGGACACAGGCACAGGAACATGTCTGCACTGTTGGAAGGGGTTTGTCTGTTGTATCTCAAGTCTGTGTGAAATGAAATCAAAACTATAAAAGAGCCAATGGTGCAAATCAGCTATATCAGAAGTGTCAGTGAACTCCAGGGATCTCTTTCTCTGACTGCCACGAATGTTCAGAGGAGCCTGATGTCTCCACAGCCCCCAGGGCATTGTTTTGGTCCATGCACACAGAACTGCTGTCCCAAACTGAAGTTAATGAGGATTTATCTCCCCCAACATAATAATCCTCCTTAATCTGTAAGCCTGGTTGCTGGACTCTTTGTGTGCATTATCCATTGTGTCATAAGATAAACCTTTAACTCCAAAACTGTGGCAATCCTTCAGTGCTCCCACTCAGAAAACATGGCAGAGGAGCTGTGTGTGGTGTTTGCCTCTGATTCCCTTCTGCAGTTAAAGTACATGAGGAGTACTCTCAATTGTTGAAGCAGCCCCCCTTTCTTATCTTCCTGACCACTGTTTGCAACATCTGTCAGTGCTTATTTAAGAGGGCCCCAAGTCACAAAGAGCAGCAGGACAATTACTCTGAGCTCTGTACTCCATTGTCAGAATGCTCTTGTCTTGGCTTGGAAAAAATATTTTCAATGGGAATAAGATAAAACCATGTGAATTTTTTATGGTTTAGAAAGTATACGTTGGCAAAGGCTTGTCTCTAACAAATGCTGTTTCTTTTTTAAATAACGTCAGGGGAAAACCCCATCATAACTCTTTTTAACTATTGTAAGACAATAAACTGCTCTTCCCAAATAACATATGGCATTTTTCTCATTTCAACCTGCACTGTGTCTCTTTGGCAGACTTCAAAATGTCCTCATAGTCACAGGGGGACAGCACTGACAGATACAGAGCTCAAGAAAGTTAAATGAAAATTTTCCAATCCTTTCAATGGGAATCTTGGCAGAAGAAGGAAAAGGATAAGACAATGGAATTTCAGCTGATGGGGATAGATGATCCTTCTGCTGCCACAGAAAGCCTAATATATTTGCTGACAACTGTTGAAAGATGCATTTCCTTCATGATTTTTTTGTTGAATACTTGTATGTTTAGGGACGGTGCTGTTTTCATGCCTACTCAGTATTTTAAAAAGCAAAGGAAGGGCAACTTGCATCCTTTCCAAACTGAAAGAAAATGGAAAACTTTTATTTTCATTTTTGAAAGCAGCTCATGACAAATAGAAACTAAAAGCACAAGTAAAAGCAAGCAATTACTGCTGAGCATCACAAAAGCCCCAGTCCTGTAGGCATTTATGTGGCATTTCTGGGGCTGCCTGCTGAAATAAGCACAGCTGACAGAGTTACACACTTGAAGCACATTTTTACATGGAAATATCTGCACAGCCTGGGTGCTAATGCACATGTTTCCACAAAGGGTTCCAAGGCTTGACTAAATTCCACTGAAGTTGATGGAAAGGCTCCAGGAGCCTGTAGGAATCAAATCAAAAGGGTGCACATTGTGCCTTCCACCCAAGTCTGCATTAGCAAAGGTAACTTGGGTCTCTCTCCCACCACAAAGCCATGCCCAACGTGCCTTTGCTCTTTAAAGATCAGATATTCCTTTTATCAGACCCAAAGCCCTTCTCTTCCTACAGACAAAAACCCATGTGAGGAAAAAACACTGAAACTCACAACTTCATGCTGAAAACTTATGCAGAGCAGAAGCAGTAAAACTGCTTGTTAATTATGGTTGCTCAGTAGGCATAAAATAATTCCTCCTTCTCTCTCCTTCCTTCAACACTCTGATGAATTAAAGAGAAGCACAAACAGCATAGTGTAGTTTAGGTGAAAATATTACCAGTTGAAATAAGTATCTCAGATGTGAAATTACTTCACTTGCCCACTTTGTTAATTGACTGTAGGGGGACTTGCTCAGTAGGGCAAGGGCAGATTTCTGCTCAGACTTGTCATCTGGATGGCTGGGAAAACCTTCTGTGTACCCTTTGTGACTGACTGGGATGTCCTACATGGCAGACCAGTTTGAGAAACTGCTCTGCACCTAAAACTAAAATGGATGCATTGCTTGTGCTTATGAATGAGAATTTAGAGAAAAAAAAATTGATTTCCAGTAACTACAATACTCTGAAATATGCTGTTGATGTGCCTATAATAACTGTAATAACCCTCCCTGATAGTCTTAAAGGCTCCAGAATATATTTCACAGTTATGAGATATGCAACTCTTTTCTGGAATGACTGACAATTTAAATGATTTCATGAAATAGTGTCAAGTGCAGACACTATGGTTCTGTAGACACGCATGTAGAAAAATCATGCCACATTTAGATAAATTAATTAAACAGTAATTTTACTAAGTGACTGGCTGACACAAGAATTTTGTAAAATGACTGGAAATTTTAGTCATTTTTAGATGACTCATTTTGCAGCATAAATAGAGCTTACTGATGTGCTTGGAAGTGAATTTAATGCCCAAGAAAATGAAGGATTAACTAGCAATCACTACTCCCTGGATTCACTCCTTAGGACTTTGAACTCCTCAGTCCCAGCTCTACAATCCATCTGTCTCTTGTCCTGAGCTGTCCCTCCCAGGGTAGCTGTTGGCTTCCTGGGAAGATGATTTTTGTTGGATGGCTCCAAGGAACTCTAAGAACAGCTGGCTCAGGGCTGAGAGTGATATGGCTCCTAGGCTGCCTCTGCTAATCTGACCCAAATGGATCTGCAGCTTGAAAGACCAGCAGAATGCCCAAATGCCAAAAATTCTGCAACTGAACACACAAGCAACCCCCAGGTTTGTGGGAATGTGTGGGTGTTGGAGCCTGCAAATCCACAGCCATGGTGATTGCCATTAATCACCCTGGGATGTTTACTCCTGGCTCATCAGAATGAACCCAAAGAGCAAGTCCTTGGTTTCAGAGTGCATTAAATGACATTTTAAAAAAAGGGCGATTGTATTTCTGGAGCCCTGACCACCACACAATGGATTTTCTCTTCTATGGTGTTAAATAGGCTGAAGGTGATGGGCCAGCTGTAAATTGTGTGGGACAGGGATCATCTTCTTTGCACATGCACACAACATGCAGAAACCAGCTTATGACAAATGGCAGAGCCTTGGCTAATGCCTTTTCCAGGAGAAGGGGTCTTTATTCTCCAGGCCTTTCCACTTGCCCTGTCTCCAGCCATGACATCAGCTGAGCTCTCTTGTGCCAGCTTGCTTCCTTCATCCATTGATGGAATTATGAGGAAAATACAGAACATCTGGTGATCACTTGAGAATGTTCCTCTTAGAAGTTTTGATTCTTGCTAGCAGCCTACTGAAAATGAATACACACATCTGAAAATGAAAATGCACATTTGCCATCACTGCAGAACTCTTCTGTAGCAGCCCAAAGGCACCAGAAACTACATAGTGGGGCAAAAATGCAAAGGGATACTCTGAATCTTCCTTTAAATGCAGGGTGTTAAATTCTGCATTGCCCTAACTCCTCATCACTTTCTTAATCTGCAGCTATGTGGAAAGCTGTCCCCAGAGCAGCAGAGCTGTCTCTGGGAACGGGCCATGGTTTATGTACAGGAGCCATCAAAGCCATCATCTCTTTGGCTTGGAACACTTGTAACTGGAAGGAGGTGTTTGCTTCCATCTCAGTTGCTTGTTGTTTTATTAGATGAGCCCAAACACCAGGAAAATGACCTGTATATTGGCACCTATCTACGAAGAATAAATAATCAAAGGGAGTTTTATAAGAAAGGCTGGAAGAGAAGAAGCTTTCAGGTTTGTGAACCTTGTGTAATTTATGGTCCATAAACTCCACTTCTCAAATGAAATGACTGGTGATTGTTTCTTCTGTCATACAGTCTCACCTCCCAGTTTTGTGTGAGAAATCCTCAAGGAATCATCTGGAACAGGGACCCTGAATCTCCCCTGACTGAGAACATCTTCATATGGGGGAATCTGTCATCTGACTCCATCACCAGAGTGAAAAGAATCAGACTTCAGGTGTAAATTCATAGAAGTTTTCTTTCAACAGAAGATATCTGAGATTCCCAAAATCATCTCTTCTTGTTTAGTCCTCTGCTCCTTAGTCTGCTTTTATGTTGCACTGAATAAAAGTTCCTTTTATTTGGAGAACAAGCTCCCTGGTACCCAGATCCTACCAGAACTGTGCTTCTCAGATGCAATCACTGTACTGAGCAAAAATAGAAATAGAAATAAAAATAGAAATAAAAATAAAATAAAAAAATTTGCTACCATCTACAATCAATATCCTGTACAGAAAGTAAAATAATTAATCCTTAGATCTGGTTTTGTTATCTAAACACAGGTATGGCTTGGTGGCCTTTCTGAAGCAAACCTGTGCTTAAATTGTGTGAGACATCCAAAAGTAGAATATGAGTGCTATAAAATGCCTCCAAAATATTTGTTTTCATGAAGAGGACAATTTAGGGTTAGAGGAGATTGCCTCAATGGAAATGCAGTGGATAACACACCTCAAGCATGAGCTAAACCAGAGTTTATCAACCATTAGGTTGGCCTAGAAGCTGGACTTTGGTGATCCTAATGGTTCCATTCCAACCCAGGATATTCTAAGAAATCCATTTAGTTTCTTTTCAGTCAGAATAATGTTTTCAAATGTCATGTATCACCTCCACACAAACCCAATGGGCACACACACAAACACACTGGTACAGATTTGGGTAGAACAATAAATTGGACATTAAATTCACATATTTATATGGGGACTCCTGTGTGCAGTGCAGAAGCTGCCAAACAAAGAGAACTTTTGTCTGCTGTCGTTTGCACATCGTCCTGGATAGGAAATAATGAAGATACAGCTGAGGCAGTAAAGGAGCAATTTCTTCAGAGCAAATTTACTCAACATCTAGAAAAATGAATAACACAACACTGAACATACTGAAAACAGTCTCAACCTTTGTTGCTTTCCAACGGCCATGACACTATTTGGAAAACTCCTGTGAAACATACACAAGGACTGGCAGAATTTCTTGGGTTTGCTGCTTACTTTTTCCAAAAAATGGACCTTCAGACCTGTGCACCTGGAGGACACCATATGCAGTAAAATAATAATAAAAAAAAGGAAACTACTCAGAAATACTTCTTTGCCTCCAACCCTAACAAGACTTCTTTGGGGATGTAAGAATTCTCTAATACTGAACAGATGTTAAGGTAACCCAAATACAATACCCAGAATCCTTTTTCCAGCCTGTTATTTTATAATTTATCAAAATGTTTAAATGCTCCTTCACTTGGCTATTAAAAAAATATTATTAAATGAAAGTAAGACTCTTGAGAAGGCTTTGAGATTTAATGTATTTTACAGAACACCCAGTCAGAGAGGAATGAAGGTGCAAAAGCTCTGCCAAGGGCTCAGTGAATGGATAAAGTGTTAGAGGTGATGTGTGTTTTCAGAAGATTTTAGACAGTATAATTTCAAAATTAGGACTGCCTCCTTAAAGTCTTATTCAGGTAAGATGTTCATGGGATGACAGGGCAGATGCTCAGTTTGGGTTCCTTGAGGTCATCTATTCAGCCTGGAAGTTTCTGTTTAGTAGACATTGTTACCTTCTTTAAATGCTCAATATTAGCCTATATATGGCATAGTTTATATTCCCACTTGTACACGTATCAGAGTCCTTCTGCATCTTGCATAAAAACAAGGACAAAACCATGAGTCCAAAACCAAGAGTCCATTCTCTGGTACCAACAAAATTAGCTAAAAGTTGATAGAGCTACACTCATTTAACCATGATTCAGAGGGAAATTAGAAACTCTAGAAAGGAATATGCTCAAATCCTTATTCTATACTTGAAAATTTGGAAGACTGGTGAGGAAGGAGCAAAGCCAAAACCTAGATGTGAGTTTGGCAAGTGGCACAAATCCCAACTCAAACCACTTGGGAGCTTTGGACACTCAAGTTCTGCTTCCAAATTGGCTGCTGGGCCTTGAGCACATCTTGAATCTGGGGTGGATAAGTAAATCACAGCACCAAGAGAATTTATTTTTACCTATATGCAGTGAGATTGTTTTTATATTAATTCATTTTTGGTACCTGCCTTGCTAACAGGATTTACAGATATCTGCTTCTTGAAAACTCCTGTCACTCCACTGCTGTTTTCCTTCTGGCCAGCAGGGAATGCTGGTGTATGGAAGTAACTCTCTCCCTCTCATAGGCAGAAATGTCTTTTCCTCACTTAGGAAAGCACAGAAAACATTCCCTCCACAATCTGGAACAGATTTGTTTCTGGAACAGTGCTGTTCAAAGAAAAGGCCAAACTGGCTTTCAAAGGCAGAGCACTCTTACCTTAGTCCACCCTGCTTTGCTAGTGCTTCTAGCAGCCTTAAAGCAGGATGTCCTATTTTACCTATTTTTCCTATTTTAGCACTTGCTACTGAGGCTTCAGCCAAGAAGGATCCTCATGCTGCAATTGTAGAAAGGCCAGCTTGTCTCCAGGCTGGAAGAAATTCTGATCCTTGAGTTGCCAGCCTCTATTCTTAACTATGTGAATGGTCCAAAGATCTCTCAGAGTTTGATGGGATATGACAAAAGCAAAGGTATTTATGTTCCATGGCTATTTTCCCTTGTCAGATGCAGTGAGGATAACATACAGATGTACTCTAAGCTTTTCAGTATTCCCAAGAGAGAAAGCCCCTTTGGCAGGCATCCTCACTTTTTCAATAAACATAAGGTTTTTCTCAGTTTTGATTTATAGCACTGAATGTATCTCTTTTCCATTCTGCAGTCGATGATTCTGAAAGCTGGAAGTTAATAGTTTCATAAAAAACCCCAAAGTCTTTTTTCCAAAACCTGCACGTATTCTTTAAACTTCTGAAGCAGAGGATATTTGGTGGCAAATCTTCCAAAATAACTGAGCTCCAAGATAAATTTCCATGGGGATGTTCTCCACTTTGCACTCTAAACCCACAATCCCCAAGGAATAAGTTGCTCCCCACTTACTGTGCCCCTTAAGAGTACCAAATGGAAGTGTTTGCCAGAGGAAGGAGGAAAGGAGGATGATCCTGTTCCTGTATTCTGCAATTGCAAACCTGCTGGAATGAATTGTTTGAGAGCAGCTCTCTAGAGAAGGATTTGAGACTATAGGTGTGTGTAAGGTTGGGTATGAGCTGCAACGTGTGTTTGCAGCCCAGAAATCCAGGGATGCATCCAAAGCAGGGAGGGCAGCAGGGGAGGGGGATTCTGCCCCTCTGCCCCCCAAACCTGCAATCCTGCAGCCCTGGGGGCCCAGCACAGGAAGGACAGGGAGCTGCTGGAGCCACATAAAGATGATCAGAGGGATGGAGCAGCTCTGCTGTGAAGAAAAGCTGGGAGAATTGGGATTGATCAGCGTGGAGAAGAGAAGGCTTTGGGGTGACCTGTGTCCTTTCAATAATTAAAGGGGGCTCATGAGGAAGATGGAGAGAGACTTTTTATCAAGGGCAATAACCACAAAACCATAGGATCATGAAGGTTGGAAAAGCCAACCTCCAAGCCTCCACCAAACACCACCTTGTCAACTCAACCACAGCGTTGAGTCCAGGCATTCCTTGGACACCTCCAGGGATGGGGACTCCCCCACCTTCCTGGGCAGCCCCTTCTGATGCCTGACCACCCTTTCAGTGAAGAAATTCCTCCTGATGTCCAACCTGAACCTCTCCTGGTGCAGCTTGAGCCTGTCTCCTCTTGTCCTGTCACTCCTCACATTGTCTGTGAAGGAAGCCAAAGAGCAGTTTATGACAAGACAGAGCTGTTTGTGACACAGGGCACCAGGATACACACTGTCCTGACTTTTCATTCCCTGCTTTCCTTCCCCTCTGAGCCTCCATCCTTTTACCAACAGCCCTCCCTGGGACTTCTGGAGCACCTTCCCTGCCACAGCTGCAGGGGAACAACTTTCCTTCCTCTGCTTTGTGCAGGCTGCCCACCAGTGATGGAAGATCTGTAAGTCCTAGATATGAAGGGCTCCCAGGAGCTAAAGCTGGAGTTCCTCCTGCCACAGAGAAGCTCCTGAATCAAAAGAATAAAAAAACTGTTGTTTTATTTTTTCTTTTCTTCCTTTTTTTGAAAAAATAATTTTCTCTCTGAATAGACCACATCTGCACAGACAAGTGATGACCCAGAAAGAATGCATTCATTGCTACTGCTTATTGCTGTTTTTAAGCACTAAGCTCCTATCCTGATGGAGGTAGCTAGGCAGAGATAATTCTAAGGAGCAGTTCCTGTGAAACTGCAGCCTTAACTCTTACAACAGGATACTGTGGAAAGAGGTGTTATTTTTAGAGCCCTGGTTTATCTGGGAAACTTCAGCTTGCAGCTGAAATATTACTTTCATGATCCATACACATGGATTTTTATCAATGGCTCTTGAGGGATACTTTTTGCTTCCAAGGCAGACTTTGGTGACATTTAAAGTTATAATAACAGTGCTGTGAGGAGTCCGGGTCCAGGAGCCCTTTAGATCCATGAGCACACGTTAGCAGATGTGCAGCATCCATGGGCAGCTCTTCCACTCACCACGGCGTGCAGGCTCTGCACAAAATCTCATGGACAAAGCTGCAGAAGCACCAGGGCAGCTGGGCTGCCTGGGCTGCTCCTCTGCTGTCCCACAGCCTCACTAGCAGAGCAGAGCAGAGCATTTGCCATGGCTGTGGAGAGAGCTCCTCTCACACATCACACACCTCCCTGGTACAGCCGAAACACTGCAGAGGCTTTGCACCCCAACACTCCCCTGCCCTCAGGAAAACCAGCTTAATCCAACAGCTGAGCCCCCAGTGTCTGTGTCTCAGTGGGAAACCTGGAAAATGCACCCTTTCATGCCAGGATATCAGCCCATGGTGTGATCTGCACACACCCACCAGGGCTACTCTGAGAACCCCTGTGTGGCTTCCAACAGTGACACTCTCCCTGCAACTTCACATCTTTTTTTCCCTTGCCTCCTTTTTTCTTTGTTTTCTTTCCAGGAATTGTCTGAAGTGCTTCCAGTCTGCCTTTACCCAGCTTCAGTTCTGATCTTTTTTTTTTTTTTTTTTATCCTTTCTTTCTTTACTCTTTTTCTTTTTTCTCCCCTCCCTGGGCAGCCTCAGTTGAACCTTGTGGCAGCTGAGCAGCAAAGTCTGCTGACTTGCAGCATCCCAGGGGAGCTGATTCAGTCCCTCTCTGTCTGTGGGTCTCTTCACTGGCAGCTTGCTCTGCTTTTAAATGCATCATGGAACGAGCTGAATGTCAGGGCAGGAGAGCTGGGAGGCTGGGGAGCAGAGGCCTGGATTCCTGAGGGAAATGGTGCACGAGAGGAGAGGAAGGGCCTGAAAAATATCCTGGCAAAATCCACAGAGGTACCACAGGGAGAGACTCAAGGAGGGAGTGCAATCTGAGAGGTATTGAGATTTTACGAATTTTATAATGAAATAGAGGAACTATAAATTTTCTTTTTTGTTTACTTGAAATCTGCTTTTGGAAGTCCATTCCTTTAAAGTCCTCCTTCCCTTGCTTTTAATGAAATATGATTTTTTTAAAAATTATTATTTTATTTTAGATTTTTAAAGGTCATCTTGGAGTAAAATAAAGTTTAATTTCAGGATGGTTGAAACACAACATTTCAGTTTACCATAAGCAACACATTTTTGAAAATATTGAATTGTTCTTTCTTGATATTTTCAAAACCCTTTCCTCCTTACTTTTGCTGGGACAGATCCCTAATTCATGAGCTGTTTTAATTTCTCCAGAACTCTGTGGTTGGATTTCCTATCTGTGGAGCACTGGAGCCATGTGGTGCTGTCAGCCCTCGTGTGGAAGAGCAGACTCATGGCTCAGCCATCCCCCTGGGACTCAGGAGGCCTCAGCACAGCTTCTGGTTCTGCCAGCTGTCTTCACCCAAGGCCAAATTCTTGAAGGCACTTTGGCAAGCTATTTTTTATTTTAAAAGGTGCCCAAATAGGCTGGGCATCTAACACACACATTGACGTGATTTCCTGATAATTACACCCTTGCACTTCTTTGCTGGGTCTTGTTGTGCTCCCTTTAGGGTGAAAAGCCACCCAGAGAGGTCACCCAGAGATGCTGCTGGACTCTGGGTCTGGCACCCAGATCTGTAGGAGACAAAGCTAATCCATCCCTGATTACCTCATTACATTAATTGCTACATGGCAAACTGGCAGCCCAGTGCACTAATTAAGATGATAGCATAGAAAAAACATTGAGTGTTGAAGGTATTACATAATTCAGAAATATTCTGGGGAAATGAATGCAAAGCAGAGGTGAGGAAAGGCTAGAACACCAGAGTTAGTTTTCTGTCAGCCTCCCTGTGATCTATATTCCAGCCAAATTCTCCTCATTCCCCATGAGATACTGCACTCCTGGGTCACACTGTGGCACAGATACTTAATCCATCAGAAGGATTTTTAAGTCCAGACCATTCTAGGATAGTCTTTTAAGAACCTAAAAATCAAAGGTGGTGGTTGCTCTGAGGGGAGGCACTTCCACCATCACCACATGGACAGGAAAGGTGAGGAAAGTGTCAAAAGAGATATTTGTCCCACATTACACCTGGCAGGACTACAGGGAAGTGACTGTCACACAGAATCATAATTAATTTTTCTCTTTTCTGACCTGGTTTTCTTGGTGATATCCCACACCTTTGTAAGAGGCTGTAAGCCCCTCAGAGCAGGAGGTAGCACTGCAGAGGTACAGCCACAGGCATATCCAATTTGCCCTAGAGCTGCCCCACTCACTGCTGCAGGCACATGAAATTCAGGGGGCACTAAATACAAAGGTGTGCAAGAGGAAGAGGCACTCAAGTCCTGGACAAAGTCACAAATAAATCTGAATTCAGCTCAGATGCTGCAATCACAACTCCAGGTTCCACCTGAGCTGCAGCTGTGTGCACTTCACTGATCCCCTGGATTGTTTAAGGCATTTTACACATTCACCCTACACGTGCACTACCTTATATAGAGATTGCATTAATTCATTGTCCAAAGTGATAGCCTAACCTCTGCACTGGTATTGAGACTCCTTTGTGGTCCCTGGGAACTACAAATTAAATTATTAAATATGGCTGATCTCTGAGCAACTGGACTTTTCAGAACTGATACAATGTATGTTCTCTCTATGCAAAACCTTTCTGTCCAGTCAATTCTACCAAGAATTGCCCCCATTGTTAAGGCCTTTAATGATGTTTTTGTTCAATGATCATACCCAAGGGGCTAAAAGCTCCCTCTTTTTAAATGAAATCACATCTTTCTTAAGGCAAGAACTTGAATGTGAGTCTCCCCCACTGCAGGGAGATGCTGCACCAATTTCTCCCTCCTCTGGCACTCCCTCAATGTCAGGGCAGGGAGTGACCCAGAGATGCCTTGAGCTGAAACCCTTCCCTGAACCAAAGCTGCTGCCAATGACAAATTCCAATGGAAGATCATGTTTGTGGCAAGTCAGTGTTTTGTTGAGCAAAGCATCTTTTGCTGAGCAATTCTTTATCTGCTCCTGCCTCTTCACTGCCCAGCCCTGCAGTCCTCAGGCTCTGCAGAGGGAAATATGAGTAGGCAATGAATTCCCTCCTCTTTTCCAGCTGCAGCCCTGGCCTGCAGGTGCCTGTATGGACTCACAGAGCTGCACCCTTCTAAGCTCCCACGCTGCTGTAAAAAACCCCTCAAGATGTGAATTTCTTAGTGCAGTTTGCTGCAAAGAAATGAAGAAAGGATCCTTGGAGGGTGTACCCCAGGTGTACACAGGAGTGCTGTGTTGCTTGAGAACCAGTTACTAAAATAAATGTCTCTGAGCATAGTCTGTGAAATTGTCATCCATAAGAATCCCTCTTGGACCAGACACTTGTACAGACACGTGCTTTCCTAGCTGGCACTGCATCTGTTTGCCCAGTTCTGTAAATCACAGAATTGCCAAGGTTGGAGGAGGTTTTTAAGATCATCAGCCTTGGAGATAGATAAGAAGATGGATTTAGTTTTCAGACTGTTAACCTCTCACAGGCAGCCAGTTCTCACTTAAAAGGCTCAGAAACTTCCCTCTGGTAAAATGGATGTAAAAAATGAAGCATCTCTGCTCTGAAAGAGGAGTGGACCATGCTGTCTTACCGTGCAATTTTTAAAGTCCAAAAACAATTGAGAGAAGAGGGTATGTATGAAAAAAAGGATTCTGACTGCTTAGGAATCATCTGCATGTGAACAATAAAAATAAGCAAGTACTGCTCATTTTGGAACTGGGAGGTGCAAGCCTGAGGGTTGTTTGTGCATCAACTTGTCATGGTGGCTTTACAAGTGTGTGCCTGCCTGTTTATTCATGGCTGCAGCCTGCTTTCCACCCAGTTTGTACTGTAAGCAAGAAATAGAACTTGCAGATAAGTAGTGTTGTGGGGAGACAAAACACCCATCAAAAAACTGTGGGAACTTTGGTGTCTTTATAAAACGTGTTTTGATGGGGAAAGACAAGTACAACAACAAAGCCATCTTACTGGTAACAGTAGTTAACATTTCTCCTAATTTCATTAACAATTTAATTCTGAAAGGAAGAAAGGCTGGCATAGTTCATTTGGTTGTAATTAGAGGGGTGAAGTAATAGGTGACTAGGGTTTGCAAATCACTTAGGTTGTTTTGAGAAACCAGTGTACAAAAATATTTTTTTGCTTATGATTTGCTTTCTTAAAAAAAAAACAAAAAAGAAAAGCAAATCTATTCCAGGTATGTTTCCTAGCTTAAATGAGGCTTGTGATAAGTGCTGGGGTAAAAGCAGAAATTCAGGGGTACTAAAAATAATAATTTTGAAATTGTTTTACCCTGTTTTGAATTTATATTCAGACTTCATGAGCTCTTTTCAATGCATGTCTTCAGTGCTGCTTACCACAACACAGCACTTCTCAAACACAGGCTTGTTAAGCTCACAGGGGGAGAGGCAGTCACCCACTTAGTGATCTGTAGTGAGGTTTTCACACTGCATGAGCTGAGAGCTGGGTTTCAGGAGGAGAGAAGTGTTTGTTTTGCTGTTGGGGACCTATTTGCCTGAGAAAAAAAAAAAAAAAGCCAGATGAAATCTGGATTCATTGCAATGATCACAAAGAAGGCCATAAAGTGATTTTTACAAGAGTTCAGCTCTTGGTCAATGAGATTCATGTTTGCATGTCTATGAGTGAGCTGTGGGGGTCCTGCAGCAGGTGTTGCGTGGGGAAAGGCTCGGCACCACGGTGGCACCTGTGCCCATAAAGCCATTCCTGACCAGGAATTGGTTGGGTTGGGAAGCATTAGTGGCACAAACACCCTCTCCCCTCCTTGGGGCAACAGTGCCAGTGCCATACTTCCCTCCTGCCCCTGGCCAGTCCCACTCCAGACAATGGAGAGGTTTGGCTGCAGCTGTGAGGATGTGAGGCTGAGCACCTGTGGCCAAACCTGCCCAGCTGAGCCTGTCAGGGCTGAGCTCCTCTTGTGCAAGCCCTGCACACCCCACTGGAGTGCCTGGGAATGATGCAAGGCAGGGATGGAGCCACTGGAAGTGAGGGAGCAAGGGGCTCTGTAATCTGATTTTACTCAAATGCCCTGCAAAGTCTTTCTGTGCAGAGGGAGTTTCCTACAGCTGTGCAATGTGTGGAGGAAACCACTTATGTGTCTGAAGAATTAAGTGCCTGCTGAGGAACTTCTTCATGAGGGGAACAGCAGGGGCAGGCTCTGAGCTCTGCTCTCTGGGACCAGGGACAGGATCTGGGAATGGCTGGATCTGGGTCAGGACAGGGCCAGGCTGGATATCAGGGAAAGGTTCTTCCCCCAGAGGGTGTTGGGCACTGAACAGGCTCCCCAGGGAATGGTCACGGCCCCAAGGCTGCCAGAGCTCCAGGAGAGTTTGGACAATGCTCTCAGGGATGCACAGGGTGGGATTGTTGGGGTGTCTGTGCAGGGCCAGGAGCTGGGATAGATGATCCTTGTGGGTCCCTCCCAGCTCAGTGCATTCTGTGTGAGTGCCAGGGCCCCTTCAGAGTCTCCTTCCCTCCCTCCTGTTACCAGGTGTACCCCGAGACCTGCACATCTGTCTGACTGCTCAGTCTCCCACTTCTTCTGACCAGCCAAAACAGGACATCACCTTCAGAACAGTTTATTCCATCTGCCTTTTTTTTTCCTTTAATTTAGGGATGCTTGGAAATATCCAGGAACAGGCTGGAGGCCTGCCAGCATTCCCATGGACCCTGTGATATCTTGCTGGGTGTGACAAAAGTTAGAGTCTCCTGGGCCCCAGCAAACAGTCAGGACAAGGCATGGGATGGATGAATTGTCTTGGTGACTGCTTATGTCCAAGGAGTGTCAACTGGACAGTGCAGGACTGTCTGGTTTTGTACTGTTGATTCAGACTCTTAAATAAGTTGGACTATCTGACTAGGGCAGAAACATGAGCACAGCTATCTTTTATTCCTGGTGGGAAATTGACTGGTGGTGCTTCTAAATGCTCAAGTCAGCCTGAACATGAAAATATTTGCTGTGTTTGTTCCATTTATAATATTTCCAGTCCATGAAGCTGTTTTCTTGGTGAATTTTTTAATATATAAAAAAAACCCATAAACTAAGGAACCTGAACTTAACACATCAAGGTGCTTTTGGAGGGTCTGTGTTTCCTATGTTCTCAGTGCAGCTCAGCTCAATTCAGCAAGAATTGGTGGCTTTTGGGAAGCTGTCACCTATGAAAAACAAACACTTTGTTTTCCCCCCCAGAGAAGTCAACACAATAAAAATATTTAGCCAATGTACCCATATACTGATATGAACAAAACTTCTGAAAAGGAGAGCCTGTGCCAGTTTATGGGAGCTATTAAAAGGGTGCTGAGTTTTTTATGCTCACTGGGAAATGGACAGAGGCCACCAAACTCATTTCACAAAGGCTGCTACAAATCCCCCAGTCAGTAAAAACCTTCAGTCATCCACGGCTGGATTTGAGCTGGCAACTGCTGTATTCCTTCAGCACTCAGCCCCTCCTCCCCAGTTTTTATGGTCAGCAGGTGTGTGTGTAGGAGAGACTGTGGTCTCCCATTTAATTTGTTGCTGCTGATTTATGGCATAATATCAGTTAGGCAGGCTTCATAAAGCTGGGGGCCAGGAGGGACAGCTCGATCATCTGCCCTGCCCTCCTGTGCAGCACAGCCCATTAAGTTTCACCCAGACACCAGTATATTAAGCTCACAAATGAAATTGAGGCTATAGCACTTTTAAATACACAGGGGATTAAACCACGTGCCACAGATGGAAACAGGAGAGACGAAAAGTCATTGTGCTCAAGAGCTCTGCAGCCTCAAGGAATAAGAGAGTCCAGCTGATATCAGCAGACAAACCCATCCCTGTCATGGAGGAAGAGTGGAGAGTGCCCAGATAAAAAACAATGAGGCAAGGAAATCTAGACTGAGAGCAAAACAACAGCCAGAAACTTGTGCTAACCTGATCTGTGAGCAAATCATATCTTAAATCCAGATATGGGGATAGGCAGAGCCCTGGGTATGACAAGAAGGAACTGCAGCAGGAATAGAGGACAAAAACCTCTCTGTCCTCACATTCTCCTTCCTTCTCCCTTCAAGCTTCTGAGGAAGACTAAAGGGGGGAAAAAAGGCAAAAGGTTGCCTTTATGGATAATGTTAGAATTGCCTTTTATACAGGTTTATAAGGGCACTCAGACATTGGGCATGTGATGCTGAGGAGTGATGAGTGTAATGTTATCTCACCATGAGATGTTACAGCACGGGGAAAACCAACCCATGGGACAAACCATGACACCAGGGCAGTTCTCCTGAGCCCTGACTTTCCTGACTAGGAAACAACTGACTAATGAGGAACACACATGGAATCAATTTACTGGCAGACCAGGGGCAAAAAATTATAGTTTTGTTTTTTTCCATCAGAGCAAAAGCATCACTGGAGAAAAGTCGGTCTGAGCACCACTGAGTTCTTAAAAAAATTAAGAATGAGACAAAAGAAAAGCATTGGAAGAAAATACTAATTAAAAATAATATTTGGTGGACCTAAGTATCTTGTTGCCTTCAAGTTTTCGGGAGAAAACATGCAATATTTTCCCTGGAATTATTAGGTGAAATATTATGGGTCAAAATCCTCAGTCATCATCTCCTTTCCAGTTTTATTCTTTTGTCTGTTTCAGCACTGTCTGTTGCTGCCCAACAGTATGGTGTGACTTAATCTGTGCAACTAATTTTGCACATTTTAATGGTATTTCCCCAGAAAAAAAAAAAAAAAAATTGCATGTGTACTTGGGGTTCCTCCTGGGTTCAGATGAAGGCTTTTCCTTTGTAGAGAGTGAGAGAGAGAGAGCCTGTCTTATGCTCTCTATAGTTCATCCATGTCATATGATTGAATCTGATTCAAGGGGGACTTCAAGAAATAAAACTACAATATAGGGCATGTATTGGGTAAGGATATTTCACAGATCAGCTTGTCCACTGCCCCTGAAGGATTTTTTTCTGCCAATGTTTCCAAGTTTCCCCTTCTGGTTGTTTTCTGAACATCACAGCTTCAAGGAGTAGAACTATCTCCTCTCCTTGTCTATCTGACATGTTTCTCTTTAGCTGCACTAACTTCAGGAAAAATACACTCTTGTGCACTCCATCATCAACTTCCATTCTGAATAACTACAAGGGAAAAAAAGCCTTTGCTATTGAAGAAAAAAAAAAGAAAAAGGAATCAAGAACATCAGAAAATACTGGCATAAACTGAAGATTTTATAAGATTCCAGATCTTATATAAACCAAGTTTTCTTGTGCAATGATGTCACCTGCACATACAATGTGATTCATAAAGCTTCTTTTGATAAAGCCTGTCTTGCACCAAACTCTCTCTTGATGTTTTTCTATACACCAAGGAGACTTTGGGCTCTCTCCACAAGGAGGGAGGGAGGGAGGGAAAAATTAAGAGCTGTGGGGAGAGGCTGGAAGGGAAAACAAGAAAATGATGAAGGTTGTTTTAATAAACCAAAAGAGAGAAGGATGCAAAGTGCTGGAAAATATGTCTAGAAGGAAAAAAGTGTAGAAGTGGAAAGAAAAGAGGAAATTCAGCAAAATATGTAAAAGTCAGAGATCAGCAAGCCAGGTTTTGAGCTGGTGTAAACAAACTCCACCGAAGTGAGTGGAACTGAAATGAGTCCCAGCAATTGAGAATCTATCCCATTTTTGTTCCATCAAAGAAATAAAGAACAGGAAATTTACTTTATAGAGAACCTAGAGCTCATGAATTAAGAGTGATTTAGCTGGTTCCCAGAAAAAAATCAGCAAGAACCCTGCTGTTCTATAAATACTATCTGATTAGGCTAGTTATATTTTAGAAAGCCTGGTGTTCCTGCACTCATAGTGGATCCTGGGGATGCTCAAGAAGATCCAAATGTGATGACTGAGGTCCTGGATGTGTCCAAACACAACAGGGAATAACTGAAGGCAGAATGGGATTTGCCCACTGCATCTACACATTCAAAACGGGTCACTCAACTTACCCTGAGCCTTCATATTTATATCACTCAGTCCTAGAGTTTATCACAGCAGGCAAAGAAGGCAACAAAGCACAGCCTCTTGTTAGCAATTACCAGACCATCAGAAAGTTCTAGAGAGCTGCTGGCCCAGCTTTGGAGGACAGGGCTGTTTGATTTGATACAGAATGAATAATAAATCAAACAACCCCCCCATAATTAAACCTCATGGAAGGCTCCCCTTCTGGAAAAGCTGCAGCAGTCAAAGGCTGAAGGCAGAGGTGTCTTTTGGGGCAGCAGGGAAGACTCCAGAGCTCCCCTCCCACTCTAAATCTCTCCCTGCTGCACTGTGGCAGCCCTCCATCCATCTGGAAATGCTCTGGAGTTTGGAGGAAGCTCGAGAGCAGCAATGTGCAGTGATCCCTCTCCCAGCCCAGGGAGCTGTGCCAGGGACCGAGTTCAAGACCTGGACAATGCCCTGCTTGGCCAGTTGATTGGATAGAAAAATTAATTTACAGCCACATCATGGAGGAGGGCCCAGATTCCACAGAACACTGAAGTCCCTGGAAGCTTGGCTGAAAGATCAGAAGTGCTGCTGCAGCAGCTGAGATTTCCACTTGCTGCAAACAGAGATGAAATTGGGATGGCCACGTACACAGGGAGCCCAAGGGAACCTGCACCTCACCCTGGGTGATGCTGGCTGCAGCCCCAGCCAGGAACAGTCCAGCTTTTCACCATGACCACAGGTAAGGTCTGCTCTCCTCCAGGTGGTGGGTGCTTAAAAAGAAGGAAACATGGAGATGCTCAGAGCTGCCTTGTACCTGAATGCATCACTTGGAAATGCTTCTCCTTTGTGTTAACACACCAGAATGGGAGCAAGCAGATCTTTTCCTGGAGGCTAAGAGCAGATTCCCCAGCTCCTGGAGAAGAGCCAGGATTTGTCCCAGGCCAGCAGGATTGCCTGGTGCAATCAGCTACCACATCTCCATTTCAGTGTCTCCCTGACTCCAATGTCAATACATTCAGACAGCAGAAGGATTTACACTTACAGAGGAAGAATTGCTGAATTACTGTGCTCAGGAAAGGTCTGCACCAGTCTGGAGTGAGGAAAACCATCCAGCCCTGGTTTGAAAACTCCTGGAGCAGACTGTGACACCCAGCACCCCCACAGGGGCTGTGGCTGCTGAGATGTGCACCACTGGGAGCAGCAGGAGAGGAGGATGCTGGAGACTCTTCCCTAAAGCAATGGGAGATGTTAAGGGTTTCCTAGGAAAAACAAGACCTGTTTCAACAACAACAACAACAAACCAATGGGATTTCAAAAAAAGTGTAACACAGATCACAGGCCTATTTTTACTGTGGCCAATGAAGTTCTTCTTTCTGAAGAACTTTCAAAAGCTTTTTTTCACATTTTCACTTGAATGCTGTATTACCTGTGAGAGAGGATGCACCTTCTGGCAGTAAAACAAAGCACAATAAATATTGCAAACTTAATCTGACTTCCCATGTTTTGGGATAAAAGAAGAGGTTTTGAATCTGGTGAAAAGGACCCAACAATTTTTGTCTTTGAGTGAGTGGCTACTATGAATAGATCTTGACTACCTGCCTCATTCATTGCCCTCAAAACACAGGGAGCCATCCCCTGCAAAAGGTGTGCCAAGCCTGTTCAAAGGAAGTGGCTCATGAAATAAAATTTTACAGCTAAAAGGCTAAAAATAAAATTTCACTTCTTCCCAAGAGTCTGGCTTAACAGCCCCCTCTGTTATTCTTCTTATTCTGATGATTCTTCCTGTTATTTGTACAGCTGAGCCAAAATTTCCAGGCAATTCACAAAGTTATTCAGAGAGCTCAAGTGGGACATGAGGTATTACGAATGGTAATTTTGACTCTCATTTACTCTACAGTTTCATTTACACCCATTTTTAGAGTCTCTTTACATTCAAAAAGGTATGAGGGGCCTTTTTTTTTTGGCAACATTATCAGAGATATTCTACATTTACCAACAAACTATTGTCATTAATTTAATTATATTGTCTCCTAACCAAATTTTGGGGTTTTCGAAGAAGAACTCAATGCTTGGTAAAATTCCACAGAAATCAAGGGAATAATAGAAAGAATTGTTTTGCCCACTCCTATTAGATTTCATAATTTTTCTACTACATGAAAGAAAACTGGAAGAGCAGTAGAGTGCAAATTAGGTTACTCAAAACAGGTGCTTTCTGGAGTTCACATACAGGAATGCTGTAAACTTTTGTAAAAATTCGTTTTATGATTCATTAATCATATTTCTCTTAGATAAAGGTAAGATTATTAAAAGAATTTTCAGTAAAAAGGCAAAGTATTTCTCCTGCAGAAACGGAAGGATTTTTCTAATGGCAGTTTTTTAGTTAATACTGTAGTTGCAAAATTAACCCAGTCAACTTCTCACTACCCATAACCATCCCAAACTTGCTTTCAGTTGACCACAGTATCATTTATTTATTCTCTTGCCTTTCCCAACAATTAGGAATAACAGAAGAAGGAAATATTTAATGTAATGAGATATTTATATATACACTTGTAAATACAATAATTTCACACTGTGTAAGGCATTTTTATACTTGAACACTGCACTAGTATTTTTTTTAAAAACCCATAACTATAGATTAAAAAGAGAGATATTTGAAACTGAGTAATGCTTTTTTTTCCATTCAATTTTCATAAGCATCCTTTTATTTCTCTGCCCTTTCTGTCTTCCTCCCTCTCCAACTTTTCTTGGCTGCTCCAGTTATGTACATTAAGAGAGAAACTCTCTTAATGAAATCTCGCGCAGATTTTTCAAATTTTCACAGGGATAGCTCAGGTCCAAGGAGCATGCCTGCACATGTGGGGATTTTTGTTTCAAGACATAGTATGAGAGACTTTTGAAGGTAATCATAGGGTGGACTGAGCTCACCCCATATAATCCACTAACATTTTTTGTTGTGTGGGATGACATCATCTAAAACTGGCTTTTGATACCAGGAGCAGGGCTGTTTCAGAGCATGCTGAAAGCAGTAGGAGTCTCTCTACTGACTGCAGTGCACTTATGATTAAGTCCTTTAATACCATCTGTAGAAGGCATTCTTTTCATTTAAAAACCTCACAGACCCTCTGGTGCACAGCAAGGCTTTATGAAGCTGCCTGCATCCAGTGGGGCTGCCAAGCTACCTGCACTTTGCATGTTCCAGAGCCCTGCAAATTGCCCTCAGTGTTTGTTTGGGTCAAAAAGATCATAAATGTTCATTGTACCATCTTGACAGCTGAATGCAGAGACCCCTTGAATCAATAAAATACTGCTGATGTGCCAGGGGCTGAAAAGCCTTTGCTTCGCTTTGACTTTTTATTCCTACCAAATTGCCATTCACATTTCAGCAAAATTAAATATCCTTCTGTTTAGGTGCCAGCAACTGATGGGATCAGTAAAAGAAGTTAATTGAAAGCTACTGGCTGCAATACTCAGGCAAGATTAAAAAAAAAATAAAAACAACCAAAAAATGCCAAAAAACCAAACAAAAACCTAAAAGAAAGAAAAAGTCACTGTTTCCTAAAAGTCCTGACACAGAGTTGCTCAGGACTATAAAATATAGAAACCCTTGTGGGGCACATCTGAAGCTGGGTGGGCATTGCCAAGTCCAGCATCCAGCCCCCAACGCTGCAGCCCACGAGGTTAAAAGCTGAACCCAAGAGAGCACTGGGCCCTCTAGCAAAAGGGCACAGGATCAGGTGCAAAGCATGCAATTTTACTGGAAACCAGTTTGTGACTTCACTAAAAGCAAACTCAGGTGGACTTGATGCCTCCTTTTGCTCCACATGGATTTGGGGTTTCCCTGTAAGGTCTGCCTGACAGATTGTTCCACACGTCTGCTACTCTGAGTCTGCCCTTGATGCTGATCAGCATCAAAGCTGTTTGAGAAGAGCTCCAGAAATGCTGCAGGAGGAAGTTGTGCTCTGTGTTTTCTACTCCTTTCACTTAGTTCTGTCTGCAGAAATAGCAATTGGCCGGATACATACACTCATTCCTTCTCTGAACAGAGCCAAAGTCTCACCTTAGCAGCTTCCTGCAGCCACAAACCTGAAATTTAATTACACACCCTCTGAGAAAATGTTTCTCTGTCATCGGTTTTGAATGTGCTACTGTTTGGTCTCATTGTCTCCTTTTCCCAATATTTTTAGACAGAATTCTCTTCTGAGCAAACAAAAGCCCCAGATCAACTCACCACTTACAATATATACGCAGACTGAAGCCAGATTTCCCTCTTTCTTCTCTGGGGCTTTTCTTTCTCAGTGGCAAATTTAAAATGGAATTTTAGTTTGTTCTGGCAAAATCCACTGTCTGCTGGGTGAATTGTCCTCACACAATCTGGTCTTCATAAGCAGGTTTTTTTTTTAGTTTCCTGTGAATTCAATACTTGGCTGATTAAACAGAGTAGAAGCAGGTACCTGGCATAGGATGGACTGATCTCACTTCTACATAGTCTGCTTTTAGAATTCAAGCCATTTCTGTCACCAGAACCTAGGCTTGCTTTTTTTTTTTCTTAATTTTTTTAAAATTTTATATATATATATATGTGTATGTGTGTATGTATATATATGTATATATATGTGTGTGTGTATATGTATGTATATATATGTATATATGTATATGTGTATATATATATATATATATATAAAAGCCTAGAAAATTTAGTTCCTGATATGACTCCAAATAATCAGGCAAAGCTGCTTCTGATGTTTGGGTAGATGAGCGTGGTCTCCAAAACCTCTTAGAGGCTACTGTAACTTCCCTTTGTAACAGATGGATTTTCTAACAGGTTCCACCCACAAGAGTTGCCAGATCTGCAGTTTCCCGTAAGACTCAGAGATCTTTTGTCTCCAAGGAAGATCAGGGTAAAGACCAAAATGTTTTGGTTTGACGCCAAAACATTCTCAAGTCTGCAAATGAGCTTTTACTATTTTACTCATAACAAAACCTCTTAAAAACATGTATTAAAGTACTAAGGGCACATGAATGAGACACCAGTGGCAGATACCCAGCTTCCCACATAATTCCATTAAAAATTACTATGAATACTGATCTTGCTGTGTTCTTACATCTCCAAGAGTCTAAGACTATTTGGCCTTCCACGATGTGCATTGAAATGCCCAAAATGGCACTAAGAGTTAAGAGGGATAAGCTTCTATTATAAGATAAATTCAGGTGTGAATTTACAGCAACTGTGGTGCACATGTGGCAGCTCATTTGGCTGTCCATTCCTTAAATTAATGAAGATCAGTCTAATTAAGTGAAGGACTTTCCAAAAAAAGCAAAGACAAGCTGTGCAATCCTTTATACAGAATCAGCGGCCACCATGGCTTTGTAAAATGACCTACAAACATCATTTAAAAACAAACTAGAAGATTATATCTTAATTCAATGTAACTCTACAAAGAAGAGTTTTTTAAAAATACTGTTATACTCATTCAAGTACACTGCTACTTCCCTTTTTTGACCTCTGCAAATACTAACTCAGGTCTGAATGGAATATTCTGGGGGTTATGAGACACAAAAAAGCATCTTTAAAGTTGGATTTCTTAAGATACTGTAGAGGAAAGAAGGTCAGGAAAGAGGAATTGAGCATCTGTGACAATGGAAAAGAAAACCTCTATGAATTTACTTTTTTTAATAAATCAAGAGGTAAGGGCTGGAGGAGACCTGTGGTCTCCAAACCTGGTCCTAGTCCCCAGCACACAGAATAAAGGGTATTACAGCACCTGAAAGAACAAGGGAGGACAGATGGACAGAGCACAAGGATGGGAACAGCAGCCAGGCAGGTGACAGTGACAGATTCATTCAATGGGAAGGGGAAATGAAACTTTGTACAGAAAGGACTAGATCCATCTTAAAATGAAAAAATGGGAACATCTGGGGCAGGACATCACTGGAGGAATAACCAAACTCCAGTCTGACCATGGCTGGAATGGGAGTTGTGACCTAACACAGTTTTTGCTGTTCCCAAAAACACATCTAATGATAAAAACCATTGGTAATCCTGCACATTAACACAGAGAGAGAACATGGATAAACAGATACGAAACTCTGATGATCTGGTTATTCTCATTTCAAATTGAAAAAAAAAAAAATAAAAAATTGGGCTACAGATGCATTTTGGTGTGAAAAAAGATCTGTGGAATACCAGTCCAGACAGAAACATTTCTGAGCATTGTACTTTACTGTAACTTTGAAAAAATATGTTGGAGAACAAACTCTAACAATAATTTTAGAGACCAGAAGGTCCTGTCAGGGTTTTCTGACAGGTTTTTTTCACTGCAACTCTTGTGGAGGAGGCAAAAGGAGATGTGTTCTTTGAACTGGGTTTGGAAGGTACTTGAGGAAATGACAGACAAACTGTTCAGAAAAGTAACCTTAGCTAGAAGGCTTATGACTTAATCCACCTTAAACTCAGGAGACTGAAAAAACAACAAAAACTATTTAAAAAAAAAAGGAAAAAATTCAATGAACTTCAGGCAACAGCAACAAAATTTGGTCTGAGAATTTCTAGGATTTAAATGTGGAGGAACTTTGGCTATCTTCGATTCAAGGTACACAAATTTATCTGGAAAACTTGTGTCAAACTGGTGTTTGAAGAAGGATTTCACAGCTAATCCTATTTCAAAACAGGATTGCAAAAATAATGAGATCTTCCTAATATGGGAAAAGGACACATTTTCGGAAAAGATCTGTCAAAGAAAAGCTCAGTCTTAAAACTGTTAAAAGAGATTTGCAAGGCTATCATGACAATTTCCCAGCCAACTTCTTCCAGAAAATTCAACAGCCTTAAAAGAAATGGCTCCTCAGGCATATAAATGGAAAAGAGGAAAGGGAAAGTAGGTATAAAACAGAACAAAAACTTTGCCATATTTTTCAGTAAGTACAGTTCCATGGGCTGCAGTGCCAAAAGCAGGAGGGCAAATGGAGCACAAATGCAGACAGTAAAGCATGTGCAGGTATTTTCTAAATTTGCATGTTTGCTGTGTTCCTCCTTTCAGTGTGGTGTATTGCATCCAGGAGTGGATTAAAACCCTCTCTTGGGCAGAGAGGCAAGAAGTTTGGAGATATTTGGATCTGCTTGATTTTCTTGGAATGGGACAAAAGGACTGAACAGCACATAACCTGATAGAAAACACTTTTCTTCAGAGACAGTGGCAGCACCACGCCATTGCCATTAACTTTCAACAGTGTGACCCCAGAGCAGGGATGAAAGGAGTCACCTGAAAAACAAGGAGGAGGAGAAGCAGAGAAGAGCTCAGACAGAGAGGCTGACATGCTGGAGGTTTTCAAGGCAGACACATAAAGACCTTTCCAAGACAGTTTCTCACCTGGGAACTCTGCTTCTTTACCAGATGACCAAAAAATGCAAATCCACAGGGAAAAAGTTATCCGGCCCATATACAACATGATTCTGATCTGTCTTGAGGGAATCTGAGTCAATTTGGGTGCCTCCAGTGGGGCCATGGAAGTAGCATGCTGTTGTCAGGCTGGGGGCAAGAGAAAGATGTGTCTCTGTCACAAATACACACCAGGGATTTCCACGTTGGAGGTGGAAGCAAAAACATTCCTGTGCTGTAGTGAAAGGATTAGCTTTTGGACTGATCTCTTCAATTACTTTCATGAATGGTCTTGGCACAATAATAGGAATGCACAGGAATGCATTCATCAAACTTTTTTGATGAGAATTTGGGATATTGCCAATGTAGCAAAGGATCAAACTGTCATACATTAGGAACTGAATGATTAGAATAAAAGAAGTGCAGTAGGTCATGCACTTATGAACTAACGATAACAGTTTCTGGAAAAAGCTGGGTACTGCAGCTGGAAAAGGTCAGAAAAAAAACCAAAAACTCAGGGAAGCTTGAAAATGCTGGTCAGTACGGAAGGATTGGTGACTTCAGTGAGGCAGCTATGAAAAAGATCGCTGTAATCCCATGATAACTATTTCCACTCAAAACAGGAAAGTGTTCATATCACCAGAGAGGGCAGGAACAAATTTTCCTGGAATAATTTGAACTGTTCTATTCACCTGTTCCTAAAACAGAGGAATTCAAAGTGGGAAAAACACACAGACTCTTCAGTGATGCAGATTTCATGTCATGGTGAACTGAGTCCCATTTGGTCTCACACATTTCTTGTGTTCATGCAACTGTGTGGTGAACCACAAGAGAGGAAAAAACCTTTTGAGACAGAGATTACCCTTGTAAGATTTGAGGATGTAGTTCTTGCAGAACATGCAATATTTGAAAGTCATGTTATTTATTTCCTTTTTAAGACTTTAAATACACACATGGATTTTAATGGATACTTAGCTCCCATTACTTTAATGGAAACTTCAGGAGTTCAAACAGCCATTTTTCCAAACCTGCTCAGCAGTTAAAACCATGGGCTATACAAAAGCTGAGCCTCCACCAAGGAACTGAAAACAGCTGAGTTTCCAGAGGTGCCCTGTGTGCTCCAGGTTTTGTCTTTAAATGGAGATGGAGGATTGGAAAGAGTAGAGCCAACATGGGACCCTTTGGCCTCTTCAGATGGCTGGGTTAAGAGTGCCTTTTTGAAAATCTGACTTTTTGTTACTACTACAGTCTGAGTGGAAACTCCTGGCTACTGCTCTCTTATCAAAATTTGGTGCTTTCATGGATCATCTGAGTTAATAAAGTATTAGTAGTCCTTAGCCAAAGATCACATGATGTTTTGTCTTCAAGTGATGTTGTCTTAAAATAACATAGAGTAATGTTGAAATTGAAATTGTTGTTATTAAAAAATAACACAAATCACAGGCATTAGGGAGGCTGAGCACTACACCAGAGCTGCCAGGGCATTTCTAGCTGTCTTTAGAAAAAGTGCAGAAAAATTGATGCCCAGATTCCTGTAAGGAGTTGAGTGTTCCAAGCCTTTTGGTTGGCCCAAGCCATTAAGTCAAGGCCTGTCCAGGCTGGATTCATATCCCAGATCTGCCTCCTCATGCAGAGCACCTCAGGTCTCAGCAGGACTCCTTGCTATCTTTGAAAACACAGACCTGTTTGGGGGACTCCTTTCATAAAACATGATGGTGTTTGAAGGGTTGAGCAAGAATTGGCAGGTTTGGGATAGGTCCCCCTTCAACCTGCTGCCTTTGAGAAGTGCTGGGCAGTGCCTCCCTCTGTGGCAGAGCAAGGGGGCATGAAATGAAATGAAGTAATGAAAAAAAATGAAATAATGAAATAATGAAATAATGAAATAATGAAATAATGAAATGAACTGGAATAATATGCTTGCAGCACAGAAAGAGCACTCCAAGTGGCACCTAGAGTAGAACTCATTGCAACAACTCACTCTTGGTGCCAAAATTCAGCACAGGTTCAAAAAGTGATTCAACAAAAACATGGAAAAGAGGTCAGGAAAAGCTTTGCTTCTAAAAGCTTGTCTTTCCTGGGAAATTCCCTGGGATATTGCTTCAGGCTGGGAAAATGCTGTGGGGAATTTCACTACCTGTTTGCCATGCACTGACTGTCTCCTCCAGGCATCTGTTACTGGGCCCTGTTTGGGGACAGGTCAGTGGCCTCTTTGAACCTTTGATCTGACCTAGAACTACCCTTCCCATGTCCCTTCAGAACATAATTAAACTAATTCATCACAAAAAAAACAGTAAAGTCTCTTTCCCTCTCTTATCTTTAAAGATAAACTCCTTTTCCTTCCTAGAAAAAAAATCTGTATGGATGAATATGAACTTCAGGTAATCAGTAACATCAACTTGTTGATAAGAAACTTCTAAAAACAATTCCTATGAATAAATCAGTCACTTCTAATGATGTCCAAATTCTTTAAGGAGATCCACACCTAGAAAAATTTAGACACATTTTCCCCCATTAAAGTAGGTTCTTACAGGCAGTCTCCTAATTCCATATTTAAGTACATGCCTTTTATTCAGAGGCAGCAAGAACCCAATTATTTCTATTTTTGCCTTTTCTTCTGTAACTGGTCAGTTGCAATCCATATTAATAACGTCTGGTCAGTACTAAAAAAGTCTGGCTGATTCTTGTTCCCTTAAGGATATCCTGTAGTTAAATAAATAGCTTATGTTCCTCAAAATAGGACAACATAGAGATTTAAAAGTCTGGACAATAATTTCTAGCCAGCAACAAGAAAAAATATTAGTTAATTATATTGCAGAAAAAATGTAGATGTCTTTTCTCCCCTCAAAGCTGTTTTCCTCTCAATTTATGAAATAAAGCTGTTGCTTTATCACTGATTAGCTGTGTACATTTGGCTCTCTTTAGCCTGATTGCCTGTGTGAATGTACTCATGGAAAATAAACCTCTCCTACAAATGAAATATATGTTTATAGGCTTGATTTTATCTTAATGCTTCATAAATAGCATACCATGTGGACAAGCACTGACAAGATAAAACAAGTGTCCATAAAAAGGTTTGGCCTGGGAAAAGTCAGCTTCTGAATTTCCAAGCTACCTCCAGTCAGAGCAATGGACACAGACCCAGCACAAGCCACACTTCCCAGAGCACCACTAAACAGCCATGAAAATTGAATTTTTCAAGACAGTGCAACTCCAGTGTCAGCAAATGCTGACAGCAAACTGGAAATGTCAGCTCTTGGGTACCTTCTGAAGGTCGGGCTACAGCTTAGAAGATAAGCACAGACCATATAAAAATGCAGACCAGTTTATGGGTTCCCAACACTTGGAATAGTGGCTCCGTTTATGAACATCAGCAGTGAGCAGTTGATGTCCTTCTCTTCAGAGACACTTTGGAAGGGCAGTGATGTAGAAAACAAAGGAAACCAGACTGCCTTGCCTGTTGAATTTCTTCCCCCTGCTTTTTTGTGTAGTCCCTCCACTCAGGCTGCAATATGTAAACAACAAACTGCTCTGAAAAGCAGACTTTGAGCTGCAGTTGGTGCTCCATTCAATAGCTCTGTCATTTATTATAGCACACAATTGAGATTTCTGCACAGTACCTGCAACCCAGGCTGGCAAAGCCTCAGGTGCTGGACTACCCTAGGATAGCAGAGCCCAAGTGTTTTCCAAAAGGGTTTTCTCCTAGCAAAGAGAACACTTTGAGCCCCTCTCATGGTCACTGCTGCAGATATTCAGCATGGCAGGGTGAGCCTGGGCCTGCCTGAGACCAGCTCGAGCACTGCTGTACAAAGAATTGGCCCAGTAATGCTGTAAATCAGAGGCATCACTCAGTGCTGGGACAGCCCAGCCCCATTCCGGACAGGGACACCATGCAGGTTGCTGTAATCTGAGAAGAAACATCTGTAATCTGAGAAGAAACATCTGGCTCACAAACCTTCCCTCTTTTCTACACTGAAAGAAACCCCAAGCCCCTCCAAACCCACACCCATTTGTCAGCCCATGGAAAATGCCTGATAATTATCTGCCTTTTCAAAATTAGCAAAGTATCACTTGGTTGTGATTAAGCTAATTTCAAACCTGTTCCTCAGGAAATACCACTACTAAATTCCAGGCAATTCTTCAGGTGAACTCCTTTAGCATACAATAATAGAGAAATACATTTGTTCCAGGTGCTCTTTTGGCAGAACCCGACATTTCTGTCTGTTTATTCTTCCCTCTGTCTCTCAAACTCTCTTTGGAGTTTGCTATTCTGTAATTGTCCAGGTTGTCCTGTCTCCTCCTCATGTGAGAGACAGCAGGGGAGGGAAGGAGCTTTAATGAAAGGAACATGGATCAGAGCCACAAAATGAATCTAATTATGGCCCTTATTTTGCAGCTGACCCACATGCATTGTAAAATACACTCCTCCATAACCACATTAAAAATATTTTGAGTCTCAAATATTCTGCATGTTTTAAATAGAATTAATTCCTTTGTCTGCATGCTTTGTTTATTAATTAACATTGTGCAGGGAACAGGATAAAGCAAAAAGGACAATGTGAGATTTTCTTCGAAGTCTTGCAGTCTAAGTCGACAGGCAAAGAGCAGAAATAAATAAAATAAAATGCTGGAAATGATGGCCAGAGCTTCCAAAGTAATTTAGACACCTGTGTACTTGATTTTAAAAAGAGATCTGTATTGTGTTTGGTCATTTTCTGTGAGTGAGGATGGGATGACTGGCAGGTACTGAAAACTAGGTGCATATAGGAAGTCTTGAGCAGAACCACTAAAAACAAATGTGCCCAAAACACCTGACTGTTTTTAAAAGCCTGATACTGGAATTTTAAATTTCTCTCTACATAGCTTAAGCTTCATTTGCCGTTTGATAGGAGGTTTTCATTATATTTTTATTAGATGGGCTGATATATGTGGATCTCTCATGAGAAATAAGCATCATCCAGAAGCAGGTTTTATTAAACATTAGCTTCCTCTCAACCTAAAAGTGAGTATTAAAAAGATTTACAGGCTGGGTTTGTTTTTTTTTTTCACCTCTGAGTTTGAAGAAACCTTTGGCAGGGGTCAAAGAGTCCAATAAAAAGGGACTTGCCACAGAACACGAGAGAAAACCAAGACAGAGATTCAGAGAGGAGAATAATATGTTTTTATCAATAACGAGATTAGAATTTCATATGTGGGATCCCTAAGGCTGAGCCACTGGGCTTGCCTTGTATTGCTGTATATTTTATTCTACCTCTTACCTTATTTACCACTGAATCACTTCAGTGCAACCTCTCTCTCCAGGTTACAGTTATATCAGATTAGAACACCTGCTTGAGATTCATGGCAAGGTTTTATTAATAATGTGCTTCCCTGAGTTGAACTCAAGTCCACCAGGTAATTGCATCTAGAAAGAAAATACTTTTTCTTCCTTCTGCTATTCATTCAGCCAATTTGTACTGTGGACAGAACCTGATGTGTGAAAACCCCCTTTCCTCGCATAGTTTTGCATGACTGATGAAGGCAGAGCTTTGCTTTCCAAAAGCAGCAATAATACAAATCTCTTTTCAGGCTTTCATCCCTCAGAGTACTGTAAAAACATTTCCCCTCTATTCATTTAAAAGGGAGATGTGACTCTCCTGTCCTACGTAACAACTGGAAAACCACTGGTGTTAAAACAGTTTAAGGGACCATTGTAGAACACAGGTCCTTTCCAATGATATTTTTGTTTTGCTTCTTTTGGAAATCCTGCATAAACAAACAAAACAAACAAACCACAAACTCCCCCATCCAAAACAAACTCCAAAACCCCACCAAAAAATGGATATTTAAAGAGAGATCGATTTAAAGGAGAACTCTACACAGGAAACACAACACTGCTCATGCTGGAAAATCCTGGCATTTCTAAGGCTGGAAGTACAGAAGAGATGATATTCCAGAAACTCCAAAGAAAAAAGACTTCTCACAGATACTATTGAGACTCTCACTCTGTGAAATGCAACATTTAAGGAAGCACACAACCATTGGATAAAGAGTGTTTTGTGGTTTAAGTAAAAACTGTTCAATGCCATGAGAAAGTCCTAAGACCATTACAGTCAAAAAGTGGTTTGCAGCTTCACAGAACAGTTGTCTCCTGAATCCTTTCCTAGGAAACTGCTTTTCAGGGCTAGGTCCACATAGAAATGTGCTCTGTGCACTGACAAACTGTCTACAGGCGAGCCAGAGACGACTCTTCAAAAAGCTGGATCCCTAAAGCAAATAATCAGAACTGTCTGCCTGTAAAAATGGTTTTCTTTCCTGAAGGGCTGACCAGGCAGAAGTTCCTGCTGATTTATTAAAAGCCCAAGCCTTCTTCATTTAGCAACCTTGATGTAAAATTAGAAAGCTGACTTTAGACACCGGGGTTGGGAAATGTTGGTGGCCTGTAAATATGATTACAGGTCAGACAGTGCAATTAAAGTTCCCTGGAAATAATCAGTATTTTCTCTTTCTCTCTCTCTCACTATACCCACACCTCCATATATCCCTGACTTTCCCCCCAGCCCTGGGACCATGAAACCCATCTCTTTTCCCTTAACTGTGGCCCATTCTTTCTGAATGAAGTGACCTACCTAAGCACTTCCTGCTGATGTACTTGCCCTGAAACTGGAAAATAAATCATATGTGATGCTATTTTGCCCATCCTTGGTTACCTCACTAAAAAGTTCCCCACCCATCTTGGCACTGTCTCTCTGAGGCAGGAAGCATGAAAATTGTGACCACACAGGGTAAAGGTGGTGCCCCAACAAAGCCACAAGGACTCTAAATTTAAGCCTGCCATAAAAGCTTTGAAAATGATGACACACAAAGAAGGAGAAACTATGGGGAATGAAACACCTTAATTTTGAAAAACCACAGTGATCCACCCAGCACTTTTAGAGTTTTCAGCTCTGAGGCATGAATTAACCACAGGCAGAATTTTTCACCTACCAAATACAGGCACTCATTCTTTGCAATTTTGCAGTTGCTCAAAATGGGATGGATGTGTCCTACAGACTTAAAAAAGACAACTCTCAACATGTCTATGTCTGTTTAAAACAACCAACAACACGCACTCACAGTCCAGTAGGCTGGGATTCCCAGAGATGAACTGGTGACCTCTCATTTTGTAATGGGAAATTCAGGATACAGTACTTGTACCTGGCTTCAAAGGCCCATCCTTGTTCTGCAAAAAAAGTGCTCTGCACTGCTTCCTCTTGAGCTTGGGTTACCCCCAAAAAGGCATCTGAGTAAGTGGTGTGAAAATTTTGGTCTGGAATTTGTGATTTCAAAACTTTGTGGGCTGGCCATATTCCACATAAAGGTGCTGACATTGTATTTAACTGTGACTGTAATTAAATCTATTTATTGCATCATTCAGTATTAATTTGTAATAATTAGTTAATTACTGTTATTAATTAGGTGCTTTTTGGGCTTCACTTTCATCTGAATAACACTCTTTAATGGAAATGGAATGATGTGAGGGGTCCTCTCAAACATGACACTATCCAGAGCCAGTGCTGAGTGGAAAACTGCTCTGTACATTAAGCTAAGCCTTTCCCTGAATCAGGGAAATGCTGACTAGTGTTTCCCCCAAAGGTATGTTTTGGGGGAAACTCTGAGTGCTGCTGAATGTGAATATCAAATTAAATTGAAAACAAAACCCTGCCCTCTGGAACCCACTGCCCTCAAAGCCTGATCACTGCTTTTCTTGGAGCAATGCCCTGTTTTAAGGTTTGGGTTTGTTTTTTTGGATTTTTTTTTTGCATGTGCTCGAAAGGCACGGTGAAATTATAGAAATACAGGGATGGAGGAAATTTAAACAGAAACAAAACATGTGACAGGGCCAAGGCACAATTTATAGCCTTTTCTGCAGGTTACTGCACTTGCTCTCTTAGCCAGGATTTGCCAAGAAACCTATGGTATGTCTTTCCTAAAAAAATTTAGTCAGAGTCTACTGCCCAGAGAAGTAAAACAGATTTAAAAATCAGAGCACGGAATCGCTTCACAATTTCTAATGACAACATTAGCTCTGTGTCCCTAGTAACTCTGAATTCCAAATTTGAAGTGATTTCAGTAGCATTTCCAGAAGAGCAGTTTCAGGCTAAGATATTACTGAATTAAAGAGGGGAAGCACCAGTCTGAAAGTTTTAAAGAATTTTCTTCTGTGTGCATTTGTATACATGCACGTGCAAGCATTTTAAAGCAGATGATATCCAGAAACCACATTTACTATTGGCACATGATGTTTCCCCATCAGTCACTCTGACAACAAATGCAAGACTTCCAATCCATTACAACCTTAAGACACCACCAATTTACTTAAACTACTTTAAAATGCACAGTAAAATAATGGTTTTTGTAGAAATGAGAAGTTGGGGATATCATGCAGAAGTGGAGAAGGCTGGAGGAGTCTTGTGGTTGCAATTAGCCTGCTGCACTTGTGGAATCTGTCAAACTGTAGAGGAGAAAGTGAGTCCAACTCTGCCAGAGCCAAAGATACACTTCTGAAAAAATGGACAGGAGCATTCTCATTACTGGGTTCTCATTGCTTTAGATAGTAAAGATGATGGCTTGTTTTGCTTCCTTTCAAATTTGGGACACTGTTGCTTCTGTAAGGAGCAGTTCCCCAGGAGAGGCTGGTGGCAGCGGGTGCCATAGAGAGGCAAAGCCACTGTGCCTTCCACAGGGGTGCAGTTTGTCCCTGCCCACTGCTCTGCCTCAAGGGCTCCCTTCCCAGGAGGAGGAAAGAAGGAGCTCCAAGAGGGCAGATTGCCTGGCCTTAAAAGGAGGTTTCCAGGATGGAAATGTTGTGCACAGCCTGACGTTGCTGGTTGCTAAATGAAGGGGAAAATACACAAATGGGCAGGGACACTCCCAGAGGTGTTCTGCAGGGAACCTCTACATACCCCTCTTCTCTGCTCTGAAAACACATTACCACTCCTCCCCTTTCACTTACAGAAAAGTCCTCATTTTTATGACTTCAGTAAAGAACTATATTCTGAGACCAAACTGCTGAGTCCTCTCTGCTAAGGGGGGTGACTGAATCTTCTCCATCATGCTGTGGATGCACTGTTTTTCTCTGTGCACTTTCTAAAGGCAGGTGTACCATTAAGAGGCTTGTCTGCAGACAGAAGGGCAATAATCTGACTGGAGCCAGTCAGTCCATGACCTCAAGTGCACCATTTGAAAACTACACCTCAAGCCTTGCCCTCATTCTTACTCCACCCTCTGCAGAGCAAATCACACCACTCCGGTTTCATAACTCTGGGAGGCTACTCACCCACCCTGGTTATAGTGCTGCCAGCAGCTTTTGGGAGAACCCAGTTAGATGGGGACTGTTTTAAGACAAAAGTCATCTTCTGAATTTTCTTTTAGTAGTAACTTGAGTGCTCCTTGCTGTTCACATTGCTCTTTCCTAGCTTGCCGGCATGTCTGAATGAGTTTGCATGGTGTTTATAAAGAACAGCATTATGACTAACATATTTTCACAGGTCACAGAACAACATATCAATCCAGCTAATTAGCTCTTTTCTGTGGTATTTTTTTTTACATGAAATATTTATTCAGTTTTCTTATCTACTGGAATTTGTGATGTGCAGACAAAGGCATACCACAAAGCGATTCGTTACGAAAACCACAAGACACTGATCTTTGTTTGTTCACAGAAACAGTCAAAATTAATTTATCCTAAGGGATAAAAGAGGCAGGGAGAGCAAACTGAAAGATGAAGATAATGCAGTCTGAAAGAGACAGAGCAGAGCTTTGCCCAACATCTAGATCTGGCACCTCACCCTACAGAAAGTCAGCTGAATTTTTCTACTTTCAGCCTTTTTTTTTTTTTTTTTTTTTTTTTTTTTGGTGTGTGTGTGTTTTAGGCTGACTCTTGTGCAGTTCCTACCAGCTCAGAGAAGCCAGAGCCTGCCTGGGGACACACCTCCTCCTGTCAGGTACATCTCTACCAGCCCTTGGGGGGCTGGAGGGGTCTTTGCTGTGTCATAACCCCTCCAGGCTGGTGGCTTCTCCTTCAGTCTTCCTTTTTCAGACTGAATTACCAGAGATGAGTCACTTTTCTTTGCAGGCCATTTCTCTAAAACCTTTAATCATCCCCTCTATTCTCCTCCTGCTTCCTCTAGTACTCCAAATTACTATACCAAGCACATCACCTGACCCCTGATTTAAAGATTTATGAATGGTAGGAGAAATAAAGGGAAAGATTTTACTAGTCCCGGACTTTCCTCAAATTATTTTTTTTTAATCTTTCATTGCAGACTTCTACTGCTTTTGAAAAAAATTTGCCAGAAGGACTGATGCTGTATCCACATCTTGAAAATAAGACTTTATTATTTTGTTCCTCCCCTGGTTTGCCATTTATCTCTGTGGAATTTCCACCTGCTTGTTCCAGGTGCTGCCGATGCAGATTCATGGGGGCTCTATTAAATTTTAAAGTGCAAGTTAACATAATTCTAAAAAGCCTCTTGTTTTCATCTTACTGCCATCAGCTGAAAAAAACCCAGCAGTCCTCTTTTCAGCAGCTCATTAAATCTTATTAAAATACATGCCTAAAAAAATAGGTAAGTTAACTCTACAAATCTGCTGTGACAATGTCCAGCCTGCCAGTCATCCTTTCTCTTCTCTTCTCTTCTCTTCTCTTCTCTTCTCTTCTCTTCTCTTCTCTTCTCTTCTCTTCTCTTCTCTTCTCTTCTCTTCTCTTCTCTTCTCTTCTCTTCTCTTCTCTTCTCTTCTCTCTTCTCTCTTCTCTCTTCTCTCTTCTCTCTTCTCTCTTCTCTCTTCTCTCTTCTCTCTTCTCTCTTCTCTCTTCTCTCTTCTCTCTTCTCTCTTCTCTCTTTCCCTTTTCCTTTTCCTTTTTCTCACTCTCTTTCTTTTCCTTCCTTCCTTCCTTCCTTCCTTCCTTCCTTCCTTCCTTCCTTCCTTCCTTCCTTCCTTCCTTCCTTCCTTCCTTCCTTCCTTCCTTCCTTCCTTCCTTCCTTCCTTCCTTCCTTCCTTCCTTCCTTCCTTCCTTCCTTCCTTCCTTCCTTCCTTCCTTCCTTCCTTCCTTCCTTCCTTCCTTCCTTCCTTCCTTCCTTCCTTCCTTCCTTCCTTCCTTCCTTCCTTCCCTCCTTCCCTCCTTCCATTTTTTTCCTTTACAATAGCTCAATGAGGACAATTAACATTCCAGACTTATCTTGAGGCAAAGCTTTTCTGTTAAACCTAGCTAATATATGCTAAATATTTTTAGGTAACCTCACTTTCTTTCATTTTTCTCACATATAGACAGATACTGCCTGTGTGAGCCAGCAGGACATTTACAAAAAAGCAGCTTGTGTGTCTCTGGTTTGCAGAGGACAAACAAGAACCACTGATTCCCTAAGCAGCATTTCTGATAAGGGGAGCTGATTAAGTGAAATGCAGATGGAATAACAGACTGCCATCTGCTTTCCTGTTTTAATTTTTGTGGTAAATTCGGAGAGCCTGTATCTCTCATTTATGCATATACACACTCATGAATCTTAGCTGCAGGGCAAATGGGGAGTACATGAGCATTATTAATTTGATTTAAAAAAGCCCCAAAACAAAACATGAAAAAAATTTCCTTGTGTTATTTTTGAAGGGACCTTTATCTTTTGTTTGAACTTCAAACAGAGATAATGCCAAGTAACCCAACCTTAATTTACCATGAAAGGCACTAATATCCAGTCCTTCACAGAAATGATCCACAATCAGCATTCCCCACAGGATCTTTGCCATAGTCAGTGGAGATTTTTTGTTGCTGCTTCCTACTTCTGAATATGCTTTACAATCAATTATTCATCCCATGTCCTCTGCCTCCAGAGCCTTTCATCATTATCTCTGAAAAGGGAATCAGGATGAAAACCATAATTGCTGCAATTTCATTAATTTATAACTGTCATTCCCTTCTGCAACTTGACCAAAAGAGCACTTCACTCATCGCTGGATTGCTCAGACCATTTGTAACTTCTAAAAAATTATTGCTACCTAACAGTTGCTCTGATAAATTCAAGTTTACCAAGAAAGGGGGAAAAAAGCTGAGGGAAGCCCCTGGGTTTAGACCCAGCACTGGTGCAAAAGCTGCCAGGTGGTCACTCTTGGTCATGCTGTTGTCCAGCTTTCCACCTGTACTGGCACTGAATTTATCTCCTTCATCAGCTCTAGCCTGGGCTAGGAACCTTCCTCTGGGAATATCTGGGATTTGGGGAGCAGGGAATCAGCTCTCTGCAACTGAACCACGACAGATCTGTTCGGTCTGCCTTTATCCCTATCACTGCCTGTGCTCTGCTTTGCATAACTGCATAGCTACTCTCAGCTATAAACAAGAGGAAGCTTTCTTGTGGAAAGAAATATTATGAATAATACATCTTATATTTCTAAATATTTCAATCTTAACATTTCAAAATTATAGAGACCATTTTTTTTAATGCCTGAAGTTTAGATCCTTTGGCCAGAAGGTAACATTTGGATCAAATTTCATTAAAAACCAGAAAGAAAAATGTGTATATTGCTGTAGTTTTACAGCTAAGAAGTGATTTGACACAACAATAGGGAATCTTTGACAGTTACACCAATTTCCCCATTAAAGGGAGAAAAAGACCACAACTGAGAGCCACGTTTTTGCAAGCTCCTTGTGTGCAATGGTACCCAGCAAAGTGCCAGCTGAGGGTGAGTAAGAAATCTGGAGCTGGATGGAATGCCAAGTATGAGCTCAGTTGAGGGGAAAGAAAATATTTCCCTCTGCAAGAGAGCAAGAGCCCATTATGGTTTTTCATCTTCACCTCCCCAGTGTCCTCACTGCAGACCAAAGTGCACAACCTTTGCTTGGATGGCAAACTCAGCAGCTCTTGTCTCAGGCTGTTCTCTTTGCCATGTCCAGTGCACAAAGGTCTGCCCTGGCCACTGCTGTGAGTGGGTGTAGCCCAGGGACAAGATGAGGCTCAGGCTTGCCGTGCTGTTTAAACTCCAGCTTTAATTGTATCTGGTTGCTGAGATGCACATTGCTCTTAAAAACTGGAAACAGAGAGTTTGGCTGCTCAGACAGGAGCTGCAGAAGCCTGCTGACAGTTTCATCTGGTGACAGCAGCTGGTTTCAAAACAGTTTAGTCACTGCTATTGAGAATATTAATTAAGGACTCACTCCTTCTGCCTGCAGATCACAAAGGTTTACTGGCAGTCCCACCTAAACAAGCCAGGCTGGTTTAACCATCCAGTCCCAATGTCCTCTGGACCCGATTTACCACCAGCTTCTTTTCTGCAGCAAGTTGCAGAAAGGAATACGACTCTTTTAAGGCTGGATTTAGCCAAGAAAACCACGCTAAGGAAGAGCTACATCATACTTTAACTGGGATTTCCATCCAGTTCTAATTAGGCTGCATAAAAATGTCTCCAAACATATTTAACTTGTATGCAGTGGCATAACATTCAAGGCTTAAAATTTTAATTTATGGGTTTGGGTGGGTGCCTGATACTTCTAATGTTTAATGAATCTGTCCTCACTTGGCAATTTGCCATTGGTGATCACAGGGTTTGTGTATGCCCCTAGGTATTTATATCTGTAAAATTGATAGTGTGTGAAATGTCTTATATTTGACAAAACATGGCTGTTTTATTTTCTTCTGAAATGACATAATTACTCCTGCAGGATATGTGGTCAGTTGAAGATTTGCAATTTTTCATATTAAAGAGTTCTATATATTATTCCTGACAGGCAATGTTTTATTTTTGTGAAGGATTCAGAGTCTGTTTAGTTAGAAGCTGCATTTTGTTTAAGTCTCACACTGGAAAGCTCTCTGGGACAGGGGCTATCTTTGTGTTGTAACACAATTGAAACAATAACTTTAAAAACCTCTGTAAAATGGGATTTTCCATTAATTGTGCAGATGGTGGTTTGCTAAAAATACACACAGAAATTAAAGTGGCACAAAAGCTAGTAAGAGTAAACACAAAAAAAAAATCTCTTAGTCTAAGTCCAGAAAGAAAGGAACAAGAGACAACAAAAAGCTCATGGATGTTAATAAAAAAAAAAAAAAAAAAAAGAGAGAGAAGGAAAATCCTTTGTTATTTGAGCAGGACTTTTAAAATATCTTTATTTTTTCCTTTCAAATATCACCAGTGACATATTTAAGTAAAATTTCCACTCCCTTGCCAATAACGACTGAAAAACTCCAGTGCTAAAAAAAGACAGGAAAACAAAATCAGGAAGGTGATCCTATATGAAAATAAAACCAACCTAAAGTCCACTGGATACAGTCTGAGGGTTCAGTGCTGGTACAACAATAAGTCTTTTGAAGGTCTCCCAATTCAGCTACAGTTAAGAAAAACGATGGTGTTGTCAACCCCTCTGAACTGCTCTGGCTTTTGTAGATGTGCCACCATAAAAATTCAAAGCACCTCAATTTTGAGTGTCTGCCCAGGTCCATCCAGCTCTGAAGAAAACTTGTTGTGTCGCTTTTACACAGTGGCACCAACAAATCCAGCAAATCCAAGAGTTCTCTCTCTGTCACCTAAAATCCCTCTTGTACCCTCTAAGAAAGGAAAAAATAATTTAAAGGACATTTCTTTTAGAAATTGCATCTACCAAGGCTATTTTTGCATTGTAGTTTCTAACCCTGCCCCAGGACTATTCTGGGGAAAACCAGCAGGTAAAAGGGCTGGTGTGTTTGGATGCTAATGTGGAGCAATGGTGGCCAAAAAGCTCTTCTGAGTGCCCACATGCCTGTTACCTGTGCTATGCTGAATATCTGAGCAGAAAATCCTAGGTAATGTCCCTCCCTTGTCTTCTTCAGAGTGTCAGGAAAGGTCTGATAAATCCAGAGTCTGGAGCTCCTTTTCCTAACAGCTCCATTTGCCTTCCTCTCTGATGCACCACTTCCTGAGCTGATAGAGCCCTGGATATTTTTAACAGCTTTCTTCTCCTACATCTTCCTTCTCCTCCAAAGCTCCTGTTCTCCAAGGATCCTCCCTCTGGCTGAAGGGTGCTCAGAGCCCTGGAGTCCTTCTGGGAGGTCAGTTTGGGGGGGAGCACTGCTGCCTGATGTGAAACTCCAGCGAGGAAACAATTCCCTGGGCTCACACCCTGGCAGAGGAGTTTCTCTACACAAACCAGGCAACATCTGTCAGTTCAGATCAGGGGTGATAACACGTTTTCCTGTGGAGCAGGGCTTTTATGCAGGATGTTTGGTTTGTTAAGATGAGGAGAGAAACTTGAAAAATCTGGGCAAGCCTTTTGGCCAGCTTGTTTTCCTGTTTGCTTGAGGCTGTTTGCTGCTGCTCTCCTCCTGGCCTAACCTGCTGCATCATTTTAGCATAAAATAGCAGAGATAGCATTTGCTATCTATATGCTTAGAGGCTGTTCTTAAATTTCTATTCAAGTGTTTCCACTTTTTGCCATGATCTGCAGCAATTTTACCTCCCCAAAAGTGGTCTCTTTCCTGGGTGCAAACCTGTCTGCTCCACTTTACCTTTGGCCTCCTTTGAAAGTTTCTTTATGTCAACCTTCAATGCATTTGTGGCCCCAGATCACAGTTTATCCTTGGAACTCTCCAGCTTAGAATAACTGAAATCAAGGATGTGACTTTAACTCATAATATCTGTCCACTGAAGTGGATATTCTGAATTAATCTGGCCTCTTTACCCATGAAATCTCCTTTCTCACAAGGGATCAAATATCTGAGTTAATCATCACAGAGATGATGGAGATATTTTTGCCTGACAGCTGTAACTTATTTCTTTGGCCCACTGGGCCAGTTCAGTCACCTTGGCAGAGGACTGACCCATTTTGGCCCTGCAGATGAGATGCAGAAATTGTACAACATTTTCAGCTTCTGAGAGAGTTTGACATCTTGAGCAGAGCTCAGAGATACCAATAACACACACAGAAGAGGAAAACTGATGGTGTTTCTGTCTGTTTCTATTCACTTAATAAATGATTTAAAACATCAAGGTGCTTTTTTTCAGATCAAAATTTCACCTAAATAATTATGTGCAAGAGGAAAATAAGAGAAAGAAAGTCTATAAACAGACATGCCTGGCATCAGAGCTTGAAAGAATCCCTCAGTATGTTCCCAAAATCACAAGCAAGAAGAAAAACATGCACACGTGCATGTGGACACACACAGACTTCTTCAGGCCCCAACTCTCACACATATTTGTTTAAGGTTTTAGAGGTCTCAGAAAATGCTACAAAACCAAATGAGATTACAGCAAAGAGATTCACATTTTTGAGAGACTGTTTTCTTAGAATGATATATTCACTTTCTGAATCAAGATGCTTTCAATCCCCAGGGTCTGTTGGGTGGGTGGGTGGAGGAGGGGAGGAAGGGGAGGGGAAAAAAGAGCAAAGGCAGTGAAGACTCCAGTAGTATTAATTTAGTTTGAGTTACTGAGCGATACTTAAATTATGATGTACATTGATACATATTTCTGTGTAAGTTAGACCAAGAAAAGAACACTGGAATAAGGATTATTTATTAAATTCTACTGTAAAAAGCAGCTGCATGTTTGTGTCTCTCATTAACTCCTCTGACATAAAATAACCAGTGTTCCTGGAATATTTCAGTTTAGTAAGGAGGTTTCACTGCTGAGCACAGCACTTCTTTTCCTCCCCATTTTTCTCTTCCCTCCCCCCTCCTTCTCTTTGAGTCTGAGGCTAGGATAAAACCTCAGTGATTAGCTTCGTTGCCGGCAACAAGCCTGATTCTTTAATGTAGCTGCTCTGCTCCTTAGCTTTGTTTTCATTATTATTTGCATTGTGCAGCAGATGACTAAGAGATAGTCAAAAGATCAAAGGTTTCCTTTGATGGTTTCTATCACGGATCCCTGCTGTATTAAAAAGGATCTCAGGTCAGGACATTCTTGTTCACACGCAGATCTGAACAAGGGGCTGCACGGGGTGATCAAACTGGATGAAGGCTGAACACATCCATCAAAGGGCTGCCCACATTGGCCAAACAGAAGAGGAGGTTCTACCTCCACAACCATGACATTAACTAGTGACAGATGTCTCCCTGTGGCTGCTGCTTTGATGTGTCAGGACTAAGGAGAACACGGAGGGGTTGTGCTTTCCACAGTACTCTAGAACTGTTGTTAAAAATACAACACAGTACAATACAATAAAATAAATCAAATAAAATAGTAATTCATAACGAGTGATTTCTGGTATCAAAGGGTATTTGCTCTTCACAGAAGAACACAGACAAACCCAGCTTGCAGACCCAAGCCATGCTTGTGTCAAGTCTTTCTCACAGGTTGCATTTAATCTTGCCAACATTTGGTAAACAGCAACAACTGAGTCACTGCAGCCCCTCTGTGAAGTGAAGCACCTTCATGCACAGGAGGGAGAAGGAGACACTGAGACCAAAACCAAGACTTAGTCTCTGAAAAGTGTGCTGGTGGAGATTGGCCACATCCACGTTTCAAACACCTGGCTGCAGGCTAAAATGATTTTGGGTGTTTCTTTGTGTTTGTGAGAGACTGTGGTGACATTTTTATGCCATTTCATATATATCAGGTGAAGACTGCTTTAGCAATTTTGTCAAAACCCCTGCTCTGCGCTTGCTTCTGGGTTTCCCACCACACCAATGACGGTGCCATTCTCCTGCACTCAGGAGACATTTACTTGGAAGGGGTGTCCAAACAACCTACATCCATTTCCTGAGTAAAACAGAAAAAATGCAATGACAAACGCCCACTTTTTATGCCAGGCAATTTTTATTTACATTAGGACTCTTGCCAGGGTAAATGCTGTCATGTCTCTAAAGAATATTAATCTACCATTAAAAGATTTCAGTGTGGACTTGCCCCTAAATTTCACAGACATCTCCAGCTGTCATTCAGTGCAACAGCAGCTCAGTTGCACCTCGAGGGGGAGGATTCAGCTCTGAAAATATCATGTGAAGAGAGATTTCTAACCCAAAGTAAGTATTGAAGCCACCTGCCTCATGTCAGCAGCGAGCTCAGGGCACTTCCATGGCTCCCACAGAATTCCCACCAAGCAGTTCATTCTGTCCAGCCCCCCATCTGTGTTATGATGCTGCAAAGAGAGTTCTCCTGGATGTTTAGACATCAAAAAATGAAGCAAAATGAATCCCACCATAACAACACACGATGGCATTCTATAGTGCAGCTGATGCCAGGGCTTGGATTTTAGAAGGAATCTTGGCTAGTGGTTTTGAATTCTTTCAGCAGCTCTCACTCAGATCATCCTAAATTGGTCTCTTTACTATGAATCCACTGGGCTGATTTCACCTTTCAAGCAGCATCCATCTTTGAGATGGCTTCGTTCAGTTGGGTTCCATTCTGTGCTTTTAAAAAACAACCCCCAAACCAACCCTTCTCTGATGCTCTCCTTGATGCAGTCAGCAGATAGAAAACTAGAAGAACATGAAAATTAAAGGGGAAGTTTAAATACAAAACCCATTGCTGAGCAGCTTTGCAGCGATGTGTAGAAGGTGTACATCCTTAAAAAAGTGAAAAAGGAACTTTCTCCATTTGTCATCAGAGCAGCTTCTCCTACTGAGCAAGGAGGATACAAATTGGCAGGAACCTCATGATCTGAGAGTGCTTAAGAAGCAATGGGAAAAATTCCACTCTTGGTCTACAGTTTAAGGGGGCCTTTTTACTAATAACCATATTACCTGTAATAGCTCCAGAGTTACTTGATTTAAATTCCAGAAACTTGACAGACTTACAGCCCAGATTTTAGCTGTCCTCCTTCTGTCTGCTGAGAAATTACCTGACATCCTAACACAGTTTTTTCTCTCTTCTCAGAACATCAAATATCCAGTTCCAGTAACAGAGGGTTATTTCTCTGTCAGTTCACTCTTTAGCTGTTGGAGAAATAGAGATTCTTTCTTGTCACATTTTTGATACATGGCCTTGTCTTCCAAAACCATCACTTTTTTCATGTTAGTTATGAATCATGTTTTGAAACACTTCACAGTGGTGAATGTTTATGCTATAGTTTTAGTAGTGGTAGTGTGAATACCTGTAAAGTTGAAAACCCCCCAGAATTTGGTCTTGAAGCACAGTTTGTTGTAGCACAGTTTGTTGTAGTGCTATTAAATTTCTTGCCTAAAATGGGACCATTTGCTTGATGACTAAATCTACTGGAAATTTTTCAATCAATACTCCCTATTTGATTAGGGAAAGCAGGAAGGCTGTGGGCAGGATTCTGGTACAGCATTCTCATGAGCTGCTGTTCTGTTGTTGAATGTAGGCGCCAGAGTTACACTGCTGCTTGCAGAGAGAATGCCTGGCAAAAACGTGAGGGCAAAAACACAGTTGTGTATGCACAGGCCATATCCCAGCCTGTCTTGAAATAACATGCAAATAGGTGCCAGTACATCTATCATTCTGTTTATTGTCTTTACTCACTTTCAGTTTGACTTCTCATACAATTCTGGCTCTAAGCAGTTGATAAACACCACTGGACTACTGGATTTTGTTTCCCACCAACATCACATCTTTATCTTTTGGAAAGGTTGGTGAAATACAAACAGTATAAGAAAAACTTTACTGGCAAGGGCCTCTGTGTCCTGCTCCATCACAGCAATGTACTATGGTTGCTTTGTATCTGTTGCATAGTTTGTTTGAGTGACACTCTGACAAATGGTCTTTTTAGCACTGAAACTTAAACAAGGAGTGGATTGAGTAAAATCGCAACCTGGACTGACTCAAAATGACATATCAGGAACATTTTTCAGTGGTCAGTTTCCTGATGGTTGAATTAACTGCAGTTTTATCTTGCTCTGTATTGGCTGCTTTACCTCACTTTCACCAAATTGCTTTCTTATCGTCATAAACACCACTGAATTACTGTAAACTGCCAAAGTGGCAGAGCCCTGCTCTCCAGCCCATGGGTGCAATCACTGCATTCCCTCTCTCAGTTGCCCATTGTATTTGAAATCATCTCAAGAGAAACAAGCCAACAGGACAATATTGCACAAACTGTCACACACACAAACAGTTCTGTTGTTGTACACCTGGACAGGAATTTCATGAGCAAATATGTGCCAGACAAATCCACAACAGAAAAACAGCTTTGCTCGAGCTTCTGTCAGGTTGGGTTATAAAAACAACCACTTTTCTATGCATTTCCTTTCATTTGGTAGTTGTCAAGATGACATCCAAAGGAGGCTGAAGGAAAGGCACTGAGAGTGGTCAAGACAGAATATTCTGCAAGTTAGGGATGAACTGTACATATTAATCATTTTTTATTTCAAAGGAAGTGCAAGGCACCAAGGATTCATTGAAATCCAAGATTCACTGAAAGATTTCACTGATCAGCAATGTTAGAGGAAAAAGCCCCTAAAGACTAGAATGAAGAACCCAAAGGCAGCCCCAAAGCTTCTAAGAACTGCAAGGAAAAGTCTGAGTTTTGAAAGTATAAGGTTGTTAACCTTTCTTCCCTAACATCTTTATGGGAGGAAGAAGGGTCCTTGTGGTCAGGAGAGAGAAGAACAGTGCCTAAAATTTATCTTGTGTTTTCAGTAGCTAAGAGTCACTGTTGCACTCACTTTGTGCCCAGTGCATGTCACCGGGTCACAAGAACTAAACCCTTTTGCAACTGCTGGACCACAGAAAAAGACTGAGATGAGTTAAGGCAGACTGAAAAGTGGTCTGTGATCTGATCCCACTCATGCTCCTAAAGCCTTTCTTTGAAAATGCCAGGTTTTCCCAAATTGTCCCTTTCAAAGCAAGAGCATAAAGAGTAACAAGAAGGCAAAATTTTTTGTGTTGATTGGAAGCTTCCAGATTTTAGGAAACGGCAGTCTGTGTCCCCAGCCTCAATTCATTTCACTCAGCTTTAACTGAAACACCATTTCTGCCTCTTTCTTTTGTTGCAGAAGATCAGAGCCAAGAGGAAAACATGTGTCCAACAGGAAAAGATCCATTTTGCTTCTGTCAATAATACATTGGGAGCTGTCAGGAATGTCTGAGCAGGTGTGGGTGGATATGATTGGTTAGCAGCTTACAAGCAGCTATCATTAAATGTGTAATAATAGCACAGTGCCAGCAAAATGAGACAGCTAGAGCAGTCAGGGATACAGGATTTATAGACTACTGCTCTATACACCATCCTTAACTCTGCTTTCTAGGCTGGCTCTCCAACAATCTCGTGTTTGTACTGCCTGTTCTGTCATATGGCGTCCACATTTTCCTGGGATCTGAAGATACAAAGTCATCTTTGTATAAGCACACAATTTACCTGCTCTGGCTCAAGGAGGTTTAGTATTGTTTGTGAAGACTGTTTTCTTTATGAGGCTTTCTGAGTTGCCCCTTATCTTCCTTTGAGATACAGAGAAAAAAGTTAGTATCTCCTTATTATGTGATTTTAGGATTCAGGCATTTAGTTTTCTTCCTTTCAAGAGGAGCAATAAGCAATAAGCTAAGAAAGTCACCATAGTTTTATATCTATTTATATCTATTTCCTTTCATGGAAGTGTCATCCTTGTTGGACCTGCCTCTGCCCCTTTCTAGTGAGGTCTGCACAGAGAAATAAGTGACAGCAACCACAATATTGTTTTCATAGGTGACTTAAATGCAGAATAATGTTAATGCAATGAGAGTCAAAAACCAAAAAGAAATAAAAAAGGACAAAGGCATGATCCAGCTACCCAAGTGGCAGCACAACAAGGACAGTATCTTCAGAAACCTTCTCAGATATACTCAGTGCATGTCAAACCACCCTAGCCACCTGAATTTGTCCTCTTATTTAACATGGCAGAAACTGGACTGGATGCAGAACAAAGAAAAGTGCTTGGGCCTTACTGTAGGTCATTCCTGAAATTACCACGGGTCATGCACCTTGCAAGCTGAAAAAGTGACTGCTGGTAATCAGAAAGGGTAGAAATAGTGGCACTGTACAATTTTTAGGCTCCAATAATGTAAAATAGAATTTTAAATTCTTCTCTTTTTCCTTTCCCCTTCTAGAAAGCTGCATGCCCGGGTGGGGTGTAGACTGGGTGGAAGATTAAAAACAATGAGCAATCTATAGCAGTTAATCTGGGAGTTATACTGGGAGGGCCTCAGGCTGTGCTGGACAGTTGGGATTCATGTCAGCTGTCTGGTTTAGGGTTGCAGCAGGACCACAAAAGGTTGCCTGATTGTGCACTGAAGGCTCACCACAGCAATGCAGATGGGGCTGCAGGGCTGTGGAGAGTGGCTCCAGGCAGACCCAGGAGAAAGACAGCATATGAAAAACCACAGGGGTTACTGCAGACAGTAACACAGCTCCAGGGATCCCAAGTGTTCAAATGATTTCTGCATCATTGCAATGGCTGAACGAGTACTTGGTGACTTGTAACATCCAGCGCTGGGACACCCATCTCAGGTTTTGGGTAAAATTCTTCCAAAAATACAGGACCATGCTAATCCATATCACTTGGACCTGCCCATCTGCCTCTGACAGCCAGACTCTCTAGAACTCCTTTAGATAAACACAGGGTTATCAGGTTAAGTCCCTTAAAAACAGCTTTTGTTAAGGGAAAACCAGCAGATCCTCAGAGGAGAGCTGTGTTTTGGGCACAAGTTCCAAGCATCAGAAAAGTTTATTTTCTCAATTCTGCCTGTGTGGCAGGCTCCAGTTTAACCACAGTGCTGGAAACCCTAGATAACGTATGAGATCATACCCATCCCTTGGATTGCACAGCTGGGCTCTCTGGACAGGAATACAGTGATAATTCATGTCTTTGACACCAAAAAATACCTATGAGCATTATTAGTGTCCCATGGAACTCTTTCTTCATGGCATTTCTTTGGCCTATGTTTATTATATCAACGCACATGTAAATTCATAGACTTTTGTAGTTTCAGAGCATTTCTTTTTAAATATGGCTCTTACAATTGTCTTCAGAATGATAGCTAATTATTTCCCTCATCTCCCAGATAAAATAGTCTGTGATTTATCTACACTTTTGGAACGAGCCACAGAAAAAAATTTGCAAGAATAAATTAAAAAATGGCACAGTGTGATTATTACTTCCGTTCATCCATCCAGAACATCCTGAGAGGATGACTAAAGGTCTTGGTAGCCCATTAATTTAAAGTACTGTCAACTTTCTCAGTGCAAACATATATATGAATACAGAGAAGGAAAAAAAAAAAAAGACAGAAAGATGAGTGAATCACTTCTTGCAGATACCTTAAGGTAAGAGTGGGATTTTGTGCTGGGGCAGTATTTTATCTGCCATAGGGTCCCATGAGAAACAAACAAACGTACCTGAAGGCTGAACTCATACACAGCTGCACAGCTTGTTGGATTTTCAGCGTATATGTTTCAGAAATCAATAAATGAAAACCCATTCCTCAGCCTTACTGTAGACCACAAGCCAAAGCAATATCAACTTAGAGGACTCAAAAGACTCTACCTAGGGTTTTTAAAACACTGGGAATATTTTCATGTTTGTAGAGGTTGTGGGCATCTACCTGGTGGCTTTCTGGTTAAATGAATTATTCCATATGAATAGTCCAGTTTAAAAATTAAAATTCCAGCTAAATGCAACATGACCAACCTAATTTTAAAGTCCATTTGTAATAACTCTGCAATTAATCAACTAGTTTTTTAATTAAGAAATGAACTTCAAGTGATTACTGATTTATAAGCACTCTAATTCACAGCCAACACATTTTCATTTTGTTTTCCTGGATTTACACTAGAGGTCAATTAATCCTGATGAGATTAAAGTCTTGGTAATTTTGAGAAACAGCATCTTTATGAGATCATGCAGTTTAGCTTTAATGCATCTTAATCCACTTTCATACCTCTAGTTAATTTGCATTCATTTTCCTCTGGGTCTGTGTAGGTAAACACCAAACACAATCTGAGAAGTACTTAGGCAGGATCCCTGGTTTATCCCTGTTTTCCTGGCAGGAGTGTGTGTGGGTGACACAGGATCAGAGCCCTCACTCTTCAGTTGGGAGAAAAGCAGAGGAGGGAGATCTCTGTGTCTGGTTTTGGCAGAGAAGAGGAGCTGTGTTTTCACTGTCCTGCCTTTTATTAGCAACTAGCATTTTTTTCCCCTTGCAGCTGAAGCCCCTAACAAAAGGCAAAGAATAAAATGAGACAAAAAAGCATCTGCTCTAAATGGAATTGGGCCAGTCCAGTCAAGTTTAAAGACTCTGAATCATTTGAGGGGTATGAGACTGGCAATTTACTAATGACTACAACTTATTAAAAAGGCATGAAAAGCTCCCTAATTACATATTTGGATGCTAAGTAGCCATTCTCAGCTTCACAGACAGCATGACTTTCCCTTCCAGTCTTGTCCCAGACCACACATTAAAAAGAAAACAGGCATCATAAAGGCTCAGGCATTTTAGATGCTACAAACCAAAATACTGTAAAAGACTTAACCAGACTTTTACTTGAGGCTTTAAGCTACTCTCTTGTTTTAACTGTTATTGAAGGCTGAAAAATTTTGGTCATCTTATATGCATTTATAAATAAATTTTCATATATCCCAAATCTTTGAAAAACAACACAGCCTATTAATCCCAACCAAGTTTTGTTTGTTTGTTTGTTTGTTTTGGTTTTTTGGGGTTTTTTTGTGGGGTTTTTTTTTTGGGTTTTTTTTTTTTTGGGTTGTTTTTTTTTTTTTTTTTTTTTTTTTTTTTTTTTTTTTTTTTTTTTTTTTTTTTTTTTTTTTTTTTTTTTTTTTTTTTTTTTTTTTTTTTTTTTTTTTTTTTTTTTTTTTGTTTTTTTTTTTGTTTTTTTTTTGTTGGTTTTTTTTTCCTACTCTACTGGGCTAATTTCACTGGATCATTAGTTTTAAACATCTATTACACTGCAAACAAATCCTGAAAAGTTTATGGACACAAAGTCAGACAGTCAAAAGATTGGAAGTGCCAGATTTACTGCAAAAGTTCTGTGGGGCTCAGCACAGGGAAATCTATTTACAATTCCTATTACACAAATTGCTCAGTGCCTTTATTTGCTGCATAGCATCCAAAGCCAGCATTAAATATAAAATTGTTCATTTCCTGATGAGTGTTTTGTTTTGTTTTAATAATGTATTGACCTACAGTCGGAATGCTCCACAAACATTCTTGAGTTTATCTACAAAAGACACCCTCTAAACATGCCATGAGTGCTGTTATCCCAGTTTTCCAGGATTCATCCTTTTCCCTCTCTGTCCACGAAGCAAGGCCACTTTTCTGGGCATGGTGGGTTCAGTGTGTGGGTGCTGCATGGGGTTGTACATCACACAAAGTCCAGCCCGTGTTGGCTTTGCAGTGTGTGACAATCCCCCTGCTCAGCAGAGATGCAAACCTGCCCCTTTTGGACATTCCCACCCCCAGCAGAAGCTGGGACCCGTTTTCCCTGTTTTAGGGGAAAGGAAATGAGTACAGAGAGTAACACTATTGACAGTCAGGGAGAATCTCCTCAGTGTTGCTGCTGGTTGCAAAATCTGAAATCCAAAAGCTCCCTACCAAGCAAGCACACAGTGAAAATCAGTGTTTGTCTCTGCAACAAACATTTAAATACAATGTACGTGTAAACCCCATCAAAACAAAGCTGATCCTGTATTTTTATATCAGCAGGTCTATAGCTGTGTAAGTACTTAACATACACCTATTTCTTTAGCAAAACGACAGTCAGGTAACAGTAAATTCTTCTGCAAGCTGCTAATCCCCTATGTAAAGTTCATGTAAATCTTGTTCTGCTCTTTGGATGGACTTATGCTGACAGGTATCTAATCATTCCTATGAGTAGCACCCAAAACACAACCAGTATTTCATCACAAAATGCTATGCATGAAACACATCTCCTCTAGGAGCTGAACAGTGTTGGCTTTTTTAAAACAACAGAGTATTGAGTACCTAAATTACCTATAGTCCAGAAGAACTCAGCTCTCCTGCCAGTGCAATTCCATTCCTAAAGAGAGTGACACCGACAAGGCTCTTTGCTGCAGCATCGCTCACCTTTCAAGGCTCACAACAAATACAGAGCCAGGCACACTTAAATCCTGAGATGAGATTTATTTATAGGAAAAAAAGCACTGGCAAGGACTTTCTGAGGAACTGAGTTTTTCCTTGAAACAGCGGTGGCCATATTATATTAAAAAAAAAAAAAAAAAAAAAGAAAACAGGGACACAACATTAAGAAAGGATTACTCTGCACAGAAATAAAATCTCTTGCAGCTTTTCCCACAGAGACAACTTCAGAGCTGGAAAAGGAAGGGTAGGTGGGTAAGTGGCAGGTGGTGCTCCAAACTTTGTCACAAAAGCTGTCACTGAAGTTAAGGCATTTTGCACAGCCCCAGAAAATCCTGATCTTGTCAGTCATGGAATTCATGTGACACAGAGGTGGAGCAATGAAATAGGGCTGAGTTCCAGCTTCGTGCCTCTGAGTAGAGAGGGAAGAAATAAAAAAGCCAAAGTCATTCACATATGGCCAGGCACAATCTGAAGACCACACTCATCTTCTGGAGCATTCTTCAATAAATTTGAACAAAAGCCATGTACTATTAAGCCAACAGAGGCATAAACACCAGGTTCTCTGTCAGCTGACAGAAGGACAATGGAGAAATAATAGTACAACTCACAAGTGTTGGAGGGAAAAAGGCTAAAGATTATAAAGGTATTTTTATTCTTGGCTGACACTTCTATCAACCCAAGCCAAAAATCACAAGAAAAAGAATAGCTGCTTTCCTTTATCCACATAAAAGGATTCTGTGCTGAGCAGCACTTAAGAAAAATGATCAGATTGTGATTATATAACCCTAGCATGAACTTGGTGACCAGTATAGTCATGTCAAATTAGGATGCATTATTCAAGCAGCAGGGAAGGATGAAAGTGTTTACCATCAGATATAAACCCCCTGCATTTCCCTTTCTTCAAACCTGTTCTCTTCTTTTTCCTTTGCTGGCTATGTTGGTGGGCTGGCTCACTCACTATACCAGCTCTTCTTCAAAAACACAGAAATTATCAGTAACAGATGCTGATGGTAACTGAAAAGAAAAAGAAAGACATCCACTCATTATTTCTCCCCTCTGCTTTTACCAGAAGCTGCCATCTTATCCCCCTGGTTTATTTCTTGCTCCTCTTGTCTTCGGACCTTTCTTCTTTTCCTTCAGACCAGGGTCCTTATTCTGACTTGTTTCTTGCTGGGGCCCCTTCACCTGACCCCATTCTCACTTTCTTTGTCATCTTGTCTTTAACTTCTTTTCAAAAAAAGGCGTAGGATTCTGCCCATCAATGTCTAGAAAACAGCTTGTCACTTTTCTTTATTTTTAAATCAGATTTTAAAAAATGAAAAGGCGACAAAGTAAAAGGAATAAATGCTGAATAGATAAGATGAGGCTGAAGCAGCCATAAACAATGTAAATTTCTGGATGCAGTTTACTTATATCTAATTATTATAATGCAGAATAAAGTTATATTATTCAGGTATATTTTGTGCGCAGTCATTCTTGCTCTCTGAAAATTCCCAACCATATCACAACTGTAGCAAGTTTAATTTTTTGGACCACTTTACAGCTTTGAAAGCCATCAAAAGCCAAATTTAACTTAAATTTAACTCCCACAAAATCAGAGTGCCAAAGCCAGGGTTGGTATTACTAAATTGACCACCATAGAACTTGTTTACACTGCAGATTAATTCAATTTATGCAGTTTCTCCTCTCCATCTGGAGGTCACAGTAAAGGATTTGGAAAACACAGTTGTATATTTTCAACAAAATTTAATTTCTTTATCAAGACAGCATAGACTGTCTCCTTCCTTTTCTCAATCAGTCATCAACAATAAAGCATAGAAGAGAGAGTTGATACCTTGATATCATGAAGCTACTTAAGGACATTCAAACACATACAGAGGGGAAAAAATTCCTTTTCACACTTTTTTTTTTTTTTCCCATAACAACTTGTCAGTAGAAATGGGTCAAGCCTTAGGTAAATATGTTATTCCAGTAACAAGATTGCTTGATTCTAAGAGAGGAATAAAAGGCTTTCCATAGCACAGACCAGGTCCCTGGAAGCTTCTGAAAGATCCACTGGCTTGCCATTAATGCATGATAGAAGTCCTGTAAAAGAATTGCATCCCTCTTGAGGATAAGTAGTGTGGTGAACTGGTGACCAGTATTATCAGAGACATGAAGCCATGGTCCTGTTAAGAATATTGCAGTATAACCTTAGCTTTTTTTTTAAATCATCTTGCTCTTTACAATAATCCATCCAGAAATCAGAATCACCAAAATGGAAGACTATTGTTGGGATGAAATATAATTAATTCTTCCTTTAATCTGTTCCAATTCTGGCAGCATTCTGAGTGCCTGGCTTCTCCCTCTGCTCTCTCAAAGCAAGAAATGGCTGCTTGGGGGGATGAATTGGAGCACTCAGTTTAGGTTCCTGCTCCAGATCTCTCTGGGACGGGGCATCCACCTCCCTCCTTGGGCTCTGGAAGCTCCTCACTCAACACACCCTCTGTGCCACAGCCTCACCACCCTCACAGTGGAGAATTTCTTCCCAGCTTCTCCTGCTAACCTACTCTCCTTAGTTTGGGCCATTCCACCTGGTCCCCTTTGGATACTGGAAGGCTGCTAGAAGAGAAGGAAATGCTGGAACATTTAATATTCCAGTGCACCCTTCTCGCTGGACCAACAGCAGCAGAAACCAGCAACATTTCTTCAGCCTGGAAGCAGCCTGTCATCTGCTTGGAAGACATTTCTCCTCCCTGCATGCTTTTGGGATGTTTCTTATTGATCCCACAGCAGATCCTTGTGCAGCCAGCAGCACACAGGACACTCATGCAGCAGGTGGTCCTTCAGGGGGAGAGCACAGCCCAGGGCAGACAGAACCAGTGAGCTCCAAGGAAAGAGCCTGAGCATTTCTGGCTGCAGAACTCTCCCCTTATTGGCCAGGTCTAAAGGAAACCTTACTCACAATCTCAGTCTTCTCCCTCCCACCTCCCTTTTTCTTCCTTTTTTCTTTCTTCCCTTTTTAAATTTTTAAAAAAATTTTTTTGTACTTGCAGTGCTTTTCTTGGCACCCTCTGACATTCCAGCAGAGCAGCACCTCACTGAGGTATTACCTGATTACCCTGAGCACTTTCACATGTGGAATTTTGCATAGCCGGTGCTCAGCCAGTGACAGCAACAAATAGGGTATTAATTAACACCACAGTGATTAAAGACTCGGGATCCCGTCTGTAATGAATGTTCCAAAGATAGCGTCCGTGCACGGGGGATCTGTAAATCAGAGTGCTTGCAAGAGGAGCTCTGCTCTTTCTCAGCTCATTGCCATTCTCTCAGTGCTAACGAGGGGAACAAGGCAGAGCTGCAGCGTTTGAATAAACCCTCACTTTTTCAGAGGACTTAATGAATCATGAGCAGACCATTCTATGATGTGTTCTGCAGCACTGAGGGGATGTTGATGAAGCCCTTTATTTCCCCCACAGTGTATGAAAGTCACAGTGCATCAGAAGGAACCCAATCAGTTACACAAGAAATAGTTTTATTTCCTCCAACATCCAATTTGATTATCTCGTTATGTTTCACCCCACTTTGTCTAACCCAGCAGTTTGCTTCTAGATAATTTCATTCTTCCTTTTTTGCTCACTGTTAAAAAACTGTGACAGGTTAGATGGAAACTCCTTCTCCAGTAGGCCTTCAGTCAAAGATGAAGTTGATTAAAATGTCATATATGTAATAAAAAATACTGGCATTCAGTCAAAACCTGACAAATTAGTTATGGCTTGTCTAATCCACATTCAGCTATAAAACATGATTTACCAAATACCCTCACCTAACAGAGGATATTTGGTTTCTTACTGAATTCCCTCTATTTGACACTCTCATAATATGCAAACATATATGGACTTAATTTTTTCATTTCCTTCCGGATGGGATATTTCAACCTGTTAAGATTTACACAAATCCTGGTAATCCTGAAAACTGTTTAGGCTTTATTTTTCTTTCAAATTATATTTTCTCCAGTTTTTCTTTCTGCTACATCCACCCTTGTGCATGGATTTACAAGAGCAGGCAAATGATGAAAATTACTTTTTCAAAGAAAATAGTGGAAATAGGCAGAAAACCAAGACTGTAAAAATATATATTTTAATCAAAATTATTAACTACCTAATGGGTCTTAAAATTCTCTGGAGAAATGGCTAAAATAGACTCCTCACCATGCCAATAAAGGTTAAGTTGGCAATGGTTGGGAACATTTGCAGAGATGCACTTAAGAAACTTTTTCCCCTGGTGTTTCAACCAGGCAAGGAGTGTATGAATCCTGGAATTGTCACCCCATGGAAGCACAAGTGCCTTTGCATCTGTTTAGGGCCACTTTCGGATTTGTGTCCTCTGTACAATGGAGATGTGAAATTCGATCTGTGACATTAATAGGATCAAATGGTGGTGCTTAATCCCATGGAACAGGCAGAGATCGTTTGAACACTCTGCAACCCTCATGGCCCTTGCTGAGGTCCTGACCTTTATCTTCTCACAATAAAGTTTGCTAACCAAAGGCATCTTGTTTCTCTCTCTAGGTACTATAATAAACTAGATACATATTAGTTTCCCTGTCAGGTGATGTCAGAACCAAGAAAGTGTGACAAGCAAAAAGTGTCTCTTTTACTCAGAAATTCAGGGGTTTTTATAGTGCTACCAATTTTCAAAGGAAAAAATAGCAAACACACACCACTGTTTTCCAAGATAAAGAATGCCTGAAAACAATTTTTTTTTTTTTTTTTTTCCTCTCAGGACACCCTGTGTGACCATCTGTATTCCTGAAAACATGTTCTTTTGTACAAAGTGGATAAAAACACAGTATTTGAAGTGGTTATTTGGAGAAAACTCATGCACTTGGGCTAATATAAGAAAGAAAGCAGTGAAAATGGGTGTTTGCATCTTTCTGATGGGACCCAAAGACAATGGAAGGGATTAAGAATTAACAATTCAACTGTGACTAAACAATAAATTTGTTAAGGAAGTTGATGAAAGTTTAAGACAACTCCTCCAAAAGTCTCTTCAACAGGCAGATGTTTAGTGAATGGAAAACTGCCTGGCATGAAATAACCATGGAAGAAGTTATGGGCCAGGGAAGAAAGGGGAGGAGAAACACAGGGCTTTCCTGTAGGAGGGCAGAGAGCCCAGATCAGCCAAGGCACCTCAGAGAAATCATCCTTAGCTGCAAATAACTATTTCCAGGAAGCAATAGCACAGAGGATGTTCTGCCAAGGAAGTCCTGCAAAGCCAAATGAAGAACCAGTGCTAACCCAATGTGCTTCAGGTAACTGTTGGCACTGTCCTTGGTACCACTTGGGACAAAGAGTGAGGATTTTGACCTGCAAGCTGTGAGGACAAGGCAGCTGAGGAGCCACGAGAAGTAATACACCAAGGGAGATTTGGGACGAGCTCATTTCTTTGATTTTGATGCCAAGAGAACTCAGAAATTCTTGCCTGTCTCACAGAGAAGAAATGTCTTCACAGGTAGCAGATAATACATTTTCTGTTGGAGAGACACCCGCCCCTGCCAGGTTCTGAGTCCCTACCTGCACAAATAAATCCTAATTTGGGAATGGAAAGTATAACCTGGCACATGTGTGCTTGGCAGATCTACCACTCCCAGTTTAGCACATGGAATCCTGGGACCCAGCAGCAGTGGTCAGGACAGGGAGCTGTGCCAGGTCTTCACCCACAGTGACTCACCTGCTGCTCAGCACAAATAAAGCAGCTGTCAGTGCCTCCCTCTGTCTTGAGCCACATATTCCCAAAGACCACCTTCCTGTGTCCCTTCTCTCTTCCATGGCAATGTTTGCATGTTTTTCAACACTTCTGCTCCATTTGGTGATTCTTTTTTGTACTCTCCAATGCTTTCCTTCTCTACCCCCATCCACCCCTCATTTTCCCAGTTCTTCCAAACTCAACCTACTCCTGCTACTGTCAGCTCTGCAGATATTTTTCTCAGAGGACATTCAAAATACACACAGCCCTTCTGAAAAAAAAAGTTATTCTCTCTTTTCATTTGGGTCTTTTTCTGACATCACTCTCTTTTTTTTTCCCTGAGGTACTATGTGTAATGAATGCCAAGTGACTGCCTTGATAAAAAAAAATTCTCCCATCTTAGAATCTGAGCCATTTCAGGACCAAAAAAATATGGAAGAAAATATCTTGAGGTCCCCAAGAGTCAGAGCAGACCAAGAGCTTATATAGAAACCTCATTTTTGTGTTGTATGGGCTTTGTTCCTCCTAAAACTCCATGAGACAAACTCCTTGATGTGGATGAAATAGAGCATCTTGTGATTGGCAGCTCGGAGCATCCTCTCCAAGGCTGCTCCACACCGACAGAAAGCTGTCAAGTCACCTCTGAGAGGCAGCCCCACCAACATCTTGGATTTAGGCCAGTGTTTCCCAGCTGTGGGTCACGACCCCACATGGGCCAGGGTCAACACAGGGTTCACACAGGGTCACAGAGAGTTGGAGAAAGTTAAAGAAATATTTAAGCTTAAGGACTTGTATTCAGGGGTTTTTCCCAGTTGGTGGGGGGAAGGGAAGGAGTGGAGCTGCACACAAACAGATGATCCAAGGAGGTTGATTGCTTCAGAAATCCTGACTTGAAATATTGGGAATTCTACACTGGAGAGAAAGAAAGTGGTTCATGTACTTTGTCTACACACCTTTTTTTTTTTTTTTTTTTTAATGTATTAGTTTGAAACTAGCCAGAAGTCTGGAAAGGTTTCAGTAACCTTAGTAGACAGACTAGCAAACAAATACAAGAGACATCACCATGAGCATCCTTGTAATAGTACCTGGCTTTCATCAGAAGAATTTGAAAGGGTTCTCAACAGTGAAAGCATTTATACTTCCCGTGGAGTAAAAGGAGGTTTTCATTATCCCCATTTTACAGAGGAGACCCTGGCTAGGTGACTTGCTCAATGTCATGCAAAAGTTCTGTGGCAGGGTTAAAAGCTGAGTCCAAAATTGAATCTTAATTAAGTTAATGCCCTTGTCACAGAACTACTCTGTGCTCAGATCCCACTGCCCCTCCCCCCCACCTCCCCCAGAAATGCATTTTCAATCAAATGGATATCACCAGCACCTATGTAATTAGAACTTGTGCAATCACAGGAGCATTGCAACAGACCTCAGGGTCATGAAAGGTGTGAGAGGGATTAATCCAACGACTGGATTTTTTTTGATCTTACACAAATAACACAGATAGAGTCATAGACAGTGATTTGCCAATATGATTTCATCCCTAAGGGGAATACGTGCAAAATCTTGCCCACACTTGACTATGAAGATCAAATTTGGTGGCTGCTTTTGTCCTTCAGGAGCAGGATGGGAGTCAAACAAACAACATCATCACCCAGCAGTGAAGTTGCTGAAGGTCTTCCCTGCGTGGGCCACCTGCAGCCCTTGGGCTGCTCACTGGAGCATTTGGCAATCTGCAAGAGGCTGAAATGTGGGAAGTGCCATGGTGTGGGACAATCTCAGAACAGTGAAGCCCAGCTGGGCTCATGAGCAGCTCCAGCACTGCCCTCCTTGTGTGTGCAGCCCAGAGCAGGACGTGCAGCATGGCCTTGTCCATGAGAAGACAAAACCCCTTCCACAGCTTTGCTGAAGTTCAGCGAACTGCTGTGGCAGCCAGAGTGACCTGCAGGGGATCAGCTCACCATGGCCACAACCCCCTGGAGCAGGGACAACCAGCACCAGGAGCCTGCACCGATGACATTTCACAAGTCAAGATACTTCCAGTTAGCTGATATTTGGCACTGGTTCATTAACCCAGCTGCTGGCACAATCCTGCTTTCTTGTGTAGATAAGAACTTGGCCTCACCCATTAAAGACTGATTTGTTAGCTGGGAAAAGATCATTTATTGCTTTCACATCATTGCTTCAGCTATCCTTGGATAAACTGGCTATGCAATTTAATGGTTGATAGCTTTCTGCTTGCAGTGTTTTCTTCATATCTGCATTCTATATACTTTCTTACTTACTTCCCCACCCCCATTTACTTTAAAATATTTTAAAAAATGAAAACTTGTAGTAATTTTATGTGTCATTTTCTAGCAAGGGAATCAATCTCATACAAATACCTCTGCATGTAAGAATAAGCTTGTTACAAATTTACAGATTCTTCCACTGTTTTTTCCCTTGACTTTGGAAAGATTATCTGTTTACAATCATCACCTCTGTTTCTGCAGGGAAATGTTGGGAAGCCTGGGACTTTCAAAAAAATTTTTATGCCTGTGCTGAGTGGGGTGGAGTAGGAATGGATACACACTGGGAACATTTTGATTCCAGAGCTCTTAGAAAACTGCTAATAGGATGATGAAAGCTTGATTTCACAGATCTGTTACATTCCACCAGCCTATTTTGCAAGGTTCTTTTGTGTATGGCAATTATTAAGTTCCATCAAAACACTCATAAAATTTTCACCTGCTAGAAACAAAACTATCTTTTGTTGCCCAGACAAATAAAATTATGAAGATGTTTAAAGATCTCTGCACAGGGACACTCTGGACTCCCTTGGTGTCTGAGATCTCTTGCCCTTGTAGGCATGACCCAGGCTGTATTGAAGGCATGTGCTCTTCTGGAAAAGAGCCTGAGGTGTTCTGGAGCATCTGAAATGGCACTACAAACTGTTGTTTCTGTGGTAACCAAACCCCACATCTATATCTATATATCTATATATCTATATCTATATCTATATCTATATCTATATCTATAGCTATAGCTATAGCTATATCTATATCTATCTATCTATCTATCTATCTATCTATCTATCTATCTATTTTTTTTTAAATAACAGAATGAAAAATATTATGGCTCTTAATTTCATTGTTGTAGGTACTTGTGTGCCTGTACATTTATAAACAACATTAGGGCACTGCATAGCAGCAGCAGCAGCTTGAATAAAAATAATGGCAAGTCAAGGAGGCTTGCTTGGCAAGAGAGAAACTCACAGGACCTCTTAACTGTTCATTCTCCAAGATCTGGGTTTTTTTAAATGTGAAAGTTTGTTTAGAATGTGTAATATCAAGAGCTAGGTGTTTGAAAAAGACTTAATGTTGAAGTTTGAGCTAATTGTTTGTTCTGGAAAGTGCTAGTAACACATATATATAACCATAGATATAATTTGATATATTTTTATATATACATTACATATATTTCAGTATGGCAGCAGAATCAGCTGAGTTGCATTCCTCTTCTGGAAGGGGGAGGATGGCTAAGCACAAGCTCAGAGTTTCTGTTAAATATCATACCTAGGTAGTCAAGACAGGGAAAATACAGTACAGGAATAGAGAGGCAGCAGGGACTAAAAGTAACATTTTCAGCTCATGCCACTCTCTCTCCTCTGTGACTAAGTAGGAAATTGTCTCTATTTTCCTTCATCTGGAAGGAAAAGGGCAGCTCAGCTATTTTTGCTGGAATCTGAGCAGGATCTAGGAAGAGGGGTCAATTCTCAGGTGGGCTGGTTGTTTTCTGTGTTCCCTCACTACCTGATCCAGGAATGGGGCCAAGGAACAGGACCTTGATGGAATCCTAGCCTCAGTGAAATCAAGGCAAAAGTCTTAAAAGGTGGAAGTATCAAAGGTAATCTCAAGTTATTTGAACACTGGAAGGGACTCCAAACTCAAGCATAGTATGAAGCGTAAGGTTTCCAGCAGCTGTAAATGGAAGGAATAAAGAGTAGATGTAGCACTCATCAGAATATGGTTGGTTTTTTTAAGGTTTGACAGCCTTATTTCTACAAAGAGCAGAGCAAATGCAATTATAAACACAGAAAAGAAAGGCCTCCAAACTATTCTAGCCAAAGCCACATGTTTAAAATGCATTACAATGGGTGTTAGACTCAACCAGCAATTATCTGGATCTGGCAACAAATAAATACTGATAACTTTAATTATAGATCTGTGATAGAACTCATGGAAGGAACATAAATATGATGTCTGGAGCTAATTAATGCTCAGAAATTGACAAACAAGAGAAAGATAAACAGAATGAGATCATCTTCAAGTACTATGAGGAGCTAAATTGTGGTGTGTTCCCTAGGCAGGGTTGAAAACAGTGACAAATCTAAATCAGTTTTCCTGTGAATACCAAGTTTCTTGAAGGGCATGTAAACACATATTGCATAAACATCCCTGATACCTAATTCCAAGGAGCTCAATGCCAGGTATGGTGATTTAAAACCGTTCAGCTCCCCCATGTCAGCAGAATTCTCATAAACACTGGCATGCCCAATATATTGACTGTGTGATTTCATATAAACCCACGATTATCCCTGAGCTCCCAATCCGTAAACAAGAGTTATATAAATGGCACAATTTCATGCAGTGTTTTTATCTGGAGCAGCTGCCAGCTGTGCCTTTACTCACACCAGCACATCTATCAACAACTCCAAGCCTTTTCAAACACAAGACTTGCACCACAGAAAACACAACTATTTGAAACCTAAAATTATCTCTGTCTTTGCAGCTGTGTCCGTGGGTTGGTGTGAGCCAGTGCTGGCCCCATGGCCTGTACTGGGGAGCACTCACTGGTGGGGCACTGTGGTGACAGCACAGCTGCCAAAGGCACTGGCCACATCGGGTACTTGTTGTCACCACTGTGTCAGCACTGAGCGTGGCTCTGCTGAACAACATTCAATTGTCACCTCTGCTCATCCCCAGGACAGCAGCTGAGAGACACAGGCAGCACTTGCCCACACTTATCCCTACCATCTCTGCAAAGAACAGCATCCAGAGGTCACCAAAGCCCCAGGAAAGTCTACCCCTGACTCCAGGGACTCTTTGGTTGATCTGCAGTCACTCCTTGCTGGCTCCTGCTTCCAGAATTGCCAACAAGGATGCCATGTGTGAAGGTGGTTCCTGCATCCTGCTGCACACACAGGCACAACAGGAACCCAGGTGAGGCTGTGACTGATTAATAATTCATTGCAGGCAGACAACTCCAGACCTTGCTTTTCCTCAGTCTGAATTTGACAGCTACAAGGCACTGATGCCTGAAGGTTTGTCCATTCATTTTCAAACACTCCAAACATGCACTCTGCTCTCCTCACCCTCTTGCTTTTCCTCTTTCCCTACAGTTAATTTCTACCTGGAGACAAGCCCAATTACTACAGATTGCTGTAATGTTCAAACTGGCTCCATGGTGAATTCTTGAAGCTGCTAATAAAAAATGCTAAGCCAAGTAATAAAATCTTGTTTAATTCTAGTAACCTAAAACTAAGCTCAAAACATAGAGAAGAGAGATTCCTCTCTCTCCTCCATAAAACTGTTCCAGTCCTTGTGCTATCAAGGCAGATAAAGAGAACATATTTCACTCCCAATGTCTCTATTCCATTAGGACTTTTTTTTCTCTCATGGAGAAAGCACAAGTGTACCTTCAATACCACTGAAATATAGCCATGTGGCAGCAGAAGAAACTCTGGTTCATGCTGCTGTCTCAGCACAACTGTATCTTCCTTAAAATGTTCCACAGAGCAATAGAGTGGGAAATTATTTTTCTATGAAAAGACCTAATAATAAAAATAAACCCAAAAAGCTTTTGCTTTTATAATTAAAAAAAGAAATTAATTTTCCTACACTCAACTGATCAAATCTGTGGATGACGAAACCAGAAAAAGGATTTACTACAGAAGTTAGACAAACATCAACAGTAGTTAATGAAAAAATATGTATTCTTAAAAAGAAAAGGCAATAAAACACAGGAGCTGGCTGTACATTAAAACTATTTGATAAGTTGTTCTTCAGAACAACTTGTCTGTGTCTTGTTTCCGTGTCTGTTAGAAACTTAAAAACGAATTTGCTGTAAAGTTTCAGAGAATTAAAGCAACAAAACCTTAGTGGCAGGTATGGCTGTGAGATAATTGTGCAGGTAGTGCACGATCTGTCTTGCTTTTGCCAAGGCAGAACTGGCACATAGCAGTAGAGGGAACTGGGTTAGCACTGGGGAAAACCTGGAAGTTATACAGTACTTAAAAGCTTTCCTGAATTTTGCTATTTTTCCCTGCATGGCTAAAGCCATAGCTGGTGTAAATCACCTCCTCAGGGGGAAGAGCAAGTATCACATTGTACTTTAGCCTTGTGTAGAGTCAAGCTTTTTCAGTGGAAAAAAAAAAAATCAAAGCATGTTTGACAACTCATCCTGCCCCAGAGTTCCAGTTTATTAAGTCAACTGATCTTCCTGCGCCTCGTTTTCTTCCTTGAAATATGCAGAGGGTATTTTACATATTATTACAGATTAACTCCAGGAGTAAAACCAGGAACAGCATATCTCTGGGATTTTTGACACTGCCTAACTACAGGCAAGAGAAGCAGGTGAGACTTGTATAAATCATCAGGATCAGTGACTAGAAATGGACCTTGGAAAGGGCTTTCTTCCTCAGGCAGGACTTCCATTTGCACAGCAGTTTTGGCTTGACTACTTTTCTTTGGGGTTTTGCATAGCTGGGCTATTGCATTCCTGGTCCTGGCTCTCTTCCACAGCAGGAACAGTTGATCACGCATCATTTGCAAGAGTACATCGTGGTTTAGTATTCCTGTCTACCAGGGACAGTGCTTGGCAAGCGCAAAGCTCCGGAGGTGAGGCTCCCTGGACTGTGTGAGTGTGCACACGTGCGCCCAGAGGAGAAGGGGCTTCAGAAAATGTCAGCTCTTGGGAGTAGCTTCTGGAAAGATTTCCAGGACTTGGAATCTGTCATGATTAAAACCAGTTGTTCACTTTCTTATCTTCTGTCAAACTTGAGAAGTGTAATGACAGCTCTTAAAGATCGCACTCTCCGAGGATTGGGAATGTTCAGAGTGGCACGTGAGCCAGAGAGAGTGAGGGAGATAAAAGAAAATCAGGGGTGAAAGTTCCCTTCTGCGTGTCACAGAAATATGGGCATGCTTGGCTTTGCCTCCCCACTAATGATATAAAAACGTATCATCCCCAAATGTTTCTGGCTTTAGAGTGAAAGTCTAAAAGGCGTCTGTTGGTATTGATATCACAAACATTGCTCTGTGCTCCAAAATGAACTCTTTTGGCTCGTTCTGTGAAATGTCAGCTTGGAAAATAGGAGCTCTCTGTTGTGGCAGCCTCTGCTTGTCATATGTGTACACGCACCGCACGCACACAAACAAATCTGTTTAGGGATGGCCTCCAAAGCAGAGTCTTTGGGAAGGTTACTGCTGCACCATATGCAGGACTTTGATTTATAGTTATATTTTTCAGAGCGTGACACACATTGTTGGTGAGCTGCGGCTGTGATAAAATCATGGAGGTGTAAAGTTTCACTGGCTGGATGGTGAGGAGCAGGCAGGGAGGGTGTAATGCGAGTCGAGAGCTGCTCTCCAAATGAATGAACTTGTATTGTGGATCTGGTTACAGCCGGCACACTGCCTTAATCCATCAACAGCAAGTTCACTTACAAACCAGCCTTTGTTTTTAATCCATGAGTCTTTGGGGATTCACTATAATCAAATGGCCAATCACAGGAACACATAAGAGGGAAAAAAAGGATTGCTACAGTGAAGTTTACTCTCAGCCACAAACTCTCTCTCAAACCCCCCCAGGTAATGCAGATAACAGTATAATGCACAGCATTAAGCTTACAGGCATTAAAACTCCCGCAGGCTGGAAGTTAAGGCATGGCAAACCAGATCTCGTTACTTTCTGAGGGTGCTTTCTCCGAGGCTGAGGCAGGCTTTGATTTCAAACCACGTGTGCTCGCAGCACAGACACAGCCTGGTGATGGAAGACAGCCACGGGGATTGGGAGTGCTGCAGCTCACTTGGAGTTTTCTCCTGTTCTGGACGAATGAAAAGAACGTCCTGGATCTTGCAATCAAAATGTGTCAAGCTGAAATAACATATGTTCCTTGGCAAGGGCCTGACATTAAGCCTTGGGGTGTGTCTACATATATATAAACAAACGCTTTTCTTTAAAAATGTGCGTGTGTTTTATTTTTTCTCCGTTTATCATAAACCATAAACAAAGAGCAACCTTTAGGCTACTTTCCCCTGCAGGAGACTAAGCCAAACATCTACTGCTGCCCAACAGCCCACATTAGGATGGCAGACACATCCACGAGGACGGCAATGGGGACAGACCACAGTTCCCATGTTAGCATGGTAATATTCCGGTTTCTACTCCAAGCCCACAACGCTGGGCTACCTGGGCCACCTTGCCAAGCTCCCGTCCCCACAGTCCCCCAGGACGGACCCACAAGATGGAGATGACTCTGTGCCATATGGCTGAGCTCCCCAATGTGTGTGTGTGTGTGCTGGGGGGGCACAGGGTGGCAGGCGAAGGTGGCAGGACAGGCACGCCACGCCATTAAAGGAGTGACAGATGGTGATGAAAGTGCCATAAAACCGCAGGCACTGACAGCTCAGGGCCAGCGCTGCAGCAGCTGCTGAGGTATCACGTTGTAAACAGCCCCCCGCCAGGGCACCCCCTCGCAGCGCCTGTCACAGGAGCTGTCACCTCTCACAAATCTGCCCTGTCCTCCCACAGACCCCCCCAGCCAGGGCTCCCTCACCCATGGGGTGAAAGGCAGGTGAAGGAGATGGCAGCCAGGGGCTCGTGGTGGGACTGGGAGAAGCCCTTTGGCACATTGGGCAACCTGAGATGAGAACAGAGGGAGGGAGACAAACACAAAGCCCCCCCTGCCAGAGCTTGGTGGCACCACGCAGTCACTGCACATTTCTGGGCACGTGTCCCCAGCCTGGTGTCCCAGCCCCGCAGGTTTCACACACAGGGGAGCAGCTCCTTCCTAGACAAGCCCCCATCACTCAGCTGTTCAGCTACTGTGAGCTCCCAGCCTCCTCTGGAGACTCCATCAGACCACGCAATCTCTCCTCAGGTCTCATGCCCATCATGGCAAGGAATGAAACATTCAGTATCTCCTCTACATGTAAACTCTGGATGACCAGAAATCTGGAAACAAGCTCTCTGTTCTTAGGAAACTCTTCTTTCAGACCCTAAGGAAGGTGATACACCACAGACTCTACTCAGGAAAGGCAATACTGGAGAATAGTGCTCATGGAAGTTCAGCTCAAATGCCTTTTTTAAACCATTTCCCCCCCTTTATACACATACACACACACACACACACACACACACACACACACACACACACACACACACTTCTGGACCAAAACAGATTAATGGGAGCACTGCAGGACTATTTCTTCTCACTTTGAGTGTGCTGGGGCTGCCAGTTTAACTAAGACAGCATCCCAGCACCTCAACTGTGTAACTAGAAGTATTTTGGTGCCTAATTTGCTTTGTTTTCAGTTTGGAGAGGATGCAGGAGTGTCCCTCTTGTCCTTACAGCCTGAAGTGCCTGTGGCAGGTGGCCCTGGCTTACCCAGCTTGAGACCAGCTGAGGATAGATATCCAGAGTGCCTGCTTTCCTCTCTGCACTGGGAAAGGAACAGGGAGACTCTTCACTGTGGAACTACTGTACAACAAACAGCATAGTCTGCTGGAAAAATTTAGCTGGATCACTTGAAAAGCTCTGCTCTCACCCAAATAAAAACTTAAAAATGTGCTGACTTCAAAAGAAATTGCAAGATATTACATTTTTCAATTTTTTTTTTTTTCAGGGAGTTATTTTTTACTGGCTGGATTTTAATTTGTCCCCTTTTTTATTCTTTCATGACACAGTAGGAATAATTTACTAATACCATGCCATTAAAATAGTTGTATAAGTTTAAGACTTTTTTTTCTGAAGTAGGCTTTCCTGTTGAGGAAAACATCTTGTTTCCTTTTCTTGACTCATTTTATGTAACAAACAGGCTAGAGATGTAGCTCAAAGTACAGCTTTGGAGTGGGGGGAACCTGTCAGATGCTGTCCAATGATACATTTAAATGCAAAATTTTATTTTGGCCCACTCTCTCCTTTCTATTCTGCTCTTTACCTGTGCTGGAAGTCCTGAAAAGTCCTTTCACCCTGGTGTGCCCTTCCTTTCCTTACATTTACCTCATCTGGACTCTGTAGAAATTAGCAATTTATTCCAGCTTCCCTTTGCAGTGAACTCTACATGGCAAGTCTGGAGTTATTTTCCGTTTGCACCAGAAGAAATTTAGCCATGGCAAAGCCCTGTCCAAGGAAATGTCTTTTTTAGCAGCACCACTGAGCCCCTGCAAATCTCCATGTGGCTGTTCCTTAGAAAGCATCCACTCTTTGGCCTTGCTCATTTAAAGCCTGTGCTGTAGGCTGCCCAAAGACACACCCATGGTTTCACCACAGAGCCTCCTGAAATCCAATTGATTTTGAGTGCCTTCTCCTCTCTTTCTGTGTCTTTCTTTGGATAAAGGTTTTCAAACTTTGCCAGTAATACCACTATTTTTGCTTTGTGTGGGTGTGGGCTGCTGTGTAAAGCATTTAAGTCTTCTGACTAAGTACTTACTACTCACCACTAGCTCCTGTGGCTACTCTCTAAGTCATCCATAGAGCTGCAGATCACAAGCTGAAAACCACTGCTCTGTGGTACTTTGGTACTTATGTCTATACTTAGTTATGAAAATGGTACTTCTTTAGGAAAATGCAGATAACCAGGCTGCAAAGTTACAAAATATTCCCTACTTTCAGCATCTCTACTCCTGAACCATGGTGTCAGTACAAGAATCTGTTTCCTTGAAAATAAACATTAGGGAAAGCTCTTCTGGGTGCTGAGGAATGTTTCCAACATGAACTCTGCACACTTCAATACCAGAAGACTTTGTAAAAAGCAGAGCAATTCCCCTTCTCCTCATCCTGCCTCCTATAAGTGTGTTCATTTCCATTCACATTTCTGGAGCAGTTTAGGCCTCACAGCAGCAAAGGAAGAATGAGAAAAGAAGTCTGGATGCCACCACCACCATTATGATATTGGCAATAGTCTGTCACCTACTGGAAAACAAGAATGAAGCCCCTGGTGGCAGTGAAAAAACTGGTGACAGTGCAGGCAGACAGCAAGTCCCCAAGGGCTCCCTGTCATGGCCCTGGAGATGCTGGGGGCTGCTCTGCTGGAGAGCAGCTCTGTGGGAAGGACCTGGGGGTCCTGGTGGACAGCAAGCTGTCCCTGAGCCAGCAGTGCCATGGGGGACAGGAGGGCCAGTGGAACCCTGGGGTGCATCAGGAAGAGCAGTGCCAGCAGGGAGTGAAAACACACAAATATTTGACACTATGGTTAAGTATCATCACCAAGCCTAACAGAAAGCTGGTAATTACACATATTTCTGTTTCCTTGTGCAGAGAAAACCAAGCTCAGCTTGACAAAGAACTAATATTTTGCTAAGGCAACAAAGCTGAAATCAGGGAGTGTTGTTTTATTACCTTATTATTGATAAACATGGACTGCTAGAATGTTTCAGCAGTGATCCAGCCCAGCAATCCATTACTCATACAGTCCCTGTCTGTAAACTCAGGCCCTTAAATGGCTGAACTATTCTTAGCCTTATGTGGTGAATACACAGGAATGTTCATGGACAGAATATTAAGGACAGAAGATGGCCCTAACAGTGCTTGGCAAAGGGAGATGGGATTTATGGAAAGTTTCCTTTGATGCTGTTGACTCCTAACTACTGCCTTCTGATGCTGCCCCAACATACAAAATTAGCATTAAACTTGCATTCCAGATGAATGACAGGGAATAAAAAGGAAGAGGGATTTCAGTCAAAGCCTATAAAACTAGATTCAAGCCCAGGACCTAGCCAGCTTTAAAACCTGGCTGGATCTCTTCAGCTGGAAATTCCCCGAGTGAGAAGCTCTCCAGCCACTTCCTAAACAGCATCCTTCCTCTCCAGTTTGGTTATAGGCAACACAACATACCTGGTCCAAGTGCTGTCTGTGGCTGGCATGGTTGCCACTGGATGCCACAAAGATGCTTTAGATCTGCAGCCATATTGCATTGAAATCTGACTTGGGGGGTTCTCCTTCCAAAGATGCTCAGTGAATCCTCTAAAACCCTGCCCTACAGTTGTGCTTGTTTGTTATCACCAAAACAAGAGAGAAGATTAGCCAACCAAAAGAAATACACAATTTAAGGAAAAGAAAAGGGAGGGGAGGGATGACATCTACAGCTGTATGCCTAAAAAACAAATCCATATATTAATTTATATTGCCTAACAGCCATAAGAAGGGACTGAACTGCAATTGCTCATGAGTGTATTTTTTGGGGATGGATGGCAGGTATTTATACACTGTTGTAGAGCTTTGTGACTACCAGACTGCATATCTCTAAAAGAGTTGTTTTTTTTTTTTTTTCATCTTGAGAATGAGTCTTTCCTGAATTGGCTTGTAGACCACTGTGATTCTCACTGCAGTAAATTAAACAATGCCTTTTGTGAGGCAGAGATGAAGGATGGCTGGGCCTGTGAGGGAGGTACTTGACCCATTCTTTGGAGCCTTTCTCGGCTGGGACAGAGCAGCTGCTAAAACAGCACCACAAAAATGTGTGACACTTCGAGGGCAGAATCTCAGGACTCCCCTCTCAAACAAACCCAACCTGTAAAAACAACAAGGCAATGAAAGAGGCAGGGAGGGGAGGCTCGTTTCTGTCCCAGGATCAGGTGTAGGAACCAGCAGCCACCACTGCTGGGAGGTGGAACTGGGGATCTTCAGCAGCCACAGCAAACTGGGGTTTCTTTCCAGCTCTGGAGCCCCCGAGCAGCACGTCGGGTGTTGGTTTGGGAGTGACACAGAGGGGATGCTGCCACCTACTGAAATCAGCATTTTTAGCACTTTGGTTTCTAGACTGGGCTCCTCTCAATCACAGTCTAAAGATACTGCAGCATCGGTAATGTTATTCATCAGATTAAACAGCTCTTCGTCCTTCCTAATTATTTTCACGAATTGCATACAGCATTGTAAAAAATTCCACCAATCCGACCCCCAGGACCTCAAAACAAGCAACAGTCTACCACCCAACTCTACTATTATAAAGCTATTGATTTGAGAAGTGAAACCTTGCTGAGGGTGTATTTAAGCCCAGGCAGACTTTTAAGCCAGGTAAGAATTTTAGATCTGCTCTGGTTCTACTTACACGACAGAAAAAATGCAAAATTATTTTAGTGGGAGCAAGTTCACTCTGCTATTTGCATCCAGACTAATATTTAGTGTTGGACCAATAGCCTTGAACTACAAATTTGAAATTAATTATTCTAGGAACTGGAGATGGCTTTAAAAATAATGACTAAAAAAGCTGAGGTTAGATTTTAATTGCTCCTTCTCTCTCTTCTGTTCAGAGGATAGACACAACTCTTTCATGGTGATGAAACAAAATCCCCATCTCCCTTATCAATGAACATGTATAATAATGCCAGGCTGGAGAACGGCACTTTCTCTTTTGGCAGGTGGAAGAAGTACCTGCATGTCCTGTTTTCAGATATTGATTATTGCTGCTGTGCTGCCAACCAGCTATGCAGAGTCAGCTGCTTGCCAGCAAGGATTGAAGTGGTCCCTACATTTCCCTGAACTCCTGACTGGAATAGTGAATGCCTGCAAACCCCAGGGGGGAGGCTGGCTCAGAATGCTCTGGGAACATAGTGACATAACAGTCACACCATGGGCTCTAAACTAAATTTACCAGAAGTATTCATTAACAACCAAAGCCACAAATAACAACAATAAAACATGGAAACTCAGAAGTAATCTCAGGCACCTTCCACAGCAGATCTGACCAACTCTGGATGCTGTTTCTGCTGACCCACCAGTAATTTTATTGCTGCAGAGGCAGCACAGCATGTCAGGCTGTGATAGATTTGGTCTTTTCTGACATCCAGCTGTTTGCTGTTTGCATTGGCTGTTGCTGAGGTCCTGGAGATAATACAGGTGTTCTGTGCTGCTAGAACTGACTGTGCTGGAGAGAAATCTGGGCAAGAACAGTGAGGATTTGTCTGCCTTGGTGAGTAAGAGCAAGCGGTCTTGGAGAAGGAAGGAGGAAAAGGTCAAACAGGCCTCTTTTTAGTCCACCTCAAAATTAATGGAAGTCTACTAAGCCAGGCTCCCCCTCATTAAAAAGAGTGGACAATACAGAAGTAGAGATCTCTGTCAGCTGCTTGGTTGGGTTTTATCTCATTTTTGCAGGCCAGCTGGATGATTTGGACTCCTGCAGTGAACATCTGATCACACCCCCAAAACTATGTTTGCAGTCCTATGTTTTGCAAGTTAGCACTCATGCCTAGCCCACAACCTAGATCCATCCTCAGTCTACAGACTGAGGCAAACTGAGGTGTTGACCAACTGACCATTGCTTCATCTCTTCAGGTGAAGCAATTTGTCCAAAGCTGGGGAAGAGCCTCAGTCAGGACACAGGTCACAGGGTCTTCCCAATGCGAGCAGGATGTTTGGATAACCAGCCAGAGCAGTCAGGATAGTTCCTGCTGAACACCAGCTCAGGTGAGTGCTATCTGTCCCCGGTATCAAGGAAGAAATACAAGGTAGTCCTACGTGTCTGTTTTTATAAAAATGCTCGACAAATATCATGAGCAAATAAACAGCTGCCTCTGAGCTATTTACAGTGCTGTTAACCAGCTTTTAGGCTTCAAAATTGATCACCAGAGTCAACAAAGGGTTGAACAAACATATCCATGGTTGAGTATTTGTATTTCAGATTAGGTACACATATACAAGTGTGAATGCGTGTGTTCAGCCAAACTATTGAGGAACTGAGCCTAGACCATAAAGGGCATTTTGGTCAAAAAGCAATCAAATTATTAATGCAGCCAAGTCATACTTGTCCTTACCTCCTTGCAACTCAACTGAACACTTACTTGGGACCCTTGTCAATACTTTATATTAAATGCTAAACCCAATCTTTTCTTTAATGAGTTGCTTTTGGTTTTCCCATTTTGAATTCTTTCTCCTCTACCAATGCCTAAAGTTTCAGTATCCTTTGAAAGTAGTTCAATTGTAAAGGTTCTCTCCACATCCTTGGGAAAACAAGGAAACACACAGTGCACATTCTTGCTGAAGCTCCACTCAGGAGCACAGCATCAGGAAAAAATATCAGTGAGGCCTGTTTCTACTTCTGGCTTAATTTCTCCTACTGCAAATAAATTAAACCCCACAAATGCTCCAGGGTCTGAATCTGTGCCTCTGCAGCAGTGATACATATAAGCAGGGAGATGTACTCAGATGGGTGGATACTACAACTATTCAGGAGGGACCTGGATAAACAACAGAGCCAGAAATTAACTCAAATGAAGGCAAAAAATTTGGCTTTTGCCAAAAAGAGTTTATCTTTTTTTAATGGTCTTTTTTACCCAAAACTTCAGGGAGCCAAGGAGCTATGACAACTTGAGATCTGCTCTTTTCACAGTGCATCAGTGAACTGAAATACCAGGAGAATATAAATTATTGCAGTATTTCAGCTTTACAAGTCACTCCCCTTAGGCATTTAATAAAAACTCTGAAAACAAATCTGTCCAAATGTGGGATAATTACACATAAAGCAGCATCTTTGGGAGAAAAAACCCAATAAATTGTGTTACACAGTTATGGAACATTGCATTGCAGAGGGAACATCTGCCCTTAGAGAAAAGCATAACTCCAAGCAGTGCTTAGCAGGAAGAGACTCCACCAGGTGAATCCCAAACCTGGACTGTAGGGAGGAGCTGCCTGGGGGCAGAGCACAGGTTTTAGGTGCTGGTGGGGGAACTCATAGTGCCTGAGTCCATCCTATTTCCAAGAAAAAATTTAAAAGTGCCTCATTTTCTACTGGTCTAGTACCTTTTTTCAGCTCTAAATCTTCATGGGATGAAAAAGGAGATTAAAGCCAGCATCATTCCTCTGCTCTGTGTAAGAGACTGGAGGTACAGGGGTTTGTATCCTGAATAACAAGCTACTTGACTAGAGGCTGGTTTTTAACAATGCCACATTTTTATATTAAAAAAACCCACAACCCAAGTTGCATGCACTGTAGCTACACACCCTGTTTCACTCTGGGCCTGTTTTAACAGGGTTTTAAAGCCATTTCACCTGAGTGCCTGCTGATTACCATGCTGAGTTTTTTAAACCAATCCATTGAATTCACTTCCTTTCTGCGTCCCCAGTGCCCATTCACCTATAGAAATATAGAGACAAACAAGGCCACAGGTGCAGAAAATTGGGCTTTTCCTGCTGTTTATTACAATGTTGACTTTGGGGATTTGTTGAGGGGGTGGGGGGAGAGGGAAAGAAAAAGAAGAAATACATGCTTTGCAATAGGATTCTGCTCAAATCCTACCTTCCTTTTCTCATGAAGTTAAAAAAAAAAGACCTCTAGCTGGCAACAAACACAGACATCGAATTATCAGGAGGCGAAGCGGGGGCAGGGCCATTTCTTTTGCATCTCTGAAGGGCTTTTGGATGAATTGCTGCTGACTAGAAAACCTGCTCTTCCTTCAGCCCCCCTCCCTCTCTGCAGTTTGCCTTCTGGTTATCCTGGGGCACGAAAATCTGCCCTGCCCTGTGGTCACCTCTGTGGTCACCCAGCTGCCTGGCTGGTGCCATAAGAGCAGTGGGGGACACAGCCACGTGCTTGGTGTGGTGTCAAGGATGTGCCTGGTGCTGAGCAGGCAATCCTGGAGGGGAATCCTCTCACACAGGCATGGCCCACACCCAAAACTGGGTGGCCTCAAATGTGAGGCTGCACTGCCAAGGGAGCCCTGGCTTTCCTCCAGGAGCAGAGTGGGGTCCCCAGAGGAAGGGGGCTTTGTCCACAAGAAGAGTTCAAAACTTTTTTGATGTAAACTGGCAGTAGTGAGCAGGTCAGGTGTTCAAGATGCCCCTGCTGGCTGGATGGGGAGGGTGGGTGGGTTACTGCCACCCAGGGCTTCCCTGGGGCCACCTGTATGCTGAGGCAGGGCAGCACACAGGGGTTCAGCAGGACAGGGGTGTGCTGGAGGGTGGCTGTGTGTAAGGGTTCAGCTTCCTTGCCTGTCTGTAAAGGTGTTTGTGCCCATGTCTGTGGCTTCATCTCAGTGGATTGATTATATGAATGCATCTAGTAAGGGCCATACCTTCAGTCAAGGACCTCACAGTTGATTCAAAAATCAGAGACCACAAATGGGAGAAAAGATGTGTCATGCCCAAGATTAGCAACGTGAACTTGATGTGCAGAGAGTATAAACTGCGTATTAGGGGTGATCTTTCTCATCTAGAAACTGAACTAATTTCTACTGAACACCAGTTCAGTGCCTTAGCTGGATGCCTGCAGAAAGGGAAGTGCTTCTCCTCATGCAGATTTAATCTGAGATTAGTTAAGTTTTTTGGGGGCTTAGACCCTTTGGAAGCCAAGGTACATCTGGTCAGACCAGCCTGGAGGCCAAGGTTGTGCTTTGGTTAGGCACTCTGTGCTCTGAATTTCACTGTCCTGTTTGCACAGGTACTTCAGGGGTTTTACAACACTGGGACACCTCTTATGTGCTTGCTTAGGAATATCAATGGAGGGTCACTTATTTTGTTGGAAAGTGGCTGCCAAAACCAAAAACCCTCTGAAAAACCTGATCTGCAGGTCCTGATTTAAAGCACTTTGCAGCACTTTTGTTGCCCAACATCACCAAGAGGGTCTGAGAGCAGCTTGTGCAAGCCTTGCCTAAGGCTGAGCTTTGGTAGGCAGGGATGGCCATGTCATGACTATGATGAGCTCAGTTCTTGAGTGACAAACAGAGGATTTTCACTGGTTGCTACTTGATATTAAATTTTATCAGTGGTAGTCAGGAGAGGTTCAAAGTGTGGTCCTGCATTTTATGGAGTTTTTGCTCTCTCAGCACTATATTTCTCTGCCATAATTCACATGGCCTTGGGCCTGATGCTTTACTCTCCTGCCTGTGCCTGCAGCACAGCCACTCCACAGAAACTTGTCTGTGCCCTTGCTGTCAATAAATGCCACCAAAAACTGTAGGTGACAAACTCACCTAACACAGCCAAGGACAGCTGGCCCAGCAGAGGACGGGCTTCAAGCAGTTGAACTCTCTCCTGATAACATAGACACCTCCCTCTCTAGGGGCTATAGATAGGTGTTATCTATAATTTTTAAGGTACTTTGCAGCCACAGATAATGGTCTGTGAGGCATTTTAATATTTCTTTTTTTCAGACATAGACTTGGAATAGAGGGTCTGGAATTTTAAGGCTTATGATGTCAATATGCCATAATTTGTACTAATTACTATTTTCTGCCTTCCCTGGCTTAGACACACTCACCTATTATCAGTGTGTTTAAAGAACAATAAAATACACATGAGTTGTAAGAGTTCCCCTCCACCCCTCATGGTCACTTTGATGAGCTAAGCAAAAAACAGTTTGCTTTGTCTGGGTTAGGAATTTAGGTTGTATTAGTTAACAAACCTCAGGTATGAAAATTAAGCAAGTCTTTTCTGCAATATAGACAGGACTTGATGTTAAGTCCCAAAATGAAATTCATCTTAGCCATTTTTCATGTAAACTCAGCTTTCTGTATTTCTCGTTTTCATTTATTCAATTTTCCGCCTTGGAATAATTACTGTAAGTGAAAAAGCATGTCAAAACCCCCAGTTATTACAAAAAAAGCATACTGGAACTCTCATTCTAGAATTCATCACTTCATAAAACTGTACATTATAGGACTAGCCATTCTGGGCCAAACATGTGCTCCATGTAACCTAGTATCCTGTCTGGTACCATGATTAATAGGGGAAAGTGGAGAAGAAGATAAAAAATGATCTTTTCCCCTGCTGTTCTCTCCCACCTTCTAGTAATCAGTGGCTTACAGACACAAAATGTTGTAGTAACAGGGATATAATGCTTCAAGTAAATCAAAATTAAATTAATGTTTACTTATAATAAGTTACTTAACCTGATAAAATAAAGTAGTTGCTTTTAAAATTTTTGTTTAATTTTTAGAATCAAATGTGTATCTTTATGCCAGCTCCAGAGAATGAAGCTGGAAATATTCCTCTCAAATTGCTGTACCCAGGAAGAAAGAGGGTTCAGCTGGAAAAGCAAATTTAACTGAAGACATGGCCAATCTGCCAAGGTGAAGGGAACTGTGAATTTTCTCCCATCCTGTTTTATAGAAACTACCTGGAAATGAGATTTTTTAAATTTCTTTTTTTTCTTTTCCCCTCTGCATTGATTCATATTCTTTCTTTATCCTCCTTCCTTCTCACTCCTTGTATTTTTTTTTATTCCCACTGCCTCTCTTCTCAGCTACATCTTAGGAGAATGGAAATAAACGCCCAGTTGAAAATTTCAAACCTATAGGTACACATTTGCTTAGAAAACCTGCAGGGATTCCCCCCACCTCAAGTCCTTTTAAACAAACACATCTATTTAGACAGTTTGTTTCTCTATCAATCTGTGAAAAGTTAATACAGTTTTGTGTCATTTTTGTTATGGAAACTGCCCTGTAAAAATACCGTATGGTCTGCTGAGGCCTGCCCTCGTAACCCCAATAAATACAAATCACCCTAGAACTTATCATGGTAAGTTCAAATATGTAGCTAATGTAATCTCAAAAATCCTTCACAAAAAGAAAACAAACAAGCTCCTTTTAAACCCCTGACTTGTTGCTCTTGACTTCAGCTATTTGTTCAATATTTCAACAACACTAAACAAATGTGCCGGAAATACTTATCATTTTTGAGTCACCCCCTTGCTATCCCACACTCCAGACTCTTCAAATTAGGGACTATCTTTAAAAGACGAATGTGATCCCTTCTCTTTATTTTTTTTCTCATTTTCAGTATTGTCTTCAGCACATCCCCTGAGAGTCTCCTATCATCAATCTGCCTGATTCTGGCTAATCTTTCTGGATAATTAATTTCCCATCTCCCTGTCAGGCTGCTCTGGCTGCCCTGTTCTGTACCTTTCCTAACTGTGAAACATTATTATTATTATTAATGGCAGAGAATAGTATATTTAATACCAGTTTGTGCCCCACATTAAGGTAGATTTTTCTGTTATTTATATTCTGTACAAAACTGTCAATGAAGTTTAAACTATTTGTGTTGCAGCAGAGCATTACCTTCCCACACCTCTGTAATACATGGCAATTAATTTGCCCTTCATTGTTTATTTACACATGAATTTCAGACAACCAGAATCTACCATCATTCCTTGAGACTTAAAATATAATAAAGAGCTTTAAGCAAAATGCATGCTCTCTGAACACACACTAAATAGAAATACTCTGGGTGTTATGGATATTACAGGGAATGTGATCAGACAAACAATGGCATTTTATTTATCAACAGTATTTCACTAATCAGCATCTAGAACTACCTTCATGTTATGACAGGAGAAAGCAGCTTGGTTTCCATATTAAACTCTCATTTCAACCTAACTGCTCCTCCAGAGATGCACAAGAGTTCAGTTCTGAGAGTGAACAGGAGCTTTTGTGCCTCTTTTTCTGAGACATCTGCATGATGTCTGATTTTTCAGAAAACGTTTTTTTCCTGTCAAGGAGTTCTGACAGGAAATGTCAAAATGTCAAAATGTCAAAAATGAAAGTGGCAAAAGGAAAATAATTTCTTTTGAGCAATTTCAGTCTTCACGGGTCCTGTGTCTTCTTGAAGTGTGGTGAATAGGAAAGAAAACCAGTGCTGTACATGGTATTTTCAGGGACATGATCTTGGTCTTTGACATATAATTTTTATTTTCTAACTCTGCTCTTGGAGTGGTTTGGTAACAGTGGAAGTCAAACAACAGCTACACCTTGCTCTTTCCAAGGAACAACTGATTCTGCCTCTCTTTATTTTTGTATTTTCCTTTGCAACTCTTCAACTGTTGGATTTGTGTCAGCGAGACAAAAAAAATCCCATAAATGCAGTGATATTTGTATCAAAAATATGTGTGCTTCTTTTTCCTTCATTTCCAGCCTTGCGCTAGGACCACAAATGGCAAAAACCAAATTTGAAATATGCCTGACAATTTGTCCTGTGTGCTTCTACTGTCACTCTAAAGAATGGAAGCAGTGCCAGTTGATTGAGTGAATAAATGCCAATTTTAGAAAGGACTATTTGGGATCAACTCATATGTAAACAGTTCTAAAACCTGAGGGTAAATCAGAAGACTGGCTACATATATATAAATAAATCTCTGTTTACTTTTACTCAGAGGCACTGGACAACTGAAAGATCAGAGTTCACTGCAATGCCATGAAGGAAATACAGGTGGTAAGTTTTGGTCTCAGAGGTTTTTGGGATTATTCCCAGGCAGTCTGAATGTCACCCAGCTGTCCCCACATCTCCACCGTGTCACCTGTGCAAAAATCACACCCATATTGATGTTCAGTTTGAGAAAAGGCTGTGCCAAGACTGAGGCAGGGACTGGTGAGGTTGCTTTATTCTGCTTTTGGCTGTTCTTGGAGCTGTCCTGCGAGGAGCTCTTTAGGCTCTGATGCAGCCCAGACTCCCAACCTTAATGTGTTAAATACATTGTCCACTTTGGATTGTTCACTTAGCTGCAGCAAATGCCTTCTATTTTTTCCTGAGTACAATTAAAATTGCAGGATATTTGCCAGACAGACTCAGACTCTTCCACCACTCTCAGCATCCCTTTGCAGTATTGTGAAGAATGAGCAATCAAATAGCTCAGTCTCACCTATAAACAATGCATTTAAATTGTCCTGACAGGTTTGTCTCAGGCAGCTTAACACCCAGACTCATGCAGAGAGCTGTCCTGCTCTCTGTGCCAGCCTGCACTTCCATTCACAAAGAAAAATTGGGGGAACCTGAATGAATTTATCAGTGAGCTAAATAAAGCAAATGATAACAAAACAAACCTATACAAAGAAGAAATGGTCACTCAAGAATAGGAAAACTCCTACATTCCTCTCTTGTAGGGCTTCACATGCAAGTCTTAATGATATTTTAATCTCACTATATTACTTATGCCTGCTGGTACATCCCCAGGTATGCAGAGGAATACATGAGAACAGCAAACATGCCTTTGTGCAAACTAACTCTAATTATTAAGAGCTGATATACTACTGGTTATATTCCAGGGAGTTTCTTGAGTAGTGATTTTTTAAAAACCCTATTTGCATTCACTTAATTTATGGATCCAAGAATACTTACCTAGTGTAAACATGTCCTGGGCACAGAAAATAAATGGACAAATTAATAAAGGAGGAAAAATTCATTTGGGCAGAGGCCATAGTAACAGTCTGCTTCATATTGATATCAATTCTGAAAGCATTTAAGAGTTTTTTTTCCCCAGTAAGTTCTCATGCAGCTTTCTGTACACTTATATTTTTGTCCATGTGCAAAAGAAAAGACCTTAAATATACATTTCTTCTAGACTGTAAGATAGAAGCAAAGCAAATAGAATTCATATTTTACCAATATCATCTAGAGTGGATAATACTAAAAAAAAAAAAACATGCAAAAAAAACTTGCACTATTTTCCCTCATCTTATTTCTATCTCCTGGTTTTCAGGACGAAATTTGAAAGATAACTTTGCCCTGCCAGGTTTTTGACAAGTCCACATCTGAGTCAAAAAATACTGGAACCCATTTTCTGTTGGCACTGAATTGCAGCTGCATTATTCAGTGTAGTTCCTGTCCTGTTCTTTTCTCAGTATCCATTTCTTTGCTCACAACTCCACCTGTGCTGTTTCAATTAAATTAGAAGCACTTTTACTTTGTCTGAAACCAAACCCTCTGGTGCTATAAAGCAGCATATCTGTGTATGACAACAAGCACAGGAGGGGCCCTATCATTTGAAAGTTTATTCTAATGTAACAATCCCCAGTAGATTACAGAATTGGATTCAGCCTAAAGCCACTGTTATGCATTTTATGAAAAGTCAATCTAAAAAAAACATATGAAATTCACAATTTGGGGGGAAAAAAAATCTGGACAATGTAGTTGTATAAACTTTCATTCTAAAAGGTGCAAATCATTAACTCAGTGTCTTTTTACAGATCCCCATACTGGTGAGCTTGTCCCAGAATATTTTTGTGTCTATGTGCATTTGCACTTTCAACACATTCTTTTGGTTCTCTGCATACCCTTTATGTGTTTGTCTTCTGAAAACTATCTGAGCCAAATTGTCAAGAAATTAAAAGCAGGCTTTTTCCCCCCTATATTTTTTGGAAACTGTAATTTTAGCACTTGTATATGTGAACTTATGTGAGCCAGAACTACACCTGTACTTCAGCAAGAAACTAAATAATATAATTTGTTCTGCCTGAGAAAGTTCAGCTGACCAACCCAGCTCAGACAGAAAATCCTTCACAGGGAGTGCACAGGTTTTATGTTATCTGCCAAGTAACACACACATCTGAGGAAACCACATGAAGAACTAGTGTGCTCTGGAAACCCGAGGAGATTTTTCTGGTTTTTTAAAAAGCAGATCTTCATGTAAATGGTTTATTTGTTAAAATCAAATCCCCCATGATATGGGTACAACACCTGAGTACCAAGGGAAACTTGAAGACCCTTCCTCAGCTTCCTCTTCCACTATACACCTTCAGTATGTGCTGCTCTCTTCTCTCTTGAGAGCTCCTTTGTCTCTGACATCATCTTATTTACTTCTTTATTTCTTACAGCAGGGCACCTCTGATAACTTTCCCTGCAGATGATTTGTGTGACCCCGACCCACTGGTGACAGCTGAGAGCATCTCTGCAGCAGAGAGTATACACACAGACTAAAAGGGAAGACCCACTTCTGAGGAAGTATCCCAATGCACACCTTTGGCAGGGATAAATATTCTGACCATACAAAGTCTTTCATCTGACAAGTGACCCCCAAGCCTGTGAGAACTGCACGTGGCCACAGCAGTAGGTTACAGGCTTGGGGTTGCTGCCAGACCAACTCCATCCTGAAGTCCTCAGCAGGACAGGGTGATGCAGCTCCATTTCCAGGTCCTGTTGTGGAAACCCCTCAGATATTCCTGTGTTTGCAACCGTGTTTACAGCCTGGTGGAAGTGTATCTGCTGCACGAATCGGAGTGCTGCTGAAGGAAACAGCTTCCTGTGCACTTCCCACGTCTCCTGCCACTCCTGCTGGCCCCCAGGGATCTGCCACTTGTGTGCTGTCTGGTATTTTTATCCTCCTGGTTGGTCTTCTCTTGAATCTTTATGCCATAATGCCACAGTAAAAAGCAAAATTTGTGACATTCCAGTTGGCGGCAGAGAAGCCAGCAGCAAAACCATCCCATGGGAGAAAGGAGTAGGTGGATATGGAGAGAGGGGAGAGGAGCTTCACAGGAGGGCCTGTCTCTCATTCCCAGACCTGAACATTATGAGCTACACTGTATTTCTTCAGTTGTAAAAAAATCCCAAAAAACAAACAAAAACCCCCAACCAAAACAAAGCAAGCAAAAAAAAAAAAAACCAACCCCCAAAGCCCCCCAAAACCAGAACAAACAGAAAAAAAACAAAACCAAAAAAGCAACAAAGCCAACTTTATAAACAAGGGCTGAGGCTCAGGTAAAATGCCTTCTTTCCCTGCCAGCTGAAAGGAGAACGTAATTTGGAGGTAAGATAAGGAAGTGATAATCTGCTGCTTGTATATGATTCACGTAGTAGCACAACTACTACTTACTTTAATAAAGAAAAAGCCCACATGTAAACACCATTCCCTCTGCCTAACGATTTCATATACTATTTGTTTGCCTTTTTTTTTTCTTTTTAACAACTCCCTTCTCTGCTGCTTGAGCTGTGCAGTAAATGCCACCGCTAATGAGATAATACCAGTGTGTTTGAGAGCAGACTGACCCTGCTGTTTTCAAGCAGTTTCAGCTCTCGACAGTCAGGAGCCTGCCTAATGTTTTGTGGCTGCCTCTGGTCACTGACAGGGTACAAACTGCCTTATCTCCCAGTGGGAGGGAGCTCATTGCCAAACCCACGGCTACTTGACTGGGGAGGCGTCTGCAGCCATTCACACACACGGCCTGAGCCAAGCACAGGGCCTGGAACAAACACCCCAAAATAGCTCTGCTCTGAATGGGCTTCAATTTTTCTCTGCATGTCAACAGATGACATGCATTGTCACAACTGCTGGATAGGATTCGAGAGGCTTGGTTAAGCATATTACAGTCAAACTCCCATTGTTCAGCATTTCTGCAGCTTGGGCATTTTCTCAAATATCCCCCTTTACTTTTTGCAAAGCCCTTTCCATGACCCTTTTTGTGTCAATGTAGAGCTCAGCTCACAAATCAATTGTTCTATTTTTATTTCCAATATTACGCTTCCTTCCAGAGTGCTCAGAGGATGATGCTGTGCATTTTGTCACCAGCTCTGGCCAATATTCCCAAGAACTCCCTCACTGGGCAGGGAAGCAGGATTAGCAGGGAAGTGGAGGAAGCAACAGAGTTCAAGCAGCAGTAGCCCTCTCACCATTAGGGCTGCTGGTGGAGATTTGGGAGATGGATATTCCCCAAACCAGAGTAATATCTCAGTGGGCCAGGGGATGTCACTCAGACCAGCCCAGGGAAACTTGTGGCTTATGGAAGGAAGGAGGGGACACTGTTGCCCTGCACTTTCTAGGGAGCCCAGTTCATCCAGAGCTCCCTAGACTCTGCCCACGCTTGGCAAGGCTTGTCTGTGACTTCCCAGCCCCGTGACTCACCGTGTGTGAGCAGCATGACTCAAACGCCAAATTTCTTTCCAGGATCTCCAATTCACAAGACTTACTAGAGCACTGGGCAAAGTCTGAGGTGTGCATTGTCCCCCTCCCATCTGGCTGCTTCTGGTGCTGCTCAGCTCCTCAGCTCTTTCTGGGAACAGAGGGTCCTTCAGGGCATGAGCAAGGATTGCTCCTACAAGATGACTCAACTTCTTTTTGCATTTTACTTTATGTTAGTGAAGTGTCTTCCTGCAGACCTGGGGCTCTGGTGTGCTGCTGCAGTACAATGAAGGAATACACTACAAGAAATAGCAAGTTCCTCCTGACCTCTGTATAAGGGAGGTATTGTCATTACAGACAAAATAAACACTCAAATTTCATATATATCAGACCACACAGAGCACTGTGTTATTTATGGATGAAGTCTGTTCCTGAAGGAGCATCCTGCTTCCGTTTAAACAAAAAACAAAAGCCACATGGGAATCCCATGAGGTTGAACAAGACCAAGCACTGGTGCTGCACCCGGCCAGGACAACCCCTGGGATCAATCCAGGCTGGAGATGAGCAAAAGGAGCAGCCCTGGGAGAAGTATCTGGGGGTGCTGGCGGTGAGAGCAGGCCATGGCCCATCCCAGGGACCCCCCTTCCCTGGACTGATCTCCCAGCATGGGCAACAGGGGAGGGGGGTTCTGCTCCTCTGCCCCTCTACTCAGCTGAGCCCCCTCCTGCTCTGCAGAGCTCCTCCAGCCCTGGGATCCCAGCACAGGAAGGACAGGGAGCTGCTGGGATCAGTCCAGAGCAGGGACACCAAGGGATCAGAGGGATGGAGCAGCTCTGCTGGGAGGAAAGGCTGAGGGAATTGGGATTGTTCACCTGGAGAGGAGAAGGTTTGGGGTGACCTCACTGTGGCCTTGCAGTGCCTGAAGGGAGCCACAGGAAAGATGGAGAGAGACTCTTGACAAGGGCTGGAGTGACAGGACAAGGGGAATGGCTTCACACTGACAGAGAGCAGGGTTAGATTGGATATTGGGAAGGAATTGTTCCCTGTGAGAGTGGGGAGGTCCTGGCACAGGGTGCCCAGAGCAGCTGTGGCTGCCCCATCCCTGGCAGTGTCCCAGGCCAGGCTGGATGGGGCTCTGAGCAACCTGGGATAGTGGAAGGTGTCCCTGCCCATGGCAGGGGGTTTTGGAACTGGATAAACTTTAAAGTCATTTCCAACCCAGACCAGAGTATGATTCTATGATTCTGAAAGGATAAATAAGTGAGAGCAAGGCCACAGGACAGGGCGTGAAGGACAAGGGGAGTGCAGGACCAAATCACTTTGTCAGAACACTTGTCACTTGTGTTGGTAGAAAACTGTCCTGTGTAGGGAGCTTGCTGAAGGGATACTGATTTTCAAGAGCCATCAATTTATTTCAAAGGTTTTCTTTTTTTCTCTACTTTGTACCAAAATTAGGTTATTCCCTTACACAATAGTAAGTAGAAAATACCACGAGGTGTGATATGGCACAACAACTTTTTCATTATGACTGGCAAAGAGGAATCTTCACTACTCCTCAGCAGTACCAGCTCATGAGATGATTGCACCCTCTGAGAAAATAACAGCCTGCTCACAAATGCATCTTCCTGTTTAAAAAATTCAAGCAAACCACTTGTGCAAATAGGTTTTAAATCAGCTTTATGTGAACAGAATGACAAGCTTACGTCAAAGCTCAAGTCAGAGCTTATCACAAATACACAGGAGGGACTAAAAAAAAGAAATCCATCAGTAGAATCAAAGCTGCATTAACATAATGGCAGAGTCCTAAATAAATGTACTTCACAATACATTCTTTGAGAGAGAGAGAGAGAACAAAAGAGAGTGCAAACTATGCATTTAATGTGTGCTTAAGCAACTGTAACTCTCATAGTAACAGCTTGTATTTTTTCTGGCACAGCCCTCTGTCATAATCCCATTGCATACTTTCAAATGTATTTTTAAATTGCTCAGCTTCTGTCAACAGATTCATTCAGGGCTGTGTTATTAAAAAGGTGAATTCAAAATTCACAACATCCACTCTGAGCACTACACTTATAATGAAGGATCACTACGTCACCCCTTTCCACATGAAAATAAAATTAGGAATCACAGATATCAGAAAAGGAAGACGGTCCCTGTATTTAGCTCCCCTACACCAGGATGATGACAAATATAATTCAAGACTCATTTCCATTAAAAAGGTACTGACCAAAAAAAATGTTAGAAGTGTTTACCTTGCCTGACTTTGCATGGGTAAACATTCCTGCATCCAGTGTAAGGGCTATATTTAGAAATGTATCCTACCGGGAAACTAAGTAGGCTTCAGGGAAGCCAAAACAGTCCAGGGCTTGACTCTGAGGCAGATGAAGTCAACAGGGTCCCCACCCAGAGCCAGAAAGTGCAGCCTCTCTCACCCCAGAGTGGGCAAATCCCCCCTCCCAGGCTGCCCAGGGAGAGCAGGGCTGCTGGAGCCATGGGAAGCCACACCAATTACTGAAAAGGGAACAGCACTATTGAAAAAATGTTATACAAGCAGTGGTAAACCTCAGTGGCCTGGGTTTGAGACAACAGAAAATCTCTTTGACGAGTAGTAAACACACTAAAAATAGTACTTGGTTTCTTTTTAAAGTCAGCCTAAAATAAATCTCTTTGCTTTTTGTATCCTGTTTTGCAGTTTCATATGAAGGTGCCCAGCAGTCGTTTGCCAGCAGTAAAAATGAGTAAGGTCTTATTCCCCAGCCTGTCCTGGAGCATAAGGCAAGCACAGAAGATCACAGGACTATCAAGCAAGGACCACACCTCAAGAGCAAAATTCCAGCCTGTGAGGAGTGGCTTCATCTCACAGTGAGATTTTAATGTACCAAATGTATTTGGAAACAGAAAAATACTGACTTCAACATCCTGAGCAACCAAGACAGAGAGGATAAGGAATAATCAGACTGCAATGTTCTTGCAGCTTGTCCAGACCATATTCTGAACTCTTTCCACCTGGTTGAAGACTGAGCTCCCCTCCAGGTCTCAGCTGCCAGTGGGAGAACATCATCCTCAGCTGACAAGAGAAAGAAAGTCTGTCTCTACACCAGGCACAGGGATTGGACAGATCCCCTCTCCTTTGTGCTTGAGCTCCATATCAAAACTCCCTTGGCAGCCAGTGGGGAGAACCAAGTACTTCCAGAGAAAAGAGCACCTGTATCAGATATATGTTCTAGGATGAATTATATAGGAAAAGTTATTTTCTTCTAAATTTCCAATACAAGGAGTTAGCCCAGATTCAAACTTATAAATTAGATCCTGGGCTGGCTTGCTCCAGTAGACAATGCCATCAGTACAATCACCATCATTTATTTTATCACCTATGTTTCTTAGGTGCTCAGAGTATGTATGACATCAATATCTGTCCTGTAATGACTGTGGAAACTCTTCTGGGAGTGGATGTGGAAATATAAATTCTGTAGTTCTGGTAAGAGTTTCATTTTGACTTCCATGATTCTGTGATCATAATCTTCTAATTTACTAACTGAGTATCTCCAAAGTATACTTGTATTTCATTGCTGTATCTCTTGCACAGCTACTGCTATAGTGAACTCATTTAAAATCTGATGTGTTCTTTAGCTTTCAGTTCCTCAAGGTTCACTTTAGCTTTTCTACTAAAAAATAAAAAAATAAAAAAAAAGTCATGAAAGTTGTAGATGAGGGAATAAAAAGATCTTTGAACATCTGGCACAGTAGTTTGCTTTTTGCTATCCTCTTTGTGAGTAAATTTTAAAGAGAAATACACTGTTCAAAGAGCTTCTTTTTAAATATAGGCAATTATGATGCAGATTATAAAACAAGGATGGGAATTTGGTAACCTGTTACTTGCAATGTGCAATCATATATTTGGAATATATGGCAGAATTACCATAAAAGCCAAAACTGGGGCTCTGAGCAACCTGGTCTAGCTGAAGATGTCTCTGTTCATTGCAGGGAGGCTGGGCTGGATGATCTTTGAATCTATGCCTCCCAATGAAACCATGCTGTACAGCATCAGAATTTTGGGCACTTGGCTGTATTATCATAACCAAATCTATTGTGCTCTTGATTGTAAAATATTTTGTCTGATCCCTGCAGAACTCATGATCTGGATGAATTGAGCTCATTTCTCAGCCCAGACCATTTTTCAGTGCTGTTTTTCAGATAGGGATGTTGAGGCACTTGCCTGTAGAAGAAAAGGTGTGGGACAGCAGCAGTGGAGGCAGAAGCAGCACTGTCTCCTGCTGCCACCTTTCTGAAGGATCAGTGGAGTGGAACTTTTGCCATGTATTTTTCCTTATAAAGAAATAAGGAAGGGCCCATGCTGAGATATCTGAAAGTATATCTTTTGGTAGAGCAACATACTAGCCCTAAAATTGTTTCGACGTTCCTCCTCATCTAGCAATTACTGAAGCACAAACATATAATCATGGGAAATGCTATAATTAACCATAAATCTCTGCTTCCAATCAAAAGGGCTCTGAGCTTTCGTTTCAGCCTGAAAGACTGGAACAAGAGCACAACTATTAGAGAATCTACATTTGAATCAATTCCTGTCAGTGTGCTAGTATTGCTTTTTTTGGTCTAACCCACAAATTTGTACCTGCATGGTTAGCCAAAAGCTGTACATTATTTACCAACATCAGCACTAAAACTCGAGGTTCTGGCAATGCTCCATCTTGGAACTAAAGAGCTGATACTGTGCACTTACTTCAAGAAACATCACAACTATGCCTGAAATTACTGCCCCTGTAAACTAAACACACAAGAACTTGAGATGAAACAGAATTTTCTTACAGCTATTTACTTTTTTTCCTTTAAAATGTCCCGGGTTTGCGAGAAACTGAATATTCCCAAACACAAGACCTGATGTTGCACAGCATTTCACAACTCTGTTTCTCCTGAGTATCTACTGAGATTGCTTTAAAGCCCCACTTCACCATAGCCTATGAACAATTAAATATTTTGAAGGAAACAGAGCAGTAACAGTATTGCTTTTTGTTTCATATTTTAAGACAGGAGAAATGCTGATTGTAGCAGAACTCTGGTTTTGCCATAAAGTGGAAAGCCTTGAAATTTAGGCTGAAATTGGGCTAATTTTAAAGTACCTAAAAAACCTTGAGATGTATTTAGCTTACACTGCAGTTTTCTGGCATCATGGACAAAGTCCTGGGGGAAGGCTGGAAAAGAGGAGTGCAAAAAGAGCTGGAGAAAGAGGAACTGGAACCTGATGAAGTGATTGTCAAAGTTAGCAAGGGTGAGGACCCTGCCAGTGGTGTATTCTTCCCTCTAAGTGTGCTAAAATCCAGTAGAGATGACAGGGAAAAGGGCAAATGTCTGAACTTCCAGAGTGCTCAGGTATGGCATACACTGCTCATACATCAGGCAGAGAACTGACTGCAATGAAAGGGGAGGGATAACTAAAACATCTTTTCTAAATCGTATCAAAATACCCCTTTGACACTGTTTAAAATGCAGGGATTCTACTGCCAAAAACCCCAAGGAAAATAAAAACAAATGCAGATTGTAGCTTGCCTGCTGATAGCACATGCAGCTCTGGAGCATCAGGCTCAGGAAAACCTACTGCCCTGAACTCATCTAGAGAGAATGCCAATAATTCCAGGGACTGAGACTTCCAGGGGGTCACAGTTAAGATTCTGCTGGTTTATGCCAGGATTCCTTATTTTCTGTGTTTTCAGGAGGCTGAGTTTTGCTGAGCAAGGCATTTTGGAAAGACATGAGACACCACTGGGCAATTTTAACTCTTTGTTAACAAAGATTTTTGGTCACTGAATGAGCTTATGGAGGATTTGCTTTAACTTGTCAGAGTGTGTGTTGGGAAGGAGTTGCAAAGGGGAAGCTGCATCTCTGAGAGAAATCCTCTCAAGCTGAAGTACTCTGCAGAACACTGGAGATTGAACTGCTTGATAAAGATAATAAACAGAAGGGTTTAGCAGCAGTGAGTTCAGGTTTCTGTACCTATCCACCTTTCCTGCCATTCCTATTTCTGGAGGAGGAGAAATTAATGGGTAGAGAGGACTCTAGCACTGCCTGGACGTCAATTTTAGACACAGAAATCTTAGATATTCACTGTGACCTCAGGATAGCTGGCTGTTTTCTGAGCAGGACTCTTACAGATACCACATCCCTCAGATCCTCATAAGCCACACACACAAGGGTCTGATTCTTCAGAGAAGCTTAAAGGACCACTGGCTAAACTTATGTGCAAGCTGGTTAATGATTTTGTTCAAATGGCTGAAAGTGAGCTATCTTTTTGAGCAGGCTATTGTCCTCCTTGTCCTGCAATACAAAAAGCCCAAGCCATCAATGCATTTTTAACACCAAGGGCTGTTTTGATTATACTGACCTGGTTCTACTTTAGGGAGTTCCTTTAGCTGCACACAAACCCAGTTGAAGCTCCTGTCCCCTTCAGTACATTTTCACACCCATTGTTCTGTTCTTCAGAAATAGCTCTCAGTTACAGAGTATAAATTCAGGGTACCTTTTCTTTGGCAGGCTTATCCTGAACTTAAGAGAATTTTTAGTCGTGTGGCATTTAAAAGGTTCTGGCTTTTCTTGTGGGGCACTCTTTTGCAAAGGAATTTAGCATCTGGGATGGATAAAAATATGTCTCACAGAGAGGTGACAGCATTGTTGTGGACAGTTGTAAGGGATGAGCAGGACACTGCAGAAATTTCTTTCTAAATCCATCATGTAGTGGCTAGACTGAGGCTCTGAGGCATGGATAGGCATAGGGCATATATCTGGTTTTGAGAAAATGCTAAATAATGTCTTTTAGCATAAAGCATCTAATCTTGCAAAGCTCTTCCACTCAATAGTCTACATAGCACTGACTTCCACAGATGTGAGTATGGTTATTTGGGGAAATGAAAATAGCCTTAACCTGCCTTTGACTTTATTTCTTGTTTCATTTCATTGCATAACCTCTTCTGTCTATAAAAGCATAAAACTAAGTATCTAAATGAGATATTAATAGTCTGATTTTTTTAAAGGATAATTTAATTTTGCTTCCAGGCATGAGTCTGCTTCTTAGAACCACAGGATTCAGGATTCAGTCTCAGTGCTGTGCCCTAACCAAGACAGAGACCCACATTACAGAAATGAACTCATCAGCTACTGAGGCACAGGAACTGAAAGTAGACTAGTGTAAAATGTCATAAGATTTCTCACAACTGGGCATATGCAAATTAAAAAAAAATTAAAGCAATATACACATGCTGAATGAATCAGAAAATTAACTAGAAATGGAACCTGGCTACCTACAGAATCTGTATACTCTATATCTGTATACATTTATAGCTAAAAATGTAGAATATATATTTAGCAAAACCGAGTCTTACCAGAAGAAAGTGCTGACAGTCATCTCAACTTGAGATGTCTATTAAAATCAGAGAGAGAAAGAAAGCACTGTTCTGATGAAGGACTGAGCAGAACAGTTCTAAACTGCTTTTGCCATACCATCCCTGAGGTTAAGATCCTTCCAATACAGGTATTTATAGTGTTCCTTCACTATCTTGAAAAATATTACTCTTCTCTGGGTGATTAAAAGTATTTTTCACTTAAACCAGCAACATAGTCAGACAACGGAGAGGAAAGGAAAAGGAAAAGGAAAATGCATCTCCTTTGATGTCAGCTCTGTGAAAGGTGAGTGTCAAATTTCAAATTTAAACTCAGTCCTCTGAGAGTTACCTCAAAGGCAGAGCCACCTTCTCCACTTCTGGAAAAAGACAACAGCACTTCCAAGTAAATTCTCCAGCTCTGGGACTTCCAACAGTTTGCAGTGTAACCCTGAGCAGCTGCTTGTAGGAACTCAGCCCCCATCAGCTCTGATCTCAGACAGGTGAGAGCCCAGGCCCACCTGGGTTCCTATGACTGGAAACTGCTCTATATTAGTTATTTCTCTGAAGCACATTGAAATAGCTGGAAATGGTATTCAGCAGTTTTAAATATCTGTACTATTTCAGGCTGATAACATCTACCACACACACACACGTTATAACACCTACTCATCCCAAAATACCACTCTTTTGGCTACATCACTGAAATCTAAAGAATTAGCTCTATGTATGTCAATAGGCTAAACAGTCATTTTGCAAATATACCTATCTCTCTACACCCTTTGAAAACACAGAATTTATTTTCCAGGAGCTGTTGTATTCAGTACTCAGTTAAATTTCAAGCTGCTTCCTTCAGCAAGGATCAGTAATAGTCAAAATGTTCACATGCAATAGCATTATTTTTCTCTAAGCTTTGGAGTTTGCCTTTGGGAAGCACAATGATTTTTCCTCTCCTATATATAAGGGACACTTCTGAAAACTTAGGGTCAAACAGATTTGCTACTATGATCAAAGCTGAATCTGCCAATTTTGACAGCTTTACTGAGCAGAATGCAGCTTGCTGCAAGGAAGGGGTTTTATGAGGGAAGTTAAAATCTCACAAAATATGTCTTTAGGCAGCCCATAAAGGAAAAAGTCCAGACTAAAATACTCCACATATTAAACACACATATGAAGTATTATGCTGCTTGTTGCATGCCCTGAAGATGAGAGAAAAGAGAAAAAACGCAACAGCTGGAAGGCATCCTGCCTGTCTCCAGCATACATAAACATGGTCAGGAAAGGGACTAAGGTGGTGTTGCAATAAACCTCTGGAAAACATGGACAATGCTGCTGGAAGATAATTCTGCTGTTTGCAGTAGTCTTTTGTGCTCCCCTCCTACCCCCTCCTCAGAGAGCAAACAACTCAGGTGCAGCACAAGGGTTGGCTGAGCTGGGGCCCCTCCAGGAGCTGGGGGTCACTTCAGAATGAGGAACAAAGTTTTCAATCTTCAGTGGAAAACACAAGCAGAGCTGCCAGGAATCAGCACAGAGGCTTCTCATGTTGCACACCCAGTTACACTGAGATCTGTTCCTGGACACCAGGGATGCAGAGGAGCCCAGATTTTTCCACAAAAAACAAACAAACAAACAAACAAACAAACAAAAACACCCTAGAGCTTTACCTACAGCTTTACCACTGAAGCTGTTTCAGTGCTGATGCTTTGGAGACAATTCCCCCCTTCCTGTACTCTTTCCCAGAGCTGGAAGATCAAAAATACAGTAAGTTTGCAGAGGATGTTTCTGCAAATTCTCTCAAAGTGATCCACACACATTATATTGCCACATTACTGAATACTGGACCTGAAGGGTTTTTTTTTGTTGTTTTTTTTGGTTTTTTTGTTTTGTTTTGTTTTTTTTTTTTTTTTTTTTTTTTTTTTGTGTGTGTGAATCTGTTTAAATCTGTCTGAAAACAGATTGCATTTTTATTGTCTTTTAATTCCTGCTCTGACAGACCAGGGAAAGTTCCTGTTTTGCCTTTTGATGCCATCCTTGTTGTGCTTTGGGAATCAAGAGGAATATTCAGAACAAATGTGTTGTGGAAAGAAGTGAATGAAAGCACAGCTCAGAGATAGATAATTTCCAAAAGAATAAAGGAAAAAAAAGGAAAACGAGACAAAAAAAATCTCCTACACAGGCAACTAAAAAGACAAACTCATGGTATTCTAAGGTAGAAATCATGAATAAAGGGGAAACTCATTTAGAACCAAGAAATCCAAGTCAGAAAAGCTCTTCTCTCCTTTCCTCTCCTCCAAAACTATTTAAATGACAAAATCACGTGCAGGCCAAAGTCTGCAGGAGAGTACACCTGTGTTGCCATAAACTTGTAAGTAAGTGCAGAGAATTTCCTGCTTTGCTCTTGGAAACCCTGCCATTTGTCAGCTAAAGAGCACACGGGAGGTTTGTTCCCTTCCTCCCAGTCTTATGTGGGATTTGGTTGAGATATGTACAAAATTTTCCAGGCTCTTTACACCAGAAGTCTTTGACCAAGTGCCTGCTAACTCCCTTAGTATAAAATTATTCCCCTTCCTATAGATATTTCAAATTTGCTGAGGTTTTCCCCTGCCTGTTCCAGAGTTTCTTCATCTGGGAGAGACTGGCATGGAGAGATATTAAGCATCTCTAGAACTGCAAGGATTGTAATTTTTAAACAGGACTGTGTTCAAAAATCTCTGGAGGTTTTGAATGGAACATTATTTTTCTTTCCATACTGGATGATTGCAATAGAAATATAATTTTCCCACATATGCACAAATAAAATCATCAGCTTTGTACCTCCTCCTGAGCCTGAATGAAATGACACATTTTATGGGAAGCACATGAAAGAAAATTTTAGTATTTATTCTTGATGTGAATTCAGAAGTTGAATGAAAAGAACTGAGAGCTGCCACCTTTGTTGAGCTGTCAAAAAAACCCCAACAAAACACAGCCTCACCACAAAAATGAAGCCTTCCTCCCTTCTGGTCTGTGTCTTCATATCACTATTAAAAATCCATCTGAATCCCAGCCTTTTCAACCAAAGTGCAAGATGAGTAATAATGGTAAGTCTAAACCTACCCTAAACCATCAAAAAATGAACAAATAAAATGCTACCACCATGCCCATAATGTTTACCCCAAAAGGGGAAAGTGGCAAAAGGAATTTTGTTCCTACTGTTGATGTGAGAAGTAACCTGCTCATGCAGAGTTTCAGCTGCATGCAGCTCTGAAAGAGAGGGAATGAAAGAGGAGAAAAGGGAATTATCTACTAAATAAGATGTTATATAATCCACATTAATCAAACTCTGTAATATCTTCACACGGAGACATGCAGTCTGACAAGAAGGCCCTTCTAAGCAAGTAAAAACATAGGAGAGAAAAATCAAAAGATCTGCTGCATATTTTTTTCCAGTTTATTTTTCCCCTTTTCTTCTCTCCACTAACAATTTTTAAGAGGCCAAAGATATTCCAAGTGAAATGTCACCATCCTTACAAGCTTAAATAAACTATTTATTAGCAGCAGACTAAGTACTCTGAAGAAATTTATTTGCCCTGGCAATAATATTTATAAATGACCTATGAAATATTATGACATTGTAGCACAGCAGCAGCAGCAGCAGCATTGCAGTTTGCCTGTGAGGATCCAGTTTCAGTCAGCACAAGTGCATTTAGAGGGGGAAATATTTCTGTAGTGCAGTGTGCAGGCAGCACTTGGGAGGAGATGAAATGCCCACGAGCACAATCTTTTCTTTGACACTGGCAATAAATAAATATAGAAGCAATAAATAAATAAATCATTCAGTTCCAGCAGCCCTTTTACGGTGCCCATCAATTGAGTGTGTGCTGCTTGTCCCGGAGAGGTCTAAATGAAACAGGGAGCTGAGATGCTGAGCCACAGCCCCTCGAGGCTCCCCGAGGGGAACACAGCTCCCCATTGAGCCAGGGACACACGGGCTGCTCTTTACGGGGCTTTTTCTGACCAAAGCACCACAACAGAAACCCAGCAATTAGGTATTCCAAACAGAACTGCTATTTTGAGAACAACAAACTTCATTAATGCCTTGAGGGGGAGAGGGTGGAGAGGGTTGAGAAGTAAAACGCATGTGTGCACACAAAGGTGTAAAATTCAGACTATTTAAATGCTAATAAATACTGTATTTGAGCACTCATTCCCCCACTGACAGAGAAGCCAGCATCTATTTGGCTTTAAATGCTAATAAATACTGTATTTGAGCACTCATTCCCCCTGTGACAGAGAAGCCAGCATCTATTTGACTTTGCACTACAAAGCTGTTTTATAAAACAGCTCAAATTAGTGATATTTGTCCTCCAACGCAGAACAGGTTAAAAAAAATGAGAGAAAGAAAAAGTAAAACAGATTATTAATTCTAAAACTGGACATTATTTCCTCAGGTGAAGATGGCAGTTTTGAGCATGAAGGGAAACATGAATCAAGGACTACAGGGTCAGGTTTCTGAGCATTTTCAGTTCAAGTCTTACTTGATTTTTTGGGGTATTTTTTAGTAAACGAGTCAACACACTAACAACAAAAGATCATTTCCCACACCCCCAGGATCAGGTATATCACAGGTAAAATCTGCAGATATCAAAAACCAGTTTCTTGTATGTCCATCTTTGTTTCCACTGAGGAAACAGTTAGGAGAACTAGTGGCACAAACACAAATGTCTCCTTGGGATTGAAACACGCCCTCATTTGGAAGACTAACAGATGTCATGTAGAACACAACATGTACCCAAAACATTGCAAGACTGACACAATGATACAAAAAGTCCCCAAATCCCAGCATTTTGGTGCTCTATCACAGGCTGTCACACTAATGCAGTAGACTTCAGTGCATGGTTTCAAGTTTCCTAAATGTCCCTAATTTTTCACCTGGATATTTTTTTTCCCCTAACTGACCCCTAAGTCTTTGCAGACCAAATCTGAACCTGCTCAAGGCATAAAGCCCTGCTGAGATGTGGTCAGGAGCAGGTCCCAACAGTGTGCAAGGCACAGGGCGTGTCACAGTTTTCATCTTGACAAGAACGTCGAGCCTGAGCTCATCGAGGGAGTGGTCCTGGACAAGAACTTCCACTAACTTGGCCTGGGTTTCCTGTTTATAACCAAATAAGGTGTCTTTTTTGCCTAGTTTGCAAAACAAGCAGGGCACTACCCACTGCTGATCCTTAACTTCTGCTTCCCAGAAAGACTTCTCACAGTGCACAGACATCTGTTTTTCTGAGGGTATTTGTCAGGCTCATGGAGGTGGCTACAGAAGAGGGGTTTTTAGCTCCCCAAAAGTGATGACCCAAGAGGCCGACATTCAGAATTGCAGTACTGCCTACAAAATATCATTGGGATTCTCCTTATGTGTCCACTTGTGCCGCAGCTCTGTGAGTGTTCAGGACTGTCTCTGTGTAAGGTCCGGGTGAGACAACCACGATTTGGGACATCCCTGAGAGCTGAGGAACGCCCTAGCTGCAGAAGAGGCAGTGATGAACAAGTTAAGCATGCCATGGCAGGTTCCTGCAGCCCAGCTGTGTGCTGGGAGGAATGGGGAGCACACAGGACATGGGGGAAGGTGCTTCACAGCCCAGCTCCATGCACCACCACATCCCCACCTGAGTGCAGCACCACAGCTTTCTCCTGAGGCTTGCTGTCAAACACAGATGTCAGCAGCCTGTGGTTTAGAGATCAGACCAAATCCAGTACCTGGAGCTCAAATCAGCTCTAGAAACGATCAAGACTCAAGCCAGGGGGGTGAACACGAGCTGAGGATTCAAGAATCCAGTTCAGTATGTATGGGACTGGAGGTGCCTCTCCCCAGGCCACACTGAGGGACAGTCAACAAAGCAGCAAAGATCTATTTACTCTAGAAAACAACAGGCTAAATAGATTTTGCTACATACATTTCAACAGATTAATAGTACTCCCTTCCCAGCTTTTTCTTCAAGAGATTATATTTTCCATCCTTCCTTCTTACTCTTCCCTCCTCCCCCATCAGTGTTATCTCACTGCCTGCTGTTTGTGTAGGGGCTGGGTGCAGCTCAGAGATCTATGTGTGCCATGACAATGACAAAATGAGAAAGAATCAGAATCCGAGGCTGACACATTAAAAGGTGCAACACAAGATATATTTTGTTCCTTGCTGAATCCAACTTGGTCCACTCTGCCTGCTTATTCTAGTTAAATGCACATGTCAACATATAAAAAGTTATTTCAGACTGCAGCATTTGGCTCCCTGAGCCAAGCCAAATGAACACAGGAATAGCAACAGTACACATGCCAAGGAAAATGATTTTTTTTTCCTCCTACTGTGACATTTTTGAAGGCAGCCAATTATACATTAAAAACATCATGAATGAGCAGTGTAATTTTGGAGCCATAACTTAAAGTGAAGTATTCCTTTAAGTATGAAATTAATATAATCATGACATTTTAACAGTTTTTCATGGTCCTGCATTCTTCTACAAGGACTCACTCTAAGTAAACCTATATGCTATATAAAAAGACCACAATAATCTTTTCCCACTAGTAAAATTGCTACTCTTATGAGTGCTACATATATAGGAGTTTTTACATACATAAACACAGCGTGGTCACTTGTGGGATCTATAGATTACTTTGGGGGCATATTAAGGGAGTAATGCATGTGCCAAATTTGTTGGCATGTTTTATAGTGTCTAGATTTTTCTATCCTGTGCTATTTTGTACATTTCCTGCCCTGACATAAATGACCTCATTAACAAGAAATTCTAATAAGTATACAGAGGGTTTTTTTAAATTTCAAACCCTGAACTTCGCTGGCTACAGCTTATTTTTATTTTGTGACCTCCCTTTGTATGTATAGTCTTGGAGGAGGAGAAAGAGGAGGGAAAAAATAATAAAATGAAACAAAATTCTGCTCACACAAGGGAGTTTTCTGCTGAATGACATAATCTGTACTCCAGTCTGAGCTATGGTCAGCCTGCTCAACCAGCCAGTAGAATTAAGTAAATTCAGAGGAGATATTTTGGGGATTGAAATTTGCCTTCCAAATACAAGCAGTGGGTTTTTGCCTTCCTAGCCAAAGAAGGAAATCACACAGCAGCATATGGAGTACTCTATTCCCCACATATTAAAGTTGTGTTAGCTTTACAGCAGTTCCTGTCACCATTCAGTATCTTACCCCCCAAGCAGATATGTTTTACCACAGGATCAAAAGTCTATTTTTGCAATCCCACCTCAGGGTAAAACTCATTGGGACTCCAGGATCTGACCCCCTTGCAATGATCCCTGCAATAACAGCCCCTCTAGCTGGGGCTAGAAATAAATTTGTTCTCAACATCATATATACTGTTTTCTTTTGGAGTTTTTTCCCTCTGGATAGTGAGTTCAGAATGTGCTACAGTAGCAGAGCTGAGAGTACCTAGCAAAAGCTCCAGTCAGAAATAACAGCAATATTCAGTACTTCTAGAGCAATCTAAGTTCTAAAAAATGGAGGCTGGCATGCATAAAATGTAAAAAGTAGCCAGAAAAAAGATGTAGATGCAAAAACCACAAAATATCAGTCAGACCTCTATATGTTTACTGCACACCCAGTTAACACATCCAATACACCAAAAAAAAAAAAAAAAAAAAAAAAAAAAAAGGTGCTGACTAAGGCACAGCTGTGCAAGGCTGCAAGACCAGACTCCACTGACACCTGGTCTGAAGCAGATTCTGAGCTCAGGCTCCAAAATCCTCCAAGAAAATGGAATTTCTTTGCCACTTGCACATCCAGCAAGAACAACTTCTTGTTTCACCTCCTCCATCCTTCTCTGCCAAGCTCCCATTTCCCAAGCTCCTGCTCCTGCCCTGGCCTCCTCCCAGCCATCTCCCTCCCAGCCATCTCCCCCACGCTGCACTGACGCTGCTACCCTGGGGCAGCTGCCCACTAATTTAATGATGAGGGTGAATGGAGAGGTCAGAGCTAAGGGGGCACAGAAATGTGTGTCCTGAGGGCACTGCTGTGGCCTTGCCTACCCAGCCCTTCATTTCTGAAGATGGATATGCCATTTATATGGTAATCATACTTATAAATTTGGCTTTATGGTGAGCATACTCTTTGGATATAGTCCTGCCCTTCAAAAAATGATTTCTAACTGGCTTGCCCAGACTAATTTCAGGTGTGTGAAGTGGTGCTGGGAACAGACTTGCTGGGCTTCAGCTCCTGGGCACTCATCAAGGACCATCCTCTTTCTATGGCACTACAGAACTTAGAAATCAGAGTGGAGAAAGCAGCTCTTTCTCCTCTTTGGCTGCAAATCCTGAGGCAAACTGAACACTGCACAAAGGTATAAATGCTCTCTGCATGGCACCCACTCAATCTTGGTACAAGTTCCAGGCTCAGCCTGTCACAGGCAAGCCTTGCTGCTGGTGGCTTCAGAAACTCTGCAGATCCTAGGGTGACAAGTCATGCCAAGCTGCACAGCCCTCAGAAGGCAGTAACAAAACTGACATTAACTCGTCAGCAGATGAAACTGATTTTAACTCGGCAGCTTGTGCTAAGGCTGAGGAGGAAAGCTAAAGACCTTGATGTGTTTGGAGCTGCTGTGAAAGAATGTGGGCTTCTGCTGCCTCCTAGGGTATGTCCTGATGGCAGGAGAGACCTGAACTCCTGCAAAACTTCCCCAGGGCAGGGAAGATGCCAGTGGGTTTGTGGGGGCAGACAGGCCAGGGTGGTCGAGTTCTGAGCACTGACTTGGCCTTTCAGCTGCTTTTTCTGCCTGCCCTGGACAGGGTGTCAGAATATTAACCAGAGTCTGCAACAGCTACTTATGGTCAGTACAATTAAAATGCCTTAAAAAGCCTAACGTTTTAAATACTCTGCATTTCATGTTCATCCTGTTTCTTTTGGGAGTTTTGAGGCTTCGGCATTTCTGTTTTTCAAGGGTATCTCCACAGCAAGGGCTAGAAGTCAGCAGCTGTAAGCATTCTCACTGTTGAGGAACACATCTGGGGCAGGTAGCTGGGCTCACCAGCTGCAGATGAAGTGCAGGCTGAGCTGCACATTTCAATGCAGATTCAAGTACAGGTTAAGCTCTGGGTGGGAGCCCAGGACAGCAGGATGAACTGCCGACCTTTGGGATGACAAAGGACACAAAGGAAGGGGACACCCAGCCAGGGAATGGACACTGAGACACAGCAGCAGCTGGGAATTGCCGACCTTTTGGACAGCAAGGGAGATCAAAAGAGCGATGGCAGCGAGGTGGATGGACACGGAGATGGGGCAGGAGCTGAAGACTCGGGAGGAAGAGCGAGACTGGCCATGGGGAGACTGTGGTGGGATAAAATCCCAGGGGTTCCTTGCTGGGGTCCCTCCTGGAGGCAGCAGCTGGGGCTGTTTCTGTGTCACTGCCCCGGAATAAATGGCTTTATGGAATGAGCCCTCTGGACTCTGCCATGGCAAAGCTGGTGTGATGTGAGTGGGGTGTGTGGGGAGCCAGGCAGGGACCCCTCGGTCCCTGGAGCCAAGGAAGGGCCTTTGGTCCCAGAAAGTCTCTGACCTTGGGAGTGGCACTGCCAGAGTCCTGGGAATGGCCTGACTGGGGAGTTCCCTTAACATCCCATTACTGCATGACTCCCAACACGGAAGCCTTAAGAAACACACACGGTAGTAGGAGACTTGTGATAATATTGCTGATAATCTTTGCAATCTCTGCTCCTGAAGAGGAAAAGCAGCTGTGTGAGCCAGATCCTGAATCCAGATGGAGATCTGATCAGACAATTAACCTGACCTGGCAGCAACAGCCTAGCCCTGTACTATCCCATATTTCACATTACACTGTTTTGGCTCTATTCCACACCTGTTAAAATTGCTTTATATGCCTTGCTGTATCCTTCACCTCTTGAAAAACAGTCTTTTTAAAGTCAGTTATAGCCTCCTATCTTTGTTAGAGTTTTTCAGAAGAGCAAATGTGACTGAACTTTCAGTATTTCTAGTTGTCAGATTTTGAAAACACTGAGGCTTAAACACTGCTATGTTCCACATGTGCCATTTAAAGATGGACTGCAGGTCTCAGAAACAAATACAGACTTGACAGTTTGCTCCTTGATGATACCTCCTAACCAGAGCAAGCAGGAGAGATCTTACCTCTATCTACACCTCCCTGACAGGAGGGTGCTGCCAGATGGGGTTCAGGCTCTGTTCCCATGGAACAAGGGACAGGACAAGAGGAAACGGCTCAGGTTGTGCCAGGGGAGGTTTAGGTTGGACATCAGGGAGAATTTCTTCATTGAAAGGGTGGTCAAGCATTGGAAGGGGCAGCCCAGGGAGGTGGTGGAGTCTCCATACCTGGAGGTGTCCCAAAAGGCCTGGATAGGGCACTCAGTGCTGGGTGACAAAGTGGGCATCTGGCACAGGTTGGACTTCATCATCTTGGAGGCTTTTTCCAAAGCTAAATGACTCTGTGATTCTGTGACAACCTGTCAGCACATCTCTAGTGTTTATTTGTCCATCTGCAGCTTGCCCAGCATTCCTGGAGCAGTGTGCTAGACCCACAGCAGGGATGGTGGGTGCTGCAGTGACTACACCAACTCCTGAGGTCTCCTGCAAGCACTTTACAGCATCACAGCCACAGAACTCATAGAACTGGCTCTGGCCACTGACAGCACACAGTTTACTTTACAGATATTTTAGCCTGGGAAAAACTCTCATAATGAAGAGAAGCACAGTTCTTCAAATACAATGCCATGACCAAACCCCTGGGTAAAGTGCTCAGTGATTTAGTAATATTTAGTTGTATTCTGAGACAGCATATAAATGCAAATCTCGAGGATGGAGCCTGTAATAAACTAAGCACTGTCCCCACACGATCAGAAGAGATCGGAGGTACTCGGCACCACCTCTCCTCATGCTCAAACCCACTCCTCCTAGTCTCAAAGGACTGCAGTGTGTAACAGACACATTGGCTAACATGTGCTTTATTCAAACACCCAGAACACCCAAATTTCTCAACAGGAAAAATATGATTTTAATTTACACTATTTATTAGTAGGAAAACTAATTATGCTGTAGAAGTATGCATTACTGACCTGATCACTTTTTTCCTGCTCCATAAAATTCAAAGCTATGCATTGAAAAGGACAAGCTGGTGGTAAATACAGGGAAAAAAAGAGTTTTTCAGTTTTTCTCTCCCTCACCTCATAAGCCTTTACATGAATTTTCTGTTGAGTGAAAATGCTCTTTCCTAGATACAGCCAATACATCAGGGAATGTTGTCACATTACTGCAGTGTCTTGGTGAGTTTTTCCTGGGTTTTATTTTTCTTTTCTTTTACAGAGCATCATCATCCTGTAGCTCGCCTTGTACAGAACTGTTTTTCATACTGCTTCTTACATATAATCCATTGCAAACACCCAGAGACCAGTTATAGCAAATTAGGCTTGAATTAGTCCATCCCTCAGCTGCCATCAGGGGATGAATAGCTCCAGGATTAAATAGATGCTTGCTGCTTGCTCTGACTCAGTTCTTGCATGAAACAGAAATCCAACTGTTAGTCTGGGAATTGTATTTGAATAATACAAATCTGGGGGGTTTCTTTCAGTGTACTTTCCCTGATCAAGATAAATTAGAGGTCAATATTACGTGGTATTCAAACAGCATTAAAATTGCCCTATAAATTACTGATCTGAAAAATGTGGTAGGTAAAATAGCTACAGTAATTCTGAGGTAAGGTATACTAGAGGAAAATCTATTTTTTTCCTATAATTCTTCCTGATGATGGAAGGTCTTTAATTCACTCATACAAATGAATTAGAAATAAACCTGTTCAACTGAAATGCTCAGAAAATCAAGAGTATTTCACTCCGATTCTCATTTTTAGAAAGTTGTTCTGAAGTGGAAAACTGGAAACACTTTCCTTCAGTGCATGATTTAAAACACATGAATGTGACACTTTCTCAAAAAAATGTTCCATTGGAAACAAATTGTCATTTTCAGATGGAGAAACACTCCAAAGAAATATTCTCAACCTATCTGTAGGAAGGACAGCACTTGCAGTGCACAGGCATAACCAATAAAGAACAGCTACAAAATATATTTTTGAAGAAAGGCAGGCTTAATGAATTTTTTTTTTTTTTTTTTTTTTTTTTTTTTTTTTTGAGGATTGTTAAAATGCTCCATTTTCACATTGCTAATTAAAGGCATTTTTATTTGGGGCCCAGGATCATGTGGAACATTATTTTTATTTAGAATAAGCTATTAAAATTACAAAAATACTTAGAGGTGATCAGATTTCTGTTATTCTTTGGGCGTTCAGGTTGAAGTTCTTACTTCAACCTGATATGACTTTTTATAAAAAATCAAAAGGTCAAAATCTCAAAAATACTCTAAAAATCATTGTTTTTCACCCAATAATAGTAAATAAATTATTTTATTGCATCATAAGCAACAGAACCAGCAGAGCTGTGATTCCTTTCCCTTGTGGCTGGACCTTCTGGCACCTGAGAAGAGCAAGACTCACACTGCACTCTGTTATGGCAGCAGGGGGATTTCCAGAGTGACTGTCCTCTACCCAGGCACTGATTCTCTCAAAGACTTACAGGAAATCACCATCTCCAAACTCAGGACCCTTTCCTCTGTGTAGGTTATGATGCTGGGAAGGTTTTTGTGGACAGCAGGAAGGCACGGACAGGGCTCCTCATCCACAGCCTTTTCCACCAGCACTGCTATTTCCAGGACCTTTTCCCTGCAGGTTAAACAGCTGGGTGCATCGATATGGATTAGATTCCCAATGTCCTAACAGTTCCTTCCAAAGGCTGTGGTATTTCCCAGTAACACTAAATCACTCTGGTGTTTCTCTCTCTGTGCTCAGAATTACTCCATGTGCTCTTCTGCAGGAGCACTTGTTCTTCTGCAAGTGACTCTCCATTTTTCTTACTAAAGGGAAGCTTTGAACCCAGCTGATTCCAGCTGCTCTGCCACATCTGGCTGTGAAACCCCTGCTCTGCATGCTCCAAGGTGTCCTGGGCAGGGTTGGAGGGGGGGTTTGCTCCCACCAGTGAAGTTTCAGCCAAGAGAGCAGAGAAGCAGACTGCACCAAGTGCCTAATCAGAGCAATCCTTGAGACTGCTCTAAATGAGATCAAACTGCTGAGGCTGGATCCCAGTCAGTGCAATCCCTGGGGAGCAGACACTGCCATCTGCACGCTCATTTATTGGGCTTTGGAATTATTTAACATTTGATTTATGGTGGTGAATTGCATCCTGGCAAACGTTCACTGTGCAAAACTCTCTGTTCCCTCACCCATTAAAAATCAGGGCCTGATCCATGTGAAAGCTTCCTGATGAGTTCACTACGTTTTGGATCATGCCTCTGGGTCCCAAGACTGGCAGATAATATTCCATTTCTGTCCAATTTTCTTGCTCAAATTTAGAAGAAGCTCAAGTGTTTTCCATCAATGTTTTCATGTTTACTTTTGGGAGAATCCTCACAGTGGGTCAGGTTACTGTGATATAGAAAAGATGACCCACTCTGACATATAAATTTTCCAAAGGATCTCAGCACAAGGAACACATCTGCCTCTGGGAATTTCAGTCCAGATGGCTGGAGTTTGGCAAAGATGGAAGGAACTGAAAATAGAGCTCTGTAATGGAAAGTGGTGTAGAACGTTTATAAGAGGAGGGTGCTACCAAGTACCACATATGATAAAGCTCCACAACAAAAAACATAAGGGAAGCATTGAGGGAGGATTCTTTCCATTATGCCTCAGAATATATGATCTGTCTCTTCTCTTACTTGAAAGGGTATCAGAGTTAGCTCTTATTTTTGCCTGATCCTCCAGAAATTACCATCAAAACCAGGCAGCTCAAACCCAGCCTTTCCCTCTCAACTGTATTAAACAAGGTTCATCATCAGAAGAAGAGAAGCATAAACCCATCCCAGACAGTCAGAAGTCAGGACTACAATAGTTCCTCTCTGCACTGAGGAGTCAGTAGCAGACTAGAAAAGTTGTGTGGCTGAGACTAAGCAGTTACATTTTCATTACTTGGTTTGCAGATTAAAAGCCCATCTTGATGTTTCAGTACAAGAACACAATTTCAGTTCTACAATACTGAGCATACCACAAAGATTCCCTTAATCATAATAGATGAAAAACATGATTTCACTTAGTTCCATTCTGAAATGTTTGAGCCCCTATTTCTGCTTTCACCTCATCTCTTTCAATTCACTCTTGATGAGCAGGATGTGAGCAAAGGAGCTGGAGCCTTGTTAAAGCCATTTAAGAAATTTGGTGCCATTTACACCTGCGTAAATCCTGAGTAACTTCACTGGCATTAATGCAGGCACTATTTGGCTTGAGGCATCAGGGCTTTCATTTTTTTGTTAGTTTTGTTTTGTTTTAATTCAGCAACAGATTAAAAATAAAACTCTAATGACATCATGCTTATGGCACAGAGTCAATGGATTTATGCTGGACTGCTCCCGAGTAAATGAGATAAGGCTTTGACCTAAGAAAATCCACACAACACCCATTTGCAAGCAGCCTGCTGAAAAGTTTTCTGTTATGGAATGTCTCCATCTTTAAGGAACTGGGGGCAAACAACCCACAAACACCTTGGTGCCAAAACATGGTTTTGTTAAAAAAGGGGTTTGTTTCAGACATATTCCTGAAACCTCAAAAGGGTAGCATGCTCATATTGCAACTGACTCATCGTGCACCAATTTTTGGCTTTTGTTTCTCTTTTCTGTTCCTTCTTTAAAAAAATGCATTTCAGTTATGCCCATCACTCCACTCACAAATTAGGGGTTTAGAATGGAAATTCTTACCAGTCCTTCGTGCTGATGGTGCTTGCAGGCACTGCCATGATAAATAATTTATTATTTAATGACTCCTGATGTAATCACAGCAGGAATCAGATTCACCAACATCCATCTCTCCATTGTCACCGCTCTTCTCTAAGCCCATCTTTATAGCTCCCAACTCAAAAATGAGTGTTTAAATTGGTAAAGAGAGTTTACCACCACAATCCTACCTCTACATTTGTTTATGTTGGATGACATTTTTGTCCTGGCTCACATTACTCTGATGGATAAAACTCAGAAGGGTTCTGCTTTACTGCCCTGTTTTCTCTTAGTGTTCCTGCATTTTTTAAATGCTACCAAATGGTTGCTTTTGGCTTTCAGCATTATCACATGTTGTCTATAAGTATGGAAATAGTTATGGTAATATGGACGTAAATCATAACTGTAAATACCACATAAAAAAGACTGCCATATAATTATAAAAATACCTAATAGATTTCTTTTTCAAAGACAACACAGCTGTCCTTTCTAACCTTTCATTTGCAGATTCTTTTCTCTCCTGTTTTTATTTATAGGTTGCCGTGCAGTTTGACATAGCACACCATGATTTTTGTTTCTAATTTTGAAAAGGAAAAGAAAGAATATTCATTTCATCATAAAGAAGCATTAGTTTACAATTTTGAAAAGAAACTAACGCCAGCTCTAGAACATCATCTTGGAACCAATCTCCCTCCTAATACATTTCAAAAGGATCTGTCAATGGCTACATACCACAATATAAAATTAAACCCTGCCATGGAAATGAAGGAGGGGTCGGCCAAATGGCACACATCACGTGTTGGGAAGGAAGCCCCATTCTTTCTCCAAACATTCCAGTTGTTTTTTTTGTGAAAAGAGCCACACTAGGTTATTACATTGGCCACAACAAAATAGGAATTTTATGCCCTACTCAAGGAAAAACAGGTTGAAAAGTGTTCCAGGCAAACTCACACTATGCAACATGCCATGTCAGTGAGAGGAGTGAAGCCTTGCACAGCATTGATGTTGCCAAAAATGGGTTTGGATGTTTTTGCCTGAGAGCTGCCACCACACATTTTACTTGTTTTTAGTCAGCTTTGCAATGCTTAAAGTCAAAAAGAAGTAGATTTTTTTTTCTGCTTTCTGCTGGGGTTGCATAGTGCTTCATGCTCCATAAACAGGTGCTTAACTCTTCCCTGTTACTTCAAACTTCCAGAAGGAGCCTGTTGGTCACAAAAGAGAGGCTGCAGTCATTGCTCTCATGCCACATGGATGAAAGGCTGTTATCTTTGCATCTTTGAAACATTTTTGCCTCAAAGCTTCTACCTATCACCAAACAGCCCCTTAAGAGACCTGTGCCTCTGCCTTTTTGTAAGCAAATGCCATGTTTTAATTGAAATAATAGCAAACCTCTCCAGGGAATGGAGTTCATCAGAAATGTGTGCTTCTCTCTCCCTCACTTTGCAAAAAGAGTAATTATGGCTTTATGCAGAACAACACACAGCTCTCAATGGGTTTGTTACACTCTGATTCCCTTCTGGAGAGACAGCTAAAACAAATGTAAAATGCTGGTGGGGAAGGTCAGTCTGGACCAGAGGTGTGCTCATTGCTTATTGATACAACTCATTTAGGCAGATAAAATTCTCAAATCCACACTGTATTTTTATCAGTCTGCACCAACTGGCCTTTATCCAAAAACGTGTCCTTTTATCAGATGTGTCACTCTTTTGGGAGGCTGCCATCATTAGACTGGGGGACTGAATGTTAAAGTAATTTCTCCAGGGGGAAGAGGTTGATCCCAAAGGTTTTCTAGTTCCAAGGGGGAGATAATTTTTCACCACCAGCTGGAGCCTGATGTCAGACATGCCCTTGCTTCATTTATTCTTCTCAGAGGTTGAAACTAAGCTTGTCCTTCCTGGTTCCAGTATTGCTTCACATTTGGGCACACAGCAGCTACTACACAGTGAACTCTTAGAGCAGGAGAGCCCATGAGACGTGGGAAAATAATTTAGGGGAAGTAGTTTGACAGCAGGATGCAGTAGTTTCTATTGTCCCATTAAAACAGAGATAGCTGAGAAGCTTAACTTCGTATTCACTATGTAAACACATGTATTTTAGCCTAATGTGCCAAAAAGATGCAAATAAAGAAAGAAACCCAAGCAAACCAAAACCACCAAACTTATGCCACCAAAACCTCAAGCAAACCAATACAACAAATATTTGCCCTTTTTCTGCACCATGTCTACTTTATTAGCAGGGATATGAGACTGAAGCCTTGTTGACCTGAAAGAATGATAATTTCTACTAAAAGATCAAATGCCCTGGGTTCCCTCTGAGTCTGGCCTTTATTTTCCATTTGCAGTTTGGTCTGAGAACAAAAAGGAAGCTGAAATGATTGATTCATCTTATGAAAACATCTTGACACATTTTTATTCTTTTCTATGTGTTTTCTCCACAACAATAAGTACAGAGAGTGGGAAATCACCAGTTCCCATGCAAAAACATAAAGTTTAATTCTTCAAACAATAGAGCAGCTTGGTCTTGCCCACTAATGGCTTGAGCTTGCACTGACTTTATTTAGATCATGCCTAAATTAAAGGCAGAACACAAGCAGGTATCTGCAAGAGAGATCAGTCACTGCAGCATTTCCTGCATCTCCTGTAACATTCTTCATCTTATACCAAGATGCCTCTGCAGCACTCTAAGTCAGGCTTTGAAATAAAATTGATCAAATCCACAGCACATTGTGCTAAAGCTGGACCAAGGCCAGACACACTAAAAACTTTCTCACCTCTCTTCATAAATATGGAGCAGTCAGGAGACCATGAACTGCTGCTTCTAGAGGTATTTACAATACCAGCAGTATTTCTCACTCAAAGCACTCCAACTATTATCACAGATACTTTTATTGCTAAATTTTCAATCTGTATTGGGGGTATCTCTTTATATGCACATTCAAGAAATCTGAATTAAGCTGTGGTATGAATTTACAGAATATACAGAGGCCAGAGAGCAATTAATCTCTTTCAAAGTAAGGCAATCTGAATGAAAGCCATTTCTACTTTGAATGGCTGTGGCTGCACAAGGGACCAATCCACTTTAAAAGTTAGCTCAGATAATGTCTTTATCTGTGAAGCTGATTCTCTGACACTGTGCAAGAAAGCTAAAAATCAAAGAAAATCTGTCCTTTGACAATGCAGTGTCACATATTTCCGATGTTGTCCTGGCAATGATCATTAAAAATTAAGCAAGAGATTGTATTAGTTTAATTTAATTTTCTGCTTTTTAGCAAGATGCACAGTTCTTAAGAATTATGAGAAGTTTCCTTCCTCTTTCCTTCTCGCCTCACTTCCTCAGATAAAAGTGAAAAGAGAATTTGCATGACAAATTTGAGTGAGACATGGAAACAAATAGGCAGTGGATATGCCAAATTCAAATGGCCTTTTGTCTCAGCATCATCACACCCCCCACAGCAGCTACTGTGCTGCTCCTGCCCACACAAAGTACCCTGCTGGAAGGACACCAACTTTTAGAGGTAGGTAAGAGCTGACTAAATCACTGTTAGAGAAATAGAGTCTGAGTTTTGAGGAAACTTGTATTTTTGTTGTCACTTGAGTGGAAAAAACTCTGGAGGGTGTTTGGAAGAGGTCTAAGACAATAGAGCCTCACTGAGCTTTGGCTTTGGGGCACACCGCTAAGTAACTCTAATTAGTAACAAAGACGAACATATTCCTGGAGAGAAGACAGTCAGGGAAGGGCAGAAAATCTGCAAAGGTAACTGCACAGAAGGAAAAAAATGCAGTAAACATTGAAGAATCTCAGGATTTGCAACTGAGATGTCAACTGTTGCTATTCACAAAGATTCCTGACACTAACACTTCTGTATCATTCACTAATTCTTGTGTGACAAACACCAGCCAGTTCACAGTACAAGGCATGTGGTTTGACTTAAACAAGAAAGCAGCTCCTTTTAAAATCAAGAACCAGCATAGCAGGTAAATGGTTAATGCTGAACAACATGCACATGATACTTCATCAACTCCCTCACAAAAATTAGGATATTATTCATTATTATGGAGCCCTGTAATTCTAAAGTAAATCATGCCAAGATACTATCTTGCAGGTCTCTAGATCAGATATCATTGCTCAGAAGAAAAAAAAAAGCAAGCTTTCATGCACTTACCTTATCCTCCAGCCGGATCAGTCTGGCTCCTATACTGTAGTATCCTTTGTCTACCCCCTTTTCTAAAGAAAGAATAAAAATGGGACATTCATTAGGTGGAGAATAAATTCAAACTATGAATTATATCTATGGTATTTAAAGCAAAAATCAACAAAAAAAAAAAAAAAAAAGCTGGTAATAGTAGGGTAGCATAAAATACATTAACATAACAAGAAAGAATGAAACAGAAGTGAAAGAGAGTGGCTGGAGAGAAAGGAATTAGTTTTTCTGACTGACAAGATTAAATTAGTCTAAAGGGCAACTTGGACCTTGGTAGATGTAGTCAGTGGACACAAAGAGCTATAGCTGGAGTCTGGAGTAACATTGTCTTGTTTAATTATCTCCGTGAACTGCATGTAGTTAGATGGAATGGGCAGGGTACCTGGGCACACCTCCAGTTTTGAATATCACTGGCCTGAGCAAGGTGAACGTGCTATACATAAAGAAATCAGAATAATTTTCAACTGAGGTTGCAGGCCTATGAGGCAGCACTATACAGGGGTTCAAGGGCTGGAGTGGTAGAGGTTGATCCATCTGTCTATAAATCCATCCATCCATCCATCCATCCATCCATCCATCCATCCATCCACCCATCCATCCATCCACCCATCTTCTCTCTGCAAAGAAGCGACACTGGGAAAAGCTCTTGCATCCTCATTTTCCCTCCTACTCTTTATGAGGCCCGGTTAGTAAATATTCCCAGTTACACATTCCACTGCAAATGGTGAGGTTGGGAGCCAAGGGTGAAAACTGTGGAAAATGGGGTCTATCCTTTCTGTTCACAGGATCTGTTGCTCAGGAATGCCATAGTTTGAGGGTGCTATTGCACAGGGAATGAAGCACGAATCCACACGTATTCTGAGTTGGGAGACGACATTCACAAATTAAAACTCACACTGTGACACTGAAGCAACTCACATGCTGATGCCAATGGAAGTTGGATGTTTTTCTCTACTAAAGTACATTCCCAATACCTGGAGCAATTACTCCTGGATTTTTTCATACATTGCTCCATTTTAATGAGTGATTAAGGTCTGGTTTTTAAAGCTATCTAAGTCAATTTTGCTTAGGGTATGAGCAAGGCTAAGATATGAATTTACACAGTGTCAGAGTTCACATCGAGTGCCTATGCATGCTCAGCACGTTCCTGGATTTCTCAGGGAGTTGTACTTACTTTACCATTTGTATTTGCTAATGGGATATGTTTAGTGATCTGTTTGCAGCGAAGTTCACCTCAAGGTAACTTGCACCATGACCCCAGAGGAAGACTAGGAAAAGCAATGCTGGCAAGAGCACTTTGTGCTTTCCTTCTCCTCCACACATCACCCAGAACCTTTAAAAGGCTCCTGCACCCTTGGCAGCTCTTTGCAGGCTTAGAAAAGAGAAGTGTTTCCCCAGAGAACCTGCAGGAGCAAATAAAGTCAGGAAAGAAAATGTGGGACAGACAATAAATGACACAGCTTGGCTGTGGACTATTCGCTGTTCACAACCTCAAAAACTTCTTAAAATGTAAGTGGCTGAGGCTCAAGTTTATCTTTGTGTTCATCTCTGCCTAAAATGAAATAATTGGCTCTGCTGTCTACTTCCTAGCTAGCAAATCTGTAGATGCATCTTTCAAAGTGTGTATCAGGATTTAAGGATTTCTAAATTGGGATGTGGTTTGAACACCAGTGGGCAGGTAGTGTTTTGGTTTAGGTCTAAACCCAAAAAGTCCCCCAAACCTGAAAAAGTCTTTCAAAAAGCTTTAAGAAAATAATAATTTCTCACCAGCTCTAATTCCATCCTTCAGATAATTACCAAAGCATCCCAAAACAAGTTAATAGTGTTTCCTATTTTAGTTATTCCTGAAAGCTGCATGGAACAGAAAAGAAATTAGGGAGCAGATAAGCAGTAAGAAACAGTATTGTGGCATGTGGCACTGCTCTAAAATGTGGAAAATATGAAGTGGAAGGCATGATGCACATGGAGAGAACTGCATTTCATGCAGCCCTTTGCTGGCATGCAGGCTGTGTAAAGTCATAAAATGCTGTGGTCTTCCCCAGTTTCTTATCAGCCTCCATGGGGAGCAGCATCCAGCCCTAATTTACAAGCATTTCCCTTCTACCAGAGACCATCTTTGAAAGCAAATGTGGAGTGAGCATAAGTCACCAAACACTGGGGTAAGGAGGGGGGGCACAAGTCCAGATAAAGTCGCTCCAGTACGTGTGATTTTTATCTCATGTTTATGTTTCTCTCTTGAGTCTTTTCTAGATAGATGATTTTAGACTTCCTACATCATAGGATTGTTTGTTTTTACAGAGTTGAAAAGATTGTATGGCAAACTATAAATCTGAAATGTCTAAGTTGCTCCAGTCTTTGCTTTGTAATCCAAAATAACTTCTTTTTAGTACTGAGTTTTTACTCTCTGTATTGGGCTGCACTAAAACAGAGCAGTCCTGTAACACTTATGGGAAAGCCACAGAGACAAAGGATACATGGCATGACCATGATGAAAGGAAGTTATAATTACTTATCACTGGATGAAAATATGTATGGAAAAATTTTAACTCAGAAATAAAAAAAATTGAAAACATCTTGTGTCACATGGTTGGTATGATACAAACCCATTATTTTATATACTGAGATTGGAATCAGAGAAAACACTAATAAATAAGCAATAGACATTCTAAGTCAGGAGACTAAATAGTTGTTAATATAGATTAATAGTAATAAGATATATTTATTAATATGGGCATTTCTTCCCTGGAAGTCTTTGCCTTCCTGAATATACATATTATTCTGCTTTCTAAACAACACAGTCCTATATTCATTTCCTAATATTTTCACAAAGCTGGCCCATCTATTTTCCTAGTGAAGAACAAGATATACCTCTTGTAAAAAAAAAAAACCAAACCAAAACAAACAAAAAGCCCCAAACACTTTTAGGTTGGCTTCACAGCATTTCAAGAGATGATAACTCTTTCCCCAGATGGAAGCACGTGATGTAAATAACATATACTGATATGAGCAGGAGGAAGAAAGCAAATCAAAGGAGGAATGGCACAATAATCTTATTTTTTTCACACAGCTAGTGTGCTCCATCTCATCAGAATATACTAAACTTCAAAAAAAATCAATTTTTTTTCCTTTGGTTAGGGAAAAGTATTTATGAGGACCTTTAGGACAGTGAATGAATAGCAGAGAGATGGTCTGAAAATGATAAAAGATGGAAATGACTGCTTTATAGGGTAAGAGTCCTTTTTTGGTTTTTACACAGATAGAGGGGAGCTAATTCGAAAATATTCAAATTTATCTGAAAGCCATCAGCTTCTTTTAAGCAGAAAATGAGGAATTTGACCAGATATTTCCGATTTCCGAAGACATCTCAGAATCTTTGCAAATAGTATCTCAGAAAGCAGAACAGCCCAGAAGACACTGTTGCCTTCTTTTGGCTAACTCAGTGCAAGTGAAGACTTCTGGACCTGTGTTTGCTTCAGTTCTGCCAAAGCTCCATGTAGGGACAATTGTGATGAGCTTATGGTGTGATCTGGATTCTTGGGTTTGTAAGCTGTGTGTGCTGCTAAAAAAGAGGCCATATAACAAAGTTGCCTCAGTCATGGCAACTTTTTGTTGGGAGTCTTGTCAGTCAGAGACTTTTACAGCTGGTTGGTAGAAGAAATTAAAAAAAGGTAAGGCATAGTCCTGGATCAGGCACTTGTGATTTCCTTTGGACAGCCTAAAAAGTAAACTGCCAAGATATTTTCATCTCCAGGAGGGGTGGGCTAAGTCAGTTCCTGCAGAAATATGGGTATCTCTCATTTCAAATATCAATTGACTTAAAAAGATAAAAATTAAGCTGAGTATATTTATTACGCTTTAAAAGATACAGTGACCCAGTTTCTTCTTAACAGATGGGAAGGACAAAGTATCAGAAAGCTTAGGTGGCACTTAATGGAGAAAAAAAGCAAACAATGGAACTGTCACAATTTTGCAAGAAAGCTCTTTTCTTCAGGCATTCCCACCCGTGTCATGCAGAACCAAGAGATTCAGATAAATTACAGATAAACATCAGCTTTTTGTGTACTTTTCTGAACCAAACACTGGATCTTTTGTTTTACCTTGGCATTATTCTTCACCTTTGCCCCTGAAAAGCTATAGTAAGTCTCAAAAATTGCATTGAGAAGCAGTTAACTCCATCGTGTGTAGTGAAGGTCAAGCATGACACTCTTTATTTGTATCACTGTATGTGTCTCTTTCATTGATTCCATAAATTCAATTAATATGCTCTTTGCCTCTACATCAACACTTTCCATTATCAAGGCATATGTTTATTATGACAGGAATCTGTTTCATCTGACAAAATTGTGTCCCCTGGAACATTGGGACAGGCTTCCAATGAAACTCAGACAGAGTCTTCTAAATATACTCATAAAAGTAGGGTCCAGGTCCTTGGAAAATTGATTAATTACCTTAGTGTTTTTAAATCCACTCCTGCTTGTAAGGAGTTTCAAAGAAAGGGAGAAGATGCCAAGACCAAAACACGCCAAAAGGGATAATTCTTCACAATTTGCACATGTGAAGATGGAATTAGTAGAATTCTTTGTACAAAATATGGCAGATGTTGTAAGATTAAAGGGATAATTAGGCAAATTTGTTGAGGACAAACCATTTTGGACACTAAATACACTGCAACCTTGTCAGGAAGCCTCTGATGTGCAATGGGCTAAAAGCTGACAGGAAGGTTGGAAGCTTTTTTTACACATTTCCCAAGAGCACCTTGCTCTTGGCTCCGTCAGAGTCAGGACTGCTCTGACCCAGCATGGCTTTTATTCTCTTCTCATATCCTTATCTTGTTTTAACACAGCTTTTAGTGCTTTTTAATCTCAGAGAAACTAACTTGAAAAATAACAATAATTGCTTCCAGTGAATTCAGATTCTGGGTCTTTTATGACATCATTCACTTTTGAAAGGCAATAATACTATAGACAGGCTGCAATTACTATTATATAATATTATCAAAGTCCACAACAGGCTTTCAATAAAAAAACTGATCCAAGCCCCACTGAGGTTACTGGAAAGATTCCCGTTCATTTCAACAGGCTTGGAATCAGACCTTAACTTTCTCTGAATGGGAGTATAATAAAACAGGGGAAAATATAAAAAGAGCTGGAAAGGAAAATTCTTTTATGTTTTTCTCCTTGGCAGTTTAATTTTCTTTGCATTGTCATTTCTTTTTTGCTTGTCATCGGTACGAAAAAAAACACAGTCTGGGGGAAACACCCATATTGTTAAAAATGAGCATTTTAGCGAGGCCTGGAAAAGTATTATATTAAAAATCCATGTTCAATGAAGAATAAGCTATGTATTATAAGAGAAACTCAGGGAATACCCTTTTTCTAGAGAAGGACAGTACAAATGTCTATTTTCACCCCAAATAGACAACTACTGCACCCACTCTTCACTGTTCACCACTTGGAAAACCCTGGGAGTAAAGGCGGGTTGGATAACACCAGGAGTAATTGCAAACTAACTCTAGGTTTAGTTCTGCAGACCATTTCTCTGGAACCACTTATCTTATTTTTGGATTTGTGGAGGGTTTAGATAAAATAACTACTAGATCAAATAACTTCTGGTTTTGGTCTTGCAACTCCCTAACTGAGCTCACCAGCTTCTGCATCTCTTACCACCATTCCACCTTTCCCAGTCAGTTCCTTGGTACTTTAGATTCTTTCCAACACTTGTCTAAAACCACAGGCCCACCTAAAACCCTCCCAGTGGTTTCCATGACCCTTTTGACTCAAGATTTGGTGAGACCAAACTTCTTGAACATCTTCAGCTTCTTGAACCTCTCAGAACGTTATTTAACATTGAGCTTCTAATTATTCGCCTCCTCTGAAACCAGAAACTGCTTGATAAAAAGTGCTTCTAACAATTGTCTTTTCAAGCACAAATTGCAGTTCCAGTTTGGTAATGCTATACTTGAAATAAAATAATACATCCTTGGAGGTAAAGGAAGTTTTTCCATAAATTTAGCTTGCACATTGTGGAATGAATTCCCCTGCATAAATATTTATAGATGTATTCAGGCTGACAGATTCTTTTCCTGTGGTCCAAAACCAGCTACAGGGAAAAAGGATTGTACTACTGAGCCTTCTGCAGCAATCAGATGTTGAAAATGTGTTTTGAATGATATTCCTTGTTCTGATAATATTAACCACTAACAATATGCCATTTTTTACATGCTCTGAAATTACTTTGCCACCCTCAGTTATGCTCCAAGTCACTTGGGGATATGAGACTTGAGTTCAGGATGGAAGAAACCTTTTTAAGGGGAATCAATATATATTGTAATCCTAGCCCAAAAGATTTAGAAAGGCTATTCTTGTAGAAGAACTTCCCTCAGGATATTTCCATCTCATCATGCTCTAATTCACATTTAACATTTATTCTTAATTTCCATTTACTCCCCTACCACCTGAACGAAATGTATTTATCTTGACACAGACATTCCAGGGCTTATTAACAGAATTACATTCATGTGTAATTGGCTGGATTATAAAATCACATTACTGCAGCCAAGGGTATTTTCCCAAAGTTATGAAGATAATAATTTTGCATAAAATGCAGTCACCATACCTGGGAGGAAAAGACCTGGCTTTCCCAAGGATTGGTCCAACCTGAGAAGCAAACAGAAAATTACAAGCAGAGCAATTACCAAGCAACTTAAACTCTGTTGCTAAGCACGGGAACATATTTTACTTGAGAATTTACAGTAGCTCTAAACCCAAACCAAAACAAGCAAAAACATGAGACTAGCATGACTTTCTGAATACAGTCAGCAGTTTAGCTCTTTAGGAGCTTTTCCTCCAAAATCAAACCATATTATTATTGTTATTTTCGTGAGTTACTAATATTTCTCAGACTTTCAAGTTGTAACTAAAACATAGTTCTCCTGTGTCCTATGTAATCTAATAACAAAGACTATACAAACAGAATGACTTCTTAATAACATTTGCAACTATTCCTGGAGCCTCATGCAGGCGGATTTAATATCTATATCTGTTGACACAGTAGATTCCATTCAATAGGATTTTTTTTTTTTTCATTTCATTTAAGGGCCAGGGGAGTTCATTTTGGAGTCCCAGTCCACAGTATTAATTTGTAAAGAGAAAAGTACTTTGTACTGAACAGAAGAGAATAGTTTTATGGCAAAATATTTCAGCTGCAAACTCCAAACTTGGAGAAAGCATGTGCATGGAGGAATGCGGGAAGGGAAGAGTTCAGATAGTGCAGCACAAGGAAAACAGATTTCTCTCAGTTGTGAAGAACCACAGAGTGGAAACAGGAAGGTAAATCACTATTTGAAAAGTTTTCCTTTTCTAAGAAGAGGACAGAAAAGCTTGGATCACACTGTAAACTTCACAGCATGCACCTTCATTTCTTTTAATTCCACTTGGAGAAAAAGGAGAGGAGAATAAAGGGTAATTGTAAACTTGGTCATAAAAAGGGTTAAAAATGGCTCCAAGTTAAATCCTCCAGATATTGTGCTCCCTGTTGTGCTTGCAATTTTGGACAATTACTGTTCATTAAGTACACATCTCTCCTAAAGCCAGCTGGCACTGGGGAAATCAGATATTTCATGAGGTAGACAGGGCCTACCTTCTTTGAAGTTCTTTTATGCGAACCATCATGTTGAGGTGTCCTTGGGAGTACTGCTCAATCACGTCACGGACGTCGTACGGCTTCCGAGCTTGCTGGGAAAGGAGGCAGGCAGCATGTTCAAAGGTGAGCATTGGCCAAACTGGATTTCTCTTTCAGACAGGCCTTCATTCTATTTTTTTAATCTGCCTATTTGCCTGCTGTTTTGCAAGTGTTGTTTTAACGAATAAAAAAATATGCAGCCGTTGTGGGAGTGAATATTTGTTGTGGAGACAGAGCCAAATGATTCCCATTACTGTCAGTTAGAGTCATGTCTTCATGTTGCTCCATACTGAGCAAAATATTACCCCTTCACAGTGGATTTGGGAAACACGAACCCAAGATGGATAATTTATCTGGGACTCCCATGTGCGGTATCTCCTGGCTCATTCCAAAGCCATGTGTTAATCATAATGTCAGGGGACTGAACCCCAGGGATTGGCCCAACTCAGAACACTTGGACTCAGAATCAAATGTCTCTGAAGACCAAAGATGTCTGGTGACAGAAATATTGCTGCTTGAGGAGCAGGGAGGACAGATGCTCTTCATAAGTCAGGAGACTGTTGCACATGGGTTTTGTTTGTGCTCCTCTGTCTTTTGTGAGACCTTCGAGATCAGAAAAAAAGGTGCAATTCAAATGAAAAAAAGGACAGATAAAAAAATGCAGAAGAGTTAATAGACTGCCACCTGCCCAGCTATATTCCTATCCTAATTAGAATCCAGGTGCTTCTGCCAAGCTTTGGTTTCTTGCTGCAACTACTGCAGCCAAATTTTTAAACAGGTCTAGAGAATTTGTGGAAAGTGATGTGGTTAGGAAAAGTGCAGCACGGTGAAATTTTAGCAAGTAAAATCAATGTGTGTGTGGAGATATAAACGTAAATCATGGCCTGTTGGAAAGACCAGGATTTTGAGAACCCTTATGGGAAATGTGGGGCAAGATGTCTCCCTTTTTGGCTCTGACTCAAGAAAAAAAGGGGGGGAGAAAAAAGAAAAGGTAAACTGCAAATCTAGTAATTGGAAATTACTGAAAACAGCTCATTAGTCATCTTGTTGTCTGTTTGCACTCTGTCACAGCCTCAGCCAGAGCCATTAGCATGCACCACTGCACACATGCATTGAACACCTACAGTATGTGCTGGAGTCATGCTTGGAAGGCAGCCACACAATCCTAGAAATTTCAAATGAAAGCATGGAACTGGAATGGAAACAAATCCCCTGAAATGAATGAAGAAGCAAGAGCTCTTCGTGACAAAATGCCTTCCCTGCACTCAGCACTTACCTGCACCAATACTTTCAGAAGAGTTGTGGTTTTGGAGGTGTGTGAGTGCATTTGAGTGCATTTGGGAGCAGAGGCTTTGCGGGGGAGGGAGGTTTCAGCTTTCAGCTTATCATTTGGTTTTTGGTTGTTTTTTTTTTTTTTTTTTCCCTCCCCCGTCCCCAGCTCCACATTTTGCAGACGCTGACACATCACTATTTCTGTCCAGAAAAGCAGCCTATTGTCTTCACCCTGAGAAGCAGTGCCAGTATCACGCTTTAGATGGACTAGTGGGGGTGCCTGGAGAGCATTTTGGCTAAATCCTGTGTCCTTTCCTTTGGACACTCTCTATTTAAACACCATGCACGGTGCAGAGCCTGGATGTGCTGGGGAGTCTCCCCCTCCCCTCTCCCCCATGGGCTACCATGTGCATAATTAAATTCTACTCATTCCCAGTGAAATTTCTTTTCCCCCTCAAATTAAAGTCCTCTCTCTGTTATCCCTTTTACCAAACCATCAGCTCAGACTCCTACTGTTGCAAAGGGATGGGCACTGAAATCTGCCTGAGTTCTCTCTGAGGCTGAGTTAAAATATCCCTCCAGTTTTCACCATTTCCCCCTCCTCTTTTTCCATAAAGCTTTAGATCTGGGCATCTTAAGTCCTGCCAAACTTTGGCACAATCCCCTGTCATGTTTTTATTAAGAAATGCTAGAATGATACAACTGAAGCCAGGAGGTAATGGGCTTCCAGAGAAGTGTGGTAAATGCAACACTTGAACAAGTTCTTTGACTTTCATTCTGTTCATAATCCCAAATCCTGGCCATTTGAGCTCAGTATTCCACACTGAGCATGGAGAACTAAATACTATTACCCAGCTTTGAACTTCCAAAATCTAATTAGCATGAGAGTCCTATAAACTGTATTTCATGGCCCCAAGAAAGGAAGAAACAAAAGATTCTTCCTTCTTCTTCTTCCCTGTCACTAACTCCCAGAATTCACTCCACAGATTGATTAAATTCAGTTTTTAAGGTTTGGCATGACTGCTACCAGCTGACAGCTCCAGAACATTATGTCTTGGGTGGTTTGAAATATCCTAATTTTTAACCTAACTCATTTATAAACTGAATTAATTTTACAGAACTGGTGTCTCTATTTTAATTTTTTAAAAATTTCCCATAGTGTTTATCTATCTAGTATATTTACAATAGAATCCTGGTCTCCTGTTTTTTGTTGAGTTTAACAACCTGACTTCTCCTAGTCTTCTTTCAAATGTTAGGGTTATCTAAAGATACACGTCTGTATGGGATTAGGAAATACATAAGATGTTCTATCTGCCCTAATTTAGAGTATTCTGAGTGCTGGGATCTTATCTCAGGCTTCTATCCCTTGCATTTAAGTGCTCAGCTCTAATCAAACTTCCCTGAAATGTAGCTTTTTGATTTATTTTTAAATCTCTTCAAAAGGATTATGAAAAGCCATTAACTTGCAGTGGATCCTCTTGGACAAAAAAAAAAAAAAAAAAACGAACCTTGAGATGGAAATAATGAGGGCTTTGAAAATCAGTCCAGAAGTTAATTTTTCATTTCCATAGCATTTTCAGCCCATGTATGATGAGAATGATGATATCAGGATCATATTCCAAACAAGTTTTATCATAAGTCTCACTAACCAGGCAAAATTCAACAGTATTTTCAATGCAGCACATTTAATTTGAGCACTTTGTAACCTGATTGAGAAAATTAACTGAACAAAAACTGAAGCAAATTTCCAGAAGGCAGATGCTCCATAATTTTATAAAATATGAAAATTCTGGAATCCTAAAAAAAAATCCATTTGGAAACATGGGTCACACATGTCAGCCATACACAGCACAGGACTGAACATTCCTGAATTGATCAGATGACTGATAGCATTCTTGTTATGATCAGTATTTTTGCAGATGCCCTGACAGAGCTTTTTTCACCCCAACACCAGTGTTTTCCTCACTTCTGCTAAGGATTGGGTTAGTATTGGTTAGTACAGTTAAACAAACAGAACCCCAAAAAACAAGTGAAGTAAAAAGAGAAGTAAAAAAAAACGATGCTCCACAAAGTCAGGGGTTTGTAGCATACTACATCCATGGATCACTGATAATTTTGCCCACACCATTAAAAAATTCACAAAAGGTGTAAACCCAAGAACATCAAAAATACCTTTGACTTATTACAACCACATTCACCAAGACAAGTTAACTCTGAGAGCACCTTCAATGTCACTCAAGCCCGTGAGATGCACTTGTGATTAATCATGCTTCTTACCTGAAATTTCCTTCTGGCCACAAAATACTGCATTCTCCTGATGACTTTCACAGCTGTTCTGTGTGCTTCAGTCAGTCTGCCAAGGAACACAAACACAGACAGACATCAGCTGGGGGGTCAGGAGGGAGGAAAAAATGTCTTAATGGAAGATGTTGACTCCAAGCTCCGAAATCTACAATTGGGTTTTATCTTTACAATGCAAAACTGCAGCGTAGCAAAACTGTGAGTGCATGGATGCTTCAGTCTGCTGCTTTGCCTTCCTGAAAATTGTGGTTCTAAGTATTCAAAACTGATAAGTGAGACAATGAAAGCAGGTGTACAAAGATAATACATGTGGAAAGGATTAGACAGGATTACTGTCAATGCACAAAACTGGCATCAGTTTGAAGAATGTGAAATGTTTTTAGAACCATAAGTGCATTCCTTATTTTACATTTACTGAGTGTTTGCCCATGAGCTCTATTGCACAGAAATTAAGTCCTTTAAAAAGTACTTTGAAGAAAAGAAAAATCAAAGTGTCTTAAAAACAAGTAAATAAAAATGAACACAAAACATCCTCTCTGCACATGTATGAGTGTCTGTGCTGGTATTCAAATACAGAATGGGACATTTTATAACTCAGCTGTATCACTTCACCTAGAGGATCCTGCATTTGCAGAACATTAATTCTGCCACTTGGCAGGCAATTAATTACCACACCTCTTCTTTATAGTAAATTTTGGCAGGGTAGAGAGGAAACAGGAATATGGTGATGATAAGAATGAGTATTTTTTTTAAGGACAGGCTCCTTCCCCATGAACTCCTTTATTCATTCAAAATAAATGAACAAAATTTTGTTTCCAAGGAAGCTGTATTGTTGGGAAATCTATGTTCTATATGGACATCATCCTTGACATAAGGATGATAATCCCAGGAAAGCTTTCCAGGAAGAGTCTCCTGAAAACACAACCTGCTGCCTCTTCCCAGTGTGTCTGGCTGGGGAAGAGAAAGTATTGGCTTGACCACTTTACTTGGGTGCCACAGCTTAGAGACAAAGTCTTCAAAAAGTAGAAAGTTTATAGTGGATTATTTCAAAGTGAAGGAAATAAAGGCTAAACAAGCAGGGACTGTGTTTTAAAAACCAGCATACTAGTTCATTTTTATAATTATTCTTTGGGGAAAATACTGCTTGTCATAGAATCATAGAATAGTCTGAGTTGGAAGGGACCCATCAGGATCATTGAGTCCAACTCCTGGCCCTGTACCCAAAGAATCCCACCCTGTGCCTGACAGCTTCTGGTTGAGTGAAGATGCCACAGCAACAGGCTTTTAAAATAAACTTTCAGTAGCTTTTTCTTGCTCTTTGCACTTCCAGTCCCAGAAGAACATCAAATAAATACACAAATAGGTGTCTGTCCTGCTTATACACCCATATTTCTTTTATCTGTATATATCCAAGCAGAAGTCCACATAAATATGCTCACATGTGCAAACACACAGAAGACAAAGCAGGGTGAGCATGACTGAAGAACCATCTTTGTTATACACCATCAGCAGCACTGAGGAGGAATTTTTACATTTGTGTAAGCCCATCAAGGGGATTTCAGAAGTGTCACTGACAAGCTAGCAGCAGTTTAGCCTGCAGGACCTTTATTATGGTGAAAAAAAAGCTCAGCTTGACATTCAGGGCCCCAGCTGAGCTCCTGTGGCTGCTGACTAGAACAGAGATGACATTCTGCTTGCAAATGGCACAGAATTGATAGAGAAATCTTTGTCAGTCCCTACAAGTATTATTTTTTTAATAACCAGAAGAGAATCACAGTTTAAGGTTTAGGGGTTAGCCTGCTTCCCTTGTGTAGCATAAAAACTTATGTTAAGATAAAAACTTGAAATTATCCCCTAGAAGTAAATGATGTGAAACTTCATATATATACTTGAGGGGTTTTTTATTAGACTAATCCATATGAGATGATTCAGGCACTGTTTAAACAGGCTTAAATAGTCAAGTTTAAAGAAATCAGAGTCCCAGTTCATCCCAGTTTCCCTCCTTCAGCAGAAATCAGGGCTACAGAACTTCTTCCCCTGTGTTATCAAGCTGAAGTTTGCAAAATCATGAGATTGAACTCTTGGAACCTGATGCACAGCTGATCAGGCCTCATTTTTAGAGAGAAAATCATTTATTTGTGAAATACAGCTAAGAAGGTCACCCAACAATCATTCCAGAGCACTTGATATCATTATGTTCCAACTGGCAAAACTCACCACTCTCATTGGGAGAAAATTCTGAAATAGAAGTGACTGCTTGGATTTGATGGTCGCTAGTGTTAAACTGAGAATAAAAAATGTGTGAAACCTAACTTTGATGGGAAAATAGCGTAAAAAGGTGTGAATCCATAGACTGAGATATATGGATAAATCATCTTAATTGCCTCAATAAATCCCCAGGGAGCACAGCAGCTCCAGATGAGATAAATTCCTGCTCCATGCAGCAAGCTATCCTCCTGGCGGGGGGTTGGGGCAGTGTGGCTTCAATCCTAAACATTTTTTGAGATTTTAGCTGGTTTTCATAGGTTTCTGATCACTAATGTCCATAATGGATAATTACAGCTACTACTGACCAGGTTACATTTAGCCCTGAATGTAGCCCAACATACTAAACCTTTATATTTTATCCCAAACCCCTGGATTGGGCAAAACTCTTTCAACCTTGAAGGTGTTGGTCTGTCTTGTGCCAGAAACATTCACCAGGAGAGAACAAATGGACAGAGATGCTCTGGGCCCTGTTTTGGTGGTGCTCTGTAGGAGCACAGCACCACTTGCAGCAAATCTCCCAGATATTTTAGGATAAGCAGCTGATGAGAGAACAGCCTGAGGAGGGTGTGATGGATATCCCATTTTCATACCTCTTCCTGTGTGGCATTTTCTGTGGTAACAATACAGAAAGGGACAGATCTACACAGGGATTGTGGTTTCTAACTCCCTTAGGGCTGAGGATTTAACTCCTTTCATAGCCTGGCTCCCAAACAGCAGGACCTGAGCACTTGCTCTAAGGAGGAGCAGGAGTGGGTGGGTGCCCACAGCTCTGTCCCTACAGAGCAGCCAAACCCTCCTGCCTCTGTGCACCAGAGGGCAGTGCCACACACACACAAGGAGGTGCTTTCCAGTACATTAAAAATGAAATTATTTTTAAAATTTACCCAGAAACCCAAGCTTAAGATCTACTTATAGGGATGGAGACCACACTGAAGCAGAGTGTGTGGTTAGTATTGGGTGGTTGTTTTGTCTGTATATTATGCTCAAAAGAATATAATTAGAGCTTTATTAGCACACAATTCCTCACTTTTCCATCTTTTTAACTGGAAATAATGTTTTGTGAAAACCCCCCCTTAAAGCACTTTGTAAAGGAGAACAAAATGATATTTGAACAGAAGTGATCTGGCTTTGGGAAAGTTACGAGCACATAAATAAATAATTGAAGCTTGCAACATCTGTAACTATAATGGATACCATGAAATGTCTACTGAAATAACATATCCTTGGATCCATAAATGGTACTGACATAATCTCCAACTGTCTTCAACAGGACCCAAGGCAGCATGTGTTCCTTACCTCTCTGCTCAAGGATTTCTCAGCAGGATGCTCAATTTTAAAAGGGCTCAAAACTATCCTTAATTACAACGAGTCATTCCTAGTTTGGCTCCTGGGCCATCGCTGTGGTAGGGCAGGGAGGAAGGGGAGCAGGTGGTGGTCCTGGACCATGGATGTTCACACAGCCCCCATCCTGGTGGGATGCTCAGAATCACTTGGCAGCTATTCTGGAAGGGCTGGGAAAGGGGACCCCTCTTGGCTGCTTCAGCCTCCCCTCTGCAGGTTCTGGCTGTGCCTGTGTGGGTGCAGAGTCTGGTGGGACAGCTGTGTGCCCAAGGGCCACTGCAGCCTGGGTTTGCTCCTCTGCTCAGCATTGCAAGGTACCACTTAGCTAAAACACTTGGATGTATTCAAGACTTTTTTTTATTTTATTTTTTTTTAAACTGCAGGAAGGCTGTAGCTTAAGCCAAAGAAGCCAAACGTTTTCTTTTTTTGTTGGAAATAATTGAACCAAGGAGAAAATAGAGATGATGAAATCCAAAGCAACTGTAAAAACTATCCCGGAGGGATGTTTTTATAATCTTTCTTTGATATAGCATTCTGTTTGTTAAAAGCTGGTGTTGATCAGTTCAGATGTACTCTTTTACTTCTTCTGTATGGAGTCTGATAACTTCCAGTCTAATGTACTTTGCAGCAGCCAGGGAATATTTTAAGTGAAAAATGATACCTAAATGGACCCTGAAGCCAGGCAAAGTTACAGCTATTGCAGGCCATGCTGAGGTACAGCTCAAGTCTCCAAACAAACCTGTTATCAGTGGATGCATTTTCAGTCCAGTAGCATTTTTTAATCATTAGAGTTGACTTCAGTGTAAGGATCAGGGAAGGGACTTTGCCCAGGCTGGGCTGCAGGATGGCTGCAGATAGTGGAACGTGCATTCCAGACTGGTTTTCCTGACGTTTATTCAGGTGTCATGAATCAGAGGAGTTACTCAGTGTATCATCATGAGCTGTGGAAAATAAAGGCCACTTCAGCAAGGTCAATTACAGATCTCTGTCCCAGTTTGCAAAACTGGTTTGAGGATACATGTTCACAGTACTTGGGTTACTGCTGAGCTTCTTTAATTTGTCAGATTTTGATTGCTTAGCAGGAACACACATACAGAGTCACACTAACTCTGTTTCTGTATGGGTCCCTGGATGGTTGGTAACTCCTGCCCAGAGTAACATACAGCATAATCTGGTCTGGGGCTGTCCACTTGGCATTGGTTTCTAAGCCAGCACCAACAGGGACTAGATCAGTGATGGCAACTGAAATGTACAGAAGTTACTTAAGAACTCAGCCCTCCATCTGCCTTTTTGTTTTCCCATCACATTTGATTAAGATTATTTTCTTTCCAGCTCTGTTTCTGGGAAGAACATTGATTCCTAGTCCGGACTTTTAATTTTTTTCCATGTGCAATTATCTCAAATGGGATAATATTTTTTTTGTAGAATTTAAAGGAAATCTTATTTGCACTGAAAACAAGGGACAAGAAGGGTGGGAACAGAGAAATCAGAAAGAAGATAAAATTAGAGAGCAGATGCAGCAGTGGGTCCATATGAAGTCACATACACAATGTGGACCTTCTATTGCTGGAGGGAAGTGGTGGAGAGACATGATTCTCATCACAAGGGAAAGGAGCTTATGTAATGTGGTTTTAAAATGGAGGGAAGCTGCAATATCCAAATTTTTTAAAAAAATCACCTCCCTATAAATGAAAATATTATTGCCTTCAGCTAAGCCAAGCCAGACAAAATGCCTCGAGCCTTTTAAACCACATGAGTTAAGAGAAGGTTGCAGCTTGAGTCTGACATGCAAACACCTGGAACTGTCAGAAGATGATTCTGATTCCAGGGCTCATCCCAAGCCAGGAGCAGCAGAGAACTACAACATAAATATAACATGAGAGGTTTCCAGTCTTGTAATATTTCATCAAGGCCTTGTAAAGAACAGATACTCCTGGAGAATTTCCACTTCTTACATGATGGAAATTATATAAGATGCTATTTGCACTGAAACCTGAGGGAACATTTCAGAAAATGTTGGCACAACTTTACTTTTCCCTTTATTCCTAATCACCACTCCACCTCAAACCTACCTCATCTCTATTCTAACCATATCCTTACCTGAACCTTTTCAAGCCTGCGTTTGACTCAAAGCTACAAATAAATTAGGAGTGGCTCCTCTCAAAACAGAGCAGCCTGGAGGCCTATTTGGCTTCACCACACTCTGCTGACAGCCTCAGCTTGTGAAGGAATGCTGCAGACTGCAAATCCCTCCTCTGCATGTACAATCCCAGGTAGGAAAGAATACAGAAGTGAGAGAGTACAGTCTGTGAGGGGCTGCTTTCTGGGATCTGGTTGTTTTGCTGAAGATTTTGTGGCATTTTCTGTCTCCAACCTCCTATCCATGCCACATACATTCATGCCTCTGTATTCCTTCCAGAACACAGTTGCCTCTACTTCTACCTGCCCCTCTAAGCTGACCTTCCCTGAAGTGATGGGAAAGAAAGCAGATGTCATACAGCAGGGAATTTAGGGGCAGGGAGGCAGTGCAGGGACAGGACAACAGCACTGGGGGCAAACTGCCAGAAGAGGAAGAGCTAGGACATCGTGCAGAGGGAACAACAGGCCAGACAATATATTGGCAAAGGAAATGCCAGTGGGAGAAGCAGCAGCACAGGGTGATTTCTTTATGTTGTCCAGGAACAGAATAAAGTAAGTAAAAAGCTCCTGAAAATGCTCAGAGGTGGATGTAACCTTCTCACTGAATGTGGTTTCATGAAGAAGAAAAGCCCCTGAACTTGGAGTTGTTTTTCTCAACTGCAGACAGTTGGAGTTTTCAGTTACAAGTTTGTTCTGTAATATTACAAAGTGGGTTTATTGAGGAAGTGGGAGAAAAGCACTGTGTTAGTCCCCTGCTAATTAAAATGCATAATTAAAATGAGTAATTAAGCTTACTACAGAATGCTCTTGTGTCTGGGAGCCCAACTGCCCTTGAACAACAACTCATCTACTGAACTGTCTCTGAGAACTAAAGTAGCCATTGGATATTGTGGTTACATCTTTCTTCTATTTTTTGTTGGCAGCAAAATAAAAGTTCCTGGTCTCTTTTCTGCCATTTTATTTCTTCCATTCTTTCTGCAATGTCAGAACAAACAAGATGATGTCATAGGGATGTCTTTTCAGTGTGGAAATGCAAACACAGAAAGATTTTCTTTTTTTTTCTGAGCAAACAGCTTATAGAAATTGTCACAATAACTTCCTGTGTTAGCAGTGACCATCACTGCTGCTGGTCCCAGGATAGGTGAAATGCTCCTGTATCCATGCCAGTTCTCATTTGCTTAGAAAACACCCGCACGACACAAACCTCTTCTTGGGATGTGGACAGATGCTGGCAGATAATGACATGTTTTTATCCCACATATTACAACATTCACTGATCCTAGCAGCTAAGTTGTTTTTTGGGGTTTTTTTTTTTGTTGTTTTTTTTTAACTTCTCTCTCCTTAAAACTTGGTCTTCATCAATTAATCTTTTAAAAAATGCCTACAGACCATCTAGTTGGTAAAAAACACTGCAGAGACAGCCATTTCCAAGTCCAAACAACTTCCCAGAGACGCCTTCCTGGAATCTGAATAGCCTTCACATCTGTGCAGCACAGGAATGGGACCATCTTATTCCAAAGGTTCTGGTTTGTTCACTTTAAAAAAATGCCACAACCAAAATTAATGAACTTTAGGACTTCATTTTCCTCTTCACTGTATTCAGCCTTTATGGGAACAACGTGGTGTTGTTAATATACACCAATGACTGAGCACTGTATTTATGCCTCAATGATTTTCTGTCATGAGAATATAATGCCTGGCAAAGACTGATTCTCTGAAATACCAGTTTGTTTGGGGTCATTAATCTTAATTCCTATCTTGCCTGAATAGGAACTGGGAAACAGTAAAGTCAGGGAATAGTTCTGAGAATTAAAACTTCAATGGCTTTTGGGCTGCCCAAAGCTCCACATTTCTTTTGAAAAATATGCAATTAATTAATCTGCACCAAGTACTAGGGAGAGACCCTGTGGAATAATGCAAAATGTTTCTTGTGGTTTTAAAAAACAAAAACCAGTGGCTTTTGGCAGGATCTTTCCTTAGTAGTTCTTGTGATTTAGTAGTTGCAGCAGGAGTATGGAAACATAACTGGCTTCTTGAACTGATTGATTTAACTGGCCTCTGTGTTCCCAGGTGATCTTGTTCAAGTTCTTTTACCTGGCTGTGCTCTAGTTAATATGTCTATAAAATAGGTGTAAAACCTGTCTAAGTCATGGAGGTGTCATGGGGATTTTAAGGCAATTAGCAGACCCAAATGAAGTTGTATTTTATTTATAGAATGAGTCAGCAGGAAAAGAAAAGGAGTAGTAGTGACAATATGTTTATCCCTTAACGGTGATAAGAAACAAGCAGGCTTGGGATAAACTGCCAACTCACTCAGCCCTGAGCAGAGGCTGTTTTCCAAAGCATTCTCCCCTCTCCACCTTCCCTGCTCCTCCTCTCCTGAGCACCTGAGCAATCCATGTAGGAATTAGTTCCCTGATCACCAGATACCCGGCAATGCAAGACACCCACAGCATCTGAAGCCAAACAGGACCATTAGATCATAAATGTGACCTGCTCAACAGTGCAGGGATTGCATTTCACACAGCTGCCCTTGCCCTGAGCCAAAAACCTTGTGTAGGACTAAAGTAACTTTCCAGAAAGGCATCTGGCCTTGATAGAAAGACCTTTATATACTGCTAAAATGTGCCTTATTTTTTATTTAAATTTTTCAGTATTCAGCTTCTAGGCTCCTCTCTCCAACTGGAGTAGCAGAGCAATTTTAGCCTTTTCCAGCCCTGTCTTTATTCCAGGGACCTTCAGGGGTGCCAGATACACTGTCCATAGCCTGGCAGGGAGACCAGGCTCTGGTGTAGGGAAGAGAGAGTACAGTACTGCTCTCTGTGGAATTGCAAAGGGAGACTGAAATCCTACATTTTTTTTTTATTATTTTTCTGCCTGTGGTTTAAATCATGCTACCAGTAATTACAGAGACTCATAACAGAAATGCTTGGACTGGCTAGAATGGAGAATGAATGGGAAGGTTGTGTGTGGAAATGTTAGAAAGGCAACACCAGCACAAAAAGCACTATGAGGGTGGCAGGTGCTAGACCATGAACATCACAGCACAATTATGAACAGCTTTTGAAAATACCCAATGCAGGAACACAAAGGAACAGGTTCAGTCAGGAACTGAAAAAGGCCCCTAAGAGGTGATGGTAGGACAATACAGAACAAGGCTGGAGTCTTAAGACATTCTGGTAAGAAGACAAAGGACATAGAGGAAATAAATCCTAATCATTCCCAGGGCAGCAGAGCACAGAAGAAATAAAAGATCCTGGTCACTGGCAGCTCCCAAAGGCAAAAAAGCTTTGGTGGCACCTGAGACCCTGTGGAGATCCCAGCATAAAGACTCTTAGAGCATTACATGGCCCTCCACACAATGCAAGAAATCCTGAACATCCCACCTGGATGCAGAGCTGGGACACAGGCTGGGGGACAGGCTGCTTGTGTGCACACAGAATGGTATTTGTGAGTACCTGGTTATGGGATGTGAATTGCTGAAACTTGCCATCTTCCAAGAAAATGACTTTGTCCTCCACTAATGTTTGGTATCAAGCCTTCCGACACAACAACCAGTTTATACCAACAGAAAAGACCCTTGAAACCTGGTTCTCAAATGGATCTCCTATTTGATCACCTGCAAGTTTGCCTTTTAAAGGTCTTCTCAAACCCTCACAAGGGCCATGCAAACTTCCATCACAACCCATTTTGAGCTCCAACACCAACTTCTACAAACCCATGTGCCAAGAAAGGATATTGTTTTGCCACTGGCGGAACTCCCATTTCAAAACCAGACAAAAATAATGTATCTTTAAAAAAAAAAAAAAAAAAGAGTATGCATGAACTATTTTGCAGACAACAGTGATCACACTCAGACCCTCACAGGGAACTTTACGTGACCACAGACACGTATTATTTTTCCACCCTGTATTTCATGTAAGAACAAGCATAAAAACCCCACAGGTCTCACTTGCCTAATACTGAAAATATGCAGTGCTTATCAATAGTTTACAATAGAAATAAATATCTTGCTAAGAGTTGCAAGCATCATTTGTGAAAACAATCACTGAAACCAGAAGTTTTGCTGAGCTGTTTATTTCAAGAGATTTCACTTGCTCATTGAGAAACTACTTTCTGTTCAAAGGTTGTGCATTTTTTCTTTACTTTCAGGAAAAGATGCTATCTCTTGATGTTTTTATTTTTCTGGCAGACCTTTAGCTCAGCCAGTGGATGAACAGAAGGAAAGTGTTCATATAGCAATTGCTTGTGACTTACTATTAAAGAACAGGAAAAATTCTATTTTCAATGTAAGTGAGGAAATCTGTGTCTTCACGCTCTGGGGAATTCTGATTTTCCTGTCTTTGTTTCCCTCCTAACCCAAAGGAAAAATACTTTAAAAGTCATTACAAAACAAAAGATTCTGAAACCATTTGAACCTGAAATGAAAATATGCTTCAATTTTCCCCCCTCTTTATAAAAGCACCTTTGATTCAAAAAAAGAAATATTTTATTCTCCTATAAAATGAATACATTTTATCTGGTTTATGCTCTTTCTCCTCCCTGTAACTGGGACTCTACCCTGCAGACATACCCTACCACTGCATCATCTACTGCAGAATGAAGATCACATGTCCCAAATAAGATGTAAGCCTATTTACAGGATACAATGAAGAAGGGCATATCCATGCTTTGAATCCCATGAAACAGCAAATCATCCTGGGAAGACTGAGTTCAGATACTGGAATGGACTTCGACAATTTTCCACTAATAACAGTGTCCTGAATTCTGCCTGCATTGAGTGAGTTTTGTTTTCACTCCTTCTGTTACAAAATTAAATTAATAAAACTTCCACTGCCCGCCAAAGTTTCGTCATGGAAAAACTCCATTTTAAAGTGGTTTTTTTTCCCTCCTTCTTTGAAAGATCATCAGCTCTTTGTTCACTGAAAGTTATGAGCAAATGTGTATCTGATAGAAGCAAAAGATAGCCATTTACAAGTGAGTGCACGAGGTGATCTAGTTAACAGGATAATGACTATTAGTGCTTCAAAGTCTCAATCTTTTGGGTTTTGATTTTTCTGTGTGTGTTTTGTTTGGGTTTTTTTAATTGGGCCTTGAGGATGCCAGTACTTTCAATCAAAAGTGTTTCTAAATAATTATGCACTCATTTAGGTGGCTAACCACCTGAATTGCTGTAATTAGAACACTTGATATAAACAATTAATTATGTTAGCACTGCTGAAGGCTGTTTTTAAGAATTAGATACAGAAATATGTTCAAACAAAGCAAATCCCAAAACCAAGGGGATCTTTATTTCATTTGACACATGTCCACTGACTGTTCTCTGACAACAATCTGAGAATTCTTCTTGGAAGCCCTGTGTAAGAATGAAATAAAAACTGGGAATGATGCTATCAAGACTCCAACTGAAATGGATTTTTTTTTTTAATCCAAGGAACAGACATATAGAAATTGCCTCAAATCAGTTTTATCTTCTCCTTGAGCAACAGGCTTTATTCTGGATCTGAAGGAACTTAATGAAGAGATGAGGCAGCAGCTCAAATATTCACGTACTCAAGCCCAAAATTTCAGGCCAAAAATAGGTCATGACCATCTGTCCATTTGGAGCTGAAATAAAAACGTGCTTCTTCTCTAATTTAATTCTCTTACAGAAGTTTCCCAGCATTCTGCTGTTCTCCAACAAGTCCTCACAACATTGAGCTGGCTTGATAATGAATTACAGGTGTAGTTCTCTAAAAGTTCACAAACCTATAAACTTCAACCCCATTCCAAAGGAGCTTGACACAATTTATCTTTTTGCTTGGCTATTATGCAAAAAGAAACTATGCAAAATCTCAGGTTTGGCATGGATTCGAAACAAAACCACTTGAAAGGCTGCAATTTAAAGTGAATTTTCTTTGACAATTTCAGTTTGCCCAAACCTGAAACTCAAAGTAAACCTCAGGGCAGAAGTGCAAACCAGAACAGATAGAAATCAACAGACGTTTACACAACACTCCATGAATCAAAGGTACCTGACTTCACATGACATCAAGCAGAGGCTGACAAAGCAGCAATCAGACAGGAACATTTTTGAGCATGATCTACTTCATATTTAACAAAATAATTCATCTCTCCTATTACCAGTCTTCTAGCCACGAGGCCTCATAATCTCAAGTTTTAAGCTCTTCTCCCAATCTTAAAATTCCTATTGTCATCACTTAAATCTTTCTCAAATTTTCATGCTGTGAGAACTGCAGGGGAAATAAAGCCATTTTATTTTACCCAAACCCATCTTTAAATGTGTTCTCTGTAGAACAATCACCTATGTCTGATGAACTGGTGAACCAGCTGAGTTCATAATTTCCCTGAATTACAAAGTGTCACAAGTACAATCAAGATAATTGACAATGGACACTTACAGACTATGGAGACTCTTGAAAATGCACAGAAAGTTTTAAAAAATACATCATATCCCTGTGTGTTGTTTTTCAGATACCTCAGGTTTTGAAACTGCAGTTTCCATTCCTGGCAGCTGTAAAGTTAAACTCTGAAAGTGTTTATACACCTCTCCTACACCTTCCAAAATAGCTCTTTAATGGAAGTACCTAGGGAATGGGGAACTAGTTAACTTTCCAAATGACTGAGGAAAAATACCTGCATAGGCCAAGATCTGTTCAGAATTAATGAAGGGCTTGATTCTGCAAACCCACATCCAAGTAATTCTGTACATGAGTTTTTCCCTGGGAGCAGAGGCTGTGAACAGGTATCAAACCATATTCAAAATTAACACTTGCAACATGGAAGCCTGATTATGCAATTAAAAGTGGTGTTCAGGAAGTGTTCTTCAGTTATTTATCCTCACTATTTCTGCATGATTTTATTGTATATTTTCATATTGTTCACAAAAAAATTGGGTGTTTTGGAGACAGAAAACATACATGTTTAAAACTCCACATTTAATTCACTTCTGTGAGTTAAGGTCTTTGGTAAATTTCAGAAAATAATTAAATGGACTAAAGCATATGCAAAGTTCTAGAATGTGAGCATAAATATGGAAAAATACAAACTTGATTTATAAGCTCAAAATAATCTCTCCATAGTTTTAATAGCATGAAAATGACTAATTTAAGGTCAGGAGTAATTTAGTTTTGACTGACTTGGCAATCCTTTGTTCTCTGGGTCATGTAAGTGTTGAGTAAATTATAAACCTGTAATTCTATCCTGAGGTCAAGGGACTTCAGAACTGATTTGATATATTGGTCTCCTGGAAAGTTCTTCCAAGGCCAGTACCCCCTAAACTGTGTTTATGAGTTGACTGCATTAATAACTGATAGAGTAATATAATATTAGCAGAGGTGAAATTAACCCTTAAAGAGAAGAATATGTTCAAATTGGGATTTTTGAATGAGAGACAGGCAAATCAGATATATCTGTGAAAAGTCAAGTTTCTACATAGTATGGGAAAAAACAAACATGACTGAGAAAAGGTGTAGATATTTGACTTCAGGAACAGATCAGACTGAACATTACTTGGGGTAATTCTGGGTTTGTGGAGCAAAACTATTACATTTATATCTTATATGGGGCAAAAATAAACAAGCCATCAACTATTTCTACACACTATGGCAAGAAGCATAAATATATTTAAAAAACAAGCAACTGCTCATTTAATGCAGGCTTTGCTCTATCCCATAATACTTGTAATTGAAAATCTGAAATGGGATGAAAAGTGAGATGTTTTCCATTCAAGAATTAGGTCTGCATTATAGCAGGACTTCTTAATTTTGAACCTTTTAATGTTGCCAAATGAAAGTCATTGCACTGCTAAAGAAATACCCTGTAAAGCCCAGGCAGAGCCTGGACTATTCTTTCATCATCAGGCAAACATTAAAGTTAATGGTCCTCAAAGTGTTTAGAGTTATTTTTTTGCCCAGCATCACAGTCCTGAACTTATTAGTAAGAGGTATATTCAGTTCTGATTTAAAAGAAACTCAATAGAAATCACAATCTGAAATCAAGAAATCCTCAAGAATAACCTGGTGTTTACCTTGAGCACTCTTGTGAAAAATCAGAATTAGGTTCTCCCCACCTCCAAGCCTGTAGATTTCATGAACATGAATATCTCCTGATAACTATGAATATTTCTCCTGGTCAGTCCTTGTTTATCTCCTTTCAAATTCTCACTGCTTTTAAGTTCCTAGCAAGAGCACTAACTTCACTTTTAACCAACAGTTGGTTAGATTAACCATCAAAAACCACACACCCAGGTTATGTCCCACTGGCCACTGACCAGGACCCCCAGGTCCCTTTCCCTGGCACTGCTTTCCAGCCTCTCCTTGCCAGTCTGTCTGTGCATCCAGGGCTGCCCCATCCCAGGTGCAGAATCCAGCACTGTCCCTTCACACCTCGACATTTGCAGAGATCTCTCTGCAGGGCCTGCCTGCCATCAAGGGAATTGACAGCTCCTCCCAGTTTAGTATCAGCAGAAAGTTGACTAAGTATTCCTTAGGGTGCTACATCCAGGTCATTCATGAGGAAGCTGAAGAGCGTTAACACTGAGGATGGAGCCCTGCAGAAGCCCACTAGTGACCAGTGCCAGTTTGTGTCACCCCAGTCCCTGTCACCCTTTGTGCCTGACCTGTGAGCCTGTTGCTCACTCATCATGTAACACGGTTATCCAGCTGTGGGCTGGACAGTTTGTCCAGAAGAATCCTGTGAGAAACAGCATCAAAAGCTTTGCTGAAGTCCAAAAAGGTTCATCTCCTGGATTTCTTGGATCAGCCAGATGGGTTACCCTGTCATAGAAGGAAATCAGCTTTGACAAGCCCAACTTTCCTTTCATGAAGCCGTGCTGGCTGTGACCCATGACTGTGCTGTCCTCCAGGTGTTTTTCAGCCCCTCCCAGAATCATCTTTTCCATGATGTGGAAGTGAACATGATGCAGTTAAAGTGAAGTGAAAACTGATGTGAAGTGAAACTGATGCAGCTCTGTGAATTGGCTCAGAGCTGAATCACAAGGGTGATGGACAGAGCAGGGAGAGGAGGGATGTGCTGCTGGAGCACAACCAGCCCATCAGTCATGGAGAGCTTTGTGTTGGCCCAGCCTCAGCCTGACTTGCTCTTTCAGCCACGTGCTACAACAGCCTTTGACAGCTTGTGGAAAAATAGGTGAAGCCTGGCAGGTTTGAGAACCAAGTGTTGTGAGAACTGCATCTGGCAGGGGAGGAGGGCAAATTAGCAGTGAAAACAGCCCATGCTGATTTGAGAACGAGGGCACTTGAACTGGCTGGCTGTGAGCTGGCTTACATAAGCATTATTTACATTACCTGCAAGGCAGAGCTCATCTCCTTATGCTGGGCTCAGGGCACTGGCACATTCCTCACTGAGGGTCAGAGGGAGTTTAGCTCAGGTTTAACTTGAACAACATCAGCAGAAGGGTGAGGGCTTGAAGCAAGCATTCAACTCTGGGTTTAAGTTGCATTACAAACATTTCCCCAGATATTCTGTGAGTAGCAACTTCTGACTGTTCCCTGTGAAAAGCAATAAATTTGAATGGATGATGTGTGGGACAGATTTAGTGACTAAAGGCTGCTCTCTGTAACACACAGAGTTCCTAAAGTTGCAGTCACTGTTTTGCTTTCTAATCTCTGTCAAAAGCATATTCTTAATTCTGTATTTGAGTTTCTTGGTGTATCAATACTACAAAATAAAATTTCAATTTGGTAACATTTATCATTTATCAGCTGTATTTTAAATTAAAGCTATCTTCTGGGAGATGCTGAAAGAAATTTCTCTCCTCCCTCCTTTTAGATAATATATACTATATGGAGAGTATATTCTGTATTGTATATTTTCTATAAAAACATTACATTTTTAACTTCCTTGGGACCTTGTATATAAATATTTGTTCATGAAATTATAAGATAGGCTTTGAAATTTATGCCATAAATTTCTGCTAATGTTCTAAAAATATTTGTTCAGGCAAATGAAATTGCAGTAAAATATTTTACTACAGATCAGTCAAAGGTTCTCTAAACTTTATCTTCCTAAAAAACAATCTTTCAAGCTATAAAACAGAGTTCTATTTTAGATATCAAAAAGGCAAATTTAACCAGCTTGACTTGATTAATACCAAGCAGTTTAACATCTTTGAAAACATTGAGATCTAAGGAGAAATAAAGTCTAGTTATAAGAATTTTCTCTTTTTACATACATGCTTTAATGTTGTTTTCTAGAAACTTATACTGTTAGAGGCAAATGGCAGTGGATGGGGGATTATGTGCATATTTCCCATTGCAATTAGCACTAATGAGAGCAGGATGTGTTGCCTAGCACACAAAGCTCCAAGTATACAAATTGTTAATAAATCTGACTTCTCACAAGCCAGAAAACTAGTGCTGCAGTCAGAACCATGTGTGGTCCCACATACATTTCCGCACAAGCTCCTTGGGGTGTCCCAACACCTCAGTGAGGAGCTCAGCCCCACCTGGAGACTCCCAATGGCTTTTACCACCCACAGTGGAAGCTCCTGGGCAGTGAGGGACAGCCCTGTTCTGCACCACCCTTTCTGCTCGCACAAAAGTCCCTTTAATGGCAGCAGCTTTCCTTCTGGGAGGCTCCACACAGCCCCCAAATCACAGGCACAGTATCAACAGTTTTCCTGTGTGTCTTCATGAAAAGCTGTTTCCCCTTCTCTAAACCCCCACCTAAAGAGCACAGCAGGTGAGCCTGAGTCCCCTGGAGCTCACAGCTTTCCCAGGAGCTCAGCCTAGCTGCAGACACCTCTGAGCCCACCCCACACTCACCTCACCACCAGCATCCTGGCCAACCCCAGCTCCTGTGCGAGAACCTCCTCACCTGCGCCCCACCCTACCTAGAACAGAGGCTGGCCAAGATGAAGAGAATAAAGTGGGCATTTATTAAAGGCCTTCAGTAGGTACATCTTGGGTAGTCAGAAGTCTCTGAAAGGCTACACCCCAGATGTACGGCAATCACGAGGTTTTCAGACAGATACAATTTGGTCCATTTAAATATCAGGGGTTGGTTAATCCTCCAGTTAATTTCAGGTAATGAAGTCATGTACCCCAGTTTGCTCCCCCTCTTAATTGACTTTGTTTATGCTTTCTGGGGCCTGAGGCAGTAAAGTATCCTTGAGTCCCAGGCCCAGAGAGGAATTGTTTTGTCTGAATAAAATGAGAGAACAGTGGCTGACAGGCTATGGAGCTTTACAGTTCTACACTAAAGAATTGCAGGATTACAAATATATGAAAAATACAAAAGCTAAAATCCTAATCACCACCATTTGCAAATGCCAGGTGCCCTGCCCCATCTTCTCTGCAAGAATCCCACACCTCTGGATGCCAACATCCCTCGGGGTGCCTGTGCTGCACACACTGAGCAGCTGCCAAGGGGATGTTTCACATCATGGGTGCCAAGGGAAGAGCACAGAGAGATTCATGGGCTGTGGGCACAGACTCAGCCTTAGGAATTTACTCCAGCAATTTACTAATCCCCATTAATCTTTTAGGTGTGCCCAAATACTTTTTCCCCTTGCAGCATTAGTGTGTTGCCCAGCAGATGGAAATAGTTTTTCTTCCTCTCATTCACATGTCAGCAGCAAACAAAAACTCCTTGGGCTTCTTCTTTTTTTTTTTTTTAAGGGAGGAAGAGCATGTTTTGGAGTTTTGTTTTTTTTTTGGTTTTTTTTGGGGTTTTTTTTGTGTGTTTTTTTTTTCAGATTTAACACGATTTTCTTGTAGTTCATGTTTTGCTTCTAAACACAGCAAACTTAAGGTCATCTCAGGTGTTGCCCAAAACAAAAGAATAAAGAAACCAGCAGTCACATTTCTATTAGAGACAGATCTCTAAAAAAGGTATCTCTACATAGAGTTTTTCTGTTTTCCATTGCAATGGATTCTGGTAAGACAAGAAAGAAAAAAATAATTGGTATATGCAATTTTTCTGTATCTCCTTTTGTGCTGGCCCACAGAACAGTTTTACTAAAAACTAAAGTCTTGAATCAAGGATAGGATGTCATTGTGTCATTACTGCTAAAGTATATTTTTGTTTATTGAACAATAGCAAATGCATTCCATAAATAAAAATTGTTCATAAATTTTTAAAAAATAATGTCAGGGTGGCAGCACCAACCAAGAGAGTTTAGGAAATGCTATATGTTAGGTACCTTCACAAACTCAGTTGACACCTCTATGCATTAGCATTATATCAGGATTACTGGAATTTTCAAAACAAATAAAAATATATTCAGATATTATTTTCTGCACTATATTCAGCAGAGAATGGAGAAAGTTCACTTACCTGATTTATGAAAGTCTCCCTTATCTGATTTATGTTGGATTTTGCAATAAAGTTCAGGTGACTGCAATTTTATTTTATTTTTTTTAAGAAAATACCATGCAGTAAAAATAGCACCCAGTAGGGAAACTTCAGTTCTTGTATTAATTTAAAAATCTGTGCCACTGCACAAACATTAAAATAATCCTAAATCAAACAGACAGCCCATTCTTACAGCTAAAGAAAGGTGGTGGGGAAATTAAGTGCCTGGATTGAACTAACAAAGGTAGGAGGCTGAAACACTTGAAGATGGACTGGCCAGGTAATTCAGCCACTAACTTCACAGTAATTCAGCTGGGAAGGAAAAACTGAAGCCACCACAGGTGTGCCTTTCTTCATGAGTGACAGCACATTGCAGTTAGCTGCATGAAAACTGAAACGTCGTGTGTTAAAGGTCTGAACTAACATGCACATGACCCATTCCATCTAAAAGGAATTTGCACCAAACTAGGAGTTAGACTAGGTTTAGATGTCTGTGCAGCTTTCCCAGTGATTCTGGCTACTGTGGGTTTCTCAAAGGCCTTACTTTTGTCCAAAAAGTTGATTGCAAACTTAATGAAGAAATAAAGAAGTTGAAATGAACAAATGACATAGTATCCCACTATATAGAAAACCCAAAAGCATTAGTGAAAAAATTCAGTACAAAAGCTTTCTATTCATGTAACAAAACTGTAGATGATTTTTTAACCTGGAAAATCAGAAAGTTCCAATCAGTGTTCACAGAAAAATTTAATTTCATTTTTTTGGGCTTTTTGACATACTTGTGCTCATAGTTTGCAAACTTAAGCCATGGTGCCTAATAGAGGTGGCTTTGTGTCAGAAATTTAGAATACAAACTTTTAACTCAGACATTAACTCAGATCCAAATCAGGATGGGAGACAGACACAAAAGCTAAAAGTTTAATGAAAAAATGCAACAAAACCACAAAACCCTACTGCTGAAACTTCTGACTTTTGTGCCTTTGACTTTGTGACCATAAGGTTTCACTAAAAGAGTGTTTGCATTGAATATATTTTCTTTGCATTCTTTTTGGAGATGGGTTCACATGAGAATTGTATCTTTGTTTCCTGGGATTCCATCTGCTCCCACTGCCATTACTCTCTGTGTGAGCCTTTCACAAATGGCTCCTGTGGACACAATTCAGGGCTTCAGATGAGGAACAGTTACAAGAGTAAGATTAACTCTTTGGATGAAAAGGTCTCCTTTTCATTCAGACTTCCTTGATAACAAAGAATGAGAGAGAATGGAAGAGAGCAGAATACTTAGCAGTGACAGAAGTGTTCCTAAAGAAAATGTTGCTCTGAACTTCTCTTCAGGAAAGTTCCTGCCTACATGCAAAGGGTGCTGGGTTGACAGAATGGTAACATGAGCTCCCTCAGAATTAGATGATGTTCTGCCAGAGCTATAAAAAAAGTGCAAGAATGAAGTGACTTAGTCACCACTAAAATCATAACTGTACACTCATCCAGGTTGGAAGTGCAGTTCAATCCCTTGTTAGCCCAGGGCTAATGTCAAACTTAGGTCAGGTTGCTCAGGTTTTGAGAATCTTTGGAGCAGAATCTCCAGTTATGAGGTAATAATAACCCCAGAGGCTCATCAGGCTGGCAAGCTGTATTCCAATATCACATAAAGGAACTGGGATTAGCTTTGTGGCATGAAAATCACCCAGCACTACACTGGAAATGCAAGTAAGGACAACACTACAACTGCAAACGTTTAAGAAAATTTCAGTCAGCATTTGAGAGGTTTATGGAAAGGATTTTGGAAGAGCAGCAGAAAGACCAGCTTCTTTCCCAAAAACTACTAATGAACTGTTGTGTGACCTCAGGCAAAACCACTTCAGTGCTCCATCCTTCTGCTTTCCCTCCCCATGGGTCTATTTAGACTGAGAATGCTTCAGGGACAGGGACTGTCTCTCACTGTCTATTTACACAGTGTCTGACACAGCCAGCCCCTGATCCTGCAGGGGACCTACAGATGCTATTGCATTACAGAAAAATAACAATAGTGACAAGCAAGATGTAACCAAATTAGGCAAATTGCAAGAGGGATTAAATTTACTTGTGAGAAGCTTTTGCTGGTTTTTTTTTTTTCTGTTGAAGAGTTTATTATGACAGCAGATTTTATTGCACAGTTAGAGCAGGCAAAACCAGCTATGAAAATGGATGTAGGGGCAGAGCTGCACAAACTGAAGGCTCAAGATCAGCTTTGGGTCTGTTAATGGAACCTACAGTTAATTTGTTAGAGCAGTTTTTTGTTGCATGTGATATAGCATGTTTTCATTTACTTATTTTCAAAATGGGAAGATGTTTACATGATTTTAGAAACAGGAAATAGATAACAGTGGTTGTGTTTGTTAGTGAAATTTCACCCAGTTATCCCTTATAATGACACCTATAACTTGTTTTATACTCTTATCTTCAAGGGTATCCTCTTTACTTTCCAAGTTTCAAGGAAATAGCTGTAATGACTTTTCAGTATTATCCTGAATTTCTTTTCAAATTCATTTCAATCCTGTGTGAACTACCCTTTTCAGAACTCCATGAGAATATTGCTGTAGACTCCAGTAGAATTTTCAGCTCCTTCCAAGAAATGCTTCTAAGAAGAGAGAAGAATACACTGAAACCTGATGAATCATTCATTTATTTTTTCACGTCAAAAAAAAAGCACTCTCAGGAGGAGATAGCAGATAGTAAGCAAATGGAGTAAGCAGCCTTGTTGGAAATATTTTTACTTTCTTCCTAAAATACACTTTAGGATTATATGACTTCGTATACAAACTAATATTCCTTGAAATGAGAGATAAAGAATTTTTCTTTTTGGTATTTCTCTGTGGGGAACGTTTTTGGAAACACCTGATACCTGAGGCAGTCTACTTCATTTCAAAGGCAAGTATTTGCTCTTTAGGAGTAACCTCTGTTAATGGATGCAAACCTAGCAAGGCGGGAAAATCACTTTGATCTCCCTTTCAAAATGTTTTTTGAATTTATCCATTGCCAGGGAATGAGTTTCTTTTCCTGGAAAGTGCTGAACCCTCGGATTAATCAAACCCGTCAACAAAGTGAAATCTTAACATTTTAGACTTACAATATGATTTGTATCAATGCCAAAGTGCCTTCACCATCTAAATATTCCAAAGATTTCTAGGTTCTTTTCTATTCCAGAAATAGAGGTAGAAATACTTCAGTCCCAAATATTTGTCACTTCTATCTCAATGTAAGTTTTATAAGCAAGAAACTGTGCAGAAACTGCCCACTTACAGTGTGTACAACAAAAAAAACCCCTATACTGTACAATGTGTCAAGAGTTGCCAAAATGCTTTTCTAGTTTTGTACAATGAAGTGGATGTCAGCTGATTTTAAATCAACTGGATATCTATAGCTTTTAACACTATTAGATGATTTACCCATGGACACAGTCCTGCATAACTTCACATAAAAATTACTGAAACATGGAGGAGTTCAAGTCTGAAATGGACTTTGGACTTTTAATACAATTTGATCAGAAAGTTCATAATTCTTGCTACGTAATTCTTAGATCTTAGGGAAACAAACTAAAACATACCCCCCTATCTGGAATTTGTTTGCTTTGTATTTTTTTTTCATTAGAACCAATTATTTGTCTTGTACTGCTGCCTCAGCCAGAACTGAAGAGCTATATTCAATGAGCTTTTTATCTTTGTGAGATCTCTTGGAATAAATATTTTTCCCACAGAGGCAATCTAGTATGCTGAATTGTTGAGTACTTATTAAAAGAACAAAAGCCATAAGGAACAATGGAAATTTCACAGGCAATTCACAGCCTTTGCACTAAAACACTAGTTAGAGAGCCACTGTATTAAAGAAATCCCAGTCCACAAGACAGAACTCTGAATATGAACTCTGCAGTCTGGTCTTTTGGTTTTGTATATTTTACAAAGGTCAAACTGAGCCCAAAAGCAAGTGCACAAAATGAAGCATTGGACAGCAGTTTAAGAGGTGAGAATCCAGTTATGTTTTATCTTTATTTTGCTTTCTAATCTTAAAACTATTGTTATTGGCTTGTAAGCTGTGTATAAAAACAAATACTCATCCAAGAGAAATATTAATAATAATAAATACAGGATTACACAGTAATTTGATTAACCCAATAAATTAAACACCTCTAACAATCCAGTACCCTGGATATATAACTAAAAAAGAATGCTGAATAATTCAATTATGTATTTTAAACTCTATCAGATATATAACCAAGTCATATAATATAAATCAAGATGAAAATCTTATTTTCTGTGTTCTTCACTCAGATTTTGACAATAACATTATGCAAATGCAAAGTTTGACTTCAGATTGGAATATTGCTGAAAAGAGCAGATACTGATTCCTGAGGTACCCTTTGAAATTTCACACAGCCTGAGCTTTCTATCTTTGATGAATGATTTCGATTATATTTAAAATTCATTTTATTATTTGATCTAGACGGATGAAATCACATTTATTCAACCTGGAATGAATTTAACTTATGGGTCTTCTCAAAGGTGTAATGCCACTCAAGCATCTGGTCAAAAGACTGACTGATAGAATCAAATCCCATGGCCTAATTTTGAATCAACACGTGCCTCTGAGCTAAAAAACACCAAATTGACTATGTTTGATATGAATGTTTAAGGAATTTCTGTTTGGGGAAAAATGGCAAAATGAGCTTTCAACATTGGGATTGTAAAAAAAAAAAAAAAAATTAATAAGACAACACTACATTTCTTACAGTTTTGGAAGGACAGATGAGGTAGAAGAATAAACCTTAAGATGCAATATTTGCTTTTTTTGAGTGAACAGACCTGACATTTCTCAGAGAGTGGCTGAGCACCTCCTTCAAAAAGCACAGAGCTCCCCAGCACAACACACATTGGCTTGCACTGCAGATTGCCTTCCAACGACACTGCAGAGACACTTGACTTCCTCCTGGGGAAGTGCAGCTTTCTTCCCTAACAATGGCCCAACTGGTTTTCATAACGGAGATAAACGCTCCCTGCTGTGAATTGTAATAGAAAAACATGTCAAACAACCAACAATAAAAAGAAGCACAGCCAAAAGACTGGCTTTTCCTGTTTTTATGTGCGGCACAGAGGAAACCAAGCACGTGAACTGCACTTGGCTCCTTACAAGTCAAAATATCATTTCTTTTAAATGAGAAGAGGAAAAAAATGCAACTCGTTTCTGACCCTTTTTTCACTCTGAAGTGCAGACATGAAAACTGAACCCATTAGCACTTAGTTGCCAGAGGTTATAATGAAACCTCTGAATGTGAAAGTCATATGCTTTGTTAAAAATAAAAAAGGAATGGTTATTCAGTTAGGATTTTTCCACCCTTTTAAAAGCTGTTACAGTATGAGTGATAAGGACATCCATCTGCCATTCTGATGATCCCATGGTATTTTATAGTTTTATGTTCTCTGCTCTCACTGACAAAAGATCACTTGCTTAAACTTCCCTTCTCTTTAATCCCATCTTTTTCCTTTTTCCTAAAGCCTTACTTTTTCCCCCAGCTAACTTTTAATAGCCTACTAGTTTTATTTTGATGTCTCTAGTTAATTAGGTCAGTGAAATTCCCTTTCTTGCTGTCCTTCTCACCTGCTTAAACTGGGAGATGCCAGAAATGAGGTTCTTTTTAGTCAGTATGGCTGAGTCTACAAATTGTTATTTAATATTAGATCTCAGTCTGGGTTAAATTGTGCAGAAAATGGTCGAAGAGATTAAATGCACCCATTGCCATGGCCGAAGGCAATACCCAGGTGTATGGTACAGCCCTGATAATGGTTGATGAGCAGGTAAAGAAATGTCATTTGGAGACTGAACAGCTACTTACAGTCCCCAGAGTAATTTTGATAAGAGTGAACTTCTGACAGTCCTGCTTGGACAGAATGCACACTGCTTTTTTTAGTGCCTTTCCTCAAGCAGAGATCTCTTCTGTTCTCTTTTTCTGTTCTTTTTGTTTGGTACCTGTATTGGCCTGCTGGAAGGAAATACTGCTGCACGTGCAGCTAACCACAGTATATAATTTGTAATTTTTTCTAGGAACACCAGTGCACAGACAGGAAACTTGACACCTCCACGTCCCAGAACACTTAACTGAACATGCCCAGACTAATTCCACAGTGTGTATTTGGGTGCATCTGACTCACTAAACCTATAGAATGAATATTTGCTTGAGATCTGAGGAATTCTAAGCCACAGGTGCTGGGAAGGCGAGCAACTGTCACTGGGTAACTCTTCTATTTTTCTTAAAGCATCCACATCACTGGCAGGTGATGAGGCTGGACAGACTCTTTATTCAGTATGGTCTTAGGTGGGAATCCTGCTGGTAAGAGATGGTGGTGGAAGGACTGAATCCTCCTGAAGCCTCTGATGTTCAGCATTTCCATGTGGTACTTTTTGTCAGCTGTGATTCTAACTGCAATAAGCCCACTGCTGCTTGATTTTAAACCAAGCATTTCAAAAGGGCAAAAATAACAGCAACTTCTTCTTATGTTACAGTTCATGTACTATATTTTAACACTCCCTTGCTCCATATATTAAGCCAGCACCTTGAACCTGGAAGTTAAGGCGATCCTAATCATGAACCTAAATCTCACAGAGCCTAAGAAGGTTCCTCACTCACTCTCATGGTGGATGCCTGTGCTTTGGGAACAGAAGGCACTGGACTCTGTTTATAAAAGTGACATTTTAGACAAGAACAAATTGTGAGATTAGAAACAATAGATTAGAGAATGCAAGATGTTTGTTACTGTAATAAGGATGATTAGACTGTGAGGGGAATGGGAGAGGTCGCAGAAACACCAAGAGAGAAGTCACAATGAGAGGACTTCAATGTGTGGTTATCAGGAAGGCTGCTTCCACCCTGCTCTGGTTTCTGTTAACAAGATCCCAGCTTGGAGCCCATCTGAAGTCTCTGAAATATAAATGCATTAAGGTACATTAGCTACTATGGCTATAAAGAACCTTAGAGTCATGACATTATCAGATACACGGGACAAAGAACAGATTCTCAGAGCAGCCAGAGAAAGCAAACAATTAATTACAAGAATAGCCTGCCCACATGTTGTTCTTCCCAGACCTGAGCCTGACACAAAACCTTCAAAATGCATAAACTAGCTTTTAAGATGCTCCTAACCAAGGGAGATGCCGAAACTCACTTCTATTTGATGTAGAATTAAATATTCTGCAAAGCACAGTCATACACTATTTGTGCATGGTGTGGAGAAAAAAGAAATAGTTCCCTTGGAAGCATAATGATGATCACAATCTCTGTGGCATTGCAGAAGATCCAGGAAAATAAATGGATGGTGGAGGATCTCTTGAGCTAGTGTACTCAGACTGGGGTGGGAAAGGGTAGCAAATGGGAAAAGAATAAAGCACAATTTTTAGATGGCTGAAATTTTCTTTCTCCTCAAGTCACAGCTGTCAAATAGCCCATATGGAATCTTAGAATTGTCGTGATATTTAGGACAAGATTTTTTGCATCATTAGGTCAAATGTTAAGGACTGCTAATATTCTGAATATTCTCACAGTTACATTGGTTAATATTGACTACCTGTTTCTTCACACACAGGATTTCTGACCTTCACAATGAAAAAGAACCAGACCCTGTCTGTCTGAGGGTTTTTATCCTACCAGAGAAGCAATGAGGGATATGTTGTAATGGTTGGAGAGTCTCCAACTGCCACTTACAAAGAGAGAGAGCAGTTTTTTTCCAGGTAGAAATTAAGACCTTTCTTTTTCCTAGTGACTGTCAGTCCTTATGACCACATTTTACCGAACTAGGGCCAAACATGTGAGCTGACAGAAATGGTATCAGTCAGAATGATGCTGTCATCTATACCATAAAGTTTAAGTTGCAATTTTTAAATTCAGTGAATACATGTAAATAAACATCCCTCTGGGAAGGAGGGGAAAGAAGCAGATGGCTGGGTTACATTGCACTTGAGACTACAAATGGAAATTCAGAGAAAATAAAGGAGAACTGGTTAATTTGCCTTGTCAGTTTTTATATGCCAACAAAGAGAAAGACTGAGACTTGAGAATTTTTAAAAATATATCAGACTTTTAAAAGTCAATTTTTCTTTTCCAAAGCCATGTACAATATGTGGCCTTATTTTGCTGCATATCTACTCTATTTTTATTAATGCTTATTAAAATCTCAGTCTGTCATAGTTGTGGTTCTCTAGCAGACTGACAACTGTGTAGCACTACTGCCTGTACTTTGTTTCTTTTCACAGCAGAACCACAGAAAAAAATGTTTATAATTGACTGTGCAGTGACACACAGTTGCCACGTCTTTGTTTTATTTTGCATGAGTTATCTACACTCTGTACTATTTCCTGTTATGTGTATGGCTGCATTCTCCTGTTTCCAGCTCAGATCTGCTCCAAACAGGCAGAAGCTGTTGATATCTGTGCCTACAGGCCAGAAACAGTCTGTAGTTCAGCAAAGCACAAAAGGACAAAAATAACCTCTTTGTTACTCAGCAAAGCAATTTATTTCAGTATGCAGATGAGCATTATGCTAAAAGTGGATGGAATGATTATTGCCTGGTGCTAAAATTGTGGTGAATTGCATTTCTTGCCTAGGCAATGGAGGAATTAGAGGATGACGCTGCAGATTCAGCTGTAGTGAAAGGGATTGGTGAAAACCTAGAAAGGAAACAGAGTAGCTGTCTCAGCTCTATTTTCCTCTATTTTCCACAATAAACTGTGGTGGCAGGCCCAAAAAATTGAAGGAAAACAGGTCTGTAACCCAGAACACCTTCTTGTGTGTTCAAATGCATGGACACACTTATGTTTCAGCTGTGTTTATAAACTGGCATTTTCCAGCATTAGTAGTAAACCAAGTGACTATAAATGCATATTTTGCTTATTTAAACCATTCCCTTATTACCTATCTATATTTAAAAATAGAATCCTTGGATTTAATGTCACATCCATGCAAGAATGTGAATGCATTAGAACTATGCCCTTCAGTACTGTTAAAATTAATTTCCATCACAGATTTCCTCTCTTTTTGCTCTTACAGTCCTCTGGTCTTTGACAGAAAGGAGGGCAAGCCTCCCTTTTCCATTACTTTCCATATGGTACATGCTTCTTTGGAGTAGATCCAGAAAAGAGCAAGAGGGATCTGACATTTTTATTGCTGGGAGTCATGACCAGAGGGTTTCTGAGACACAAAGGTACCTGGAGGGATGCAAGTAAAGAGAGAAGGATGGAGAATGATGGAACAGAGAGGAGTTACCCAGCCTGGAGAGAAGCAGAGTATGCAAAAAAAGAGTTATGACCTGTAAAGAAAAATAATTAAGGTTAGGAAAATCATGAAAGGCCAGAAGAGATGTTATTTAGGTGTTTTGCTCTCGAAGATGAAGGAACTGGCACTGCAGTGTGAAGGAAAGCAGAAGCAAGAATTTCAAGTGTTTATCATGGGGTTCAAGCCATGAGGGGACTATGAGCAATTTGAGGAGCAAGGAGCAGTGTGAACTATGAATATGTCACAATATTAGACAACAGCAGTGAGACCACTTTAGAACAAGGAATGTGCATTTTGGACATCTAACTATGCCAAAAAAAGCATCCTCCTGGGGCTCCTCACATTTCTGCATGGAAAGGATTGTTGGGAGTGCATCACAGAGTATCTACAAGAATTACCTTCCTTCAGTTGCCCCCTTAATGAAATATTTTGGTGGGATCCTGTCTATTGTTGCACTGAATATTGTTACAGGGCTGGGGCCCCTGTGACAGGGTCCAGCAAAGCATTTCAGCCAGGGCACAGGAGGCATTTGTGCTCTCCAGCAAAGTATTTACACACACACACATTCTGACATTTGCAGTGCAAGGGTTTATTTTTGATGACAGAGAGTAGGAGAGGAAGGGAGGGGAAAAGCTCTCTGCACAATGCAAGCCAGAAAATGTATGGATTAAAATTCAGATACATCCCAGAAACATGAGAGAAGATCAGATTAATCTAGTCTTTTCTATGCATTTTTTTTTTTTAAATGATATTTTGGGATGTAATTTATTCCTTGGGCTAAGGACACTGATTTAATAACTTGAGACAGAATACTACATTTGACTCACCTACAGATGGGCAGAAAATATTTTATATTACTTACTCCAACATAATAGTAATGTCAAATGTATCCTTCCATTGCTCAAATGATATTGTTATTATTTTTATAGCAGATGGTTAAAAATATTTAATATCCCTATTGGTCATTAAACCTGGATTTCAGTATTTTACGTATGGCAGGATACAACAGCATGCTTTTAATACCTTGATGGGTAAGAATATACCTAATAAGTAGTAAAATCCATAGTTTTCAGTAAACATAATAACTGCGAGGTTATAATTCTTTTTCCTCTTTATTTCTCATTATTCACATGAAATAAATGCTACTGAAAAAAATATGGAATCAATACAATCTAGAACAGTTTATCATATAATTTGAGTATTTCCCAAAATCCCTTTTGCAAGGGAAGCAGGGAAAATGAAAAAAAAGAAGTGGGAAATGATTAAACTAGCTCTAGACCTAGCTTTAGAATTGTTAACTTGCTTTTTTAAATTTTATCCTCCCTCAAAGCACATTTCTCATTTTATTTTGATGAGCAGCTCAGAGAGCTATTCACGAAGTCCTGGTATTGCTGCTAGAAAATCCACCCACAAGAAGAGGTAAACTTTATGCTCTAACACATATTAGTGGGGAGTGCAATGACCTCACCAAGCCCACGTGGGTTACCTTGTAATTAGTGGAAGGCATTATTGTAAGGGTTAGCAGATGACAGCCCGATACCCCAGAGCTCAGGCTGTTTATTGGATCTTGCCCTGAGCCCTGAGGGAATCCACAGAGACTTCTCCCCTCAGCTGCAGACTTTGTGGAGTCTCTGTAGCCTGGGAGTTTGGTAAACCCAGGACTCCCAAGATCCTTGGAAAACTCCATTTTGCTTTGGTTTTAAACCAGTGATTATGCAACAACACAAAATGGGATCACTGCTGTAGCTTGTGGTGTCACCTCCCTGCCATACCTAAAAGGCTATTTTAAGACTGTAGAGGAGCAGGCTTTAAAAATAATTATTTCAGGGGTAAAGAGAGCACTCATCAAGGAGCCAGGAGCAAGAGTATTTCAGTGGGAGCAAGGCAAGCTCTTCCCCACACAGCAGTGCCAGTGACCTGCTCACCCCTGTCATTGCCCTCCTGGGCCCTGCTCGCTCTGCCCAAGCCCCTCTGTCCTGACCTGTGACACCCCTGGCTCTTGCAGCCCTGGGGCTCCCTCAGGGCTCTGCCAGGAGCTCCTTTCTGCCCTGCCCCGAGCTCCTGATCCCTGTGCACTCCTGGGCCCCTCCACCCTCTGTAAATAAGCCCTGTCCTGACCTGCAGCCACCCTTCCCATTAGGATCCAGGGTCTCCTCTGAGCAGAGCCTGCCAATCATTCCAGACCACTGCCTAGGGGGGCTGGGGGGATTTCTCCCCCTTTTTTGGGGGAAGGTGGGGAGGAAGAAGAAAAAGGCTGTTTTTAAAGCTTAATAGAATCAATGAAGAATTTAAAGAATACAGTTTATAACATGTTATTAAAACAAAGGCTTTGCCCTGGTTCACTGCAGCAAAATCACATGAAATGACACTTTTCTTCAACTTGTGGGAACACAACGTGGATTGAAATAGAAGGAAAGAGCACATAGGAAAGGATTAGTCAGAAGCAATCAAAGATCTTGATAGGCAAAAGAAAAACATAAATGTCTCTGTGTGCAGCTGGAGGTGCAGCCCTGCACAGCTCAGCCCTGCTCCCTTGTAGCATTCCCTGCTGATTTCCCACATTCAGCATTTTTGCTCTCTCCCATCTTTTTGTATCCCTGCCCATGTGGGCCATAACCCATCAAATCTGATGTGTTGAATCTCCCTGAGTCAAGGGGATGGGTTCATGTGTCTAGAATTTCTCAAGAATTACTTCTGTGACAAGACAGGCAAATTCAAGGATTCAAAATTTGAGGATTCAAACCATTAAATGTTTGAGAAAGAGATTTTTAAATTTTGTCTGTAAAGCTTCATTCAAAAAGGTGCATCTGCAGTAATATTGTCTTGAATTGTACTAATGTGTGATTTTTGTAAATCCTTGCCCTAAAATCTTAAAAGCTTAGTGTTCCCCAACTGGATTTTTCCTCCCTCTGATCAGTATCAACACATACAAGATTTACTTTGTGTTAATTTCTAACAGCTGTAGCATCCTCTTTCCTCAGTTCTGAAACAATGTGGTTGAACACCCCCTCAAATGTGAGTGGAACACCTACTCAGCCTTCTCCCCCCTTTCAACCTGCTCCAGGCTTTTGGTTTCTTCATATCACCAGGAACATTTGTTTGCTGACAGTTGTGTTTTTAATCTTTAACTGTGTACATTGAGGAAGAGACATGCAAGCAGTAATTTTCTGTGAATTGTTTCAGATTCATTAAATGTTTGTACTTTATGTCAAGACCACAGGTTGAAATTACCCTGATGAATTTGCTGACTGATCTATTTGGTGAGTTGCTGGAAGCATCATCTCCTAGTTCAGATAAAAGCTACCAATCATTACAGACAAAAATGCTTATTCAGAAATTTCAAGGATTTTTAAGATAGCTCTGTAGTTTAGAACATGATGCACTGGGTGGAAAGTAATTTTAGACATGTATGGATCTTGCTGGGCTGAGCCAAAAAAAGGGAAAGTGTTTAATGTCTGCAAAATTATTTTAAAAAGTAAAATTTACATATATTTCTAAGTCAAAATTTAAGTCAAAGAACATTTCAAGATTTCAAGAACAGTGTAAGTAAAACCAAAACCCCATGTAATCTGCAATATCTAATCAGACATAGCCACAGGTGATCTTCCCTCGGCTTAGACTGTGATTCTATTTTTGGCTTTGGTTCACTTTGAGTTCTAACTACAATATGGGAAAAGGAGCTGTTTGTTGGGGGTTTTTTTGTTTGTTTTTTTTTTTTTTTTTTTTGGTTCAGTTGGTTTTTTTTTATTTTGGTTTGGTTGTGAGTTTTTTTTTTTAATGTTTTTTATTTTAGCAAAATATGTCCATGAGTAGATTGCATTGGGTTTTAAAAGGAAAAACAGAACTGATTAAAAATGTACTTTAAATATACTGAAGGTAAGGGAAAATGGACTCATTAAAAGATTTGGAATCCTTTATGTCATAAAGCTGTAAAATTGTTAAATGCAGAGACAGGCACGAGACACAGGATAATGCATTATAAATGAATTCCATGAAAAAGGCCTAGTTAAATTGGGTGTTTACCACATCTTAAGGAGCATTTAGAAATGGCAAGATGGCAAGAGAGAAGGCAGATCTCAGACTAGCTGGGAGATATTGATGGTACATATTGTGGAACACAGTCCTTGAGATTCCAAGGTTTAGATTTTCCTTTTCCAGCTGGACAGGGTACCAAGGATGTGAGCTAGAGCAGGAGAGCCCAGGAGGAATTCCAGCACACCCAGCTAAGATACCTCCAGGAGTGGATGCTGTCCCTCCCACCATACACCCAGCAGCTCCAGGCATATTTGACAACTTTTCTGGGTGAGGGCCAGGCATCCTGGCCCTGGGTTGTACCAAGTCCTTGCAGTGTGAGGTAAGGACTTACAGCTCCTCACCTTCCCTCCTCTGTCCTCCTGTGTCATCAGGTTCTGTCTGACCCACACTTAGCAAACCAAAGGAAATTATTCAAGCTTAACCCTGCTCTTACTCAGCTGGTTTCCATGAGAGTTTTATTTTAGAAAACTCTTTGTCCATGCACAAATTTTCCTTCTCATGGTGATTCTATGAGCCTGATGCTGACTTGATTTCCACAACACCTGGTGAGACAGTCCTGCTTCACTGCTGCTGCAGGAATAGCAGCAAATCCACAGCAGGCTTTGGAGAGGGGCAGCACCCACCATGAGCTGCAGGCTGCACTCCTACATCACCAAAGATAAGAGCCTAAGTGACTTTAACTACTTTATGCAGGTTTGGTGCATTCCAAAGGTCCCAGAAACTTGGTGAATGCATGGCCTCCATGTGAAAAATGCAATTGTCTCACAAAGGGGGAAACAATAAAGATGTGCTGCTATTACATGAGCACCTGAAGGAGAGATGTGGCTCGACAGTCACTCATCACAACACCAACTTTAACCAGGGCTTCAATCCATCTGGCATTACCCTCCCAAAGTGCACAGTGAGCATGCAGGTGCAGAAAGGTTCAGGCTGAGTTTTAAACAAGCTTCTGCTGTCTTTACTTGCTTCCCCAGGGTTTGTAGTGTCCCTAACACAAACCTTACTGAGCACAACCAACACAGGAGGATGGGGGAAGGGATGGGGAGAAGCAGTCTTGGTAGGGATTGTGTGACTAAAATGAGGTATTGAATTTCTGGGTTTCACAATGAAACACTCCAGGACAAATGAGGTGCTGAAGCAGGATTTATAATTCACTGAGTAATAGGATTTTGTACTGTTTAGCAGGATTAGGCATGTTAAAGAAAGACCTATTTATTTCAGCCTGACAATGGATGAGAAAAGTGTATAGTGCTCTTCGTTGTTATTTTAAGCAATTTACAGGATTACTCAGTAGTGGAGGCCCTGTGCTGCCCTATCTGCAGTGTGACACAGTAATGGTGATATTTGGATAATTGCAGTTTTCTCCATACAGTTTCAGAATCCTGGCAGTTGAAGGATCAAAGGTGTGAAGGTTGGTGGAGGGGAGGAGGGAGGGAAAGGAGGGATGTCAGGGGAGAAACAGTAGAAACCAATTAAAACACTCCCTTATTAGGCCCATGACCTTGGTGACCTCAGCCTGCCAAGCCTTTGGGACAGCATGTTCTGTGACTTAATGGTTTTTTCAGGGGTTTTATGCTAAAGTGCTGACTGTGCTTTCTCCAAGGATGTCTGCCATTGACATGGGGACTGAAACCTCTCTTGCAAAGTGGTTAGAGAGGGAAATTGTTTTTCACTAACACTCAGGATGAGATTTTCTGTTACAGACATTATTTTGTTCCCTCCAGCTCCTTTCTTAAAAAAAAAAAAAAAAAAAAAAAAACCCAAAACCAAAAAAACACCACACAAAAAAAGAAAACAAACAAACAAGATGTACAGCTTTCTGACTTTTTCCTTTCTTAATATTTGACAGTTTTCATGCAGCTGTTTATTTCTGTTGGCCAATGTGGAAATAAAACTATCAGCACATCCAAGCTAAGGCTTCAGAGTGAAAGGCACATGCAGAGCCTTTTCTTTTTCACGTGGGACTTTTCTCAGCAATTTATTCTTAAGCAAACGTATGAAACGGCAATTTCTGTCAGGAAAAGTGCTCAGGTCAGGGAAGAGAAGCTGAAAACCAGATTATTCTTTGGGAATCTGAAATGCAGTTTAATTAAACCAGTATTAGTCCTTCACGACAAAGTTTTTAATTGTGACCACTTTTTTCTGAATTTAAAACATCTAAGGTAGTTTTAAAAACTCAAATCCTTTTTCTCCAGAAACTCAGATGGCCAAACTCCCCAGACAATTAAGTTAAAGAATTCCTGTGGAAATCTGCAGAGGTTGCATAATGCTCAGCTCTAGGCAATTTAAACCCCCAAAATAAGCCCTGGTGGCATGATCACTCTCAAAACCCTTGAGCTCTGCCCTGAGCAACAGAATGTCCATGTTTCTTCTGTAAACTGGAAAAGTAGGTGCCTAAACTGGGATGGCTTTCTGCTGAACACTGAATTACAAATATAACACACAGAAAATGAAAATCTGCTTTTTATTCTTCCTTGTAGATGGAACATGAGGCTATTTAGAGCAGGAAAAAATGGGTAATGGAAAAAAAGAAGAATCTTTAAAATCTTTGTGATGGACTCATTTGCTAAACTGTTTTTGCATTAAACTACTGGCATATATTCTACTTGCAGAACGGAGTGACAACTGTAGTGGGCACCTAATTTCCTCCCTAAAGGAAGGGCAAAACCTGTTTAAAATCCTCTGGAGAACGGAGGAATATTTGTACATGTAACTATTTTAAGAAGCACCTGCAGAAGGTTTTTACACTCTCGTGGTCTCCACAGAAAGAACTGAATTATCATCAAGTCAGGAACTTTCTGGTCTTACAGCAGCAATAACAAAAACCTGCAAGTTTTGTTCTTCTCACAGTTTGAAAGGAGATATTAAATATTTGACAATGCTAATAATCACGTGGCAGAATTAATTAGGAAACAATCTCTTCAAAACTGGCCATTAGTGCAGGCAGAGACAGAACAGAGGGGGGTCAATAATCTAACAAAATGGTCATTAGCAGCAGTTTAAATACTTTGATTTGTCTGGATTCTTGTGAGGATCCAAACCAGCAGGTTACCCAGCAACGAATAATAAAAATGGGGTCGTAAAAATATATTCATGCAATTTGGCAACAAACACTAATCCGAAAGACAGGACAAATTATTTTGGACCACAGAATTGAGGACAGTCAGAATAATATTTTCTGCTCAGAAAATATTTTGTTGAGATGTGAAACCCTTTTTCAAACCAAAATTATGCCTCAGAGAATTCCTGGGTGGTGAATGTGCTGGGTTTTAAAAGTAGTTTGTATGCTGACCATGACATAGAGAAGTAGGGAAAGTATTGCAGGTAAAAAGCAAATTTGGGCACTCATAGATGTGCTTGTTTAAAGGCATGAGAGCTCTGAAGTAGCTAATGAACATTTACTTTTGTGGCCCCAAGGACAGTCCCATGATGCTCCATGACTTTCTCAGAATCCCATGCACAGGCAGCAAGGCATTATGTAGGAACTACTGAAAGTCCAGGTCCCAGGGCTCATGAAAAATCTGTGTGTATGATGTCTGCAATTCAAAACTTGGAATAAAATGTGGAAGAATTTAAAATTAATCATAATAATGAAGCATTTTGTGATTATTGAGGTTTCTGGCTTGCAGTTTTGGAATGGCAATACTGGCTGAACTTTTGGCTGCACTGCTCATTAGATACAATAAGTTCATAGGTAAATTATGAGAGGCAGAAGAGCTGCAATTATTAACTAATCTATTCTTTTTGTGCAATAATTTCAAATCGCCTTTAGAATTCAAACTGAAAAACAGCCTCACCATATCATATTTCTTTAAAGAGTACATATAAAATGTCACTTTAGAAGTCATACCCTGAGATTAGAATTTTAGAGTTTACATTTTTAATGTATTTCAACATGTAAAACACTATTAATACCCTGAGCTTGATGTTCTGAGAAACATCCACCTGGCAAATTGTTTATCCTGACTAAATCCGACTGGTGAGTAGAAGTGGTTAGTGAGAATACAACCAAATCCATCAAAATAATGTGTTAAAATGACCCTAAACAATTACTCACTTTAGGCCCATTTGTGCTGTCAGTGGTTTATACTCAAAAACAGACTGAGAGGTCACATCTGAAATGTATTTTCTATTCAGTTGTTAGGAAAAGCAATTATTAACAAGACAGATATGTTCCATCACCAAAAAAACAATGTAAGAATTCTGTGAGATGTGCTTTGAGGAGGATTAAGGTGATTTTAAATTAAGGACCTCATCAGAAATGAACTGATGTCTGCATGCTAGGCAACTTTACCCACTCACAGGCTTTCCAGTCATTGTCTTCTATATTATTATACCTGGAGCTATCTTTTAGCACACCGATTGTTTAACTTGCATTATATTACAATACTTTGGATTGCTACTTTATTTAAAGATATTATTTTAGTAGCACACAGCATGTGAATAATGTTGGCAGGATTTGGCCAGCTCTCCAAAGAAATGATTTTACTATTCTTAAGAAGTGTGGGATAAGGTTTCTCAGTAGTACCCTGAAGTAATCCATGAACAATTCTTGAGCTCAGTGATGCCCAGTACCAAACCCTTCTTTTATAATGATAATAATGAAATAGGTGGCAAAAGACTGAAAATGTTTCAATTAGTTCCACTTAGGTATCATAACATTCATATTCATAGCCACCAGTTCCCAAGGATTAGTTCTGATAGATATGACTTGCAGTACTTGTTCACAATATTTGCTAAAAAAATCTGGTGTTCCAGTTCTGCAAACTCAAAACACCTGTCTACACAATCAAGCAAATTCATTACAAACCAAAATCGACTGCAAGGCAACATGAGAGTAGAATGCTGGTTCAAATGCTTTAGATTTAGAAAGAAAACTGGGAATGGCTTTTGAAAAGTTCATCAAACATGTCTTAGAAAAAAAACAAACCCATAGTTTATTTTAAATGTGGATATTAGGAAGGCATTTGTTACTAAACAGTAACTAAAAATACAAGGTGTAGATTATTAACTTTCCACTGCTGTTACAAGTGATTTAAAGCCTGGCACTGTCCAAAGGATGTGCAAATTCTTTCTCCCACTATTGGAAAAGGAATGAGAATAACACCATGGCCATCATAAGGGAGCAGAATCACATGTGTGCAGCTTGCCATGACAACACAGAAGCATGTCCCACAGGCTCCCCAGCAGAACTGAGAGTTTCATCTTGTTCAAATACTGCCATGTCCTCAAAACCCAATAGGAAAAGGCTCAGTTCTGTGATGCCCCCGAAGCCTTAATTCTGTCAGAGTCCAGACTGGGCCAGTATCAGTTTGAAAGGTAATTAACCTCATGAGAGTGGGCAGCTCTGGGATTGCAACAGTCTGCTCAGGAGTTGATCCCTTCCCTGGGAAAGAGTTAAAATTTACTCTCTTCTATCATTTATGGGACTTGCCCTCTCTGGTTTTCCATCATGTCTAACACAATGACACCTTGGTGTCCAGGAACACAAATGATAAGCAAAATTATCCCTGGTGAAGGGCATGTATTTATTATGGGCTTTTTTCCCCCCCAGCTGGTTACAGTGCAGAGTTTGTTTGTAAGAGAACATATCAGTCCCCATGCACAGCTGAAAGAGCACACATTCCAAAACCCAGTGACCTGTTTGTTCTTTCCACCCCTTGGAAACCTGAAGTAGGGTATTTTCTCTAATGACAGATGACCCACAGCTTCCAGTTGTCAGATTTCTTTAAAATGTCAGCTGAGGTTCTCAACATCATCAGTCATTTCTAAAAATGATAGTCCTCTTCCCTGCAACACTGGCTGTAAGATAAGTCTACTCAGGAAGAAATCAGATTCCCTATTTGAATTAAATACATTATGTATCTGCAGTAATGACACTGGATACTGGACTGACCTTCCTAAATGTAACAAATGCTTGTCCATTTAGCAAAATGAAATGCTTTGACCTTACCCCAGAGGAATCATGATTTGTTGTTAGCCAACCAAGAGACATTTCTGTCATACAGCATTTAAAGACAAAGATTTGAAGAAAACGTTGTGGTTTTGATTTGCTCTTTTTTTTTTTTTTTTTTTGGAAGGAGGTAGTTAAATTTCACCTATTACTTCGAGGAAAAATACTGTACAATTGCATTATGGCAGATGTAACCAGTTAAAAGAATTGGCATTAAACCCAGGAAAAAAAAAGAGTATGGTTAAAAAGGAAAACTATCTTTTCATTGTTTCTGATTTATTCCTAACCCTTACTGCATTCTCTTTTTCCCAAAATGGAAAATCACTTGTATTATTCCAGCCTACATTTTCTGAGAACGACTATAAAGAGAGATTCATTATTACTACTTTTCACAATGTAATTAATCTAGATAAGGATCTAATACTTTCTCTGAAATATTTATACGCATATGAGCCTTCACATAACTGTAGCATTGTAAAAATACCTTGTACTGCTGAAGTGGAAATTCTCTGACATGTCTGTGAACATGCACATCTCCCTAAACCTACATGAGGGTTGTTTATACTCAATTACTCCATCAGCCAAGTTAAACTGCTGGACTGTATGAATTGGGACCATTGTCTCCTCCAGTTTCATGGTATCGAGCGAAATAGTCACAAGAGTGAGGGAATTAATTCATATGTAACCTCTAAGTGCCTGTTCTGAGCACTGCCCCTCCAGATTATTTTTACATGTGTGGCATTGCACTGAACACACACCTCCCTAATATTGGGCTGCTTTTCATTTCCGACTTTCAGCACGAGTGTTGTTGGATTAAATTCAGTTTATAGAGCTATGGACATGAATGTTGCCAGGACAAAAGTGCAAAGCTAACCAACAACATATGACAAAAATTAGCCCCATTGCAGATCTGGTACTGAATGGGATTTGGGAACCTGTGCAGAATGGAAATATGAATTTTGTATTGCAAATATGGGGAATTCCTGCTGAGGAAACAGGAATAGAAAGATGTGGAATGAAATGCTCTATCCTTTTTTTCCCCAACACTTCTAGACCCTTTTTATCAGCTTACTGTTCAATAATAATTTTTAGAGCTATATTTATCAGAAATGACAATTAGCATGTTTTATCCCTTTAATACTGTTCACACACAGTAACAATAAACAACTATTTTAAATGCAGCAAAAAGTTTGGAGGTTGTTGTTGTTTTTTGTTTGGCTTTTTTTTACTGATTTGGGGTATCTTTTCTAATGATTTTCTGTGTTTAAATAAAGCAATTGCATATGTGCAAACTGAATCTTTTTCCAGTGCTTTTTTCTATGTGTGTTTGGTTTGGAGCACAGAGAAAGAGCTGCGGTATGACTTTGGAAACTTGCAGGAGCCATTTAAACTCCCCTTGTAGCACCAGGAGTTGTTCCACAGCAGCATCTACCAGTGCCCTGTTAGTGTGAAGTCAACGATGGACACAACAAGGGATACAGTGGGTATGTAATTCTGCTCTCCAAAACCAGCCACAGAATCTTTCTCACTTAGTTCCTAATCCTAAAGGATGCATTTGTGCCAAGGAGCAAACCCAAACAGGACATCAACTCTACACCTGAGCACTGCCTTCTTTAGACTGGGTTGGGCAAAACTAGAAAATTTTTTGCACTTTGCAGGCTGCTTTGCACTTTGAATAGCAAGGTCTGTGTCTCCATTATCTGTTTCACATTTTGGATTTCAGAGTGAGCCAGTTGGGTTTGCTCTGGCTGTGCTGGCCAAGAGAACATGTTTTGTTTGCCCAGCCTGCTGACCCAGCACAGGGCTGGTTTGGTGCACTTGGCTGGTGCACTTTGGTGCTGCTCTGGAGATGTTATCAGTTTCATGTCACAGGAGTGAACACAGGAAGACACTTCTCCGTCGCCTAAAGCCTTTTAAAGGTCCCTGGGAGACACAGGGCTCCCTGCAGCCTCTTGGTCCTAAACAACTCTCTCCCTGGTACTTAAACCTCCAAAACAAAGCCAGATGATCCATTCTCCAAACCTGTCTTGTTCCATGTGAGCACGTTTTTCTGATAAGGTAGATTACAGAACAAAGGGAAAAGCACTGCTTCAGCCCTCTTTCCCCCTTTAATTATCAGTGGCTGGAGACACAATTAATTTTGGAATTAAGACTGTCTGCTTTCATAAAAACATATCCTTCCTTGTCTGGCTACACTTGGGGTTGCCTTTTTTTTTCCCAAGCAATGTTAGCAATTATCTTCTGGGTCGCCTCTCAGTTGTCAATGGGCTGTCTGTGTGCCCCTCTGTTCCTGCAGTGTTTACAACAACTGGCTGTTTGTGACACAATGTGGCACAGCCAGGGAGAAAAAAAAAACAACCCCAAAATGCTTCAGCAGGGCTGCAGAGGCTGATATGATGGAGTAATTACAGATGTCATACAACCTGATAGCATCTTTGCAACACAGGGCCTCCTAATGAGAATGGTAACACTTGGAGCGATTGTTTCAAGTCTTGAATGTGGCACAATTATGTAAAACAAACCCCCAGACCTGAGTTAACTAAACCCCAGACTAAAAGGCATGAATTTCACAAGCTTCAAAGAATTCTTAGAAAATGCTGTCATGACCCACTCTGCATGATTCTAAGGGAAGGCATTCAGGAAGAAGATGATTCAGGAATGGTGACACAGACAAGGATAAAACTGTACCCATCAGAAAGGGTATCCTGCTGATAAAATGCATTCACCACTGTGGAGATTGGAGTTCTTCCCATAAAGTATCTGCTCAGACTGGAAGAAACGAAGGCAGGTGGGGGTAGGATAATTTTGCCTCCATGTGGTCCCTAATCTCACTTTGGGAGTGCCTCAGGGCTGACTGCCACTGCAGCCTAGTCCTTACAATCTAAAAGATCTAAAAAGGAAGGCTGGGACTGGAATCATAACTAACCAAGTAAATTAGAGGTGTGCTCTAAATTGCAATGTGAGACAGGCTTACAGCAGGATGCTGTCAGTGAAAATACAATTACCCAGTAGCTTTGGCCAGCCAATCCATTTCTCTCTTGTTTTAATCTCAGAAATTCCCCTGCTATGGTCTAGTCCTGCCTCTCTGAATTGCAGCCTCAGCCTTAGGGACAGTCTCTTCACTTTGGATGTGGACAGACGGAGGAATGTTTCCAGAAGAAATAAAAAAAAAAAAAAAAAAAAAAAAAAAAAAACCAGCTGAATGAATTGAAGCTCATTATCATTATCAAAGTGATAATTCTACTTCTCCTAGAAAATGAGCACTTGACTGGCCTACGAATCTCAAATTTCTAAGCCAGGGAAAGCCAGCATGTGCTGTTACCAGACTGCAACATCAGAATATTATTCCTCAATTTCACTTTCTCATATGGTGATTAGGTGTAGTCTCCTTGCCTGTAAAACAAAACTTCCTAGATACACCGGCTCATTCAATGCATCTCATTTTATGATCCTATTTTGCATCTTTTTTGTTTCCTCATATTTAAATTTCAAGCAGGCCTTCTAATGATACAGTACTTTTAGCTCTATTTTAGTTTTTGAGTTTCCCTCTCTTTCTTCTAAATCCCCACGTACTTGTGAACAACCCAAAGGCAAGTTAAAAGAAGAAAGGAATTTGGTAATGTAAATGTAGCCACAATGTAATGTCCTCCTTCAGAAATAGCAGATTATTTACACTATGGTCAATATCTTTCAAGAAAAAGTTATTTTTCCTTCCAGTTACACTTCTATTCTATTTTGCCAAAACCCCCACTGTCACAGGTTAAACAATGTCTTTTTATTGCTTATCTAGCAGAATGCATTTTTTGTGTTTTTCTTTAATTTTTATTTTACACTTCTTACTACAGTCTTAACTACAAAGTGTAAGGCTTGATTAAACAAGACACCACTCAGTTTTATAAGGGAGTTGAGCTACCCAGGTTAATGGAAGTAGTTTACAGATATAACTGAAGGTTTTAGTAGCAGCAGCCCAATGACCATCCACCACAGTAATAAAACTTTTTTTAAAATTTTAAATAAAGTGATGGAGTAAGTGTAAAAGCCAAAATCAGCCAGCAGGAAGAAGGGCTCAATATGTTTTATTTAGGACTAAGAAACATGTAAAATTAGAGGGACATTTGCTTTCCACAAGCTATTGCACATAAAGGACATACAAAAAGGTGGAAGATTTTGATGCTTCCATCAGGAAATATTAGGTCAAGGAATCCATTCAGAAGCTATCCAACATCAGGAGCATCTGAAACAGGTTTTTTCATCCAGTGCCCTACTGAATGGTGTTCTCTGCTCCCAAAACCTTCAATTATACCTGGAAGCTACTTTCATTAACCAGAGTAGTCCAACTCCCTCATACAAACAGAGAGGTGTCTTTTTTAATCAAGACTTACACTTTGTACTTAAGACACTAAAATGTAAAGTAAAAATAAAATAAAATGCAGGCCAACAAAAAAAAAAAAAAGAAAAAAAAGACTGTTTTACCTAATGAAAAAGGCATGCTGAAAATGCAGCATTTTCTATTGAATCAGAGTTTAATTTACCCAAGGGAGAAAAAAAAATTGGGAAATATTCCTTCTGCATCTGATGATAAGCTCTCATTATTTCAGGCTGTCTTCCAGGCAGAAGAAGAGAGCAGAGGAAACGCAGCAGAGCAAAACAATGAGGGAAAAAAGTGGAACTTCATGAAAGTACTTGACCCTGTACCTGTAGTAACAAGAAATCACATCTAGCTGCTGGAGATGTTCCTTTTGGTGAATAGAATTCAACACAACCACTCTTTCCATATAGCAAAATGATTTATTCTCTGTTACTGCAGTTGTATACTGATGTAACTCACTACTGCTGCCACAGATTCTTGGCAGCAGGGTTGAAAAAATGTGATCAAGCTGAATGACAAGTACCTGTCACACAAAGGACACTGATTTACCTGGCTGAGTGGGATATAAATTCCCAGCCTGCAAGAGGGGAAAATGATCCTTCAGCATTAGGTCCCACACATAGGAGAGATTCTCTGTGACTGGAGGGAGTATCTACACAAAACAGATTCCTGGGATTTGCAGCACTAGGGTACAGATTTGGGATTTGCACATGGAGATCAGCTCAGGAAATGGAGGGCAAGGCCAGGGAAAGAGTCCTGCTTTAGCTCCAGTGGTGTGGGAAAGGATGGAATAACTGGTGCTGTGCCTCCTCTGCATGTCCAAGCTGCAGCCTCTGAGCCTCCAATACATGGAGAATAACGAGGGTTTACAAAACTCGGTAGATGACACAACTATTTAAGGCTGGGAAGGAATCTGGGGCCAAGTGTGACCATACCAGAGGTGAAGGAAAATCTCACTGCAATCCTTGAAGCAGCAGCTTGGCCAGGCCAGCAGGATTAACACCTCCAGGTTCTGCAAATACATCATCAGAACTTTAAGAATCAAAGAGCTCAGAACTTTCTTTTCATCTCTTGGGCAAACTTTGTGGCCAACAGCAGTGTTTTGAATAAATGAAATTTACCTACACTGTCTTCTAGAAGACCAATACCCAAGACCTGCAGTAGTTCATCCTGGATGTTACCAAGGCAGCTCCAGTTCAGGTCAATCCTTTTAATTTGCAACCTTTCACATTCTGCCAAATAGTTGTGACTTAATAGCATCTGCAAGTTAAAATTAAAATCCTGCATGCCTGTCTGTTTCAGTTTTATCCCACACTTCCTCCCTGGGCAGTACACTACATTCTTACTGCTGTATCCTGGATGCTGTCTCTGGTCTCCTTCAAATTGTGGCAACCTCTACTTAACAAAGACCCAAACATGCCACAGTGGAACTCTTTAAAAATAGCTGAATATTCTTCTAAGTCTTCAAAGGACTTCAATTCAGAGCCTTAGAGGTAGAAAAGAAACAGTGCACAAGCTCAGCAAAGTCAGAGCCTTGGAGATGCATGGAAGATGGGATAGACCATATTCCTGAATCCAGCAAAAATAACTTTAGAAGAAGCTTAGGGCTGAAAGTTCAAATTAGAATGCTTTTTTTGGGACATTTTATTCCCTTACTTCATAGAACAAAGGGCATTCTGATACCTGTTCAACCAAGGGATTAGAAATAATAAATAACTGCTGTGTTTGTACATTATTTTAACTGCATGGAAAGGAAACAATTTATGTTATGTAGCATAGGTCAGACTTATAAAAAAAATTACTCTTATGTGCTGTAACTACTGAGGACAACTCTGAAAGACATTAGCAACAATAATTTCAATCACAGATCAACTGTGAATTTTTCCTTTGCTCTTTAATTTACATTCCTTTTTCTCTTCCAGGCTTTTTCTTCCCTTCATCTTTTTTTTCCGCCTCACATTTCTATTCAGACAAGTCAGACAAATGTTTTAAACAATAAAATGTGTAGCAAATTCAGTATCTGGCAGCTCCTTGTCCTTTTGCACAATGAACATACACTCTGTTTTCCACTGTGACCTCAAGGCCTTGCAGACTTGGGAATCACTGTGCTTTTGTAAACCAATACAAATAAATACACATGTATTTTAAAAACGATCCAGTTGATCTCTGGAGAGCTTAGGACCAAAATAGTTTCCTGCTTTATACTCTCCAGCAAATAAAACAGAGATCAGAGTTACAAACTGAGAAATTCTGAGCCTGATGTTTCTAAAAATTTGTTATCTAATAGCTCTTAAATGCATATATAACATTTATTATTCCCTGTGAACACTGTGTATGGAGAAGTTCAGCAAATTTGTTAGAAATTCTTATTTTAGGATGATTTGAGACTTCATAAATTGGGTAACAAAACAATAGGGGTAAGATAACAAGTTTCTACCCTTGATTACTTTCCTGCTTTAGTGGGGTGCTCCCACTGTGACCTGCACCAGACATTTATCAGCAAGAGAGAGGAACAGAGAGAAACTCAGAGCAAGTGATTAAAGCTGATGTCTCCTTTGTCCAGACACATGCACAGCCTTACTCAGCCCCATGCCAGCAGTCTCCCCCTCCCCATGAGAGCCTGGCAGATCCCAGCCCTGTCTCTGTGGGCAGGATGGAGGTGGGATGGGGTGAGCAGGGAGAGCTGATGGATCCCTGCCACTGTCCCAGCGGTGCACACACATCCATGAACAGGATGGCTCTGAGTGTTGAACTGTCCATCTCCACATCAGTCCACCAGGAAACATATTATGGCAATGGAGGCTCTTGTGAAAATTTCCCAATTCAGCTTAATCACCATGACCTAAGAGGATTTTTTAAAGCAACACCTATTAGGCTTGCTCTATGAAAGCACTGACTGTTCCAGGGCAGGATTTTCCTCAGGGGCAGAAGCTAAACAAAAACCTGTAACTGAATCTCCAGCATCCACTCTGCCTCCATGAAAAACCCCGGCAATGTTGCAGTTTGAAATTCAGGAAGAAAAACAGTTAGCATAATAAACGGCTCTGGGCTCAACGTGTCCTTGTAAGGGTAATGTTGGGTTCTCCCCTAAATAAAAACATCCCATGAGGATGAAATGCTAGGACAGTAAATATTATGTTTTAAAAGGAGGAGAGGCAGACCTGCCAGCTGTCTTAAACTGAAATCCAGGAAAAATCCCATTTCTTCCCCCCATCCCAAAATAATTTAGTATTTCAAGGTCCAAATGAGGAATCATATTTATGCACAGGATGCAAAGAAAGGCACTGAAGAAAATGCATGACTGTGGAAAACTTTAAGTAGCTCAGGTAATCTAGAAAAAAAAAAAAAAAAAAAAAAAAAAAAATCTAGTTTCAGATTTATAAGTTTACGAAAATCCAAAATATGAGAGTGAGAGATGACTAAAAAATTTACAATTGTGTATCTGAAATGAAAATCTATTCCTTTATTAGTTCCTTTTATCTGCTATAGTTCTATGATAAAATTTGTAATAAATATTGAATGAGAAAATTTATTTTCAAATATGTCTTTAATAGGCTGTAAATAACTGGAAGTTTCCATATCATTTCATGGGAGAATATGGTTCTGAATGCCATTATTCTCAACCAGAAACATAAGGAGGATCCCTAATTCAGGAAAAGCAGGATAAAGAAGGCTCCTGAGAATTCTAGACCATTGCAAAAATCCAGATATAAGAGATATTGTTGACTCAAACAAAAGGGACTAAAGATAAGGAACAACAGGGGGTGTCTTGACCCCAGTGTTTAAACAGTGCTCATACGGAAAGTGGCAGATGGACAATCCTATGCCAACAAAATGTTCCTTGAAACTCTTTCTATTGAGATTTTTTTTAACTGAAAATTTAAAGGACAGCGAGACAAAATTATCACTATGTTTTTAAATATTAATTTTTGGAGTGCTGGTGCTTTTTCTCATACTTAGAGAAATATGCTTGCCAAATGATGCCATTTTTAATTAACTATTATCATCACCCATGACAGCTGAGTGATGCATATTCCAGCAGTTTGAAGAAAGCAGGAGGTCATAGCATTTCACCTAAAATATTTGGAATTTCAAGTGATGCTGTATGTAAATAGCAAATATAGCCAGATATACACATAGCAGAAAATCTGCCAGGCTTCTTTTAAATATTTTTTGTCACAAAGTGAATTTTGAAGAATAAAAGGAAAAAAAACCCACATAAAAATAGGGAAATCAAGTTTCCCCTACTTCTTGTGTTAAGTCTCAGTTGACAGCTCAGCCCTATAAATAACAAATTTCTATTTCTGCCTGATCCTGCCATTGGGTAACAGTCCTGTGTTTGAGACCCTGGAATCTGTTACCCATAAAATGACATTGATCCAACTCAGAATTGCCAGAACTGAATCAGATGGGAAAGCACAAACACAAAAAATAAAGCAAGAGAGCTCCAAGTTTCCACTGATGTTTTCAATAATTAGATGAACAGAAAGCTACGTTTTGAAAAAAAAACAAAATCATTTCTGTTTAAAGAATGATGCTTTCACCTTGCTAACAGCTTCTCAAGAAATTAATCATGTGTAAGGAAGGAGAGATTATTTTCTTTCTAGTCAAGAACTGGTGAGTCACCACTGCTGGGACTTGCCAAGAAGCAATTGCTACACTCATCCTGCTTTATTTCAGATTCATTTCCACAGGCACATCACGCATTTCACAGACCTACTGCCTTTTGCACCTGAGACACCTTTTTACCTACTATTCCCTTTCCAAGTCTTTTTGTGACAGGTTCAAAGGACAGTGTGGAAAAGGCAGACTCACTTCCCTGGATCCTCTCAAACCTTTCTCTGTGGAATCAAGGCAGTTTTGTTTAGATCTGCATCACTCCACGTCAGGCAGGATTTACGTCTGGCATGTCTGAAAGCTTTCTTGGGTATGAAAATCCTTCTTTAAAAAGAACAAACAAAAAGCAGGGAGAAAGAACGCTCACTGAGCAGTAGAAACTACTAAAACAGGCTGAAGGCTGAGGTATGTGATTTAATTGGGGATGTATTTAGGCTAGCAGGAAATGCCACTGATAAGAAGTTAAGGACTAAATGGACAATGTCTTCTAAGGGATTTCAAATTCTTTGATGGGCCTATAAGGCAGAAGTCCCCTTACAGTCTGTGCTGCAACCAGAGTTAATTATGGATTTATATATGTGGAGAAAAGCCTTGATAGTTATCTGTAATAAGCCTAAATTGGAGAGAGACAACCTGAGGTCAGAGAAGTTATTAGTCTGCCACAGAGAACTTGTAATGAAGCCAGAAAATGATGTGTGTCTAAAAAATCTCAAACCCACCTCCCCCTCCTTCCCAATTTGAGGCAGCCCTGCCTTCATCATCCTTACTTCCTCGCTGACTTGCACAAATCAAGGCTTTCCCTTTTTATAATATCTGTTAAATTTACTTCCCCTTTTCCATACAGTATCCTGATTTAACAATCACTCTGTTACCCATGCTGTCACACACTCTCAAGGAGTCAGCTGAAGAAAGTTGGTTTCTGGAACACAGGAATTTTTCAGGATATCACTGTGTTCTGAAGAAGATCTTCCTTGCACAGGAAAAAAGGGTATTTGGAGGCCAACAGCAACTGCTCAGCCAGGCCAGCAGCCAGGATTTACCTGGCTGAGTCTCTGCAGCTCTGCCAGAGGAGAGTTCCAGCTGTGATGTAAAAGTGCTAGAAGAGCTCTGGAAGATAGTGGATTGAATGCCAGTTTTCTGTTGCTTTGTCAGAAACATGAGGTATCTACAAGTGAACAAATTATTCACTCTGGGGCTCTCTAACTTAATTTTCTGTATGCATGTTAAATCGAATTTAAAATCTTGTCCTTCCAAAAGGTTACTTTACTGCATTCCCAAAGGTGCAGCTCAGTCAGCTGACTTTGATTTCACCAGAGACCTACATTGTACAGGGAGTGCCTGCCAAACCTGCACACACACACAAACACAGAAGCGTTTAAGTGCCTGTTCCAAAAGGAGGACTAAAAAAAATCCTAGTCTTCTTGGCTTAAAATGTTTGATACTCTTCACATTTGGAATGGGCAGTTTTCAATGGAAAATTTAAACAAAAATAGTGGTGACAGAGCAAGGCTCTCAGGCTGGGCTCAACACCATTCTCTCAACCCAGGGTAGCATGTGCAGGAACTGGGTGCTCATACCACATTGAGATTTTGGTAATGGTCATGCAAAATTCAGAAGTACCAAGGCCTAGGTTAGGTGACCTCTGTACTGGCAGTGAATTCTTCCTCTTGCCCAAAATAAAGAAACTCGAGGAGGCATTGTTCTGTGCTGTGCTGGACTTGGGGCTGTCTGTGCTGGGAACTGGGCTCCCCCTGCACATCCAGCACTTCAGGGAAGATCCAGGTATGATCCCCATGGCTTGCTCAGTCCTTTTTGTCTGCCCTGCATCTGCTCACAAGGGCTTTAATGATTGCCAACTAGAAGGGCTGGTTTTGTTAGAAAGCACAGAGGAGTGGAGTATAAAACTTCCTTTTGCAGATTCCCACTAATTGCTTTCCAGAGTTTTCCTGTCCAAAGGGAAAAGTGGTGTTTCTCTCTTTCCCTTTTAGTGAAGGCTACAATTTCAATTTATGCTATGAGTGGGATACTATCTTTAAATAAGCAGGTGAATAGAAATGTTTGAAGAGCCTGGGTTTATGGATCAAAATCTTCAGAGCCAGGAGACTGCAATAATGTGTGCTTCCATTAGAAACACGTGTGCTGAATTTCAGGCAAAATACTTCTGCTTCCAATACCATCAGATACTAGAAATAAATCAACCATTCATTTTTACAGCATTGAGTTAAATGAGCACACTTGCTAAAGACATCATTCCTAACATGAAAGAATATTTTTTGGTAATCTATAAGCCTAAGATTTCGTTTTCTTGTGGCTACCTTTCATGTAATGAGGGAGAATATGAGGGAGAATATCTTTTCCCTTCAGAAATTATCTAGATCTGTGTAAAGTCTACATCTGAGACTCACACTAAATGTTGATTTCATCTGTGACTAAGAAATTATACCAAGGCATGTACAAATCTGTTACTAAGCCTCACAATTCCCATGAGTGACAGCATTTTAAATGCAGTCAATTAAAGACCTTTCACCTTTCTTGTGAAAGATGTGGTAAAAATGAGCAACAAAAAACAATTACCTGCTTCAGTCTTTGATTCAGAAAAATCAATGCCAAACTGCAGGTGTGTTCTGCTGCATTTTGGATTGTGACCTTTTGGGGTTCTTTGGATGGAGGAGATGCCAGTTGGATTACAAAGCACTTAACACATTTGCAAAGATATCTGAATTTTTTCGTGCCAGGAACCAAATGCGGATTTTTACCATGCTTAGCCTAAGTATATAAATTACTGCTCCTGATTTTTTTACTGAATCTGTAGCTCGAAATTCATCCGAATAATTCCAGTGCCAGGATGCACTTCTAATTCTCAATTGCAGTAATGGAGCAAGCATAACCCAAAAAAGGACGTTTCAACAAAAAAAATCTGTGCCAAGTAATGACCAGGCTTAGTTTTATTTAGTTTATAAGGGACAGCCAATGGCACAATAGTGATGTTACATGAGGCGACTCTCTCCCTAAGTTCTTTTGGTGCAATAATTTTCTTTTTTAATTTACCAATGGCTCCATAAGAAAAGAGGAAAGAAAAGCAACAAGAAATGTTTTACAGCTGAGGGAGAATAGAGAACCTTAATTTCTATAACTGTGTTCTGGAAAAGTTATGTACAGCCAAACACCAGGTTCGTGGTAAATGCCCAATATCACTGATAGCAAGAGAGTCATTATTGTTATCCTGAACCAGAAATGCCAAAAAAACAGCAGCCCCTCCAACTGAGAATGGAATAAAAATTACATTAATTACAGAGCTTATCTGCCTCTTTGCTTCAGATATAGTTCCCTCATTTAATTCAGAAAAAAGTCAAAGTACAACTGATGAGTCACGTCTCTGATCTCACTTAAATCTTTGAGCTAATCTTGTAACTATGGCATTTCCTCATGGCTGTTTTAATTCATGAGTTATGATATCATGATTTTCATGTTACAAGCTATTTTTTCAAAACACATATTTATATAAACAATAATATGTAAAGTGTCTCTATGTGTCCCCCAAAACAAAGATAAATCAGGAGAATATTCTATGGGGTATATCCTGTGATTAAAAATACATTTATTAGCTTCTAGGATAATATCCTAGGCACTGGAAAATTAGGAAAACAATGGGGTGTTCTGATGGTTACAGGAGAGCCATTCATTACTTTTGTTGCATTAATTTCTCCTGGTCAAACCTGGTACCAGTTCACAGTGGCTACAGAACTCACGATCACTTTCCAAAATAAGCACTTTCTCCTCTATAACACCTGAGTAAATCTGAATGCCTCTTATTAACTGCTGATTTTCTTAATTTTGTAAAAGATCGCTGGCTCAGAAATCCTGGAGTGAACCACAGAATCATTAAGATTTGGAAGGGATGCACAGAGATCATCTAGTCCAGGCTCCTGTTCAAAACACAGCCATCCTAAGCCAGGTAAGACTTGGTCTTATCAAATGGGACTCTTCTACCTCCAGCTACCCCGCTACCCATCTCCCTCACAGTGACAAAACATTTCTCTGTTGCTCCTCTGTTCTGTCACAGGGATTAATTTTTCTCTACACCCTCCCATCAGGTGGCTGCAGACAACAGCAAGATTTCTTCTGAGCCTTCCCTTTTTAAGCCTTCCCTTTTATTCCCCAGTGCCAAGGATATGTCAGGTACCCAGCCCTAAACACCTTGGTGATACCAGACAGGTGGAACAGCTGCAGATTAAAATGCACACAAAAAATAAACGTATTTGAATCTGGTTAAGAGTAAAATAAATGAAAGTTTCCAACTAAAGAGAAGTTATTTCTCAGAGGAAATGGGTGTCTGATATGTCCTCAATGCTCTCACATCTTTCAGAAGCACTTGAGCATCACAAAGGTTTCTGTGGCACCTCTGGGTGGTGAAAACCCCTTTCAAAATGCATCATTATTCAGATTTACATAGCAGAAAGTACAAGCTGGTGTACCTTCACCCAGCATCAGATCAGGAAAAACAGCCTTACTACTAATGAGGAATCCATAACCAACTTAAGGGACACATCCTAACACAGCAGGAGCTTCTCTTTCACAGGATGGTTTTTATTTATCAAATACAAAATAGGGATTTATAGAGACACAACAGTGGATACACAGGTGTCCAATAATCATATTAGAAACATGCAGAGAAAGCCTTGAAAAATCCAGTTATTTGCTATTGCTGGTACTCTCTCTCAAACCCAACCTTCACTAACGCAGCTCAACCACACAATAACGCAGCTCAATCACATCAAAGCTTCTAAATATGCAACCCTGCATCAGATCTCAGAAATTAACAGCAATATGATCAACCTCTCAATGGCCCAGGTGGTGTTCTTGGTCAAAATACCACATACCAATATTATATTTCCATTAATAATTAGTTATTTTGTTTGATAGATAGAAATTAATATTCTAACTTCCTACAAAACCTCATAGATAAACACACTTCCCTCAAATTATTAATATTTAGTAGTAGAATTGTTGAAGACCTTGGGAGTTCCACACATTAAGCTCTCAATTTAAAAACAAACAGACCAGTCAAATAATCCCTAAGAATGGAGAAACCATCCCTGGTTTATGCTAAAGTAAAATTGCAGTTCTGAAATTTAAACCAGATTTTTTGTTTCTGTGGAATGGAGACAAAATGGTCTTATTAGCAGCTTGGTCACTTGTTTTGATGTTGCCAGCATCTCCCCAGGACATGAATAATTAACTGTGGGACACTCAGAGAGACTTGGATCACTTCCAATATGTCAGTGCTTTAATAATGCCTGAAGCCTTTTAGATACCGAAAATTATCATTATTATATTCCTATCTTCCTCTTTAGTAATTGATCTTCAGACTGTAACAAAATGATCACAGTTGCTTAATTAGTCTCAGATTTCAGGAAAAATAGCTTGATCAGTATTTATGCTCTTAAATAGGCACTTCTAAGATCACCTCCAAAGTGGTGCAATTTGCCAGCTGCTGCATTACAAATGTCACACTCACATCAGCCTTATCAGAGAGACTCAACATTTGATTTTTAAAATTCTCCTCTAAATATGCACTTTAATTAAACTGTCTGACCTGTTTATTTATTCATTACCACTGATCCAGAATTAAAGAATTCAGAATTCAAAATGTTGAGGTCAAAAGACCATGTATTCCTTCTTACAGAAATTCAAGTAGATTTTTTTCTCTAATCACACAACATGGATACAAAAATACATCAAACACAGTACCTTTATAAAAACCATTTTGGCCAATGACTTTAGGTCATTAAGAGCTAGCTCATGTTTCTGTTAATTTCCTAGCTACAGAGAAATGTTATGTGTTTAAGAAGCTTAAGTGCTTATTAGCTCAGTCTTTGAAAATTTAGCAATAATTTGGTCAATTATTACATAGGGTTTTAATGCCTTTAATAGTACCATGCTTTTAATACAAAATCATTTAATCCAGTTGAACTGCAAATTCAGTTTTTCCTGAAGAGGGTCACAATTCAGTACCATTCTTCCCCATTTTTTTTCTCTTTATCAAAGACAGTCCAGCTATACAACTCCCAAAGCATCTACTTTTCACAGACTGCAGATTTCCTAGGGAATGGAATGTGAAGTATTTGGAGGCTTCTTGCACATTGAAGTATGACAAGAATTTCTAGCCTCATGGCTAGAAAGCAGTGAGTGTTCAAACAAAAAAAAATAAATTGAATTTTATAAAGTAAATGCTACTTATAGGGCCCTGTTCTACTGTTATCAACAAGGATGCACCTTCTTTGATAAAGTGGGGTTCCAGCACTACAACAGAGCAGGTCCCCCAGGTTAGAACCCTGAAATCATAGATTCAAAGGATGGTTTGGATTGGAAGGAACCTCAAAGATCTTCCAGTTCCACCCCTTGCCATTGGCAGGGACACCTTCCACTACCCAGGTCACTCTGAGACTAGTCCAGCCCTCAGCCAAGGTTGGATTAGGCATCCCTACAGGTGTCCCACAGCCCCAGAACAGCCTCAGTGAGCTGCACTGTGCAGCATCACCCTGCAGGCTGCAGCAGAAGAGCCCTCTGGAGCAGATTTCCCAGTCCCACCTCTCAGACTGGGTCAAGTTGCCTGGTTGAGTCTCGCAAATTTAGCTATGAGTATTTCTCAGAATGGAGACTACACACCTCACACACCTTCTTCAGATGCCTCTCCCAGCCCTTCATGGCTCTCATGGGAAGTACTTTCCCCTTCCAAATATTTGCAAATCCCTTTGGCTGCAAGTTGTGTCTATTGTGCACCTCCAAGAAGTGCTTGGCTCTACACACACTGTGAATTCTCTCCATGTTCTGAACAACTGCAGCAAAAGGGATCATTACATATCTAACACTGCTCAAGTTACTACCAAGACAATCACCACACCCGTGATGCCTGGAAAAGCTGACCTGGAACAGAGACTAGACAGAGCAAAAGGAATAAAATAGGTATTTATGGAAAGGATACACTTTGGGCAGTGCAAGAGCCTGGCTGGGGCTACACCCAAATCAAATGTGACATTCAGTGATATTTGCACTCTGGTGAACCCAGATGCTGCAAACCATGAGCAGCCTGATATCACTGGACAAAGGCACTACCCAGACTGAAAGCTCATTCCCCCTAAATCCAGTTTTTTAAAAGACTATTTTCAATGCAAAAATACTGTGAAATTACCTCAGTAAAAAAGTTAGTCTGCTGAAAAGTAACTTTGTTTGACACATGAGTATGCTGAGGTCATACCTAGGTCTCTATAAACATGTGAGTGCTTGAGGGGTACAAACAGTACAATATAGGAGTTTCTAGAATAATTGAATACTGACAAAACCATTTATTATGAACATCAACTGTAGAGACAGATATAGGAACATGGCTTTTGCACTCTTCAGAAAAGGTCCTGCCACTGGACCAGCATGAATATAAAACTAAAGCTTCAGAGTAAGGGATGATAGACTCACTGTCAGCTTTTAGTGGATCTTCAGTCCCTACCATTGATGCTTACTTTTTTCAGGACATATGTCTTCAGATGTCCTTTAGCTTTTTCTCTTAACAGATGTATTTCTATCATTCCAGCCACGTCTTATTTTGTGTATATAGTAATGAGAGGTCATGAGTGCACTATAAAACAGATCCCTCAGGTCAGGAGGCCTTGAACAAAGGCAAATATTGCTAAAGGCAACATCCCCTTAATTGTTAAGTGAAGGGAACTAGAAAAACACCACATTGTCCTCATCAGAATATTTTTGCCTGCAACAGCTGGAACTTTTCAATGGAACTATTACTGGAAGAGAGTGGCACAGTAATGTTTTTATCAGTTTACATGGACAGCTACTCGTATGAACCAGGATCAGGCTGTTGTAGGTGTGCTGGCAAGAGATTAGTGGGAGCAGCTGGAATTGGAGAAACACACTCCTGTGACAGCTGTTTGAGTCAGACATTTTGGGCTCTTTAGCTCGTCTATGACACATTTGCTTCTTTTTGTTTAAGTGAACAATGGCTTCTGTGACAATAATTTAAAAACTGAAAACTATAATACAGTCTGAGTTAATTTAATTAAGCAATAACTGGCTCTGATGAATGGCTAAAGCAGTTTATCTTCAGGAATGATTAATGGCCGTAGAAGCAAGAAAGCAAACAACATTGTCTTTTTTCTGATTCTATGCAATAAATTCTTTGGGAAACAAAGCCATCTTGTTGTCTCCTACTGCATATGCAATTTTCTTAGGAATTTAGTTTTATACTTAGTTCCAATCATCAGGTGTTTTCCAGAGAATTATGAATCAGACTTCCAAGCAGCAGTAACAAAAATCATGACTGACCATCTTTCTGCAGACAGCAGCAAGGACTCCTCCTATGCCAAGACTGCAGTATGTAACTGTGGTTAAGGTCCTGCACTAAATTACTGCTTTGTACCATAGCTGAAATTTGGCACTTTAAGATCACACTCTTCTGCAAAAAGACCCTTTGTGATCTACTGAAGGTTGCCCCAAATTTTTGTCTTATCCTAGTCAGAGATCACACATCAAAACCACATAAATGATATGCAGGAAAAAGGCTGGCAGCTTAATGAGGTTATGTTCCAGATTGCCACTAGGAGGGATGTGCAATGTGACTTCCACATGACCTTTTCCAAAGCAAACCATGACACTGAACTCAGTGAGAATCCTCAGTGAGATCATAGACAAGAAAACAGTACCTGACTCCACTTACTTTATTCAGCAGTGCTGAATGCAGTTTGCTGGATGTGGCAGGAATTTCAGCAGGACAACCCTGAGACCCCTTCTAAAAGACAGGTCTGAACTACTGGCCCTTGAGGAATCTCAGTACCAAAAAAAAAAAAAAAAAAAAAAAAAAAAAAAAAAAAAATTTAAAGGAGCAGCCAAAATACCACGATACAGCAATCATAGCTCAAGACTGAATCACAAAGTATGAACTTCAGACTACATTCATATCATCTTGTGGAGGTGATTAACTTAGGTATCACAGCAACCAAGACTTAGGCACTCAGCCCTAGCAGGACATTTCAAATAAATGCTCAAAACAGTCTGGAGCCATTTCATCACCTCTGGCAGACATTACCCAGTCATTTGCCACAGGGACCAAGTTCTCGCACTTGATAATGAAGGGGATATTTTTGAACAACTTATTCTGCTTTCCTGCACAACAAACACCTTCTTCAAACACCAGCTGATTCTCACAACTCCTTAAAATTACATAAAGCCATTTGATTATGGTAGGAGAGCTGCTGCCAGTGCTTCAGAAGTCCTGAAGATGACTAGCATTGGTATTTTTGCCAGTGTGGCTGGGAATGCCATACTTTGAAAGCTTTGCTCCCCTCTCAGTTCCCACAATCCAGGGCACAGGTTGGTGCTGAGATGTCTTTGAAGGGGACCACAATCTACACATCAAAGTCACTGAAGAAATATGACCCAGCAGTGCCTGAGTCCTGCAGGGAAAGACACCTGGTTTTGTCAAGTAACAACTACCTCTCTTGGAGGGGAAGGCTTTACAAAGAAAAGGCATAAATTCATGTCCAGCACAGATGCATGAGCAAAATTCTTACAGATTTGTAATGTCTTGAATACTGACACATCACCTAAGCACCAGGTGAGTGGAAGTTTCCTCCACTGTCTCTTTGGAGCCACTGAAATATGGCCCATGGGAGGTGAATTTGATCCAACTGGCCCAAGTCCAGCTATGACAGCAGCAGCTTCATCCTCTGCCACTGCAGACACCAAAATCACCTCTCTATTTTACTACAGGTGCACGAGGATTTGTTTGTGCCTAGCCCTGTTTGGAAAAAGGTAAGACCCTCAGCATGAAAGGCACAACCAATCAACAAAAAACCCCCAAACAAACATAAAAACCAGCACTCTCCCAAATCTGCTCTTCTATTTTTAAAAAACCTTTAATTATAAACAAACACCAGTAAGTTTGTTGTGTTTTTGTGATCCTGAGAAGCAATGTCTATGTTCCAGAGTGCTTTCCCAAGCATCTGTATTGTAAAGATGTTTCCTTTGAATACACACAGAGAGATCAGAAGGGCTTCTCCAGCATTCCCATGGGAAAGTTTAAACTTGCGAAACAAATGTTTTCATTGGCTGTGCTAAATTGAAGTTTAACTCTTTTTTTTTTTTTTAAACCAAGTTCAATGTGCAACCCACATTATTACTGCTGCTTTGTCAAAAATGTGTGATTTCAAGAGAGTAAAAATAGAATTGCTCCTAAGGGTTTGCAGTTAATGGCTGAGGGACATACAGCAGCATTGTTATTTGTTCACAGATGGATTACTTGAATGCTAGCAGTAGTTCAATGTTTAAACAAACAACTTCTAGAAGTAATTGACTGTTCAATCGCTTTTACTTCTGGATAGTATCAACTCTCTCATTTCCAGCTTTTCTGCCTGTCTTCACAGGCCCTGCTGGTACTGGATTTGTTCTTCCCCTTAAAAGTCTTGAGGCACTTGTATCCATTATCATCGGACTAATTTTTTATGGGTTGGATGGCAACCCATATTATCATATTCAAGTTTTATCACCATTTGTAAATACCAGTTCATGTTTTACTTAGAAGAAAATCCAATACCCTTCTTGAAAAGTCATGAGAGAATGAAAGTCTGCATAATTTTACATCTTTGTTGGCTTTCCACCTTACTATATCTGAGATGGACTTTTATAACCACTTTGACAGAGGAGCAATGATCACAATTATGCTTTATTCTAATAAACCTACTGAAAATAGAAGCAGCAAAGAGAGCGCCCATCAGTGGTGCCCCAAGAACAGGAAAGTCTGCAATATAAATTCTATTTTATTAGGCACCAGAGAATCGAAGAGGCTCTGCAATGTCCCAGCTGTGGGAAAAGCTTCAACTGGAACTTAGATTTTACTGGACATCAGAGAGTCCAGCCATGAAACTCAAATCCATAGGAAACCAAGCTTCATTGGTTGCACTCCCCAACACAGACAGCCTGTTAGGAAATAGGTATTTATCAGAGATTTGATCCCATGCTCATGCCCTCTGCTGTGTACATGCAAATGTCAGTAAATGCAGCCAGCACACACGCAGCCTGCAGGAGATACTGTCTGTCTGCAAGAACAAAGCACTGCAAATCAGGAAGCTTTGGCACCCTTCCTGACTCTTTCAACAGGCTCCAATGTGTGATCTCAGGAAAAAATCAAAACATTCCCATGGGTCAGGCTTCCTCTACCCATATATATTTATGTTTATACAGCACTTGTGATTCCCAGCTAGAAGATGGTCTCTGAAAGCAAGGAAGTTTGGAAGTGCTGCTAATATTGCTAATTTTCCTACACATCACACCTGACTGTACTAAAAAGTTAATTGTTATTTCTGCAGTAACTTAACTTCTTCAGTTATAGAAAATCTCTCTCAAATAAAAAACAAAACAATCCATTCTGAACCACTCTCTCCAACCCTAGTAAGAGGAGCCACCCAATTAAAATACAACACAGTTTTACAGACTATAAAAGCACAACAATGTATTAAAAGCCACACAGACATGTTTTACTATAAGGGCAGAAAATTATACAAGAGTCAGATTTTTGAAAATGACTAGTATGTTCAGAATTTTTTTTTTCTTCTGCTGAGGCAGCTGTCTAAGAGGAACAAATTCTAGATCTCAATAATTTAAAGCAAGGTTTTTTCCCTGCCAATCAAGTCTATGAGACTAAAATTAATGTAATCTCTAAACTCTAAACCAGCAGGTCCTGGACACCTTAAAACATCTCCTTGTGCTAAAGACTCTTTTCCTGAAGGCCAATTCTGAAATCAAACTGCTTTTTTCAAGGGAGCCACTATAAAGAAGGCAGAGGGATCACTGGATCCCAGCCCCTTGTGCAGGGAGGGACAGAGCACAGTGGAGGAGTAGAGCTGCAAGCCCCTAAAGAAGAAATGATGCCTTGGAGTGGCTACCTAGAACAGGGGCTAGACTGAGTTAAGAGAATAAAGTGGGTATTTATTAAAGCCCTTCAGTAGATACACCTTGGGCAGCCAAAAGCCTCAGAGAGGCTACACCCCAGATGGATGGTGGCCACGAGTTTTACATACAGATATAAATTTGGTTTATTTGTAGATAAGGGGTTAATTCTCTAATGACAGCTTCAGGTAATGAAGTAATATTCACCCAGTTTGCTCCCCCAGACTCACTTTTGTTTATGCTTTTCAGGGCCTGAGGCAGAGGGTGTCCTTGGTTCTCAGACCTGGAAGGATTGTTTTGTCTGACCAAAACGTGAAGAGACCTTACTAACACTCTGTATGAAGTTCAGAGTTATACACCAATGCAGTACAGGATCTGGAAAATATAAAAGCTAAAATCTTAAGGCATCAGAAGGACAGCAAGGCACCACAGCATGTGCTGCCCATGCGAGGTCATCCCAGGATAGTGGGGAAGCCTGTGCAGACTGACACACGGCTTTCCAGGGAAAGGGTGTGCCCAAGGATAACACCACGTTTCTTAAGTTAGCTCACTGCCTCTCAGCAGAGCCCTTTCAGAAAGTGGGAAGAGGCAGGAAGAGAAAAGCAGCTGACTTGTTCTTCCTTCTCTTCCTCTGTCCCTTCCACCCCCCTCCCCGCCCATTGCACTATCATCACAACACCAATTTCTAAGCTGCAGCAAACAAGAAGGCAGGAAATCGGCTCAGAGGCATGTCCACTCCATCTGTCTCTTCTCTAGGCACCGTGGATGGAAGCTCATAATTAACAGGAAGTGTTTCAGTGTTATGACTAGGCCAGAAAAAGCAAGGGTTTACCTAAAGTAACACTGGCAAAGCCACTATTAATATAGCACATAGTCCTTTAATGAGGTAATCTCTGCACCATCAGAGCCCTTCTCTGTGTGCCCCCAGACTGACGTCTGACCTCAGCAGGCACCAGAGGGGAAAACAAAGAGTCCATGACAGCATGGCTAGCAATACACAAGCCCCAGTGCTTGTGCTGGGCTGCTATTGACACAGGTTACACCACAGCTGACTTCCACCCCGGGAGCTACAACAACAAACCGAGCCCAACCTAGACACGGCCTGAAAGGGTGTTATGACAGAGTGGTGGCACTGAAGAATGGCTTCAACAGGCCATCAGAATTATCCTTTCTGGCAGTGGTAAGGTATCTGCCCAGCTCCAGGCTCATGTTATGATTGGGTATTGTTGGCCCTTTGGGAATTGCCCACCATTACCGTGTGAACAAAAGCCACGAGTCTTTCCATCGGACTGGGCAAGCGCCCCGCCCACGGATGGCCCTTTGTATAACACTGATAATTGATGTGTTGAAACATCCCCAAAGCCCTTCATTATATTTTACTGCATAAGGCCAGTGGATAATCAGAGGAGAACGCCAGCAAAACCCAAGGAGTCTGCTGAGGCAGCAAGTGCTAATGCAATTTTTTACCACAATATATAAATAACCCCCCAAGTTCCTCTCGTAAGCATATGTGGTAAAAGGAGCATGCAAGGTTTTATCACGCAACTCTTGTGTTGCTTTAGAATAGTTAATCAAATAAAAGCTTCCAGAGCTCTGACTAATGAAAATCTACATTTGCTTTGGCAGTTAGACACCAATATTATGTTACTAAAGCAATGGAGCTTTAATACAAAAATGAGTGAACTGAGGGAATTGTGCTAAGAAAGGAAAGATGAGAGAACAAGATGGTGTTAAATTCCCAGAACATGATTAGACAAATCCACTGTTTTGCCCTCCTCTTCAGGAAGGTCTCCAGATCTCCGTATCAATACGAGAACATCTATGTGTAAATAAACACAGCACAGAAGCACTTACAAATTAACATTTCATCTCCACCTCATCCAGCTATGTCTGCCTTTACAAAAATTGCTGCCTGTGGGCTGAAGGAAACCCCTCAGATGCCTCCGTACATCACATCTATGCTCTCCATGCTGTGCCTAGATTTTTAACATCCAATATTCCAACTTCCTTTCTTCATTGAGAAGTTTTGATATTTCAAACACACATCAATATAAAAATAATCCCACCAGTGTCAAATAAAGCTTATCCATTTCTTTTCTCTCACAATTTTAAGGTGAGGAAAACAGAAAAGAAAATATTAAAATAAACTAAACCAAACCTTATGGACAGTTTTTGGAGGCCAAAGGAATTTTTACTTGCATTTCTCTTGCTATCAATATATTTCTATAATTTTTAAACAAAAGCGTCTAATTTGAAACTATTGGGCTGACACAAAATACTTCAGCTGAGTTAATATCAACATTAAAATGCATTTCCCATTGCCATAGAGAAGTTCCAGTTCAGATCCCATTTATGTTAGGCTTTCTGTATCTCCCATAATAAATTCCAGTTGTGTAAACTCCATGATGAGTTGCACAAGATTAACCATGATATGTTACTAACAAGACTGGTTAAAGGAAAACTGTTATTTTATGTCAGAAATAGCCCTCTGGTCAGTTCAGGCATCAGGAAACAAAGGCAGCTTGGATTTCAGGCCTTGGAGGGAAATGTACTGCTTGGAAAAAGCAGGTATATTAAGTTGTTTTAAAACTAAATGTTTTCAATGAATTCAACTAAATTCTAATGGGCACCAAGCTGACCCGAAACAATATACTTCAATTTGGGTTTCCTGCTGTGTTTTGGCACTATTTCAGGATCTCACATGGAAAACGTAGATTTTGTAGACACTGGATTTTCCATCAGACAATGGTTCTCCAACAGGTCCTGCCAGTAATTGAAATTATTCAATATTTCAGTGTGTTCAAGACCCTTTCCCCTCCCTCACTCCTCCTGCCCCCGCTATACACACATAAAAGGGCCAAACCAGCAAATGGGAAGGGTAAGAGAAATTTAAATTACACCAGACACCACTTGGCTTCCTTGAATATCTCAGTTCTATTTTCAGGGCCCCTGAAATAATAATTACCTCCTCCAGTTTACTCGTTAACGAGCAGACACGGACAATCCCTCGCCGCATCAGGCTGAGGCTCCAAGAAATTCACCAGCCACTCATCCAGAATCTATTCTTCTTCTGGAAATGCCTTCCTCTTTTCTGGACATCTCACAGAGGATATCCCAGGTCAGCTTGAAAAGTGGGAATACCCCTGGCCATGAAGAAACATGACTGATGAGCTGGTCAGTTTATTATCCTTTGCTTGATGGGAATTGAGAGAATCTGGCCTTGGCCAGCTCACAAAGTGGGAACTAAACTCAGTCCAGTTCATTCGCGTGTGTCATACCTCACAGAAACCAGGAATATGACAGCACACACCTATAGACTATTCTTTTACCTCTTTTTTAATTTTCATGGGGCATCAGAAGCTCAGCTTCCCAACCAGTAAGAGAGTGTTCAAAAGCTGAGGCAAATGCAAATGTCACTGAAAGGTTCAGTTCCTGCATCCACTGATGACAAGAAATCTATATTAGTGAATAACCTGCTTCTAGATCACTGACCAGGTCACAGTGTGCAGTAGTGGAATTAACTCTTCACAAATAACCCAGATTACAGATAGAAGGGTGGGAGCAGTCTGGCACACAGAGGTTAAGGTACAGAAAAATGAAATTATACTTCTTTTTTCCCTTTGCCTCCCCTCTCTCCATTTCCACACAAAGGCTTAAAGCAACTCTTGGCCCAGAAACAGCAGAGAAAAAGATTCACCTTTCACATCACCAAAAAACCTATCAATAGCAAAAATTTGAAAATGAAAAAATTGAAAACAGCTGCACCTTTCATGTAGGCTGTTCAAGGCACCAACCTGCATCCCCTTAAGTAAAATTCTTAATCTCTACCTAGATGTCCACTACACAGCAGGTGACTCCTTCCAACACAGTAACTCAGAAGGGACTGGAAGCCAAAGTTCTAGCTTGGTAGAAAGCAGAGCATAACAACAAACAGCTAAAATCCAGTTCAATCCTTCAAGAAATTTTTTACGTCCTCTAAAGTAAGATTCATGGTTTATCTCAAATTAACTTTAAACATTCTTCTAAACTTCTTTTTTTTTCAATACCTTCACTAGACTTCACATCCAGCTTGCCTAACCCAAGGGAGAAACATCCTAGGCCAAGGCAATAATATGAAAATATTATGGTTGAGTAGCTCGGTTTCCAAGTGACATAAATTGGCAGTAGCTGTTGGGATTGTTGGAAAATTTAATAAAAATTTAAATTTTATTGTGCCAAAAAATCCTTATGCCTGGAATCATATAACCCTGTCCCACTGATGCTAGTACACAGAAACCAGAAAAACAGAGAAAAACGAGCAAATTCTGCCCAAGGGTTCTAACAAATTGCTGATTTGAAGCATTTTGGTTACTGAGTACCCAGCAGGATACTCCCAAAACATGCTCTGGAAATCTGCATATTCCTAAAGGTTGTGAAGCTTCACAAGGGTGCATTACAAGACAGATTTATGCTTCTAAAAGAACTTGATTTTAAGCACAGCCTTACCCAAGTATTAATATTCAGAAATATGGCAGAAAGCAAAAGTTCTTAATAGTGTTTATTTTTTGTAAGTGTGGGGTGCTAGAGCACACACACAAAGGATAAAGAGCAGAGTGTTGAGATCCTTCTGCCAACACTTTCCCCTCATGGTGATTTCCCCACCATACTATTATGAAATAATAATTTTATAAACCAATAGATTAACATCCACTAGAACACAAACCAGATAATTGTGAAACAGGAAAGCAAAAATAGCTAAACCAGAGTGAGAGAAGCAGAAATATATTCTCTATAGCTGCAGCATTCTTGCTCCATTCATGAGTTTAATTAAATTGCTGACTTTAAGTACCAGTAAATTCCCTTGTTTTGTTTTCTTGATTGTTTTTTAGCTTTGTGGGGGGTTTTTTATGATTTTTTTAATTGGAAGTGGAAGGTTGTATTGCTTGTTGATATGGTTTCTTTCAAAGACTCCAGTTTCAACAGTTGTTAGGAACCTGAGATGCAACATTAAAATAAATGGGAATGTGATAATGACAGTTAAATAATATTGATTGAGACATCATAGCTACTGGAATTTACATTTTAAGACAGACATAAATCAAAGCACCTCTGTCAAGGGAATAATGTGGTGCCAAGCCAAGCCTTCAGAAATGAGAAAATACCCATTAAAAATACACATTTTCATACAACCCCAGGCAAATATTCTACTGAAAATGCAAAGTGATTCTGCAATTAAAGACTGGGTTACACACATGAGATTGAACATAAGAGTGAAGCTCCAGCCTCTGAATTATGACATTTGAACCACTGATGTCCTTCTATTGCCATTTTTATATGCAATCATTCTGCATTTTTCATCTATGTGCATTTGTAAAGCACACACAAATAACATCCGTTCGATGGAACTGCCCTGATTTACTGCAGCAATAAAAAGGTAAAGAGTCTATGCAGTAAAGAGAGATCTGGTAGAGTTTCAAACTCAAAGAATTTGTTCACTTCATGCAAGAGAATGGGTCTCTGCAAAATGAGGAAGCCCATTGGGGTTGGAGGCCCATTTTGGTATGGAAAAAGGCTCTTTCAGAAAGGCAGCATTTTTATGTGTTTGTGCAGTTCTGACTACAGTGGAGACTGGAATACAGTGCACCAATGCTAAAGTAAATAAAAATTACAGAAAAACCAAATGTAACAGAAGCAGTTAATTATATCTAATTTGAATATGTTTTGTATTGCACAGTGTTCTCCAGAGATACAGTGTTTTCACTTTAAATACTGTATTTCTGGACAACATACTGAAAACAAATGCGCAGCTTTTACAAGCACATAGCTACAGTAAAAAAAGCTACTGTCACATCCCATGGCAATTGTGACAAGCTGAGAATCCTGGGAGGACACACTCCACCGACTCCACAAAAGAATCAAGACAATGGATTTCTATAGTTTGAGTCTCTGCAGAGCCTTCACAATGTGACAACTTATCTGAAAACAGAACCAAAACTGCGTTCAGAGAACACTTCTCATAGAAGTAACTTGTATGGAAAGGAAATCATAATAATATCAAAAATACTTAGTGAAATGGAGAAAATGAGAAGGCACTGAAATATTGACTTTAATCAATCAATATTGAGGTGGAATATGTAGAAATTCCCTCAGAATTCCTTGTTTGCTTTTACTCCCAGTGTGCAAGCACAGATGTCAGGGACATGGACAAGAGGTGGCACAGGCTGCAGGTGTCAGGTCCTTGTGACAGGACAGTTGTTTCAGTGAAGAAGAAAGAAAATTCTACTCAGTGTCAGCAGCTTCAGTCCTGACATTAATTAATAAAGGGAACCCAACACCCTCTCCTTGTTATACAAAATGTGTGTAACAGCAAGGGTTCTGTTGTGTTTTCAAAGGAACTGACATCCTAGAAAAGGTTTTATCTGTGTACTGCTCACCCAGATTGTACAACATGGATTGGAACACTGCAGGATGGGGCAGGAAAAGAAGCAGTTTTGGCTCAGAAATACTGTCAGGTTAAGAGTCTGAGCTTACTTCCAGAGAATATTGAGGTGTTTGATTCAGCACTCACAGAACTGAGAATGTCCCACCAGGTTTCATTTATGTCCTCAATAAGTCAGGAAAATAAAACATTACATAAGGGGGAAGTCAATTCAGAAGGAAGACAATCTAATAAAAAAAAAAAAAAAAAAAAAAAAAAAAAGCCAGTGTTGTTCTGTGAAAACAGGCTCTCTTAGGGACTTGACACAAGTCCTTTCCAAGGCTTTTCCGTTCTTTGTCAGCTTCACCTTGAGGAGGAGCAGTCATATGAGAGGGACATGAACATCATTCACTGTGCATTCAAAGGTAAAAATCCAACTTATTAGAAAAATACAAACTTGGAAACGACCAACTTTTTTTTTTTTTTTTTTTTAATATTTCCAAGTTTTGCCAAAACCAAACAGCAGCCAAGTGGAAGGAAAGCTCTCCCATGACAACTCAACCTTTTCACTGCCTTTGTAAAAGTCATGTTTGAGGGCACCTGCCTGGGCCAGAGTGATTTACACTGAGGCAGGAGGGTGAATTGTCCAAACTGCTTTACAGTCTGGCTGACCAGACTGGGAGGTGTGTGAGGTTCTGCAGATCTGCCCTGATGGACCTGCCTGGGAGAGCGACCAAAGGCACCACAGCAGGACAAAGCTGCAGCCACGAAATTCTCTGCAGGACAAAGAATGAAATTTGCTTTTTATTACAACAGAATAAAAAACCTGCGTGAGGAGGAGTACCATCTGTTTTCCAAGTGTAATGCCAGAGCTGAAAATGAGGCTCCAACATCCTTCAACTCTGAAGGAGACAGCAGGGTTAGAGATGACACTAATGTGAGCAGTTGCCATGCCAAATTCCTGGAGACTGCCACCTCATTCTGGTTTGGTTTGTATTCCTGCCCTTCTTGGTGTCCTCTGAATTGACCATCAATGAGAGCAGATGTGAAATTAGGCAAATAAAGCAGGAAAAGTTTTCCTCTTCATTTGCAGAATGTATTTTGCATCCCAAAGCAAATAATTTTATTTGGTTAAAGGATGATCTAGTGCAATAACTTGGTGCTGTAGTTTTCCAAGTTGATTATGGTTGATGATGGCTGTGCCCTGCAAACATCCTGAGTTCATGTGTAATAACTGGATTGACTTAATCCTTTAGGAAACAGGAAGGCTGGTTCTACACATTTCTTATTATATTTTGAGAAAAGGTGGGGTTTTTCCTAGGAGTTCTTTTAAAGCTATCAATAATTTTTCTTTTGCTTCTTTTAATTAGTGACATCAGTACTATCCCCTAGGAATTTATAAATAACTAAAATATTATCCAAATTCCAGAAAAACAATCTCTTACTTTCTTCCAAAACAAAGTGGTGTGTTTTGGTTCTTCCAGACCATCAAGCCCTTTTTGCCACACTTCTTAGGTAAAATACCACAAGTACCACCATGACTCAGCTAGCAAATAACCCATGGAAAAAACCAAACAACATCTTCTGTCTCTGAGGTCTGACACTCCTTTAATTAGGATCTGTAAGGGAAACTAATTATCCTCATGCTATGTCATACATTTGTAGTATTTATATTAAAAATTAATTTATATTATTATGCCACGGAAACATGAACTGGTGAGACATTGATAATAGATATATCCATGATGAATTTCAGATTATTTCAGTAACTGCAGGAAATATTAAATAGTGAATTTTAGAGAATAACATTAATCACAGTGCAATGCTATTGAATAAATTTATCACAAAGGAAAACTCCTATGTAAATCTCAGTTCATGTGCAGAGCTGGGAGACACAGAAGCTTATGTCAGTACAAGAATCTAGATCCTGAAATCTTTATTTTTTGGTGGCTAAGATCAACTAATTTGGTAAATATACACTGAAAAAATAAATATAGAAATACAGACAACAGACTCTATTTAAATATATTTCCTAATGCCCTTTCAAATATGATTCATGAAAGAAAAACAAACACTGCACACACATTTAATCAATAAAGTAGCTATGGCATTTCATGTTGTTTTTTTTTTTTTTTCCCCCTAAATCACTGGTTAGAATGTGATAAACCTTCTTTGATTCATTTGAGACCATCATTCATGGCAGGACTCAAAACAACAAATTATTCCAGAGGGAGACATCCCAGTACACTTTTCTATAGAACTTTTCATTTTGTTTTCTGTCTTCATGCAAGATAAATCAAAGTAGAATTTATTGCTAATATGATGACAGAAGTTTTTCAAAGACTGCTACACTTTAATTAAATTTCAACTTAATTTGATGGCAGTAGATATTATCCTAACATATAACTCTCCTAATTTTGTTTCAAGAAGCCCTAATTGCAACACCATATTGAGCACCTTTGCAGGTGACATGAAATAAGTGTTCTACCAACACTAGATCTTAAACAGCCTGATTAAAAATACGTTGCCACAGAAGAATTTTTGGACAATATATTTTTGAACAGCATTTGGCAACAGATAAACTGGATAAGGGAGATCATATAAATACCAGGCACTGAAAATCAGGATATTGGAAATAGTTCCATTTTCAAGGGCCTGGATTGAACCATGCTAATTTTAAAGCCTATGTATTTAGAGGTTTTCCTATCTATTAGATTGACTAAATAGAACTAAAAAAACCAAAAACCAAACTGAACAAATAAAAAAACCCACAAACAAACCAAAAGCCTAAAATAATCCTACATTCCTCCTTCAGTCTATAACTAAAGAGTTTTCTTCATTCATCACTTAAAATACAATAATAAAAAAAAAAATCCAAAGAATATATAAAAGCAGGTATTGTACACCAATCATCCAGACATGTAATAGCTCAGGTTGGACACAAACCATGAGCCTGAGCTTCAACAAGGAGGCTGATTTCCCAGCTTTGGCCATAACTCAGACTGCACAGTGGGAATGATTTATTTGTGGGATTTGGTTATCGCTTCCTTTGTGTTCCTGCCTTGGAGCTCCCACAGTTCCTCATGGAAAAGGAGCCTCAGTCCAGAGAGGGAGCTGCTCTGAAATGGTGCAGCAAAAAATATCCATGTTCTTATTTGGCTGGAGAAACAGGAGAAAGACCAAGGTATACATTTCTAGTGGTGTTTGAATTAATATCTCCCAGAAAAACCCCAATGGGGTTGCTAGGAGGGGAAGCCAACACCAGAATTCAAAGGGTAGAAAGAACTAAACCAATGAATGGAACTCTTTCCCATTTCCTAAAATATGTAAAGCTGAGGGAGAGGAAATCAACATAGCAAGATCTCAACTAAGAGCAGAGAAATGAGGATATGGATGGTTTGATCTGGTGCTGTTCTCTGCAGAACACAGGCAAGAACAGCACATGGAGAAGCAGCCAGCAGGTGTGGATGAAAACCTCCCCTTTCCCATTCAGAACAGCTCAATGGCCCCATAGCTCTGAGAAACTCCCCTTTAAACAGCAATCCACCCCCTCAAAATAAGATAATGTTTCACCAGCCCAGACAAAAAGTACCTATTTCCCTGCTCACCTGTCACTGTGCAGCTTTAAAATAAAAAGCCAACACGGAGACCCACAAAGCAGAAGTGCATATTGTGCACACATGTCAGGGAGAGGTGGCAGGGCTGCCAGATGTTTGGGTCCAGATCAGTAACCAGACACCACACAGGCCTGAATAACAGGTAAAGAACCTTTTCCCCCCACAATGACATTTGCTTCCTTGGGAGAGGACAAATCAGCTCAGCTTCAGTGAAAGTGATTCATCACTTCATAATGACAAACTAGAAACCCTCAGGAGGAACACACTACCCTCCCTGTTCTTTGTTTTTCCAGGGGTGAAGAACAAAGTGGCATCAATTAATTATTAATTACAAAGATATTTTTGCATGAAGGATGGTAAATTATTGTGCTTTGCTAACAATAGTTAATTTGTTTCTGAGCAAAACTTCTGAAATATTTCAGTATTTTTCTTCATGTTCTATACAAAGATTTGAGAGATTAATTGTCCAGATGTTTCCTTGGGTTTTGTTCTCTCTTTCTCACATAATAAAAATCTTTCAGCACACTTTTTTTTCCCAATAAACCCACAGTCCATCTGTTATACTTTGCTGGAGACATAAAACAGCACTACATGTGTGTTACAATCATTCTAAAAAGTAAATCTTCACCATTTTCTTTTACAAATAAGGTGAAAGATTCCATTTTTATTTGTTAGGTAATGTCTTGATATGTTGCACTTTGCCCTAAAACAAAGCTCTCTTCACTAATACCTTCACCTTTGCTTCTAATGTCATGGGGTAAAATATTCAAATTCTGAGTCAGACCATCAAGTATTCCTGTCTCACAGCAGAAAAACCTCTGGAAAAATACAGCAGAGCAAGTCTTTAACAGCTCTCTCCAGTTTAAATACAGCACAACTGCTTCAGAACAGTTTAGAACTAGTAAGTCTCAGGCTGTCGTGAGTGAAGTGAATAATGGTAGTGTGCATTTTTATTTCTGTATGTATTACAAGAAGCATTTGTTCTGTAAACTGAGCAAGTGAAAACACAGATTAAAGTGTAGGAAGTGTCAAAACCTACTTCCCAGATTGTTGCTGCAAATTGAAAGTCCTGAAGCAGAACTGATAAGAAATATTTTTCGCTGTAGCCATGCAAAATTGGCAGTTTTCAAACCTGATTTCCAAACATACTTTTGGGAAGGAAAAAAAAAAAAAAAAAAAAAAAAAAGTCTCAGAAATCTTTTTTTTTTCATCCCAGAATCAAAAAACCCTAGCAAGAGTGTATTCAAATTCCACAGATTTGAAGGAAAACTTAATGCAAAAACAACATTCTGACAGAGCAGAAGAGACTCGAAGTGGGGTCTAGTATTTCTTGGAAGATTTCAATCTCTTGAAGGTTTCCTAAGTGTCAAACAGGTTTTGCATGGGACTAAATCCAAACTGATGCACGACAACTCATGAAAGACATTTCAGGTTGTTCTCAAATCTTGCAGAACATATAAAAGATTTCCAGCTACTTGATTTTTCTTCTTTTCTGCCCTTTAAAATGCATGAACCTGGACTTGTCCTTCACATGAGACATGCCAGCTTTCCCCACCCATGAGGAATATGGTACTTCCCCTAAAATAAGAAACCTAAGATACCTTAGTAAAACCGACCATGTGCATTAATTGGTAAAAGACCCCAAAGGATAATTTAAATGCTTATGTAATCACTATTTTACTTATGCCAAAAGAGCATAGAAACACAGCAAACATTAAAAAACACTTCAAAGAATAGGCAATGAATAATCTGTTTACATTTTTATCACAGTTAAAAGTCCAAGAGATTACTTACATTAGCTTATACCTTAACTTTCAAAACAACATCTCATTCAAAAATATTCATTCCAGTATCAGCTGCATCCTCTGAGGACACAGGTGCTCTTTTCACCAAGTTATAAAACTGAGATTTTTTTCATATTTCAAGATAAACAAATAGGGATACTGTAATCATTTAGCAGTATCCTGATTTTCATTATTACCACTGCTCTGCCCTAACACCAGCTGGTTTCAGTCTCTATTTCAACACAATGACAAAAATGTGCTTCTAGGCATTAAAGAAGACCTGAAATTACTTAAATATAGCCAGAATTTTACTCATGAATACCAGTTCCAATAGCATTTTAACAACCACTTCTAAGAAGCCACTGTTTTAAGTAAGGAGCTAGTTCAGTCAAGCAGAATACTCAAATCCATAGCCAGTATTGTCAAAGATAGAACAGGGAGGTATTACAACAGCTCCTTGGCTTTCTAGCTGTTGCCTGGAAAAACCTGGAGTCTGCAGGATACTTATAAGAGGCAAGGAAGTGTCATAAATGAGAGCAAATTCATCTATGCTGTGCACATTTGTGACATTTCTGAAGAGTTTTTCATACTCACTGGAGAATGTTTAGGATGTGTAAGTAAAAACATGTTGAAAACCCACTACGCCTGATATTGTTTTCTGGGAATCTGGTGGTAACCAGCTCTTGCAAACAGAGAACACTGTTACAGAAGGACATTTGTTTTCCTGGAAAGGCATGGGAAGAACTTAAGGAACAAGGTAGGAGAGGAGGGAAGAAAACCTTTCCTCCTCTTTGCGAGAGGCCAAAATTCCTGTGTAGCTTGGGTGGGTTCTCCTGTGGAGAGCTGTCTTTGGACTCATCATGGCCTGTTTTAAAAGGCAAAGTCAGCATGGGGTATCCACTCCAGACAACACCACAAAGCAAACACTGCAACTTGATACGAGACGCCAGGCTGGCCATAACCACTTTGTGGAACTCAGCACTTTTAATCAACACCCCCAGCTCTCATTTTCCTCAAGGCTAAGTACTATTGCACATTCAGACATGAAAAACCAACAAACAAGGGGAAAAAAAAAAAAAGAAAAAGAATCAACCCAAAAACGTGGCCCAAAGGTTTCAGTGAGCAATGCAATTTTCTTTAAGTGACAAAGATTATCATTCACATCCCCTCTGAGTCTAATCTACTTATTATGTCAGCCAGCATGTGCTGAAATCATGAGGGAAGAAGGAAGAAAGAAAAGTACTTCTCTGATAAGTGCATTCAAAATGACAAAGTCACCTGTTAAAATCTCTACAGCTGCCAGAGCTCCTAGGTGGACACAGAAATCTTCATTCAAGTTTTCTGACAGAAATTCAGTGTTTTTACACTAGTGTAGAAATAAAACTATGCAAATGCTCACCCAAAAAGCCAACTAAAAGCTTCACATTGCCACCTCTGTAACCTTACCCTGGCTTTGGTGTCTCTGAAAGGATACTGTAACCTGAGCTTTTTAATAACACTTAATAAATATTTAGGGCCATCCATTATAAGTGGTGGGTGCCGCATACAGAGCTGGGTGGGGTTATTCTTTACAGCCACACACCATCTGGTATCCCTGAAGAAAGTGATCTCCTAAGCCTAGCTTCACTGCTGTGGTGTTAAATTACTTTCCCTCCTCTGCCCCCATTCACTTGCACTAGCAGTCAAGTAGATTCACCTGCCTGTGTCCCCTGCAGGACCATGTTCTGCAGCTGCTTCTATCCCAGCATTTAACAGACTGTTACATTATTGTACTGCATTTAATTGGCAGAATGTGGCCAGAGAAAGGAACAATATCCACAGGTTAGTGCTCAAAGGGTTGAACCAGTGCAATGAATCCCATGCCCTTCTCTCAGCTGCCACTGCTGTAAGGGGGCTGCAAAACCTTTACCTGATAAAGACTGCTGGGTCAGTGAGAATCATTAGAATTCAGTCACCACTGCATTTCTCCTTTCCTTTTGTGTGTCAAAGCATCCAATTTCACTGAAGAGGCACAATGAGGTGCTGCATCTGGCCTCAGATCCTTGGGAGCAAACAGAGGAGCAAGCAACAACCTATTTGTATCTGTGTATAAAATCTCTTTGTAGAGCAGGTCACCTGCTCCCCTAACTGGAGCTACATCACTGCATGGAAACCCCCTGGCTCATGGACAGTGGCCCTAGGAAAGGCTCAACTCCTTCCCATTGTAGCAATTTCTGATCTTTAGGGGTTTCTGTCAGCCAAGACACAAGCACTGTGGGTGATCTCAAACCACAGACTTTACTTGGGGTCCATATGTCTGTATTGACTTGTATCCGACTCCTACCAAACAGATTCTGTAACAGCCACATTTTCCTTTTGGTTCAGTAGTGGCTTTATCTTCAAGGTCCCTTTTCCCTGACAGCTTTGAAACTCATCAGGGGTTCAAAGTTTTGAAGAGAAAATAGTAACAGACCAAAGACTGTGATCTCACCTAAGACTTACTGCCCTAGGAAGGCACACTAAAAGAGAATTATTTTAATTGTACCCCTGGATATATTAACCTGCATATGTGTGCTTTATTTCTCCCTCTGTTTTTTTTATGCTAGTTTTCATAAATGAAGTTACAGAAAATATTTAATTTTAATATATACACAAATAAAATAGTTCCCTTGATAGCATGTTTCTTAATGGTTTTATAAAAAAAAAATAGCAAAAGAAAATGTATCAGACTAAAGTATCTTCTAAGCTATGAGAAAAAGCTTAAACCTTAAACATAAAAATACTTAGGTATCAAGGTATCTCAATTCCCTTTTTTAATAATAACAAAACTAACAAAGTGATATCTAACATCTAATACATTGCTGTTCCCATTTTTTTTTTGAAGTTATACCATGTTCCCTCTTAGGTCCTGAACTTTAAAACATTTAAGCAGCATATAATTTTATCACCCTGAGAGGTTCCAATGAAATCCCTGAAGCAAATCTATGGATGTGGTTCGCGTGCCTGCAAGATGAGGTTTGGATAATAAGCATTTTACGGCAGCAACTTTGTGCTGTTTATTTGGACTGCTCAGTCACCAGCATACTTCTGGGCACTGCAAGATGTTAATCTGAACATTTATTAAAAGATACCAGGAACCAGCATCTGGATTACCAGGAAATTTTAATTAAAGTATAAACACAAGACTTTTAGAACAGCTGTCACATTGCTCATGTGGTAGAACCCTTCCTCTGGTGCCTTGTTGGCTTGGCTGATCATTTCTGGGCTGAGATAATCTGACTTATTTGAGCAATATCAGTCACTAAACAATTCCAGCAAAAAATGATTAGTGTGTATCAATGGAAGGTTATTCTGTACATACAAACTCCTTGTGAACAATTCAATGTACTTTCAATGTGTTCCTGGTGTATCATCATTCTTGCGTGGTTTAGGTTCAGAGCAGAAAAGTTTTCATATCAGTTGCACAGAACCACAGAATGGCCAGGGTTAGAAGGGACCTCAAAGATTGCCTAATTCCAATCTCCTCCCATGGGCAGTGACACCTTCCACTATCCCAGGTTGCTCCAAAGCCCCATCCAACCTGGCCTTGGACACTTCCAGGAATGGGGCAGCCTTTGCCTAGTGTGCAGACTTACATATTTTATAGTGAATTCAAAACAAAGGATAGCAATTAGACAGTTTTTCTTACAGATAAAATACTTTCAGAGGAAAACTTATTGTGGTCATAAACTGAAGCTACAAGGAGCTGTGAGATCCCTCGGAAAGGCTGCGAATTGAATTCATTTACTTGACTGCCACTGAATTCCATGGGACAAGACAGCACATTAAAAACACGTAATGCAGCATGTTTAACTTTGCTTTTTGTGTTACAGAAGAAGCAACATAATCGAGGGGGGCAAAAATGAAAGGAAATGTTTGCTGCTCTGTGCAATATAACCATGCAGGCAAATAGATGAGATAACAAAACATACAATGCACACAAGAACACAGCAAAAGCTGACTTGAAGCTGAGATCTCTAAGTGCCTGTCCCAGTATAAAAGGGCTTTGGAGTGCTTGCATTTCTGGTGGGCAAAGTGCTACAACACAAAGCATCAGAAATGATGGAAGCTACCTGACAAAGGATCCCTTTTGCTGAAGCAGCAGAAGAGACAGTGGGAATTTTTGCCACTGCAATTCCACCATGTGGATCCAGACGAAGTCTCCCACTGGAAATGAAGACAGGGCACACATGGGAAAAAGAGGCCGCTGATGAGGGGAAAAAAGTGCTGAGCCACTGCTGTTTTAACTGGAGCTCTGACAGCAGAATTGTCCCTGGGAAGTTTGGCTGCTGTTTTTGCTATCTTTATTCTGAGCCAACAGGAACTGAGTATATTGTATATTCAGGGTAAGAGCTACGTGATCCATGAGGGTGAGTGATGCACCACAGACACTGCCCTTATTCCTCTTTTCACAGGAGTGAAAAGGGCAGTGAGAGAAGGGCTGTACCAGTATCCACAAATATTAATTGCCTTCCCCCACAATGTGATCACTCAATTTTTCCTCAATTTCTGCAGTTTTGCTGGGCTCATACATAGAACACGATGATGAAAACTGCTAGGGATGCTGTGATTGCAGAGAGGACTCAGCTCCCTTCAACATTCTGTGCTTTGTGGATAAAATTAGACAGGAGAAAAAACTGGCAAGAAAGGAGAGTCATGCAGGGCAGAAACTATAAAAGTTATTGCAACTATTGTGGGCCTTCTCCATGCTAGAGTGGGGTGTTCAGAAAATCTCCTACACATTCTTTATTGCAGTAGGCTTTTTGCATAACTGAACTCAAGGAAGATTTCCATCTTGCTTTGACCAAGATTTTTAGTTTTTATTTTTTTCCAGAATAATATGGGTCTTATGGATAAAAGAAAGCACAAGAGAAAACGGGCACTGCCTTAAAGAATCCAGTAGAAAGCACAAATATGCATTAATACACATGCCCAGTAATTGTTCAGATATTTACAGCATTCATACCCTCTCTCTAACGAGTGGAAAGCCAGGAAAGCCAGGAATCCAACCCACTCAACACAGGTTTGATGTAGTGCACAGTGTGACCAATTTTCCCATTCTCTAGTATCAGCAAAAGAGGGAGGAACTCCACACAGCATCTTCTTCCTTCTCCTCTCTCTTGCCTGATCTGAAAGTGAACAATCTCCTTTCCTGTCTATTTTTTCCATGCCTAGAAAAGAGACGAAATTGAACCATAAAGGTGAAAGGAAAAGATTACTCCTTTGCACACTGAAGCTTAAAAATTTGTCTTTAAAACATCAGGAATGGAATAGTATGCAAGGAGTAGAGCATCCGAAGATTTTAAATAATCAAACCAATACCTACATAAATATATTGAAAGAACTACCCAAAAAAATCAAGGCTTAAACTGGACTATGAGAACCCAAAGGGTTGTCAGCAGAAGCTTTTAAGCATTTTGAAACACCTGAAGGAAAAATAAGTTTAACACTTGTCTTTTTTGCAATATTCCCTCCCTTCCAGATTGGTATAAACCAGGAGGACGGGAAAAGACTAATTTGGACTGGATTTGATTAATATCACCCTCAGCTTGCTGTCTCTAGCTGATTCCTACCTGCTGCTCCTAAAATGGAGTTGCACTATCAGGGTGTTTCCCAAAGCCTTCCCATTGACTTATAGAAATACAATAATAAATGAGATGAGATTAAAAAGAACCATGTTTTAAATAGAGAGGAGAAAGCTTGGTGAGAAGAGTTATTAAAGCATGGATTGAAGAGATAACTAAATAAAAATAACTTCTGATGTAATTTGCACAGCAACTGTTTCATCTTTCTAATTATTGAATAAATGGATTTTAAAAAATAAACACCCAACTCCCAACCAAAGTCATAGGAAATCCATCAGCACATCCACGTTTTCGGCTTCTCTCTCTCATTATTCTGTTTTATTTTGAGGGGAGTATGGATTTAACGGGCAAAGATAGAGAGATGGGAAGGAACAGAGTTCAGTTTTACTCCTTTATTTACTAAATTCAGCTATCTGTTAGCTACACAATTTAATAAAAATACACTGTTTAAAATGCACATTAATATTTTAGTGCAATAGATTTATTCTACTTTAAAAGAAAAACAACCTTGTAAGCCTGATAGTAAACTCTGGTGTAAAGTTTCAAAACAAATGGAGACTTTTCTAGCTATATAAGGGAAGTATTTGTATAACAACACATAAATTAAAAATAGACACTCAGGTAAAAATAAACTTAAACTTTATTTACATAATAAATAATGTAAATATATAAGTTCAATATTCACCAGAAAGCACAGCTATGATGTAAATAAGCAGCAGTTATTATGATGTACTGTAAGTGCCGGTGGAATGCAGGACACTGTATTATTTCCTGATGTTTTAAATCAGGTTTATTTAAAACAATCTGTTGTTTAATGAGTATTTTCTTCTGTAGAGACCTGTCAGCATTCTGAGTTGTTGACTGCTCTTTTCAGTTAAGGAAGGAGTTGAGCCAAGGAAAATCACTATGTGTCCACACAAAGAAAATGCCTCCTAGTGCTGAGTCAGCAGCATATTAGACAGAAACACAATTAATGATCATTAAACCTCAGAGAAGCAACATTTAGAGCCAGAGAAGTTTATTAAACCAGCCACAAGATCAAACCTGTGTCAAGTCTTAGCTGGGATTTAAAAAGTTGAGAGAACTATTGGCACTGCTGTCAGGTTGAACACTGACAGAGGACTTGGATTTTCTCCATGGCCATGGCAACAACAATCTGGAAGAAAACTTCTCTGAAGGCATCAGATAATTTCACTACCAGGCACTGACACAGCTTGTGAAAGTCCATCACACAGAGAACACTTAGAGTTTGATTCAGGAATCAATGCTTTATAGGGACAAGACTTTTCCTTGTTCATCCCAGGGTCAATCTCGTGAAAACTAAACTCACACACTGGCTGTCCACTTGTCTGCCCTGCTTATTGTCTCCCAGAATTTCAGAAACTGCTCCATGCTTTCCGACACAAGCACTGGAAATGTGGGCAAGGTGCAGAGGAAGCAGAAGCTTGAACAGCACCCAAAATTACTCAGTCTGAGTTAGACAACAGCAGAAAAGGAATTATCAAGCTGGTTGGGGGCAGTGTCTCATGTACCATGGTCGTATTTCCCCATTCCACCCAGTATGCAACAACTATCTGCCTTCTACTCACTCTCCTAAGTAGGTAGCCAAGAAAATCTGTGAAAAAAATCACAGCTAAAAGCCCAAAACAAAGCTTTTCTTCTGTCACTAGCATGTTACAATCAACTTCTTTCTAAAGAACATTCAAGGTCTGAAATTAAAGTTACTGTTATGATGTCACTTGAATATACCATAAGCTAAAGGAAACACATAACTAGAATCTGAACAGACCTGTAATTTTTTATGATAATATTAAATTAATTAAACTTTTCAGTGTAAAATAACTTTCCAAAATTATCCAGTCTACCCAAGTATTAGAAAATTTGGCCTGAAAATAGCTACTTTCTGTTCTGTTCCACACCTCACAAAGTAGGGAAGCCTCACAGAAATGCTTTGCTTTGTTTGAAGTGCCAGCTGTACTCCACTCTGCTTGCACCTTATACTCAAAGCACAGGAGGGGTTTCATGCTTGTGGTATTGTGACATGTAAAAAGCATGATACAGGCTTTGCAAACTGCTCTCTCTTCAGCTCTGTGAATGGTGGATACCTTCTTACAAGCTCCCAAAGTTCCTGGTGACACCATCATATGTCATTATAAACCTGACACAGCTCTTATCCCTCAACAAATTTAGTTTTATTTCTGAGGGGAAAGGAAAATACCACTTGGGCCAGACTTGGCACAGAGTGATGGGTGAACAGAACTGGCAGCCTGAGTCTTGAACAGCTCCAGCAGCGAGAACTGAGAGAATAGAAATGTGTGTCCTGAAATGATTCCAGGTCAAGCAAGGTTTAAGCTAGCATGGAAACAGGAGAGAGAAGTTGTACTGTGTCTGAAAGTGCTGTCTTCAAGAATAAAAGCTGAAAATGGCCAGTTGGACAGAGAACTAATATTGAACACAGTATGAAATGACTCTGTATTAAGAAGTAATGAAAAGTATCTTGGATATTTAAGCATGTGTTAAAAAATCAGTTCTTCCTGAGGACTGTGAGTGCTAAAACAAAATTGCATTTCCCAGTTTCTAAGTTAGGCACACAAACAGCAGACTGTTTCCAGAGCCTGGCATATGCATAAGTTATAGTATTTCAAATTCCTAACTTACCTAATGTATTCAATGTATTTATGTCTTGGTTGTATCAGCAGGGTAATTATCCTGCCTTAGTAATGGCACTGCTTAAGGAATCCTGGCATGCACTTCTTCAGTAATAAGCACTTCATTTTGTCAATGACTTCACTTAAAAATCTTTGCTTTCCAAGATCTGATTATTTTTACAGAGCATGAAAATTAACAACTCTACCTCATATAAATTCTTTTATCTCCTTGGAAAAAAGTGCAGGTCCAAACTGCTGCACCATTTACTTGTCCAGGCTTGCCTTTAGCTGTCAGTGGTTTGCATATTTGGCCTCGTGCTATTTTTACTCCAGTTTTCTTTGTCAATGCCAGCTGTGAGCTATTTTCTTTGGTCAGCTGGGTACTGGAGCCAACAAATCCCCCTTCTCCTGCTACCAGTGAGATAGTTGTCAGTCAGAAAAGCCTGGCATACTCAAGACCCCAGAAAAATAAAAGATACAGAGACAGGCCCATAAATCGTAAGAAGAAAGAAAACATTTGTATTACATTGGGAACCCACTAACACCACTCAACCTCAGAATCTGGCAGCTGTTATGGTACAGCAGAATTGTCAGAGCCCATAAACGTTCACTCTGGACTGAAACTTGGCATGAAGTGATGCCACTTGACTGCTCCACATCTCATCCCAAACTCTGTTTCTCATTCAGAGGCAGTGATTGTACACAGCAATCTCTACTCATAGCAGATTTGGGAGGTTTGTGCCACTGCTGCAGCAAACTCCATTATTTCTAACTGTGAAGGTTTTTGAAGCTTGATAAGGTTATGTTTTGGTTGTATTTTAAAGTAAAAGTGACCTTAGGGATCACTGCTCCCCAGACTTCTGATATGTAGGATTTATTCCAAACTCAAAAGTGGCAGATGACTGGTTTTTCCTGCCTTTCTCTGCCAGCAGACCAATTTGGCTACAGCAGTCTAAGAAATCTCTAAAAGCTGTGGGAAGCCTTGCTTTTTTTTTTTTTTTTTCCCCCCTCCTCTCCAGTTTTTAATCCAGAGACTGGTGATGTTTTCCTTTTCCTCTTCCTGTTTATTCTTCTCTATCAGATAAAGGAAAATTTTCTAATCAAAGATAACCTTGCCTAAAGGCATCAATGCTCACAAGTCTCCATAAGTTGAAATACCAGGGCCCTCAGGTCCAATATGTTGTCATCAGGATTGGCATTCTATCCTGAGAGCTGGGATATGTGGAAAAATACAGATTGCTGATGCTGTTCCAAACAATATCCTTGATTTGAAGAGGTCCAACACTTCCAGCAGCCTTCCACTAAACAGATCAATTTTTTCAGCTTGGCACCTCTTTAAGGTATTATTATGCACTTGAAAACAAAATGAAAGGCTCTGCTGCCCTATGTGATTGAGACATTCAACGTTCCAGGTGCTACTTGCTGTTCTCTAGCAAGGGGCCAAAACTAGATCATTAAATAAGGTGCCAGCACATCTGAAGGTCAAGGTCAGAGGCAGATCTTCACACTATCCAGCATTTACAGTATAGGTGAAGCCATTTTGACTGAGCAAACTGAATTCAGGTCATATCCCCGTGAGCTTTAGTTTAGGATTTTATTGTACATCATTCACTCTTAAATTGATGCTTAAAAAAACTCATTTTTAATTAATTGTATGGGGGAGAAAAGTCTGCAACAGAAAAAGACTAGCAGCCTGCTTTTCCCACAACATCTTACTATAGTGTTTGGTGGCCCTAGGAGGTGGAAGCAGCAGGAAATTAATATCACTGGGTAGCCCTGGAAGCGTCAGCTGAGGTGTGGAGGTATTGAAGAAAATACCCCAAATACACAGAAAAAATCTAAGGTGTTGCTGTTTGGAGTGGAAGGGTGTTCCCTACAAAGCAAAGAGAGACCTTGCTGTGCTGAGAAAAACTTTGCTTCAGTGATAACTTCAACGATCCAACCAACTCAGGATGGAGAATCAATCCCAACATAAAAAACCCTCTGGAATCAGAGATAAGGCTTAAGGAAAAACATCAGTAAAATGCTTTAGAAAGAAACATCCCCACACTGTGATGTAAATCACCAAGTGGCAAGGGAGCAATTAAACCATGGCTGGCTGATGAGATCATTGGCCACAAGATTTTAGTTATGTGGTGCACATAACTGAAGCCTTCAATTCATGTCAGTGTCGGGAAGTTCATGCAGCAATATTAACAAATGCATTAACTAAACTTGAATAAGCCTTCATTACACTGAATATTATTCAGTAAATACATATCACACATTTCCAGCCCTTCCTGGATTTACCTGGGGACTTTACTTCCAAAGACAAGGTATTTACTGATAGACTTTATGGCAGTAGAAATTCTGGAGGCTGGTTCAGAAAAAAAAAAACCTCAAAAGATATTAAGCTATGAGCTTTCTAATCTGTGCACATGTTTGGAGTGTAAAGATGTCTAAATAAAAGATTATTAAATTCTGAATATGCCCGAAGCAAGAAACCTTGGGGAGGGATGAGATGGGACATGGTAAAAAGTGCTAGCAAGTGAAAGGAAGGTGGGTGTCAGGGAAGGTAATGGAGCTTTTTTCTTTTTAAGTATTTGGGTTCAGGTTCTGATGGAGAAAAAGCAGGATTTGTCTTTGTTTCTGTCAGTAAGTTGAAGGTACAATAGCACAGTTACATGTCTATGTATAAAGAGAAGAAAGCCTCTCACACCAGGACATCTGACTATATGTGCTACAGTCTTAAGGATTTTGCAATGGACTGAAGCCTCAAGCTGAACTTTCTATTTCCTTTCTTTTAGAGGTTTCAACACCTATTTTTTACTTTTGCAAATTAATAATATTAAGAGTTTAGCTAGAGGTTAGCTTACTCATTAATGTTGAGCCTATGGCCTGAATTTTATAAACAGCTAAGCTCTTTGCCTGCTAGTGTACAAGGTCAGCACATTTTTGTTGTGGAATATGATCAAAATGGATTAAAAAGAATAAGCCTTGCCTTTAGGAACCCTTTATAAACCACCAATACATAACAATAATCTTTTCATACATTGAAATCTCAGTGGAGGTTTTGTAACACCACTGTCCACATGTGATAATGCTTCTCAGTGGCCACAAACACTCCTAACGATGCTTAATTACACATTCTCCATATCTTTCAGTACACTTTAAAATTAAATGTATTTCGTTTGCAGTTGCTATCTCATGTTGAGGTTCAGAACAGAACTCAGACTGTGCAAAATTCATCTTTTCTCTAATATTACCTAAATATTACCAGCTATGAAACTAGAGAGGAAACAAAGAGTAATATATTGAACAGCTTGCCCAGAATAGTGTCTTAGAAACATGCATGTGATATATGAAAGGAATACCAGAAATTTAAATGCACCACTAAAATTCTTCATCTTAGAACTCGATGACTGTATCACTAGAAGTTAATTTCTTTTTTCCAAACAAGGAAAAGCCATGCTCCACCACTGAATGTGTGACATCAGAGCTGACCTGCGGGTGGGGATGCAGCCACCCAGAGGAAGGAGAGAGAGGATGTGGCCCTTTTGTGCAAAGGTAGGAGCTGACTGCTTACCCTGGCTTTTCTTACATGAGAAAAAAAAAGAGTTTACCTTTCATCCCAGGCAATTGTGACTGGATACTGTCATTAGGAGCAACTCCTATCTAGAGCTCTGGAGAGTGATTGACTGACAGCCAGAAAGGGAGATTTGAATCAAGTTAGCCATATGTTCAGAAGACAAAAGAGATTTATCATCTGTCTCCCCAAAGGAGGCCAAACTAAGGTTATTGAGTCTGTACAGAAAGTCAAATAATCACAGTGACATCAAAACTGACTTAATTGATACAAAAGACACAGACAGCTCTGCTGGTTAACAACTACATGAAGCAAGGTGTTACATATAAAAGCTTTAAGAAACTACATCTAGTTGAGCAAGCAGAAAAGGCTCAGAAGCTGAAATACAGGCACAAGTGTTCTAATGGCAAATCCAAATTTCTAAGTTGAGAGATTTTGTTTCTAAAGTCGGCTTTGTGTCCTGGCAGCTGAAATGACACTTCCTAGCTAAATCATCATTTTCAGCAAGCAAAAGACAATAAAGAAATACGGAGCTAATTCCATCTTCTACGGTGAAATGAATCAAAAGCGACACACAGCGACAGCACAAAGAACGTTGGTCAACTAAAACCACTGGTTTCTTTTAAAAAAGTTTAACTTTTATTTCTGTTCCCTTAACTCCCCTCTAAACCAACAAAACAACCAAAAACCAAATATAACAGCCTCCACCCCACAACATTTATTATTAACATATGACATAGAAACAATTTTCCTACACAAATGAAATTCTGCATTAAAAAGCAGTGAATCTAATGATTTCCCTGCCAGGACACATGTTCTTAACTAAGAGCACAGTGGGCACCAGTGAATAAACATCTGATACCTCAGCACTGAGGCAAGGGGGGGAAAGGAAGGCTAAAAGAGCTGACAACAACATTCTCACCCACAAGAAAATGAGACCGGATAGACTTCATGTTTTGGCTTCCAGGAGAGGAAGAAAAAAAATGACTCTCCAAAACAAAGGAAAAAGAATACATACATTTATATATGTATATATATAGGTGTGGGAATTGTAGGTAATGAGATGTGCATTCCCACGTCCTTTAAGGTACTTATTTGTCTGACCTTGAACTGTTATAGTCTGCCCTTGCTTAGCCACGAGAGGCAGGAAGTCTTCTGGCATTATTATTTTCTTTGTGTATATTTTTGTGCACATTTCAGGAAGAACCAGGGCTGCAGAAACAGATTCATCATGGCAGAAAACTTGCTGGAAGTTTTTCAGCCCTTTCTGCAGGTAGCCAATAATTTGTCATGCAGTAGGTAAGGGTGCAATGAAAAACCACAATTAACCTGGAATACCAGAACTGAGCTAGAGATTTGGATCGGTGAACACCTACTGAGGAAAAAGAAAAATGCTGTTGGCTCCTACCAGAGATTTTTAAACTGCAGAGTGAGTTTTATTCAGTGTTACTTAAAAGCAGTTTCCAGACAAGAATTTACCAGGTGTCTGAAGATGCAATGAAAACTGTCAAAATGTAATCAAAAAAAGTTCAAGAGTCAAAATGTTAGGTGACAGCTAAACGTAAAAAGGAGGAGCTGTTCAGCAATGGATTAGAGCACAGAATGAGAGTGTGGAGGAAACACACAGCCAACTTTTTTCTTTAAAACAGAAAAAAACCTCCAGTTCAGACTGGTTTATTTCAACCATTTCAATTAGACAAACTCCCATGTGGCTTTGGAACCGGACAATTTACCTTTTTCTGGGTCATCATTATGAGATTCCTTCAGCATGTTACTGGGTAACATTTTAAAAATTAAGGTAGAGAAACAGCCTAAGAGCAGCCCTACATAAAACTCAGATATTGCTGGGTCACCTGTGTCTGCCTCTGTCACCTGTGGATGACCAATGTGCTCCTGTGGGTGGTTGGCTCTGCAATCCCAGGAAAAAATAATATCTAGAACTTTTATAAGGAAAGTGAATTCTCTCAAATACTCAAGTTCCCCTTTACTCTTCTGTGCTCAGAGCACTACAAATAAGGAGGTCAAACAGGCAAGGGCAGGTCAAGTGCCATGTTTCACAGATGTCATTTTCTGATAAAATTGTATCATATGCATAGAATTAAATTTCAAAATGTTCATTTCAAAACTAGATGATTGATAATTTCTAAAAAGAAAATAAGGTGTCTGATAAAAAGCAGAAAAAATCCCTTTACACTTCAAAATTGTGTGCAAAAGAGAGCTGCAATGCCAATTAACATTATTTGCTTTGTAGTAGTGTTGTCCCACTCTCTACCTGGTTAGGGCTTCAGAAGCATCCCCTAAAGCAGAAGACTTTACACAAATGGCATTTTTTATATAAACCTGACTCAGCCTCCTCTCAAAGACCTTCAGTACAGTCTGACAGCATCTCCTAGGGACAGAAAGTTTTCCTGAGACTTCTCCTAAATCCATGTGGCTATAGCAAATGCGCTATTTTAATGCTTGCCTGTCAGGGAAGCGGTGTATAAATGTGGTATGTGTATGTGGTGTCTAGGTTATATCAGCTCCTGCCTCCTGACATGAGTTTTGTGTGAATTCTCAAACACTCAGTATTGTCAAGCTTCCATTCCCCAGGCAGGAGAACAGATTCCTCACAGGTCCTATTGTTCAGCTTGCTCATCATCTTCATTGCTCTCAGTCTGAACCCTTTTTTTCTCTTTAAACACTGTTACCCAAACTGGACACAGTGCTCCCTCAGAGGCTTTGTGGGATTACTCTGTGTGCCTTGAACGTTGCATTCCTGTTTGTATGTCCCAAGGTGGCATTTGCTCTCTTGAGAAGAGAAAGTGCTGCCTTAGTCCTCTGTGTTGGCTCTGAAATAACACTTATACCCTTTTCTGTAAAGCGGCTCCAGTCCCCCACCTTCTACTTACACACTATCATTCCTGCATTTGAGCCTAGGGAAACTTCTTGCTAATAATTATCTTTTTTTTTTTTTTTTCCTTGACAATTTTCCTGATTTTTCAGGATAATTCCATCTTAACTCAACCTGCCTACTTTGAGCTACTCTCAAAGGATGATTTCCCCAACACTTTTGCAGACTTGCACAGCTCATCTACATCACAGGAGATAGTGTTGTGTCGAAGCAGGGCTAAATCAGGAGAAGGTTCCATTTTTCCTTGTTGAAAGCAAACACTGGCTCTTTTCCTGAAGAGTTGAGCTCTTCCCTGGATGGCTCTGAAATAGTCTGAGTTCAGAGAGCTGTTTGCCCTCCCCAAAACCACTCACCATTGCTGCTGTTCTTGGCACACTGGGCACCAGAAGAGAGGCCCTTGGGACAAAGTCCTGACTCACTTTCTGGATCGTGATTCCTATTTGTTCGCTGTTGTTTTTGGACAGGGGCAGTTCAGCTTTGAATGAAAGTTTTTTCCACTCTAGAAATAATTAGCACTGACAGGGAGGGACAATGGATTTGTTATCACTGCCATGCATTTCTAACTGTGTTGCCTCAATTAGACTGATGTCATACACAATACCAAGGGGAAGTGGCCTGAATTTCAAAGAACTCATGTGAAGACCTGGTAGACTTATTTCAGACCTGATGGAAATGTAATGAAAGAAATGCAGTGTAATGTACAGAATTGATGGAAGATATTTGGATACATAAGAAAATGATGGATTTATTTTTCCAGGAGATAAAATAAATAGGTAATTATTATTCCACTGCTAGTACTAGTGTTTTAAAGAGGTCACCCTCTCTTCATATATACGGTCTCACAAATGAATATATGCTTATCTGCTGGAAGCCTTTTCTGAAGTATTCTCAGTAAAAACAAGAACTTTTAAGAATGACAAATGTTTGAGCAGTCACATACTGACATAGCATAACTGGTCTGCATTCCTTTGCCCATTTGCAACAGAGTCAGAAAAACGTTTCAGAATTAAAAATTTAAGAAAGTAAAAGTCAATCACTTTTTCAAAGAGGCCAACTGCTATTGCAAAATAACTGCAACTGTGGAAACAAATTTCTGCATTCCATGCTCAAATAAAGCACTGAAAGCCAAGGAAACAAATTTTTGTAATAAAAGGAACAGGGGTATGAAAGGCAAACAGTTCAGTAATGCCATGATATCATGCTTAAAATAAAAACTATTACTGTAGCATGAAAGCTGTAATAAAAGCAGCCAGCTCTAATAGCAAAATCTGAAGTCTAGCAGACAGCTTCATTTCTAAAGCTGGAAATCTCTATCTCCATAAACAGCACAAAGAATCCCCGGACAAAGTGTTCCTAACTAGTACTTGACCATGAAGTTTCATTTTTTAAACCTCTTCCCCTTTGCTCCAGGGTTATTCTGTTTTAATGGCAGAACTGTCACGTGTGCTCAGCAGGCCACAAAGACCTTTCATTTTGGTGACAGCAAAGATGAAATCATAGAATATTTTTGAACCAATATGTATGAAGACACACTTTAGTTTTGTGAGACCAGATTTTTTTCGTTTTTTGCAAGGAAGCAAATCCCAGACTACCCCAGTCAAACTGCACATGATTCACTGCTTGTCCAGAGCCAGGCAAAAAATACAAGTAATGTAAAAAAAATAAATAAGCAAGCTGAAGAAAAAGAGGGTTTAATTATTCACAACATCTCTCCCCAAAATCAGCTGTATCAGTCAGCATTTTGTGTGTCATAAATGCTAGGGGGGAACAGAGTTCACAACGGAGGGCACTGGTATTAAAAATGAGTTTAAACTTCAAATCACCCTCATAACCAGGAACCTCCACCTTACATAATGCAGTGTTTTAAGAGAAGTGAATGGAATGAAATTTAAAAACCTTGAACATATTTAAAATGCAAAAGTTAAACTAAAACTAGTTAAGTTTTTCAAGCTCAAATCCAGAGTTAAAAATGTTTAACATGCATCAGCCTAGCATATGAGTTGGTAAAAGTTTAGATGCCTATTTGAATCAGCTTAAAATGAAAATTAAATGTATTCTTTTGAAATGAAAAAAGAAAAATAAACAACTTACAATTCAAACAGATATAGCAGGAAAAAAACAAACCATCACTTTTCTCTCCAGACAAAGGTCCCCCTTTGATCCAGCTGGCATGCTGGCTACATTCATATATGGTATGTGACTTAACTGTGCCACAAATTAATTTAACTTCAAAATGCTACAGTTGAGAGCTGGCTCAAATCACAATTACCTTAGTTCAAAAAACCTCAATTTGACATTTTCTACATCACCAATGAACTTCATTCTCAGCCATTTTTACTTAAATAGCACATATTTGAAATAATTTATCTAATATGAAAATAGCCTAAACTGAAGGAGAAGTCCATGGCCTTGAACTTTGGGAATTAATTTTGATTTGCATATTCCGTTTTAAAATTTCCTCATTGCAACTGAACTCTGAAGACAGAGCTCAGCCTCTTTGTTTAGACCCCTTTGTTCATTCTCCCTTTTGCAAACTTAGAATTCTACCAGAGAATTTAACAGTAAAATGTCAGAAAACATCACAGTTAAGTTCATTGCATCCTAAGTCTCTCTTTTTGTGCATTTAGAGTATGATGCAGTCTTAATTTCCCAGCTATGTGTCTCAAATGCAATATGTTAAAAAAAAAAAAAAAAAAAAAAGACTGGCCAAGTTACATGGATATACAGAGATTGGTTTTTTTGTGTGCTAACTGTGAAAGACTAAATTAATCCCAGCTTATAAGAAAGAATACAGACTTAGTGTGAAGTTCTGCAATGCCTGAAGTTTGGCCCAATCACAGAATGAATAGAAGAAGAATTTGAAAGAAATCTTGAACATTTTTCTTACAAGAGGAAGGTGAACTCCTGAAACTTCATTCACTTCATTTTAATGTCAAATTCTCTATGTTTGCAAAAGGGGAAATGGAGAACAGGTCTGAACAAAGAGTCTGAGCTCTACCTTTGAAGTTCTGCTGCAATGTGGAAATTTTAAAACTGAATATGCAAATCAAAGCTAATGACATTGAAATTTCATCCACACATGTTTGGAAAATGCTGTTCTGGACACCTTTGAGCCCTTGATGTCCTGAATTACAGGTCGTGTATTTGCTTTGTCCCCTGACTCCTACCTGCTCCCCACCACAACTTTCCGCACCTAAGGATGTGCAAAGTGAAATAATTGTTAAGGATTAAGCACAGTAAATGTGCCAGTCAACAACTCAAGAGGAGTTATTTGTGCACAGATGATCTCTGATCTGTCAGACACACATTCACCCACTTTATTATCTGCCTCCAGCAGGTCGTTATTTACAGCTGCAGTTCAAGCAAATGTTTCTTCTTTACTGGAGCTGGGTTTTGGGATAGGATAAGGCTAAACAATAAAAAGTACTTGCAGGAGAAGCCAAGAAAATAGCAGCTCTCTAACTCTTGTAAGAATGTGCAATCTTAGTTGCAATAAAATGAAGAAAGAATAAGGGTGGTAGGGGGGTGACCTGCACCATATGATTGCCAGCTGGCAGAGAGAATCAACCCAGACATTCTGTTGGAAAACAGCTTCCAACAATGCTGTTGGATTGAATTTAAAGTTATATATTCAAGGTACACTTAACCTAGGAAATGACTGCAATATCAAGAAAGGCCTCCTTTGGGAAAATACATTTTGCACCCCCAAATTTATGTGATTCTATTATATCAGAAAAATTTGTAAGAAGTGGCACAGATGAGTAATTGCAGCAAGTGTCAAGTGTTGGTTTTGGTATGACCACTATGAACTGAATGTAATCTCATTTCACTCCTACTGCTTTGCAATATGCTCCCAGCCTTGATTAGTGCTCCCTGAGTGACCTGCTTCAGCATTCATGACATTTCTAGAATATCCATTCACTTCCGTATGTTTGAGTTAGCTTTTGCCCATTTACCTTAAAAATACCTCTATCACATATGTGCAAATCCTTTAAATAGTTTTTCCTCCTCATAAACAGATTTCAAACATTTTCAAGAAGGAAAACACACTCCTTCCCAACTCCTCACTATTCTGTTTTCTCATGACTGATGTTAAGTATTCTTTTTTTTTTTTCCCCCTCCCTGAAACCGGGACCTACTGCAGGAATGTTTTGATCTGTCAAACCAAAGGGCTTTGGGATCTTTATTAAAAACTCAATGAATTTCCAGATTATATAAGCTCATTCCCACCACATTTTTCATATTCTAAGTAGAACTAATAATAACTAAATCACAGCAATAACTCAAATTGCTTCAACTTTACACTTTATTTTCCTGCATCTAAAAACAGGTGAAAAAGCAAAGATTCACTCTGGAAATTCAAAAGGGAGCATATATAAAATTATTAAAAAATTCTATTCCACATAGGTGTAAATCTCTCAGAGCCTCATGCATTATTCAGTAGATGAAAGAGAAGGAAAAACCTGGAAAAGGCCAGGGAAAAGTGTTATTACTTCTCTGCTTTGTAAAATTAACTATTTCAAGCTGCTTAACTTTAGCTCAGAACATTGTGCTGGACTGGTGCTCTTCTAAAGAGGAATCTGCTGCAAATTAAAATCTTGTCTGCTGCTTTTGAAAATGAAAAACTTGAGAATACTTATAAAGTGGAGCCACCTTCTTTCTCCTTTTACTGATTTGAAAATGAGTCACATTTCAAATGCTTATTCCCATGTGTCATCCAGAGAAGACCACCCAAAGTTACTGCATTTTGAACAAACTTTCAGTTCTCCAAACCTGCAGTAGCCCCCTGCACTCCTCCCCTCCTGACCTCATCTATTTGGCTCTCAAACATAAGTGTTAAGCAGGACAAAGACCCACAAGCCCCAGCTTCTTTAAATACACAAAAGGAAAGGGAAAAACAAGCCCCTATAATCTCAAGGTACATTTATTAAAACAGATAGTTAAGAAATTTAAGAATTTTCACTAAAACTAGAACATGCTCCCCTAGTCTTACCCCAGAAGTCCAGCATCACAAGCCCTGGTAAATGACAGAGGCCACAGGCTTCCACTTTAGCTGATCTCAACAGGTGGTGTAACTCTGATTCAACAACATTTTCAATTAAATCATCAGGTGACAAGGGAACTAAATATTAATTCTTAAGCACTTGCAAAACTGCAGACACCTCTTATTCTTGTAGTACTACTCATCTAGAAATACATGCATGACAACCAGCTGACTAAGAAAGGTTAGGGTTTGTAAAAAAATAAAACAACCCTCAAACCAACTAAAAAAATCACATTCCATTACATTGTGGGTTTGTTTCCAATAAATGCCTACATTGTATTCCCAAACCTGCTCAGACCAAATAAAAGGCTCATTTATATTTTCTGCTTCCCTGCTAGGACATACACGGAACTGCCAGTAAATTCATCAAAAGCCATTTCCTCTCTTTGCTGAGTTTTCTCCTCAACTCAGACTTTCCCATTTGCTTGCATTTGGGGCTAGGAGTTGAAAACACACTTGGTGCTTGAGAACTGTTGTACACAGAAAATCCCTTAAAACACAGAAGGAATCCCTGGTTTATAATTCCTGAACTGAATGTAAATTGATTTGTCTGATAATATTCTGCTTCCATTTCATAACATTTGTCATGTTTATACCAGCCTTCCAGTTCTAAACACTGTTTCTACTAAACTAAGAAATTAAGCTGTGGGCATTTTGTTTCTTTAGAGCCAACAATTTAGCAGATGGAAATTTTCAAGGATTTTTGATCTGGTACATTCTGTCTCCCTGACATGGAATTATTAAAGCTGTTTGTTCCCTCCTGTGCATGTTTTTTGTATCTTACACAGATACAGAATACAGAAGAAAGCAGCATATCTCTCCTCACACCTCTCCACTTCATTCACAAAAATCATTTGGGGATTACATCCACTACAAAGCATAAACGATGATGGCAACAGATATTAAACTTTTTTCATGAGATAATTTTTGAATTTATGGGTATGTGGCTCAGGGGTGTGCCCTCACTTGCAGCTAAACCTTCCTACCCTGATTGTGGCTCACACAGAAAGCTGCACAAAAAGGGGAAATTTTCAGAAAACAGCTCCATTAGCAACATCATTTTCACCTAGTTAATAATTACATTATTGCATATAATGTACTTATAGAATTAATAATTTGGATGATTAAATCTATCTCTTTATAACACATTTAGGCAAGACTGTTGTGAGTGTCCGAAGGCATTCTTCCCTAATGTGCTTCATGTGTTGGTTCACACATACCCCTTCACTGCTGATGGTTCCTGCTGTGAGCATAACTAGTTTAACTGTTGCCTAAATATTTTCAGTTTTTATCAGTCAAATCCAAAATATGCCTGCTACCAACTGGGGGAAGAGAGAGAGTATATATATGTAAAATATATATATACACATTTGTTACAACATTTAATTTATTAATCATTAGTGATGATGCAAAATTTGAGCATAGGGTACAAACTACTACGACCAACAAAAATGATAATAGAAAATGAGTGCTTAAAATGAAACCAGAGGCATTTCAATCGTTGCCTGCAGAGTACACCACTCATTTAGACTGGACACTGCAAGATGACTTAGATATTTGATAATATCCAGGTTTATAATTTTTGCATTGAATTTTCATTAGCTGTTATTAATATCTATCTGCTAGTCCTACTGACAATTAATTTGTTATTGAGAATCCAATTGGAATCATGTGAGCAAACCTCTGGCCAGGAGCTGTGGCCACTCCAATTTATTAACTTTTTCAAGCCACATCACTTTGCAGGTCAGAGAAAACAACCTGACATACTGCTCTGAGGAACAGAGAAGTGTGTTGAATGCTCATGCTTTCAGAGAGGACACTTTCCCACTTCAGGCTGTCCTTCCCAGCTCCCTTGAGGAGGCCTGAAGAGGGTTTAGCTCCTGTGCCATCCCCATGTGACACTCCCCCTGTGTTTAGGGGACCCTCTGCAGCTCTGCCTGCATGCAAAGGGCCCCTTTGACCCTGTGGCACAGAGGCAGATTTGTAGGTCTCTGTCTTCCTGCACTTTAAACTCATCTCCACAGCTGGTTTACTGTAGAACCAGCTTTATTGGAAAAAAAAAATTTGTCTCTGAAGTGCAGGGTGTGATTGATGCCTCTTGGTTTCAGCTTCTCGCCCACACTCCTCTTCCTCCCCTCACACCACAGCACTCGCTGTAGATGATTTTAAAACACTCTAGGAGCTGCATTTTTCCCCTGCAACATATCAGAGACCTTTTTAAGTCACAGAAAGTCCTGACCAAAACACTCGTATCATTCCTGCCTTATGAATTCAGAATTTAGCTTCCAGGTGGGAGAAGAGGAGCTTTGCTGATTCACATCCAAGCAGAATGGTAACATCCAAGGAACTTTTCACACTTCCCAAAAATAATTTTCCAGCTCCTCAGAAATGCCAAGCAATTGCTTAACAATGTAACGCCAGGAATGCCATATTAAATCCGTGGCCTTGCAGACTCAATAAAAGCTCTTTTAAATGGACAGCACTATTCATTCATGAAACCTACTGAACATACAGAGAACTTAAAATCCACTGAACAGCATTTTCCACACTTGTTTATCCTGAATCACTTCCATTGTTGTTTCCCAAGAAGGTCACATACTACCATGACCTCAGAATTCAGTGTAAAACTGACATTTTAATATAGGCTGAATGGGATAAATTAACTATACATGAAATGTAATGGACTGAAAATACTCCAAAGAGGACAATGCTTGAGTTATTTAACGACTTATTAATGTCAGTGTTTTAACATTTTAAGGCTGTTGTAGATAATTCCTTATCAACTAATGATGTATCTTTGTAGGGATAGCATTTCCCTATTACTGTCTCTCTAAAAACAAATTACAACAGTACTCATTAGACAGCTGATTTGTTGATTATAAACTTAGATTGGATCAGAGAAGTAAAAACTACTTTAATGAGAGAAACTAAAGCCTGAAATCAAGGGTGTTTTAAAATGCTTTCATAAAAATTAAAGTGATAGTAACAGATAATCAAGGCATTTCAAGATGATAGTGTATTTCACTATCTTTTTTTGGTAAAAGAACCAAATAATTTACCTCCTGTGTTTGGCAAGTGTGGTTATGATGAGATTAGAGAATTTGCTGCTGTAATATAAACAACAATATAAAAAACAACTGTAAACAGGGCTCCCATGGAAATGTACTCTTACACATGGAAGTTGAGAACATTTCTATTTAAAGGACATATTTACTATCACTGTGAAATATATAGCACATCTTTAATGTGTGCTTCACTGTCACAGAATTCATAAAAATGGTGATAATATTTTGGTTTGAAGTTTATACTGCAGTTTTCAAAGCACAGACACCTGCAACTTTTTTAGTTAAAACCCTATAATTAAAGCAACCAAAATATTAAACTATTCCATCTGCCTTGGCTTAAAACAAACCAAAATTTTTATTTTCTTACTCTAAATGTAAGTCACTTGATTTACCATAAAATTGTGTGAGTTCAACCCTCCAACCACATACATTGCATCAAAACAATGTAACAGAATTAGCTATTACAGGCAATCTCAAGAGCTATTTCAAGCTCCATTTTGTTTCTGAAGTATTTTCTTTAACTGACCATTTGTTCTTACTTCTATTACTCTGAAGTAGACAGGGGAAAGAGGGTGGAAACAGATCATCTCAGAAGAAAAACTTCCAGAGTTTCCTGGCAGTTTTCAACTTCCTCCCCAAGTAGCTGATTCAAAAACTGGAAGAGCTGTTTTGCTATGTAAGAGCCCAAGTGTGCAACCCTCAGCCAGAAGTGGATTAGAAAAATAAATCCTGTATTATAATACCAATATTTTACTTGCTTCTTTCTGGATTTTTTTTTCCTGTAAATTAGTGAAAAGTTTTCTCTTCATGTCTAAAAGCTGTTGAGTTACATAAGGAGACATTTCCACATTTGCTGGAAACTGACTTCCAAGTTTAACTAGTAAATTAAAAAGCTAGCTCAGCCTTTCTCATTCAGGAACTGCAGGGTATCACCTGAGCAAGGAGTGAAACATCAATCATTACTTACACTTATGAAGGAATGCCAAGCTCAGCACAGAGGAATCTTGTCAGCCCTTCAATTTATTTATATTTTTGCAGCAAAATGGTCAAGATTTCCTGCGTTCACTGCCAGAGAAGTAGTAGTAAGCTGAATGTGAGAATGCCTGCAAAGGGAACTCATCCAGGTTAGTTTATATGGAGGTCACAACTAGCAGACTTCAAAATTTGACAGGAATTTCAAGGACAACCCTGTAGAGGTGATTTGTACCTTGAAGCCTCCCCAAAACAAGGCAGTTTGGAAATGATTCTCTGTGTTTCAACCAGAATATTAATCCCATCATTACTTAACATCACTGTGATTAACTCCACATGCAGGCCCTATCAATGAAAGATCCTTGGGGAGCTGGAGGGAAAGAAATATTCAGTGCAGTGGCACCTAATCTGTGGAGGAGATAGCTGAGTGTTACTGCAAAATAAACAGTATTAATCACTGCTATGCAAAAAATGCTATGCAGTTTACTTCTGGAAATATGAACAGTGCTCTTGAAGGTTATCTTTTACATTCAACTAAATGCTGGAAGTCTTTCTAGCCTTTAGAACTCAACCTTTAGCAAGCTAATCAGCTAACTGCACAGTTAAACTTTTCTCTAATTTGCTCCCAAATCACCATATTCATCCCCAAATCAACAGCTGGGTTCCTGGGATAGGACATGAAACAGCTTTTTTCTTTTCCCCCCTTAAATTGTCTTTGTTTTCCTCATGATTGCCAGAGGAATACAGTACACCTGCTTTAAACCACAGTGATCTCACATAGTAGTTTAGTCTCAGTTTTAATTTTTACTCACAACCTGGGGAGAATAAAATATACCACTGTAACATCCCTCCTTCCTAGCCAGCACTCATACGGAAGACAGACAAATCTTTAGAAAGAGAATTCTATTACATAGTAACACATGACAACAATATCCTGGATGTTTATCCACAGAGTTGTTGAACCTGGACTGGGAGGCAGGGCTATTTTTTTGCTACTTCTCAAAACTAGTATTAGACAAGAAGTTCTAGATGCATTGCTGATAGAATCTACTACAAACATTGTACATAGACACAGCTGAACTTGGAGAAAGCCAGGAGAATTGGAGCAAAAAAAAATTTCCATCCATGAGGCACCACTTATCATCCAATTGTCATCAGCTGTGTAAAAGTAGAGTGACAAACACTGGTGGAGACACACAGTGTGTGAGTAGCCCAGACTTCACCACTGCTAAAATAAAATAGGATGCCACAAGTAGCAGTAGCATTTTTGAAGGAACATAAACTCTTATACCAATGTTCTGAGCAGCATCAATGTCCTGAAAAATGCTGAGGAAACCTTTCCTTGGGCTCTCCTCAATGTTATAAATTTTCAGTTAAACTTCAGGCTACAAATAGGTTTAACTGAAAATTCAATCACTTCCAGTGATGAAGATATTAGGAAAATTATTCTACTACAGTGTATTTACTTTAGCACATAGGGAAGCAAAAAAGGATTAGCTTTGTTAAGCAATTTTCTGCTGGAAAACTGTCAGGTAATATGGGCATGTTTGGATTCTACCTCTGGCTAGATCTAGTCTAGATTTGTGAGCTAAAGGATGCAAGGATGCATCTTCCTGTTTAACTTCAGGAAACAAATCCATTTGCATGCTCAGAAAATGCTGTAATGATGTCATATTTTTAAAGAATTATCATGCTTAAGCACCTACTCACTAGTAGCTCACCAGATTCCTTAATCTGGTCACATCTGTGTCCACTGACTGTGTTACTGCTGTAAGATGTGCAGGGAATTACAGTTAAGGCAGTGGCTGATAAGGTTTAAATTCACCCACTCTCTGGGACAATAAGTAAAGCTGCAATAAGGGAGTGAAATATCAAGCAGAAATAATATTCTTCTGCCTTGATTTTCATGTGTCCCTGAAATGTCAGGAAAATGCACTATGTACTCTCAAAAGCACTTATATTTTCTGGTGAGGGCTGACAACCCATTGCTCCAAGTAAGGTCAATAGCAGAAGCAATCCAAGGATCCAGCCACTTCCCAGGTAGGATCATGGCTACAGTACAAATCTTCATGCAACAGGAACTAAAAGATTGTATTTAACCCATTAGACTATACTGCACCTGGGAGCAAGAAGAAAATTGGCAAGGAAGGATAAAAAAAAGCCTAGGAAACTATTGCATGTAAAAACAAAAAAAACAAAACAAAACAAACAAAACAAAACAAAACAAAAAAAAAAACAACAAAAAAAACAAAGAAAAAATACCCACAGGAATCTGTATAATAAGGAATAGTGATCGCTAAATTATGCCAGGCAAACTTTTTAATTATGGGATGAGAATAAAATCTATGGTTTTCATGAAGTGAGTACTTGCCAGCTATAAATGGTGGAGAACAGCTAACTTCTGAACAAGGAGGGAGACAAAGTCAGTGTCAATTGAAATATCAAGATGAATGTGCCAGCTGACTTGGTTTAGTTATCATCCCAATTGACAAGGACAGCAAGGGGGAGAAAAATCCTCCTCATCATAATCCAGTCTTTATTGAAACAGCCAGTCCCAGCATGCCATTGTCCCTAGCCTCATGATACTCATTCCCAACAAAAGGACCATGAAATTACAGAAAGAGGTTTGCAGCTCTTCAGGAGCAGGTAGCAGAAAAGATAAACCTACAAGCCTTTTATCTGCAAAAGCTTCTATTTTAATCTGGTCCAGGTCACAAAAGAGAGTGGTTTCAATCAAGTGTTCCTTACCAATGAGGTGCAACACAGCTCAACTGAAAAGGCAGAGACTAAAACTAAAGCACTTTTTTTTCTTTCTTTACAGAATAACCAAAATATGTTTATCAAGTTATCTGGGAACACTCACATAGTACTATTTATTTTTGTATTCTACTCTGATATTCTGATATTTTCAGATTCAGAGATACCTTCAGGTGTGCTCAGCCACAAGGTACTTTGTACCTCTTACAACCCCTATTAAAAGCCTACATCATTTTCTCCTTCCCTGCTGTCATTTAGTGAACACTGCTGGTAGAGGTAAGAATCTCTCTAAGCAGTTTCTCAGAAGTTTATTTAATAGTGAAAAGGGTGATACCAGGAGACACTTAAAAAAAAAAATCTATAAAATTCTGTCACAAATAAATTAATATTTTCATTAACAAATGGAGTCAAGCAGCAAAAGAAGTTCCTTTTTATCCCCCTATATTCTGACTCTAAACCAAAATTAATACTAATGTAATAATGCTACATCAAACACTGTAATGAATTTACACTGGTGAAGTCTTGGCTGTCTGATGACAGCACTCCCCCAGTGAATAAGTGCACAGTGCATTGTCCCCTCTAGAGCTCAACTTCAAAGCCCTGGAAAATCTCCTTTGAGTTTTGAACCTCCTAGATCAAAGCCTTGGAGTTCATTTATACTTTTAGGCTCAGATGAAGGCAGGCAGTAAGACAGCCATGATTTAGAGGATAAATCACTTCAGAACAATGTCTATGAGCATTCTCTATGGCATTACACTTGAAATTAGGTTTAGAAAGTGATACCACACAGACACAACTGCAGTGTCAGGAAAAGTGAAGCAAAAAAACCTTTTTTTTTTTTTTTTTTTTTTTTAACTTCCCCACTGGAATTTACCTTTTGATTTTGCTAGCGTGTTTACAAAATAATCCCCCGCACAGGTATTGATGACTCACACCCATGACAATTTATAGATAGGTTGGGATTTAACCTATCTGTTCACTGCATTAGAGAAAAATAAAGATCTCAGTGTCTAAAAAACCCCCCATAAATATCTGAAAAATAAGCCTCCCCTCATCAGACACTCTCTGGACCAAGTATGTGGTTTGATCTGCATGCAGGCTACATCAAAGACTGCCTCATCCAACCCTGCTGCATGTGAGTGGTTGAAAAGGACAAAAACAACCCCTACAGCAACCCTGCTCACACTGAACAATGAAATCACAAGTTCAGACACATTACCTACATTTGTTCCAATATTTATAGGCTCCTTGGGGGTGGTTAAACTTAGGAAAGCAATAATCAGCCCAGCACAGTACCTAGCACTCCCATGGCTGATGGAAAGGAGTGGTTTAAAGCCTTGGCTACTTCTCTTGACTGACTGCATAAAAGACTGAAGCCCAGGGCAGCTTGGGCCATGGAAGATTCTGAGCAGAGCTGAGCAGTGCTGCCACAGCACATCTTCCACTGCTGCCCCTCTGCTCTTGCAATGCTCGAGGTCCTTGTGCACCTTCAGGAGGTAAATTATGCAGGGATTTGTCTAATCCTTGAGACACTATTTCTTTTTCACACCTAGAAGTGGTTTTTTATAAGCACACTGAACAGTGTACCTTTAAAGGGCACTGAGCTGTGGGGAAGAGCGAATCTGCAGTCTGAAGAGTGGACTGGGACTTCATTTTGTAGAAGACACATCACATATTTTAGAGGCCTACTTTTTTTAAAAAAGCTTTTTTCTAACTGAACACAGATTTACAAAATCAGTGAATAAGAATTTCACTTCTCTACATTCTCCTTTAGATTGTTTGTAAACTATCTGCACAGAGCTGAAAATTTTCAAGTGGAAACTTTTAACATCTAAACAACCAACAGTCACAAGGTTTTCTGAGTTTAGATAAGAGTTTGGCTTGGAGTAATTTACAAAAAATTGCTTAGAGTATATCTGGGAAAAGAGTCTCTGGGAGAGCCTTGAGGGAACTTGAGGAGATAACCCAACAAATACCATTATATCATGACATTTTACACAGCATTTTTAATTAATTAAACATCTACCTTCAAAACTATTTCATTATATTCAAGCATTATATTCAATTATTACCTTTTTGTTTCTTCTTCCTGTCAGTGAGGTCAAATACAACCAACTGATTTGCACCTTCAACAATAAGAATAAAATGCTCTGTTTAAAAGAGTCAGTGTGTTTGTACAAGTTCTGAACAACTGCTTAATATAGAGAAATGCTGCTGAACTCAGAAAAAAAACCCCAAAACATATTTCTGTTTTGCTTCCTGTCAAATAAAAAAAAACCTGAAAGGAGCCAAGGGAATGGAAAAACATTATTTTCGTTACTGGTCTCCTATTAAGCATTGCAAGCTGTTGGACAAAAATAGTGCACACAATTTGCATCCATGTAAACAAGACAAGGACTTTGAGAGATATCACCTTTTGATGTGACCAACAGAAATCCTGGAAACTGCTGATGATGCTGCTGAACTGGGAAGTTTGGGGCAATTTTTGCCCTATGTTTGAATTGTATGAGCTTCCCTAAGTGAAGAACCTACCCTTCCCTTTAGGAAGCTGCCTTGGGAATTCTCTTAATCCCAACTGCAGTAGTGTGTGAACTCCACAGAAATTAACTCCTTCCCTGCTCTCAGCCAAGGTTGTAGAAATACATAACCTGCCTCAGAGTGGGATTTTAGGAATGTTGATTGAATGCACATAGATGTAAGCAGAGTTAGGCCATCCTTAACTTACATGTATCAATCCGAGTCCTACTAACAGCTGATGTTAAATACTGAGACAATATACTGTTTTCTTGGAGGAAATCAAACAGTGACAATCTGTGGTAAGTGGTCTCCTGACCTACCTGTTCTCAAATTAAGCATGAACACTTTGAGCAGAGTCCACTTGGATTATCAGTCTTTGTACAGCTCTTGCTATATCAGGGGTTTTTCTTTTTTTCTTGTTCTTGTTGTTTTCTAAGGTTTACCTTTTGGATGAAGGAATTCTGCCAGCATGCAGAAGGATCCCTAAAACAAATGCAGCACAAAAAGCAAGGCACCCAGAAGCAGTGGACAGCATGGGTAGCCACTGGAAAATGGCTTTTACATATTCCTGCTTCACTCTCCCAAGGAATCCCATTTGTAGAACACACTGGAACCAAACAGCCAGGAAATTCCAGATACACAGAGGACCAGTTCTGCCTAGCACTAAATATTTCAACTTTTAGCTAAATGATCCAGATTTGTAGCTTAACTAAGTGAAGTAAGACTAAGAGCCAGTAACACAGAGATGGGGAGTCCAAGAAGTAGCACTGATCCAGGAACATCTAAAAATTAAACAACTATCAACAAAGCAAACACAAAACCCAACTTCCCTGATGTTTTTATTTTCAAACTTGGAATGCCTGTGCAGGAGAACAACTTCTGTTGAATAGCACTGAAGCAAAAGCCAAAACAGATTGGTAAAACCCTGAGTTTGTTCAACCTTCCATAATTAAACAATCTGGAAGTTGAAACTGTTTAGAAGAATCCTGCTCCTCACCAACACAGAAGCTACACATCCATGCCTATGGACAGCAACTAATATTACTTAGAATATTTTCCTCCCAAATGTTTAGATCTTAGCCAATTGCTCTTGATTAAAATAGTGGGTTAATTATTTAAATATGTTACTTTGAAGTAATCTAAGCATGGATAATAAAATCTATTTAGTTATTATCTATTAAGTCACAATTCCATGAATAACGATGTTAAAAAAAAGGAATAATTATTTATTTATGTATATTTGATTACTAAATGCTGTGGCACACTCAGGCAAACTTTTCCTAAAATTTGATGGGGAAAGACCATTGAGAGACCATTTGCCAAGTGTTTATTTACAGGGAAATAAAACAAAAGAAAAAAACCCTAAAAAACCAAACCAAACCAAAATAAAATAAATGACCAAATCAAAAAACCTTCTGTGGAATATTGTTTAAAGTCAAATTTACTGCCTGACTATGAAAACATGACATATACATAAATCTGTAGTTAATTCAGAATAAGTGGCAATGAAGGTACATTGCAATTGTAGCTATGCAAGCTTTTCATTGCTGAGTGTTATGGGAGAGCAAAATAATGCATTAAATTCAATGCAAATTATAGCCCAAGAGTAATTTTTAACACTCATAATGATAAACAATTGCTCAAAAGTTTGCCAGAAACCTCAGAATGCTTTGCTGTCTAAAATCAGGGGGTTTAATTGAGTGCTAAACCAGTATTGCATTTGTTGATAGTTTATCTACTAGAAATCATGAAGGCCAAAGTATTTCCAAAGAAATGGAGAGCTGCCCTAGCTTTTTCCTTCACTTGTGCCAAGAAGGATGAGGAAAAGGGACATTAGGTAGAAGGCTTTAAAGAGAAAACACCCTAAGTAGACAAAACTCCATCTGCTGAAAGACAACATAAAAACAACAACAGCAACAGATGAGCTACTATGCACAGGACTTATTTAGGACTCTGAGATTTTGAGGCAGCATTTTATGACATTGCTTGGGTGTAAAATGGTGAATGAATAAGGTCAAAAAAGAGACTGAGAAGAAAGCCTTGAAATCTTTCCACATTTTTTTAGAAACTTGGCCTTCCACACATAAAGGAATATATATAAAGAAATACTGGTTGTTTTTTGATTTTTTTTTTTTTTAGCATTGAAAAATTAGACTAGCCCCATGTCTGATGGTGAACTGGGAAATACCAACCCAAAAGATCTAGGGCAAAATATTACTAATTGTTTGTAGGACCAAACTCAAAAGATGTAACCAGAAATGAGAATAATGTTGGACTACCCTCTTGAGAAATTAATGAGTGATGTCTATTTATTGTTTACAAAGCAGATAGTGTTACTGGGTGAGTAAAATGGGATAATGGTTTTAAAACTGTCTCTGTGACTTCAGAGCAACTGGACACATTTCTGAAGGATTCAGAATTCCAGGGAGGACTTTTGCATCTCTACACTCTGCCCTGCTTTGATTATGATCTCAAAGCATCTATTACTGCCCACAGATGGACACATAGGCTGGGCATGCCTGTAGTTTCTATCAGCATAGCCACTGTTCTGCTCCCCAGAATGTTGTCCCACTTTATTCTCCTTGGCAGGAGCCACAGACCTCCCTGGGGGCACAGACTTCACTTACACACATTCCTGGGCTGGGTTCTGCTCTCCCTGCTGCACATACCTTGTTCCATGGGACAAAACTGGCACTGCTACAATAGTTAAAGATGCTGACACCTGAGTGCTGTCCTTCCTGGGATTAACATTCAGGTGAGAAAAATCTGTATATTAACATTACTGTACACACAGCTCCACTTTATAAATATTTTCCAGCTGGCAAAGTCAGTCAGGTGTGATGTGACCTGTTCTTGTGTAAGCACTGGAGCTGCTTGAGACACTACTTTACATCTGAAATGTTTGCACAGGGCTTCAGGCAGGAGAAAAGATTGATTGGGGACTTGCATCCCTCAGAAATTGCAGCCAGGAGCCAGGTGAGATACCTTGGTATCTCAAATGACAGCAGATACTTACACTGAGGTAACCAAATCCCACCCTGAATGAGTCAAGTGCAGAAGTTCAACATGCAAACAGGTTTCTTGTGCACCTACTCCATACACAGTCGGGAAACTGCAGCCAGGCAATTAAAGAATGCGTTCCTAATTGCAACCAATTTGAAATAAGCAGCAAACTGAAACAAATAGTGGTTTCTTCAGTCTTTCCAAGGTATCACTTTTCCAGGAGAATAGATGTCTTTTTTATTTTTGCTAGGATGTTTTGTATTTCATTAAATATGTCCTTACAGGATTCTAAACTATTTAATGTATTCTGAAGCACATAAAAAGAAAAACCTATTACTCAATTATCAACCAGCTCTAATCATGGTGCTTATCTGTGCAGGGGCTGAACTGATATCACAAAGACAATTATCAATCTGGTTTCCAAACACAAGCCTCTTCAAGTATGTGTCTTTAATGTGGTCTTGGTAATGAATATGACTTATCTTTACGGCATCAATAGTGTTCTGTTTACTTCATGGACAAGTTAAGTCATGACCCTGTCTGCTCCAGACTGTCAGTGAGAATGAGACCTGAAATATTAAATATCAAGAATTACAGCTCTGTGCATAAAAATCCTCCTTGTACTCTAAAGATAAAACCCAGACTGCAGAGCTGCTGAGATCAGCTGCTAGTGAGTCATTCCCACACAGTCAGGCCTTTTTTTCACAGTTTGGTCATGTACAGACAACATGAGAGAGAAAATATCAATAGTGGACCGTGACAATTAAAAGTATTTTATGTATCTTGTTAATGAAATTTTAAAAAATCTAACATAAATGAACACACAGTGGTGTGTATAAATACATACAGTTGTTTTTACTGTTGAATCCCGTCTTGGGGGACAACCCTTAGTATGGACCTTTGAAAAGCAAGTAAACATGTCCAGTCTTTTTCCTATTTCAAGTCTATAATTTCCCCTCCATTGGTTTAGATACTGTTACCATCCTTACTAGCTCTGGGTGTCCATGGTGCAGGATACTCAAAACCTTTGGGCACATGGCTACTGCAGACAGCCTGAGAGGTGTCTGTGGAGGCAGCCTGGATGCACCCACTGATTCCTGGAATCCAATGAGAGTCACAAGTGGGAAAAGAGTTCCCTCCATGCTGGGGCTGTGCTTGCTCTCACAGAAACACCTGGAGCATTGTCAGTGACTTGCACAGGAAAAGGGGCAAATTTTCCTTCTGTTAAGAAGAAAAGAGGAAAATGTAGCATAAAATATCTGCAGAGGATGGGTTTGGATTGCAGGAACATTTACTACCAGAGTTACCATTCCAAGAGGCTTTCACAGTCAAACTGCTTCACCTTTGCAGCACAGCTGCTACACAGGTTTGTATAAAACATCTCTTTTTCAAGTTAGTACACATTTCCATTTGTCTTTAAGCAGGAAGAGAAGCAGAGACAGTGGAGAGCTGAGCTCTGAAAGGCCAGCCCCAAAGGCTGATGAGGAGTGTGTGTGTCTGTGTCCCCCAGGATTCTGGTGTCACACACACAATAGTGTGCAAACAAGTAAGGAAAATAAATTAACGTCTGACTGCAAAATGTTCCCATAAATTTCCCATGCAGCAGCACTTCTGTGATTAATCCTGACACAAAGCACAACATTTAGCAGCCTAAACCCAAACATATCTGCAAACAGCAGGACTCATGAAACAATGTCTTTGTTTAGAGCTGCCCCTGTGCTGATTAGCTGCACTCTGACAAGGGCTCCATCTTACACTGGAAGCCTTTTCCTCTGTGGAGGACAACTCCTTGGAGTGTCTCCCCACTACCTGACTGCCAGTATTCATTACACCTCGAGGAACTTAATAAATTTCAGACTTCTGCTCTAGAAAATGAGACTGAGCTCAGCCAGGGGTTCAAAAGTTACTGGTGAAGACAAAGGGAGAAAGGGGGAGGAAGGGAGGAGACTGCCAAAACCAGAGATCCTGGGGATGATCTCACAACCCTCCTCTCCTTGGGAAACCATGAAAACGTGATCGGTACAGCTCAGCCATGACACGTAAGAGCTGAATTAGAGTAATGCCTTTTTCTCATGCCTTCACATGCCACAAATGTGGAATATTCATTTAAGCAATAACTTATTACAGCTTCTGGAAAAACTGTGAAATAATTGTTAGGAACTAGAATACACAGACACAGGCTGCAGAGCACAAACCCACAAACTCTCACCTTGCAGACCATCTCTGTCAGCTCAACCAACTCAAATGGAAACCAATTCTGCTTTTTTATATGCACAGGATCAATGGAATGGTGAGTGATCCTTGTAAAGAAGAAGATGAAAGAGTGGAAAAGCATAAAAAAGGCTGGTGTTCCTGCACAAACTGTTTTCATCAAACCCCTGGAAATAGTCACAACAAAACAGATTTTCTTGAGATGTATGACTAGGGATTATGGCCCTTCAAAAACTCTAAAATCCTCTGGGTGGAGATCAAATTAGTATCACCATCATCATCATCCTGATCATTTCCCATTTCAACTACACTGCAACTTAAAATATACTTGTATGTGATTTTCTATGTATGCATCATATGAAAAAATATTTTTCTCAGCCAGAAAAACAAACGAATAGGCTTAAGTTTGGAAAAAACACTTCTTCCACATAGCAATACAAATGGATAGTTTCAACCTAAATGGAAACATTTTGCAAAACTATAAACATTTTAAAAAATGAAAAGGAGAGTACCTCTTCACTATAGGTGTTTTTCCATACACCATCTCTAAATATGCAGTCAAGAGCAGATTGTAAAAAACACTGACAAACAGAGAAAAGAAACAGCACAGATCACTGGAGTTGGAAAAAGTTAAATCTTACACTTCATGCCTAGTGAACAGAAAAGAATGCATTTCATAGAGTTGGATGCTGATCACATCTGAAAATCTGGCTTAAATAAATATATGAGAGAAAAAAGTAAGAAAGCCAAGACACTCTATTTTCTTCAAGCCGGGTTTTGAAGCCTAAATTTAGGAGAAGAAAAGAGACAGTTTTGATTATTACATGGGAATGTTGAGATACTACAGACAGTTGTCAGGAAATTTTAGGCCACACACTAATACAAGAGCTGAGTTTTGGGTTTAGGTATCCAAATGCACAAACTCATGTACCTTTAAATATTTTATCAAAGGAACAATTTACATTTCCAAGCATAACACTGTCACAGTTTTAGACACATTATGCCTAAGAAAGAAGGGAATGTTTTGTATACAATGGCTGCTGTCTTTTATACTTAAAATAAAATTCAACTATTGCCACTTCTAGAGTTTAAGAAAGCAAATTACAATATGTATCCCTTTGAGCAGCTTTCATTCTCCTAAACACAATAAAAGCAAACAAAACTTTAGACACCGTTCACCCGAAGGTGTAATCACTTGGTTAGTAATTTGAACTACAGGACACAAGAGGTTTTGGAGTCTCGGGGCACAAATTGAAGCAGAGCAGCTCAATGAACCAATTTTTCCTTTGGTGTCTGAGCGCCCTCTGCATCTTTTGAGGTGCATATTGAATTAAAAGTGCTTTAAACAGACTCTCAATTCCCTTTTTTCTCTTGCCAACCACTCTAGGCATGACTTTTCTTTCTCTGTTTTGAGGAGTAGTGGAAAATAGGGAATCATCATCTTGCTTTACTTGGGAATGAGTCACAGTCAGAGCCTGGGGCAGGAGAATGAAGGGATGAGTTTTAATTCTCCCCTTAGCCAAAAACGTGACACCTGTAAAGTGACCTGGTGGGGGTTTGTGGCACTGTTACATGGCAGTGGCTGAATTTCATCCTCAAGCTCTCACACTGAATGGCCAAATCTCGACCTGGGTGGGACAGAGCTACAGGACAGACAGAGCTTTCACTCCAACACACAAACAGAAGCTGACTGTGCACTAAAGTTGCTGGCTGTTTTTTACTCCTATAGTATTTTTCAGATTCAATTGTGTGATAGAACAACTACAGGGTGGTAGCAGTTGGAAGGTTTGGCAATTTTATCTTTTTGCAAGACAATTATCTACACTGAGTAACCTTCTACATTAGAAATGGTTAGAACAGTTGAAAGTAGCTGCCATATATATTGCTTACAAAATAGCTCAGCAGTCAGTGAAGTGCTCCTACAAGAGCTGGGGGGTTTTGTGCTGTCTGAACAGCCCTCCTCCAGGCCTGCTTCTACTGAACAGGATTGCAGCAACTGCAGTTTCAGAAGCATTCACACACAGACAGAGATGAAAGATCATCTGCCAGTGAGAACACAGCAAATCCTGAGAACACAGCAAATCCAACAGGAATAGGCTCAGGTTTGAGCTGGCCTTAAAGGGACACTGATAATGTGAGGCTTTGAGCATGCAGTGGTTCCCCAAAGGTCAAGGAAAAAGAAATTTGAGGGTGAGAGAAAACTTCTGTGGCCAGTAGAACAAATGGACAGCTGAGCTAATACACAGCTATGCCTCACTGAACTCCACTTTACACCAGTTTTTAACTACATTGTTTACTCCAGGTTGTGCAGCCTCCAGTTTCAGAGATTGAAGAAAATTAGGTTTCTGTGAGCTGTGTAGGATGATGCTTTTTCTGCTCTGAGATGTATCCACAGCACATATGTACTGCCTATCCTCCTGCATCATCACCTTCAGACAAGAGCTTCCAAAACCACATTTTTTAGTGGTTTTGTGAGAAACCATCATGAGCTGAAAAAAAAGTCCCTAAAGGGCGGGTTCCCAGCAGCTGTGATACGGAAGTTTCTCAGCCTTGGGAAGAATTCTCTGATAAAAATGAGGATGGGACCCCTTTCATATCATACCTGCTTTGTCATTTAGTGAGTATGTAATGGGAGACCCAGGTTTAGCTGCCTGCCCTGCCGACTATAGTGGAGAAACTTGCAACTCAGCTTCCCACAGTCATACAGAATAATAGTCCCTGCTCAGAAAAAAACAAAAAAGAAATCCTACATTTTTCTAGCCAACAGCCCCACTGCACCCTCCCCAGTGTTGTAGAGTTCTCTTTCCCTTTGAGTCAACCCAATTTATGTATATTTTATCAGTACTGAAAGGCAAGATACATTAAAGATTCACTCTTTCCTGTAGCATAACCTGTCAACCACCCAGCAAGGACATACCAGCAGCATCATTAACTGAACAACACAATGTTACATCTTTTGCACTGACTATGTGAAAAATAAGAATCCTTTGGGTAAACCTTGACACAATCTTCACAACACATTTATGTAAAGCCACAGGACAATTAGAGAACTGGCTGAAAAAATGCACACGGCAGGTTATTATTAAATCATTAACAGTGTAATTGCAGCAGATCAGGTGCACAGCAGAAATCTTATCCAACTTTTGCCCTTCCACATTGGCTTTGGACACTTCCTTCAGCAGCAGCGGGTGCTCTGCAGCTGTTGAGCTGCTGGTGGATCTGGGTCACAGCCCTGCTGAGGAAACAGAGCAGGGTTTGGATTCAGATCAAGTCCTGATGCAAACTGGGGCACACTCTTGGGAAAGGGGACTGGCTGGAACAGACACAATTAAAACCTTTACACTGAGCTGCTTAGACCAGTGAGGAGTTAAAGGCCTGATTCTGCTGTGCCCCACTGGACAAAAGCACCTCAGTTCTCCCCATCTTCCCTCCCTCCTGTCCTGTATCTCTCTTTTGATGTGGTGGGCCTTATTTTGAACCTCATTATGAGCTCTTTGAAGCAAGAACCATGTCTTGCTATAGGTTCATAAAGCACAGAGTACAGCTGAACTTGCAGGGATGTTTCCAATAACACTTCAGTCATTTAGATAATGTTCTCTCAGAATGACTGAGAGTGATGCCAGCCATGTGTTGAGCAATGCTCTCTCTCTACCAGTAAATAAGGAACCCAGAGGTTGCATGAAGTCAACTACCCAGAGAGCCCACAACAATCAAACTTGGTTTGTTGGCTCCAAGGAGGCAAAGATCTGACATCTGCACTATTAATATTGAAAAACAGCCTCCTCCTGTTTTATCTTAGAGTGCCTGTGGTCCACTTATGTTGCCACATATCAAAAGGGCAATAAACAGCACAGCTTAGTGATTTTATTACTGCAGTATGTTATGGAGGGAGTTAACAAATAGGTAATAAGATAGGCTTCCAGTTGTAGTTTTTAGGGTACTGTTACACTCAACTGAGAGCAATGGTGACCCAAGAAACATTACTAAACACATTTGCACTTTTTATTGTTGTGCTTACAGGGAGATTTATGTAAGTTTTTTACAAACCTAAAATGGTTGTGATAATTTATGGCCACAAGATATTGCTTATAGAAAAATTTTGAGGCTTCTAGGTACAGACTGCCAAAAACTATAAAATCTAGCTCTGAAACCTTGAAGAAAAGAGCAATAGGCTATTCAGTTTGTGTGTTAAACCACATCTGTGTGCAACATACAGTAGAGTACTTTAATGCTAAATTATTCCAAGATGAATAACCTGCATGAAAAACTCAAACACTCCTCCCCAACCCCAAAAAATCCCACCCAAAACATTCCTTTCCAAACTTCTGCATCTCATGCTTTATGCCACATTGCAAGGGATCTGTTTCAGATCCATAAAATTATTGATTTAATAAATCCACTTTTTAGAAATACTCCTTATTGGACACCCAAACTCCAAAAAGCCTGACCTTCAGCCAGTATTATGGGAAGGCAGTAGCCTTTCCCAATTTTAAGGCAACAACTCTGTCCTGAGCCTCACTTTCCACCATACAAGAAAATCAGACTCACAATGGGTAGCTGAGGCCTGGCAACTGAGACATAACACTTTAGTGAACCATAAATGAGCTAGATTGACAGGACTTTTTAATGACATTTTTTAAAACATGAAAATAGTATGTAAAAGCTGCATTTTAATTTTGATCCTCCTAAACAACATCAGCAAAAGGCCCATAAAGATTTATGGCTTCATAACCAAATAAAGTGGATGCATGTCATCTTGTCCTGCTACTTGCAGGGAGGTCAATGAGAAAATATTTATTATTCTATTCTGTACTAAGAAAAATAAATAAAATCACAGTTAATCAGATGAACTATTTATAAATTACAACATGTAATAAGGGATGGCAGACATTATAGTGAAAAAAAAATCCCCTAATTTATTTTTACTCTGGTGGTCAGCAGAGCAGGGACAGTGGAAAACAGAGCGTAGCAAAGTGTGGCATTCCAATCTCATTCCTACCTTAATAGGCTTGGTGGGGCCCCCTGTTTGCAACTGGCAAAACTCCAGAAATTACCCCACAATATCTGTTTTAGCAGGCTCAGCAGGAGATCCTGCAAACAGCCTTCACCCACTGAAAGGCTTAATTTCAGCTGTCCCTGCCAGAACTGGGATATTTTCAGCATACAACCCAGGAGCAGACCAGCTAAGCAACCAGCAGCTCTCTAGACAAGATACAATTATGAACTCTTCCACTCTTCATTGCAGAAATCTATCTTTTTCCCTTAGAAAAGAGCAATTTTTTTTTACAGGATAGGTCTTATGCATGTATACCAAGTGTTTGCTCATGCAGAGTCATCTCTTCTAAAAGTTTTCGAATTAGCAAGTTAACAAAAAACCTGCTCAATAAGCTGTTTTTTAAATGAACCTACAAAAAAGCAGACTTGACAAGAATTTTTAAAAATCCCAAAACAACATAAGTAGATGTATGAATAGTTACCTTTCCCTAGGTTGTCAAATATTATGAATGCTTAGTTTGAGAATAAGGTGGTGTGACATCACTTATTTGTGACAGAACCAAATTCCAGGAACAATAATTTAATTATCGCTTCTGGATATCAGTTACAAGTGGAAATTAGAGCTTTTTTGGTTATATAGGGTAGATGATCTACTATAAAACCACTGTGTTTACTCTTTTTACACAGCTTTCAGCCATCATAAAAATCTTCATGGCTCCCAATTTTCAATTTGGCAGACTGCCTACTCTAAAAATAGGTAAGATGTTATAAATCAAAACAGAGAATGTGACCTTTCAAAGCAGAACAGACATGAAGAACCTTACTGTCTACCACAGTGCTTCAACAAAACATTGTGATGCTGGAACACAAAAAGTTGTTATCAGTCATAAACTGTAAGTTCATTCACAGAAATCAAGATTTCCTTGAGTGGAATGCAATGTAACCAAAAAGAGAAGGCTGAGTGATCCATACAGACTCTCGGTATCACTAACATACAAAAGAAAATAAACCCCCACAGATCATTATCCTTACTAAATATTCTTTATCAGTTAATTCAGCTAAATTGCTGAAGCGCATGTATGTTGAAAAGGTAGAAAAAGAAATAAAGTCTTTCCCCAGGAGGGAATAAAGCAGAGAGCTGTTACATATGAATAAATAAAAAGTTCAGTATGCTCATGAGATTGTGTAATTATTTGATGGTTAGTTAATTAAATTAAAAACCAGCTTTAATCCTGTATAGAACCAGAGCTTTTATATATTACACATTTACATAAACTACAACCAATTTAATTTCAAACTTTTGGATTTACTGAGCCAGCTCTTTGTATCCCTAAGAAATTCAAACACATGAAGCACATTTGAACATATGCCCTTGCTGATCAAAACTGAAACAAACTGTAAGATCCTTGTTTGACAACTCTCTGAGGAAGCAGCTGAAGCTTTAGATATCATTTTACTCCTAGACATGACCACTTTGAAACTGGCCAGGCTCCACCAGGTGTGAGCAGCAATGAAAGCGCTGCTTCACTCAGCAAAATTGATATATCAACACAAACTACTAACACAGTGTTGTTTTGGCTGCTGGACTCCTTGGGTGTAGAAATTCCTTCCTCTGGGAAGCCAACAGGAAAAGTCTGGCGTGTGGTCAATCCAATCCAATCCAATCCAATCATCCTGGAAAACCCATGCCAGCCCCCAGCAGCAGTGACCTGGGCTCTGTGTCCAGCCTGTTTTTGTTCAATGCCAACAGGTTGGCTCAGCGCTGCTTGCCCTGTGTTTTATCAGTAAAATCCCTGTGAACAAGGCTTTTTGGTAAGCATGGAAAAGTCAACACCTGACACAGTGAAACCGGCAGAGAAAATGTGGAATAAAGCAGAGGCACCCTTTGAATAAAGGTCTGTGTGTTGGTGCCCACATCAGTGCAGGCACAGCCCACCAGTAGCACCCCTGTGTCACAACATGGAAACCTTGGCTGGCAGATCCCAGCATTTCCACTGCTCTGAGCAGTGTGGACACAGTGCAGGTGGGAGAGATGACAGCTTCTGGCCTCCAGATCCCATAATTTGAAGGAGGAGGTCAGGGAAACATGGGGAAGGCCCAGGTGCCACAGCATGGGAGGAGGCAGCAGTGGGGAGCATGTGCTCAGTTCCAGCCTCTCTCTAAGCACAGCAGCACCATTTCCCAGATGTCTTCCTGTTCCATGGGGCCCTGTAGCCACGACAAAAAGCACTTGGCTTGGAATGCTGCTCAGATACTCTCGTGGAAGTGTGACTATCTGGGTCCACCCGTCTGCCAGGATGGTGCTTGTTTCCTGAAGTCTTGGGACTCATCACTGACTCCACATGTTCAAAGAGCATGGAAAAAATGTCTGTTTTTTTGGTTTTTTTATTCCTTCCCTCTCGATCTACACTAAAATGTACTTATTTTCTTTCAGTTTCATCACTATGGTCTGTGGTTTTGTCATCACAGCTCCTGCTTTGATAGTGTTCTGCCTACACTAAGATTTTTTACTATTGTCAGCGACGGACACCCACTCACCTGTGCAAGCCACTACTCCCTCAGGTGATATTAAACTAATTCCTCAAGGCTGAAACCAGAAGCCTGCACCCCAAAATAAGCTCCAAACCCCAGCTGTGACCCCCTCAGTCTGTGTTCTCACCGTGATGGACCAGCTTTGGGAAGGCCCAGGAACCCCTTCTGCTCTTGTGTCTGTTTGTGTGTAGATGAGCTTTTTTCATATAACATATAAATGTTTGCCAGCAATATCTGCTAAATGGCTGTAAATCTCCCTCCAAAATTGTAACAGGCAAATTGTCTTGGTATTTAAGACAAAATAACAACTGCAGAGACAGGGAGAAATCTTGTAGGTGGAAAGTCTGTTTAAATTTGACCTCAGCTCTGGGAAATACATAATTCCTTCTCAAGTCCCCCAGAGTGGCTCCAACCTCTTGCCTGCTCAGACAAAGCTAATGAGCACATTTACAGCTTGAGCTTTACCTAGTCCTGGTGCTTGAAAATGTGGAATATGTAAAACTCCCCCAACAAACCCAGGTTTCACTGCTGAGAAGGCTCAACCTCCTAATCCCACTGTGTTCAAAAGAAAGTTGCCTTGTTTACATGAATTTGGCTTTCAGAGTTTTTCCCCAACAATCTGGATAAATTTAAATCAGTAGAACATTCAGGCAAAGCTACAGATTTCAATGTACAGAGAGCTTAATGTACAGCACCTCCTAACACACAACAGACTTCTTTAAACTGCAAACAAAGGCTGGAGGTTGTCTTGTAAAAAGAAAAATCACTGCAATAGGTCAAGATTTTCTGGATAATGGGAGTCTCAATAGAATATGCAGCCACAGCTGCCCTGTCTGAGGGTAAGTGATGCTTGAGATATCACCAGACACTGTACAAAACCAAGAGGGATGACGGAGAGGAGGTTGCTGGGCTGTAGCCGAGCAGCAGAGAGATTAGGTGTAGCCAGGACACTTAAATCTAGGCAAATAATTTCCAAACTCATAAGTCATAAGGTATCCCAGTGTTCTAGGCAGCTAAGGCAACTAGAAATGCAAGCAGAATATATAATTTTCTTGTACCCCAACAGCAAATGGAAGCACTGAGAGAACGGCAGCTCTTAATGTCACTGACTTCCAAGAAAACCAGAGCCTTATTTCCTGAAGGAGTTGAGCCTTTATTTCTCAGCATGATGCTGTGCAAATGTGCTCTTCTTCCTTCCCTCCTCCCCCCATGCCAGCTTCCCCATGTACCAGCCAAAAAACACCCAGTGGCAGGACAAGGGCAAAAGAAGGGGGTGGGGAGAGGCAATTACAATGGAAAGCCCCTCTGGACTACATTCTGTAATCAAATAACTGCAGGTTCTGCTCCAGGCCAGCCCATTTTCCCTCTGGCTGGCGGCTATTCCACCCTGCAGAAAAGGGCTGCTATTGTGCTCTGCACAGGTGCATAGAAAGGCTCCTAAAGAGAACTCCCAATGAACACAAGGCATAAACAAACTCAAGTGTGGTCTTCTCTTCAAGAAAATAATTCAGCCAATGTGAAACTCCCTCCTTGTAATAAATTAGCTCCTAAGAGTATTCAAAAGCTGACCTCTGACCTCCTCCTGTATTATTCTCATGACCACCAGTGGGAGAGGAGGTCAAGTTGGTCAGTTCTTCTCACCAGTCACTGATGCCTCTTTAGCAAAGGAGGGGTGGGGGAGGAGGGAAAAGAGAAAGAAGAAGAGAGAGAGGGGGGAGAAAAATCAAATTTGCTTCTCCATTGAAACATGGGCTTAGTAAGTAAACCAGGAGGCCCAAGCCTCCCCCCCGGCAGGCGTCCAATTTTACAACACATTTGTAAGTGTGCTGCTGTCTAAATATCCTGAACACGGGGAAATTCCACACCATGGCTACAGCCAGGGGCCAGCCCCGTGCCGCCAGCTGCCGTGGGATCCTTCCCTCTGCAAGCCAGAGCATGGAGAGGCGAGGGAAAGGCCACGACTGGCAGCTCACTTTGGCCACCGGGCTCCTCTCCTGATTGGAAGCATATGAAGAAAGTTCGGGTGCTAAAAATAGAATAATTTGTTTAGTGGCACATTCCACCTACCCGTGGCTGGTACATGTTGAGTTCATTCATACTCACAAGACAATCCTTGCCAATCTCTTCCAACCTTTTTTCACTTAGTAGGCAGTAATTTTTGCAATAATACAGCATGGTATTGGGTCAGATAACCTTTGTCAATAAAACCACAAATTAATTTGCTTCCCATGTCACATGTGGTTTCATAGGAAACCCCTCTTTTGATAGTTTGGTTAGTTACAGGACTCCTGGTAAATGGAGTTCTCTGGAAAGTATTCCAACTATCTGTAGCTGGCCAGAACTTGATTTATTTTGCCAGCATATACATCAGGCTGGGCTGTGAAAAGAACCCACTTTTATTTTTGCTTGGAGTACAAAAGCTGCTCTGTAGTTTCAGTACCTCCCATTGCCTGGATACTTCTCTGCACTTTGCATTGCTGAGAGGCAAGACTGAGACTTTCAGCAGAGAAATACATTAAATATTTCCCTTGTCAGAATGATATTAATCTCAAAGTCCATTTCATTACCTGTCAGCAAAGAAGAGCATTTTTATCTCTGGATTCATCAGTGTATAATACATCTACTTGGCAAATCATCTCCATTATATCCAAGCTCCTTCCTGTAGCTCCATGATAAAGTCTTCCAAGTCACTGCTTTGCAATTACTCTATAAAACTATAAACAAGTGAGCATTGTCCCATTAATTAAACCTAAATTGTGCAATTAAAAAAAAAATTATAGTATAGTTAACTGGAGATGAGAGCAGAATACATAAAAGGTAAGAGAACAAAAAAGGCAATACATCTCCATGCAGACAGAATGAATACATTTTTTTCCTTAATATTGTTAAAGTCATAGTAAAATTTATAAGGGAAATTATATTCTTGGGACAGGAAGAAACCCAACCCAGCAAGTTATCTTTTAGTTCAGTTTTAAGTTGCACAGATTTTGTAATGAGTTCACATTGTTTAAGCAATTTTTTCTACTCTTGTTTTATACCTTACTGTTCTTTCAGATTTTGTACAATATCCCTATACAAGACTAATTTATAACCTTTCCTCTGGGTACTGAATATTGAATTTTGTGATTTAGCTACTGAAATTTCTCTTTTATGAAATTAGAATGATTTTTATCTTAGCAAATCAAACAAGCAGATCAAACAACATGGAATGAAATAATGTAGTCATTCTAACATTAAATACCACATCTACTGTCTATTAGCTTTCAAATCTTGATTTGCATTTCTGTCTGTTTGGAAACAAATCAGGAATATAAAAAGATTGTTGACACTGACACGTGACTCATCCCAAACCAAACTGGTGCATTTTCCAAGAGACCAAAGAAAACCTAAGAGAAATGTCACACAACCAGCTACTCTAAATGACCCAAGTTGTGATTGCAATCAATTACTGTGAAAAACAAAACAGGAATCACAGTACAGTCCACAACCACAGAATTTCCTGCTTCACTAAGGTGGCAAATGGCAGGACCTAAGCTGTCAGTTTAATTTCAAGAACCTGAACATTTCAGAATAAAACTGCAGCTGAGATAATTGAAACAGATAAGTGTTCCAGGGCAAGGCTACCAGTGATCTCACAGTTGCTTAATGATCTGAGTAAAAACAAGCAGCATTATTCTCACTGAATAATTCACAACCAAACACCATTATAAGGAGCTGTGCCTGTCTCGTTATCAAACAATACAGATTCTAAAATTTAATGAAGCCTGACATACTTATGTTAGTTCCCTGCTCAGTAACTTTCTGTCAGATTTCCTACAGCTTTTCCCCAGGAGCACAGTCCATGCTTTCACCATCTTTACCCACACAGGATAACTACTGGTTCAAGCTGAGAGACTGAAAAATGAGAGAATTGATGCAGAGAGCTTGGAGGAGGCTGCAAACTATGACATATTTTTCCTACACTTCAACCAGATACCTGAGAAGCTGATAGCTTTCAGGACAATGTCTTTTACCAGCTGGCACAGCACAGCCATCAAATTGCTGCACATGAGGCAGAATCTGGAATCATGCACAGCCTTAGATGAGCTGTAGACTGAATGGAAGAGGCAGAATCTGGAATCATGCACAGCCTTAGATGAGCTGTAGACTGAATGGAAAAACTTCTCAGTATTCATCCCTAATAAACTTACTAGTGAGATGTACTAAATTTCATACATCCCTCATGTGGGGATTGCTCCATTGTTTCATGATAATAGATATTAATCATGAGATCTGTGAGGCCATTAATATCCATTAATGTCAATGCAAGCCTGTGAGTGCCCAAACAGGACTCTCCTCTCACAACCCACGCTGTGGCTTCTGTGGAGCAGTGTAAACCTAAGCCAGGGTGGAACTGAGATGTTGTTTAACTTGTTCATCAGGGATTGTATGAGGGGTCAGTGCCTCCTCAGCAGTTTACTGATGGTACAAAGCTGGGAGGAGCAGCCACTAGGCCCGAGGGCTGTGCAGCCCTTGGAGGGACTCAGCTTGGAGAGATGGGCAGAGAGGAACCATCTGACATTCAACAGGAGCAAATGCAGGTCCTGCACCTGGGCAGGAGCAACCCTGAGCACTTGTACAGGCTGGGGGCTGCTCTGCTGGAGAGCAGCTCTGGGGGAAGGACCTGGGAGTCCTGGTGGACAACAAGCTGTCCCTGAGCCAGCAGTGCCATGGGGGACAGGAGGGCCAGGAACCCTAGGATGCATCAGGAAGAGCAGTGCCAGCAGGGAGTGATCAGGGAGTGATCCTGCCCCTCTGCCCAGCCCTGGAGGCACATCTGGAGAGCTGTATCCAGCTCTGGGATCAGCACAGCAGGGACAGGGAGCTCCTGGAGCGGGGCCAGCAGAGGCTGCAGAGATGATTTAGGGCCTGGAGCATCTCTGCCAGGGAAAGGCTGAGGGAGCTGGGGCTGTCCAGGCTGGAGAGGAGCCCCAGCTGAGAGGGGCCCTCAGCCCTGGGTGTCCCTGTGTGCAGGGAGGGGCAGAGCAGGGCCAGGCTCTGCTCCAGGGCCCAGCAATGGCACCAGAGCCACGGGCAGGGACTGAGCCCAGGGGGTTCCACCTGGACAGGAGGCACAGCTTCTTCCCTGGGCAGTGCCAGGCACTGAACAGAGACCAGAGAGGGTGTGGAGTCTCCTCACTGGGGATATTCCAGACCCCTCTGGGCACAATCCTGTGTGCTGTGCTCTGGGATGGCCCTGCTGGAGCAGGGAGGTGTCACCAGTGACCCTCTGTGGTCCCTTCCAAACTGACCCATCCTGGGATTCTGAGATTATGATTACCTGAGACCTTATCCTTTCCTCACTCCACCCAAAACCTGCTCAGCAAATATTGTCTGATACATAAAGAAAAAGCAATAGTAAGAACGCAAATAAAATCACATCCATTGTCACCCATCAAATTACAATGCGAAACTGTTGCCCATTCTCACACATGCACATAATGTCATCATCTGTGAATATATCACAAGTCAGAAAAGGAGTCAATTAATAAGAAAATGGAGGTGACAAGTGCTGATAAATACACAAAGTTCAGGGCAGGAAAACCAAAAGTTCTCTGACATTTATAAGATTTTTGTCAATACAAGTGGAACAGAACTAGCCTGCATTGACACAAAGAGCTCTCTGGAAGCTGAGAGGTTTGAACCCAAAGAGCAGCCAGGCAACCCCTCCTGCAGCCCAGCATCTTGGGTTTGAGTTCAGAACCTTTCTTCTCTTCTGCTCCACCACCAGCACTTTGCTGCATTCAGGGAGTTGTTAGCTTTACTAAGCACCTTTAAAAAAAAAAATTGCATCTAGAATGGAAAATCATCAGATACATTCCTGTAATGTTTTGAAAACATTTAAAAGCAGCGCTGCATTCAGCCTCAAGTTATTCTTGGCTGATAGTGCAGTAAGTGCAGTATTTGGGGGCAGGGGAAAAGACACCAAAAAGCAACACAATAAAAAAGGGTGTGCAGTTGAGCTGGTCAGCATTCAAGGAGAATAAACTCAGCCATGTGGGTTAAGAGGGCCACCAATCCTCTCTAAACTTTGCTCAAACCTTGCAATCAAACTGGAGCAGCACAGGGGGATTTCACTCTACCTATTCCCCATGTATTTCTCCCATGTTCAGCATGCAACAGATTTGATCTGGGGGGGCTGGCAGGTGTCAGAAAAACAGATGCAAGTCTTCAACAGCCTGCACTCCCTCTGCTATGGCACAGAAAGCAAAGAGGATGAAAAAATTGCTTAGGTACAACTTGGCCACTTCTGAGGGTCATTTCTACTTCCACACTGCAAAGAAAAATTACTTCTTTCCGAGAACAGAATTCCTTATAAATCCTTCTATAGTTTCCTCTGTTCATAATTAAAATAAAAAGCTTTAATGCCATTTAATTTCCTTTATAGTCAAATATTTGGCAAACAGAATCTTCATGTGTTTCAGAGACTCCTTAAAAATTCTGAATGGTGTTGCTGTGGAATTAAAAGTGGGAACACTTTATAGGTTAAATAACTTTCAAAATGCAATTTAGTTTTCATGACAGATGTGTGATAATTTGTGCTTCATATTTAAAATAAAAGTATTTTATTTTAATCTCTTTGTAGGAAATAAACTCACACCAAAATAAAAACATTCACTCCATTTTCTGGATAATCCACAGTAGTTTCAGCAAACTTAATTCATAAAGTGTAGCTGAATGGGATTAATAAGCACATTAAATTGAACCACTGGAAGTTTCCCTATATTGAGAAAATTACTCAGCATGTTTTAAAATTGTAGCAAGATTTTTAAAACTTGTCAGACCTACAATGTTGAACTCCTATGATTTTAGAGAACACGATCTGTTTTTACCTCCATAATGAGACCAATTCAGTAAAAAGAGGGAAACCTACCTGAAAGTGATTCAACATTAAACTGTTATACACAGTATAAATAATGTAAAAATAATTTGAATTACATTGATCAAAATATAAATTTTTCATCATTTTCAGATTAATTCTTTTAGTGAATTTTAAAATGAAGACATGAATATTACAAACTTTAAGAGATGCTATGGAATGAATCCTCATCTCTGACAAACTACTTGCCAAATTCAACCCTGGGTATACTTTTGATTGCCCTGAAAGTGTAAGGGCTTTTTATTCAGTTTTCTAAGAGAGCAGTGCTGATTACTTAGAGGCTAAGACTGAGGAGCAGATGTTTTCCAAACCAGGAAATTTTGAAAGATTTTTGTTTTGGAATCATCCAAAATTGGAAATAAATATCCAAAAGCATTGTGAAACACAACATTTATAGTTAACTTTTTATAGTTTTTTTAGTTCTTGACCTAGATCAAATAATTTAACAAAAAGATACTGCTAAATTCTTTCAAGTATTAACAGATTAAACGAGCTGTGAAGAAAAACAAAGTTGATATATGAATTAGGTATTCCAGATTGAGGGCTTAAAAAATGGGTTAGAAAAGAAAAATGAAGAGATTTGCCTGAGTTAAGGCTGCTTTACTGCACAACTGGACCATGCCATGTTTCCATAACAAATCTGGCTCCTGTCTGCTCACAAACAAATGACAAATGTCATTTAATAAAAACAAAGAACCATTTCCAAAATTACACATTCACTCTTTTTCAGAAAAAACAAATGCATTAACTGCTTCTGAAATCTCCATCATCCTCAGCTTTGCCAGCATGCAAAAACAACAGTTTCCTGGGTTTATAAGCAGTTTGCCAACAACCTGTGCCACAGGGAACTGGGGCAAATATTTTCTGCTTTGAAGTATCAGGGAAGGCCTGAACTGTCCTTGTTTATGAATGAGTTTAGGATCCAGTGAACTAGAAAACAAATGTGCCGTAACAATCTGAACTAGAAAAGACAAAAATGCTCTATTCTGGCTGACTGTACCCTCTCTCTTTAATGTTATGCAGTGTTTAACTGCAAATATCTCTGTTACAATTAAGTATAAAAGCTGGTCTATTTTCTGAACTTCATAGGATTTTTACACTTTTTTTTTTTCTCCTCCCACCACGGAGTTGTTCTTTTTAGAAGTGTTTGTATGCAATTGGTTTTAAAAGGGCTCCAGGGGGCTTTTCCCTACTGTGTTAAGCTGTTTTGATATTCTTTTACAAGCACAGTCCTAAAGTTTTCTCCCAGATGCATTGTCTTACTAATCAGCTTTATGAGGTTCAAGGTCGCCATTCAACATTAATTATTCATTGTACAATTCACAGCTGGGGATGATGCTGAAAATGGCAAATCATATGAGCATGGAAAAACACATTCACAGAGCATCTTCCCCATATTTCTTCAGATCAGAAAGAATAAGAAATCAGAAGGAAAAAAAAAAAGAGATAAGATTAGTATGGTACTGTGGAAATCATGCATAAAGATCACCTCCAGGAATACCTATGGCTTTCCTGACTTTATACAGATGTTTCCAGTGACCTTAAAATTAAGTACAATAGAAAAAAAAGGCAGTATCAAAACATTCCTGTACCCAAGCTGAGGCAGCCATAATGAAACCATGAAGAACAAACAAGGTATTTAAAATGCATTGATTTACAAAATCAAAATGCTTGAGAGAAAAAAACTATCTGTGAATGAAAATTTGTAGCATGGAAAGAGGGTATAAATATCTCACATTTATAGTAGTCCTGGTATATGTTTTAAATCTGTTCAGTGTCAATTTTGGAAAGGCTTTTTTTTTCTTCTTTAGGCAAGCCAAGACTTGTCACACTTTGACAGTGGCAGGAATGATGTCATCAGCAAAAAAATAACCCTTTTTTCAAAGGGCTATTTAGATTTTGGCAAACTGGTGTGGGCAAGCTGCTCCAACAGATTCTGCCTGCTCTCTCCTCTGCTGTACTCATTCCTTAACTTATTAAGGATTCAAGGACAGTTGAGGCTTTGAAACTGTGCACAACCAGAGCCAAAAACTCCTATTATAAGTCTAATTATTCTCAGTTCCCTCCATACACATTCTAACAAACATAGCACTTCTCTGTGTACAATATACTGGTTTAACTGAACCTTTTTTAATGATAGCACCATATTAAAGACCTTCTGTTTTCTTTTCTGGTGCACTATTTTGCAGTTAAAATACAAAATACTTGCTGCCTCCACTCAATCACACTTCTGCAATTAGTTGGTGTCTCCTGATAGTACTTCAGGAATTATTTTTATCTGTATCTGGAATGCTTTTCTTTCCTCTGCATCTTAATTTCTTGGTTTGTTTAGACAAAACATGCTAAGCTGATTTCAAAAATATGGTTTACAAAGTGCAGGTCACTGCCAGATGTTATTTAATACTTTCAGGCTGATGCTGTTTGTCCAGAAAAGTGGGCTCTGTGCTGATCCTGCTGTCAATAACAACTGAGCTGACAAATGGATTTGATCCAACACAAATATTGAAATTGATACCTTAATTCTGGCACAAAAGTATAGTTTAGGTTCTTTTCATAAGCAAGCTGTATTTTAAAACATTATTAAATCCTAAATGCTGCAATCATATGTGTGCATCAATAACCATGTGCATTTACAAAACCTTTTCTGTTTATCAAGAACACTCAACTTTTCTGCATTAATGATTTTTATTGATAGATTGGGAAAAACTAAAGCAAGTTTTAACTACCCACCTTATGCTGCCTGCATGCTATGTTTCTTTTTTTAACAACTGAATGCTTATAGCACAGAATTTAATTGCCTACAAAATAGGTAGGCAAATTAGCTATATAAATACACTGCTGAAAGAAACCAATTTTTACTTCCAGGTCTGTTTTATGCAGGAATGAAGCATATGGAAACACAATTTCCCTGAGTTGACAGAGAGAAAGTGTTCAAAATTATTAAAATAATTTAGAATGTGAAATTTTATGTCCTTTGATATAATTGTAAATAATTTTTTTAAATCTCAATTTTTTTGCTTTTTCATAATTTCATCAACATAGTTAATTTTGACTAAATTAAAGCAGGAAATATATATATAGTTTTCAAATTCTGTCTAGAAGGTGAATTTGAGATATCAGCTATGCATTTTTCTGGTTTTCTTTTCCTCTTCAGAGTTCTGTCATGTCTGCTCCATGGCACATGTTAGGATCAGCATCATCTCTGTTATGCTCAACAAGAAACCCAAGCTTGCAATGTGAGCCAATACAGGTCAATACTGGCTGCAGCAGCTTGTGTGGGAAGGCAAATGGCACTGATGGCTCTGAAGTGCAGGGCAATGACAGTGGCTTCATTTCAAGAGGCCACATCTCTACCTGCAGGCCTTCTGCTGCTTTTCACTTCCCAGCTTCAACAAAACATGTGCCTCCTTCCCTCCCAGAGCTACACATCAACCTGGGGATAGCTCCTAGCCCTGCAGCACCGGGGCTTGGTTTCTCCGGCATTAAATCGGGAAGGAAGAAGAAAACATTATGTTTTAACCTGCTCTCGTTGAGAATCCCTGTTCATGCAGTCCCTGAGCAAAAGTGGTTCCTTTAAAAAACAAAACAAAACAAAACAAAACAAAACAAAACAAAACAAAACAAAACAGATTTTTCTGCATTTTTGTTCATTTTATACCAGATTATGCCATGACCAATGTGCAATTTAACTTTTCAAGTTCGGTGCTTCAGTTTTCCCTTTGATTTCTGTTGACATAAAAGGCATTAAGTGTCTAACTTCAAAGAACAGCCAGTGTGGATATTTGTTGTGTGGCATGGTGGTCTTTGCTTAAACGGGATTCTTCTTTTGTGTTTCTATTTTTTCTGTAGTTGACTTACTATATAAACATTCCACTCTTTGCCTCCCTGTCTCACCATTCATCCTTGCAAAAAATTATACAGCCTTGTATAAATTACTCTGGTAGCAAAGTGTAACATATCCCCAAAATATTTTCCATTTCTGTAAAAATGTAAAATCACAAAGTTTTCTAAATTATTTGCAGTCCATCAAACACTATTTTGAGAAATTACCAATAATTAAGACATTAGAGTCGCACCAGCAATTCTACTCTCAAAGTTTGGAGGAAATGGAAAACACATAAGAAGGTTAATTTCCTCCCTGAATTTTACACCAGGGACTACCTCTCTAGAAATTAAAAGTGGCTCAGTTATTATCCAGTCAAATTCAATTATATTTCTGCCATGGTGGTTTTCTTCTCTATTTATCATCCTTGTATTAATTGTGTTTAGGCCATACATTTCTAAAATATTGTTCCCTTGAGCAAAGCAAGGAGGAAAAAGGCAGAAGCAACTTGTTTGCAAAGGCTGAGGTACAAAGCAGCTCCTCAGAGTGCTGTGGGCATGAGCTGTCACTGCTTCACACACTGGACCAGCTGCTCCAAATTAATGCAGCACTCCCAAACTTAATAGAGATGTATTAATTTATGCTGCTTGAGAATTTGGGACAGATTTTTGGATCACCAAACACGCAACAAGAAGCAACTCCTCTGCAGTAACTCTGGATGGAACACTCTGGCCTGTGCTCAGGCTGAGTGTGGCTCATGGATTATAAATAGGATTCCTCATGGCTCCCTTCCACAAAAAAATGAAGCACACCCAGAGCATAACCTGCATCCAGTACGGGGTCACAGTTTAGAAATGACATCAGGATGCACTGAAACCAGAGTGTGTTTTATCAGAGCTCCATCTCAGACATCACTCCTCAGAGACAGTCCACAGGGGTACAAAAACTCTTGTGGCATTACTCGAGATCCAGAACATATTCCTCTTGCTGCTGGTGCCTGTTTCCCCCCCATACATACACAGCACTGTGTTGGAAAGCTAGCAGCAGTGTGCAATTCACCCACACTGACAGTTTGAGTGGATAATGCCACTTGTTCTGCTGCAAATTCCTGAGAAACTTACGCTGAGGAATATGAGTTTTTTTCACAATTCTCACCAGGAAAACACCACAATACCATGAAATCCCATAGATCTCCTGGGAAAGGAGCAGTCAAGACTTTCAAAAAGTCGAAGATGAAGCAAACCTTTTTTCAGTTCATCCCATTTGTGGGCACACATTCTATTGCTGAGGAAACACAACAGGACCCAGAATACTTCACTGGAGAGTCTGGAGGCTGCTGTAGCGCAAAGAGTTTGGCAAAACCTTCTGTTCCCTGCCCCACTTGGGTGCCCAGCACAGCTACTTCCCAGCTGTGACGGGTTCCTGCTGGCTTTGCACCTGCAGCTGCAGCCCCTCCTGCCTGTTGCTGGCACTGGCAGCAACAGGAAAAACAGGTACAGCCACAGTGCAGCTGAACTGTGCACAACAGGCTTTGGCTTTTGGCAGAGGGGCAAAGTGAGACCACAGGACTCCAGCGGGGTTTGAAAGCACTGTTTGGTGCTGCCTGTATTTGTAGAAGTGTTGGCACATTGCAAAAGAGAAAACAAAAGCGAAAAAAAGAGTAAATGCCGTGGACAGCAAGAGCCTGCATTCCACGTCACTGCAGCACCCTCAAGGCATCTGAGCCGTGCTTTTTATAAATGAATTTTCAATTTCTCACGAGGCTACTTAAGGAATCTGAAGGGCCATGTGAAAAGAAAAAAAAAAAATTGCTCTTCATGAGCTGGTATGGCCCTGTCTGGTAGGAATATTACTGGGATGATGTAGGACAAATGGAAATGGAGACCAGGATAGTGCAGAGATGACATTGAACAGGTGCAGTTGCTTTTACTGCAGCAGTTTTAGACTGAATTACATGCAGAAGGAAAAGATATAGGCCCACTTGGGAGAATCAGAAAGGAAGACAACTGCTTTATGATTTTTTTCTTTTTTTTTTTTTTTTCACACGGTTGAATGGCTGTCTCCTCACAGCAAAGAAAAAAGGGGGAGAAAAGTAGAAATTAACACAAACAAAGTTGTGCATGGGGACTTAATACGGCCCTGTATCACAGTGAGCTGGGAAGGCCAGGAGGACTTTCCAGTCCTTCCACTGGGTGAACTATACAGCACACATCCCTCTTTATGCACCAGATTCCACCTGCAAAATGGAATGGCATCAACAGTCTCTTCTGTAAAGTGTTCTGAGACCTACCAATAAAAAAACAAAACAAAGCAAACAAACAAAAAAAAAAAAAAAAAAAAAAAACAAAAAAAAAAAAAAAAAAAAAAAAAAAATCACCACCACGTAAAATTAATTTCTTCATTTGAGTTTCATGAGAATTGTGGTTGTAAACTTCCTGGTAGTATCACACTGAACAGTCTTTGCATCTGGTTATGATGCTGTGATTCTACCTGGTCAAGGTGAACTAAAATAACAACTTGCTTTGCTTTTTGCACCATTTTTTTCACCAATAGATCTTAAAACACTTTACAGAGGAGACTGTAATGGAAATAACATCACCTGTCTCTTCACAAGCAAAAAATTGTGTCAAACTAAGGAAAAGAACCCAGAACCTTTTTTTTTTGTACCCTAATCAGGAAAGGAAATACTTTTCAAATAGAAAATTAACCTGACTTTTTCCCTACTCCCCTTTAGAAAACAAGGCAGTAAAACAAGCTTTTGTTTAGCTAGGGAAACTTTTATCAGCTCCAAGTCAGTTTTACAGCAGTTTTTGCTATCTGCAACAGATCCATAAAAGATAATACCCTACATCATGGCCTATATTGCTTTTATTGTTTGCTGAATTTTAAATGCCATATTTGTACACACAATAGCACAAAAGAGAAGAAGAAAAACAGAAATTTAGAGAGGTGAAGAGAATTCCTACCTACTACCCACATAGAGTAGGGCACATTAGCAATAAACACAAGGTGAAAACACAAGTTAACATTCCAGTGGAGACACCCCTTAAATATGAAATGCGGTGCTCTCTGTAGAGCATTTGGGTGATCTATTACATGAATAAACATAGAGATTTTAAACATGTGGGCAGGTAAACTTGTATCCTTGACTCCAAAGGATAAACATTCTCATCTCTGAGAAATCTCATCTCAACAAGACAGAAAAGAAAACTGGGGTCTTGTTTTTCTTGTGCACTTCTCTGCCACTGTCGCTTAATAAGAGTGATGGAGAGAAGTACAGAAAATACACTCTAGGATCAAAAACTTCCCTTCTCCCCCTTCTTTTTTTTTTTCTCTGATAGGGTCTTTTTATCAGTTTGTACAAAATTGTACAAAATGTGTTGGTTTATTGAGTAATAGCATAACTGTTTGAATTATTGAAGGAAGTGAAAAGTCACCAAAACAAACACATCCAGTCTGCTAATTTTACTTGCAGTTTCTGAAGTGACATAATGCAGCTTCTTTTTAAAGCTTTCTTGGAAAAACAGCAATTTCCTGTGTTTACTTTGTCTTCTTATTTCAGTAAAGTCTCTCTGATTTGTGGCAGCAGATGCGATCCACACCATAGAAATTTTTCACCAACAAGAGGTTTTCACTGATATGATCAATGGAGAAATAAAACTCTTTAGTATCACTGTCTTCATAGATTTTTAAAGAAATATTATCACAGGCCTTTCAAATACTTGTCATTCATGGTGTTAAAAAAAACAACTCAAGGTTTAATTACTAGGACCATTACATAACAAATTATGATCTACTTTATACCTTAAATTCTGCCTTAAACTTGATCCATTTTATTCTGCTGAGCAGAATGGAAACTCATCTGGTATTTGTTATCTTGCAAGAACTGTGACAATCTGGAGTAGGGTTTTTCTATGTTTTTAAATTACAACAGCAGTGAGAATAGAGCTTTTACATGCTCATCCTATTGGAAAAAAGTATTTCATGGACAGCATTAAGCCAAGTGGATGAGATTGTAAGACATATTCAGTGTGCTATTTTACTGCTTAGACTTTAAGTCAAAACATTCATATTTATAAATGAAGCAGTAAATTTTATTTTAATGGGCTTTCAGCTGAGAGGTACGGCCATCCTCTGGTAAAAAGACATTTTGGTGAAAAGTTTTAAATAAATTTAATCAAGTTGCAAGCAATGGCAAGAAAAGAAAGTAGGGACTGTAGATATTAAACCCACCCGCAAGTTGCACGAGTTTGCTAAAAGCACAATTCTTTTGAGAAAGTATGGAAGGAGAGAAAAAGAAATTGCCTCAGTACAAAGTTTCCCTCCCATAAGAACCATCCCCAAAAAACTATATCCTTCAGTCACATCATGAATCATAAAACACAGGATCACAGAATATCCCAATTTCTAAGGGACCCCAAGAGATTCTATCTTTTCCTACTCTGTGATATGTAAACCCTACCAATATTGAGTGAGGATAGCAGATCAGTAAATTGCTCATATTTAGTACATACACTCAGTTTTATGGCATTTTTAAGACTGTGCTTGCACCCTTCACAGGCAGACCCACCATCCTATTCACTTCTCTTTCCCCTACCCACACGTTCACTGAAAAGAGCCTCACTATGAAAATCCTCAGGTTTCTGAAGTTTTTTCCCAAAATTCACATAAACTTGAAAGCAAAAATGCTCACAACCAGATAACTTGAAGAGGTAAGATGAATGCATAAAATAAGCTTTCCTATGCTTATTTGCTACTAGCAAGAAACCAGAAATAGAGATTCTACACACAACATTCCAATTCCCACAAGAAACTTCACATTTTGCTCCCTTTTTTTGTTTGTAAAGTGAACTTGAGTGTCACCTACTGAAGCAAAACCAGTTAATCTATTGCAGGGATCAAGCAATATAAATGTGCAGGTGCTGCACTTGCCACCCAAAGACTCCTGACACACACATAGGTACACTCTCACCAAACCAGTACCTCCTGCTCAGGGAGCACCACACTGCTGACAGGTTTACAGTAAATAACAAAGCCCACAATCAGGAAAATGGGCTCAAATTCTAACAATAAAGTCTTCAGAGGGGAAGATCCTCCTTTGATATGAACACTACTTATTCTAAGGCCTGCCTATCAATGCCTATGGTTTCTGTGATGGCTAAATATAGAGCATAATTTACTTCACAGATTGCTTAGCTCCCTGCATTATGAACAGACTCGTAGCCAGCTCCTGATCATTTTTGCAGGGAAGTTCACTCTCCTCTTTCTTGAGAAAATGCAAAGAAGTCATAACTAGAATTATTTGTTACCATTGTGGGGCTACAGAACCAAATTGCCTCCTTCAGAAATTCTCTGTGGAAATTTCTCCTGTTCCCACAGCTTTGTGCCCTCTCCTCAGAGAAGCACTGCTGGGGGCCACTCTGGGAACACTCTGCTTCCACACAAAAGCAGCAGATTCAGAATTAACTTAAATGCAAATTTTGCCATGAAAGCTTTATATATCTTCAGACACCAATATGCTCTGCAAAACTGCATGCAAACACCTTAGTGTGCTTGAGATCTCTTGGAATCCATCCCACCATAATGCAAGGAAAATCCTATGCCTGGGGGAAAAGAAAGAAAAGAGAGAGTAAGAAATACACAGAGACTGGGACTTCAAACCCAAGTAAGAATTTGAGCTTACACACAGACACAAGCTGGTGGTGACAGTGGTTGGATGTCTGGTGAAATGTGGGAGCTGAAGAGATTTTGTGCTTTAAAGAGAAGTTAACACTGCACATTGTTTTCTAATAGTTTCTGCAATACCTCTGGTTTTAATAGCAGCGATCTGTATTAAACTCAAAATGTATCAAAGCTGCACATCCTTGAGACAGAAAAAATGAATTATGGAACTGGTCACCAGCCCAATGCTCTTTGTCTCTTACAAGAAACACAAGTGTCAGTCACTAGAAAGACAACCAAGCTATAGCATTTTGATTGCTGCTGCAAAGAAGAAAACCATTTTCTGCAGTCAGATTAGAAAATATTAAATCAGTTACCTTTAAAGAACCTTTAAAAATTCATCTTAAGGTCTAAGTGTCTTAATTTACATTTGCAAGGGTTAAAAGAAAGAAATAATAAGGGTTCTGCTACATTTCAGACTTCTACTTGCATGAACAAAGGTTGTTCCTGCCTATTGCTTATTAGCCTAAAAGTTTTTGGAATTTCAGGGCAGAGGTGGGAGAAAGAGGAATCCTATCTCTGCAAAACCTATGGACTCGAACTAAAAATAAACCCATCTCTCCCTTTTCCCTGAAACCTCTTTCTGCTTTTGTTTGTTTGTTCTGGATTATATCAGTCTCTTTTTCATGCTGGTGAATCATGTCTCTGTCACAGCTGATTCCATTTATCTTTCCTGGGAGAAAACAAAAGCTAAAAATAACCCTTTTGGGGTTTCTGGTGGGTTTTGCATGAGAAGGGACTGAATATTTTCATTCCAAGCTTGTGTGTCAAAGTTTGGCTTTATCTCTGCCAGGGCTGATTTAACTAGTACCAGTTAGAAAAAAAGAAAAGAAAAGAAAAATAAAGCTTTTTGCTGTCGATAAAATTCCAAGTTGGCTAAAATTTAACAACATCTGTGGCAAATAAAAAAGAAAAGTTTTTTACCATCCAAGTCAGTATGAGAGTATTTTATTTGCAAGTGGGAGCTTTTTCCCAAAAGCAATTTGCCATTTCTTGTAATGAACAGCAATGAAATGCACAGGCTCTGACAGACTGCAGTATTTGTATACAAAAGGCTTTTATTTCCTACTTCGAAAGATTTTAACTGTGTAAAAATAATCATTAAATTTAGAATATCATCACAATCAATAATGAGACTCAAAGTGAAAAGAGCATTTGGTCTAGGCTAGGATGGAAATCTTGCAGAAACATTTATTTCTGTGACCTCCAGTTCTTCTTCCTCCCACGTGTGTCAGATTCTACCCCATCTTATGGGAACTTGGTGGTTAAAGTGAAAAGAACAAGGGACTTTACAATATCAACACTTGCTGCAAAATGGAAGCAAAGCATCAGCATGACTGGTTTTTTTAGGTGTAGATTTTAAAATCTATTTGGGAATGCTGTAGAAAGATGTAACATTAAAGAAATGGTGATACACTTAAAATGACAGTCTAATTTTCTTTTTTAAAGCTTAACAACACTGCTGACTGTGACATACATGGTCATTTGTCAGGAGAAAGCACTTAAGCTCTATGGAGTCCACCAAGAAACACAGATTGCCTCACACCAAAACAGTCCAAAAGTAAGAAATATATCTTTAAGACTCATTGAAAGGTGGTATTTATAAAAAATAATGCCATGTTGAAGATTATAGCACAATTATGATGGTACTGAAAGTTGTCAGATTTGTTTTCCCTCTACTTCCAGATCTTTCAAAAAATCCAGGCTGAAAACCAAAGGCAATGGAGGGCAGCAAATCAAGAACATGAAGTGAGACCTCAGGAAAACATCCCAGGGTGGGAGCACTTGGAGTTCTCCAGATGAAATCCCCAGGGCTCTCTGAAACATCTCAAGGCTGTGTCATGAAGTGTGAAGGGATTTCTGCAAACAAGATTCACCAAACAACAGAAAGTTACTTCTGTTAGTCACTTGGCAGAACTGCCCATGATATCACCACATTCCAGGCTCCTTAGGCTGGCTGAGCTGGAAGCATTTGAGGTCATGAACTCCTGTCTCCCAGAGCCACTCCCAGCACACTTATCCTGATGGGGCCACGCTAAGCTTTTCCAAGTGTCCCAAACCTCACCTCAAAGTGGTTGTGGGCTTCTCCCTGCTCTTCCTGCTGCCCCAGGAACCAGATTGCTCTGTCCTATCTGTTACAAAATAGGAAGCAGTAGCTTTTCCAGAGTTTAACTGAATGTGGATACAGTGGGGATGCAGGGAGTGCAGCTTCACCAAGTGAGTGGCTGCTCAGCTGCAAGCCACTGTGTACTACCAACTCCCAGTTAATAGCAGAGGAAGAACAAAGTGGTACTTTGGAGGGACAACAGTAGCAAAATGTTGATGGAATGTATAATTTTATGAATATACCCAGGTCACTTTTACACAGATTTAAAGTGTACTTGTTTAGCAAAGGAGAAAAAAGATATGCAATTTTCCGTACCATTTCTTCAGACATGTTTGTTTGGGTGAAGAAAAAAATTTGCTGTTGCATCACTGAACAGAACAAGGCAAAATATAATCTGACTTTCCTCTTATGAAACAGCTACAGGACTGATCTACAAACATACTCTGCAAAATCTCTAAACTGCTACTGAAAACAGGAACCGCTCATTTTGACTTCCAAAGGCCTAGATAAGTTACAAAGGCTGATACTCAGAAGTTTTCTTTCCAAAGAATAGTGCCCAATCTGCAAGTTCTTTGTGTTTAGTGTGGCACTATTTTCCTGCCATTTTTCAGCGTGTACCTGTATTTTTAGCTGGAAACTTGCACAGAAGGTCTTTGGAGGAGTTGTAGAGGAACCATCCAGAATTTGGAACAAACGCTGCAAGTTCTGCCACAGTCATCACATCAGAAGCACAACTCTCCCATACTAACACCGCATTCAGCTTTCAAAATTAAAAATGTCTCTGTGAACATACACTCACAAATTCTAATTAGCACCAAAAGTAAAGCCTGACAGAGTGACCCATTTCCATGCCAAGAACTTTCTGCAGATCTGGGAAGTGCACAATGAAATCGGTAAATACAGGATTTTCTCCTGTAAGAAGCAGAATTTTCCTACTTTTTACTAGTTATAGCCACTGCAACATGATGTCATTAAAAAATCCCAAATGTCCTTTTCCATCCACGGAGAATGACAAACGTGGGACTGGAGCATTTACTGTTGCTGGGGTATAGTAGGTAGTACAGGAGAAAAATAAGAGTTTTTATTAGTAATGGGTTCTTCTTCCATTCCAGAAATCACCAGCATCCCAAAAATTAATGCTTTTCATCCTGCAGCCTCTATCCCAGTGGGAAGAGCTGGCACAAAGAAAGCAGTATCAGGGCCAGGTGGCAAGTCCAAGTGGGCTGTGAAAAAGTAGGGGACTGCCCAGATCTTTTAAGATCCAAAAAAACTGTGGCAGAGCAAAACTCCATCTTAAAACTGTGTAGACAATAAAAAGGAATTCAGGAAGAAAGTTAATACTTTCTGAGGCAGGACTGAAGTTGCTGTGGAAAAAACAGTTCTCTGCCTCTACTGCTTAAAAGGAGAGGTGTGGGGAAAGAGGAATATTTGAAGTCTAATAATTTTGTGGATTACTTCTTGTCACTCAGTGCATTGGTGAATGGTCTCCTCCCTAACCCCTGCCTCTCCTACTGCACAAATTCTGTTCCTTAGCCTGGCTCCTTGTCCAGTCATCCCTGGCACATCCCTATTTCTTCACTCTGCCTTTGAACTGTGTTCCCATCTTGGCCAAATGTCTGATTTAACACTGTGCAATGGGACTTCTTCATTCTGATTCTTTCTCTTTGAAAGAGCCCAGCTGGTGAATTTATAAAACAATCTTGTTCTCCCAGAGAGATAAATCTGACATAGGACACTGTAGCTGAAGGTATTATTTTGTTCCTTCTTTGCCTGCCACACCCTGGGTGGATTTAAAGATATTCCCCTTGAATTCTGTGCTGTACATAAACATCTGCTGATGCTGGAGTGAAAACACATCATGATGCTTTGAGATACATGCTTTAAATACAACTGCTTATTTTCACATTGCTATCCTAAAAGGGAACTTAAAAATAAGGAATAGGAGAATCTCTTAGACTGAACTTTACAACCTTAGTGTGTCATCTCAGTAGCACCTATTAATCAGTGTATTGTGACCCAGCTACACACAGGCAAACAGAAACCTAACCATACCATTAAGGTGCCCATACATTAAGGGAAAAAAAGAGGGCCAAAAGGTTTAAAACTTAAAATTAAGAAGACCAGCTACATAAAACTTGAAAGTCCACATGGGAAAGAAAAAAAAAATCCTTATTTTCAGAATAAGTAATTGTCTCAAGATAATTAAGGATTTCTTTTCAACTTTAATACTCTCAGCCAATTCTATGAGGTCTTTTGAAGGTATTTAACCAGGTAAGTGATCTGTATAATATCTAGTGCTGAGAAAAGGAGGAAAGTAGAAGTAGAGAGGCAACAGGGCAGAGGGAAGAGCCAGATAAACATTTTGGAGGTAGGACAGTCTTAGACCACTTCAAATTGATTGTGAAACCACAACCCTGAGAGCAAGAAACAGTCAGGATTTCTGTAATACATCAGTGAGATAACAGAGAAAGGATCTGGTGAAACAAAGTGAATGGTGAGAGGCATGTACTCTCAGCTTTGAGAGAGTCTTGATGGCAGGTTGTTGCTTTAAATATTGCTTCTACTTTTTGATGTGACATTTTTAGTAACTGCATCAAAATTCCAACAATTTACTGTCCTAAGTTACTCAAGAGCTTTTGGAGACTCCCTACCCAGACAGACCTCTTACTCATAGGAAGCAGTTTTCTTGAGCCACACCTTCCACAAAACTAGGCCTATGGAAAGCTTCATGTATCAATTTTTCTTCTGAATCACAAAATGGAAATAAAAAGACTCCTTCTGATTCACCATTCTCATGGGAGTTCTGCAAGAAACCTTTGTTAGTTCATATAAACCCAACAAACACTCCTATCAAAAGAAAATAGACATAAATGTGTCTTTTTATTATTCTTTGTCCAAAGAGGCCTAATTTTCAATTGTCTTTATTATAATTCATCTGTAATTGCATTCCCTAGTCCTTTTGTTTATTGAGACTCAATAGAATTTTCCTAAAATCCTCTTTTGTTACTACCTATTAACTAGCTGATTTTTAACAGCTCATTTTGCTCCCTTCTCTATTCCCAATTTAGTTCTCTTGCATCATGTTTCTTACCTCAATTCTTAAAAACAAATAATAAAATAGGCAGCAAGATTAAAAAGTATTTAGAAGTTACACTGTCCTGTCAATGGTTATCATTGTTAAATAAAAATTCCATATGAAGAGGAAGCTTCTGCTTTGAAGGCAGTGTGTTATTACTGTACTTCTAAAAGCATTTGAACAAATGTCACTAATGTCAAGAAATGTCACTAATTAGCTCAGGTTTTTTTTTCTTCAAGGAACTTAAAGAACTAAGCAAAGATACAGAATGCCTGCAAGAGCATTTCTTCATATAGGAAGACAGCACAAAACCCCCCCACAGAGTCAAATTTCCAGTCAGGTGGCCATATGTTCCTTTAGTTCACAGAGTTCACATCTCATTTTTGCTGGCAAATTAACAACAAACTTCTGCCCTTCTACAGTCATTCACTCGACTTTTTGCCAGCGAGTCAAAGCATTTTTCCCCCAAAAGAAAACACCTCGCTGGCATCATTTACTACTCCCCCTAAGAATACTTTTAGCACAACATTACAGGCATACTTTTGACAACTGTGCTTTTGGAAAGCAGCATTCTCTGGAGCAGTCAGACAATAAAAGCTTTACTGTTCTAAAGACGTGGCTACTGACTAAGAGCAAGCAGGCATCAACAAGAACTTGAAAATAAATGTTCATTTCTTGTCTTTATAATCATAAAAGATTTTACTGTCTATAGGTACAAGTCTAGATAAACAGAGTCATTTAGCCTTGTAATTCCAGCACCATAACATTTTTTAATACATCAGCATTTCAAAGTTCTCTTGGCTTTGACCTACAAAAAAAGAAAACTAGAAAAATTTTATAACACTTTTCCATGCTAGACTTCTTTTTGTCTTCTTGCCTCAAACTAAAAATTCCTTTAGAAAGCAGGGTTAAATTCTGCCTACATCAAACATTCTTGCAGATGATCGACCTCAACAAAAAATGAGAGTCATGTTATTGTTAAAAAAATAAAATTATAACAGCTCAATCGCTATGGTTCATACCAGAGCAATTTTTATTATCCTTTGCTGTTAAAGACACTTTGCTGCATAGATGCTTTGCAAAATGGAATGTGCAAAAGAGGAATGAAGATGAGATTTTGTAGAAAATGCAGTTTGGCAAAACATTACAACAAACATGGCAAGCATTAGGTAGTGATCAAGCCCTGTTTAATATTTCCATAGTAAGATGAAGGAAATGAAAATAAAGTCTGTTAGTTTGTTACTCAAAACCAAGGGGCAGATTTTAAGACAGGGAAGACTAAACTATCAGAATATCTCAGTGACAGAAAAATGTATGTTTACAGATCTCCTCCTCAGCATCTCCAAGGATGGCAAAGCAGAAATACTTCAAGAATATAAAGGAGAAATTACAAGACCCAAAATCTGTTCCCCATTTGTGATTTGGACTTTGTGGGTTGTGTCTTATCAAAAGGGTGTTCTCCCACATGCTGCTGTGCAGTGCTCCCAATCCCACACAAACCCCAGATCCTGCCCAGCAGGGACTGCTATGAGAGCTCCTGGGCTGCAGCTCAGCTCCTCAGCACAAACTCATGTGTAAACACCAGGGTTTATAGCCCACTTAATAATTTGGGTTCAGAGAGCCCATGGAGAAAGTTAATCCACTGCACTTGCAGAAAGAGCTGGCCTAATGTCCCATGTCACAGAGCTCCTCAGATTTCTCCCTGCCTCCATGGACTTCCACTGCTGCCTTCAGCAGCTCGACTGCAGATTTCACCTGCCAGAGCACAGCTGGGTGTCAGCCAAAGACAGGCCAGCTGTGTTTAAACAAAAGAACTCAAATGAGAGCCAACAGTGTAAACCAAAAGACCTTGGACTTAAATTGCTTCCTTCACTTTCCTACTCCCCCAATAAATGAAGGCAGTTTAAAACAGGCTGATAAGGAAGCCACAGACACAAGTGGGAAGAATATTTCTTTAATAAAGACGGGGTCACCCACCTGAATTGTCACACAATTCTACACTCTTTGCTGCCCAAACAAGAATACTGAAACCAAAAAACAGGCTGAAACCCATTGGCTGGGGAGAAGTACAGCTGTTGTCACACATTGATACTGATATTTTCTTTGCTCAGACAGTGCCAGAAGAAAAAGGACACGTAGAGGAGAAGCAGCGAGGGGAACGGTGATGTCATGAATAGCAAGTTCTATAATGAGCTCATGCCCCTTCTGTGAAAAGATAAGCACTTTCTGAACAGGAAAGATAAGATTAAATAACCTGCAACTCTTCAAAAGCTCACGCATTAAAGCATCACAATGCTGAAACTGGAGATTTTGGAAATGTTCATTATTAGTGCTCAGCTGATACAACTTAAAAGAGAGAATGATTGTGTGATACTATGAGTGTTTCTTTTTTTTTATCTCAATTGCTATAATTTTCTTGTATAATACTTGTCTTAGATAAATACTAAATGGATCAAGGAAGGGCATATATTTTGGGTTTGTATTTCCAATTTAGTTGCAGAGGCCTGAGACACGGGCTGTGGCAAAGTCTTTAATTCACACATCTGAGCTAAGGGTCATGTTTTGAGCACTGGAGAACTCCAAAAGTTTTACAATAAGGTAAATACCAAAATAATTTTTAAAAAGTTCTACATTCATCTGTGAGATATTTGTTTCTTGCCTCAATTAAACCAGCTGGTAAAATCTACTAAACTGTGTCTAGGTGTTCATCTGTTGAAGGGGAAGAAATCTGCCCTTGCGAACAAACACTGAAATTTTATTTTACCCTAGGCCACCCACAGTGTGTTTACTCATCACACACAGAGACTAGCTGTAAAGTAAGCAGGAGGATAATTCTGACTTAATTTTCAGGTTTAATACTATGCATGAGTGATAAAATTAAATTTAGACTCCAAGTAAATATGCAGGGGTTCAAGCACACCAGTTGGTTTGCTTTCACAACCAGGCAAACAAACAACAAAAGAAATCTAAAAAGGTGTAATATAATATCACAGGAAAGAGAGACCTCTGCAAGCCAGAGTATTGACACATTTCACAGAAATCCCATAGCTACCTACGTGGTTAGCTCTAAACCTAAATGGTTCTATCCCTAAACCTCTGTTTAATCAAGTACATACAGGGCTGACTGTAAATTGAATGGGATGGGATACAGTCTTTATCCTGGTTATTGATTACATCCAGCAGGGAGCTGCTGTGAGGTCGCTGGGGAGATGTGCTGATAACAAAAGATAAAGATTTCTCTCCAAGTTCTGCAGATGTTAGACATTCTTCCTGGGAAAATTCTAAGGCCATCTGAGGACACCAACTCAGATTCTTGACCAGCTAGAGGCAAAACTCAGATGCTTGAGCATTGAAATAGAAGTCAGAGCCCAGTCAAGGCTCCTCAGTACAGTGAGCAAAGTCAAATTTTGTTGTCCAGAGTTTTTGTCAGACATGCACACACACACACATGCTTCTCCCACCCCACAAAGAGGAGGAGAAACTGCAGGGATTGATGACAGGATAAGGTGATCATCCTTTCATCGTGAAAAGATGGAAGGAGCTGAGAGGAGCCCAGGTGAGCTCTGAAGTCACCAGAAAGATGTGCAAGGGAGCTCTGGGTGAGAGTAAGAGGCCCTCAGATCTTTATCCAGATAGGTGCTGCTTTTCCTGCTTCCATTCCCCCATCTTTTCAGCCACAAGCTTTCCAACTCCTGCCCACTTCTCCACCATGAACAGCAGACCCTGCCCTCACCACTTCACACCGCACTAGCCAATCCCACATCCTAAGGAATTGACTTTATTCCTGTGCCTCAGGAGCTGCAGGAGGAAGAGACAAGCAGAAGACAGAACAAACCCAACCCATTTGTGTTGATAAGACAAAGTTTGGCACAAAGCAATTCTCTCTCACTGACAGAGCAGTGCTGCATAGAAAGAGCAGGGGTAATTACCTTAATAAATTGTACCTTATTCTACTTAGACCTGACCTTGGGTTTCCCTGCAAGCGGGGGCAGACAAAGGATTTGCAGCAAAAACCCTTAAGGTAGCACAGCCCTTTCTTGGCTAGCAAGTTCCCCTTGCCCAGTGCTTGTTAAACACTAACAGGCTTGTTTTCTAAATTAAAATTTAATCTGAGCTTGGCAGGTGGATAACATGAGACTAGTAGAAGCCTTTCACTCAAGGTTACACAGAAAAGATTAGGCATAGAAATCAAATTGAAACTTTTCCTACATTAAAAAGACCAAACCAATGACAATTCTTTGTCAAGGTGAGAAAGAACATGATCTTCCATGTACTACAGAATTAATAGATGAATTATGAAATTTACAGAAGCCACAGAAAAGAACTAAACACAGGAAGAGCACATGCTTTTTTTTTTTTTTTTTTTTTTTTTTTTTTAAATGCCTGGTAAATGCTGCAAGTTCCACACATTTCAGATTCGAAGCAATTTGTATTTTTTTTTAAATAACAATGTATCTAGCTAAGTACAGGAACATGTGGGAACTAGTTTACATTGTATTATTGGATTTGGATTACTGCAGGGACAAATCACAGAACCCACTGGAGGGGGATCCTTCATGGCGACTGCTGGAGTAAGAGCAATCAGCATAAGAACAGCTTCAAGAGCTCTTGGAGCTTTGTTTTCAAGCGTATTTTTATACTAATGAGCACCACACATATTGTAGACAGCTGACTAAATTAAAAAAAAAAAAAAAAAAAAAAAAAGAAGATTTTGCCAGTACCCAGGTGTAGGCAGCCTGACTGACTAAAGCAGGGGAGATAAGTATCAGTGAGTTATGAAAAATGCCATTAGAGCAGGCCAGGAGCAAACAGGCAGAGCACTGGGAGGAACAGAGCTCAATATAGCGTGCAATGACTGTAAGCTTCAGTGCCCACATACTAAGCTTTCTGTACTGTAATGGTCTGATAAATTCATTTTGACCCAGAGACCAGAGATAAATTGTCTTAGCAATACAAACAAACAGCTAAGCAATTAGGGCAAAGTTTTTTGAGAATGTGGTGATAACATCTAGAAGCATTGTTGAGCAAGGGGGAAAAGCAGCCCTGGAGATAGGGGGTTTAATCTGGAGTAAAAGAGAGAGTATAATGGCTTCTCCAAATTGCAGAGCACTAAAAGAAAAAGCAGACAAGCAACTGGCACTGCTATTTGTCTGGCATCTATTTCAGTGTATCCAACCTGAAAAGCAACTTTCATTGTCCCATTTGGAGTTCATCAAGTTTGGCCTATAAAAAGATTTTACATGTGCAGCTGTGAAAGTGTCAGAGCTGAGAAATCCATGAGGAACGATCAGGTTTTATAGAATTGCCATCATTTAAATTTCCTGAAAGTAACTTATTAAAATAGACTTTTCAAGCACAGAGATTAATGCAGTGGTGAAATGACCAAATCAGTTTTCACACATCAGCCCTATTTAGGCACAGACATATGTTAGTTGCAAAGCAGAACATTGGCTGCAACAATTCCATTACGTCCCAGGCAGAGAAATAGGAGCAATTAATATTTAATCCAAATTGTGTGTTGATTTATCAATGAATGTTTCAGCATTACTCTAAATCAACATAATTAAATATGGTATAATAAATATATGTATATATAAATGAGTGAAGTTTCAGGTCTAGAGAATACATTAATTCAGTTTTGGCAGGGCAGCCCAAGAAAATAGCCATGAGAAGATACAAGATGATCTCTCAAATTAACACTAACTTTTATTGTGAACATCTTGTACATGATATGAGAGTTTTAATAGAAATGTCTGCTCATTGCAAAGCATCTATATTTTATTTTAGACAAAAAAAATATGGAGGAAATACATTCACATTGTACTTTTACTGCAGCTGAATGACGAGTTTTCTCAGAGTTCACTGAAGAATGAGAATTGGTATTGTTTTTAAACACACAATAAAGATGTGAATGGCATTTGCTTTACTAAACAACTTCTTTTTCCCTTGTAAGATTTTTCTTTAAAGTGTATTTTAGGAAAAAAAAAATCAGTAGGACACAGACATTCATGAGAAGTATTTTTGGAGCTGCCATAAACAATCCATAGCCTTAAGTCCATCCCACAGAACAGAAGCAGCTCCAGTAACTCAGCCATGTCATGTGAATTCCAATATCCCTTAATGCACTGAAAGCAAGCGTGTCTTGCTTCATTGGGTACTATGTTGCACTATACAAAAGTCTATAAAAGCCACCTGAATGAAATGAACAATTATTTATATTTCAATAAGGAAAGGCACTTGACCAGTAAATACAGAATAAGACTGTACAGAGATTGGCAAATAAGGGAAGACTGCAGCACTCCTTGATAAACACCAAATTAACACTTAAAAAACACAGAAAAAGTCTTCCTTCTTTTATATTAGGCTAAGTGGACAGTCTGCCTGCTTCCTGGGTAGAAATATAGTCATAACTCCAAATTCTTTGTTTAAACTCCACTGTGAAACTCATAACCAAATTATGCCATTTCAATTTATGATCAATGTATTATTGCTCAGGTTATTTTGAAAGTTTCAAAGTAGATTTTCATAATATTGGTAATGATGAAGTACTAAAGAAATCACCCATAAATCACATTTTCTAACTACAGAACTGTTCCTGACATCTCTAATAAAATTTTATTTCCTATCTTTTTTTTTTTTTTTTTTGGTCCTCTAATGCACCCATCACAACTTGTCACTTAACCACACTGAGATCTCTTAACTTTCACTTATGGTTTCTGTATTTTTTTTCCCTGCTCAGCGCTGCCCCAGAAATTATTGTAGGAGCAGCACATTAGACAGGCATATCAGCTCTTCAGAAAGTAGGCTGCAAGGATTAAAAGTGACTCTCTCAAGTGGAAGGCAGGATTCTGGCTTGCAGGGCTGCTGTCCATGCCCAGAAGTACAGCAAGGTAACACTCAGCTATCATTAAAGTAAAATTAAAGCTTCTTCCCTTAGAAAGAATAATAGGTTTTTATCTCAGCTCTCCCTTCCACAAGTTCTAGCTGAAAAAATGGTGTCTTCATGCCTTCAAGTTTTTCTCCCTCCTTTTTTGGCCCTAATTGCCTCTACAGTCCCTGTTATGCAGGATGGGCTTTTGGTTGGTATGAAAGAAAGGCTGCTTTGGTCACAGGAGCAGCCCAAGGAAGCAGCCACAGAAGGAAAGGGAAAGGACACTGGTACATACAATTTCTAAAGTATTTTTGTGTTGAATGCTGCCAATACAAGAAACATCCTGTGGTTTACAGATGGAGCTCGACCACCTCAGCAATGACCTGAATGCTTAGGCTGCAGACACCATGGATTCCTATCCCTGCTTCTCCTTTGCCTCAGTATATTTTACAGAAACAGACAGTGAACACAACCAAGTGTCTATGACCAGAACAGGCACAGGCACAGTTCAGCCACATTCAATTTCATCTCAGAAGTGCTAAAACACAAAGTACTGCAAAACCACCAGATCAGGGGAAACAACAAACATGTGCTTGGTTATTTCTACGTAAGGGACAGAGTCACACTTCTCTGTGGTAAGGGGCAAAGTCACACTTCTCTGTGCAGTGCAATCACCACGCTTTTCCCACCAAGGTTTTTCATCCTCCCCTCCCCAAAACAAAAGTGCCACACTTTTATTTTGCCTGGCATTGGCAGGCTGGGGTGGTCTGACATGAAGGGTTGCACTGTCACCTTCAGCAAACAACACCCTTCTCATGTTATGTTTTTCCAAACTTCCATCACAGCTGCATGTAGAGACACTTATGATACTGTCACGTGTCATGGAGCCTAGAAGTTACAATTGAATTATAATAATATTTAACTAAAACCTTGACAAATTCTGACATCCAAACAAAGCCTTGATAATGTGATTCCCTCTTTTCTGGTTTTCTCCTCACACTACAGACAAGAGGTACCAGTACTGGAGATCAGGAATCCAACCCAGCTCCCTGCACCCCTTTTCAATAACGAATGTTAGAGTTGCCTTTTTCTATTTTCTGACTTGCTACTGAGATAAATAATTTCTGTGCAAAGCAAAGCCGCTAAGGTGAGTCTTTAATCTTATTCTGGAAACAGATGAATTTTTGGTCAACTATTTTCATGACAGATATTTGCAGCCATAGATCCCAGAAGTATCACTTCACACCCTGCCATGAAAAAAATCTATTCACACTTTAAAATTCTGTGAAATTATTAGAAATTTAGGAGGAAAAAAAAATCAAATATAGAAAATGTTTTGTAGAAGCTTCTGTTTCCAAAACAACTTTTAATGTTGGACTTTTCCACCAGATCTGGAAATTTTGCTGCATAGAGGTTTACATGGTAATATGCAATCACTTATATTTTGACAGCCTCCAGTGGGCTGTTACAATAGTCAGTTTTCCAGAAAAGAAGGTCTAAACACCACACCAAACTGAGCCTTTGGGGGTTGGTTAAATTTCTCATTAAACTGATGTTTAAGTATAGTGGGGGTCTTTCTTAGTGTGGCAACTTGCCAGTTCAACATCGGGGAAATTCAGATGCAGATAAATTAAGTTTATAAGTAATCTTGCTGAAATGACAAATGGGATTTGGAAAGCTGAAACTTGAGTTTCTGTTTCTCCTGTGTTGTAGGGCAGTGCCCTCCACTGGCCAAATGCTCTCACTTTTTAAATGAAAGAGCAAAAATTCACCGTGACTCCAGAATAAAACCTCAAAAACACTTCCAAACCCCCTCAGAATCTTACTGACCCCTCAGTCAAATTCTTATAAAAGGTTATTGCATAATGGCACCAATTTATATTAACCCCAGCCTTGCTTTCATATTACATGGTAATAAAAATACTTTGGGTGCTGAAATAAATCCCAAAATAGCCCTTTTAAAGAGTTCCAAATTAGAAGTGACAAGACAAAAATGGGTAGCACTAAAAAGTGTAATTTAACACAAGACCATACAGTGGTAAAAAGCATAGAACAGATTAGTAATTACTACTCTCTGGTAAATTTTCAATATTTTACATCATTTTTTTTTTCTGTTCTGAAGTGACAGATGCTCATTAAGATCCCTCTTTGAAGCAATTAATAATGTTTTTGAGTGCCATGCTGACAGAACTAATTGCATCAGTAATACCTATGTTCTATGTACTTGAGAGTGGAAATTAGTAAGTGTCAAAAGCCAACAGACAATAAGAAACCTGGAAACAAGATGGATACAGATGTATGCCCTCCACTCATGGTGCTGTGGGTTACCCCAGGGACCCTATTTTAGCAATAAAAGTGTTATTAATGAGTTTATAGTCTATTCAATTATTCTACACAAGATCACTACCCAATTACTAGATTATATCATATATCATGTATCTTATAGTCTACATTATATTCAGTGGGATAGAGTTGCTGGTGAGAAGGTGAACAGTTTCTTTAATAAAATTAAAGGCAATAAGCTATAGGAGAAAGTTATGAGAAAAATACAAAGATAAATGGAGCTGGTAGAGATAGACCAAAGCCGTAGAAAGACTGAAAATATGCTTGGTGTTACAAGTTGCACCCTTAGACTTTCAAGCAGAGACAAAGAAAGAAAAAAATATTCTTAAGGCCCTGATAAAACCTTTACTACCATCTACAGATAGTGGAAGGCTGAAAGTCAGAAGATGGGTTTAACATCCCTTCTTTCAAGGACTTAACAATGACCATTTTCTTTGATAGCACCTAATGTAAGCTTTAAAGTCTAGCAGAAGTTTTACCATTTATCCCCTTCACTTTGTATAAAATTTCTGTGTTAGTGGGCAATGAAGAAAATTAGTCATATTTCATATCTACCAATCATATAATCTATTACCTCTAGGAAAAAAACAAAAACAAAAAAAACAAACAAAAACAAACAAACAAACAAAACAAAACACCAAAAAACAAACCAACAAAAAAAAACCCAAAAAACCAACACTGTTACTAAACTTGTTTTTAAAGAGAAAAGCTAGATTCCAAGACTAATAATGAAGCATCCTCCTTTGGATACAAATTTGATTTTCCACCCCAGCACACAGCAGTGCTCAGGGTGTCCCCCCACCAACCCCTGCAGAATCCAGCTCTGGAGAGGTGGGGAGCAGTTTTGGTCTATCCTTCCAGGCAGTCTGGAGCAAGCACAAACACCCACAGAGAGAGAGAACCCAACCCCCTGGCTTCATTGAGCCCCAATCCTCACAGAAGGTCCTGGAGATTAATTTGGGATGCTCTTTTTGTATCAGGATTCACCAATGATCACACAGAGCAAGGCACTGAGTCACTCTCCTTCTTGGGGTCTCAGTTTCCCCTATTAAAAGAGGTTTGTTTTGCATCCATTGCCAAGGTCTACCTTTTCCCCTCTCCTCAGGGTCCCCTTGATTGTTTAACAACCACATTTTAATGCTGGGTTTTCCTGCTAATCCTTTTGTAGGTGAAATCTCCCTTGTACCATCTAAGAGCCACTTTTGTGCTATGAGCTTAAAATAAAAAAACCTGGAGGAGGTGAGAACAGTGGACATCAGGTTGCTTCCACACTCGGGCCTGTGCTTCTGTTACATTACTTTAAGACCTCAAACTGAAGCAGTGAGCCATTTTCACAGCCACAGCCCACATACTCATACACAGGAATGCAACACAAGTACCTTCATGCTTTCTAAACCTCTGCACAGAACTGTTTTACCAGGATTGGACTAAACCCATGGTTCCTAAGCACAGCTTGGCTCTGCTGTGGACAGAGCTGTTCGAACTCTGGAAATGGAGAATTTTAGGCTTTCTGCACTGACAGGCACTGACTCCCGAGAAAAGTCTGCTTTTGACCTGAGACTATGGAGAAGGCTTCCAAAACTGAATGACAGAACTGGGATCACAAGTTTGACACATGATGGAAAACACAGAATTTAAGGTTTTAGAATATAGTAATATATACATAGCAAGATGGAGGTTTTAGGGTGGAGGTTTCCATCTTCTTCACAAGTCTAGGTGATCTTGTTTAATTTGATAGAAAATTCCACACTGTGGGTCATGAGTGGTTGGTTATGGGGTTAAAAGTAAAATAATTTAGGTGTAATTTCTTAATTGGACAGCTGGCCCTTAAAAGGCCCTGTAGAGAGAGAAATACATCTCCATTTTTAGCTTGTTAGCTTGAAGTGCTGTGGAGCTCACTGCAATATAGATAAGAATTAATAAACATCTCAGTCCAAACAAGAAATACCATCTCTTGAGCATTTAATCCTGGCAAAGAGAAGATAAAGCATGATACAGAGTCTCAGAAAGAAGAGCAACTTCAGGCCTTGCTCTCAGCCCATGAGAAGCCCAGCTTCCCTGTGGGGAGCAGGTGGAGCTCTCAGCTCCCTGGCAGCCTGCTCCAGCTGAGGAGTTGTTTCTCAGCCTTCCCCCGGGGGCAGCCACGGCTGGCCAAGGGCACTGTGTGTGTGTCTCACACAGATCAGAGGTGCACAGGTGCACATCTCTCAACCTGGCAGAGGTTTCCAGCAGTGCTGAGCTGCAGCCCTGCCCTGCTCCCTGCCAGGGACCAGCTGACGTTCACCTCCGTGTGACCTCAGCCAACCACAAAATGCACACTCAACTGCAGCTGCTTAACCATGCTGACATATAGAATTTCTAACTTTTGCTTTTCCTTATAGTGGAAAGAGCTGTAGACACCACAGCTTCAAACCACAGAGCTGTGAAAAACAAAAACAGGATGTCTGCCTCTAAAGCTGCTGCTGTGCATATTCTTCTTGAGACTGGGAGATCTGGGACCAGGTTGGTGTAATCTTTCAGTGCAATCTATTGGCCAAATTCTCTCTTTCCTGATGGAAGGTTAACTTGGGTGTGTATGACAGAAAATGTTGTCATGGCCAAGGGTTCATGTCATTACAATAAAAATAGAACCAGCTGGAGAGTAAAAAAAAATATTAAAATACTAAGTCTCAAAGTTATTGGGTTCTCCTTTACTCTTGCAAAACTCCAGTGATGCACTGATGGCGTTCCCTTCTGACTGTTCATCAGAGAATTTGAAATACTAGGTGAGTAATTACATCAGTGAGTGAGGCAGTCCAAACATTTCTTGCTAAAAATAGAACTACTCATCAACTGATTGAAACTAATATACTTATTTAATCTATCAGAATTGATTAATCTCTAACATCATTTTTATTCAACTTTGGACACCTCAGAAGCAGCCATTATAAACCAACAGGGCTCTACTCAGGTCAGCAGCACACAGGATTTTTGGCCCCTGAGGAAAAGGGAAAGAGATACTCAGCAAGAACTTCAGGCAGCCACAGAGTTATCAACTGAATGTGATGCATTTGTCCACTGGCTCAGGAGTTGTTCACATTTGTGCAGAGATCACCAGACACAAACATCATCCCAGCTATCTAAAGGATTCAAAGCAGCTGTATTTCTAGAGAAAGGTCTCTCAAGCTCCATTTTCCAGCTTGCTGCTTGACTCTACTGACAGCTTCTACCAGGGCAGCTTAGCCTCTCCAGGCTTGCATGGATCACTTGCATCAGAATTCCACTGGTGGATGCATCCACCACTGAGACCTGTGCAGTGCTGCAACACACTGAACTGGTTTGCTTTCAGTCAAATATCACCTTAAACAGTAATATCAGCAGTTTTCAAGCAGCTTGCTGCTTGCTTGGCAAAACCCTCCTGAGTTACTGTGACATTAATCTGCTACACACATGCAGATTGATGTGACAGAGGTTTGTCTAAAGCAACGAGGCTCAAGATAGGAAATCTGTTTCCCTGGGATATCATTTGCTCTTCCCACACAATGGAGGCAATTTGCAAGAGAGTATGGCCTAAAGCAAATCTTATGTCATGAGAGAGGATCTCTGCTGTCATCCATCCTGCAGAGCAGACTTCACAAGCCTCAATTGTTCACATCACAGAAACAATCCTCAAAACATTACAGTTGTAGACCTGGCACCATGTTTAATAATCAACACAGGAAGCTTAAAAATGACCAGTTACAGACTTTGAAATAAAGGTTTACTGAAGGATTTTGTAGCTTAAAACACCTGCTGAAGGCAAACAAAACTTCAGCTTTTGGCAGCTCCACAACGTCCAACTTGAGTTTGCAAAGTGCCTCATGTGAAACTGTCATCACTGTGGGATCCTGGCATGAACTGATATGTGAAAGCCAAATTTTCACCTATTTTGCAAGTTGGGAAGGCTCACTGTGTGTTCATGTATACACACACACACACCCTTTTGGCTGAATTTTACCCTTGGTAGCATTTTTTTCTAATCATTGACTGCTTTTACGAGTCTAGGATGAAGATTTGTTGGCCTCATTAAGTGAAAAGCAGAAGCCATGCTGTTTTGGAAAACTACCACACCAAAGCATGTGCAGCACACACCAAGACTTACCTGCTTGCACTTCTGCCAAAAGACAAGATAAATAATTACACTGAGTATATCTAATATTGATGTATCAGGCAAATGCAGTGTTATTAACTTACTGTTTGCATTGGAATTGGGAGTTTAAACTTGGATCCATAAGGACCACATGTTCTGTGCTTCTCTCATAAAGTTCACAGTTTAAATAAGGAGACACTACACATTTCTGCTCAAGAATCAGGACAACTCTTAAATGAATGCAACCTACTAGGTAGAATTGTAGACACAAAAAATGAGAGGATCAGTGATCAAGGTGAAAACTGCTATGCTCAGTTTAGAAGCAGAAAACTGGATGAAACTGTATCTTGACTGTGTTCTTACATGGCATCTTTGTATCTATAATTTCTGGCCTTATTTTTTCTATACATTTCAAGTTTCTTCCATATATTTAGAAGCTAGAACTTATACATATGCTTTTTATCGTGGGGCTTAGAGTATAAAAATCCTTAATTTAGCAATTTCAGTTGCAATATCATTCTGTTTCTGCACTCCTGACATCCACATCAAGAGGAATTAATGATTTCATAGTATATTACTTTAAACCGTGTAGCACAATACTTTAAATCCCTCCATATTTTAATTTCTTTTTTCATTTGTGCATTTGATTATCTTTCTGCTGCTCCTTATTTTCCCCACAAGGGAGAAATGCATTTCAACTCCAACAGGATCTAAAAATGCAGGTACAGTTTGCACTAAACAATGTAAGTTAAAATACCACCATTTTTAATGCACTAAACAACAGAAATAAGATGAGAACTGAGGGGTTATTTCCTCAAATGCAAAACCCTCTGCTTGCACTGTGCTGAATAAAAAGAAGAAAAAAAAGACTAATTTGATAGAACAATTTAGAATTCTCTGATTTGAAAGCAAGGCAAATATTACATGTTGGGGAAATACAAGGACAAGGGTGTCTGGTATAAAAGCACAGTACAGTTACTACAGGTGTAGCAGACACATCATCTGTATGAGTTCCCTGGACAGAAAATAAACATAGGATTTGAAAGAAAACCTCCTAAATGCAATCACATAGTAGAATGGAATCACATCACTTTCAAATGTATCCCGAACACCACTGTGGATATTTTTCCCTATCTGAAGACAAGCAATATTTTATTTTCTTTTTTCTTTTAAGCTCAGGTATTTACTAAAGGGATTTTCCAGTGACAAGCCCATATTTTCTCTTCCAGTGGTGATTTCAGGTGGGTTTTTCACCAACATTATCATAACATCCAAACATCAGCTAGACCTTCATGAGCCTGCTAACTCAGGAGATCTCCTCACCACCATAATTTGTATCAGTTTCTGATGTGAGATAAACCTTGTTGTGGCACCTGGATGCTCTGATCCATCCTGACCTTCCTCTGTGTTTTAATGCTTTGCTTTACATTTGAAATTTACTCCAGAATCCCCATGTCCAGTGTATATTACAGGACAAAAGGTTACTCAAGATCCTGCTAAAACCCAATTTAGAGTTGTCCTGCATGATTATTTGGTTTCTTTTCAGAATTATTTGCTAAGACAAGTAAAAACAACAATTCAACAACTGCAGTGAACTCCTTGATGGGGATTTTCTGTCCTGGACAATAATTTCATTTTCATATTTGTGGAACATCATTTCCTTAAAAGTGTGCCTGCTTTATAAAAATATTACACAAGGTAGCCTTTCTGTTTTCAGGCTGTATCTATCATTTAGGTATACAATTAATTCATGTTAGGATTGCTTCAGAGCTTAACCTGATGAAAAGACTACAAGCATAAAACTGTCTGTAAAGCTCACAGCTCTTAGGAACTGTGTCAGCTGCCTTAAAAAGTGGGAAAACAAAGACACCAAGACTGCAAGCCACCCATCACAGAGCAGTGCTGCTTTTCCAAATGCCTGGCTACTTCCACCAAACATAAGGCTAAACTTGCCTTTTGTAGGAAATGTTCACATTTAGTTAAACAGGATCAAACTCACAATCACTTCAAGTGCAGCCAGCCAGCAGAAGACTAGCTCTCACTCAGTGACAGGTGTCCCTCATTATCAATGAGCATGTATGTGATCAGTTAAGGAGCTGCTGCTCACTCACTGTGCCACATCAGATGCTGCTGGCAGCAGGGACTCCTCGGGACCCAGGTCGATGTCATCAGTGAAGCTGTTGGCCCGTGACATGTCTGGGGTGTGCCCTTCCGAGCGTCTTCTCACTGCACAAATGGTTCAAAGAGATCACAATACATTAGGGGAGACAAAATCACAAGCTCTTTCCAAGGCACATACATAGTTCAAACACAAGGAACCTCTTACAAGAAAGGTTTGTCTTCTTGAGGGCTGTCTCAAATTCACCACTTCTACAATATTAATGTGGGCATGACATTACAAACTATCAGATTTCCATTCCTGCACTCAACACCATTTCATATGTATGCTGTAATACCTTCAAAACTATTATTTAAAATGCTACTGTCAGACAAACAGAATACTTGAAACCAAAGTGCTTTCTGGTCACTATAACCACCAGTGTTCCAAACTTCCCCCATGAACCAGGAAGCCTCAGGTGGCTGGATGCAGGTGGCTCTGCAGGATAACTACAGTGGATTCAAGCTGTGCTGGAGTTAAGCTCATGTTCCAAGTGTTACAAAAGTACAGATTTCATTACAGATTTGGAAAACATATAATGGCCAACTAATGACGGAGTTTGCTAAGACAATACAAAAATTAGAGAAGTGGAGCTAGCCCTGTAACTGGTAAAATACATTTTTATCTAAAGATGCACCCTCAAAACTTATTTCCATCCAATATAGGGCTGACTTCATCATAAATGTGCCGTGTACATGTACCTGCCTTTCTAAGTTCATATGCATCAATATGCAAAAGCTATTTCTGATGCAAATTCTCTTCAGTATCTTTTCCTATATTAACTTTGTTCAAAAGTTATAAAGTATATCTAGCTTAAGTTGCTCTGATTTAAAGACAATTTCATTCATTGCTTTTAAATCCTAACAGGTTCTAAGGAACCTGTGGCAGGTGATCCCAACAGGTTCTAAGGAAGCTACCCACAAATTTTATTTCTGATTATCCTTGAAATCTTGGCACATGAGCTGATAGTCTAACTTGAAAAATGGATTAAAATTAAGCATCATCACAAGTAAAGACTAAATAGTGTCACTGGCATATGCTGTGATAATAACCCATGTCACAGAAATAAGAAACCTTGCCTCATAGAAAATTAAACAGTTGAAATAGCCAGTTAATTCCAGAACAACACTTTAGCTGGATTGCATACAAATTCAAGGTAAATACTAAAAAGCCCACAACATCAGAGCTTACTATTGGAAGAGCCATAACCCAAATGGCAAAGAGTGAAAATGAAGTCTATGGAATAGAATAGTGTAACTGAACACTGACAAAGGACATAAAATGACAAAGCTATTTTATTTACCTCTGCTGTATTTAATCATAAATAAACTGTGTGTTTCCAGGGGAAACCTAAATCTTCCTGGCACTGGGAGCATGAACTTTTGTGCTCTCCCAGCACTACTGAAACACTTTGGCTGCTCTAGAGGAGCTTTATTTTGTGAGACCTGCCAGTTCTGCACTTGTTCTGATAAGACATTTTTCCTGTAATAGAACTATGTGGCCTCATACTTTGCCAGACAAAGTCCTGAAACACACAGATCCAATATTTGAAGTACGGCTTTGGGAAGCACCAATCTCTGAACAAGTAACATGGCACATGATCACATCTGCAAAATTCAACTAGGGGAGTTTTGGATTCAGCTACGGGAAGGTTTTCCTCATAGGAACTTAGCAAAACTTGGGAGCGGGCCAAGGCAGAGTTAAATCACTGTGCCCATATAAGGCACATCAGATTAACAGGAAAACTCTGCATTGCTATCAATTCCTACTCCACCACAAACTGCTGGAAGGGTCAGAGCAGGGCCTGGTTAACTAATGGCAGCTGTCTCCTTCATAGCACTGCATAGATACTAAAGTTTGTAATGAGAAGTCGTAGGATTATATTTTAGCCCTGTCACTTAGGGGTTCGGTCTATTATTGCTTTATCAAATTCCCCTCTGACTCATCACACCACTGTTCACAATATGCATCCAGGTAGATTGCAAAATCTAAAAAACCCAGAAAACCCTAATTGCTTCCATTTGGCTTGCTAACTCCTTTTCTGAGAAGTGTTACTTACTGCAATGTGCTCCACAACACTGTGGCTCTGAGCAAAGGGGAAGGACAGCAGGAGCCGGTTCCAAAACCTTTGCTTCCTCACGATTCCCATGTGCTGTGCTGAGCAGCTCTGCTGCTCCTGCAGGGTGCACCTGGAGCCTGCTTTCTGACCAGGCATGGGGAACCTCATCCTGGCATTTAACAGCCTCTGCTTGGTTACCTACACAAACAGGACAAGCTTCTGTTATGTCATTACCTAAGGCAAAAGCACCCAAATTTTCCCTTTGGTGAGGACTGCTGTGACTATCTGTGGCAGTCTTGTTCCACAAGGAGAGCACATTTCATTCCTGCAAGCATTTGGAAAAAGACAATGATGTGATTATGTATTCTACACAAACAGGAGTTGTGCAACACATACTCCATAGTTGATTTTATCAGCTGAATGGAACTTGTGTACTTTATAAAATTAAGTATTTGGGTCACGTCTCAGAGATTGCCTCACTGCTTCCTCTCTGCCTTCCCATGCTTCCATGGTCAGATCCATGGACAGAACAATTTTTGCCATTTTGGTTGCAGAAAAGATTTATTTCAAAAGTATTAACAGGAAAAAGAGCTGCTCACAGAAGTGCTGCTCTATCAAGTTAAAGCAGAAATCACAGCTCTAAGGCTCATCATATTTGGATGGTGATGATATGAGATTCCCTAGTACTCTCAGAGCCACTTAATTCAAAGTGTTAGTTTTGGGAAGTATTAAAGTTATCACCAGAGAATACTTATTTTATCCATGCAACCTTAATAAAAGTTGTTTAATACTGATTTCCCTCTATGCTTTTAGAACTCATTAATTCTACATGTTTCTGTTTTAAATACATGGTATTTTCTAAATATTTTCTGTCCTTTAAGTGACTGTCAGAATTGTGAGCAGTTATCTTCTTATTCAAAACACTCCTTCTAGAACCAATGCAGTTTTTGAAGTTAACTCACTTTTCTTGAACTTCCAAAACTCATTTAGACAGCAATGTTCAGTCATAAATCAAAATTCCCAAAAATCACACTAAGAAGAACAATTTCTTTTTAAATGTCAAGAAGCCATAAGCTCCTGAGCAATAAAGTAATTCATAATAATCATTTACAATAGTGCTTTCACTTTGAGGAAATGTGGAGCATTATAATACATTCAACACATGGCAGTGATGCTTTCCAGAAATAAAACTCAAAGTTGAAAGGCCCAGCTACTACAGATGGTAGTTTGTAGCAACTGCAGCTCAAGCCAGAATAACACTGTCTTCCCTCTCTATATTTATTTTCATAAGATTTCCTTGTCCAAACTGACTTTATAGGAATTAATGCCCTACATTTGATGCTGCAGAGTATTAAGCAGCAGAAGCAAGGAAATATGAAGAGGGAAAAGAAGAGGAGCCATCCCTCCCTACCATGTGTTACTACTCAGAATATGAAGAAGCTGTATTGGTTTCATCATAAAATACACAATACTTTATAAGCATGAAAATTTGAAAGCAGCAAATTGAAAATACAGAATACTATCTACTACAGTACAACAAATTCCAGTGGATGCCACAGACCCAGGGAACCCCAAAACAGAGCAACTGATAAAATCAAATAGCAAAAAGAAAGTTAAGTTTTGACATACCTTTACTTAAATTTAAAAAGGGGAAGTCATAAAATAAATACATCAAAACATAATCCAGAGATATTTTTTGAAATGCTGTTGGGCTTTATCTAACATTAGAGTCCTTATCTATATTACACTAACTTCTGTCTTTGAATCATGGGGAAAAGGCAAGCTCCCAAATTACAAATGCAACAGAATACATGACTGCACTATTGCGGTCATTCCCAAACAGCCAACGCCTATCAACAGCAGGACAAAATAACAAAGAAGATGTTGCACTATCTTCTTCTCAGATAAAGAAGGTGAAAACACAGAAAAAGCAGGTCTCTGTTTCTTCAGTGCATCTGTCTCCTCATCAGTTTCAGATCAGAAGCTGCTAAAACCCTTTCTCTCATAATGCCAGGCTGCTCTACTCAATGTCATCAATACATCGGACACAAACATATGATTCTAATTTCATATGCAAGACTGCATCTTGACAGAAAATCTTGGGATAATTACGCTTCCTTTACCTGCAGGGATGAACTGCCTGTGAAATCCCACTGTTATGTCTTGTCTACTTTCCTGTGTCAGGAACTTGTATCATCTCACTTAAAAACACTGTATTTGTGAAGCTGCACACAGGCAAATTGGTCTGGGGTGAAACTGGTACATCTCCAAACTCTTACTTTCCTCAGAAGGATAAAGGAAAATCAACAGCTTATGGAAGCCCAGAGGCCTGGAAGTGTCTGATTATCACATTATCCCATACACAACTCTTAGAGCTACAAGCACAGTTAAGAAAGCTCAGGCTACTTTCTGTACCTAATTTTAGGCAGCTAAATTTATTACCACCATTCAAGATGTGGCTGATTTTAAATTCAGGGTGATGTACAAGAATTGCATTTTGCCCCCAAAAGACCTGCAGAATCACATGGAAATTAATTAAGCAGTGGTTTGCAAGCAGAACAGAAATAAAAGAGCATCTGAAAAGAGGAACTGAGGAATAAGAATAAATTTTTATTTGCTGCAGACACATTGCTAACTCTATGCAAAAAGTGCTGAGCACTCTTCCTGCTGCAGTTACAGATCATGCTGCAAGTGTTTCAGATAAACTTCAACATCTGGTTTCCTGTGTATCTGATTTGAAACGATCAGCACTCAAAATGCACTAATGCTGCCTTTGTTTGTTGTACATTCTTTTGTTTAGATAAGCCTGCAGGCCAAATTACACACTGCCTTACAGCCCCTGGAACTCAATCACTCATTACAGGGCTGATGGGACAGCACAGGGATGTAAACGAATACCAACACATTACTGAAAATCACAAGAGCATGTAGCACTGGGCAAAAGGCATGTACTGCTGGAAAGCATGCAGAGAGAAACAAACAAACATACTCTTAAATGCACATGAGGATGTATTATCTACCCAGCTGCCTGAACATCCTTTTCAGACCTAGCGAACAAGATGTAACACTCACAAAAAAACCCCAAAAAACCCAGCCAAAACCAAGCAAATAAACAAAAACAGCAACAGAAAAAAACCCCAACATACTCCAAACATTTTCTACAGCATCATAGATATGTCTGCTATAGAAGACATATTTCAAAATCCACTTCTTTAAATGCAGTATTTTGCATGAATAACTTGTAGAGTGAGCAAGTGTCCATTCCCTGAACCTGTGCAATGCTTGGCACTCTCTGACAAGCAGGTTTGTTGACAGACTCAGAAAGTGGTCAGGGACCAACATACACAGATGGGACCTGTCAGAAGGGAACTGGAGATTAGTGGAGCCCAGGAGAGAAGCCCTGCAATGCTGGTGCCCCTCACTATCTGTTCAGATACTGAGCTGTGATCTCCGTGGGCTTAGCCCAGCCCCTTTCACACCCTGCAAGCACAGATTTTCCTTACCAATTTAATCCAAAAAGCATTTTTAAATGTCTCGTAACTGTACTGTGATAAAAGCATTCATAAAAACCTGGAACTAAAGCTACCAATCTAGATACTTTAACTTTTATATTCCTGCTTGTGTTATACTCACAACCGGGTTTCAGTTTTCTTCATGGGAATGACTCACAATAAAAAGGATGAGGCTTGGAGCACCCTGGGCTAGTCAAAGGTGTCCTTGCTCACGGCAGGAGCTGGAACTGGATGACCTTTAAGATCCCTTTCAATCCAAAGCATTTGGGACCTTCTAGTCCAGTCCCTTCAGCTGAGTAAGACGGAAGGCAAAAGATTTGTTGTAAGAAGTAGAGGCTTTTAAGGGCATTTCCATATGCATGGAGAAAGATCTGTGGCTGGCAAGAGTTCCATTTACTCCTGAAATGCCATATCCTATCCCTTCTCCTTAAAGAGGAAGAAGCATCCAGGCAGTTGGACCACATACAATCTACAGCCATGCAGTAAATATTCAGATTATTGCCCAGCATGCACCACAAAATCATGGCTTGGCTTGCAAGGGCCCCAAAACAAGGAAGGCAGGCAGCCTATAACTGAATCCTACAGGGGTTTCTCAGTCTCAACCCAAATCATAGAAACCTCTCATCTCTTAAAATATAGGGTCAATTTTAACATTTCCTCTCTCCTGGGCTTTGTTCCTGAAATAAAGTACTTTTTTTTTTCTTTCTTATGAAGGCTCTTTCTTCAAAAGATACACAAGAAAAGTTGACTTCTAAACTCATTCATGTCTGTGTGGCTGATATGGAGGGTATTAGTGGGTAAGGTCTGACAAAGAGGCTGAAAAACACATTTTCTTCATTGGCTGGGGAAGAGAAGCATCAGAGATCCCCACTGAGTGAACTGCACAGTACATATATTAATTAACAGCTATTAAATTGTGCCTCACAGCTGGAGCAGGAGGATTATGACAGCAGGAAAAACACAGAACTGAGCTGCTTCTCATGATCACCTGAGGCCCAAATGCTGCCACAACTGGTCCAGGAGGGATGTGACCAGGACACCTTTGGGAAAGCATCAAACAAATGATGCTAAGAGAGCAAAGTTTTTCAATATTCTACAGCAAACTATTTTGACAAGCATTTCTTTAGTCTCATAAGACTTAGTCTGTTTCTTTTGCTTATCTGACACGATCCTTGTGCCCACAAGTATTTTTAACATGTTTTTGAGCTGGAGATACCATCTACACCTTGTGAATATGTTCAGAGATCAGCACTCCAAGACCAAACTCAAGTCACCAGTACTGATGCATTTAACTTTTTAAGACTGGAAATACTTGACTGTTCATTCAGTTATTCTGAAAAACAAAATGCACAGCAACAACAGTGAAGAAAAATAAGACAAAAATAGCTTTGAAAGTGATCCTTCTTCACTGCTTGCCTTTTTTTTTTTTTTTTTTTTAAAGGACAAGAAGAACTTGACCTTAAACTGAAACAATTAATAGTCAGCGAAATGTAATTTGGCAGCTTGTTAGCTCTGCAGGGAGAGCTCTTAACACATACAAACTCGTAGAATTACACACAGGGAATGTATCATGTAATATAAATATATAGAGTTACATTCCATTATGGGATTCAAAACTGCCATTATAGTAAAAGTATTTATTTTAACAAGGAAGTACAGTTTTAGTGTGGCTATTAAAGAAAATAAACCAGTCTGAAAACATTTTTATTTTTCATGACTGTTAATGGTCAAAGCATACAAACTGCAGTGAGAGTAAAACCAGAAACATCTTCTGAATTGCTGTCAATGTTTTGACTCACAAGAACACAGAACCAATAACTGTAATTACAGTGAAATATCCCACAATTATTTGCTGGACTTAAGCAGTTCTTGCCCTCCCACAATTGAATCCTTGTAGAACAATTTCCCTATTTATTAGTGTTAATTGTTGCTGCAACAGACCTCTCTTTAGGGGTAGAAATGAGCCAAGACACAGACTCTCATTTAACAATGTGAAAAGGGTCTTGGTTTACTCTTCTTTACAGCTTTGCCATCCTGACTCTGACTACAGCAAGCTCCTACTGCAGGGTCCAGCTGCAGACTCTGACTGCTGGCTATTTCCTGCTGGACCATGACTGCAAGCATTGGCTTGCAGACTCTGAACACAGCTTTCACCCAGCTCGACTATGACTGCAGGCTCCAGCAGCAGGCTCTGACTCCATCAGACCCAGACTGACCTCACAGCAGATCTTTTACTGCAGCAACTCCCCTCCTTGTTTTGTTCTTCTTTGTGTCTCTCTGGATCGTTCCTTCCTCCTCAGGACTCCTCTACCTCCAGGCCCACTTCCTCAAGGATCCCACTAGGCAGACACCCCACCCCTCCTATCAAACTTATCTTTATTAATCACAGCTGCAACCCATTAAGGGCAAGGCTATTCCTCTTCTTTCGTAATTAGTACAACTGTGATTTATCACAGGCCAGGTCACCTGTAATCCCTTCTTCTACACCTACAAATCATGAATTCAATACAGACAATATTGTAACCAGCCTGCCTGTTCCACACTGAAAAAAAAAAAATCTGTAAATTAAAATAAAACTTAATAGTAGAGGAAATAATTTCCATGTTTGCCTTTAAGCTCAAAAACAAGTTAATCAAAATACTCTGTAGCTGTTGACTGCACTAAATCAAAACTATTCCTAACTAAAGCTTCAGCTGTTATTTCACACACTCCAGGTATAAAGAAACTACACTTTATGGGAGTATTCCCTAATTCAAATATATTTGCTCCAAATACTTATTTTTTAAATCTTGAATATGGGGACATTTTAGGTAGGGCAGTAATTTGGTGAGAATCTAAATTACAAATATTAAAAAGGGAATTCCAAGTAGCCATTGTTATGTGTACCCAATGGTATGAAAATTTTGACTGACAGATCTTTAGATCCTAGAATTCAAACTGAAACATCTTATAAGCACAAAACCCCCCTCACAATAGGTTATCTTCCTAGAAATGTTGCAAATTAACTGATCACATTTTATTTAAAATTATATTCATGGAATCTTCAATTCTGTACTTCAGGGCTCAATTGGGACATGCATTCTTTATTTATGCCATTCTTTATTAATTCCAACTTCCTCGTACTGCTTATTCATGCTCATTCATTAGCTTATTTCTAATGCTTCCATTAGAAAGTATTTATAATTAAAGAGCTAAAAATATTCTAAAGAAATTGTTAAGCTTTTGCTGCTACCACTAAAATTCAAATGTTTTGAAACTCAGATTCTGAGAAGACTCAGAATAATTACATCTTCTACTCTCCCAATAGTAACCAGAAAATTTATGTGACAAGGGAATGGTGATATTTAAAACTGAGGTACAACCCTGAGGTGGAACATCCTCAAGTCAGAGACCTAAAGTCTCTCTTTATTGATGATGTAATGGAAATAAATTTGAATGTGCCCTGCAGCTCTTGGGACTGAGGATGACCTCTGGCAGCAGGCCATGGCTTTTCTGTGACAGTGAGAACCACAGAGGTGTCAGGAGACAAAGCTCTTCTGTCCCTCCACCAAGGGACCCGCAGGCAGAGGATGGAAAAGTTCACTCTCAAACACACCCTGCACTGGCCAGTGTGAGTGACCCTCTGTCCCCATCAAGTGCATCTGCAGGGGATACAGAATGCTCCTCCTGAGGAGATGGGTAAGGAAGCCCTGAGAAGCAGAAAACTGCTGCTACTGCTGAATACAACAGCAGACTGGCTGTAGATTCTGACAGTCCCAGAGAGAAATCTGGATGAATGCTCAATTTCAGGAGTGACTTGGCTGAGATCAGCATCTTCAAGGAAAGGAGATACTGTACTAATTACAACAGATGTGTGTTTTCTTTGCAAGGCTTTGATTCCATCCAAGCTTCTTTAAACCACATTACTGAGAACTGAGAGACAAATTCATCTTTGCTATGTGTGAAAGTAACATGGCCCAATTCTCATACTTACTGCTATTAATCTTAATATTTATCACACTCATCATTCTTATTTTTATATAAACACACCATTACAGACTTTGGGCCCTAACAGCACCATCAGGGGAAAAACCCAACCTCATGATACCATCTTGATTTCCAACCAAACACTTTAATTTTAACAACAACAAAAAAGTGTCATTTGGTTTCTAATCCATCCATCCAAATCCATCTGTTTTCTATCCAACATCAATTGTTTCAGACCCACTGCCAAGGTGACAGAAATTGCAAATGTTTCTGGGACAATCTGCTTTGTGTCACTGACCAACCAAAGATGCTCTGCTATTTGTTGGCAGTCAGACCCTTGCAAATATTCCCTTCCACTTCCTGTGGCATTAAAGATTCAGATAACACTCAGTGTCTTAATTTGGGTGGAGAACCCAAACAGTGATTTCCAAGCTCCATCTTGCCCTATAATATCTACTCTACTATGGAATGTATGAATCATATGAAAAGTGGAATAAAAGTTTCTCTAGAATAACTTTGTTAGAACACTTGGATGTTTTTCTTTTTAGATTATAAAAATTCACAGAAAATTGTTAAATTGCTGTTTTAAGTAAACCAACAAATCCATTTGTATCTCAAATAAGAGGTTGCTCAAGATTAAGCTTCTTTTTGTCTAGCAAAATGAATATTGAAGACTTCTCAAGTGTTCATTCAGAAGTGGTTTGAAATAACCATTTCACTTCATCTATTGAATGTGGACAAAATTGTATTTCATTACATATGCACATCTCTATTTTTTAGTAGGTGTATTTAGGGAGTATTTAGGGTATTTAAGATTCCATGGCCACCCAGATGCAGAGTACAAGCCATCCTAGGATGGTATGTACCACTGCTGAGACAAAAAAACTCCAGCTGGGCTGGCTTATATCAGATAACAACACACCAGGACAAAGAACCATTTTATGCACTGCCTTGTCTCCAGCTGAGGTGAAGAGCAGATGCTCAAGGACAGGACAAATACACAGTGCTGGCTTCCCACAGAACTTCCTATGGGCTGTGGCTGGGGCACTTGCCAAGACTGAGGTGGTATCCAAGGATTCTTGACGGGGCTTCTGACACAATTTGTTCATGTGGCATTAAGAAAACATCACAATTTGTTGACACTGATCTAGTGCAGATCTGAATGTCACTTGCCCAGTGAATAGAATATTCATGCAGTAGCCTCCAATACTGCTAATATTGCTGCAGGGAGAAAAAATGCAACACTAGTGAAACAGCATGTCACAGCCCTAGAAAGGTGGGATACAAGCAAAATTAATTTCATTCAAATGAACTCTCAATGAAAGGTGTTACAGACACCACTGAGACCCAAGATTGTCACTGCCATTCAGACCCTTGGCAGCACAAATGTTTCTCCCAAGGACATTTGAGAGATTTTGTTTCAGATCAATAAGGAGAAATTAATGCCTTGTTCCCCACCTCCCCCTTCCTTTCCACTGATGCTCATGTGCAGTTATTTCCTTATTCTGAGCATTATGTTTTGCTACTGGGGACACCTCCCAAGTGTCCCCCATACTGGTGCCTTAGGAGCTGCCTTTGCTATATAAATGCTTTAGTGTTCCCTTATCCAGATTTGGATATGGTCATTTCCCATCTGAGTGCCAGATTTAAATGGGTGGAAAGTTACAAGGGGCTGGAACATTTGGTGGGTGTAAAGCACTGAGAATTTCTGGCTTTGCAAAGGTTATGATGATGGGGTTTGCTTACACGGCAGAGAATCTCCTCCTTGATGTCCTGTCTTCCTCAGCACAGTTTCTTCAGATAGCTGGCAGAGAAGTTAACAAGACAAACATTGGAAAATCCTCTGACAATTCCATCTCATGTTGAGAAAAACTGCGTGGCCCAGGCACAGCAGCAGATAAATGCAGGGAGGAAAAGGGAAGACTGTGGAGGTGTCACTGCACCCTAGGAAATGGCAACACACTAAAACTCCACTCAATGCTGAGAGGGGAGATGTGGAAATGAAAGAGGCAGCAGAAGAGAGTATCAGAAGTCTTGTTAAGAAGCCTATTCTGAATTAAATTATTTCAAATAGTAAGAAAAACTTGTTCAAATTAATTTTTTATTACAAATTACTACTAAAACAGCCTTTGATGACTCCAACTTAAATTGCCTCATTCTCCAATTAGAAGAGAAGTCCAGGAAGTATTTCAGCCCAGGCTCTTTCCACTTCAGCCAGTTCACATCCAATACTTGACATATACTAATGCATTAATTTATCTAGCAAAGAACATCCTTACTCCTTTAAGGAGACTTCAGAAGATGACACCAAATAATGTAAGTTGAAGGTCTACTAGGCAGAAACCCCACAAAAGCCATCATGACCTTACCCAAGTTGATCTCTAGCAGCTAAAAGTGACTTTGCTCATCTGACCTGTGAACAGACCTGTGTTATCAGTGTAATTTTACCTCACTAGAAACAGTGCAACCACAGAACTTCCAGAGATCCCATTTTTCCAGGAGAAAAAAACAAAACCAAAAAGCAACAAAACCCCTATTTAACACACCTTATCATGATCAGGCAGGCTTGAGCATATTTTTTTCCATGCTTTCTGCTCATCATGATTTTTAAATTCAGCCCTGTAAAGCCTCCAGCTGCTGCACCCACACCCAAATCCAGTGCACACTTCTTGTCCTCTCTCTTATACAAGGTTATAGGAACAGGAGCCAACCTGAGCCCTTCACATAAACAGCAAGAGAAACTTGTAGGCTTTATCTAGGGCTGCCCTTGGTCCAGGACAGCTCATTCAGCACAAGCTAATCTTGGACAGATCCAGGTCAACCTGACCTGAAAGGATCTTAATTGGGTTAGCACAACCAGCTCTAGATATCCCATTGCCATGGTCTGATTCACCCTATTATAAACAGTATGAAAAAGCCACCAGCAGCAAACACTGGCATTATGCTGCTTAAGGTTTGTTGGGTTTTTTATAACCGGAATCAAGTTCTGAGAACCCAGCACAATATAAGAGTTAAAGGAACACAAATAGACCCCAAAGGGGCAGGCCATGGCTGCAGTTTACATACTCATGGGACAGATCCTGGACCAGGCTGTGTTCAAGCCAGAATTCCAGGAATTAGTTATCAGAATTGTGTTACAGATGCTCTCCTCATAATTCACCTTACCCAAAGGGAAAAAAATATTCTTCTCCTTTTACAGAGGACATTAAATCCATGTCAGCAAAAATAAAAGAAAGAAAATCCAGGAACTGTTTTTGTCTTGATGGTGGATTATCACTATTACAGATGAAAAAGACAAAAATAGTACCTAATTAAAATAATACACTGTTTTAAAAGTCATCAGAAATGCTTTATATTCCCAAGCTGGCTGCTTTCTGTTGTGTTGGGTAGAACTAATCACACCTGCATTTTTCCCATAATACAAAACAGGAGGTGCCATAAAGGAGTTTTACCCACATGAGCATGGAAGGGAAAGTAGAACTCCCTAATAAAGGGGGCAAAGGAGAGAGGAAGCAGTATCCCAAAAATTCATCAACTTCCCCCACTTCTATGGGCTTTACCCCAGAGAAATTCCCATAGAAATTATGGCCAGGTCACTTGAGATATTCACTGCAAAGTTCTCTGAGTAGAACACTGAGAAAGAGCTTTTTACAGAGCGAGTTACTCACTCATGGTTTCCTAAGTGGTTCTATTAAAAAATATAAATGCTCTCCTGCAAGGGAACATGATTTGTATTTGAAAAAATATCTATTTGAGCTTTGCCAAATTTGAGCTTTTCCCTAGTAAAGAAGGAATACATTGTCAACATAAAACACTGCTTTAATGCACGTTGTTTTTCCATGTATCTCCCTCTGAGTGGTTTTCTAACTCTGATTTCCATTTTATCAAGTTTTATTATCCATGTCAGACTTGAGTTTTATTTAACAGAAAATTCACCGAAATGCAGGTATCAATAGCTATCCAAAAAAGTCCAACACCCTAATTCTGCAGGAAAGACTAAGACTAAACCACTCCTAGATAATCAACAGAAGCTTTTTACAGCCTCAAAATTTACACATAATTTAACATTGCATTCTAGCAAAAAAGTAACAAGGTCAAATTGCTTCATCAGTTGTAGCCAAGCAATGCCAAACAACTCAGAATTTGGCCCAGTTTTAATCAATACAAAAACCCAGTATTACTCACTTGGAAATTTATTAACTCTGATCAATAGATTTCATACAACAGCTGCACAAAATCAGCCAACGATGCAACCTATACAGAACACTGCAAATATTTGCTCATTGGGAAATTACTGTTGTTTCCTCTTCTCTTTCCAAAAGATAACAATATTGCAAAACATGATTTAGCCAAGTATTCCAATGCTAAAGGTGCACCAGCTCTATGTACACAGCAGATTACTGGACACTCCAAAATTGAAGTGGAATCAGTTCCAGATGTTTTCTACTGATTAAATTCAGCCCAAGCAAGGTTAAGCAAATGACAAGCAGCTGCTTTTCTTTTTTGCCAAAGTCATGAAAAATCCCCTCAGAGTTCTGGCTGACTCTAACTGGCAGACACTGGGTGCAGCACCTTCTTCTCCTAAGTTTTCATGATTAACAGAGACTGTGAACAGCTTCCATATCAACTCCAGTCTGTCAGGCTTGATGCAGATAAAAATTAAAAGGAAAAAGTTAAAAAATAAAAACAAGAACAAATATTCTTTTGAAATACCCCAGTGATGTAAATCCTAAACCACAGCCCCTCTCACTGCACATACTGCTGTCTCCAGAAGTAAGTCAAAGTGGAGCAAAAGAAATATTAATGTGTCACTAAACCAGGCCATGACTCAGTGCAACACTGGCATCATCTTTATGTCCCATCACTTCATTTCAAACAGGGCAGAAACACCTTTTACCATGTATAGAGGTTGACACAAAGCTTTACTTCTTAGGCTTGTCTCCTATTTATCCTCAGCCATTCAGAGGTTCTTTCACACCTGATGGGATTAAACTGAAATAAAGATATTGTGTGGGCATATCCTTAAGCAAACTAACAGGTCAGATTTTCCATGCCAGCATTTATGCTGAGCTGGGCAAGGAACCATTTCCAAAGCACAGAACTTTCAAATTCTTTCCAAGGCAAATATTCCCATGGAGTTGTGGTTGGGAAGATCTGGGAAGAACAGCATGTACACCTGTATATCAAAATTATTTCCCAAGCACTGTCTGTGACTGCAAAGAGCTTGCTATGTAAAGAGACATATCAAGCAAAGTAAATTGCTTAGAAGTGGCTACACCTGGCTACTTCAACAGGGAGCAAAAGCAGAATAAAGGGAGCACTTGGTCTTTTCTTCTCTATTTTTCAACAAATGATTATTACATGTGGACCCAGCCCCCTCCAAAGAACCTCCAAAGTGTTTATTTTGCTTCTACTTACAGAATCTTCTCAGCATTCCCAGCTGACATACAATAGAAATGAGCAAAATACATGTTTTTCAAGACATTAATTCGTTGTGATGAACAGTATATCTTAAGGAGTAGTAAAAGTGTATTTACTACTCCACCATCCAAGTAAAACCAGTTTAAAAGGCCATAATTTTTTAGACAAGATGCCCTCATCTCCCATAATAACGTTTTGTCATTTCCATCAGAAAAAACCCTAACTTTTTATGGCTAAAAAGTAGCTTTACATTTTACATTAAATCACATTATCTTTTCCCCATTTGCTGCAAAAATCAGCTTTTCTTGCAAAAGCTGCCATCCCTGATTACCACTCCTTGTTTATGCTGAGGATAAACAACTGTGCAGGCCCATGTTTAATCCTGCATTGACTAATTGCATTCTCCACTTCTGTACTGCTGTGTCAGTCTAAAAACACTTCATAAACAATTAGGACTCGCAAAATCTCCGTGACAGAGACAAGACTTATATTCATGTAACAGATGATGCAACCCAAGCACAGTGTGTTAATTGCCTGCCCAAGGTCACCCCAAGAATCAGTAACAGAATCCAAGAATTCAGCCCTCCCTCCTTAGCACGGGATGAGCCTTGGACATCCAGCCTCAACTCCAACATAAGGATTCCAGCAGAGGCCACCAAGATGTGCTGGAGCTTTGTCACTGCCTTAGATCCTCACTTTTAACCCATTTCTTTTGTGCAAAAGGGTTTGAGACAAAAGCTGACAATTCTGGCCTTTTTTTACAAAATCAGTACACACACAACACAAAAAACAGAAAAAAAAAAAAAAAAAAAAGGAAATGCAATAAGTTATCCTCATTCCATTTATAAGTACCTTCTTCTCACCTTCAGTAAAAAGGCTCCATGTTGGCTCAAAAATGCCTTCACTTCCATGCAGCCCTCAGGAAATTGCAGTGAGCCTTGCAGCACCACAGTTTTATGTGTGTCACTGGTCTAAATGCTGGTTGGGATTCCCTCCTCTCCCTTTTTCCCTTTTATCATCCACTGGATTGCATAGAAATGTGCCTTGCAGTTTGAAATTAAATTACTGCAGTTTGAAATCTGGGTTTTGGCATTTTAGACCACAATGTCCTATTTTCACACAGGAGTGAGATTGTTGCTACCTCTCAGAAATCTAGCAGAAACATGGAATTCTTAAGTAGCCATAGTGAGAAAAATCCAAACTGTGTAGCACATCCTTCTCTGTGCTTTTAAGAGCAGGTTCCAGAGACCGTTTTCCCAGACAACCCTAATTTATGTATTAGTTCCCCATTCCCTGCTACACGAGCCGCAGGACAATTTTTATTAAAGTTGAGTAATTAGAAAAATCATGGTCTTAACCAGGATTTACACCCTGCATAAAGAGGGAAACCTCAAATCCCAGTTTCCCTCTTTTTCTACTCTCTCCAATGCTGCCCTTGCTTCCCCAAAACGGTTTGGGCCACCTGACCCTGGCCAGGGCAAGTGGAGCAAGGCTGTCCTGGCTCCCTGGAGCCCAACACATCCCTCAGGACAATGCAGTGAGGGGCTTATTTTTAATTTTTTCCACACTGTAGGACCACATCCCTTAAGCAGCTGGTTAATAGAGTGGAGATCAGGTCAAGCAGCTGCTGGACATCAAAAGTGTGGAGACAGATCACTGCAGGGAATTTGTTATCCAGGAATAGGGGACAGACACAGCAGGAGCATCTCTGTCCTGGGGAAGGCTCCCAGGCTGCCTTCCAGAGTGCTCTAAGCCCCTTCTAGGTCAGTCCCTACTGCATATTGAATAAAAATTCCACTCTAATGCACAGCCTGGACCACTGATGGGTTTATTTAATAGCACCTGAGGTAGAAATCCCTCTAAATGTATTTGTCATTTCAACAGCAAACCTCTGGTAAATGTTTTGTGAAGTATCATATTCCAGCAAGTTTTCATCCACTGTACAGGAGCCTTGACCAGCTTTCTAGGCTATAATCCAGGTCCTATGTTTATGCACATGGATGATACAGGAAAATGTGACTAAAATCAGTATTAAATATTAAACTGTCTTCCACTTACCTCCTATTTAGAATGCATATTGTCACATTGAGGAAAAAACTAAAACCACTTGATCTGACATGATTGCTCATGGCTAATTCATGATCCCTGTTACTTATTTCCTTCCTACTGACTGATTTGATTGGGGGGTGGTTTTTTTGTTTTTTTATTTTATTTTTTTTATTTTTTTTTATTTTATTTTTCATTCTTAAATTCCTACTTCCCTTGGAGCCAAGTTCCAAAACTGAATACATTTGGGGATTTTTCTCACACAAAAGGTGAGGGGACAGAAAGCTGTTGATGGACAGGGGCTCAGTGCTTTCCTCCACAAGGGCAGGTACTATTGTCCTCTCTCAGGGCCCACTCTTGAAATCCAGATCCAAAACTGAAAACACCTCATGGCTGCTCCTGACAGAGGAAAAATTGTACCTCTACTTGTCCCAAGTACCTTTAGTGCTTATACCCCACGTTACTTACTGTTTTATGTATTCATAGTCATTAAAACACCACCCTTTGAGACCCTCAGGCAGCCCCCAGCTGCATGTGCCACCACACCCTGAGTCACCTCCCCAGGCGCTCTGCTCCCCTCTCCTACCTGGCTCTTTGGCACTCCATCTTTCTGGAGAGTCGCTAAAACCCCACAGTCAGGGGCACACAAGCTGCTCCTCCAAACTCCTGGGAGATAATCTCACTGCTGGGCCTAGAGAGACATCCTGGGACTGCCTTCAGCAGCTTCCCCCAGCAGCGGGGCCCAGGGCCCACAGCAGGGCCTGCCTCACCCGCACAGGCCACACCTGGGGCTGTCCCAATCCCAATCTCATCCTCACAGATCACAGCTGGGGCTGTCCCAATCCCATCCTCATCCTCACAGATCACAGCTGGGGCTGTCCCAATCCCATCACCCTCACAGGCCACACCTGGGGCTGTCCCAATCCCATCACCCTCACAGGCCACACCTGGGGCTGTCCCAATCCCATCCTCATAGCTCACACCTGGGGCTGTCCCAATCCCATCCTCATAGCTCACACCTGGGGCTGTCCCAATCCCAATCCCATCACCCTCACAGCTCACACCTGGGGCTGCCCCAGCCCACCAGGAATGGGGTCAAAGCAATCATATTCCCCTTCCCCTGCCCACAGCCCCAGCCCTGCACCCAGGGTAAAGGGGAGGGACAAAAAAAAGATATTTAGAGGGTGGCCCTTCCTAAAAACACCCTCTTCTTTCTTTTCAACACCCTTGTCTAGCTGAGACATTTACATTTTTGCACACACAGCTACTTACACACAGGGAAGAGCTATATTTCATGTGTCTTACCTATTTTCACTTAGGTCTATTTAGACACAGACATATTTACACATTGATGAATTTACAACTGCATCTCATATCTTCTGAGCCTTATCCCAATTTACACTTGTGTTTATACTTATGCATCTATTTAGACTGTGTCATCTTACAATTCTATTTGGATTATATATTAACACTTATTGCACAGAAAATCGATTTAGACCAGATATCTGTTTAGAGTTAAATATTTACACTTCCATCTAATTATACATCAGCCTGTTTAGATTTAGGTATCTATACACCCTTTTATATAACCTCTATTGAGATGACATGCATCATCTACTTTTACGCTACAATGCAAAGCAAAGGTAGGTGGTTCCAGCTGGACAGAAATTCTGTATTTTAAATCAAAATCCTGCATCTCAGCAGCCTCCTGTCAGTGCTGTTAGTGGCTCTCTGGTTCCTTCGGATGACTCCCTGACTGCTCAGCTGTTTGCTTTGCAAGCCTAGAGATATAAACCCGCCTGACTTGTGCATCTTTTCCGGTCCTTTCTGTTATGTTCTAACTTTATTTGCTCCTCATTGAATCATTTTCCAAGCAATAGCAAGTGACACAATTTTTAGTGTCAATTTTAGCACATTCAGTGTTAATTTTCAGGGGACAGAAAAAATTATTAACTGTTTCCTGACATCATTACTGTATTCAGTGTTAATTTTCAGGGGACAGAAAAAATTATTAACTGTTTCCTGACATCATTACTGTATTTAAACTTCAGGGTTGGTAACTGGGCCAAACTTTCATTCTGCAAAGATTTTAATCTCAAGTTGAGGCCATTAAGGAAAAGCTCACAATTTACCAGGTCATTCTCATATTTCCTAAGTTTTGGAAAAGTTCTAGACAGGGATATTCATGTGAATTCACTAAAGAGCCCCTATGTCTCCCAAGTTACTCTGAGCTGGATTAGCACTGCTGATAAATTTGCAGGACCCGCTCCAGACCTTCCCTGACCTGACCCTGAATTTAGCTGTGACAGCAAATTCTCTAATTGAGCAGGTGTCTGTATCTTGCTTTACTTCTGTTTATCTTTGTGTTGCACAACCATGCCTTGGTAGCTGCAGCAGTTATTTTAGTAGGATGAGATATTTACAACCAAATAATGACAGAGTTTACAGAAATACAGGCTGGGCAGAATATCAGAGGCCTTGAGAAGTGGAAACACAGGATGCAGTGTGTGAGTACAGGCAGGAGATAAGAGATGGGGCACAGGCTTGGCACTGGAGACCCTACAGCTATAAAAAATTCACTAATGGTCAGTTAAAATAAAAAGCAGCTCCGAAGCAGGACAAAACTGGTTGTAAGGGTCACAGAGAACAAAAAAATTCTATTTCACACACATAAAAGGGAACACATCATGGTAAATTCTGATGAAACCTGGAGCTGAAGAGCAATGAGGAAATATGGCAAAGAGTGTTAGGAAACATTTGTAGGTGACCCCAAGTGGATCCCAGGAGAAAAAGGAGAAATTCCTTTTCACCCTGTCACCACAAACATCATATTCCTCCATGTTAAGGACATAAGATTTCAACAAGTCATTGTGTACTTCCCCTCTTCCTCTTGCAGCAAGTTATACCCAAAAACTGAATAAGCATAAATACTAGCTAAACAGGCAGAATTTTAAAAGCAACTTTTACAGTTTTAATTGAATTTTTACTATTGTTGCAGCATTCAATTTTTTTATATTAAAAAAACAATATTGCATTTGATTCTCTTTTGTAACAATTGGTCAAGATTTCAGCTATACTAGCAATAAATTCTAGTTCTTATTTTTATAATGTGGGCTTACCCTTTTTGATATGGAACACTGAGTATAATACTTCTTAACCTACATTCTGCCATACCTTATTTATTAACTCTGACTTTCCATTCTTGAAAAATCTTATTTTATTTTTCTCTTTTTCCCAAGGTTAGCTAAGTGAATAGATTCTTCCAATACAGCTGTCAGGAAAACTCCACAAGGACCTGAATTTAATGAGAAGATTCTGAGGATTCCTCAAACATATCAAAAGAGAAACCAAATTACTGACTTCGTCATCAAGAGAAGATTTCTATGACAGGGTCTTGGATTTTCTTCCTTCCTTTCCTTGCCCAGAGCCTCACACAGCAAGATTATGTATATTCTGGATCCCTGAGTAAAAATTATCAGGGGTGCATCAGTAAACGAGCCTACCAAAAACTTTACAATTTATCAGGTCAATTTATAATCTCACTTTAAAAAGCTGTCTCAGTGTAATTATTACTCAATATGTTGACTCAAATATAATTTGTTTGCTTCTCTAATTTTCTACATTTTTGGTGTTTTGACAGTTAGCTGAAATACTCATTTTGGCAACAAAACATCTACACTGGGGTATGCCCTCCTTTTCAACTCGTAATTATGATTTTTTTCACACCACTGCTGTGCTGATAGTGTCTAGAAAAAGCCTGAGGGAGCTGCAAACACCTTCTCTTACTGTGCATTGCAGAGGCCTCTGGGAACATCTGGGAACAAAGTCCCTGCTCAACTCTGGTGTGACCAGTGATCCAAACCCTGGTCTTAAATCAGGCACAACAGGGAGTTGAATCAGTGCAGAACAAAAATAAATTTTTAAACCTCAAAAGCTGCCAGGTTTAAACAGAAGTAAGCATGGGTTTGGCAGAGTTGTTCTCTTCCAGCACCCCCCCCTTGCCCCATCTCCAGTTCTGTCATCCACTTTGGCCAAGTGAGATAAACATAGAATTCATTGCAAGTTCTCACTCAGGGCAGCAACCAGTAAAGACTGGTTGAACCAGTAAAGACTGAAAACTTTCTGGTAAACATGTGTTTCCACAATTCTTACACATGGGCAAGTACCATCAGTATGAGTCCTGAACTGACAGACAAATGGAGATGTTAAACAGCTCTACATTGACCACAAATTCTCACTGCAAAGCCACCACCATCTGCTAAACCCACCTTCTTAAGAGCATGACATTTGTAAAAAGCATGGTATCTGGATACTTTCTCATTCTAATTTGGTGCATACCTTTATGATTTTCAGACTTACTGACAGTTATGCAGACCCTCAAAAGCTTTGGAGTTTGCTTTATTCTGTAAATTTTGGCCACGTGTTTTTTCTCACCTTTCTCTCAGCTTGTCAGCACTGGAATCTCTGAATCCACCTCACATAAAATGTTTGCTTCTTTATAGGTACTGCAGTACCTATAATCCTGTAATCCATCTACACCAGTATGGGAAAGCAGACTCTTTTCCTACTGGGAAATGCAACCAATCTCTGGGAAAAACCAGCTGATTTCCAGATAGGTGAATGCTGGAATGTCGACGTCCAAACTGGCATTACAGACAGAATAAATCAACATTAACCCTACTGCATATTTTATATGAAAGGGATGACAAAGGTAAGGGGATCAGAGAAAACTGCAGTACTCCCCCCTCTCCAGGTAAAAAACTGCTCTTGTGCAATTTTTGCTTTAAACTGTGCATACAGTTGCTGATGCATACATCAGCATACAAGAAACTCCAAAAACCAAACAGAAAAGCACAGTAATAAACAGGGAATTTTATTTTTAGCTCTACAGAGATTTATCACTCTGAGAGTCCTGTGACTTTGACAAATCTAACAATAATGAGTTGTGTACACAGCCCACAACAGCTGACAGAGAATAATATATTCCATCTGCTGGAGCTGTCCCAGGAGGCTGACCTTCAAGGTCTAAAAACTTTGAAATTTCTATTATTTTTTCCCTCCCTAATAAAAAGCACTATGAAACATCCATTTGGTCCATTTTTTGAAGGATTCATTGTGGTGAATAGCTGATATTTGAAAACTCAAAATGCATCTAGAAAACTCCAGTTACACAAAAATGCTATTTCCCTTCTGCGTGGATCAGTTTCTGTGACTTGCCACTCGCTCTTCTAATTTACTGCAATCTTCATACTTGAGTGCCTTCTTTAAACCTTACAAGAACATTAAAGATGTCAGAGGGCTTGCACATGTCTTGTCATCCTAATAACCCAGAGGAGTAGGCACAAGGATAGGCAAAAGTACAGGTAAGATTAATTTCAGGAATACAGAGAATACCTACGGGTATATACTCAGGTAAGGATGAAATGACTGAGGATTTTAAATCACTACATGAAAATATTAAATCAGACACTCTGATATGAAATAGTTTCTTAGTTCAAGCAACAGACACCCATGAAAAAACACAAACTGCACTGGAGGGCCACGAAGATGCTCCAAGGGCTGGAGCACCTCTGCTGTACAGACAGGCTGAGAGAGATGGGGCTGTACAGCCTGGAGAAGAGAAGGCTCTGGGGAGATCTCATTACAGCCTTCCAGCACCTAAAAGGACTTTGTAAAAACACTGCAGAGGGACTTTTCACACGGGCAAACAGTGATAGGACAAGTGGAATGGTTTTAAACTGAAAGAGGAGGTTTAGATTGGATATCAGAAATAAAATTGTTCCCTGTGAGGGTGGGAGGCCCTGGCACAGGTTGCCCAGAGAAGCTGTGGCTGCCCCATCCCTGGCAGTGTCCCAGGCCAGGCTGGATGGGGCTCTGAGCAACCTGGGATAGTGGGAGGTGTCCCTGCCCATGGCAGGCAGTGGCACTGGATCATCTTCAAGATTCTTTCCAACCCAAATAATTCCAAGATCCTTAAGGTCCCTCCCAACCCAACCCACTCTATGCAATCTTGACAGGCCTTAATTTCAGCCTTCCTACAGTCCCTCTCTCCTACCTGACCAGAGCAGCAAAGGGCTGGTTTAAAGCAGCAGCTCTGCTCTTCTAGGTCAGAACTAGAAAAGTGATCTGATTCAACCATGCAGTTTGCCATCAACTGCAAAACCTCTGGCCCCCACCAGAAATAAGTAAAATATTCCACTACAGCAACACTCAAATAGAAGCTGGCATGGCCCCTTTCAATTACCTTTTTTGGATTAGGATCCTCTCGGCCTTTTCTACTTTCAGCTTTTTTGACAGGAAAAAAATGCCCATTTAGAGGCTTGAAGCTTAGTACTTCCACTTCCCAGGAATAGAAGTCTATTAATTCTGGCAAGGACAACTTCACTGAGAGAAATCAGGTTTAAACTTTTGAGAGGTGTCAAGAACGTTCAGTCAATTGAGCAATTGAATTTGCCAGCAACATTCCTGGAAGCTTTGCAACAGAAGGAATGAATCAGGAAAATGAAATTGAGTGTGATTTAACCCTGACACTGGCTAAGGCAAAACATGAAAGAAAATGAAAAATAGATGCATTTTAATTGGTAAGGGAATAATATGCAGGGCTGTCTCTCAGAATAAGAATAAATTCAACCAGCTATAATGGAAGTACAAGAAGAAAATATTTTCAAAAGTGGGGAAAAATTTTTCATTTTCCTGTCAGGCAGAAAAAGATACAAGCTTGTCTCATCACTCTCTTTTCTACGACACAGAGCTTTGCTCAGATTAACTATGAGCATTGAGAGAACACAGCTTTAGTGAACCAGCATACACTGCAGAGTCCTGAGTACAGCCACCAGTCCCCAGCATCTTAGTGGCCTCCAGAACTGTTACCAGTTGCTCAACACTTTGCTGCTTCCACCCATCACATCACAGTATCAAAATGCACTCAGCAAAATCTGCTGTCGTGGTCAGCAAGGGAAGCTGCTCCAGCCCAATAAATGTGCTGAGAATGAACACAATTTTCTGTTATGAGATGTGCAGTTAAAGCAGAAGCTTTGGTTATAAATATCATACCCTTCATGCCCTCTCCCAGAACCCTAAAAGCACTGGAAATGCCTGTGGGTATGGAACAGGACTCAGACTATGAGCTCAAGATGTAGTAGATCCAGAACAGAGTCCCAATCCCATTTGACAAAGAAAATATATGCAAAAGGGGAAAAATCAGCTTTCCAGAAAACTTCTTTTATAGTAAACAATATCATTTTATAGGAACATTTCCATTACAAACTTAAAAAAAAAAAAAAAAAAAAAAATTTTACAAACAAAGAAAATACATTAACTCAGCATTTAAATTCAGTTTCCATATTGAAATACAACCATCACTTATATAAACACACAATATTTTAAATGAAGCAAGAAAAAAACCTACTTATCAAAACCTCTTAGCTGATGCAGGCATAAAAACAGTTGATTTTTCTTATCACAATTTGTTTGAACAATGTTTAAGAAGGTGCTGTAAAAAAAGTAGAAATATTTTTCCTGGTTCATTTTTCCTTACTTCAGAGGTAAAAGGAGGTAAAGTTAAAAGGTGGAGTAGACCTGAGAAAGCTTTCCATCCACCTCTGAAACAATTCAAAAAAGAAGAATGAACAATATATCTAACATCTTAATTGATGGTGAACAAAGAAAGCTCTTTTGATATTCACACCATATGAATCAAAGATTTCCTTTAATTTGTGTCTCCCTATTTTTATTATGCAACCATCCTTGGTTGGAGGTATCTTGATTTACTGATTAGCTTAAAATTGTTTTTTCATAGAACTTTTCCCCTCATTATGTCAACTCTTTTTAAGTTTATCTCTTGAAAAATGATAAATTGAACATAAGTAAATTACCTTTGGGTTCATCAATGTAGAAAGACACATCTTTTTTGTCCTCTTGTTCATCAATGTGATCATAAGTGATCTGGGGAACAGACAAGGAATTTTCTCCTGGGTTTATTACAGGGGCAGAACCATTCCCACAGCCCAGCTTCCCTTTTCTTCTGTATCTTCTGGCCTGTGAGAGTAGGAATGGAATGATCTCAGAAGATGCTATCAAACACAGACAAGTGCACAAGTGCACAAGAGCCTCACTGTACAGTGAATTCCCCTGAATGGAACTGATATTTGCTCAAAGGATTGCAACCTTTGTTTATGGTTTTGTTTATGGTTCTGATTCTGAATTGTCAACTAAAATCTGGTAAGAATTTGATTTTCAGAAGGCAACTAGAACATTCTGAAAAAATCAGGTTGTTAGTAAAATTTCTCAAATTGGGACCAAAATTCAAGGCATACAAATTCTAATGACTTCAGCATATACCACCTTGTCTGGAATATCTTTCTGAAGCTTCAATGAAACATAACCATAGACTTTGAACTATGAACTAGGTCCTGTGCAGCCTCTTGAACTAAAGAAAACTTCACCTTTTGCCAAAATTAGGCACATCAGGAGAAGAGAAATCCTTCCTCCTGCCTGCAAACAGTTCTTCTGATTTTAGAAGCCTAAAGACAGCCTAATAAACACACTATAATTGGTACTTAAAAATGAAAAACGAAGTCTTTGATCAATGCAAAGAGCTGCAGGGTCAAGATATTCACATATGGGACAAGGGTACTTGATCTAAAGTTAAGCCAATTCTTACTTTGTTATGGTCTACTATTCAGACTTTTGGAATTCCTTCTTCTGTTTAGCTCTGTAGCAGTTAAACAAATGCATGTTCAAAATTAAATGGGGGGAAAATGGTAGAAATAGGTATTTGTTGTGGACAGTGGACACACTGGCATGCATCAAAATACACCTAAAAGTGAAGATTACAGGCTTGTAAAGCAGGAGAAGAAAATAGGAGTCTTCTGAGAACAAAATGTTACAACACACACAAAATTATCAATATGCATTTGACACCTTAATACAAGAAATTAAAGACCAAGAAAGAACAAAAGAAGAGGACCCTTTGGTAAGAGGTGAAGGAACCATTACCATGTTCTCAAATGAGGGCTCGGTGGGCACAGGGAGGTACAGACAAATAATATATTATGGAAGTCCCTCTCACTAGAGAAAACAGAGGGAAAATATATTTTTTTTTTCCCTCTCTTCAACCATGAATTGTTTGCTGTTCAGCAAACCCTGGGAAACAGGCTCCTGAAGGCAGGCCTTGACTATGATTTGGGAAATGCTGGGTCCCTGAGCTCGACCTGCTGCAGACCTCTGCCCTTCTGGCAAGCCTGGCAATGACACCACAGTACTGTGTTTGGGCAATTCCACCTTTGTAGGCAAACACTGTTCCACTTCCCTGCACACACAGCCTGGGAATTTGCCCTAATTTCTAAAGAAATAAAAGCAGCATGGAATACTTCAGAGAAGAGCAGCTGCTGTCAGTCCCGTGTTAAATGTGAACATAAATTTTTAAATTGGCTTTCTCCTTCTTCTTGTATGAACTACTTTGACAAATGAAAGCAGAATGGGAAAGAGGCACCATTGCCTTGTGCTTTGAGAAACTAGGGGACTTCAAGGGGAACAAAACAATAGAGAGTTGGTACCTGTCCTATCAACAAGACAAATTTAGTTAGAAGATATTTTTTCCTCAAGAATATTTTAAGGAAAACAAAACTTATTGAGCTGTGGCAGGAGGAAAATACCGTATTTCAGGTGTCCAGACTGCTCAGGCGCTTCACGAGGCTTTTGGCAAGTTAATTACGATTTAAAATGAAAAGCAAGCAGAGAGCCAGCCCTGCCAGTGCTGTCACCTGTTTTCTCAGACCGGGACTAGATGGCGCTGGAGGCTTTTTGGGATTTTGCACGGGAGCTGTCACATAGATCTTCCAGGTGGCTGTGGAGGTGCAGGATTTCTCTGCCGCGTAGCAGCGCCACAGGGTCTGTGAAGAAACCCAAAGAACTTCAGTGCAGGAGCAGTCACTGAGTTCCTGCACGGCGAATTTTGCAGCAAATCCAACTAACAAAGCCCTCAGTCCAGGCAAACATCATTCCTAATAAAGCACAACCATGATGGATGCAATTTGCACCAGGACACGCACATGCATCACACAGAGATGTTCAGTGTGCTCTTGGAGTGTTCCCCCCATGAGCTGGCATCAAACTCTGCCCACAGCAAAAGAAGCCCCAAATAAATCAAACTCAACCCTCATAAAAATTAATCCCCCACTGAATCCTGTGTTTTCTTTTTTTCTGCACTGTGCCACATTGAATGTTTGTGCACTGTGCTATTTAATTCTTTATATTGTCATATGGAATGTTATGCTGGGAGATTTTTCTAAAAGCAGGTGTGTTTTGTCATGTATTTGTACACACACTCATCACCTCAGGATTTGGCAGATGCACAGGACCTAAAAGAATATTAAAATGAAGTTATGAATTAAATATTATAATGAAGATTTTTTATCTTGTTTTTAGTATTTCACTATATATACTCACTGCATCCAGTTAGTGTCATCGTGTCTGTGAACATCAGGTACAGTTGCAGCTTCCAGAAAGGGAAAGGCAATCATCTCATTTTCTCTACTTACTGAAGTGGATCAAAATGACCAAGTGGCTAAACACAAGCTATAGATCTATAATAAATTTAGGAATGGTGATTCCCAGTACTTGAACTTCCAGGCCATACTTCCTCTCCAATAAACTCGGAGGTATTTTAGGATTTTACTGTTGTGGCCTTACCTGAATTAGGGAAGCTGCAGCTGGGATTTGTCTATTGAAATGCTTCTGACGTTGCTTCTGCTGTACTTTCAGGGCAAAACCAGACCCCAGAATACCCTAAACATAACAAAATTACTACTCAGACATATATATAGCTTCACATACCTAAATAAAATACTTCTCACCGGGAATAAACATTTAATAAAAAACCTCATAAAAAGAATTTTTGTACATCTACACTGTCAGAGTTGTATTTATTCCAATAAATAAATCTGAAATTGAGCAGATCAACAGAGGAATTATGCAGCTTCAATTAACAGCACGTGTTCACTGCTGTAATCCACAAGTTACAGAAGCCAGAGGCATTCACAGAGGTGGACACACCTTTAATGAAGAGATTCAAGTTCTACTTACAGCTGGCAGGGCAAAGAAGGAGATGGCAAACACTGAGAAGCAGGAAGCTATTGCCTTCCCAATCCACGTCTGGGGAACTTTGTCTCCATAGCCAATTGTTGTGACTGTCACCTACACCAGGAAAAAATACCAGTTTTAGTGCTTTTTTTCTCCAAAATGTATGAGAAAAAAGAATGAAAGGGAAAAGTAATTAGTGAAGTATCAGGAGACAGGTGTGAATCAACAGTGTGTGGATTTGGGGATAAGGAAATCCTGACAGGAGTGAAAAGGAACATCCCAGCTGAATTATCATGCAAGAGGAGAAACACACAACCATTCCAGGATGTGTTATCTCCCAAAGTCAACCTGCCAGTAGAGCTAGACCTGAACACAGCTGAGCCCTGTGCTTAGCTCTCTTCCTCCCTCACAAATACAGGACCTGGCCACTCAGAACTGTGTTTAAGCCACAATGTGTTTAAATTTGGATCTGTTCATTGCTTATCAGGGCGATGTACTCCCTAAGGAAGAAGGGGCCCACAGTCAAGGGAGACAGCAGAGCCAGCAGGGCAGCACCTCTCCAGGAAGGACCCAGCACCTTCCAAGCCAAACAGAATAAGAAGTGAAGCCAGGTCCACCCCAGAGTCTGGATTCTAATGCAGCAGCACAGCAAGGCAGCTCTGACAGCAGCCACAGGGCAGGATTAGGATCAAGTGGTCAGCACACGAGCCCACTGGGAGGAGACAACAGCAGAGCATCATCCCATGGGTGGGAATCAGGATTAAGGGACTCCATACCTGGACACAGCTGCAGTTCAGCTACAGACCATCTCTCCTGTGCTGAAATATTGCCCCTTGTGTGAATGGAGCATCACCAGAGGGCTCATGCTGGTCAGGGTCATGAGGCCAATTAGTGCCCTCAGGTCTGGGACCTGCAGGGACTTGGCTCTACATGGACTTGATGTGGAGGTGGCAGGCCAGCCCTGAAAAGCCCCAGAGGCAGGAGGACCTGAGTGGGACAGAGGTTTGAAGAGCCCCAGCAGGATGAATGAGAATTCATTATGAGCCAGAGGTCAGGAAGAACCTGGTACAGGGGGAAGAGAGGGTCCAGGTGGAGGCTGGTCCATCAGAAAGGTTTGTGATGTAACAAGGAGCCCCTGCTGCCCAATGGAAGGGGATAATCAGCTGATCCCAAAGCAGGAACCCATAGCAAGCCATGGGAATCACACCTGACAGGGGCCTCAGCACCATGGTCACAGCAGGATAAGACTCACAGACCATGGTCTAAAACAGAGACCCTGGGCCAGGGGGGTGTTGGGTTTTCAGCATCCGCAGAGCTCTGGTGCTGCCATAAAATGGTGTGAGAAACATGACTTGGACCCCTGAGACACAAAAACCTTCTGGTGAGGAACAGAAGAGCTCTGTCATCAATACTAACCACTGGGGAGAACTGTAAATAGAAAAAATGCACTTTTATTTGGATGTACCAGCCCCAAACCTAGTCCCCCTCCCTTCACTTCGCCTTGAATGGTAGCAGAAACACAGCCAAAACAGACTTAAAAGAATATGTAAATTTACACTGACTATAAAGAGGCTGCCTTTTATGGAAAAATTTGCTGACAAATGCTTGGATGTTATGCAAAAATAGTCTTCTCAGAAGAAACTATCAAGCAATAAAGGCATGGGAAGAATATGTTTCCTCCTACTCTCAGAGCTGGAAGAAAGATTTGCAGGGAAAAAATTACCAACTACTACCAAACTTAGTTTTTCCAGCTTCCAAAAAGTAGTTAGATTTGTGTTTATTCATCATGAATTTTCCACTTGATGAAGACCACTCTGTAGCAGCTATATCCTTGAATGAATATTGTTCTTTTGAACTGCAAACTGCTCTCAGCAGGAGCTCTGCCTTGCCAGGTGTTTGTCCAGATTTAATGCGGCTGATCAAGTGACTCAGGTGCTGTGCTATGTGCTGCCAGCAGGACAAACACATGAGTTTGTCAGTCCCCAAAATTAAATCAGACCCCCCCAAAATTCAACTTTGAAATGCAGCATATGTTTCTGGCACTGGAGGAAGTTAAAGCTTTCTTTCTTTAATAGGACTTCAGCTCCTCAGTGTACCCAGATGACACCTCAAAGACTCTGATTTTTTCTTTCTTTTCCCCTCTTTTTTTCTTACAAAAGGCTTCTTGGGTTTTGGGGATGGCCTAGCTTTTTGGGGGTGGTTTTGGTCGGTTTTTATCCTAAGTTCTCCAGGACTTAAAATCAAACTGCAGTGATGCTTAGCTGCCTTAGTGTTACTACGGAAGACAGCAGGAAAGCTGTAACCACAGAAAAGATGAATTTTCCACCCCCACAGCAGGCACTTGGCTGGCAGACTCCTGCAGGTGCCTGAACATGTCTCAGAAAGTTTTTCTCTGGCTACCTTAAGAGGGTTCCTTGTTGGTAATCTAATTAGCACTTTGAATACAAGGAAAGGATTATAAATAATGTAATTCTCTGGCTTTCTTAATCACAGTGGAATTTTTTTCCTACTTGTACGTCCCAAAGTTATCAGTATTTCTGAACAGACAATTGTTGGAAAACTGGGCTCTGGAAAATGACACCTCTTGTAACAGGGATTTATGATGGCACAATCCAGCAGTGTGCACAGGCTCTAGCACAAGCTCTGAACACACACATGTACACCTCAAAAAGGGTAGAACTCTGATTTAGTAGAAGTCAACAGGACTATTTAGATGTTTTGAGACAGGCAAGTGTCCTCAGGTGCGAGGAGTAAGAACTGCACACCTCAAAACCCACACTAAATATAAAGGGATTCAAACTGCTACCCTGGCATGGAAATTTACTGCTGGAAATTCTGAGCAGTTGGTCCCAAGTACCTGTGCCAGTTAACACCAATTTACTGGAGCAAGTATTTAACTCCAGTCCAGTGGTACAGAATAGCTGAGTGTGCAGCAAGGCAAATAAGCATTACCAGCAGCAAGAGGCAAGAAGGGAGGGCCAACAGAAGAGAATTCTCCTATGTGCCCTTCTTTCCTCAAGAAAAAATACCCAAAAGGGACAGAGCAGCTGTTGTGACACAGTTGCAATTCTAGCAGATTGACCATGCTGTTGGAAGTGCTTTTACCTGTGCCCTATATGCTACAACTTCTGAGAATGGCTTCGTAGCAAACACAAGTCTTTGATATGTCTTTGCAGTTTAACCTGTTTGCCTGCCAAATCTAGGAGGAAAAAACCTTGCATTTAACTGAAGCAGGTGAATGTAGTTAGCAATTAATTCCAACTCTCATTCATTCTTTATTTTCTCTTTTCCCCATATTTAAAGCTTTCAGGTCATTTGAATCAAGTTCAGCAAGCTTGCACTTTCTCCCCAAAGAAAAACATTCCCCATAATACACTCTGTGGTTTTTGTCAGACATGTAAGACTTTCAAATACTTGCTACCAAGATTTCTTTTTTTTTTCCAATGGCTCCATTTTGAAAGGCAAAAGTAAAAATCAAATTTCACTCCCTAGTAACTCCACATCTGTGTTTCTATGTTCCAGGAGCTTTGAAAAGAAGAAACTGATTCGCTTTGTCCTTTGTTCCTATTCCCAGCTGTGAACTGCAACTGCACCTGCACCGTGACTCACTAAATGCTGAGGAGGCCTAGATGCCTGAAAAGCTTAAACAACAATTTGAACAGTGTTCCTCACACAGCTAGAGAAAGAGGAGCTGATTTTATCCTGCTGCTACACAAAGCAAGTCAAGTTTTGGAAAATAACAAAACCTACTGAACACTTTGCATGTCCCACCCACACACTTTGAAACCCAGATCCCAAGTCATCTATCTCAACATGGTAAAGTGCATTTTAAACTTTTCTGATAGTCTTCATGACTCCTTTTAAATTCCCAAAGTCCAAAATATTCTTGTAGAAACACACCCTGACTTTTTAAACCTTAACATTTTTAACTCTTTACTCATATCAATGCAGTATCTTATAGTGATTACAAGTATTTCTAATTCATACCTAAGTATGCAATGCAACTAATGAAGCAACTCTAGAAAACTAGGGCTAAAAAAAACCAACACCAACAACAAAGTTGTTGAAGAGGATCTTTACTATTTTTGAGATGTGGAATTTTCCTATCTGTAAGCATTCAATGTCCTTTGCTAAGAACTTGCTAACCTGCTTTCACAGTAAAACTTAATACCCCAATAATTTAATTGCATTTCTGGTATTTTTTCTTGTATCCCTCTGAAGAGGTTGCCAGCTTCCCTACACAAATACATTCTGCAAAGAAAGAAATGTCAGATTTTTCTGAAAAGATCACAACTCGAACAGAAAACCCTGGGCCCTGTTTGCACACACATTTTGTTGGTGAGGACTTACCACACCCCACCAAAGGGCATCAGCATAGTTGGAGAAACCTGTCTTTCCATCCTCATCAACTGCATCCTTCTCAGCAAGATAAACAAAGTAGGATGAAAAAATTAATCCCAAGAATCCAATGTACAGTGTGGTTACGAGTTCCTGTTAAAAGAGAAAGCAAACAAGCATATGAGGTTTCCATCTATTTATTTATTTATTTATTTATTTATTTATTTTTCTATCATTGTAAAACATTGAAAATATCTTTGGAATTTTTGTATCACAGTAGAAAAATTAACATACTGTATTTAATGAAATTTGCCCCTAGCAAAACAGCTAAAACGTTGATTTGGATTTTATTCATACCAGGCTAAATAGTTCAAAAAGCCATCATTTTGCTCTTGATCCTAGGAGCAGCTAAATGTAAAGTGGGGCATCTCTCCTAATTATGGAATGGGAATCATTCCACTTAACTGTCTACTCAAAATAGTAATTGTCTAAAGAATTTTGAAGTAGCAAAGCAGCTTAAAACTGCCCTTTCTGAACAGTACACTGAGAAACAGCAGCCACTGATTACGGTCAAATCTGAGCAGTGAACCTGTGTATCTGATGTTTAGACTGCTTAAGGCTGGATAGTGATGGTTCAACAATTTCATGTTAAGATAAAATTTTAAGATAAAATATGCTAGGTAGATATCAGGTTTTCAGTCCTGAAGAAGGCTAGGGCAGACTTCTGTGAGTGCATGATACATACCAATCTCTAAAGATTTTTGGGCAGTAAAGTTGTGTCAGACCTGTTGTGACTTAGATACAGGATTCTCACAGTCTTTAGGAGAAAAAAAAAAAGGTGCTTGTGCATTTAAACAAGCTTAAATATGTGGTGTCACGGATGCAAAACAATGTAGAGCTTTTAAAAGCAGTGCTAAATGAGATATCCACCTGCCCCTCAGGGAATTCCAATGCCTAGATATGAGGGAAAACAGCTCATTCTAATTACTTAAAGCTTGCATGCATTATTCCTTTATTTCTTTGCACAAATTTGGCCATCTTTATCATGAAACAGTGTTGTGCTACATGTTCAGTGGCATCTTGACAATCATTTCTCTCTCCTTGGATGCCAGCCAATGAGGGAATTAAAATAATGCCAAATGATACATTTGGAAATAAAACCTGACTAGAAAGGATTGCTTCTACTTTTAAAGTATGTCAGGTTTTCACAGATTTTCTGTAATACTCTATCCATGTTTCTCAAACTGTTTTTAAGAGAAGTTTCAATTTTATCATCAAACTTCCCTCAGATTTTCTTTTTTCTTTCTGTTTTCACTTCCTTTTAAGAGCTATCTGGGGAAAGGCAGCCCTTGTATCAAGTACCAACATTCAGCAGCAGGAAATGGAAATACTCTTCCTTCTCTTACAGCACTAATTAAAATCTGGGTTAAGGAAACCTTTAAGTAGCACAAAAAAAAAAAAAAAAAAAAAAAAAAAAGGGTGTTTTTCCTCTAACCATTTAATGAAAACCTAAATAAAGAATTTTGATAGTATTTCGTCTTGCCCATGGCCAAGTCTTTTAATTTAAGCCTTAACTTTCTGCAGGCCTGTTTACTAAACAAGGCAGCTGAAAAGGGAAATAAACCCTGGTGTTTCAGTAGTTTCTCTGCTGGCCACCTTTATTTTCTCACCTTCATCTCATGATAATGGAGCATTGTGTACTTGTAGATATGATTTTCTTTGAAAAGCTCCTTGTGTTAACATACACAATTGACTGTGAATGATATTGGAACAATTCTGGTTTAAGTGCTGGCTTTTTGGGAAGCAGGCAGGAAAATAGCAGAGTCTTATGAAATCCTTTCAAATTAGCTGAAATATCAACAGAACTACTGAGTTTATTTCATCACTGGCACCTCTCAGCTCCAGTACCGTTCATCTAGAGATGGAATTCTTTTTAAGTAAAGGCCAGATGAAAATGCAACTGCCTTGGACTTACTCTAAATATCACCAATCCATGTTTCACGTGTATAGAGAGACTATATTTAATTATTAAGAATAGTGGCAGCAATCTCATGCATACTTCACTTAAGGGAGAGTCAAAAGCTTTTAAATAACACATGCTTCATGAGACATGATCACAAACCAAAGAACATTCTGCAGGCATCAGGCTTCAAAACTACATATTTATGTGGGTTTTATTAGATAAGAGCTTAAGAATAAAGAGTGCTGCCTAAAACAAATGGTTCTTTGCAGCAGGAACTTTCAGATGCACACACACATGGGAAAAAGCAAGAACAAGAAATGCACACACGTAAATTTGAATATTGACAGAGTTGAGTCAGCACATTTTTTTAAATTCATCTATATCTCCATTTTCAGTTAAAATAAGGACCACACAATACAAAGTTCAACACTTGGAAAGAATATGACAATAATGAGAATATGAGAATGTCCTAAGAGCAGTGGAAGACCTCACAAAGTGAGGTGAGGAAGGAGGAAAACTAACTCCAACTCACAAGCTGGAGTCTGAGTGGCTAACTTGGTTTTTCAGCAAGCTGCAGGATTTCTCCATGGCTCTTCACCACCACATGGGATATTGACTCATGTTTTGTTGCCTTTGGCAAGAAATGCTGGTATATAAGCTCAACCTGCTGAAAATAGAAGAGCATCCCAGCCAAACCGGGCCTGAGTGAGCTAATTGAGCTATATGTAAAATTCCAAAACACATGGAAATCGTTGGTGACAACTTTACTAAGCTCTTCTGGGCCCAGGGAGGTACAAGTGCTTGCTATTTTCACAGGGCACCAAGATGTGAATTTATTTTCTCACATTGCTTAAGGGTATAGGGGCCTATTTTTTCTGAAATAGCATCAAAAAAAAAAAAAAAAAACCCAAAATAGATGAGGACTTTGTACTCTGCCTGTGGAGAAAAAGCAGCTGAGGTGTTTTTGTTTTGGTTTTTCATTTTTAAACAAAAATTTCTTTCAGAGGCTGGACAGAAATAAAGGTTCCATTTTTCCTTCCGTTTGGTACCGTGTTAGGGTTTCAGCTACACTTGTCCAATGTCAATACAGAACTGTGTGCTTGGTATTTTTTTTTCTTAATGTGTTAGTGGGTGATCTGCTTGGATAAGTACTACAGATCTGTGGAGTTTTATTTATCACCATAATCACTTCTTTGGATAAGCATAACTTCAGGTGTGTTTACTTATAAATTCACTTTTCCAAGGATTTTTTTTTTTTCCTTTTAAATCATTGAACTTTCTTATGCTTGTGACACATAAGATTTAAGTGTTGTATTTTGGAGATAGTATTTCCTGATTCTTGACTAAAACTCTGAACACCCACAGGGAAAAAAATGCTCTCAAACAGCTCTGTCAGTAAGGGTAGTAAATGTTGAGAAAGTTATTTGGATATCAGCTTTGCCCTAGCAAGATACCCAGGCAATGCAAGCATAATAAATGAAGACCACACAGACTTGGAGCACTAAAAGTCATCCTGTTGTACAGTATGAAAGAAGGCTTTATCCCACAACACTTTGGTGTGCATCACTTCTGCACAGCCATCATGACATAAAAGTTCCTACTGTACTAGAGGTAAAAATAAAAGGAACAAAATTAACTTTGAGTATTAAATTATTTGCTTGCATTAAGTGTAGCACATTCTCTATCCCAGAAAAACAGTTTTCTAAAGAGAAAATTAAAAAAGGTCTGTGTGGATGTCTGTAACTGTTTGTCAATATGCGGAGAACAAATCCACACTTGTAAGAACAAATTAACCACCCTTACAAGTGGGATGTGGAGATTAATAGCAGAGTATTAGCCCTCCACAGCATGGCATGAGATGCAAGACTTAAGGGCTAATGATATAAGTTTCTATTATATTGATAAAGCTAATCATAAATGAGATTCCATGAAGACTCAAAAAGAAGCCTTCCATTAGAAATATTTTAAAGTCTGCAGAAAAACTTTTAAACACTTCATGCTTAATGAGCTTTCATACAGAAAAATTGTTTCAAAGCTTTAGCAGACACCCTTGAAAAAGTAACTTTTCTTACACAGCCTTATAACACAGTTCACATTTCTTATTTACAGAATAAACTCCGTATTCAAGGAGAACAAAACAGAAATATTTAAATAATTGACTTCTCCTAACAAGGCTTTCCCACTAGTTTTGGTTTTTCACAGGAGAACCAGGCTAGGAGCACATCTTCTGTGGAGATAGTGGAGAGTACTTGCAATATGAAAGGCAACTGCATTTAAGAAATTACACTGAGAAATAAGATCAAAGAGTTTAACAAACCCAAACACTGTTGTTTATACCCTGTTAGCCACTGCCCTGAATAGCAAAGAATAGCTTCCCATTTAAAAAGGAGAAAGAAACACACAACAGACTTTTAAAGTATTTTTTCTCTTGCAATGTAACAGTCCATTTAAACCAGACCATGATTTGAAGCCCACAGAGAAAATTTACTGAAGCCAACAAAATGCAGGGGATGTTTAAAGGCTGGGTACCTGTCGATGGATGAAAACCACTGACCCCAGGAGCCTCCAGGTGCCTCCCTGGCGGTCAACGTGAAGCATCCGAAGGATCTGGAGAAAGCGGATCCCTCTGCAGGGAAAGGGGAGCATTAAAATAAATACAGTAAATACATTAAAATGCTTGAGGACAGCACTGCCTTATCCACCGACAACTGATTATGTCCACTAACACACTGCCATGTTCAAGAACTGTGATAGCACTGCCCCTGCCTGGCGTGACATCTCAGGATTGACGCACCTCTGTGTTTAGATCACATTTCATTATAGTCAAATTTATTCAGAAATACTGACTATGAAAACAATTATTTAATGGGAAAACAAACAAAATCAGGGGAAACCTATATAATTTATATTATTCCAATCTTTAAATGCTTCCTTTCCAAGGAAAATTAATGCTTCAAGCTTTGCTAACATAAATGTGAGCAAACTTTTTTCTCTATTTGCCAAAAGCAGAATATGAATCAAACATGGCATTACTGAAATCCTTGCTGTGTGTAATTGAAATCTATCTGATAGAACTGGAAATAGATTCAGTCCTATGTGTATTTAGGAGAATAACTAAACCAATCATAAGCTCCAAATATTTTCAACTAAATAAAAACAATTATCAATATGGCTCTTCAGCATAATTTTATTCCATAAAAGATATTTCACTAAGTTGCTCTTTAGCAATTTTGTTTGCCTACAGTCATCTTACTGTCTTATTCCTGAAACAAAGCAGTGAAGAGCAGGAAAGAATGAACACTGAATTAATCTACCTGAAAATTTTTCACTAGAAGTACTTTTGGCTCTTTTTAGCAATCTTCAAGATTTTTTTGTGGATGTAGGTTTTGATTTTTAATTCAGACTTGCCTGACTCTGCTGGCTTTTCAGTGGAGCAATAACACTGCAGGGATGTGGGTTAAGGTTCTGTGTCAGAGAGTATTCTGAGGTGTAGGACAGTAACTCTGGACTTAGTGCTGGTAAAGGCTGCACTGAGCCCAAAACCCACTGGGCTCACATATAAACACACAGGGCCTTTTCACTGAAGTCCTTCCTATGCTTCTAGTTAAACTAAAAAACCCCAGCCCTTGGAATTTTGACATGTACTTTACTCTTTTCCTACAGGAGCTGATATTCCTGGGTGCCTGGGTGGAGCATTAACCATCAGGTAAGGATGAATGTTCTACAGCAAGAGTTACCTTAAAAACACTCTGTACATGTAGTTCCCCCCAGTGTTTGCCTACACAGCAGTTTAGACAGCACTGGACATTCCCACTTCCCAGTGATTCCAGTGCACTGGGAAGCAGAGGCTTGTGACAGAATGTGCAGCAAATCCTGGAAGTTAGGTTAGGAGTGGGAGCTACACCTACTGCTTATCATTCTTTTCTTCTGTTTACCCACTTCAGCTCCCAAAACAAGCCTGCAGTACTTGATGCAAGCTGAACAAACACTGTAGACATCAAATGTTTCTGGTTCATGTACGGTGTGAGTTACTCGTGCCAAACAAATCCAGCAAAGCATAATTACTCTTTAAACAAAGTAATTACTCATACTCCAAAAGCACCGAGTAAAGCACTGTCTGGATTACTTCTTAAATAAACCCATGCTCTGTAATTCTCTCTTGTCTCAGAGAGACAGTTGTTTGATGTTTTAAATAGGACACAACATTTCATTTTTTCCACTTGGCTTCAGCATTCCCACAACTTTTCATTTTCCTTGTTCCTGCACTCTTTTCCCAACCAGTCACCAAGTACAACAGCACCCAGTCTTCTACTGCTCAGTGCTTCACTAGAGTAACTTTTCCTGTATTAGGAAAATCAGATATGCAACTAAATTGGGAATTAGGCAATCAGATACACATCTAATAACCTCTGTGGTAGTGAAGAGCTGCAGTGACAGTAGAACATACCTTATTGCAGAGGTGGCAAACACCTGCCCATTAGATCCTATGCTCAGAACAATAATTGAGGCTACTACCACAATCAGATCTGTTAAAAAACAAGCAAACAAACTATCAAAAGAAGAAATAATGTATTTTTTCATTATTTTTTATCTCAGCGCTGAAAAACACAACAAATATAGATTAAGGAAAGCACTGCAAAAAAAGAAATTTGGTGGGCATGTTAAGTCTTTGTAATAGCTTCATATCAAAACCCCAGTGGCTACAGTTTCTTCCAGGCTGAATTCAGTAATAGAAGTTTCAAAGAATCTGATGGATCAGGCAGCTTGCCACAAAAATTGCAAAGCCATTTGTGCACCCTAGAAATGAATCCATATTTTGGCTGCAGGCTTCTGATCTAAGAGGAAATGCAAGGGTTTCTATCATGCAGTAATGAAATCCATGAAGTCAATGCACACATACCCTTAGTTTGAAAGTTTTATCAAAGCTGTAAAGCCAAGCTTTCAAACCTAAGGAAGCTGTGAGAACAAAGGCTGGCTGAAAAAAAAAAAAATCTGAATTGTTAGTTTACTTTGTGATACTGTTTTTATTTGTATGAAAAAATAATTGTTTCCAGAGTTCCTTTTTTTTTCTTTTTTTGGTTTCTACAGCTCTGCAGTTTACACAGTTCCAGCTTTATACAATGCAAATGACAGACTGAGTTCACAGTGCCAGCATCGCTTATTTTCCCTCATCCCAGTTCATTGAGCATGTCCATTTCTTTTAATTATTGAACCTTGCTCTAACATTATTCTGAGATGATTTTTTTTTTAATTTCCTCACAGGTAAACCTCTTAAGAGCATCTAAATGCTTCCCTTTCAAATTCTAACAAAAAAAATAAAGGATAGCATTATAAATGAGTAGGCAGAATGAGGAAAAGTTTTGGTAAACTTTCCTTTGCCAGTTTGAAACAGGCAGTACTTTATTCTTCAGAGCACTTAACATTATGCAGCACTTCAAAACACCAGCCCTGCTGACTTCACTTGGAGCTGTAACAGCTCTGAACCTCTGCAACCTGACTTCAAAATCTGCTTTTGGACATCCAGAAAATGAGGCCCTCTTGTGAAAACTGATTTTACCCACTTTCTATGGGATGCTTGGGCAAGAGGCAGGATGGGATCCAACAAATACTGCAGAAGTTCTACAACCAACAGCATCCTTCGCTCTCTGAGTTGAATTAATTTCCAGTATCAGTTTGATTTTTGCTGTAAATGCTGGATTCCTCCTCAAGGGAAAGCACACAGTCAGTTTAAAGACTGTACTACACTAATTGTGCATAAATGAAAATGAACATGAATAAAGGGAGAGATAAGGCTACAGAAACAGCTTCCATTTGGGATCAGTCTTAGTTTTTGAATGCCTATCTTTGCAGGTTTTTAATGCTGCTTCTGTATCATGTATGTGTGCAAACATGTATTTGTGAACATTGGGATTTAGGGTGGGTTTTCCTCCCATCACATCATAACACAGATCTTTGCCCTTTAGCAAACGATGCATCATGTCTTTACTAAATTGTCAGACACACACATACCCATCTGACAACAGGCACTAAAGCTGGAAAAGACTGATGCTTAGAAAATGAGTTCAACCAAGTAGTGAGAATAAAAGAGATTTTTTCATTTGTACTTTCTACTTTTCATGAGGAAAGTGTTTTTCATGGTAGAGATATTTCTTTTTCTTTTTCTCCAAACCTGTTAGTCTATCTTTGCTTCTACTCTGTTCCTAGTTTTCATCCCAGTTTCCAGTGCTTAAGACTTCCCTTGTTAATCTCAGTTTACTGGTCCAAGCAGCCTTATTTTACAGCCTAGGTCTACAGCATATCCTGCCCTTTCTCTGCCACCTTTCAATCTCACAGATTTCCAGCCTCTGCTGATTTCCCTTCAAGCTCCTGGTTGCTTGTCAGTCTCTTTTAACATTCCTCTCCCAGACCTTTGGATCAGAACCCACCTCCTGTCTTCTTTACTGAGCCTGTGTGTCCCAGAATATTCCTTCTGCCTCAGCCTGGGATTTTCCATGTTGAACTTTCTAAGAACTAATCCAAATTTTAGAGGGAACAAAAACCCATAGAAGAAATCTATGTTAAAGAAATTTTAGTGGATCTTTTTTCTGATTTTAAAATAAAGTATTTTGTATTAATGAAGAAATAATATGAATGTGTTATGTTTTACTTTCTGTTCTAATCCTTTAATTTAAAATGAATGCATTATGTTTTACTTTCTAACCCTTTAATTTATTTCTCCAGTGTTTTTATTTTATTCATGTTAATTTGAAAATGATAAGATAAGCCAGTAGGATTCAATCATTCACAGCAAAGGTATTTCCCAGGTTTAGCTTGTTCTGTCAGTGCAGACACTCTTCCATCTGCATTTGATGTAGAAAAGCAAATTTTTATTTCTAATGTATTATATCATTAGGGGAATTTCAAAGGTTAAATAAAGTACTGATACCTGTGAGTGTACAACCATCTGTAGCCATTCTTAGCTTTTCTGAGCAAAACCCACGGTGTCTTCCCCAAGGGTTCCAACACAAACCTGAATATTTGCTGTGGCAGAAGCACCATACAGGTAGAGAGAACCCCTTGAAACCACAGCTCAGTGAGACTCTCATCTTCTCTAATATACCCACCTAAAAAGCACTTATTAATCGAGAGAGAAATCAAGAACACAATGAGGAGTAAAGAAATTCCTTACAGGCATCATGTTTGCATAAGAAAAAAAAAAATCAGCTCTAGAAGCAGATAACAATTTGTTTGTACCCAAGGAAGGATTTTTTTTTGAAATCTTGCCAATTACCCAAGGTTTAGTCATTTCTTCACGTTACAGTCCTGCCTTTCTAAGGCTGATGTCTGCCCTAGCCATATTTTAAATGTTGATTCCTAGCAACCCAACAGAAGAGAAATCACAAAGCAGATAAATGCTTGAGGCATAGATGTAGCTCAGAACTGCAATAAGGCCCCTGCACAAGTTGACATTTTTATTTACAACATGCAGGAGGGTTGCAAAAGAGTTTAAAACTTACCAATAATGGATATTGGCTTCCTGGCAAACCGGATCCTTCCTTGGAAGCCAACGTATTTACTCCTGCAGCCTGCAGACCACAGCCTAACCAGGTACTCAGCACCAAAAAACACCACCAGAACTATTTCCTAACAGAGTGAAAAGGAGAAGAGAACAGAGTTGAGTTTTTTCATTACAAGTACAGTTTGCACATCTAATTTATTCACAGGACTAATACAAATGAGCTTGTTGAGATAGATGATGCAATAAAAAAATGGGAGAGATAATCAGTTTCTGAATGTGATTTTCATGAATAAACAGATGGTTCAAGCTTCATTCCATCAGTGTATCATAGGGGAAAACACAGTATTTTTCTTCTTTTGTTCTGACACTTCCTTGCCTTCCAGGGTTTTCCTCACCTTGGCTGCCCTCCTCTGGACACATTCGTGTTCTGATGCCCTTCTCCTATTGAGACACCCAAAACTGCCCCCAGGACTCGAGGTGGGGCTGCACCAGTGCAGAGCAGGGTGGGGCAATCTCCTCCCCCCATGCCTGTGCACCCCAGGACACAGATGACCCCTCTGGCTGCCAGGACACCCTGGTCCCTGACCCTGAACTTGCATCAAAACCCCAGATCTCTTTCTGCAGGGCTGCTCTCCAGCCTCTTGTCCCACAGCTTGTATGTATAACCAGGATGGGCTCATCTCAGGGGGAGACTAAAGCTCTTGCTTTTGTACATTTTCATACAGCTGGTGACTGCCCTGCTCTCTGGTCTATCCAGATCTCTCTGTACCCTGGGGGAGTTCACAGCTCTCCCCAGCCTAGTATGGCTGTCAAACTAATTTAATGGGCCTTTGATTTCTGAGTCTAGAGAATTTTAAAAAATTATTGGAGGGCACTGGCTGTGAAGTTGAGCCCTGGGGTCCCCCCAGTGACTGACTCTGAGGCTGGTGTTTACTGCAACTCTTTGAGCCAATTGCTCATCCAGTGTACCATGGGCTTGTTGAGCTGTGTGCTGGAGTGTTCATCCAGAAGGACTCAGTGTCAGACAGGACCAAAACCCTTGCTGAAATCCAAAAAGCCACACATTTTCTGACTTTCCTTGGTCACCTATGGATAAATTTGAGTTGTTTAAGCAGGACTTTCCCCCATGAACTTGTGCTGGCTGTAACCAATGACTGTGTTGTCTCTCAAGTGTTTTTCAGTAACTCCCAAAACCACTTTCTCCATAATTTTACCAGGCACTGCAATGAGACTGACAGGTCTGAAATCACCAGGGACTTCCTTCTTGTCCTTGAAAACTGGGACAATATTTGCCAGCTTTCAGTTTAGTGGGAGCTCTCCAGACTCCTAAGACCCCTGAAAAATAAATGGAGTGAGGTCCCACAATGACATCTGCCAGGTCTTTCAGTATCCTGGGATGAATCCCACCAAGCACCATGATTTATGCACATCCAGCTGTAGCAGCAAGTTTCAAACAAACTCAGGATGCACTGAGGTTTTATCATCCCCTCACATCATGGTTTTCCAACAGAACTCCAGACTTCCCAGGGCCCATTGTTGTTGAAGACAGAGGTGCAGAGGACATTAAATGTCTCTGCTTTGTCTACATGGCTATTTTTTGAGGTGACCAATCTCATCAAGCCATGGCCCAGTGCTATTTCTGATTCTCCTTTTGCTGGGAACACATTTTTAAAAGTCCCTTTTATTGTCCTTCCCAGTGCTGGCCTGCTTGAACTCCAATTCAGCTTTGGCTGCACTAATTTTCTCCCCACCTTGGGGACAGAATCTCCTCCCATGTCACTCAGCTCCCATACACTCCCCTTTCCTCCCGAAGTCCTAGAAGATCACTGTTCAGCCAAGCTGCTCTTCTGGCCAGCTTTGCTTGACTTCCAGCTCTTTGGAATTGCCTGCTCCTGTGCCCCTAGGAGAAGGTGACCAGCATTCAGAGCCCCCAGCACCTCCAAAAGCAGATTCCCAAGAGACTTCACTAACCAACCTCTAGACTCTCCACACATCCAAGTTCCAAATTTTGCTGACAGTTTCTCTTCTATCACCAACTTTTGAAACTCAGCTCCTTCAAGGTCACCAAGACACAACCACCAACCACCACTTTGCCCACAAGTCCAGGAGGACACCTTTCCCAGTCGACCACTTGTGCCAAAAAGTGATCTTCAACAGGCTCAGAAATCTCCTGGACCTGTTTGAGTCCTCTGTGTGATACTCCCAGTTGATAACTGGGAAGATAAAATCACCCATAAGGATTGGTGACAGAGGTGAGCTGTATATCCAGCATGTAAATAAATGAATTACCAATATTTAAATATTGCTCCCCTCTTCACTCAGCACTGCATTGTGAAGCACTTGTGCATGGCCAAGGATAAGTGTACTTTGAAATACTTCTAAAGAAAGCAGATTAGTAAAGATCACAACATGGGCAGATCCAGTGAGATCTTTGTTCCCCCCTTCCTTGTTTTCCTCTCTGTTGCAGAGTGGTAGCACAACCCAAACAGCTTCTAGGTTTTGTTCCACCCCAAGCTGTACCCAGTAATTCAGAGTCACCAAACACCTACTACATGAGTTACAGCTTTGGAAAATGTTTCCATTTTAACTTGAACGTGCTTGCAATCAGCACCTGCAGGATTCTAAAGCACCCAAAAGGCAAAGCACACTTTAATCATATTTTCACTGAATGACAATACCAACTTATTTTAAAACTGGCATTCTGAATGGCTCAAGTGAGACCAAAATATTTCAAAGCTAAAAAAAAAAAAAAAAAAAAAAAGAAAAAACTCTACACTAATATGCAAAAATTCATGTCAATTTGGATTTTTAACAAAGTTAGGTAAACATTTCTGTGTTCACTTCTGCCTCCTTGTTTTGCCTGGAATGAGAACCAAGAAAATATGCAGTCTTCCTCTTTTTTGCATGGCACTTTCAGCCTGGATAAACCAAGGATTATTAGAAAACTAAGAAAGTTTACAGCCATTTTCAAGGCAGAAGCACAGAAAATACATAACAAATTAACTCTCCAAATTTCTTTTTTTAGTATATGAAATATTTAGAGCATTTACAGCTAATTCTAAATTTTTATTATATCTACAGTCTAAATAGAAATATTTATTCAAGTATAATAGTCAAATCAAACCCTAAGAACAATCTGCAAAGGAAAAGAACTCTTGCAATTCTGGAATCTTGCAAAATACTCTCTCACTTATTAAATTGTCTATGTGTTTAGAAGGTTCCTGGTATCATCACTTGAGCATTTTGTTTTTCTTCCTAGGAATCTCTAAGTTTCACTAAAGGAAGAGGAGCACTGTTTATGATAGTGGAAGAATCATTTTCATGGGCCTGCATATTACAATTACTTAAGGTGAAAAACTGTGTAGAAAGGAGAAAAGCAAAGAAGTGCCAAGGAAGCAAATTTCTTAGATTTTCCTTGGAAGATTAGATTAAATTTTCCTTAGATTTTCCTTCTAGGAAGGACCCTTTCCTAGATAACCTTTCCTTTATTATCCTCTGAGGCCACTTTTAAAAGCTGAAATTAAAACTGCCCTGATGGTATTTTATTCCCAGAAACCATCTTGGCTATGTCCAGAAAACCCTGATGAAGTCAATAAAGTTGCACAGTTCATGGAAAGGAAAAATAAATTGTTGACAGGAAGGAGGAAAAGGAGGAACTTACATCTTCAACAAATTTGACATTAATTACTAATCACAGTTCATTTTGTGCTGGACAGGTGTCCACATTACCAAAACCACAGCCATTAACACATTTGTTGGCAGCCTCAGACAGGCCAAAGACCAAAAGGTCCAGGAAACTGGACAAACATCAGAGCTCTGCAGGTGGTCTCTCAAAAACCCAAGGAAGATTATGACATTTACACTCTTGTTGTGTGTACTCCTAAGGCAAGATAGGAGACATCCATTTCCAGAGCTGCCAAGGCTGATCAAGCTTCACCTCACTAAATTCACCTTCAAAAAAAAGCCCAACCTCCCTCTTTTTCCTCTTCTACACATAAACATTTTTCAGAGACTTAAATTTATTGCCTTGCATTTCCCTTCTGGTAAAAGGAAAAAAAAAAAAAAAAACAACCCAGCAATTTTGTGGAAAGTCAGTCACTGAAATTGTAACAAATGATGGTGAGAACTTGTGGACAATATATGAACCAGAAAAAAATCAGCAAAAACAATCTGCAAATTAAATTTACATCCATCTATGTGTCAGTTTGAGATGGTTCCCCAGCCGTCTACAACCTTCCAGAACCCTTGCTTTCAAAATGGGATTACACTCAGAATTAACCCACAAACCCATCTGATTTAGGCTCCCAGCAATATTTTCTGAGGAGATTTAATAAACCTAGAAAGCAGTTTGGCATCAACAGAAATCCAGGGATGAACTCTTCTACTGAAACTGAAACCAAATAATGAGTGGGAACAAACCATTACTTCATAAAAATAAAAGCCATATCAGACTTGATTCTTCACACTCAGTCTCTTCCTGTTTTGATCGTGGCAACTCAAATTGCCACAGGAATACCAACAAAAGAATTTAATTACAGATTTTAAACTGGGTCTGTGCTATCTAACACCTCTGCTAAAGTCAGTAGCAGCATTCCACTACTCTGTGCTTCCCCCTCTTGTCTGGGAAAAAGCCCCAAGGCACATCCTTGCCCTTAAATTAATTTCATCTTTGAATTTTTTCCTACTTTTCTGAAGTCTACCCACTGCATAAATCTTCCCCCACCAAATTAATAACAAAATAATACATAGTCATATTTATACTATTTTTAGTATCCTTTCATTTTATTAATTTAATGAAAAATATGCAAAAATAAGCTTAAAGGGAAATATGTATACAAATAACTTCCACCCCTATCTAATTCAATCAATCAAATAAAAAAAAAAACCCTTGTGGAAAAGCCATCAACTTTTTATCCAAGAATATAATTGATGACCAAACACCTTAACACAGAAACCCAACACTTTTACACAGGCATGTGTGTGTGTAAATTAAATATATAGCCTGAATTTATAATTTATCCCAGTTTGGTTATGGATAACTGGGGAAGCAGGAGAGGGAAGTTCGCTGGAGTGATTAAAGTGCACACATGAAAAAGAAGGGTATTTTCTCAGCTGCAGCTGTGTTTTAGGTGGAGAGCACACACAAGGCTCTCTTCACTTTTTTTATTGGAATATTTAGGTGCTGGGGTAAAAGGAGGAAGTGGGATGGCTAAATGAATAGTGTGTGCTCACGGAGATTCAATCAAGGAATGGCAGCTCCAGACAATGAAGCCTCAGAAAGAGGCATAAAGGTTTAATAGTCCAAATGTTTGCACACGTGTACTTATGTCCCAAATTTAATCTGATAACCTGTCTTCAAGGTTTTCCAGTCCTTACAGCTGAAAATGTCCATTTAGTGACCTGTTTAGTTTAATAGCTACTCAAATGCCATGAAAACTTACTGATACTGAAAATGTTTCTTTTCTGCCATCAGCTGGCTCTTGCAAAGATGACAGATGTCCTATGTGAAAACAGAATACCCAATATACAGAAGAAAAAATGCCAAATGCTGCTAAGTGTCCTATAGTACCATTAGCTTACTCACACTTCCAGCTTTTAGGTGAAACCGATGCACTCAAAGTCTGTTGTTTGGATACAAGTGGATTTAACATTTCATAAAAAATACATTTCCAGGCACACCTGATAAATGCTGACTTCCCACCAGGAGTATGCTTGTCTTTCATTTGATTGCTGTTTGCTGTTTCCTGCATGGAATGAAGCTGTACACTCACAAGAGAAGCACAAGCTCCCCCTGTGACAGCCACACTCAAGTGACCTGGGTGAGTCACAGAGGAAGAGTTATTTTTTAATTCCATTTAAGCAGGTAACAATTTTTCTCCAAAGAAAATCAACTTCCTCAACTATTTTTGACCAGGACTTTTTTTCTCTATTGCTTCATTCTGAAAGATACCACTAAGGTAAATATAATCAAATAGAGAATGAATACAGTTCAGTAAGTGCCTGGATTCTAATTTCTCTATAGATCCACAGAAGCCTTCCAGCTCCCCCCAGCATGTCCCTGAAGGGACCACCCCTGGTGGGAAGGGAAGGGTTTAGCTTTGCTCCTGGAATTGAATCAATCCAATGTGAATATGCACCTCAGAATTTTAAATTATTACTTCCATGTTTCTTAACCTTTTGATTTGGGAGGGTATCAATATTTTGAGGACAGGAACTGAAAAAATCCTGCATGTGTCTCTCCACCTTCCCCTCACTCCTAAGAAATGTTTCTCAGATCTCTTTGCCACATTCTGAAATCTCATTTGCACAGAGAACTCCACTGAGCCCCAGTGAGTCCAATCTGGAGTTGCAGACAAATGGAATTTTTAGTTGGCTCTTTGTTAATTAGTCTCAGCCTTAATAACTGCACAAGGATTTCTATTTCAGACATTTGAAAAGCACACAGCAATCATTCAGTGTGTTCTGTGGGGCATTAGGCACAGGAATATCCACATGAATAACTGAATTATCATTCACATTGAGAATCTCGACAGTTGCATTTGATGCCTGAAAAACAAAGACAACTCAGCAAGATCACTCAGCAGACAACTTGAGCTTATGCAATGTGTTGAAAGACTTGTGGACTCAATTTTTTTCCCTAATATATTTAATGTATGAAACAATATTCCATCTCTACTTTAATAATGCTTTGTATTGTAATATTGTAATAATAAAATATTCCCAAAATATTTTTCATCTTCCCACAGACCAAAAGGAAGCTCAGAAAGAACCAGGGATTCTCCTCCTTGGTTTCTCTCTCAGAAGTTTACAGGAGTAAAAGAATACAGCAAATTTTTATGAGCCATAAGTTTCTTTTTATTCATGTGTATTGTGTACTTGCAGGCTCTGGCTCACCCACAGTATACATGAATTAATGTTTTTTCTCCTGAGGCAGTTTGCCTGTCAGTGCCTTTATGAGACTGGACACCTCATGAACACTGCAGTGTTCAGGCAATATACACTGCACAAACATCACTAATTATTATGGGATACCCTGTAAGAAATCCATTATCAGCTGTAAAACACAGTGTGGTGAGGCCAGCAGGAAGAGCACCCATGAACTTCATGTATTGCACCATCAAATGATCATTTTGTCAAACCGACCTGGGGAAGGTCCTAAGTGTTAAATGCCCATGCTATATGGCAAAGACCAGATTCAGAATTATCAACTGGCACAAAGGCAGGAAAGAGATAAAAATTCCACCTTTTTTACTTTCTAACACTGACTGCTTTGATGGGATTGAGAAAATTCCCTCAAGCCTATTAGAACACTTTCATCCACTTCACCATAAATCACCAGAGACCACTCAGTTAAGCTTTTTGCAGGCTTGTTTCTCCTCTGTTACAGGTTGGAGGTGACCCAGCATTTGATGATCTGACTACACAGCTTTGATGGAAGATGGGGCAAAAGTAGAGATAAACGAAAAGCAACAGGAGAACTCCTCCACTGCAGACAGGAAGAGTGTGGCCTCCTTTCAAAACCCTCACTTTGAAAATTGTGTTATTCCAAAGTGAAAAGCCACCCTGATGTCCAGTTCAGAACCAGAGCAGTCAAGCAGTGACATGCCTTAGCTGGCTTAAGGCAGCCAATTATCACCTGGCACTCTGAAGTTTGAGTACTTTGGACAGCCTTGCCTGTACTTAGAGCAGGAGGATGTGTGTGTTCATGTGACACAGAAAAAAATCATATAAACCCAAAACTGAGCAGTGACTTCAGGAAAGCCACATAACAAGGACCCATCTGCAGCCAAAAACTCTTCCACAAGATCCTCCTCCTAGATACAGCCACAATGTGAGTTCTCTGGCCTGAAAAACTTAAGCACCAGCTGGTGTGGGAATTTCTGATTTCACATCTCAGCCTTTTCTCCAGAAGAATTTGCAAACACAGGAGTGCTAATCCACACTAAATGTAGTCACTGCAGGAGAATTCCCAGCAACCAAGAGGGCAGTAAGGACTGACAACAGAGGCAACAAGTGAGGAGTCTGAAAATAAGAGTATTTGAGGGAATTGTGTACCCTCTGGTGCTGCAGTGCTGTGAACTACAGGTGTTCATGTGTTTGGGAGAGATGGCAGTGCTTTACCTATCAAAGAAACCCCTCAGAGGAAAGCAGATGCATAAAGTCCTATCTCCAAAGGGAAGAGGTACCCCAGGGCTTGAACTCATCAGTTGAATCAACAGGATTTACAGGAAAACAGATATATTTCTTTCAAGTCAAGAATATACTTGGTAGTCTTAAATTTAAAAAGTAATTAACATCAAGATGCTAAATCAGACAAAACTTTTCCCTTACTCCTGTAATGCTGTCACTATACAAATTGTATGGTTATTATGCTGTTACTCACAGTGTGTAAAAATATCATGTATATGATGAAAATAATATTTTGTTTCTGTTTTTAGACTGGCACAGTTAGTGAAATCATCCCACAAGCTGAGAAGCTCCCTTTTTTCAAGGTCTTTTGCAATTAAATAAAAATCGGCCTTTTACAAACTACCATGGTGACCTCTCCTGGTAGAAAAATATATGACCTCTAACCATGAAAACAGATTAATCCTCAAAGGAGGAAGTACACTGGCCCACTTTACAGTTTATTTTTTCATTCCATATCCTGAAAGATCTAGATGCCATTTACAAATCAAAACTGACACACGAACTACTAGATCATCAAGAAAACATTACAGCCTCTTACTGTAGAGGCAAATGCCTAGTCAAGAGGCTTTGGCAATTTTTAAAAACACTTTTTCAACAGAATAATCATAGAATCAGATAAAATTACAACTGTATTATTAGAGAACTAGAACTTGAGACAAGATGGGAGGATAAAATGTTACCTAAACCTGGGGCATCTGGGAATGAAACTCAGCTGTAACTCAGGATCATCTTGAGTGTTTCAAACACTTCATTCACAATTGTGCCTTGTTCCACTGCACTTGTTTCCTCACACACTGTACAAGAACTTTTTCATGCATCAGATCCTAAATACTGCTGCATATTCCTGTGAGAAATCATCCACTAGTACAGATAGAGGACCAAGCAAGGCTGGGGAAGCTACAGATTCATTTTTGTACCACGCTACAGGCACAATTTGAACAAAACCCAATGGAACACAAATTTAAGTTTCGTACATTGTTAAATAGTATGCACACTGTCATTGTGCTCCATTTTTAACAGTTTTGGAAGCTCCAGGCTTCTCTCTGCAAGTATAAAAGATTAAGAAAAGCCATGTTCTTCATTACCCATTCTGTTGGTGTTTACCAATACAAGTCAATGCGCCACTGTCACTCCCCTCAAATGATGGCTACTAAATACTCAATGGAGGAAAAGAAACCCAGGAATTAACAAAGCTCATACAATGTGTACATATGAAAAAAATGAAATCAGAGTATGTCAGACAGAGCTGGGAAGAACTCTCCTAAGAGTGACAGGGAATACACCAAATACTTGGTAGCATGAACACAACCATCCTTCGAACAACAACATTTTGAGTTCAAGACAAGCAATTTCACCAGTCCTGCTATCATGGAAGCAAACTTTTTTACCACAGTGAGGATCAGATGGAGATTTACATGTTGTCTTCTCTTTGTAAGTGCAAAGAACAGATGTTTCCTTTGAGTCCAAGAAAGAGCATCAAACAAAACAATTATGGCAGAGAGGAGGCCCAGCATCAGCCTGTAGCTGAACCAATGTTTTCAGTCATCTCAAAGACAACAGACTGGACTTCACACTGAAACACAGGGCTAAAAGTCACATTCCTTTACTCAAGAATTCATTTTAATTGTCAGAGACTTGAGAACATATGCTCAGGGAATGGGAGGAGGAGAGCAAACATTTGGGGCTTTTTTTACTCTTAGTTTCAGCAACTGCTTCTTCAGTCCCCTTTTTCTATTCTAGCTACAAGCACTCTGATATTCTCTCATTGCTATATTCACAGAGCTTGTCTAAATTGGTTTCACATCTGACAAGAAATTCTCTTAGACCATCCAGATGTCCTAAGAACATTAAGATAATGATGTCTTTGAAACACAAGGCTCTGGTGTCTTTGGACACATCTATAGCTACATCTGTTACTGATGTCTCATCTCTACTCCAGTTACTCATATTACCCAAAATGGTTCTTGGCACACTATCCCTCCCTCCCTAAGAAAATACAAAAACATTTCTATGTCTTCAAGTACCAAATACTATCCCTCTTGTCAGGCCTTAATAACTTTCAACAGGACATTTTTGAAATTGATCCTTCCCAGGTGTTAATCTACCTAAATATAATGAAAAGCAGTTTTCTCACAACTGGGAGAATACACAAGCATCACATGCCAGTATTTATTTGCTGCTGTGGGTTTACCAAGAATTACAGAGCCCTTCACTCAGGAGAGAAACAAACCAATTTCATTTTGAACTTGATCCAGTAGATGCTTTGGCTCAGTTTTGATTCTCACCACACTGGCAGTGTCCTCTGTTCCCAGCTTCAAGAGAGCAGGCAGAATGCACAGACACAGGTTTCCATATTTTGGAGAGATAAAACTCTGGTTTCATGAACAGTCAGCTGTGCTGTGAAGTAGATCAGAGTAAATAGAACAGCAATCTCCACACTTCTGTGGGGTGAATACTTTTATAACTCAAATGGGAAACCCAGTTGGAAATTCCTTCAGGTGAAGGTGGGAAGATCTGCTCCAAGCAGGAGTCCAACCATTTAACTCCTGGCAACAAGAAGTCTCCCAACTCTATGAAAAAGAACTGATTTAATTGGCTCTAAAAACAATCTTTTGTAATTGAAGTGAATTTATTTCAGACAAAACCAAGTTTTAAGACAAATGTGTTTTAGGCAAGTGACTCTACAGTAGCCAGCAGAACAGCTACCCTCTGTATTATTTCTAGGAAGGAAACTAAGGCAACAGCAGGAGGAAAAACTCCAGAGAGGCATCCTCCGGGGTAAGACTGTGACACAAGGAAGCCAAGAAATTGTTCCACTGACTGTGCATGATTCATTTGTTAGATGATAACATCACCTAAAAATGGCTGGCAGTGCTGTGTGGGCACTCTGAGAGCCACACATCTGTCTCCATCTCGTTACTCCCTGTCCAGCAATGTGTCTGCACATGTACATTCCATCTGCACAGAAACAATCAGCTGAGCCAGGACTGCTGCTCCCAGCCTGCCTGTGCTGACCTGCAACCACCACATCTCAGGGAGCACAACAGGACCACCACACATGATTGGCAGAACACTGCACTTTGCCTGACACTGAATTGTGGCTTAAAGACCAAGCAAGATTTGTTACAGGATTAACTTTAATCAAGATTTCAGCATAACTCTGGGATCTAATGATGGCTCAGTCAACTGTACACAAAAGCTGCACATGCTAATGTAGCCTTAGCCATAGGAAAACAAAGAAGTAACTGATTTTTATTTTCAAACAAGATAGAAAAACAAATTCTATCCACATTAAAAGTCACCATTTAGCAAAAGGAAACTGCAATAAGAATACTGAGATTATCACACACTGAGATCAGAGGCTAAAATGCAGATATTACAAGGAACTGTTTGAAAGTTATTTACTCTATTTTTATGAAGGATGTTTAATCTCCATTTTTCACTCCCTAAAGGTGAATAAAGGCAGGAGGGAACAGAGGAGGGACATTGTCTGGTGTCCTCATGCAAGTTATTTGTACTTTTGATTCCCATCAAGAAAGCACCAACTTCAAATCCAAATCACTGGTGACAGCAATGTGATAGAAGCTCTTCTTTCCTGTTCTGTAGAGTAGCAAACCAGGCTGACAGAAACCATCTTACTCTGAAAAGCAACATTCTTGGCCAACTTTTTACCATAAGACTTAGAAAATACACATTTTAAAAATTCATTCCTATAGAATATCCTGTTCCATGCTCCCTAAGACTGATGTTGTCCACATCACCAGCTGTCCACTATAAAAGATACACTCTGGGGAAAGCAAATTCTTAAAAACTGGTAATCTAACAAGTGCCCTCATAGTTCAAGGATCTAGAAAACAATCATCCCCATTAAACTGCGACCTTTCTTTAATGAAAACAGGCATCTTTTAAATGTCCTGGTAGCATGAGCTTTGCATGAGGATTTTTAACAGTTATCTCCCTTGCTCACCAAAAGCAATTCCAATTTAGTCAAACTGATCAGCCCTTCCCCAGGAAAGTTCACTTACCATCCAGAAAAGGGTTCCAATGGCAAACTCAGAATAGTGCTCTATAGTAGACAGCACACTGAATACTAAACAAATCAGCACCAGGAGAAATCTGTAAAAAGAAAACAGTGTTTAGTGACTTGTCAAGTTGAACTGTAAATCTAGATCTAATTTTTTCTTTCTCTCATTCACATAAATTTTTTTATCACAAATACTTTGTGTCTAATCAATTCTTCCTATTCAAATGAGTATCATAATTTTGCATTCACTCAGCTTTCAGAAACATGGAATAAAAATGACAGGAAGGCTGAACACAGCTAATCAATAGGTAAATCTCACATTATCAAGTATATTTCTCAGGGAAGGTTGTCATAGTGAATGCTTCATGTTTCACTGATTGCTGTACAGCTTAACAAAGACACAGATGACACTCAGTGGGTTTTGGTGGCTTTTACATGAAAATTACAGGTGGAAAAGCTTATCAGGAAGAGCAAAAACTCCTGTACAACCTAGAGACCAGTGACAAGATGAATTCTTTTGGAGTTTGTCCACGGTCTTGCCCCAGTGGACACTTTTATGAGTGTTCCAGAAGACGAGATGAAATGCACCTCATCAAGTCCACAGCTGACACAAGCCCAGGAGTTTGGTCACTCAGCTTGAGGGCAGAGCCCTGGTTAGTGGTGCCTGCACAGGCCACAGAACAGACATCCTCATAAATCTCATAAATCCTGAATCTCATTAAACTTGAGAGGAACAAACCTCAAGTCCTACACAAAGCATGGGGAAGAAGACTAAAACATGTCCCCCTGACCTCCCTTTCCCAGGCTCAACTCCCAGCTCCTGCCTCCCTCCCTCACACACACCCAAGGAGGGATGGAGAATGCAGGTTTGTGGCCAGACTACAACACTTTGTCTCTGCCCTTCCTCCCTCCTCCTCACACTGCTCCCCTGCTCCACTCTGAGCCCTCCCATGAGCTGCAGTTCTTCAGGATAAACTGAAGGGCTGCAGGGAATTTCTGCTCTGGAACCTGCAGCACCTCATTCCCTTTCTTCTGCTTCTCTCACCTCAGTGCTGAGAAGTTGTTTCTCACTTTTGCTTTTCCCTCTCTTCTCACAGCCCACACTGTGCTTCTGGCATTTCCCCAGGAGCTTTTCCATCTAAGGCTGGGGGCCCAGCAGTACATGTATACACAGAGATAAACAGGAGTAGACAATACAGAATCCCAGAATCATTTAGATTGGAAAAGGCCTCAAAGATCATCAATTCAAAACATCAACCCAAAAATTCCAGGTCTGCCACGAAACCCTAAGTGCCCCATCTACACATTTTTTAAATACTTCCAAGGATGGTGATTCCACCACTTCCCTGGGCAGCCTGTTCCACTTATTTACTCACATATAGACTTCACATGTATATAACTATATATCTAGAGAGAAAAAGTTCTCACAACACAGATACAGGATAGAAAATAACCACTGCAAAGAGCTACTTGGATATGGAAAACCCCAAAACATGTTCACCCCAGAGGGAGGGTAGGCTGAGCCAATATTCTCTATGCAGAACATCCAAAGCACCACTAGAACCAGGGAAAATGGGACAGTACTGGTATCTATATGGAGCCCTTCAGCTCTCCTCTTTCTCTTTTTAGAGTACCTCAGAGTTTTAGACTGTCTTGGGATACCCAGGAACACTGAACAGGCGATAATTAACATGGAAATAATTCTTTGGTATGTTTGGTCTGATCATTCACACACTGCAAGCTTGTTGCTAACACAGGCAAGGAGAGGCAGTTGTTTCTCAGCTGCTACATAGACAACAGCTGACCTCTTCCAGCATAAAACTGGATTTGAAGTTATAGAAAACAAAAGGTTCTGCTTCCTTTCATCTGGCTCTGGAAGGATTCTGGCACTATTTAACCATGAGTGGAGATTTGAGAAGATGAGGGCCACCATTAATAAACAGGTTTCATAGTAGTGGTTAGAGCTCTACATGTACAACTGTCTCTGAATCCAGTTTGCATTTCTTCAATATTTACCTATCCTGACCCACAATATAAGGGAAAAGGGATCCAGATAACATATCTGACATCTTAGTCAAGGCTAACAGCACCTTTAGCTCTTAGCCATGCTCCAGGGTTTATGAGTTCCACAGCCCTTCACTCAGTCCTGCCACTCCTTTTGCCTCAACATACACCAATTGCCAGTTTTACTCTCATCCCCAAAGCTTTATCTCTGCAAACAGTGCTGTGTTATAGGGGGTACAGAGTACCTTTCCAAGGCATAATAAAACTGATTTATTGCTTCAATGAGCTGCTGCATTGCCCAGAAGATAAACCAGCAGAGGGGACAGAACTCAGCATTCCTCAAGAGTGACGCTCCAAAAAGGAAATCAGAGCAAAGCCTGAGGACAGATACTGAAACATAAGCCAGCCACTGGCAAATGGAAAAGAACAAGTTGATAAGGGGTTCAAAGCATAAGGGTATTACCAGTGTCCAACACTAGAAGAGTGTAGGCTTGGAAAAGTGCAGAACTTTAGCCTTTTCTTAACACAGCAGCATTGCCTTCCATGCAAAGAACATGCAGGTGCAAAAGTAAGGTAGGCAGGGTCATAAGAACCTCTTTTTCTTATACATTTGAGATCAGTACTGAGTACCCTACTCCATTGGAGGCTGTGCTCCACCAGGGGGTTTCTTTACCCTGATGTCTTTTACTTCCAATCAGCAATCCCAGTGATGGGCACATGGAGAAAGACACAAAAAGGTGAACAGACTTATCCACACATCAGGACAGTGTTAAAGGCCCACAGAACTCTCCTGCAGCTCAGACTATCCTTCAGTCGATGGTCAAGGGAACATTTTAACTTGGCTTGTCCCTGAAACCAGCATATCAAACAACTCCAGCAGAGATGTTCAAAGAGACAGCACTTCCTCTGAGTACAGATTCTTAATTTCTTCCAGATCCCTGCCATTTCAATTATATCCTTTCAAAATACCTCTGTCTTCTTTTACTGTACTCACTAGTAATACATAAAAATCCATGGAGAATTCACATTCTAAGCATTTTCTGTCAAGACCTTGAGGATGACAGTGTACTTTACACCTTTTGCACTCTAAGAGAAGCAAAGACAAAACCAAATATTGTTACATACTCTGTAGATATTATCACTACATATTCAACCATATATCTTTTTAGGCTTCAGAAGAAAGCAATAAAAAGAGGTTTCCAAAAAATTGAGAAAAATAATTATACAAAGAGACAAGCTGTAGGTGCATAAGGATATAAAAGGGAGGACAACTGGTGTCTCTTGTTTTACTGAGGGACCCCAAACTGCCAACACAGCCTGCAGGTCTTGTAACTTTGAGCTAATTGTTGCTTCTCTCCTAGTTTTGTGTATTGACATTCTTTTCTTTCTCTTCCCATTTCCAAATTACACATCAAAACCATTCAAAGGACTTCAAATTAACTTAATTTATGGCACTATATCCTCTGGCCAGTGAGTGTCACTCCCTCCCAATGAATAGCAAGGGCAGCTCATATGAGTTGAGTACAAATTCAGTTGCAGTGGGGACAAAGTCAAAGACAAGCACAGATTAATGAGTGAGTGAGGGCATCAAGAACACCAACAATCACAAAAGAACAAAACAAACCACACAAAACCCCCAACCAACCAACCAAAAAAAAAAAGACCCCTAACAACAAAAGAACCTCCCAAAACAAAAAGAAAACTCATTCATCTAGTCAACCAGTAAGCCATGAACTTGCAGTGAAGACATTGTCCCAATAATCTCTAATCACAGCAGAGCAACAGAAACCATAGATGTAGAAAAAAAGATTGCAATGATTTGTATGGACTTAGAGGCATGTGCTGCAGATCCTGTTCTCCTGCACAGCTCAGCAGCAAATTATGGTGGCAGCATTTATGCAAGGAGTTCATCACTGGAGAAAGATGTGCTTCATTAAACAAAAAAATTCTCTTTTTGAGTCTACCATGGCTTAAAGATATAGCCCTTGAGTGTCCTTGGTTGTAAAACCTAAATCAATCTCAGCGATTTTCCCCTTTTATGTGATGAGAAGACCATACTTATTTTCTAGCCAGGCAATTTACGTGGAGAGAAAAAGTGTTAAAAGACACTAAAGGTTGTAATAGTTACTCAGACAATTGTGCATCAAGGCCCTGTGGACACAGATCTCAGCATGTCCCAGACCCTCAGGGCTTGATCTGGCCAGATTAAAGTGAATGCCTGTAGGCTGCCTTGTCTTGGAGCAATACATCCCCAGGGAGCAGCTCAAGAGACCTCCAGTACAAGAGCTCTGCATCTTGTCAGATGTTAAAGAGGATTATCTCCATTTTATTCTTTCCATGAATAATGGGAAGTAAAAAGAAAATTGTTCAGCTAGGACATACAGCATTACCTATTACTCAGAAGATCCAGAACAAGGAAATAAGTATGTTTTTCTAGTGTGTATAAGTGCAGTAAAAAGCTGTCTGTTCAGTACTACAAACCAACCAACCAGCCAATACTCAGTTCTACTGCTCAGAAATCCACTCAATGTGATGATCTCCTGCTGGCTTCCTCCAGGCTCTCTGTCAGCCTTTACCATCCAGTTCTGGGTCACAGAAGATGGTGCACAAGGTGCTTTGAACCAAAGCCTTCCCAATAACAAGAGTTCCTTTTCTGATATCAACTCCCAAAAATGCTGGAAACCTCCCACACTACTGGTGCTTTAAATTTCAAACAAGTCTTCTTTTTCCTATGTAATCCCAAACAGACATGAGACACACTAGTAACCCTGCTGTGGGCAGGCTGTCATCTCCACCAGGACACAGCAACCTGCTGAAGTGAGAGGGAATGAAAGAACTCTGCACAACCAACCCGGAATTCCTCAATTCTCACCACAGGCTGTTGGAAAGAAGCCACAGGTGGAGTTTGGTGAGTAAGTGGTATCTGAGTTATGACAAAAGTGCTGCAGACAAGTAATGTAAACAAAGGTCAAGTCCTCCCTGCAGCTCGAGTAAATCCACTCCCAGAAAAAACAACAATCCTTTTGCACCTTTTCTCTAGCCCAGTGGAGCAGCATTTTCTTCCCCCTCTGCTATCTCTGAGCCAGCAGGCAGTGCATGCTGCCCTCACAGCTTCCTGCCACAGCACAGTGCAGGTTAGCTCTGACAAGTCCACCCTTACACAGCTCAGCTAGCTGCCAGCTGATCTGCAGAATCCAACAAGCTACAGCTCTCTTGCCTCTCAGGCAATCAGAAAAGCTCCTTGAGGACTGCTCCTAACAGCCTCTGGAATGCTAAACATAGCTGTAACCAATGACCTTTCCACACACACTGGAGGAAAAAAGCTTGGGTGAGTGCCAAATTCCCTGTAAAGAGCCAGATGCATGGTGCCACAGGCAAACCTTCAGCAAGGCTCCTCACTGGGTTTGACAAAACCTCTGGGTTTGTCTCAAGCTCTCACTGCAGGTGTTGGTTTGAGGGACAAGCTGTTCTTCTAAAGGCAGTGGCAAAGTCTACCACTGTCAACTTGTCAGCAAGTGCCAAACAGATCCTGGCTCCCCCTAAATATTCTTGATGAGGTTTCTGGGGTACTGGAGGTAAGGGAAGTGGATGGGTGTGTGTTGTATATTGCTGACTTGAGGTGAAGCTATTTAAAGCTTGACAAATGGCAATTTCCCTCTCTCCACCAGCTCCACTGTGGCTTCCTCACATTGCCCCTGTTATCAATACTCTCTCCTGCACAGGACAATTCTCTGTGCTGTAAGGGTGAGAAAACAGGGTGTGAATGTTCACTTGCTTGCAGGGAGTTATTCACATCCACAGAGAACAGTTTCACCTGCTGGCAGCTGTTCAGTTCCTAAAGGGAGGAAGTTAATAAGGCAGAGATATAAATAATTACCAACTAGTGAATTTGGTCTACTCTTTCCTATCCTAAAGGAACTGAGGTTCTCCTTTTTAGTACTTTGTCTTCTTCCTTTGTTTCTGTGATTCTTGAGGATGTTGAGCCACAAGTTGAGCTGTTACTTCTGCAAATATTTTTTTTTCTTTTCTGCCACAGAGCTACTAAAAATAGTGAAGTATTTCCTCTCAAAACACCTGGCTATCTTTTCCTTCAACTTTTTTTTTTTTTCTGAAGATGGAAATTTATTCTGATCAGCTATTTTCAGACTCTTTCTCATACTCTCATTGAGCAGAAAAAAACATTTTACTTATCAGAGGAAAGAGCAGTACTTGAGAACCTCCCCTTTGGTTTCAGATTCTCACATAACACCACTCACATTTACACAAGATGAAATGTCATGCTTTCCCAAGAGACATCTTGTTAATGTAAACTAAAGTTTAGTATTTCTTGACTTCTCCTCAGTTCCTTAAGCCTCAGGTATATATAAAATACAACTGCTTTCTCATCAATGCCTTTAGACCATCATCCTTAAATCTGTCCCATGTGTTAACCAGATTAAAGAGGAAGCCCTGGTAAATTAGTGCTTCTTTATGTCCTGGTCCTCCTAAACATTGCTTGCTTTTGGAGAGTGGGTGGTGTGACTGGGAACATGTTTCTGTTGCTGTTGCAGCCAGGGACAAACTCTGTTTAATACATTTACTGACCATGAGCACACTTCACAGAAGCCTACAAACACTGGGAAATAGGAGGTTAACTTAACACTCAGAGCAAAATGATGCCAAGCACTTTCTCCAGGGTGAACATTTTCAAGGTCATGCTATAACAAACTTATTTTTCCATGGAAGACAAGCCTAATGGAAGTTCTTAAAGAAGGAGTTGTCATAATTCCTCCTTTTAAGTTTTGCACAAAATAATTCCATTTCTAGCAAAAACTGTGCATATAGGGCTTTCTGTTTATGTCCTGAAGATAAGTGTACTTGAAGTGCTGATATATGAGATGCTTGTGGGAATGTTATCTCTTGGACAAGGAAAAAGGGATGGGTGGAGAGGGGACAAACTTGTAAATTCACAGACAGAGATATACTCCTTGGCAACCAAGTACAAAACAGTAGCTTTGTGGCCTTCTGGGCCTTACCAAACTTCATTGACTCTACAAAGTTTTGTTTAGAGAGAAAAAAAACCACTTTTAGAAAAATATGAGCTCTATAACAAAAGCAAATCAACAAATTATTATGGAAAAGCTATCAAAACCTATGCTCTGTAGTACTGAAAGGCCTGGACATGGGTTGCTGATGATTTTAACACAATCAGATGTGTCCTGTTCCTTCCTCAAAACTGAGCTACTGAGCCTCTCTTCACTCTGTGAAAGCCCTGCAGGTAGGTAACTACAAATGGCTTCTACATGTCTCCAGCTGAAAGTACATGGAAACCCCTTCCTTAGATTAATCCTTTATTCCATCTGCTATTTTCTCCAGAAGATCTGAGCAGCCTGGTTTAGTGAAAGGTATCCCTGCCCATGGCAGAGGGTGGAACTCAATGATCTGTAGGGTCCCTTCCAACCCAAACCATTCCATGAGTCCAAGATAGGAAGACAAAATGTTCTGGCCTACTGTCACAGTAGGGGAGAAGAAATGCAGTTGCTTCAGCTGGACTTAAAAAAAATGGACTGAACTGAGGCTGATATGTCCAAGTAAATCTATGTGCAACTACAGTATTAGAACTTCAGCTTTTTTCTGGATGACAGACTACAGAGTTGTCTAAAGGAGACCAAAATTTTAAGTCAGCCTGTTGTTAGGGACAATAAATGAGTTTAGCAAACACAAAGTTCTTTGAGGGTCTCCAGCAGCATGGGCTGCTTTCTGTTTTAACTGGTTATTTTGTGGCAGGAAAACTAAGGAGAGCATTTTTCTTTTTTCATACTCTGAAAGTGCATGTTCTCATTCCTGAGTGAATGAAGTACTTTCTTCTAAATGGGACTCTGCTGTCTCATGTTGAATATCCATGTGCTTCTGGAAAACATTCCTGCTGCTCTGAATAAAACCTCACTCCTGGTCCTTACATATTTTTGTTATCCAAAGGAATTTCTAAGTCATGAAGAGAAGGTTGTCCATGTGCCTTTGTTGGCAAGTTTTGATGTCCCTCAGTTCTCTCATAAATCTATTTCCAGGCTCCTGAGGTTTGATGTGTCTTTGAAAGGTCTTGTGCTTATCCATATGTGACCATATACAAATTAGATTTGGTTGGAAATTTTGGTAAAGGGGCAATGTCTCTGCTGAAAATACCAATCTGTTAAAATTAGAAATAGTCTGAGAATGTGTAGGTTTCAGCAGAAGTGGAGAAGGAGACCAGACAAGTTTTAATGGAAACCTGCCTAGCCTTGGATTCTACTAACAAAGGAGCATGCCAAGCAGAGAATTTGGCCATATCTGGTTTTCTTTTTTCTACCCCAGAGTAAAATATTTTCAGAGCTTTGAAGTCTTCAACGAAAGGAAAATCCCAACTATCACATGGAGGTACCAAGAATATTTGTCTTCAGCTGCCTCTCTTCTAGGCTCCACCCAGAAATGCCCAAAAGCCCCATTGCACATAACATGAAGTTGCCCTCTTGGCTCCTATCAGAAATAAGTCAGTATTTCTACAACACCAAGGAAATTTAAAATTTCACTTACAAATAGACTCAGCTGCATATACAGAATTCATCACAAACAGAACTGGATCAACAGCTAAAACCAATGCTGTTTGAACAACAGCGTAAGCCACACATCCCACAAAAAAATCTCCCACTTGAAACCAACTTTCTGGAACTACTGACCCAAGCTGTTGTGTGTTATTTATAAAACATCTGCTCCCATTAGTAATGAGCACTTCACATTTCCAAACATTTGACAGCCTAACTTAATTGCTATTCTTTGAAGAGCACTAAGATTTGGATTTTGCTTTTTCTGTGAGTTTATCTGGCAGTACTTCAGAACTGACAAATTCCATTCATGCATCCCACTTACAATCTCCAGGAGCACTGATCTTATTGAAACCTTTTATTCAATGCTCTGCCTTTCCTGGGATTTAAGCTCCTTGATTCCACTGAGTGCCTGTATCTTCCATTGACATATGTGCTTCTATGTTTCTCGTTTCTTTATCTCTCTCTGTCTTGCAATCTCCCATTCTGATTCTACAGCTAAGACTTTCTAGAAGAGACATAATCAGTTCTTTAAACAGTGACAAAACCAGATCACCATCATGACTTCAGTGCTGATGATTCTGATACTTTTACCACCAACCTTGACAGTAACACAAAAAGTCAGTAGGTTTTGGTGTGTGATTTAGGACTTGCCTCCAAGGGAGAAGGAAATTCCAACCACCATTCAAAATGCAACACCAGCTTCCTCATAGTCCTCACATTAAATAATGTTTCTTGGGTTCAGAAGTAGAAAAGGAAAAGAACAAATGCATATAATGATGATGTGCAAATACATCCACTAAGTTAATGCCAGCTTGATCATCAAGGAGATACTTGAAACACTTTTCTTCTTGAATTTGGTACCATGTGGAGTCCACAAGTTAATGAGCACTTCTAACATTAACAACAAGGAATATCTTTTTATTTTGCTGGTTTCTGTAAGAACAGAGGATTTTTTTCCACAAAAGCATAACCAAATTCCATCAATAGCACCATAGCAATGTCAGGCTACAGTATTTGTTTTCACTACAGAAACAACATTAGCCCATGGGGGCAGTTGTTAATGTCTATTAATTGCTCAGATTATTACAAAATTGAGCTTCTAGAATAAGATGGATTGAATTTCTTACAGAAATGATGGAAAAAGTCATCAATAATTCAAAAAAACGAAAATAGAACTTACTCATGCTGTGGCTTTGTGCCCTGTGGTTAGGTGACCGTGCCTAACACAAAGTACTCCCTGATCCAAGTTCTTCCTTAGGAGCTTTCCTCACATCTCTCTCCTGAAAAGACTTCTTGGTTCCAAACAATTTAAAGAACTTCAAAGTGAAGTGTTTCCATCTTGGGGATATTCATTTCTCTCTCCTCTAGCCAAATGTCTGTTTTAACCAAATGATCAGAAGCACAGTATCTCTGACTTGTCTCATCCCATGTCCATGTTAGCTGGAACTTGCCAACTGGCTCAAAAGTTTTTGGTAAGGCCCTTTTAGACAGACATGTTCAGACAGTGTGGTTACAGAAACCTCATTTCCTTAGGAAGAGAGGTTAAAAATTAATAACTACCACCATTTTTTTTTTTCAGAACAACCAAATCCTGGAACTTTACAGAACCCTAATGACAATTTTGTTTAATATCAGTGTGCCTTCATTAGCAACTTCAGCCATTCCACTGCCTCATCCAGCTGAACATGCAACCCTAAGCAGTAAGAGGAACATCCCACTTTAATGAATAAGGAGTTCTTGAGTTTCTTCCCTTCAATACTGTTCCTGTTTTGGTACCTGGAGTTTGTCATCAGAGACATCTGCTTAGTACCTCTCAGTAGTTCTAAACTGAAAACTTTGTCAGTGACATTTCTATATAAAATTCCAAATAAGTAACTGCTATGCTGGCAAGAAACACCCTAAACATCATAATAATAATAGGCCTTACTCTTATGAAAGCACACCAAACCCAGAACTAAGCTGTGACATCGAGGTCAAAGCCAGAATCTCAAAAGCAGCCATGTGCTTATAATTACTCTGAACTTTAGTTGTTGCTTGTGTTGGTCATATTACAATCACATCATTGGAAAAAGCAAAATATCTGCTTGCATTCTAGAGATAATTGTGGAAAGGACAGAAATGGGAATTTGACAGTCCCTTTGAGATAAACAGTTATAAATAATGGGTTATATGCTCCATTTCCAGATAAAAACAGGAGCTGGAGAACACTGTGCTAACTTACTTCAGTTCACTAAAGAGCTGCTACACTTAAATAATCAAAATATATGCAGGCAAGTGCCCCATTAAAAGGAACCACTAGACCCTTACATTTTTTGCCTTTTAAAGTTCTTTACATCAATAACAGTTGTACACCAAACAAAAACAGAATATCAGCCAGAATGGTGGCTCTGAACTTCTGCAATTTCATTAATGTAACACAACTGGCATTTCTTACATGGAGTTGGAAGAAGTAAAAAAACCTGGGAAAGTAAAATCTGAGGAGAAACAATTATAGGAAAAAAATGCAACTTTTAATTTGTCCAAATAATCTGAATTCACTTGTTTATGTATTACTCATGGTGACACAAACATAAGTGCACAGAATCTTTTCTAAAGAAAAAAATCCTCTGCTGGCTAGCCCCTCCTTTTATAAACATGTTTTTGATCTTTTGTACTTTCCTCCCAAAGTTTTAAGTCTGTGAGATTATTGATGTTGTTCACATTTTTGTAAGGATCATGCACTCATGCACTTTTAATTATTCAGCAGTAATTGTTCAGATGAGTTTTTTTTCAACAAGCTTCCAGGAACAGGTTTATATGTGTGTGTGTGCACATGTGCTTCTCTTTGAATGAACTGTAGGACACAGTCTGGATGAGGAGAGGAGTAAAAAAGTAAATCTAGGGCATGTTTTCATATAAAACTGAGCCCACACCACAGCTCTCTGGTGGGAAAAAAAAAAAAAAAAAAAAAAAAGAGCTTTGCCTCATTCCATTCCAGTCTTGGCCAGCTGTCAGCGCTGGTTGCAGCCCCATTAGACCACTTGCTGACATGCTGCAACTCCTTAAGGTCCCAAAAGCTCCTCATTTCCTGCTGATCTAGATTCCTGCCATTACAGGCAGCTGATGAAGCATAGGAGGGCTCCAGTGAGTGCCAGAAGCAACACGAGCTGTGCAGCAGAAATGTGAGTGCAGAAGAGAAGAAGGGAAGGTGACAGAGGGGCACCAAGACCTTTTGGCATTGGTAAACCACCACGCCAGCTCTTGGGAAACCATACTCTAGGGAAGACATTTTCCTTGTCTGTACCACACAATTCCCAGAGACAAGCAGTATCCCATAACCATTACCCTCTCTATGTCACCATTTGGAGGAGTTGTTTCCCCAGAAATCTCAAGGCAGCCTGCAGAGCAGACTTTATGGCTACCCAAACTCTGAATTTATGAAATGCTTTGCAGTCAAACCAGTGGCCTGCAGCACTTGCCAGATGATTTGCTATGTTACTTTGAAATTATTGTGCACAATTGTGTATGAAATTTAACAAGTGATCTTGATCCACTGAGGAAACAACAGTGGGGCAGTGTTTCAAGGTGTTTAATGTGCTGTACTAACCTGACTGAAGATCCACTCTTTCCCACTGGGGTAGGTTTCTGCTGGTGTCAGAAGCTGAACTGGCTAGCCAAGTGTAACTCCATGTTGAACTATCCAAGGACAGCTACAGCTGGCAGGAGCAAGCTGAGTGCTGGAGGTGGACAAGGGAGCAGAACTGGTGCTGGCTTGTTAGCTGTCAGATCAGCTCACCTCATCCCATAGGAGGTTATGGGATACAAAGGGTGGTCTAACTTTTGAACGACAGCAAGGTCTTACTACTCATTTAACAAGTGGCCAAACCAGCACAAAATGACCTGGAACAACTGCAAGTTCTCACTTAAGCTTTTGCAGCATTGCACAACAAGAAAATGGCAGGCCTGAGGACACAACTAAGAGTCCCTGGCCTGGGTCTCCCTCTTGCCTTGGACTTGCCTCCATTCCCAGCCAGCCTGTGGTTTCTCCAGTGCCTGACAGCAGCCCTTCCAGCTGTGCTAAGAACTGGACTGGGACCAACAGCTCCTTTCCTGTCTCCCCACAGCCATCACTGCTTCTTCTTCACTATGGACTTGGACAAGATTCAGATTAGTTGCCTATGGGTGAAAGGTTCCTTGTCCCATCATGAATTCCACGCTCCTGCTTTTCCCTAGCTCACAGCTATCATGTCCTACCCCTCTTCCTCCCAGTGCCTCTCTGAACTCCCTGACCATTTTCAGCTATCCATTTTGTGTCTGTATCCAGCTTTCTGATCTCCACAACCTATTTTTCCTCTTTCCTTTGTGCCTCCTGTTTAAGTCAGGTTCTCTTTGTTCTTGAGCTACATTGCTCTTGTATTGTTTTCCTCCAGTTTCAGCATCACTGGCACCAGTCTCAGCTTCCACCACAAACCAACCTGGACCTCAGTGTCTTGATCCCAGGCTCTCCTCTCTCCCTCTTTCACCCCACTGAGTGTTAGCCAGTTGTCCTGCTCCCTCACTTCTTCATCAAAGAGAACCCAGGTTCCCTCTAAGTTTCTGGCTTTTTAACTGAAAAATTCTTCTACCCAGGCAACAGCAGGTGAAAAGACCAAAATCAGCAGTCCCTGCATGCTTCAGAGAAATGCAAAAGATACGAAAATGGGGCTTGGACTGGAGTGAGCAAGGCGTAATTAAGGGGGGAAATACTGTGGGTCCTGGGCACACTCAGGGGTTTCCCGCCTGGAACCCGCGCTGTGACATCGCCTCGGGCTGACACAAGGTGGCCCCTGTGGCTCACAGAACAGTGACAAGTGACAGCCAGCCAGGTGGACACAGCATTCCAGCCTACAGTGGAGCCATTCCAGTGGTCACTAAATGGATGCAGGCTTCAGAAACACATCCATCACATAAGTAAGACTCTACCTGCAATTAAATTATTTAAATGTGTAGGTTTGCCAAGTAACATCACTGCCGTAAATAACTCATCACCAATACGTGTTGCATTTTTCTTTCAAGAGACAAAATACGAGGGTTATACCCTAATACCTGACATTTGGATGTGATTTAAGCAAGTGCATAGCTGAGCCTAGAAATTAATGCAAGCCAGGCACATGCTGCTTTTTCTGGATTGAGGACCACACATCAAACAGCTGGGCTCTAACACAGGTCATCTCCAATACCTGAAGGCTCTTACATAGCCACAGGAATTGCTTGATTAGCATCAATACATTGCCAGCTCATGGAGCAGCTGCTTCTCAAGGCCCCAGCTCTTGCAAAATGAGATCCTCAACTCTACTGGGCATTTTAGAAGTAAAGTATTTCACAGTCCTAAACCAGAAAAGTATCCAAGTGAGAAGGTTTTCAAGACCAGCAAGAGGGATTCTCAAGTAAACCCACTCATCCCTTCAAACATTTTGTTTTGAAACTATAATTTCAACCTCCACTAAAACTCCAATAACTCCACTAAGATAATACAAATTCTAGATTTAATTAGGCAAAAATAATTCCCTTTTCTAACACTGTTATAAAGTTCTGTAAGAACCTTGAGCTTATTCCCTTAAAAGAAACTTTCTACAAATGTTATCAGTGATTATCTTGGTAATTTCAGAATGAGAAGAGGTCACCTCCTGAGCACATGCTGTTCCCTTGCCTTGCCTGGTTTTGGAAAGTCAGGTTCTTTCTAGCAGAACTGACTCCAGATCAGAACAGAGTCCAGTCCCTCTTGGACAGAAAGTTCCCCCAAGTCTATCCATGAGTTGTGTGATCCTTGTGGCACATGAAGGGACAGAGAACATCCAGCTCCTCCAGGCTACACAAATATCAGCAATGTACTTGAAAGTTTGGATTTGCTAGGAAAATAGTCATAATCATCAGCATCAGATGAGCTGCACTTAAGTTACCTCCAAACCTCCACATAAAACACAGGAAGCTTTTTAAAAATAAATTATAGGTTGTTCTAATTATAAAATTAAGCGTATTTTAGATCAGTAGTCTATTTTTTTAACAATGTTTCACTGTAATGATATATAATTTTATAAGTTATGTTCTTTCCAAAGCAGAAACTTGTTATTTAAATGAACACATCATGTAGTTACTGGGATAATTATTAGCAAAAATATCCTTGAGACAAAATGCTTGCCAAAAGATGTTCCAAATGTTTCCTTTCTAACAGCCTCAAAGACAAATAACTTTTTAGAGCACTCAATTTACATATTCTTTCATGTAAGTTAGGAATCCTGAAAAAAAGCCCTTGCTGTTGGCATTGCCAATATTTTCTCCAATTTTCTAGTACTGAGGGGGTGTATAGATTTTTTTTTTTTTTTATAAATCTTAATGCCCATTTCTGAATAAAAAAGTACATATTAAAAGTCAACCCTCTTGGGAATAAAGGCAACACAGATGATGAAACAAACACATTTTAGCAAGATTAGTAGTCTCAAATAGGCTTAAATCATGACTATTCATATATTTAAATCTACACAAATCACATCTGTTTAGTCCTTAGGAATAATGCATGCTATAAGCATAGTCCTTGAAAGAGGCTCTATCTTTTTGCTTGGAGAAATTTCATGAATCAAAAAATCCTTTCAAAAATACACATATGATGCTGAGGGGGGAAAGGAAGCAAGTCTTAATGAGACTATCTATTTTATGCTAAATAGAAGCATTAGGGTTCATCCCTAGAATTACCATATATTTCTCTGGACAGTTCCTGACTGCAGCCACTGATATGGGTTTTTTTTCCCCAAATACAGTCAGGCCATAGTTTATCTCAGACAAACAGAGTAATTTCAACACTCCTCATTTCTTTAGGAAATATGCTAATTTTATAATAAAAGCAAGGCCTTTTGGCTCAGCTGGCCAGTAAAACTTGCTGTGGTCTCAGTGAAAACACAACTGGATCCTTTCTACAGCTAAGATGACAAATTATCTTCCTGTTAAGCAGCATTCAGAAAGTAATTGAGTTCTTGCTAAGCTTGACAGATACCATAAGCAACTCAAAGGAAACAGTAACAGCTGCATTAATATACTAACCACTGCTTTACAAGGGTAAATGGAAGCCTTAATTGCCTCCTTGCATGTACTACACACATGGTATAATGAAAAACACTTTGCTAAGTTTGTACTCATTTCACATTCACTACTATAAATCAATTCAAATTAGTAATGTTATGTGTTTGTCTAATAAATTACTTGTTTTGGCTCTTTAGGATGAGCAAAACAAACTTCCAAGAGCAGGATGTGTCTGATCACAGCTGGACCTGCCACATCTCTTGCTAAAAACTGCAGTGTCTGAAGGTGGAACAGAGTAAAGCAGCAATCAGAACTGCCAGGAGCATAGAGGACTTGCCCTCAGAAACACCAAATATACATGCACAGCCTTGAAAACAAAGATCATTTGAAGAATAAAAAGCCTTCTCTGGACATGATAACAAATATAGTGGCTGATTTTTTGAGGAACTGGCTTTTCCATTGCCTTCAGAGGATAACTCATGCAACAGGTTTTGAGCCCAGGAGCTCAGGTACTGATTCCTGGCTGATTAAATGGGCAGTTTCAGGTTTTTCTTACACCAAAGACCATGTGAAAAATGTAGGTACTTACACAGCAAAATGATAGATAAAGCACTTCCACCCACTGGGCCTCTCCAGGAAGTTGTAGACCTGTCCCTGGGTGCTGGTTTTGGTCAGATATTGGCTCTGGAAGCACTCTGGGGTCCGAGTCCTGCTGGCTCCACTGTCCAAGCAGGCTGCAGCCTTCGTGCCCTGGGCAATCCCAGATCCCTTATCCACAGAGGGCTCTGGCTTCAGTGCCACAGGAGAATACTGCATGGTGCTGAGGCTCCCCCTGACTTCCAACAATGCTGCAGATTTGCTGTTTCCACTCAGAGTGCTCAGCTGGAGAGCAGAACCTCGATCCTCCCCGCAGTGGTTACACACCGGGCACGCCGCGGTTCCTCCAGCACCGCAGGACATCCCGCAACAACACACGGGTATTGCTGTCTCTGATCAATTTTTAAAATCATGGACGAGGGATTGGATGTCTTCCCTGTCCAGGGTTCTCCAGCAGCTGATAAGATGACTTTGGGCTGTTATCATGGAGCTTCTCTGTGACACAAGTGTGAGCTGCCAGCCTGTCACCTGCTGTCACTCGCAGCCTCTGAAATTAAATCAGAAAAACCTGTGAGACAGGGACACGTGCTTGACACCAGAGGGAACAGGAGTCTGGGACAGGAAAGAGGTTGAGAATTCTGAGGTAAGGAAAAACAATTAATTTACAAAATGACATTGTTAAGAAGGAAGCCTGGAACTATTTAAATGCTGCAATATTTGTGCACCAGCAGAGACTCGAAAGCTGATCCTACCAGATTACTTTAAGCTAAGAAGTTCTTAAAGTGTCCTGATTAGGGATGAAGTGTTGCCCAAAACACATCTGAATGAGGCTTTGAACTTCAACCCCTACACCTCAGGAGAACTTATCTAGAGCATCAATATTACAGGAACATTTTGAGACTTAAATAAATTATTCCAGCCACCTCACGGAACCCAATCTTACAGTCCACAATACTCTGAAAGAACTTTTCTCAAGTGTAAAAAGGAGAATGCCATTAGTGATAAATGATGCTGGGAGGTTAATATTGCTGCAAGGGAAAAGGTCAAAGACTCCTTACCTGATCCTCAATTTTCTTCAAACCCTTTCATGTTTGCAACTGATTTTGCTACTCTCAAATAAGTACCTAGACAAAATAGAAAAGATAACAGAGTTCTTCTAGATCAATATGTATTTCATGAAGCAGACTTGAATTGTTGCTAATACAGAGCAGCAATTTCTTAGCAGCAATATAAGCAATTTAGTGAGACACAGTGGATGTCTTTTTTTGCACTGCCTCATTTCTTACACACCACATTCAGAGTTACTTTAGCTTCAGCAGAATATTTTAGAGAGACAATTTCAGCCTTCACCCCCTCCCCTTTTTAAAATTAAGCCTATTTTTTGCTGTTGCTTAAAGCTTCTCATGTGTAGTGAATGAACTCCCATTGCAGTACATCTGAACAGAGCCCTCCAAGTTATTCCACAAAGTATTTACACGTATGCACTTTAACATGACATTTTACACAGGGCTCATTTCTTAACACCGCTCCTGGAAAGGTGAGCATCAGTTCCCATTTCCACACCAGTCCTAGAGCAAAGAGAGAAATACACCCCTTCCCTCAGCAGTTCTCTTAATGAACAGCTGGAGGGTGCAAACATTAAAGCACAAAGCCCTTCACCCACGCCAGCCTGCAGCAGGTCCCCAGGAACACCTCTAAGAGCATCCTTTCACTCTGGGGGACTGAGGCTGCCTGGACAAGGCTGGCTTCACACACAGCTCCCTGGAACACCTTTCCTGGCTGCTGCATCCACACACGGCATCCCACGGACACGGCACACAAAAACCTGACACCAGCTGGCAAACAGCACCTACTTTGTCCCGGCGGATCCCTCTCCTGGCGGCTGCTGCACACCGTGGAGTCCCTGGAGAGGTGCAGGACAGCACAGGGCTCTGCCCACTGCTCCCCAAGTCCCACCCTGAGCCAGGCAGGGTCCCTCCCTTTGGGCTGCCTTATATGGCTGCCCCTGCAAAAGGCACAGAGAGAACAGTTTGGATGATTTCAGAGAGAAGTTACTTCTGTCTCTTCCTGCTGTCAAAACCAGCAATCACAAGCAACAGCTTAACTTCCCTCCCAGTCTTTTTCTTATCTGCAGACACTTCATTGCAATGCATTAAAAGCAGCCTTTCCTTACTGCACATCTTTAAACACTGAATTAGGTGATGCCTATGGCAATCTGGAGGCTCAGCACCTCCTTTCATACTGGAAAAGTCTAAACAGCAGCTTCGGTTGCTCAGGGTTTTTTCCATCAAAGTTTTGACAAAGCCAAAAGCAGCTCTTCATTGTTACATCAAATAATGGAAGATCAGGGTTCTCTCATGTTGTTGCCCTTCTGAGCTCCAGGTCATTTTTTGTATTAATTTGGGAGGAAGAGAATCTCAAACATAACCATTCCAGCATCTAACTCCCCATTTTATTGTTGACCTTTGTAATCCAGAAGGAGAAAATGAATACTGCTATTTCACTCCTTTCCTCCCTTTTGTAGCAGAAATCAGACTGTTGTCTGCAATACCAGCATTCCAAATTTAAGCTTCCCACTTTTCCAGAGCCAGGAGTTTGAGAATGGAACAAAGGCACCCCTTTCACCCTATGGTTATCATCAGTGGGGGAATACTGCCTTGCATAGTCTTCACTTTTTATCACAACTGTTCATGAGGCTAAGGCATCTCTTTCCTTGGAATGATTATTCCAGAAACTTATTTCTTAGTTTCCCAGTTATATTTACATACCACTGCAAAAACTCCAAAACAAAACAATAACCCAAACTCTTTCAGTTTCTTTTCTTTTTTACATGTAGTCTGACCTAAAAGCCAACCCATCCAGAACATTTTCCTTGGATGCTGTGTTATTCAGTTTACCCACCTTGTGCACAGAATTGAATACATTATTCCACACACTACTTCAGGTGAATGGTCATTGAGAACTGATACCTGGCTGGAGCCACAAAAATCCTTCTCCAGGTTTTTGCTTCTTCCTGAAATGCTTACTGCATCAATTAATACTTTTATACTCTCTACTCTATTAACTTTTCCAGATAGTAATTTGCTAAATTAAAAAAATGCCATCTCTCCTCACCTCTGACTGCTCCTGAATGTAATTACTGAAGCTCTATTACAAAGTATGGATGGGAAAAAATATTCAAAAAAAACCCAACAAACCAACAAAAACTCCCAACCAGCCAAGAAGTAATTTTTAACCTTAAATTATCCACAAAAAAAATGTTTCCTTTGAGGGAATAGTAGTGTTACTGCAAATGCAAAAACTCAATGTAATAGCAGCAGGTTTGAAACCCCAGCAGAAACGGAAACCAGAGCACCTGATTCCTTTTTCTTGGTTGAGGAAAAGATGATTTAATTATAAGATTTTAATATTATAGATTTTAATAGAGATGTGGAAAACTTGAACTCATTCCTTCAAACGTGCCCAAAAGCAGTATATCACATCTTTGGGTCAAAAATCTCAAAAGGCAATTAGTCACCTCACTAATTTATGACTTACATCAAACACATGATTCCAGGAATGTCTAAATGCAGAAGTGTTCACTGGTAACTATAGATGCACACAGCATCCTGCAAGTATGTATATACAGAAGCAGGACTTCTGTGGCTGGGCTCACACCATGTGTTTAATTTTGGTGGGCCTGGTGCCACCCCTGTACTCAGGGAGCACATCTTCCTCACCCTGACAGCACTGCACTTAGCACTAGACATGGGAATTTATAACCAGAAGGCCAGGATGGGAGGGCACAGAGAAATGTCTGGCTCTGAAATGCATTTTTGAGCCCCTTCTTAAGGAGGAGGCACTTCTCAGAGACAAACCTAAACAAAGCACCACTGGCACCACCCATCACTGTCTCCTCTGGGGGCTGTGTTTTAGAAGGAAAGTGTTAATGAGTCATGCAAGAGACAGATAATGTGGAACCTGCAATGCTAGAAAATATCTTGAAGGGTAAATAATAGATGAGAGTTGCAAAACATTCCCACACCTCTCTGTCCATCCCAGATTCCATTCCCTGGATGTAAGCTCTCTGCATCGGTGCTCTTTAAGATCTGCTCTGGATCTGTGAGCTGCAGCACTGCCAGCACTGGTACCCAGGAGCTGGAAACTGCTGAGTGCCACAGAGCTCTCTGGGTCAGCTCTGGGATCTGAACAGTGATCACATCAGGGCACAAACCCAGCCAGTTGGTGGCTCCAGCTGGTGGGGCCCAGAACCCCTTTAACAGGGCAAAATTCCAGCCCTTCAGCTTCCCAGCCTGGTGGGCTCTTCCAAGGAAATGTAAACAAAGTTAATTAAGAATCGTGAAATGGGGTTTCAACTCTGAGCTTGCTTAACAGTCCCTCCTGTACTTTTTATTTTTGAACTGTAGGTTGAAAAATGGGCCAATATTTGTCTTGCCAATCTGTCACACAGTTCAGTTGTCTGTGGAGCACTTGGCAGCCCATTTAATGTGCACCATGAACATCATTATTCTCCTTCACAAGGATATGCTGAATGTAAACAAAGATTATCATGACTTGTACACTGTGGTATTGGAAAGATGGTGCATGTCCAGATTGAGACACTGGGTTTCCATTCTCTCCAAAAGTTTGCCAAATGAAATGTATTGTAGCATTTTACCACAGAGGGAAAGATATGATGTGATAAATTGTCTTTTATGAGTGCTGGCAGTGCTTCATTATTTTTGTATTAACATAGATAGTCTACAAGGCTGCTTGACCCAGAGTAATGTCTAAGAATTCCATAAATCTCTCATTTCCATGATGGAATGCCTGCAAGAAATTAACTTGACTCCTGCACTTATGAAGGGTTTTTTTTCCTCTCTGTTCAAATTAAAACATTTTATTGGAAAAATGAACAGAAGATGCAAGTTCTTGAAGAAATGCCTGAACTTCTTCACAGCTGTGATATGAAGAGTGTGTCAGTCTCATAGTATAATGCATATCACGGACGTATAGATTTTAGAGTTATCATGAATATATAAAATGTATACTAAATCATACAGTAAGACTTAAACTATTGTTGTTATGCTGGCTCTAATACTCTATCTGCCTGATGGAAATAAAAAAACAATTAATTCATATGATTGTTAGAGAGGGAACTAGTAGCAACTTTCAGATCAGGTTGTCTGCCTGTTCCTACAACATCCATTTCTTTCATTTCTTGAAAATTCATCAACACTCTAAGACCTGGGCCTAAATCTTATTCTTAAAATCTCCAGTTCTGATTTTGACCAGTTGATTAAAAAGCTATTCAGCCACTTTTGACCACACAGACAGAGGAAAAAAGGCAACTCCTTTAAAATAAACTCATCCATAACCATCCCAAAATGAAACCAACAAAGCACAACAGCTTGCATACCTGAACCACACCCTGAGGATGTATCCCTTTTCAAAAAATGTTCAGTGGTACCCATGGGATTCAGCATCCTGGAGAGAGCAAAGAGACCCTGCTCAACAAGCCCCTGCCCTTCCCCAGACCCCCACCCACCCAAAATTCACATCTCATCACCATTAGGTAACTAAGAGGGACTCCAAGTCCTGTCTTTCTCTCATTTTTATGAGTCTGCAGCCATTCAACACAAACCTCCTAAAATAACACCCCACATTTTTAATTTCAGCAAGGATGTCATGTATTCAGCTTATCTTTGTGATTGTGTGTATGTGAAAAATCTCAGATAAGCAAATCACTTGTGTGGCTTAACTTTTATTCCATAGTCATTCAGGGTACATTTCAGTTTTCCATGAAGAATATGTATATTCTGTGCCTCAGTCTCCTAACTCAGTATCCCATTCCTATTTTATGTTGTCTCCCCCTGCAAGGAGGGGAGAGATAAAAGCTGAAGAACCAGGTGAAAGAGCTGACAAAGAAGTATGTTTTCCTCTGCCAGAACTGGGAAAGGTTTTGATTCCATGACTTTTGCACCATAGTTCAGCAAAGTTTCAAGAGCACTAATTTCTATTAGACAAATGCCAGCATCACAGGGTCCTGAACCTGTTTGCCATCTGAGGCACTATAGGAAATAAAACAATAATTATAATACATTCCAGTAATTTTAAGAATGATGCAGCCAAATCCCACTGTTCTCATGTTATTCCACCTAGACAATCTTGGTGTGCAGTTTAAGGGCTCTTCACTAGGCCAGCAGAATTCTTTAATTATAAATCATAGTATAGCTTTATATAAAGCCAGAACACTTTCAATATCTGGATATTAATAAAGCAGATGAACTTAAACTGCTACCATGCAGGGCAAAGTATCTATTGTTATGCTTATGTTGCATTAAAGGAAGACAAAATTACTGCATGAAATAGGTTCCCTATGGTCACTGCTGAAGAGGTAACCAGATAGGAGCCACAGAGAACCTTCAAATAATAAGAGGCAATATAAATTCTTGCATACTGAACCTCAGCTGTTACTTGATTCCTTTCTTCAATTATATTAAGTGTCCCAGCATTGTTTGATTGGGTTTGTTTAAATCATTAGTGATGCACTGGAGGAAAAGGATACTGTTATTGGTTCTAGGGTTGTAACAGAATACCATGAAAAGTGGGTGCTTATTTCAAGTATATCTGAAAAGATTGACCAAAATAGAGCTATTGCTTCAGGAGGGACTCTTTACATAGGAGCTGTGTGCTATAACTGAAGAGGCAGTTTGGAATGATGACAACGATCCTTTCAGAGTAAGTGCAGTTGGGCATTTTTACATTTACAGGTATGAGTTTAAAAGTCAACTAAGACGTTTTATTAATTTTATCTAAAGTTTCCACAAATTCTTTTCTATGAGCTGTGGGGTCTTTTATACAACCTTCAATTGATTACCAAGCTGATATTAAAGAGCAGTAAACTGAGCCTGAAATTCTTAATGTACCAGGCACAATTACATTATTTCTGGAGCCTCAGGCAGTAACTCTTCTGAAATTATTCACCTCATGCTCAAAGTGGAGCATATTTTCTTATTTCTTACTTCCATCTCCTGTAATTTTTGAGAGGGCTGCTTATTGCTTTCTCTGGCAGTTCTATACCCCTCACTGCTTCCAGAGCACATAACATGCAGTGCACACGTGCAGCATGACCAGAAAGTCAGGCTTAGTGTGTTCTGCAGACATTTAAACAGCACAAGCACAAAGGCTGGCCAAGAGTCTTCTCACTGCATTCCAGGCAATCCCAATAAGCCAGGCTGATTTAGCTCTCCTACACACAGCAGGGTAGAGAGCTCTGTGGTGAGTACACCCCACTGCTCTGGGTGCTCAGAATGTCATCCAGGACCTTTCCAGCAGAGCAGCAGATCTTACATTCTTCCCTAATACATTCAGCTGGATATGATGAGCTCAGCAAAGACATTTGGCATCTGAGGCACTTCAGTTTTGTTCACCTTTTGGAAATCTGGGACTGTTTAGCTTGGCAGAATCCAGGAAATCTAAACAAAGGTATCTGTGATAAGATCTGTTTAAAATTTGTTGCAGAAAAGAAGCTGCCTTGACAGTAGGGATTGTGGGAGAAGCGAATGAGCTTGAGAGCTGTGTGTTCTAGCAACTAGAACATCCCATAAATGTTTCTTTAAAAGCACCCTCCTGAAGCCAGAAGGTGTTCATTTGATGTTCATCTGGAGTAAAATTTACCAAAACCAGCAGTGTGCTGAACATGGCTCACTCTCCTGAAAGCTGACTTGTAAATAATAATTGTGACTTACTCTCCTTTTAGGAAAGCCAGGAAAATTTGGAGAGGGTTTTAAAATAAATCAATAACTTTCGATACTGCAACCCAAGACATGCAAGTGACCATGCTGAAGTCATGAAACAGGAACTCCAAGCTAACATATAACACCTGCAGCTGATCTTGTTCTGGGACTGGCACTACATGCTTTCAACAACAAAAGGTCTCTTCTTATGTTACCCTAATGTGGAAAATAAGATAAAATTCAGAGTGGCTTCTAAGTAAGCATGTTCTAGTGAGAATACAGAGCAGGACTTCAGAAGGCCAGTAAGACCATCTTAAGGCATTGTTGAGTATTTGTAAAATGCTCTAATTATATTCTGTAACACTGTAAACCAAAGAGTTCTCCAGCTTTGAGCACTAACACCACTCTCCATCTGGCATTCAAGTGCACAAACTGACTTGCAAAGTGTCTGTCCTGAGGACGTATAGGAACAGAGGAGTGTGGAAATACACAGCATTTCTCTTGGCCTTGACAATGACTCACCACTGTGAGGGAAATGGGGTACACCTGACATATAGGCTGAAAATGGAGATACTCTTGGATTTAAAATGGATTTACTCTTTTGTAATTGGAAAAGCAGTTATTATTTATAACAGATATTTGTGAATGCATTATATGATATTCAGTGCCATTTTATATCCCATGTGTACAGCACAAGGAATATACAGCCTCTAGAGGTGTGTCCATGCACCTTACTTAAAAAAACTGACTTAAAAATTAAATTTTTAGTTCAGGATATAAAATCTTCAATTTTCAGGTTCAGGATAGATTCAACTTTTTTTGGGTACTCAAGCCCAAATAATCACTCAGATACCTTGTTGTCTTTAATCTCTGGACATGTTCACTTCAGCATTAACTTTGAGAATACAAATATTTAGATAATTTAAATAATTAATCTTAGCTTTGAATATTTATTGGGCACTGCTACTAAAAATTTCATCATCTTTCTTTGTCCTTTTTCCATCAGCTGTTAACAATGGATGGTGACTCTATACAGCAAAATTTGTAAAGTTACAAAAAATCTTGTAGAAATCTGTAACTGCAGAGTTTATATTTTAATTAGCAGTAGTAATTACTCACTGTCCATCATTCATAATGCTATAATTGTGCAAAAGTGGGAGGAGTCATTGTGAGATGCTGTATTAATAATGGAAGGATAAAATACATTACAGCTCTGTTGTAATACGAAACAAGCAGATTAAAACCAGAATTTCTGGGCACAGCCAGGGTCACAAGCATATTGCTACCAAAAAATCCCATTTAGCATCTGCACAAAAATGTCCTAAGGCATAGGAAAAAAAAAAAAAAAAAAAAAAAGCTGACACTTAAGAAAAGCCACACTACATATCCCAGATTTACACGTGACAGATCATCTTGTTTCCGTGGGGAAAGTGATCCCGGGGATGAATCCACCTGTGTTTTCCTAAAAAAATCTACATAGCTTTGCTTACAGAGATTGTTGAAAGAGCCTGTCACTGTTTTGGGGAGACAAACAGCACACAGTGACTGACATGTTGTATTTCCGGTAGTGAGGGGGGAAAGCTGACTTGGAAGAGACCAAAGGCAGCCCTCAGCAGGGTCTGCAGCTTCCTCCCCAGGGACAGCAAAGGGGCAGATCCAATCTCTGCTCTCTGTGACTGGGGCAGGACCCAAGGGAATGGCTGGACCTGTGTCAGGGGAGGGTTAGGCTGGATCAGGGAAAGGGTCCCCAGGGAATGATCACAGCCCCAAGGCTGCCAGAGCTCCAGGGGCATTTGGACAACACTCCCAGGCACAGAGTGCAATTGTTGGGGTGTCTGTGCAGGGCCAGGGCTCTCTGCCAACACACTGGAACAGGCCCCAGGATGGCAGAGCCTGAGGCTCCTCCATCAGGGTCTATACGGAGGAGGAGTCCTATGTTGAGGGCAGGAAATTTGTCCAGTAACCCCTTCTACAGTCAAACCCTGCTGAAGCAATCTGCTGTCACTTTGCCAGGAGGAGGTTATTCCCAAAGAGAAGTGGAGGCACAGAAAGAATAGAAGGAGGTTATTGTCACCCACTCTTCACACAGGGCACCAATCAATGGTGGACTCACAACTGACAGAAGGATCAGCCCCTTATTATCTTAAAAAACTTTCATACCTTTCTCTCTGTAAACTCCCCACAAGCAGCTCCACTGAATTTTCTTCTTCTTTCTCTCTTCCTTCTTAGAAGGACTGGTAACTCCATCCTGTCCCCTACCCAACCCTTCCTCCTCACAGCACAGCCAGCAGACTCCAGCTGACCCTTAACCACCTAACCCGCTCTTTTATAACACCCATCCTCACTGGACATAGCTGTGCCCTACTGAGGGGCAAGGCTGGTCCCACTCTGGTAATTAATACAGCTGCAATTTATCAGGGGTGAGATTGCCTTCAGCACTATCTCTATTCTCTTACAATCTGTCCTCCCACAGGAGACAGAATCCTAGAATTGTTTAGGTTGGAAAAGACCCTTCAGATCATCCAGTCAAGCCGTTAACCCAACATCACCCTGTCCACCAGACCAGTGGGGTCTGAACAAGAGGGACAACCCCAGTGCAGGAATATCCCCAGGGACATACTGGAAGGAAGCCTAGATGGCTTTGGGTGGATTTAGGCATTTATACACTACAGCCCATTTCTTGCAGGGATTGTAACAAGTAGTGTTTCTTTCTTTCCCTTTTCTCCCTGCAGAGAGAGTGCGAGGACTCTACTAGATTCCAGGAGAGAAGTTCCCCAAAGCAGAACATGAAAACTGAAATGAAATAGAACAAATGCAAACCCAAGCCATTAAATAATATGGAACTTTTTTTTTTTTTTTTTTTAATACCCTAGGAACTGGTCTAAAATATGTAACTATTTATTGCTTCAAGAGAGTGAAAGATCTTCCTTCTTCTGGGAGAACATAGCACCTCCTTTGCTCATCCATTGCTTTTCAAAATAATGAAACCCTCTTGGCAAATGTATTTGTGAGATTGGATTCACCAGGCCTGGCAAGCTCATGCTCCTTGACTTCTCTGTAAAAAACATCACAGGTAGAGTAGTTGGGGAGGTTGGGCAGGTGCTGGTACATCTGTGGTCCCAATGTGATTATTTTTGGCTGTCCTGGAACTGGTAGTAATGATGTAGATATTGCTTGTGGGATATTTCCACATGCAACAAATTTCTTCCATCCCTCTTCTTAAGTTTGCATTATAGACGTACAAGAAGATTGGCTTAGAGGCTGAGGAACTGAAAGAGATCAAGGTGATGTCCTGGAAAAGCAAGGAGCTCCTTCTGTAGTCTGTTTCCTGTGGGTGCCACAACTGTATGATGAAGAAAGGGAGCCAGGACAGGAGAAAATCCAAGACAAAAATGAAGAGCATCTTGACAGTTTTCACTTTTCTTCTTGAGACAAGATTCATTGTCCTCCTGCCAGCTGTGTCCTTAGTGTCACTTCCCCAAATGTAGGTGAAGAGTTCCTGGTAGCAGAGGATAATGAGGAGTGATGGGATCAAAAGCAACAGCAATGAGAGGTTGATGACACCAAAGGCAGATCCTTGCCAAGAACTGGGGAGGAAAAAGTTGCAGTGGTGGTCGCTGCTGGAGCCATAGAGAAAACAGGCTGGTGATGCAAACAGAGCACCATAGAACCAAGAGAGCAGACTCATTGTCTTAGCTTTCTCCCTGGAAACTCTGGAATTCAGGGGACGGATGAGAGTGCAGAATTGATGCACACTGATGGCGAGGAGCACGTAGATCTGCACCCCGGGCGTGAGGTACTGCAGGAACCTGCCCAGCCGGCACACCCCGCTGCCCAGCATCCACCGCCCCGAGCTCAGCTGCAGCAGCAGCAGGGGCGCGCTCCCCACGCTGCTCACCAGGTCTGCACACGCCATGGACAGCACAAAGTAGTTGGTGGTGGGCTGTGTCCTCCTGCTCCTGTGGATCACTAGGCAAACGAGGAAGTTTCCCAGGACAGAGATCAGCCACAGCACTCCCCAGACCACAATGGCGGCTGCGATTTCCCCTGGCCTCAGCCCATACTCCACCAGAGAGCAGTTCCTGCTGGAGCCGGCTCCTGGGGCTGCAGGCTCTGCCATCTCGTAGCCAGCAGGAAGGGTGGAGGCTTTGGGGCTGCTCGTGTTCTGCAGCAGGAGCAAGGTGAGGAGAAGAACAGGACCACTGCTGTTACCCATGAGCAAACTCAGCCACGTATTTTGCTCACGCTGCAGACAGAGAGAAAAGGTTTTGTTGAACAACTCTGTGTGAAAAGCCCAAAGTATCCAATAAAAGATAACTCTGAGCAGTCTCTATACTCCTTAGAGCAGTAGATTTCAGAGAAAAGAGTCAGAAATACATGGTGACACTATATGACACAACAGAGGACGTTAAGTTTCATGCAGATTTTTAGGAATGGCCTGAGTATTTCAGACAGGCATTTCTGTCTACAGAAAGAGAAGTGTCCCTTTCACAGCTGGAGACTGAGGTGCCATTTCACCAGTGCTGGTGAGCTGCAACCCAAGTGAGCAGAACATGCTCCACTGATCCCAGAAATGAGCTGTACATCCTGATGTCTGTGGAAGTGTCAGGAAAGCAGACCAGGAGGATCCCTGCACCCTTGACTTGACCTTAAGCTTTGATGCAGAAGGAAAATACTGAGGGAGGAGGTCAGTGTCCTCAGAAAGATGAGAGGTTGGGGGAGGGATGGGGGAGCCTTTTGAGTTCCAGCAACGGAGTCTTGGTTTGTCTTGTCAGCACTGTCAATACACGTGGCTGCAGTCAGCTGCTGAGCATCTCTGCTCTGGAGAAAATCCAGGGAGATGGGCAATGTCCTTACCTTGGTCAGGGGCCTTCCACCCTGGCAGCAGCAGGGCTGACCCTTCACAGCAGGACCATCCTGAAGGTTCTGCAGGTCTATGGGTGACCCAAGGGACAACTGAAAGACTGCCAGAAGCAACTGACACCAACTGTCAACCAAGAACCCCCGCCCCCAGTTTTGTAACAGAGCTCTGCAGGCTGAGAACCGCTGTGGCCCAAGTGCAGGACCCAGCACTGGGCCTTTCTGAACCTCATCCCCTGCAGCCTGCCCAGATTCCTGTGCAGAGCCTTCCTACCCTCCTGCACATCAACAAATCCTGCACAAATCGGTGTCACCTGCTTGCTGCCCAAAGGGGCACTCAGCACCCTCAGCCATGGTCCTTGAGAACAATATCAGACACAACTGGCCTTGCCCAGTCCTGGGAAGGACAGTCACCTTCGGGAAGACACATTTTCCATGAAAATAACATATACCTTGATAAGCATATGAGCAGCCAAACCCTGTTCCCCTCCAATGCTCAGCAACTGGGGTGTTATAAACTGGTTCACGCTTGCAGAATTTCAGAACTTTAACACTCATTGTCTTGCCTACCACCCCACACTCAAACCCTTCAGGAAATAGAGTTCTCAATTCCAGACTGGTTTTATTCCCCCTCGTCCTCCTGCTGATTTATGCAAAGGCAGGAAGACAGTAAGTTCCTCCTCCTAAGCATCTCTGAAATCAAATGCAGTGGAAGATTGGAAAAGGCCTGGTAGCCAAATGGCAGAGGCCCCCTCTTAAAATCTCCTCTACATATCAGCACTAACTTTTGCTGTAGAAGAGCCATGAAATTCCTGGGGTCTTGGAGGCACTAATACTGATATTTGCAGGTCAGTTCTGGCCACGGTGTCACTGGCAGACCAAAGAGCTCATCAGCTCAGACAGCCGTGGATCTCCTCCCATTAAAACCAGCAGGTGGTGAAAGTATGGGAATGTGTTGCTTTCCAAATTTTGTAAAATATTACTAAATATAAATGCCTCCTGTGGAATGTGGCCATGGAGACAAGATGCTGGACTCTGACTTGGTTGGGCTGCAGCAGAGAGGAAAATTCAATTACTAGTTTATTACTGAAAAGTACAGTTTGAAAGCAGGAAAGAGAAGCAAATGGAGCAGGAAGTCAATTTTCCAGTAAGGAAAAACATTCAGGCATTCAATTCTCCTTGCTCAGATTCCACATGATGTTTGTCAATGTTGTGATTTTCTAGATATAAACAAATCACATAGTCTTTTCTGTTTACATGTTTTTCTTAGATTTTTTTCATTCTCTTACATTTCCTGTCCTTCAGGATGATATACTTGTATATTTTTCACAAAATAAATACAAAATTGATAAAATTGTGCATATATTTTTCAACCAGACTTGGAAATCCAGGCAGTTTACTGGGACCACCTGTGCTACCAACAGTTTTGTTTCCCTGTCAAAATTTATTTTGTGGCTAAAACATTAGGAGAGCTGAAAGGAACTTTCCCTGGAAAAGGAGGTTCCATGCTGTGTTCCAGAGGAAACTCTCAATGTGCCTGCTGGTATTTCATTTCATTCTTAGTGACTTCTAAGGCCCAAGCTCTGAGCAGTATCCATGTCTTTAACACAGGACTTTCCAGGCAGCTATTTAGATTACTTTTAATTTGAAGCTGTGAATTATGAGTTAAAACCTTGTGTCCCTTTTGCAGTGTGTTTGCTAGAAAAGTCACAGTCCATTGTCATTCAGTTGAGGTTTTTAGCGTGTCTCAGATGTAGCCCAGTACAATTCAATTTGTTCTGCAACAAAAAAGGGGGCTTGAAGGATCTTGTGGGAAGAGGTGAATGTGAGAGACAGGAGGATTTGGTTGAACAGCATGAAGGAGAGATTAATGCCATCAAACTTTTAGCAGAAGATTTTGATTACTAGTTTTAAGAAATACACAGTTTTTGGAGGACTTATCCTAGCAAATTTTACTGGCTATCTATCCTGTTTCAATTTAAGCCAGCTACACTGGCTTAAACTTTTCTTCATTAGTTGCTGGCTGGATCTCCTGTTCTGAACGGTACTGCTTGGCTGTTTTCACCAGTCCTCCTTCCCTTCGGTTCTGGGGGAAAGAAGTAAATCCCCCAAAAATAAATTGGAGGAGACTGAGGGGAGAAGTTGTATTTTCACTTGTGAAGGGGAAAAAAAAACGTGATCTGGAGGAGACTGAGGAGGCCCCTCATGGCTGTCATGAGGGGAACAGCAGGGGCAGGCACTGAGCTCTGCTCTCTGGGACCAGGGACAGGACCTGGGAATGGCTGGAGCTGTGTCAGGGAAGGTCAGGCTGGATATCAGGGAAAGGTTCTTCCCCCAGAGGGTGTTGGGCACTGAACAGGCTCCCCAGGGAATGGTCACAGCCCCAAGGCTGCCAGAGCTCCAGGAGTGTTTGGACAACGCTCCCAGGGATGCACAGGGTGGGATTGTTGGGGTGTCTGTGCAGGGCCAGGACACGTTTCCAACCCGGGATATTCCCAGTTCAGGGCTCCTCAGCAGCGCCCAGGACGGAGCCCGGGCTGCCTGCGGCTCCGCCCTGGGGCAGAGCGGGCCCTGCGGGGCTCGGCGAGGGCGGCGCTGCCGCGTTCGCGCTGCGGGGCCGGGCCCGTGCCGGCCGCCGTCGCGCCGGGCGGGGCCGCGGGAGGAGCGCGGCGGGGCCGGGATGGCGGCGCGGGCCGGGCGGTGCTGCCGGGCCGGGCTGAGCTGCGGAGCTCTGCTGTCCCCGGCTCTGCTTTCCCGGGCCGCCGGCGGGGCCCCGGCCACGCCTCGCTGGGGACGCGCTGCTTTTTCGTCGGCTCCCGCGGTGAGCGGCAGGGAAGGGCCGCAGGCTCGGGAAGGTGAGCGCGGGGTGCCCGGGGCGGTCGGGCTGCGCCGCCGGCATGGCGGGACGGGCAAGGCTGCAGGTGCCTGTGCCAGGCTATTCCCAAGGGGAATTTCATCGCTATGTGTACCCCTGGGAAGCATTTGGTGTCGTGCCTGGCCTCTGCCAATGGGAGCGGTGGGACAGGGTTTTCCCGGCCTTTTCCCGGTGGGCGCCTGGAGCACGCCAGGTCACTTGAAAGCGCCTCGAGTGATGTCCAGTGACACTGCAGTAGCTAAAGGTGTCCTGGCCTGAAATTACAGATGTTTAACGGAAGCAGTAAGGTTGTTGTGGTGTGCGGCTGTATGTGAAAGCATCACGAAAAAGGTGAGTGGAGAGATAAAGGAATGCTGAATATTACCTGTTGGAGAGCCCCGAATGGATGTACCGTTCGGTTTAAGATTTTAATAGCAAGAAGCGGATGAAGAGGAAAAAGGTACATAAAATTCTCTGATAAGGAAAGCAAATAACGTGTGAAATCCACAAGTTTTTATGAGGTAAGGTTGTAAGACATACGAATGAGATAAAAAAGGACCCAAATATCTCTTCCTGAATCTCAGCCATTGCTTTTTTGCTAAATATGTACAATCGATGCACTCAAACCAGACACTTGAAAATAAATATAGTCACGTTCACCTTTGTATGTCTGAGGCCACGTTATTCTGGTGGTGTTTTTTGGACAGTGGGGTTTGGAAGTGTTTTAGAGTTGGAGGAGGAGGAAATGAAGACAGACAGGCATGCACAGATCAGTGTTTAGTTTGAAAATCCAGTGGTGACTTCATGCATCCCTAGGGGTCCCTCCCCACAGCTTCAGGTGAAATCAGTGAGCTATGAAGTAGAGCCAGGAAAAGCCCAGGCCTGAAATGTGTTAAACTCTTTCACTTCGTGTTCCACCTTCTCTGGGACTGCCCAGTGAGTGGGATCAAGGTGTTCCCCATCCCCAGTTCAAGAAGAGAAGCAATCCAATCCAATGTCCAAACTGTTCATGCAGAGGTTGGTTGTGCTGGAGAGTGGCAAGAAGAGAGTGTGAAGCTGTGCTGTCAGAAGGAAAGGATGGAGCCATGGCTCTTTCCTTTTGGAAATAGGAACTCTTAAGTTTATCCATCTTGGGAGCATATGAATGAAAGTGTCCTTCATTCTTGTCCTCCAAGTTCTTTTTTATCTTATTTTTACAAAATTAATTAATAATCTGCAGTTTTGAGTATCTGATCTTCCCCTGCTTCCATGTAAATATTGCAGAGTATTACCAGATATTGTCACAAAGACCAAAAAACCATACAGTATTATGCTACAATTTTTGCTCCCAAAACTATAGAATAATTTATTTTAAAAATGTTTTTATTAATCTCTTTTGTTTTTTCTCCTTTCAGGTTCTGTAAGGAGAAGAGGCAGGACACCACAGTTTGTGAGATCAGTAAGTACTGAAATTTGCAGTTAGCTCAGCTTTAGGGAAAGTTTTCCAAGCTCTGTGTTGTATCAGTTTGCCCAGGAGCCCCTTCTGCAGCCAAATCATGGTGAAACAATCCCCTGAGACTGTTCCAGGCCAGCACCTGCCTTCTGTAACCTTTTCAGTCTATGTTATCAAAAATACAGCACTAAGGTGATGGTAGACTTGCACTGACACCATGTAGTGCAGGTCCAAAAAGTAACTTAAAGTTGCATTTCCAATAACCCAGACATGTCAATGTTGTTTTCAGCCTGAGTTTACAATATTTGTGGTGGTTGCTTTCTGGCATAAAATTTTGTTTTTTCTCAGAGCATTTGACTGAAATGATGGTCAGTTTTAGAAGGGTATAAGCTATTTCTGCCATATACTGATACATTGTCTCTACACTGGAATTTCTGTGTCAAGAAATTTCAGCATTATTAATTATGAACTGTTCCACACCCACAGAATTCCAGAATTTTAAAACTGATTGTCTTTTCCCCCACCACATGTTCAGGCCCTTTAAGAAATAGAGTTTCCAATTCTGTATTTGTTTGATTCCCCTTCCTGATTTATCCCAAGGCAGGAAGATGGCAAGTTCTTCCTAAGCATCTCTGCCATCAAATGCAGTGGAAAATTGGGGAAGGCCTGACAGCTGAGAGAGGGCCTCTGCTAAAAATTCCTCTACAAATCAGCACTGACTTTTGCTGTAAAAGAGCCTTGAAATGTCCAGCTGTGGGAATTGATTCCTGAAAACATTGTTTGGTGTGCTGATCCTGCCTTGTCTTACATCCTGTGTATCTCCCATCCCACCTGTCCCCTTTTCCCTTGGTTAGGCTGCACCTCCCAGGACGGAGAGGATGGCTGTGGATCAGGACTGGAGCAATGTGTACCCAACAGCAGCTGCCTTCAAACCTGCCTCTGTGCCTCTCCCAATCCGAATGGGTTACCCAGTGAAGAGAGGAGTGCCTCCACCAAAAGAAGGCAACCTAGAACTTATCAAGGTAAGACACATGCCATGGCTGGGGGCTCACTTTTAAAGTCACTGTTCACTAAGGCTGCTCTGCTTTGATTGGAATATTTGTCTTGGAGACTGCTTTCTGTTATTAAGTTACATAATTCTCTTGTATTTCTAAATGGTAAGAAATGTAACTTTAATTAACAAGTGAATGATACCAGGAGACTTTTTAGGATGATCATGCCTGTGACTTTTGTCACAGAGTTAAGTCTTTCCCTAAATCAGACTTGAGAAGAATCTGCTTATATGAACATTTCCTTAAGCATGTTATACTGCCTTAGCAAATGTGAGAATTGTAATCAGATTTCAGTAATGCCCATTTGCTTCTGATCAGACAAAAAGCTATTATTTTAGTAACTCTTCATGTGTCTGTTTCAGATTCCCAATTTTTTGCATCTTACTCCTCCTGCAATTAAGAAGCACTGTGCAGCTCTTAAAGGTGAGGGGGGGGTTGAGGTTTTTTTAAATTTTTTTTGTTTGTTCAGTTGGTTGTTTTTTTTCTTTTTAAACCATCTCTGGAAGTTTTCAGACAAAGCAAGATGTAACTGTGTGTGATGAAGGTGGCCCATAGTACACTTGTGGAGCTGGTTATTCAGCTGGCTGTGGCTGGTGCTGTCTGCTATCCTGCTGCTGCCAGGAGCCATCCAGGTGGTAGCAGATAAGTCTCAGGAGGTTGTCAACACAGCAATATGACTGAAATATTACTTTTCCATGAGACATTGCTTGAACTGATGAGTTGATAGTTCAGTGCTTTACAGAGGGAGAGTGATGAATGTAAATCAGTTCCCAGAGAACTCTGTGATTGAATCAGACTTGAATCAGTAGCCATTTATGGGCTGCATTTAATGACCAAAAAGCTATTAATATGAGACCCTCTGTGAGAGCAGGATGTGCTGGGGAGATACAGGATGTACTGGAGACCAGGAGCATCCTTCCACCTAGCAGGCCTGTAAGGGGAACCTGAGGAGGAGCTCAGGCAAAGGAAGCCTTTTTTGTGATGAGGGTAGTGAGACACTGGAAGAGCTTGCCCAGAGAAGCTATGGATACCCCATCCTGGAAGTCTTCAAGCTCAGGTTGGACAGGGCTTTGAGCAGCTGGATCTAGTAAAAAATTCCCATAGCAGGAGGGTCACTTCCAACCCAAACCATTCCATAATCCTCCTATTTGGCAGTTGTGAGGCAGTACTGTATCCTGTTTTGGGGAAGCCAGTACAAAGAGAGACATGGAAATACTTGAGTGTCTTGGTTTAATTTAGGTTTGCCAATTCTAGTATGTTCCATTTATGTTGTGAGATAAGTCTAGCAGAAACACTGCTGTTGTCTAGAGGAGTGTAGTTTCTAGGACTAGTACTTTTAAAAATATATATTGCAATACCCTTGAAAGAAAAAACGCAGCCAAATATACCAGACAGGTATTAATTACTTGGAGTGTTTTCTCTTTATTGTACAGATTTCTGCACTGAATGGCCAAGTGCTCTGGACAGTGATGAGAAATGTGAACAGCATTTTCCCATTGAAATTGAAACAGTAGATTATGTTTCTTCAGGGACTTCTATTCGGAATCCCAAAGCAAGAGTGGTGACCTTAAGAGTAAGTAGTAGTTTTGGTAAACAGCCTTTGTTTCAAACCCCTAAATGCTTTGCTTTCTTTTCCAAACATGCAAATGTGATCTGTAAGGAAATGGGGGAAATTGAGGGAATTCAAAATCTTACACAAATGAGAACATCTGTGTGTTCCTGACCAAATCTCTCCATTTGTGTTGACTGGCCTTGGGACTTATAAAGCATTGGGGGGATGTTTACTATGCAGGTATGTATTATATTGTTTGAATACTCACATTATTCTTGCCTTGTGTTATGACTTCCAACTTGATACAATCTGAAGAAATTCTGCAAATGTACCCTGAATAGCTCTCCTTGAGAGAAGATGTGCCTGTCTCAAGTACTTCCAGAGTTCAGAGTTTAGATCTTCCAAGGAATTAAAGTTGTTTTCTCCTTTTCTTGAAGGTCAAACTTTCTAACCTGAATTTGGATGACCATGCAAAGAAGAAGCTTATTAAGCTCGTGGGAGAGCGGTACTGTCGGGAGACAGATGTGCTCACAATTACAACAGACAGGTGAGCTGCCAGAAGGAATCAAAAATATTGTAGCAACCCCCACAGCAGAGAAAGGGCTGGGTGTCTTCTAATAATACCAGTTATTGTCTTGGTGAATTACTATATTATAAGGCTAAAATAGGACTTAATTAATACTACTCCTGTTATTAACTGTTAAAAACAGGTTTTGAAAGAGTTTAGACTTAATGTAGGTTGGATTCCACTTTGCCACAGGGGGCAAAGAAGTTTCTAATGTCTCCAGAAGATTTGTAAATTCTTGAATATTGTAAGTTTTCCTGCTGACTTGCAGCTGCCCAATCTCCTGTATTATTACTCATGCTTCCATGATATTACTCTTGGTTGTGTGTAATTGAGAAATACACAGGAATTAACCACTCATTTCCTAAGATTCCCTACATTACACAGTAGAAGATTTGATGGTAGGTTTTAACCTTTGGTTCAAAAAAATGTTTCTGCATTTCCAGGTGTCCCCTAAGAAGACAGAACTATGATTATAGCATGCACCTGCTCACGGTTCTGTACCACGAATCCTGGGTAAGCAGTTGTGCATGGGCTCTCTTAATGTGCTCTCTGGCATATTTTAAAGTGAATGACCTTACAATTCTATTCTCTTTCAACTCACTTTTTTTCAAATTTGATCAAGAGAACATTTTGCAGGATTCCAAATTCCTGTCTGTTAATTAGAACATGTCCTTTCTCAGGCTCTTCCTGGGCTGCAATAAACCATTGCTGTCATTTGGAAGTGTTCTGCTTCTTAAATGCTCTCTCACCTATCTTGTCTCAAACTGACTGCTTTTCTGAACTCCCTCTTGCTCAGAAAAGGGGCAGCCTTCCCACCTTCTGACTAGATACTCCTTTCACACTTGTCTCCTGTGTTTTCATGGTTGTGTTGGTGCCCTTCAACAATTTATAGGCATGTTTTACAGAAAACAAGTGAGCATTCTGAACTGAAATTGTTGTTCTTGGAAATCCATAGTAATGTTTTGGATGACAGAACTTTGTTCAAATGTCCCATGTCACTATCACATTGTTTGAGACAGACAAAGCCTTCATCATCTCCATATGTCAGTCTTACAGAAGTTGTACCTTATCCACTGCAATGACTCATACTTACTGTTTTCAGTTGTTCTTAGAGTAGGAAATATCTGTATTTACCATTTATATGAATTGTTCTTGATTTTAATCACTGCAGTGCTGATCTTAATAACACCCTAAGAAGGATGAATTATATTGAAGGATAATTTTGTAATTGTAGAATGTATCAAATTAAATCAGTGGTGAAAGATAACATTTGCTGCAGATTTCAAGGACACATGGATGATTTTCTCCCCAACAGCATCACATTGCATTACAAATCTTAAATTAATGGCAGAGTAATTTCCAGTATTAAGCAATGACAAGAGAGCTAGACAGTGCTTACTTTAATAATTTCAGACAAGCACCACGACTGTGCTGGGCCCCAGCTTTAATTAGTGCTGGCAGACAGGGCTATGCAATATTGATATGGGAGTGTTCAGTGTGTATTGAATATGCACAAGTCTCTTGCACTTTTATTACCTTTCATTCTCCACATTAACATTTGATGAGTTCGTCAATCAGTTGTAATTGTCTTTGATTTCCATGAAAAATTAATGGTTTCCTGAGACATGGGTTTTTATTTTGTGTGACATGTTTTGTTTTGTGGCATGGTTTTTTCCCCCTGATCAGGGATAATGCCTTTTAATAACTTGCTGAAAGATAGTTTGGATCCATTTTGTTAACCATGAGCAAACAGAGTGTGGTTTATTTTCATTTACATGAACTTTAATACTGGAAGGGGATGAACAGAGCCTGGCCTTCCATTTAAGCAGTAACATCAGTCCTGTTTGCAGAACTAATTGTAGGATTTGATGACTTTCCCAGCAGAGTAGTGCCACACTGTTAATGCATGTGATGGAATTCAATCAGATGAGGGCAGTGTTCCTTTCTTGCTGAGTGAAGGAAAGCTGGATCCATATAACTTCTGCCCTCAAGCCTGAAAACTTCTCCCATGATCTCTGTAAATGTGGCAGAACTCCTATGATTTATGTTAATATCTGGATTACTGGATTTTGCCAATTGGAAGCATGTATAGGAGGAAAAGTTATATGCAGATATACATCAGGAAATGGAATTTCAAGTGTAATTATATTTTAGTTGCCAGCAATGCATCATCTTTTTATTACAGTTACAAATGCAATATCAGACCCATGAGTTCAGTTATTTTAAAACAGTCTTAAAAATCTTCAAAATGTAAGACTGTTCATTTATTTTCTCACTCTAAAATACTTGGAGATGTTTTACTTCCTGTTTACTAGTTGTCTGGTTATTAATCAAATGTTTGTGTTTTATTGGCTTTCAGAATATATTAATTAGATGGCTGACTTGCCCCAAGTAGTAAGAATTGAATTTCTCTTCTTAGGACCTTTTCTGTGATTCCTTTCAAATTATTCCCTAGGATTGTGCCTGTATTGAATTAATCAGTGAAAGATTGCTGTATATTAGATAGATTATTAATCAGCAGCTTAACCAGTTGTATTTTTGCTGCCTTTAAATGATGGTACTGTTTGAATGCTGTAGCATCGCTCAAAACCTGGATGTATTTTTATGGTACAAGTGGTTTTTAAAGACTTAGAGTTTGCTGCCCTCGAGTGGTTGAAAGGATCATGGCTGGATTTCTTCACACAGCTTGGATTAATAGTTTATCACTCAAAAGTCCACTTCTGTTAGGAGCTGAAAGCAGGAATGAGAAGCAAACGCAGCAGGAAGTCAATTTTCCAGTAAGGAAAAACATTGAGAGTAATTACATTTTTATTGCTCCAATTCCACGTGGTATTCCAACATATACAAGACAAGGGAGAGTGAAAGATCTCAATTCAGCCTTGAAAAGCTGGAATCTTTAAAGATTACTGAAAAGTTGTGGAACTTCTATTCTCCACTGTTTCTTACAGTAAGAAACAGAAAGGTGAGGGAAGGAAAAAAGTGAAGAATGGGCAGACAGTGTTGCACTGGAGGCTTAACTAAAATTTATCCATCAACCCTGCAGCTGTACAGCTTGATTGAATTTCAGGGGAAATACTTTTGCATTTCTTTTTAGAGCTTTTAGTGGCAAGGCACTGATGGGATGCACTGTCTGTGTCTGCATGCTGAATGGGCATTTTTACATGACCACTGGTGATAACACTCAAATCCACCATACAGCTTTTCTTTAGGCTTCATCCTCATTTTCTTTCAACTACAATCATTTTAAGCCATTACAAATAAACATAATTTTTACCACTTTAGGTTGTGCCAGTAATAGTTGGTAACAGCAGAATTTTGCAGTTTCACAGTGGGAGTTCACCTTGTAATTTCATATGTGAAAGGATCTCAGTTCACTGTTGAAACCTGAGCAGATCTCTGTCTACTTAGGATTCCAAAGTTCATGTTAGGAACACTCAGGATGGTATGACATAGGGGTTGTTGAGTTGCAGTGGGAGGTGGAGGAGGCACTCAAGCCTTGCAGAAGCTCTCTGGGAACCTTTTAGTGTCACTGAAGATGTTCAGGGGAAAGCTCCTGACTTGGGGATCATAGAACAACGAATTCTGATTGTGCCCTCTAATTGTGTAATTGTGCCCTCCCTACCTAGAACAGGCTTCTGTCTCAGTGTGTCATTATCTGTGGTTTAAGGACTGCAGACTGAGGCTGAAGTGAGGCTGGTCTCTAAATGTTGAAATATATCCTTTGTTTTGAACCATGGATTCCACTGCGTGCTCACCAGAATCAGCTGATGAGAGAGTCCTCATCAGTAATGAGAACCAGAAAAGGTAAAGCTAAAGTGGCTTTGTAGTAGATGTTAAATTTCATAGATTTGCTCTGAATTCAAACATTTCAAATCAAAGAAAGGAGGTTTCCTGACAGGAAATATGTATTGTAGTAGAAGATTACTCTAGTAATTTTCTACTTTTAGTGGAAGATTACACTCTTAGAACCAAAAAAGGATGAGCATTCCAGCAAAAGGTTGAATTAGGAATTGTCTTTGTAATATTTCTGACTGTAGTAAGCTTTTTGCAATACCTTGTGTTTAAGTTCCATGTTTCTTGTTGCTGGAGGAACAACACTACTTTTTGATGCATAAATACAATTTTTGCAGCTGTTCCAGTTTTCAGTCTGTTGGAGTGAAATGAAGTCTCGTGGGGCATAGACGTTAAAAAACTGAACAGACTTGCATTTTTAATATCACTGATCTCTCTTCATGAGATCACAGTCTTATCTGGTCAGACAAACTAAGGTAGATAAATACCTTACAAATTACTCTTTCAGAAACCTGGATTTTCCAGAAAATGCATGCAGCCACTCCAGCCTAGAGAAATCAGATGGCGTCCTTAGTTTTGAAAGAGTCTGATGGCAATTTTCCCAAGTTAGCTACAGAGCCAGAGACTAAACTTGAGAGTATCATTATTATGAGTGTCATTAATTATGAGAGCATCTCTTATGCAGTGTTAGTCTTTGGGGCAGAGTTCTGTTTTTGTTTCTCTGCTTGTTTTCCTTTTGTGTTACACATTTGTACCTCACTGGAATTTTTAGTCCTCATAGTTTCTCTTGATTTTCCCTTGACCCTCTAGAGGTCCTACCTGTCCTGTGCCATTGCTGTGTCTTAGAAAATACAGTTCTGCTTATTCAGAAGAATGGATTATAACTTATTCCACATCACCAAGTAATTACAATTTCTGTATCCAATCTCATATGATACAAATAGGTTTTGCCTTTCTACAAACTTCTGTTGATATCTCTAAGTTGTTAATTAAATAGAACAGATCAAAGGTGTATTATGTCCAAAGAGATAAACACATAATTGTTTTGGCAATTCCTCTAAGGATTGAAGGTTCTCAGTAATTTGGAAAATTTTAGCATAGCTGTAATTTATTAGCTGAAAATCTAAGATTATTGTACCACACAGAGCATCTTTTATTTCAATGCAATACAAAGATCTAGGTGTATTTATTCCAGGCTATACAGAGTTTGAAATTTGACTTGGCATTTAAGGAACTTTCCTTCCCCTCAAGAATAATTCTTTTAAAATACCTGGTCTTTGCTAAACAACATTAAATATTTAACTGTTCGAACCGTTGACAAGAAAATTAACCAATATGAGTCATGTTTTTAATTGCCCTCAAGATTTCTTTGTGCCACTAGAGAAATTTTAGTTAAAATTTTTTTCCCAAAAGCAAGATCAGGGAACTTGAGAATTTTAAGCCTCTGTATCACTGCAGCAGCAAAATTGTGCAAGTTGAACAGGCAGAAAAAAACTGCAAGCACATTGATGGTAAAATACCTTTTTAAGAGATGCCAAATTATTTCCTTTCTTCTGAACTTTAAGGTACCGTATAAAGTGAAGCTTTTTGTTAATGGCTCACATGTAAAAAGCAACTTCACTGTCCAAAGTCTATTTTAGCATTCATACTCTATTTCAGAATTCAGATTAAGCCCTGTAAAGGCTTGTAAATCTCCCAAAATACTAGCTTAAACTGTAGCATAAAAGATTTGCTTAGAAACAAATCCTTATTAGGTTTATAGCTTTGAACAAATAATTATTTATATTTGCATTAGGAAGGGAAAAAATAGCTTTTTTATGCTGCTTTAGTCATAGGTTTAGATCTTTGACTTTATATGGAAAACTGTTTTCTGGTGTTTTGGGTTGGGATTTTTTTATTCTTATTGTAAGTTTTTTAAGAGGAAAAAGTTGAAAATATCAGTTTAGTTCATCTTTAGCCAAGCTGCATAATACTGAGATTCTGTCTTGTGTGATAGAATGAGAACACCATTTTTAGTGAATTCTTATTTTTAACCTGGTTCGCAAAGTGAGGATTCTAGGAAAACCTTACACAGTATCATACTTGGATTCCACTTCTCACAGTTTTATTCTCATTTTTAAGACTCCAGTGTTCACTAGCATGTTAAATATGCAGGGGATGAAAATAATTCAACTAATAAAATGTGAATGATAAAGACCTAATTTTTGAACTTTATTTAATTGTCCTCAGTTTTATTCATAACACTTTAGGCTGAGACTGAGTTCATGGTGCTTGTCTACCTAGAGTATGTTTCTAACTGCCTGTGTAATTTTACAGTCACTTTTCTCTTGCAGTAAATTATGTTGAAAAGGTATCTAAGTTTCAATGGATATAGTTAGTTTGCAAAAACTAATGCATTTGGAAATCTCCCCCTACTGTCAAATCCCTTCCTGCCTTCACCCTCACCTCCCACCACGCAGTCAGATTTTGTTTTAAAATCCATGTTGACAACATCATTCTGCTGGGAAGGATTCCAAGAAAGAAATACTCAACAGTTGCTGCAAAATCTTGCTTTGTATTGCTCACAAGAGGTAGAGAAATCTTAGTCTGTTTATTGGCGTGCATCTCCGAAATCCTGTGAGTTGCTGTGTACAGAGAAGGATTTTCCTGAAAAGATAAATGTAATAATGTCATTAGTCCTTGTTGTCTCTTCTGTGACTTAGAGGTGCTTAAAAGCCTCACAGGGATCTTTTGTTTGAACTTCAGACATGAGTTTGGTCCAGGGAGTGACCAGGACTGATACCCATATTCCCTTACTCCTGAGAAACTCTATCGCTGTGAGAGAGGCTTTGGCTTGAAAATTCTGTTGGAGTTCAGGGGAAAAAATGTGTTGGATAGCCACTCTGCAGGTAACCAAGGGATGTGTAAAGCAGGATGATGCTGTTAATTTAAAACTCTAAATCTCCACTCTGGATTGCAAGGTTGTCAAGCAGACAAGGAGCACTTCACTGTGCCCACTTGTTCCATTAATGTTTCAGCAGAGCAGCAGTGCAGAGCTACAGGATGTCCTTTTGTTCCTGTTTTTCCCCTCTAGAAATTGAATGAGATCCTTTTACTCCTGTGGTTTATTGTGTCCGGGGTTTAATGTCAGTCATATGAACCTTTGAGCAGTGTGAATTGCTGCTTCTGACTAAACATTTGGACTCAGACTCAAAAGACAAGAAATGCCATTTACCAGGTGCAGGACACAGCAGTTGGGAAAGTGTTTTAAATTCAGATAGAGGAATCCAAGCACACAAGAGTTGCAAAGTGAAAAAAATCTTGTTAAAATAAAAGTTATTGAATGCTGTGGTTTGACTGCAGCAGCCTTGATGTTTAGTGGAAAGAATAACCTTTAAATAAACATGGAAAAAAATACCAACACATACACCCTACCTTACCTCCTTCCCAGAAAAGAAAAAATAAAAAATACCCCAAACAACAACAACAAAAAAACCCCTGCCCCCCTGACTTGCAAGAGGCTTTTTTTGGTTCTGCATAGCACAGCTAAAAATTTACTGAAGAGCCTTTTTTGGCAAGTGATTTTAAAAAAAGACAAAATCTCTATGATGTAGAGGCTTTACTATAAGGTTTTTCTGAATGTATTTCCAAAGAAATGCAAGTTTTATTTACACATGATTTTATAACAATTGTAAGAAAAACATGAATAGCAAAACTAAACCCAAAATACTTCAAATTGGGATTCTTACATAGGTGAGGTAATGTATATGACATACTGGTTAATCAAAAAAGTACTAAATAATTATAAATACTCAAATAAATATACAGCCTGCAATATATAAAAAATGCAAATATATCACTGAAGCATCTGCATTTATCAAAGTAAAATAAAAAATAGCAGGTTACAACATTTTAAATATTCCATAAAGATTCTTTAGGAGAGAGATGTTCTGCTGGAGAAATGTTGAAAGACAGAATTGATTCAGAGCAACTGTATTGACAGGCACTGGGACAATGTCTTCTGTCAGTGCCCAACTTGTCATCCTGTCTAATTTTGCAGCACTGATTAGCTAAAGATCAGCACCTTGTGGACAGTGATTCTGTTCAGCAGTTTATTTTGCAGAAAGAAGAAATGGATTTATTGGTGGTGCTTTTCTTCATGAGTCATCATGGGTTACTCGTTAGGCACTGTCTCGCTTTCTTTCCACCAGTCAGAACCCTGTGCTGGGGACACAATCGCTGGGTGGCTGCTTCCAGAACTGCAGTGTTGAGGGCTCTTTACAATTACTACTTTTGCAAGGATTTTTTTGTATAGCCCATGAGCTTTTCCTCCCACTCTGACCCACCCAGTTGTATTGATCTGCCAGATGCATAAAGAACCTGGTGAGTGGGAGAAAGCTCATCCTGTGCATACAGGCTTGAGTTACAACCCTTGGACTCTAGAGGAGGAAATACCTTCCACCATTAATGCAGTTTTTAAAGGGGATCACTATGAGAGATCAGTTTCTTCAAATTATTGTTGCTTTGTTTCAGTCTTGGGTAGTTTTTAAGGTTGTGTATTTTCTTTCAGAAAACTGAGAAGTGGGAGAGCGAGAAGTCTGAGGAAGACATGGAGGAGTATATCTGGGAAAACAGTCGCTCTCAGAAAAATGCCTTGGACACATTGCTTCGAATAAAAGCCTCAGAGAATGTCAGCAGTGTCACTAAGGAGGAGCTCTTGGCATCTGAAGTGGTTAAGAATTACAGAAACTCAGTTATTGCTCTTAAAAATGAAGGTGAAACAGAAAGTAACATGTCTCAGTACAAGGAATCTGTGAAGAAATTACTGAATATACAAGCATGAGAGCACAGTCTGCAGGTACACCTGATCATTACAGAGTTGTTCAACTACTGTGTTAGTATTTCTTAATGATATGGATGGATAATTATTCAGAACCTGAACCAAAAAATGACACTTGACGATGAGTTAAGTCCTGTCCATGAATCTTGTCCTTTGAATAAAGTATATTTGGATTCATACTGCTAACTGGAATGTTTTTTCTGTGTTTTGTTAGCATGGGAGATCCTGGTTCAGTCCTCTGCCTCATTACATTTGATTTCTCACACTTCTTTGGGCATTTAACGTAGAGCAACAATGTCAAAACTAATGAAATTAGTTAGGCTTCCAGTTCCATTAATTAAAAATCCTAAAATTAAGAGCTCTAAATGCTTTTCAAATGCCATTCAGATTTTGCCTGTGTGTAAAATGAGGATAATGTTGCCTAAGTAATCTGACTTGGAGAGGTGTTGAAGCACTCTGGACAGTTAAGGTTCTCAGTTGTTATTTTGAGGGCAAACAAATATGTAAAAACACCTGTCTCTAAAATAATGGAGTAAAATAAGATGGAAGATGGGATGGTAGTGGGAAGGTGAACCAATAGTTGTTGAGAAAATCCCAGAGTACCGGGGACAGGAAGAATGATGTGAGTTGGTGAGGTGGGTTTGTAAGTAAATAGGAATGGACTGAGCCTTGTTACCCTCTGACTTCTCTCTTGAATGTACCCAGGCTTTTTGAGGATAGAAAAAAGTTTGTAGCATCCTATGTAGCACAGAGAAAGAATTATATGGATGTTTATCTTATATTTGGCAATTTTTAATTGAAAGAAATGGATTTAAAACACTGGAATCACGGTTTTATTGCCTTCTCACAATTCAGGAAAAAAACAACCCCTACCAAACTTGAAAGGACATAAATAAATTTTGCTTTTATTCTACCTTCCTGGCTTAGTAAGATTTCAACTTAGAGAGAAAGTCATTCTCTAGAAGGGGCAGAGGGAGTTAAGGATTCTGCATACCAATAAGAGAGAGCTGACCATGTGGCCCTGCCAGCAGCTTGTTGAGAAGCAGCAGTGTAAGAATAAGGACATTGAAAGCTGAGGGGAATTGATTCCTGCAATGTTCCGTGTGCTGGACTCCCTCCCTGCTAGGATTTCTCACTGTGTGCTCTGTGTGTACATACAGCCAAGGAGTGGATTTGTTCCCACTGCCAAAACACTGTCAGTTTAGGAAGGATTCTTCTTAGGTCAAGATTGTTTTCATATGGTGAGAGACTGAGTCTAATGCAGCATTTTAACTCCTATGAGAATTTGCCAGAGCTGAAGCTAAGACTGAAAACGTTTGTCCTATAATCCCAATTTTGCACTGACTGACTTGGTTCTTCAGTAGTCCTTCCTTTTGGATGTGTATTAATGTAAAGTTTTAGCAGAAGCTTAATATGGGGAAAGTTTCAGCCGTTATCAGGTTGCTCCTTTATTCAGGGACAATGAGGGTAATGTTTAAAATTCCTATTTGAAATGGGGACATCTGTGTAACTCCAAATCTTCTCTGAACAGCCGTGAAACCAAAATGACTGAGGAAGTAAGTGCAGCTTGACTGGAGAGAATGGTACAGCTGGTGCCTGGAGTTGTGCCTGGCTCTGTTCCAGAGGCAGTTTGGGTCTAGTTATGTGCACAGGAGAAATCTGTTTCCTTAATTAGCTTTGTCAGTGCCTGCCGGAGGGCTGCCCTAGGAGCCAGCCTGGGGAGCCAAGTGGTGTGTCCAAGAGCAAGGCCCTGAAATGTCTTAAGAAACCCCAAGCCCCATAAGTTTGCTTTTCTCCACAGAGCTGTCCTTCTGTACTCAGGACATGAGAGAGCACCTGAGAAAATCCTCTGCAGCAGAGGACATCCCAGTTTTCCTTTGCTTTTCACAGAATGAATCTAAGCAGAACTCTGGAAGTCATGGCTGAAAAAACAATTTGACCTCACCAATAATAATGTCAGGTAGAAAGAACAGCACAGCAAGGGAAACTGATTTTTCCCTTAGCTTCACAGCTAATTGATGGAAAACCTAAAATGCACAGGCTTCCCCAGCTCTCTCTGAAGTGTTCAAGACTAACTTATCCTATAAATGTTAAACTTATCCTAACCTAAATCCTGTAAATGTTTCAAGTAATACAGGCAGATTTTAAGGTGACTATCTCCTGAGCACCAAGTGTCTCCCCAAAAACAGATGGTGCCTACTGGCCATGAGCAATGTTGGGATAAAACTCAAACTTACACTTGTGATTTTTTTCTGATGGTTTCTGTGTTACAGTACAGAACTTGTGTAATGCAGTGGGCAGCACAAAAGGCAGCTTGCATGCTATTTTGAGCTCTTGGATGTTCCTCTCTGCTTTTCTGCTTCTCCCTCTAAACTGTTTGTGTTTGAAGGTGACAGTATTTCTCTGTGACTGTGCAGAATACCCAGAACACTGGGATCTTAAACTCTGTGGGAGTCTTCCCAACCTCAAGGATGTAAAATTCAGCACATATTTTTAAGAAGTAAACCACACATCTCTGTTTTACAGTATAATAGTTTACATCATCCATCTCTCTAGAATCCTGTGCTGAAGTTTAAAAACTGAAGGGTTAGTGATTAAGAGACTTAGAGGTTAAAGCAGCTCTGCAGCACAATAATAGACACTGGTCACTTATTAATGTGTCATGTACATTACAATGTAAATGACTGAGGTGTGCATCCCTCTGTGCACATCTGTGGGACCTTTCCTGTTATCCCCCATATGAACATTCTGAAGAGTGGACATTTTTGTTCCCCCTGTTTTCAGGCACAGTGTTGCTACAAGCACAAGGAATGGATAAAGAGACAGTTGCCTAAAAAGGGCTGAGCTGTCTGGATAAATCATCTTGCTACCCGTTTTTGCTTTCCCTCATATCTAAAATGTATTAATTAATTAATTAATTTATTTATTTATTTTCTTATGACTCTCTTAGTCTCTAATAAAATAGCTCTGCTATTGTGCTTCATATAACCCTTTTTCTGCAGGGTTTTTTTTTTTTTCCTCTCTCTTGTCAACAAAACAAGAAATCTCTTCAGAATATAATATTGCTTCAGTCCTTTTCTGCTATCCCAGAAGCATTTGCTTGTGGGACAGATAGAAATTTTCACTTTGTCTCCTGTATCTTTTTCTGGTGAGAATTGATGTCCCAGTTGCATGATATGATTGTTCTCCAGAACATCATATTGAGGGTAAGACTCAACAGAGCATCAGGGTACTCTGAAAGTGCACTCTACGCTCACTAATCTGGAGATGAAAAAACAGAACCAGGAATGGCTGTGGCTTGCTGCAGGCAAGGAGTTACTTTTCTGAGAGTGAAGGCAGGTGAAAACCCTCCTTTTTGAAAGCAAGTGTTTAACTACCTATGACTTATTCTATTTTAAAAAATCTTACAGCTGTATCCACCCCATAAGATGAGCTTTTCTTTTTTCCTTGACTCAAGCTGCTCTGGAGGGTCACTGATAGCACAGAGGAGTTGGAAATGCTGGAGGCACTACTGATTTTGCTGTCAGCAGATTTTGTGGGGCACTTGGCACAGCTCAGCCTGAACTGGAAGAATGGACACTTAAGGACTTGGGGACATGAAATTACTGCAAGTCTCAGGTAAGGAAGGGATTGCAGTATGATAGAACCTGTCAGTTTTAAGCTGAATTCTGTAATATTTATCTGAGAACAGTAATATCTTAATGGTACAGAGGAGAAAGGGGATGGCCCACATTCACAGTTTGTTTCCACACTGATACTGTAAGAGTTAAGTTCCTTAGACAGGCTTTTGTGGCTGCAAGTTTAGCAATAGATCATAAATATATACATTATGGATTTAAGTATCTTCCCCTATCCTTGATGCATGATTAAATCATTACTTAAATAAAAAATGCATTCTTTGCAGCATTATAACTTAAGGAGTGAGGGGCATTGTTTTACCATATTTCTGCCTCAAACTGCAAATTTTTGACATAGGGAGGAGACCTTGTGCACTCTCCTGGCTTCAAAAACAAAAAATAAGTTGGTTTTCCAATAAAAATCCCAAGTATTAAACAATTAATTCTAACATGAACTGTGTATGCCTCTGTAATCAAAGATAACAGAATACTCAGCAATGCTTGGCTGTGAAAACTGAAACACATTTTCCAACTGAAACTATGGGGTAATGTTTAAGTCAAGAGAGATAATTTTTCTAATCTGAATTAGATGAAGCTACCTGCATGTGAATTCTGTATCTGAAAAACTACATGCAATTATGTAGCAATAATAATTTTAGTATATTCCCAGATTTTCTGGAGCAATTATATATGGAATATAGTGCTGCAAGGTCTTGAAGTTTGAATTGCCTTCTTGGCAGCACTCGAGACTGTAAAGTGAACACAAGCAGAATTTTAATGGCTGTATTCAGCTTGAAGAAAGGCATCAAGAAGTGCAGACCTAGTTCTTAACCAAGTGTTTCTGAATTTAGGTTTAGACTTTCTTTAGCAGAAAACATCATTTTGACCATTTCAAACAAAAGGACCATTTCATAAGTCACTTGTGCATTCCTGCATTACATGGGATGTTTATTCATTTGGTAGCAAATAGATAATAGATAATAAATGATAATAGATAATAGATATATAAGCACAAACAGATAATTATAAGCACAAAGATAACTATAGCAGGATTTCTCACCTAGTTAAATAATTCTCCGTTACACAGACGTGCCAAAACTGCAGCTGCACTGAACCTGGGGGAAAGTGTTATAGTGTTTGTCAGGCATTAATCTGCATCAGATTATGAACCAAAATGCCTCAAACAGTGGGAGCTGTGAGTGGGTGCTTCCTGCCTAAAGAGACAGGGAGTTGGCTTCATCTGCTGAGAATTAAATCATAACCAAAATATTCTGAACTAAGTTATCACTGGTTCTGTGAGAGCAGTAAGCTCGTGTATGGGGTGCATTTTTAAAATCCTGTTTGTTCCAGAGCCAGGGTGGTGTTTCACAGATTACCTCTGACAGGAGCAGATTTTATGAGCTGTCTGGACATCATTGTTCTTGTCCTTACGGGTTTATAGTGACCCCTCCTATAGCTGCAGCGCCCAGCTGTGAGGGCAGCAGTGCAACAGCACAAGCAGAGGAGAGAGGAGCAGAGGACAACAGGAATCAGCCAGACCCCCAAAGCTGCAGCTTCCCAGGCAGCTGCCTCGTTATCTGAGGTGGAATTCCTCCCACTGGAGCCTTTGGTTTCATTGAGGTGTTGCTTGCTGCTGTTCAGGCAAGGAGGGGTGGGCACGTGGGATAACACCTCGGCAGGCTTGGGGCTCAAAGCTGAGTGTGCAGTCTTGTCTGAGCTGGTGACTGACCTGCTGCTTGTCCTCTTAGCAAAGGCAATGTCTGCTGGGGAAGTTTCTGCCCTGGAATGGGCAGTGCCTTCAGTTCTCTGCACTGTCAGACTCCAGCTGGGGGTGTTTGCTGGTGAGCCACGGCTCGTGGCAGCAGGTGGAGCTCGGAGCAGAGGAGAACCTGGTGTGGTGGCATTGTGATGTTGGCATCTTCCCCACTCAGGGGTCTTGGTGCTGTGCTGCCTCTCAGATTTATTCACTGAGGAGGGAGCATTTGGCTCTTGGGATTTCAGTTTCTCAAAAATTAGAAGATCTGGATCAATCCCTATTAAATTAGGATAATGTTAGTTTATTGATAAAAGCTTGTCTGCACACCCACAAAAAGGATCCATGGAGACAAAGGCAGGGAGCCCAAATAATGCCCATCTGGACTGGAGCTCTCACTGCCTCAGGTTATGGGACACCTTATGGGATGCAAGGGATGTGCATTTTGGGATTGTACACGACCTACTGTGGGATGCTTAGGGAAGGAACCAAAGGTCAGGAAAGGGTGGGATCTAGGCTACTGAGGGTAGGGAAATCCAGGAAAGCTCTGTGAGCGTGGCAGTCTGCACCAGGAACTGCAGGGAGGCTGCACCCTGGGGCTCAAACATCCCTGTTGAGACTGGGGTCCAGACTGGGCACCCTGAGGTCCAGACTGGGCAGACTGAGAGTACCTCAGCCCAGTTGCTGGGGGACTTTGCACTGTGTCTGTGTGTGTGTGTATATATATATATATGTATAAACATATTTATATATTTTTCACTAACACAAAAAGCAGGATGAGGCTGTTGGTGCTCCCTGTGTGGGTGTGTTTGCTTTAAGTGTTTATCTGTGTTACCTGTGTGGTCATGGTGCATGTGCCTAATGAAAATAAATGTTCAGCCTTGTTACTGGTTGGGTCTGGGGACGTGAGCAGTGGCAGCCTCCTCCCAGTCTCTCAGAGCTAGGAGGGTATTTTGGCCAAGCACAGTACTGAGAGTACTCAGAGCATGGAAAGCAGAGTGTATCTTCAAGTTCCTTTCTCACTGAGTGGAAGAAAGGGGGGAAGTATTTTCAGAAGTATGTGTATTAATGAAAAAGGAAATAAGTCTTCATCTTTTTAGGGTTGTGTGTTACTCCAGGAGATCATTTAGCACAGCAGCTGACCTGGTATCATTTTAACATTTCCTAAAGCTACTCTGTTTTCAGGCTTTATAAATGAAATGCTTTATTACCTGTTGTGATGTTGTACAAAATGACATCAACTCCAGCCTTTAGAATGCAGCTTTCCAAAGCTGGGCAAGACACGTGCAGGCAGTTCCTGTTCTCATGAATGGCTCCATGGAAGAACACTGCTAGATTGCAGGAGACTGGAACCCATAAAGAACAAAGTTGAGCTTTTCAGCAGAATGACCATTTAGCATGTTATGATGTTATTTAACATCAGAAATTCACTAGATTTGCCCAGATCCTGTGGGAAGAGAGTCCAGACCCTGTGGTTCTCTCATTATCATATAAACTAATTGATCATACAGTCAAAAGAGAAGTTATATTCTTATTTTACATCTGGACTAGAACAGCCATATGAGTTCTATTTCTGCACCCCATTAAATAACTGATTTAAAGCCCTTTGAAATACCCTCGAATATTTCTGTTTTAGTTAAGATAGTAATAATTTTGTTTGACTCTATATGATTATAAAAAGGAGATTTCAAGTTACCATTTATTATCTCTCTAAGTATCTAGTCCCATATGGAGGGATATGAGAAAAAGTTTGTTCTCAAGATAGGAACAACCTTGCTTAAATGTATGTAATTTTTCTCACCTCATATTTAAGACAGAATTTGACTTCCCAGGATTGCTGCTGGAAGTTACTTATGTCACTGTCAGGTTGTGAAGGTTATATTTTTGCTTATAATTCAAAATATCATCAAAATTTATATTGACTTTTTTTAGTATCTAGTATCTCACTTTCACCCTCCAAAACCATACCCAAACCCTTTTCCAGTCTGGAGAGTTTTGAAAATTTAGGGACCACAGACATGCAATTCATATATCCTTCTAAAATACACTCCTGTAGAGTACCAGTGCAGTGTGATTCAGAGAAAGCACAAGGCTAAGGACAGACAATGATTTAGTTTATTTTTACTCTGTGCCTGAGTTTACCAGGCTAGAGAAAAGGGTGGCCAGCTGAATAACTGCTATTATTTATTGCTATAACTTTAGTGTTACCTGGTTTGCATGCTGTAAACACAGAATAAGAGAGTGCTTTCTGCAAGGAATGAATATTCTTGTGTTTCAGAGAAGGACAAACTGTACCCTCTATTCCCCCTCTCACCATATCCTAGTCTGATGCCATCCTCCATGAAGAGAATGCTGTTGGAATCACTGTCACTGGTTGTTCTCTACAGTTGATGAGAATGAATATTGAAAAGTTACTCTCTTAATGTTGGTATTGCTTTTTAACAGAGATCTAAAATTTCTAAGATTTTAATGTGTTCCTAGTGTAGTCTTCTAAAAAAAATACAAATTATCAATTTCCTTTCTATGGGGCAACAGTTAAAATGTGCCTCTGCTTTCCTGCCTCAAAAAAAAATTTATAGATCCTCCTTCCAACCCCTCTATTTCTTCTTCAAGTGAAGGACTGTTTATATAAACATTACCCAAAATGGGGGGTTTAATGTGTGCCACGATCTCACCAAGGAGCACTGACCGTTCCTCAGAAGGCAGCAGGCTCTGCTGCACTGCTGGGGGGAGGTTTCTGCATAGCCCTTCAGCAGCTGGGCTCCCCTCCTCTGGGATTCCCGCAGGTCCACCAGGAGGCCTGGGAAGCGCCGGATCCAGCAGCTCTTGTAGAAGGCAGTGGGTGAGCAGAGGCCCTGGCACTCCCCAGGCAGAGCCAGAAGCAGCAGCACTTGTGCCACGGCCACCAGCAGGGCCATGGCCCTGTGGCAGGGTCTCAGGGAGCCCCCCTCTGCCCCAGGGGTGCACCAGCACTGCAGAGACCATCCCTGCAGGGATGAGGATGCTGCCAGCTCTGCCAGGGGCCTGAGCCAGGGCAGGGTCTCCTCCAGACAGCCCATGGTGCTGTTTGGGCAGCTGCTGAAAGAAAGCAGACATTTAATGAGCTGCAGAAGATTGTAAGAGTTATTACTGCTGTTCTCTAACTTAATTGTTTGAAGATGGGTTTTGAGACACAAAAGGGACAGGTTGTTTTTAGTCATTCAGAGACACTGTTTCTGTGGTCCCCTCTTTGTGTGTCTTGTCCTCAGACCAAACCACACAGGCAGCCTTGAGATTTGGTGAACAATAGCGAGCTCAGCACATTGTTCCAGCTCACTTTGTTCAGGAGCACTGTTACACTTAGCACAGAGAAACAGCTCTGTCTAGGAACTGAACACTTTGAGTTATCTGGTGACTGCAGAAATTTGCCTTCTTTGCTAACAAATGAACCTCCAGCCAGAGGTGGAGGTGGAGATCTGTTCCCCTTCCTACACTGTTTTGATTGCAATAATAATACAATTTTATTTGCAAAGATCTAGAACCAGATGAACTCTCTGATTGGAGAGGGGTGGAACCTCCACTCAAGCTATGAGCATGTTCTCCCCTTAATAAAATTTAAGAATACTGAGCAAAGGTTTTCTGCTAGGAAAAAGCCTGTCAGAAAGAGAACACAGCTGACATATAGGGAGATGATTTTTCAAGCACCTTGAAAAGTCAGAAACCTGAAACTCCCATGTTTTGTTTCTCAATAGGACCAAGCCTGATCCCTGCTTCCCACGTTATGCTCTTCATACAGAAAGGCTTTAAAATATTACAGTACACAAGTTGATATAAACTCAGTGGACTATATAGTGAGGTTGAGAGAGTTAGGTAGGAGTATGGACTGCAATAAAAATTGTGTGTTCAATATATAAGAATATTTTACACTGTGTTTTTACACTTCAAGATTAGAATCAAGGAATTTCCTCCTTTCCACATGAAGTACAGATGAGTACATGGAGTAGGGAGAGCCTCAAACTCATTTTAATTCTTTAGTCATTACAGATGATGTTTGTTTTTGCAGAACTAGGCCCCCAGTTTGGAAATGAACTGACAGGTGTAATAATTTGTTCCTTACACAGCTCACTGGAAGATAAAAAAGCACAGAGCAGATTAACCCCTGTTGATCCAACAGCAAGGCCAAGGCATTATTTTATTAATTGGAACTATAATTAGGAGGATTCCAAATAAATGTCTGTTGTGGGGAATACAAGAATTAAGCAATTAAGAATTAAGAATTAAGCTGTTAGAAAGAGGGCAAGTGGGTAATTCTTCAAGCCTCTATCCTGAAAAGCAGCTCTTGGCACTTGTGTTGTTTTATTTAGTTTTGGTAGTTTGATATTTTCATCTCTGTGATAATCAGCACTTAAAACCTCAAACACATTTTAAAATACCTGACAGCTTGCATTCAGTGGACTGCACAGGGAAGCTTTTACACATTTCTCTACCATTGCCACAAGTTCTATTGACCGTGTATTTTTTAAAATATTTGTTTCAGCTTTCCAAATATTCCAAGGTATCACTTGATTTGAAACACACTCCAAATTTTGAAAGATATTTTGCCTGTATTTTGGCATAACATTATGTATTTAGTATGAATTTCAGATTTGTTTTGGTCTGTAAGATTTTAATGCAAAAGTGTTGATTTCTCATTGGTTTCCTCACTCCTACTCTTCCCATATCTCCAAGAAGAGAAGCCTGGGAGACTCTGAATAACTTGGGGAAGCACTTAAAAAGGAGATTAAAAATATCCTTTCCTCCTCCTCTGAATAAATTTTAAGGACAAAAATAGCTGCAGGGAAACTTTCTTTCTATGAAAGATAAAGTGATTGAAACAAGTAAATAAATGGCTGCTTTCGGCAATTTCCTTTGAAAACAGGAAACTTCTATTAAATTTCACTGACTTCTGCCATCTTCCCCTTAATTTCACTTTGACTTTTCAATGGGAAATGTAAATTAGTGCTTAAATTTTAATTCACAGACATTCTGCAAGAAGGAAATCCACAAGTCTTACCTGCAAACCAGCGGCTGATTTTCCATGTGCTCACCAAAGAGGGACCAAGAGGCTGTCACTGATACAGGGGAGTCTGCAGCCAGTACCAGACCAGCACTTCATGTTATTTAGGAACTCCTTTCATCCGACTCCTCACATTTCCTTCTGGAAAACAGAAAGGCAGGGGGGTCTGTTTCCTGTGAGAATATGAGTGTTTTTGCAGGCCTTTCAGTAAAAAAGATATAAATGGATCTGCCTCGCTGGAAATGATCTTTTTCATGATCCTTCTCATAATCAAAAACAGTCCCTGAAGTTTCCCACCTGGGCTAGCAGTGAGAATGGCACAATCCAGGAGCTTCCCAGCACAAAGGATTCATTATCAGGCATTAACTCTTTTTTTGCCAAACAGAAACAAAAGCAGACATTTTTTCCATATGAAGTTACAGACATGTCTTGATTTTTGGAACTATATTTTACTTTTATGCAATATATGATTCTATCACTCAGAATATGTAAAGATCTAAAAGGATCTATTTAGTTGTAGAGTTGTGGAATGGTTTGGGTTGGAAGGGACCTCAAAGCTCACCCATTTCCACTCCTCTGCCATGGGCAGGGACACCTTCCACTATCCCAGGTTGCTCAGAGCCCCATCCAGCCTGGCCTGGAACACTTCCAGGGATGGGGCAGTCACAGCTTCTCTGGGCAACCTGTGCCAGGGCCTCACCACCCTAACAGGGAAGAATTTCTTCCCAATATCCAATCTAACCCTGCTCTCTGTCAGTGTGAAGCCATTCCCCCTTTTCCTGCACTACATCCCCTGTCAGGAGTCTCTCTCCATCTCTTCTGTAGGCTCCCTTCAGGCACTGGAAGGCAGCAGTGGGTTACACTGAGTCCTTCTCTTCTCCAGGTGACAGAGCAGTTGGAAGGTGACAAGCTGAGAAGTGAGACCCAAGCAGTTTCTCAGGTGAGGTATGAACCTGCCCAAGTCCTCCTGTGAATGTCAGTAATGAATTTAAAGAAATGTGCAGCATAACCCCATGTGACATTAGCATGAAGTTCCCTGCCTGTGTTGTGCTCCACATAAGTAAATTTTCAGTGAAATGCTCCACATAAGTGAATTTCAAGCCTGTGTTAAAATCATCTTTATCTCATTCTTCTGAGCTATGCACATGTATTTTCCCCTTACTATAGTAGTGGCAAGGTCAAAGGTTTAGGTAAGCCAAGTATATTGATAAGTTCAGAATATGTCACTGTAACACTGTTAAGGTATAAAAGTTTAAAATACTAATGTAATGAATCATGAAATAATGAAATGTAAAAAAACCAAACCAAGTCTTTGACATTATTCAAATAATGTGCTTGCTTGCTTTCTCCTTTAAAATTTTCCTTGAAATCAAAACACTCTTGCAAAATATCTTAAGTCCAACAAAACAGCATTTTTTGAGAGAACTGTTTTGTCAAAAACAGCTATTAGTGGTCAGGTTTTGGTTTGGAGCAATGTATCACATTTTTAATGAATCTGACCTACTTCGAGGTTAGGGACAATTGGATCCAAAGATTCTGGTTTCAGTCCCATCCCAGCAACATGGTAAACAGAGGTGAAATATTACAGTTTCTCTTCCTGGGGCTTCATGCAAACTCCTTTTAAACTCTTGTTTCCAAGGGCTGCCAGGCCCTGAGATTTTCTCAGAGTTTGGCTTCAGACTAATTGTGGGCAAACCTCTGCACCAAGGCTGGGATCTGTGTGTTCAAGCAAAGAACAACACAAGTCTTAGCCAGATTAGATTTATACAAATATATATCTAGTGGCATTGCAGATTAACTTGAGCCAAGTTTTATGACAAAAGACACAATGTTTAGCAAACACTAATGAACGGATGCTGATTTATGGCAGAACTTAAACTAGGCAAAGGGGATGGAGTTTCAATCTTGTGGTGAATTTTACAGAGCTGGATTACTGAGTAGAAGTCTTCCATGTGGATTACCATTCATTTTACCTAGTTATTATGTACTAAAATTCAGCTCTGCCTGTCTGCACCAGGATTAAAAAATATCTGCTGTTTTAAAAGCACCCAGTTGAGTCTCCTCCAGGCACAGCTGCACAAGAAATTCCTGGCTGTGGATGCACAATGCATTTGTGCAGAGCTAACATCCCCTAACAGGGGGTACAGCAGCAGGCAGAGCACTCCAGCAGCCTGACCCCCATTCACATTTTTTCAGGGAACATTCATCTCACCTGAGGGAGTTTCAAGGAAATTCCTTACTGGGTCTGTGGTGTAAAAAATGGACCAGGTTGGAAGGCAATTGCAAGGATTTGCACTCTTCCACCTCCACTCTGCTGTCTGGTGCCTGGACTTCCTCATGACCCACAGAGAATGCCCACCACATACAGGCTCTTGGGACAGCTGCTCTTTTTGCTGCCCAGAGAGAGCTTAGGAGCACACACTTTAGTATTAATCACTCAGATGTGACTAATAAGTACTTGATAATAAACAATCTGCTTGCAAAAAACATGGCACTCCAAGAATCTTTTTAGTAGTGCTGCAACATACCTTTATTGCAAGGAATAAATAAATAGTATGTTAAAAGCAGAAAAAATAAACAGAAAATATTATGGAATAACATCTGAGCAAGTGCTGTTAGAAATGAGTGCTTTCCTTTCTTTCTTTCTTTCTTTCTTTCTTTCTTTCTTTCTTTCTTTCTTTCTTTCTTTCTTTCTTTCTTTCTTTCTTTCTTTCTTTTTTTTAATAGCATTGCTAATGGCACTGGGTAAGAAATGCTTTGTTTGGCTGCAAATTTGAAAAGAGAAATTACCTTTATTTAGCAGGTCATCCTTCACAAATGCTAGAGTTCAGCTGAAGTAAAATTATGCTCTGGTCAGTTCTGCTCAGAAATGCCAAGATCCTTTAGAACACAGACATTTTTAATGCTGAAATACTGCAGGATAATTCCTATGTTCCCTAGATTTGTATCCTGTGACAGGGAAAATACTGAACAATGGCAGCAGTTGGCAAATCCTTTCCAAAAGACCAATTCCTTTCTTGAGTAATTCCACTGTTACTCAATGCAGAGTTCCCTGGCAGTGCAGTACAATTCCCTGGCGTATCAGAGGGCACCATAGGCCACTTTATATTTTATATTAGATAGCATGGATACTTTAAATATCCCCACTTTCAGTTCCAGTTAACACTTTAGATGAATAACGCTGAAAGGAATTCAGTTTTTCCATTGTTTTTTTCACTCAGTCTGGTCCATTCCTCAGAGCATTCAGTGTTACTCTCTTGATTCTCAAGTATTATCCAGTGTCTCTCTGGCTTTACTTTTCTTCTCTTTGTAGCAGTAACTCCTCCTGTGATTCCTTGCTTTGGCTATGTTCAGAAAGTCAGAGGGCTACAGAAATGTTTATCCAGGCAGAGAAAGGCTCAGATTCTCTGTCATGGCTGAATGGTCTGTTACAATGCAGTCGCTGTATGAAAAAAGGTTCTTCCATTTCCATGTGTTTTCAAAAGAAAAGAGTGATCTCTCTTCAGCCTTGGAAGTAATTCAGACATTAACTACAAGGAAATAGTTCAGGCACCAGACACAGGGAAAAATTATGTAGCACAAATGGCCAGCGCAACCCTGGAGCAAGAGAGCCTTTACTGACACTCCCTGGTGCCTGCACAGTCCCTTTGTTGGCACTTGAGAACCTTTTTTCTTGGTATCATTTTGTCTCTCAGGTACTGTAAAGAGAGGCCTGAACTGTCTAAAGCCCTAGGAGCCAAAGTCTAGAAGACAGGCATTGAAATGCTGAGCAGTGTTACCCTTGTCTTCCTCTCTGAGTGTCTTGGTTCTTCAGGGCATATTCTTTTATCATAAACTCATTTCACATCTCTCATGATTGTTTTCATGTTTGATGCTTCACCATGTTCTTGTAGGATGATAGATAGACCTTCATATTTGTTTCAAAGCCTATACAAATCTTTTATGGCTCTGAACTACACATTTTGGCTTTGTAGCTCTATAGAGTTCCAACTCTGGAAAATACATTTCTTACTCACTTAAGGTACAACCAAGATGATTTCTGGTGAAACAGCAAAGCCTTTTCTTTGATTCCAGTACAATAGCATGTATTATTAATCTTAGAATAAACCAGTATTGCAGTAGAGTAGAAGACAGACAAAATTATCTCCAAAAGTGGAACAAAAGAGTAGCCCTTGCCTTGGTGCGTTTGCAGTGTAAGTACTCTAAAAGCACATCAGACAGGCTGACTGATGAGAGTAGTAAAAAACAAGGGATCTGCTCTGTTAGCACACTCTGGCTTAACACAACTGCCCAGCCCTGAACCTGGAAAAAGCACACAGAGATGACAATCAGCCCAGTAAAAACAACTTGGGTAAAAAACTGATTTTTTGTAAAAGTAGCCACTCAGTACTGCAGACTCCTTGGGCATGAGAGAGTTCCTGGGAAAAGCTATGGGAATTGGTGCCCTCAGAAGTTTACTGCCAGGAATAAAACACTAGTACATGCCAGAAGTGATCCAGCTCATTAACAAACCTCATGGACTGTGATGAACAAGGACTGGAAATCCCAGGCAGACTGGCAGGCATAGGCTCATCTGGCCAGAGAAGAAATATTCCTTCCACCTAGGCTGTGGTGTCAACAGTTTGAGGCTGAATTTACCATATCTGACTACATGGAAAATAGGCATTCACCAATTAAGAGCTAATTTTACGAATCCATGAAACATAAGAGACTCCAAAGCAGATGTCTAAAGCTGGCAATCTTGTTCCAACAGGACAGCCTGCTGACCATGCCAAACACGAGATCTCTGTTTTCCTCGGGAGTAATAATGATTACAATTGCTTGAAGTGTCTGCCTGTGGGAATTAAAGGACAAGAAGCAATTAAGGGTTGGACTCCTACTGAGGTGGTGAGACACTTGTGTGTGATAATCTTTGAAGGCTGAACCTGTAGCAGAGAAAAACCTGCTGATCGCTCGTACTTAAACTTCAACTAGGTGTAAGAAACAAAAAGCAAAATGTCGTGGTGCTTCATTAAGAACAGAAGACAGGAAAGTGGAATTTGAATATTAATTAAATAATGAGGAGGACTGAAAGAGGAAGACAAACCAAGCAAACAGTGAAACACATTAGTAGGAAAGAGAAGGTGAGAGGTCATGGTGACCCATCTAGTGAAGGCTGCTGAAGAGACCTCTTTGGGTCTGGTTGAGATCCTATATAAAAGGATTTCAGAACATGGAATGGGCCCCTCAAAAGCAAGATGATGAAGATGCTTTGAAGTGAGGTGGAGAACACACATGTACAAAAATCTACCTCACCTCAAAAAATGCTTTTATAAAAATCAGCAGAAGAGAACACCTGTAACTGAGATTGACATTTGTGTCATCTCCATGGGCTAGAGTTAAGAAACTGAAGATCAACAAAACAGTGATAAAGGATCATGATCATTTCGTAGAGGAAATGCTAAAGAGTAAACTACCTTGTCTTCCTTAAAAGGGAAAAAAACCCCAAAACAGACTAATACCATTGAAATGTTTTAATAGTGAGGGGAAAAGATCCCTTCTGAGAAGTGAAAATAGGGAGTTGTCTGAGAACTAAGCAAGTTGCACAAACTGGACATGAGTCATACTACTGCTAAAGGGAAAGATTTTCTGTGGTCTGCAATATTTGAAGGAAATATCTTTATAAAGGTGAAAAACGTATTTTGAACATCTTTATAGTACGTATCAGCATATAAGAATACATGGCATGGCAGACTTCTCATCTGTTTTGGCAGGTGGTAGGGTTTTTTAAAATAAGGGACTCTCATTGTATTTGAAGAATATAACAAGGCAAACAGCAAATCTGTCATTTTACCCTTGCCCAAGATGCTCAGTTGTTACTTTGCTCTTTCCTTGTTCATGTCAAACAAGCTCAGGACCCTGGTACGTAGCTCACTTGTGAGATGTCCTGTTCCAGGAACTTAGTTTAAATAGAAAAGATGGAGAAGCAGAACAGGGTTTGCTGGTTTACAAGGCAAACCAGAGGCTGGGACACGCAGGAACCAGGAGGCTCGGAGCAGAGCCATGCATCGCACTTGCCATTCCCGAGTCCCGCTGCTGCTCTGGCAGAGCGGGTTGAGCCCGGGGGGATTCGGCTTGGGAAGGGCAGTGGGGATGCGATGGCACCAGGCTGGCTGCGCTCTCCTCCTCCGCTCTGCCTGTGCGCGGATCCAGGCACACACACGCTGCTTTTCCCTGCGCTTGTGGCTCGGGAATGCGGCCCCTGGCCAGGGATGCGGCGGTACATTTATGGCAAGGGGTTCGAGCTGCGGCTGCAGCTGCGATCCCGGCCCAAATCAGGAGAGGGGAGCACCAGGGGGGATCGCTGCGCCTCTGGGCTGTCCGCTGGAGCCCGGCACTGGCCTTTCCGCCGCGTCCCTGACTCCCACCCCGGCTGGGCGTGGGGGATGCCCTGACGGCCCCCCCGGGCAGCGCCGGAGCGCTCAACATTGCCTTTTTCGGGCTTTTTTTCTCTTTCCTCCCTGAGCGCGGTTTTCTTTGTAGTTTGTTCTCTATTTTTTTTTTTTCCTTTCGCTTCCCCTTGTCACTCCTTGCAGGGCCGGAGCGGCAGCAGCGCCTCCCGGCATCCGGGGCCGCTCCGCCCATCCCGGCCCGGCCCGTCCCGTCCCGGCCGGCGGAGGAGGAGCCGGCGCGGCGGCTCCGGCCGGGCTGAGGCGCGGCCAGGCCCGCGGTCAGCGATGTCCCTGGCGGAGCGGCGGCGGCGGCGGCAGGAGGAGGAAGAGGAGCGGGAAGGGGAGGCAGGGGATGGGGCCGGTGCCGGCGAGGAGGTGGTGCAGATCCGGCTGGGGGACAAGTGCTACCCGGTGTGCAAGAGGAAGCTGATCGAGCAGAGCGACTATTTCCGAGCGCTCTACCGCTCGGGAATGCGGGAGGCAGGGCAGGGCCAGGAGGAGCAGCTGCTGCGCGGGGGGCTGAGCGCCCTGGGGCTGGAGCTGGTGCTGGACTTCATCAACACGTCCTGCCTGGCCAGGCTGGAGCAGGAGGAGGGCGGCGATGAGGAGCCGCCGCTGCTGGAGGAGCTGGTGGAGGCCGCGTCCTACCTGCAGGTCACGCCCCTGCTGCGGCTGCTGCTGTCGCAGGTGCGGCTGGGCAACTGCTTCGAGCTGCACCGCCTGGCGCAGGTGTACGGCCTGCAGGACCTGCACGACGCCTGCCTGGACTTCATGGCCGCCCACTACCACCAGGTGCTGCGCAGGCCCGACGCCCGCCCGCACCTCCTGCTGCCCCCGGCGCTGCAGCAGCAGCTGCGGGAGCGGCGCATGAGGGGCACGGCCACGCTGGTGCTGCTCGGGGACTTCATGGGCGCCTGTCCGCCCGGGCCACCTGCCGGCTGCCACCCCGCCGGGGACGCGCCCTGGGCCATGCTCCGCTACGACGAGGAGGCGCGGCGCTGGCTGCCGCTGGCCAACAACCTGCCCGCCGACCTGGTGAGCGTCCGCGGCTACGGCTCGGCCACGCTGGACAATTACCTGTTCATCGTCGGCGGCTACCGCATCACCAGCCAGGAGATCTCGGCCGCGCACTGCTACAACCCGTGCCTGAACGAGTGGAGCCAGCTGGCCTCGATGAACCAGAAGAGGTAACCCCTGCTCCCTGGGGGACACATGTGTCCCTGTCTGCTCTTGAGATCGATACTCTTGGGTCAGTCACTGGCTCAGCCTGAGGGACACAATACAGACCTGTCTGTGCCCTGAACCACCAAAGAAACCCAATGTGAAAATTCCTTTCCTGCTTGCTCTGTGGTGTATTGTTAACCCCAGATTAGTAGGTGGCAAGTTTTCCTGTTCGTAGTGGGGATGTGCAGGCTATACCAGAGCTGGAGATGGCCAAAGCAATTTAATTGCTGCAGTTGTCCAGTGGTTTGTACTTCCATAAAAATCTGAATGTTTCGTAGGCCTGCACTTCAATGAAACACCAGAAAAACGTCAGGAAGATGGTGAGAAATTTCTCACTTGATGGTAATATTTGCATCTGGGAATCGTTCATCGTTTTTGACAGTTTTTCTTTTTAAACCTTTATCCTTTTGAACCATTTGTTACACATCAGTGTTTTAATTTGCACTTAGAAACACTTATGTAATTTAAACTTGAAAGAGTAGTAGAGACTTAGCCTTGAGGAGGGCCCAAGAACAGAGGCCTTCCCCCTGGCCAAGGCTGTGGCTCCTCTACCTTAACCATACTTCAGAGTTATAAAAACAAAGGTTTTCATGTCACTGAAGCACACAGGCCTGGTTTCCATTTTAGTAAAAGTATTGTAAATTTTATCTTTTTTTCTCTGACAAAGAAAAGGTCAGGAGGTCACAATTCACTGTAGAATGGAAATAATTTTCTCTATCCAGTGAATTGGAAGAGCGTGCACAGGGACCCAAGCTGCTGGCATAAATGCTTTGTATCTAGGTAGTTAAACTGCAATCTCTATGCCTGACTCTGTTTAGCTTTTGCCACCTAACCCCCCTCAAAACAGGAATTAGACCTAAAATTAAATCTTTCCCATTTCACCTTTTTTCCCCCTTCCCCACTTCTTGTATTGTGAGAATTTTTCTGAAATAATCACCTCCCTAATCAGTCATCACAACTGATCAGAAACCACTTTTCTCAGTGTTTCTGATTGCTTGGAACGGTGCTGGGATCATCTGTAAACTGAATGTTTGGCTTTTAAACACTACAAACACCTTTTCTTACTGACCTGTTTCTTAGAGGCTGAGCCCATAGCAGAGTTCCCTGGGGAGCTGAGATGTTTTAGCTGGCTTCGTTTCATGGCAGGACCTGTGTGAGCGGGGTTGGGAGCACTTGGCCTCGCTAGAAAAGGAGGATGGGGTCAGCCCACACAGTGTCTCCTATGGAAATTAGCTTCATCACAGAAGTCCCACGTTGATCAAGTCACAAGGTTCTGTTTGTGTTGTGTCTGTAGCAAGAGAGCTGCTACTATGTGTGTTGACTCTGCAACATGGGTTTTTAAAAAATACTTTTTCAAGGTCCTTTTTGCACCTTACAGTTTATGCAGTCAAGCTCTAGATCAGCCTTTTTTCCTCCACATTTGTCCTTTTTTGTTTGTTTTTGCTAGGATGTATAATCAATATACCTGAAATAAACATGTGGATATTTTCTCCTATTACTGTTTTCAGTGGTGTTGCCACACCAACTTAATCTTCAAGCCCATCACAGGTGACAGCAAGGTTCCTTAGAATAGAATTTCACATTAGCCATTTACTGTAGAAAGACAGCAGGAAAATGGATATTTTTTGAATAATCTGTATTCTTACATTCCATGGTAGTTACTGCAGGCCAAAAAGTACCCAGAATTACACCTGCAAAGTATCAGTGAGGATGTTGCTCCCTGAGTAACTTTTTTTTCATAGTAAAAAAAAAGCTGAGGGAGCTTTTTTTTCATAGAAACTCAGCTGACGCCTTCACAAAACACATTTCTGATTTTAGCAGCTTCTTGGAGTCTCAGCTCTGCAGTTAATTGTTAGTTTTTCTGTCTGACATAACATGTCAGCTCCCTGATGACCTCCTTGGTGTTTTGTGGCAGGGCTGAATGGCCTGTGCCCTAGGAGCCAAGAACAGGGCCATTTTTAATGTGAGGGTTTTGCCTGCTACAGTGTCCAGTGCTGATGCCTGTCTGCCACACTTCTGTGCTGCAATTAGAGCTGCAGTTTGTTGGGCATTGTATTTTTAGTTTGTTATACTGTAGTAAAATAAGCAGAGTGGTTGCCCAGCCTTCTGCTTAGAAATTACGGCCATGTGACTGTCTGGCAAGTGAATTTATGTCAGCTGATTTAATTACATCCCATGGATGAAATTCGACATACCTTCAGGGAGGGCTCTAGTTTCCATTGAAGTTGGTTTGACTTCAGACAGCAGAGGATCTGGATTTGTCCTGCATGAGTGGCTGCATGTGTTGGCCTTGAGGGAAGGCTGAGGAGTTACAGATATAATTTTGCTTCTCTGCTATTCATATAAGAGTTTTCTGCCCTAAACAAACTTTTTAAGTTCTATGGTATTTTTATCATTAATTGTTTCTATTGTCATAATGAAGAATCCCAGGATGCTGGGATTCTCTCTGCATGCTTAGATGAAACACTCCTAACTTACTTCTAAGTAGAAGATAAAAGCCACCTGAATGTTTAGTGGCCATTCTGGTTTGGGTCTTCACTGTTGGCTTTCTTCTTAGGTGTACAGGTCTTACTACTTTAGTTTCAAACTTTTTCATAATGGGCAACTCCTCTATAATGTTCTTGTGATGCCCCCAAGAGCTTCAGAGAGTGTTACTCCCAATTTATGCATACCCAAGGGAGCTAAAATAATGTGCTCAGGCTCACAAAGGAAGCCTGTGACTGAGCATGGAATTTCTCATCATCTGAGTGCTAAATCCAGTGCTGATCACAAATAGACCACAACAGATCATGTTTTCTAGACCTTTTCATTCTAGAGGTGTTTCTGTACTTGGAATTCTCAGGAGAGAGAATGACCTGGACTTTTTAATAGAGGCAGCTCCATGTAAGTGTTGCCCAAGATCACTTGTGGTCTTGGGCAGGAAGGTAACAAAGTGCATAGGGGACTGTTGCAGTAATGTGCTTGAATGCCTTTCCTGACTTTTTTTTTTTATTTTATTTTTTTTTTTAAGTGAACACTGTTGAAATTTGCTATTTAAAAATATTATACTCGTAGGATTTCTACTGCATGTTCCAGTTAGAGCTGTATATTCCACTTCTGTTTTCCTTCAGAACCTTCCTACTCATAGGCCTGGAACACCTATGTAAGCTCCAGGCTGGAATTATGCACATGGAACATGATTTTTGTGAGCAAGCTGTGCCTGAACTGCTGCCACTCTGAGGATTCTTACAGGAATGTAGGAGATTATGCTTCTGGGGAATACTAGTTGTTCAGGAGACCTTCTCCTTCCTCCTTTTTTACTGTTTTAAAATTCACTCAAAACTCTTCTGTGCTGGAAGAAAATAGACTTCAAATTTTTTTTTTAAGTTAGAACCATCTGTATCTTGCCACAGATGTATCACACACTTCTACACTTCTAAAGCTAAATGTTTGATGCGGTGTAATCTGCAAATTCACATAAGAAATATAAAAGAAGGGGAAAAAAAGAATTCATTGAAAATATATAAAACGCTTCAGAACTGCTCTGTAACAATGCTTTCATGGTTCCTCATCTCTGTTGTAAGTGCTTTAATTCTAGAATAAAGGAGTAGTCTGGTTTTTGGGAAATGTTAAGGTTAAATTGATCCTTTGGCAGGAAGAAACAACGTTGGTTAATCCAAGGCTTGTGTTCAGCAGCAAGACCAAGGCTACCTTGCAAGTAAATCCACATTTAACTTGCTCTTGAGATCCTCCAGCAGTGTAGATTCCAACTTACACTGGAATCTTCCTCCCAGGTGTCTTGTTCCCATGTTTAGCTACCCCTCTGATCAGGAAGTCCTCCCCAGTATCTGGGCTAACTCTTTCTTGTTGTACATTAAATGAGATTGTCAGTGAGCAAAAACCATGTGTGCTGGTCCTTCATAGCCACTGCCACCATAGCCTCTTGCAGATACACCTAACACAATCCAGAGCCACGGGGCGGGGGGAGTTTGGGAAGCTGTGGAATGTTGTCCTGTGTGCAGAAAGCCTCTCTGACCTCCAGCTCCTTTGAGTATGCATTATATTTTCCTTCCTTTGCACACGCAGCGCTTTGCACTTTGTTGAGTGATCTTGAGGGATGGCAAAACCCCACAGATCCCACTTGCTGCTGTTCCTGGGCTCCTGTTCCAAGTGAATGGGGGCAGCAGGAAGCAGCTTGTACCTCAGCTTGTCCCTGCAAGAAGGGACCCACCAGGCCTGGTTTTTGGAAAGTAGACCTTGGTCCCTCAAGACAAGCTGCAGGTGTGAGTGAAGTTCTGTCGTGGTTGAATCTGATGGATTTGGCCCCTCTGTTTCCAGGCTGTAGTCCATGGAACAGTTGGTTGTGGAGAGCTGGCTTCCTGCTCAGTGTTTGCTTTTCTTGTTTCCAGCTGCTCCAACACATTGAAAGAGAGCAAAAATGCACTAAATATTTCCTAATGTGCACTCTCCATAAAGACACCTGCTGTTACTGGCATGGAAAGGTGAATGGCAGAAGTTTTTCATAACATATTGAGCCATTGTCCAAACTTTCATATAAAGTGTGCTGATGGATGCTTGCAGCTACTTTTGAGTAAAAAGAACCTTATTGTTAATGAATTTCATAAATCTGAGATACCTCCACTGAATGTCATCCATTTTAATGAGTGTTTGGAAGTAGTTAAATGACTGGCAAAACAGTCTGTGGCCTCCTTTTAGAATATTTAAAGCTGAAAGTTGTGCTGTTTGTATTTTAGTAGACAATTTTCCCGTGATTTTTCCCCTTTGTTAATTTGTGAAAATTTTTATTTCTGTCCTAACTTTCACAACAGGTATATTGCTTTGAAAACCATAATGTTTTGTGAGTAGTTATCCTCATTTCATAGCTGCTTTTGATTGCCATGTTATCCTGGATTCTCTAAAATGAAAATCATAATTGCTATTGAGGGAATATGAACAGACTGACCTAGTCATAAATGTCAGTGGGAAAAAAAAAAAGCAATTAATTCCTTCAAAGGAGCATTTTCATTTCCAAAGCTGTATGAGGCTGACAAGAACAAAGTGATTCCATCTGGAAACAAATCCTTTTTCCAAATACATTTAATAAAAATAAGTTGCAGGGCAGTCTGCAACTAGGCAGGGTTCATTTTGTCCAGACAAAACCCTGCAAAAGTACTTAGTAGTAAATTTTGAATGTTGGATTCCTGCAGGGTGGAACTCCCTTTGCTGCCCAGCAGGCCAGTGCAGGTCTGAAGCATCATTTCAGTTTTACAGACATAACACAGTTCCTTGTTTGGTTTTGCACTGAATTGGTGCGCTCCAGGGACTGCCACACATCCATTTAATTGGGATGCTCATGGTAAAATCTCAATTGGCTCAGCAGAAGAGAAGGAACAACCTTTCTAGGCAGTGAGACTGTTCCTGGAGAGAGGAAAAGCTCATCCTTTGTTAGACCAGCTGCCCTAGCTGGAAGGAAGAGCTGCATACACAAATTCTGTCTTCACATCCTCCAGTTTCTTCCTCCAGGCCTGCACCTTTAATACCCATGGACCATTTGTTTCTGTCTGCATTGTGACATAGGAGACTTCTCGTGCTTCAGGAGTTGCCCTTTGCCATGGGTGAATTTCAAGAGCATAGTGGAACAGACTGAGAAATAAATGGCCAGTTTGGAGGGCATTGCTCATGGCTGCAATATCATTTTTATTCAGCTGTGGGGAGAACATAATGTACAGATAGATCTTGCTTCAGAGGATGCATTTAGTAGTTTAATGCTGAATAGGGTACAGAAGATTCTCTCTTCTTTCTTTTGCAGAACAGGATTCAATGTGTTCCACTTTAAATTGCTTTTTTATTAGGGTTATTAAAGAGATTCTGTAATACAGCCTAAAACAAGTATGCATTCGTAGGCATCCATCAAGTCTTGTTTGAAATTTCTGCAATTTTAAATGAAATTATATCCTTCACTGTGTGTCCATGTAATGCATTTTTCTCTACCAATGACACATTGCTAAAAGCCTAATAAAAATGAGCTGTCTACTGGGCACATTGGTTAACTGAACATCTAGAGCTGAACTGGCACAGACCAAAATACAGAATAAAATGTTCCTCAGTCTCAGCACATCATCAGTAGCATTCAAACTGCCACTGGTTACTGTCCTGAGTAATTGCAGTGTAGTTACAGCATTTTGGCCTTGCAGAGAAGAGTTCAGATGCTGTAGATCCTCAAGTGGCAGTGCAGGCTGTGAGTGGTGAGGAGTGTGCCTGGGTAGGAAGAACTTTCCTCTGTATTTCTGTACATGGATGCACCTCATTTCAGTGCTGCAACCTGTTCTTTCAGATCCAACTTCAAGCTCCTGGCTGTCAGTGGAAAGCTCTATGCCATCGGTGGCCAGTCCCTTTCCAACGTGGAGTGCTACAACCCAGAGAACGACTGGTGGAATTTCGTGGCGTCCATGCCAAACCCTCTTGCAGAATTCTCAGCTTGTGAATGCAAGGGCAAAATCTATGTTATTGGAGGATACACTGCACGAGGTAACAAGTTTGCTGTTACTTCTTGTTGGTTTTTACCTGGTTGTTTCCAAGGCCCTGATCATTTTCTTCTGTTTTTCAGGAAGGCTTTTGAACTTGTGTAGAAGGCTGTGTAATGCTGATTAAAATACCTAGAAATAAATTGCTGGTAGAAAATAATGACAAACAAAACAAAACAATAGCTCTGTCAGGGAAGAATCAGGGTTTTTTTTTTTTTCAAAGCTGTGTGGACCTGGGGCTCTGTTAGTTGGAGAGAACAAACTTCAGCACCCAGCTTAGCCACTACCCCTTTTCTTAGATTTTGATCACACAGTACAGAGAGGTCTCAACAGATATATTGTGTTTACTTTTTAAATACCTGGTTTAGACTGTCAGAAGGAAAAATTCATAGAAAGTATCTGCCTGCCTTAGTATTTCTCATGTATTAATAGATGTCATGGTCTTTTCACTACAGTATTTCAGTGTTTCAGAGGCAAATTCAATCTTTATCTTAATAACTTAATAGAGTAATTAAAAGCTGAAGTAAGAAACAACACTTTTAGCTTACTTAATTTCTATACCAGATTTTCAGAGAACACTGTACAGAGGGAAGGATTTGAAGTTTCATTCTCTTCTGACAATTACTTTTTTTTTTTTTTTAAATCTGGGGGCAAACAAGCTCAGTTAAAAAGAGCCCCCAGTTGTTCATTCCTTAAGTACATAGTGCCACTTTTTGGGAGGAAGACATTTCTCAGAGCTTTAGAAGTCAATTTTTTAAACATGTCAAATGTTCAGTATTTACTGGGATTTCATAAGTTTGATTTTGGCCTTTGCCCACTTCAGTTGACCTCAGCAGTTTTAAGGGTTTTCTTTCCAAACAGAGAATGAAATTGGAAGACAAATTAGCTTTTACCGACAGTACTGCAGGCAAAGCTAAGCTGATGTTAGAACAAGCTTCTAGTGTCTGGGCAGATTTGAGCTCTGAATCATTTTAAAGTTTATAAAATACACACTGCCACCCCATAAGGACCTTCTGGTAATGAAAACCCTCAAACTCAGTTTTGTCCAGACCATTCTGACCCAGAGCCTGTTGGCTTCTGTGGGGAAAATGTACCTGTGTCTGTATGGAATGCTGTGCTGTGCTGTGCTGTGCTGTGCTGTGCTGTGCTGTGCTGTGCTGTGCTGTGCTGTCCTGTCCTCTGGTCATCCCCACTACAGGATCTGCTGGGACCACTGTGCTCCCTCATGTCCAGCACTGGGACTCTGAGATGTCTGGCATGAAATACATGTTGTGCTGAGAAGTCAGATCCAAAGGGAAACATCGTAAGAGACAAGAGAACGAGAAGAAGGGGATGAAACATGTTAATGGGAAGTCTTGTCTCTAGAGACCAGGGTTAGGGGTTTGGTATTTTTATCTAGAGAGAGAGAGAAAGAAGAGGTAAGCTGAAAAACCTCTGATTTGGTTAAGAGTGCTACACAATTATGGGAGGACCAGCTTTTCTTCCACACCCTCTGCACTCTGCAAGTGCTTTTCTGATGCTTGTGCTGTGCTTTCATCAGGCTGCCTACTCCTGGTGTCATGAAGAGGAAGATTGGCATATTGCTGATTCAGATCCCATTCCTTTAAAACTCCTGAACAGGACATGTGCAGGATTGCTGCCCTCTGTCAGGCTCCTGACTCAGTACTTGCTGTCTGTGGGTTCAGCTGAAGGAGAATTGTGAGTTACCTGTGGCTTTCTCCACATTCCAGGGGATTGCTGCTGCCCTCTGAACCTCTGTCATTTCCCAGGTCTTTTCCTAAAAGCCTTTTTCAATGGAAATAGGGCAGTAAAACAATAGGAAGTTTTGAGCAGTGGATAACTAGCACATTTTGGCTTCTGCTTGAATCCAGGATCACTCAGGACTACAAACACCTGTGCTTATTATAGATAATTTCCTGAACAAGGGTCTAGAATCATTTTTTTCTGTGACGTCTTGGCTTGGGAAAGGTAGCAGACTTAGAAACCAGAATTGCCACAGTTACACTGGTGATTTTCCTTCTGAATTATGCCAATGACAGAAAGTGTTAAGCCCTAAAGATCTGAGAAAAACTAAGGTTTATTTGCTGGTTTGCTATATTTACTACATAAAACACACGCATGAATTAATCTTTCTTGTGTTACGTTATTTATGGTAGCTTTTTGATATTTCTGTATATACCTCAGTTTTGGTATTTAAATTTGTGTAGAGCTTTCTCCTGAGATTGCACTTTCCAAAAGATGGCAGGATCTGGAATTTCCCACTGTAAATTATAAGGACACTTCTCTTGAGTTTGCAGCTCTCACTTGTGAGCCTAGATCCTAATAGAAATTCCATCTCAGGCACTGTAGTGTTCATATTTTGTATTGTGGGTTTTGTTATGGAGGCTTTTTTTGTTGTTTCAGTGGATATAAAAGATGCAGGCTGTGAACCTGAGAATGTGAGGGCCACATTGCAATGAACTTCTATTTCATACACCTCCTCTCAAATAGCACATTTTCCAGGGAAAGTTTACTGCTATAGATACTCACAGAAACTTAACTGGGACTTCTCCTCCCCTTAATGAGTCAGAGAATGATAGGTTGGTTGTAGGCAAAGGTCATCTATACGTAGAGCTGCAGTTTTACAGAGCACTGCCATGAAAATAATTAGAGCGCAAATACTGGATGGAGCAGCACCTCCCTGATCATGCCACTGATGCACTTCATTCATGACAATCCACTTATATCTCTGGTTATTTATACCTGTGCCCTTACAGAACTTGTCAGTCTGTCCCTGTCTGCTCTTCCCCTTGGGAGCTTATCTGGAAGTCATCATGCAGGACAGACTGGTAACATGGAGCAGATTTAATAAAAGACCTGTCTGGAATGTGCAAACCTGTTCCTGCTTGTCACTTGAGACTGGATTTGAGCTCAGATCTCCAGACACTGGAACTGAATTTACTGAGTCTTGTGCTTTCTGTGATAATTTAGTGAAGCCTTGGGTGCAGCCAGGGTCTTCACTGCACCATAAATCAGGGTGGCAATGTAATAGTGGAATGACACTATTGCAAATGTGCACCCACTGAGTTGTGAATTATGGAGATGATTTCGGTTTCCTTCTGAGCCTCTGCCTAACGGCAGGGCTCAGAGTTCCTGGTTCTTAGATGATTTTGACTGTGTGTGTTTCTGTCTTTATAAGGTGCCCTTAGGTCATCCAGGTCACTTATTGAAATGTAACCAGCTTTACAAATTTTATTCCATAAAACTTCGATTCATGGAATGAAATGCGAAGTATCAAAGTTAAGCTTGGATGATAAATCAACACTTGACAGGCATTCATGAAGTGTACTGTCTTCATGATAGTTTGATTCATCTGTGACCACTTCTGGAGAGGAGAATATTGCTAATTTACATTGTGTAATGTGCCAGAAGTAGCATAATGTTTTTTCCCCTGTGGCAAGGAACAGAATATTCAAAGTTTCTTGTCAAGGCCAAAGAGCTGCAGTTGTCAGTGATCACCATTTCTCCCCTGGCTTGCCCTGCAAGTGTGTGAGCAATCTGCAGTAAAGGCAGAGAAAAAGGCCTCCCCACGAGTGCCTTCTGACAGAACTATTTATTTGTGAACATTTCCTCTCTGTTTCAGGCAGGAACATGAGCATCCTGCAGTACTGTCCCACTTCTGATTCCTGGACCAACTTGGAGCTGTGCGACGTGCACGTCCGCAAGCAGCAGATGCTGTCTGTGGAGGAGACCATCTACCTGGTGGGGGGCTGCATCCTCGACCTCGGACCAAACCAGAGACCCAGCCCCAGCGAGGACGTGCTCACCGTGCAGTCCTACAACATTGCCACCAAAGAGTGGCTCTACCTCAATGAGAACTCGTCCAAATCCGGCCTGAACTTGACTTGCACTCTCCACAACGATGGAGTCTATATCTTGAGTAGGAATATTACTGTGTCCTCCAGCCTGGAGCAGCGTCTCTTCCTGAAGTATAATATCTTCACAGACACTTGGGAGTCACTGGGGCGCTTCCCAGCCTTTGGACAGAACATTCTGATCTGTTCTATGTATTTGCCTGATCGGCGAGAAGTGTAACAGCACAAGAGTTTTATTTTCAGTTCATTAATCGTTCTTTGATGAAATACTGCTCCCTCTGAATAATTCCATTCTCCAAATGTAATGTGGTTGCATAATGCAGGCATAAAATACTGATTCTGTTCTCTAAAAAGGTTTCAGAATCCATTATGAAGAGAACTGCTTCCAGAAACGGTTTTAAGATGTCGATTTAAAAATTTTACAGGTTTGGATTAAAATTTCACCAGGTATTGTTTGCAGTTTAAACGTAAAATTACTGTATTGGCAACTGATACAGGAGTTCCAAAGGCAAAACTGATGAGTCTGGTTTTATTCTTCATCTTAATAGACAGCGTAGAATGAAACATATACTTTTTAAAAGTGGAAAGAATTCAATAAAGTAAATAATTAGTATAATCAAAACCACAACAGGATTTGTTTTTTTCAAAGTACAGTTTTTACTCAAGCAATGTTCTGTCAAATTCACACTGTTTAAAATTGTTTATAAAATCCCATTTTAATCTCTTCCATGACAGCAAGATATTCTCAAAGATGCCAGCAATTGGGGTCCCATCAAGAAGAGCTTCTTCTGAATTATTTGCAGTGCAATGCTTTGCCAGGGACTGGTAGGAATTACCTAGAGGCTACAATTGCTGACTGGAAAGTAGATGCTCCTTTAATGGAAGTTAGCAGTATTTCTTGTTACTATTGAGATAGAGATAAAAAGGCTCTTTATTCAAAGGGTGGAGTTTCCTGATTGTCATAAAGGTTTAAGTTTTATTTACCTTGTTATGTTTTGTAGTATTTAAAATTGAGTTTAAAGATTTGGCAACAAGCTGTGTTTTGTGAAAATGTCCCTGAGCTCGTGCAAAGGTGATCCTCCTCCAGGCACATCCTGATTGGTAACACTTCTGTGGGACACACATGGGAGGCTTGGCACTTGTAAATGACTCCCTGAACATGTCCCCCAGAGCAGGGACATGTGAGTGTTGGCTCTTCCTTGTGTCACTGGAGAGGTTGCCCCAGGCTTGCCACCCGGTGTTGTTCCTCTCTGTAAAAGGCACTGTAAGGTGGTCAGTGTGAGCACTCCTTCATGGGGATTCTGGAGTGGATACTGCAGGAGCTTCTCCCAGTTCCTGCCTCTTGCCTGAGAGAATTGCAGCCATGATTGGCCCTTTTCTCCTTGTAGCTGACAAGTGCAAAAGCATCTTCTTGAGGTGCCTGCCCAGGTCTAGAATGTGTGTCCTTATAGCAAGGAGAGGAAAAGCTCTGGGTCACCATGAGAAGAGCCAGGCTAGACATGCTAAACACATCGCAGGAATGCTGGTTCTGCTCCAGATCTTTATCCACGTGATGAGATTTAAAGCACCTGACCACATTCCTAATGTGTATAGATGTCTTTTTTGTTTCTTCAGTAGATTTCAGGAATCTGAATCTTCTTTTGAAGACAGGGGCCAGTTGTACAGAGGAGGAGGAGGAGGTAGCAGTGGTTTCCTCAAGGTCCTTGTAGCTCCTTGCTTTTCTGCAGTTTTGAATGAAATCAGTTCTTGCTAAAGGCTTATCAGTGTTAAAGTGCCTTGCCAATCACTGCTCACACATTGATCTTGGTGCTTCCAGTCACCTGTAGCAACCCAAACAGAAAATCCCAGGAAACTTCTCTGGAATGAGGGCATTTGTGTTGGAACATTTTTGGGATGAAAGCAGCCACAATACAAGGTGTTTTAGATGTCTAAGATTTACATTTTTGGGTGGAACTTCTGCAGCCTGGTGAAAAATGTCATGCCTCAGCCCAAACTGGTGCTTGTCACTCAGCTCTGTATGACTTTAATTAGCTAAGTCCATGTTGATGTGTTTTTATTTCCTTTGAAGACATTGAGCGGCTGCTGTGTTTTGACAGCAGTATCAGACCACACAATTGCTCTTCTGCAGTGGAGCAATAAGGTGACTTTCCTAAGATGCTTCTTCCAGAAGTGTTTCAGAATAAATATAAACGGGATGCCATTGCTTGGTAATAAATTCTCTCAGTCACATTATGATACTTGCTTTCCTAAATTCCTTTCACTTCCAGATTCAGTACCCTACAGTCAACTGTGACCACTACTGGTGGAGGGAATCACATCCAAATTGCAGCATTCTCTTTCCTAGCAAATTAACCAAGAAATCCCATCAGTCCTAGGTTTGCAGTGGGGTGTATAAATCAAGTCCTTTCAAACCTATACATTTCTTAGTTCATAATTCCAAAAACTATGACATCATCTTCTTGGTGTAATTACTCTTTTTCAGAAGAGGCCTTTCCACACTGCGTTTTTCTTGGTTTCAACTTCCAGCAGTCGAGTGACCACCTTGAAAACCTTCTCAAATGCAGAAGACAAAATGTGTCTGACTGTAAATACAGTCAAACACTTTTGTCAGTTCATGGTGCAAATGCCTCCTGCACTGTCATCTAACAGTACTGCAGTCACAAATCAAAACTGGTGTTTAATTTAGTGGTAGCATGAATTAGTGTAATATTCTAAATGTACTGTGCTACTACAGGCTGAAATAAAAATAAATGGTTTTTTTAAACAAAATCCTTTACAGGAAAGTATGCAGTGTTTGTCGCCCCAAACCTCAGAAAAGAAACCAAACATTGTAATGACTGTCTCATGCCCTGTTCATTTTCTTTCTATCAGTTTTATAGTTCATATTCACTTTTATGTTTTGGGGCAAGGAAAAGTGTGTGAGAGCCACTAACAGAATAATTAAAACACTGCTTTTTAGCCAATGAAAATATTGTTCAGTGATCCAGTGTGCTTTCCTTTCTCTGGTGGTGGGAGGAAAAGGCCCTTAATTTTAGAAGTAGCCAAAGAGTCCTTACAGTCTGATCAATGGAAATTCCTCTTTTGTCCTCAAGTTGCTCCTAACTTATTATGTGGGCTTGGAGAGATCCTTCCAGCTCCTGGCATCTGCGTCTCCAAAAGTGACATGTGAGTGGGGATGTTCATCTTGTGGGAACACAAGGTTTGTCTGGTATGTAGCATTTGAAAGAGTTCCTGAGCATGTAAAGTACGTTTGTCTTTAGTGCTGTAACTGCTTCCTTGGCTATTCAGACTTCTTCAGCAAGTTGTAATTGCTTCAACCTCTGCTAATAACCTGCATTTTGAACTAATGGCTATTTCCAGCCTGTTTCTTTCCTTCTTTCTTTTTTTTCTGTTTAGTCACCCAACAGTCTGTAGTTCTAAGTTTCCTGGTCTTGATGTTCCCAAGTCTGCATCTAAATTCCACACCACTGCTCTCTTGCTGGGAAATCTGTCTGGGTTATCCAGTGCTTTACATATCCATTGTTTATCTTCTCTGCCTCATGGACCAATTCCCCTTGATACTGACCAGCAAAAGCTGACTATGGTAGAGGATGATCCCGAGTTGAAAGAAGGAACAACAGCCCCCAAAGCCCTGAGGGAGGAGTAAACAAAAACTCTGGGAATTCAGTCCCTCCTCGTAAAATGCAAAAGCATTTAAGAAGGTTGCTCTCATCAAGGCTAAGAGGGAGCATAAAAGTTTTTCTTCCTTTCCAGGAATGGTTTGTGGTTTTCAATGTGAAATGAGAGTTGTGTGGGGCTTAGTTTAATCTCTCTGGCTGATTTCCATAGGTTTCCCTTTCTGCCCCATCGGCTGACCTCTCTTGAGCTTAATATCTGTGTTTTACATTCTTTGAGGATTTTGCCTTTCTACATCAGTGTCCAGCTCATTTTGCTGAAATCATGTTGTAGTGGTTTGTTGGTCTTTCCTGTGTGTTGCTCTCGTTTTCACACTCATCTCTGTCTGCCTGACACAAATCAGTGTTACAGGTATAACTTTTTATTTTAGTCAATTCTAGGCTCTGGGAAGATAAACCTCCAAAGCCACAAATGTTCAGTTTCCTTCCATCCTCATTTCAGTGAAAAATGATGCTGCAGGCACTCAATTTGTGGGAATTGGTGTGTCCCTGACAGGACAGAGAACAGAGGGCACGGAGTGCAGTGACAACACTTAGCATGTGACATGCTCAAAGCCCACCACATGCAGAAATTTATTCTCCCTGCCATTCCTGTGAGGTAAGATGCACCCTGTAAATGGTGTTAAACCAGAGACATCCTTGGAACAACTGCTGGCAAGACCAGCGAATTTATAGGTGTTCATCAAGAGCCCTCCCTGATGATGTAATATTGTTGCAATTTACTTTTCCTCCTGGGGCCGTTATAATTATCTGGTATCCCACTGAATGCCTTTTTATTTGGTTTTAAGGGAAGTTTTGCCCTCTTACAGGTGGGACTTTGATTTATTATGAAGACCAAACTGTCAGAGTGTGTGGTTATATTGATTTTTGCACTTAGAGCAGTGACCAAAGGGTGGCTCCCCAGCCCCACAGTATGGCTTAGGAACCAGAGCTGATGCTCTCATACAGAAAATGTAAACCCCTTTACTGCCATTCTCAGACTGTGATTTCCATCTAACCAGCTTTGAGCCTAGTTTAGTGCAACCTCTGGGTTGTTTTTTTAATTTCCTGATGAGAGTGGAGTTTGGAAAAGCAGTCTGGATTTTGTGAACTGATAAGGATCATGCATTCACAGGTTTAAAATTACTCTCCCAATTATATATGCTATATGGATTTTTTTCCTAAAAGCAATGGCATTACCAGTAAACACATGCTGTTATGTCCTGTATCACTATTCTCTAAAGTGAGATTTGGTTTCTTTATTGCAATTAGAAAAGTAAACTAGGAATCATTGTAATCCCTGTACTTTTCTAGTGAAAGGCTGATTATATAGGGTCCATTTTAAGAATACCCAGTTATATGATGAGCTGCATATCTTCAACCTATATATGGTTCAGGAGGAGAGAAATACATTCAGCACTTGAGCAAAGATGTTTCCTGTTTGTTTGTGCTTAGACCATTATTTAAAATTGCGCAGTGAACACAAACTCTGAATCATCCTTTCTTCACTCCATTTTTCAGATGAAATTTATGATTATTTTCTCGGGTGATTTTCCACTCTGATATTTTCTAGGTGTATTAAAGGGTCTGCTGTCCTGTGATAAGAACACCTTTTATAAATAATTCTCTGCATCTTCAAAATTACTTATTCTATAAACTTTCTGGTTTACTTATATTAGTCATGCTTTGAAAAATGATTTTGTAGAATTTTGAGTACTCTTCTGTACTTAGTATTGACAATATCAGGAATTTCAACAGTGTAAGGGCAGGGAAATATCTGTAGCTCTTCAAGGACACAACTTCAAGGTCTGAAATGTAAAAAATGTCATTACTTCATTTCCTTTGAAACTTAGTCTGATTTACAGTTAACTAATTTAATTGCGTTAATTTACTAATTTCAAGTTTTACACCATTCACTGAAGTAAAACCACTTGCAGTTGAGCAGTAGTTAGGGAGGTGATGTTACAAGGGCTCTGTGTTCATCTTTGGATATTGTTATTACAATTTACTTTTTCTCCTGGGGCCATTATAATTGTCTGGTATCCCACTGAATGCCTTTTTATTTGGTTGTAAGGGAAGTTTTGCCCTCTTACAGGTAGGGCCTTGATTTATTATGAAGACCAGAGCTGTGTCATCTGAGAATGTGTATTTTGAAGCTGTAAATTATTGATTGATGATGACTGCAGTGAAGCCCATAAGAACATGGTTTTGGGTGGTAGGGGTGGAGATGAAGCCAGGGAAGAGATGCTTAGGAACAGCCATTCTCTAACCTCCAGGCATTAACAATTTTCAATTGCAGAATCAGGCAGAAATGGTTTTAAAATAGCAACTCATTTTTCCCTCTTCCCATCTCTCCTGCTGCAACTCAAACCCTTTCAGTCACAGTAATTTGTGGTAAGACATCTGTGTACTTGGAAGAGAATGTTGGTGGTGAGGTAGGAATGCAGTGCTTGTGCAGGTGATTCCTTATCTGACCTGCTGCTTGGCAGGCCAAGAAACTTTCCTGAAGCTTTCCTGGAGGACACTGATGGCTCTTTAGTGCTCTGTTATCTGCTAACGTGTGTGTGATGATAGGTGAGGCCACAGAAGCCCTATTGTGTACCTGATAAAAAAATGCACAATAGCCTTGTAGAAAAACTTTTTTTTTTTTTTTTAGTAGAGCCTGATCCAAAGCCTTTTGATGTTAATAAAAAGAGCCAGCTTTGAATTAGGCACATGATTGAGTGAATTAGATAATTCTGAAAGAATCCAAAGGGATGTTAACTGTACAACTGGCTGATGAAAGAGGAGGCATTGGCTTAGACAGCCTTGGTACAGTGTGATCTCTGATACGCCACATCTGTGGCTTTTGAATTTCACTGTGAAGTTGTCCATTGTGTTAACACAAGTTTATCAAATATACTGGCTCTGAAAAAATCAGGAGAATGATGTTTTCCTAGGAATATCTGGGGAGAAGGTGAACATCTCTTCAATTATGCTGATGGGGAGTCACTGAGAAAACATTGCTCTCACACTTCTGATTCTGACCAGCAAAGCTGTGTTTCCCTGTGCCAAGAAATGTGGTATGTGAGGTGAGGTTGGAATGTTTTACTTAATATCCTGGTGCTGTGAAATTTTTGTTTGTTTGTTTGTTTTCTTGCACTATAGCATCTAAAAAAAAAAAAAAAAAATCTTGTATCCAGACATTGGATCTTTCTGTCACAGGCTGTGATAATGCCATAGCCAACAAAATGACCTGAGTATGGTCATGTGGGACTGACAGGCATCAGCCCTGTTCTGCTGTCAATAAATACAAGTGCAGAAGATTTATTTGTACAAGGATTAGAACTTTGGCTGATGTTCCATGCAAGGTGAAACAGCTCCAGGAACTTCTTGAGAACAAAACACCTCAAGGTGGTTTCCCTCTATAGGAAAGATAAGGGTGTGTCCCACATGGGGATTCAAAATCTTTGAGGAAGAGGATAGGCTTAAACCTTAATCTCCTGTGCCTTGGCAAATCTCCCAGTAAACATAGTCCCTTCTTTCTTCAGTTTGTGTGGGTAACAAGTTTTTGTTATTTGCTTAAGCCAAAAAACCCCAAAATCATAAAACCCCCAAACCAAAACAAAAAAAAAAAAACAAAAAAACTGAAACCAAAACGAACAAAAAAAAAAAAAAAAAAAAAAAAAAGAATGAGGCTTTATGTGGGATAATTAAATTGTCTGTTTTTCAGAAGATAAAATATTTACCCCAAGATGTCTACTCATCAAACATCTGTACAACTCACCAAAATCAGGGTGTTCAAGCTTGCTTTTCCTAAATATTAATTCCCTTGCTTTATCTTTAAATCTGTTTCAGCTACTAGAGTATTGAATGAACATTGTTCCTGTTGCATCCTCTCTGAGTATTTGTAAACCAGCTCAGGAAACAGGAGTGTCTGTCTATCCCTCAGCCTGGAATTATTGTACCTGTCTGAGGGGAGCTGGGCAGGGCTCCTCTGGCAGGGTGGTTTCACTGGGAGCTTGGTCCCAGTGGGCTGAGCCAGCTGTTCAGGACTGGCTGTGGAGGCTGGCTGCCACTTTGGGAGTGAGAATTGATCAGTGTGGCCATAATGCCCAGAGAACATTCCCTATCCAAGCAGCATAATTTAGTAGTAACTCTGAAATTGTTTCCTTCTGAATTCTTGTTGATCCATCCACCCTCCAGCACCCTCAAATCAGAGATATTTCCTTCTTCCAGCTGCGTTGCAAAAAAATTCCACTCTTTCTCTGGCCCCAGAAGTCCAAAGTAAACACACAGGAACATAAACCCATCCACCCCTTCTGGTCCCAGCACTCTGCAGCCTCCTCACCCCTCCAGTGATCAATAAAAGGCAAAAAGGAAAAAAAACAACAGCAAATACTTCCATCCCACTTGGTATCAGAGACCCCCAAGTCACTGGCAGCAAGAAAAATCACTGCTTTTCTGCCAGGCTTTCTTGGCCAAAGGCAGACTTTACTTGGGAGCAGCCTTCCTTGGCTCCAGGCCCCTCAGCCAGTCGCCATAAATAGCTGGAAATTCAACCTGTCAAGCTGTTCCCTGCCAGTCTAACACCTACTTCCTTCAGGTGCCACAGGGTGGGACATATTAGGAACTCAGCAGCCCATTAATTCTTTCCTGGTTTCTGTGGGAGGTCTTCACAGAAGTTCAAGATTTTCTTCGGAGGCAGAAAAATTGGGATTTGAATTCCACCCTCTGTAGCAAGTATGGTTCATATATATTAATGCTGAAATCTGCCAGTCTTCTTGTCAGGATTCAAATGCACTTGTGCTTTAAAAGTGGATGAAGGCAATGGTCAGGAAAATGTTGTAGTGCAATGAAAAAGTGAATTGAGGTGCAGAGTACCCTGTAAGTTTAGTGTTCACAGAAAGTACAGCAGTGGCAACATAGGAAAAAGGGGCAATGACTTTTTATCATGGTCTGTAATGCCTTAAACATGGGGGCATTAAATATCAGGCTCTCCAGAACAGACTCTAATTCAAAAGTTCAATGCTTTAGTGCCTTCTGAAGTGTTCCTAATTAGGCATCTAGAAGGTCTAGTCAATCACTGAGCTGTTTCTCTAAATTTTACTCAGTAGCTTTCTGTATCTTCCTCTCTTGAAATCTTTGCAACTTTGAAAGCACTGTTTGCTCAATGGAACAAATTAAATTGGGTTGGCTTCCCTCAAGCCATGTTATCTGGACAGAAATAGTGCCTCACTTCAAGTGCAGGTCTTCCAGTTCAAATCTCCACAGTTTATGTGCAATGCATTCCAGATAAGAAATTGCAAATATATTTTATTTGTCGTGCCCATTGAAAGCTGCTGAGCAGTGATCAGCAAACAGGAATCGTGTGACGCAGGAGAACCACACAGTGGGGTTTATTTAAGCATGAAGTGTAGCAACAGAGGAAGTGCATGTTCAAAGGAAGAGACAGAAGTACTTGGAAATAAAGGGTCTATATCTGTACAACAAAGTGATAACCTGAGTTTGGATCCACACCACTTTTGTGCAGGTGTCTGTCCTCCATCTGCCCACTTTTGTACTTCCTTTAAGCCAGTTAGTTTTATCCAGTGCTGAGAGACATCTTCTCATTTTGCACCCTTTTATTTCCTCTCCCATCTCCTGTATTTCCTGTCACTGGGAAATCCCTTGCATGTTGTAGATGATTTTGGGAAGGGGGAGCAGCCGTGCACCTCTGTCTCTTGTTCTCTCACAGCAGTAGCTGTTAAGGAATATTTAGGACCCAAAGTTCTTTACTGCGCCATTTTCATTATTCACTTAAACCTGTTGGAAGTAATGATCTATCAATTTGTGGCTCAAATTTGCAGAACAAATACTGGTTTTGGTGTTGTGTTGTGATGCTGATGGGATCCCACAAGGGCCAACTGTGAAAATTATTTAGTTGATCGTTTCCTACAAAAACCTGACAGGGTTTCCTACAAAGACCCGGGAGAGTATTGCACAGTACTTTTTTGGTGGTTTCAGAAAAAACACTTCCCAGGCTTTGTCATCACCAATCTCCATAGTTTGCAGGTGATCTCTATGAAAAAGGAGCCAGTGGGGAGTAGTGAGAGCAGAAGTCTTAGGCTGAATCCTACAGATTTGGACCATGGAGTGGATTTTTACAGCAGTAAGAGGTGGCTGGATATGGAAGGGAAAGATGTGTAGCCTTTCCTAGAACCCTGCCAGTGTTTCACAGTGAACTTGTTCCAGGTGGTTGTCAGTTTAATCTGTTCTGGCTCAGGTGGGCTGTGTTGCATTCAGAGGTTTTTGATGTGAAGAAATGTTCCTCAGCAGGCTTAGATCAGGATGAGTCTGCTTTGGTGGAACTTCACAGCCCAGTGAAATTGGGACTGAGAACTCCCTTTTTTGAGTGTGTTTGAACCAGCTCTCTTGGCCACAGCACCAGGGTACCTTTTATGCCAGTCTGACACCTTCAGCTCCTCCAGGTGAGAACCTGCAGGGATCTTGTGGTTCCACTGCTTTTGGTCTGGACTTGTGAATAAAAGAGTCTGTGCACACATTCATCCATGTCCCTGCTCCAAAAATCTTCCTATCACTATTACCTCTGTGGAGCTTTTCCTTCAACTTTAAGGGAAGTATTATCTAAAAGAAATTCATAGTCCCATGGACATGAGATGGTCCAACTCAAGATGATTATGAGTGCCCAATTAAGAATTTAACAATTCCAGCACATAAAACCCACAGAGTTAAAATAATCTTCTCATTTGAAACATAAAAACTTACACATTCTCAAGTTTTATATGGGCCTACACCCTAGGTAAGATGGATTTAATGACTTTTTAATGATATACATGCTCTGTCCTAAGCATACAATTCCAAATATGATTTTAACACAAACTGCCATTTGTCACATGCTATAAAAGTGTCACACTTTGCATTGTTCAAGAACATTCCCAAAAGTAAACTCATATACCTAGGATAAACCAAATGCACTTATTCCACAGCTATAGTTCACTGCCTTTGTGAAGTATACCGTGCAATCTATAAATATTTAGCATATAATATAGTTCCTTTAGCAAATATTTAAGTAGCTATCTAACCTATTCCAGCACAGATGCAGACTTCCCCACGATGGGGGGAAGAAAACGTTGCTAGGGGCTGCTGTACTAAATGCTGTACCAAGTGCACAGCCTGCTTTTGCAACAGCAGTGCATCTGTTATCTAGAATAAATAGATGGTTTTGACTCTGGAAGGACTATTTGTATGAAGTAAAAAGCTTCCATGAGTGGAGGCTTATTATAATTGTATCTTTTTGAAGCAGTTGATAATGATGGAAATCTCTTTTCCTAGGCTTTTCAGTAGCAGTGATGATTCCCTGTTTGAGGAGAGAGAGCTGACTAGAACACACCAGAGGTATGATCTCTCAAATCCATGTTCCCAGATTGCTGGTGTTTTTGGCATTTGTGTTTGCCATGCTGTGAGTGTACCCTGGGTTTAACTGGATGTCTCTTTTCCCCATTCCGTGCCTCCATTTCACCTTATTTGTGTAAGTCTAAAACTCTTACTTTACTCAGGATTCATGTGTTGCATGAAACGTGTTCATTGCTGCACTGTACAGCCTTCAAAGGAAATTCAGAGAAGGTCAGCTCTTGTTAGCTGTGGAAGATGGGAGATCAACTTTGCTTTCCCCTCTAGTCAAAATATTCCAGAGCCTTGAGATCCTTACAAAAATATGATGGGTTTGCCTGCAGTTTTATCATGATGTCATTATGGGCTTGCAATAACAGCACTCCAGTAAGACACAATAATAACACACACATGGACACACTGTTTAACTTTCAGTTTATTCTGCTTTTTGCCTCCAGCACTACTCCTGTCTGATGCTGTGTGATTTGAAAGCATTCCCAACAGGCCAGGAGCAAAGCTGTGGGCTCTGGCATCTCTGATGTGCTCTGTTCCCTTGCTGGCAGAGCCTCTTTAATGTGAAGCTAATCACCTTCTTTTGAACTGTTTATGGCAACAAATTGGATGTGAAATAATAAACATTGGCAGCTCTTTTCAATATTAAAGGTATCCCAGAGCTGGCATGAGGTCCTATCAGTTTCTTGAAGACAGACTTTTCTGTGTAACCTTTTAAAGCATTTTGTGTGTCAGTGAGCACATTGAGAAATTCTCCTGGCAAATTCTTCCAGGACTTCCAGGCTCTTTTGTGCATTAAAGGCCATGAGAAGCTTTATTTTTTTAATCTAGCACAATTTAAAAACAAACAAAAAAGACAAACAAACAAATAAACAAACAAACAAACAAAAAAAACCCCAAACACCACTTTGACTAATTATTTGATGTCTAGTTAACTGGGTCAACTCAGGAAAAGCATTTTCATGCTTCAAATTTGGAAGTGATTATTTCTCTCAATTTCCTTCCCTGATGGTTACAGAAATTTGCCCTTCACCCACCCCCACACAAGCCCACTCTGATACTCTCTTCATATGAAGAGAAATATCAATGCCTAATGAATACACATTAAACAAAGGTAGTGCTATTATTTTAAAAATTTGGAATTTTGAGCAGCTCAAAGTTCTTGCCTACTCTAAAGAGCTCTGTGGTGCCTAAACAGCTGGAGAATGTGATTGATTCCAGGTTATTTCTTCTTTCTGCTTCTCACATTTTCACATTTCCTCTTGAAAATGATAATTAAAATAAGTTGTAGTGAAGCTGTGATGTTGTTTGTCACAATTTTACTTTAGATGTGCAAGCAAACATTTTAAAGCAGGCAAATACTGTCTCCTGTGGGGTTTGAGTTGGCTGAAGGTTATGTTAAATATCAGTTTGGGTATGTGCCTCAAATTCTGATGTCCTCCTTACTGCTTGGAAGATTTTTTTTTTTCCTCATTATCATTTTAAAACATTTCAAGTCATTCCCAAATCCAGGTAATACAAGAACATTTCTGATAACTGCACAAACAGCATATTCTGCAGTGACTGGCTTAAGATTTTAACCTTGAGGTATGAAGTGCTTGAGTGAATTTCTGTTCAGGTGTGGATGTAAGGATAGACTTCATTTTCATGGAAGCACAGGCTCCTCTCCATTTTACTGCTTCTGTATCACTGGGACAAGTGGCACACACACAAGGAGGTTGATGAGCAGATGGGAACAGTGAAGAAGAGTGAATCCAAAAGTGAAAGGTGATGACTGGCAGTGTGTTCCAGCTGTGCCATGGGTTTGCAATGATTAGCTGCTGCCCAAACCACAGCAGCACTGGCACTCATGCCATGAGTGGCTTTTATGGGAGCCCTGTAGCTGTCACAATGACTCTGCCTGTCCCATATAGCAAGAGGGGTGATGTATGGCAAGAGGAGCCATGTGGAGAGGCAGAATGATCAGTTCCTGGACCTCTGAGTATTTGCAATGATGACTGGGGTTGTGAGGAATGAGGTGGCTTGTGCTATGTGATCCTGCCACAGAGAGGGAGAGCAGGAGGATGCAAAAGGAACTTCATGGGCTGAGATTACTCTTTCTGTGTTGTGGGAAGCAATAGCTGTAAACAAGGTTTTGCCCTAACAATTGCATGGCTGCTTCCAAGTCATCCCTGAGCACAGCCTGTGCTCCAACAGGGGTCAGGATGCTGGTGGGAGTCCTGGGCTGTGGCTCTCAGCAGCGTTCTGTGTCACTCAGTTATGCCCAAAAATCTCTTATATAGCCAGGCTATAAACCCAGCCAGAGAATCTCAACAGGGACTGCCAAGAACAAGCATCATGTGAAGGGGCTGCTGACTACTTTTGCCTGAGGTTGTAGCTCTCTGAGATAAAGTCTGGCTGCAAATCTGGCTTGAAGTATTTCTCTTGTGTCTTTTTCCACTTTACCACCCCTTCTATACCCATTCTGTGGTGTCCTGACCCCCTCAGTTGTGTGTAACTTATGTAGCAGCTGGAGTGCAGGCTTACTTAATACTTTGCAGGCACAAAACCCCCCAATAATGAAGTAAGATATAGGTGGCATTTGCTCATGGCTCCCCATTCAGTACCTAACAGGAGCCTACAACAAAACTGGAGAGGAACTTTTTGTAAGGACATGTAGTGATGGGACAAAGAAGAGTTCCCTTAAACTGAAAGAGATTTAGAAGTTTAGATTAGATTTTGGGAGGAAATTCTTTATTGTGAGGGTGGTGAGGCACAGGTTTCCCAGAGAAGCTGTGGCTGCCCCATCCCTGACAGTGTTCCAGGCCAGGCTGGATGGGGCTCTGAGCAACCTGGGATAGTGGAAGGTGTCCCTGCCCATGGCAGGGGGTGGGAACTGGATGGTCTGTAATGTCCCTTCCAACCCCAGCCATTCTGGGATTCTGTGATACCCACACATTTGGAGATCTTTTCCCTACCTTGCATCTGCTCCTGCCATCTCAGGATCCCTCCAGTCTCCTGGCAAACCTTGTGCTGGCAAACCCCTCCTGTTTCTCAGCCCACACAGCAGAAGCAGGAGGTGTTCCTGCTGCCTGCTCCTGTGGGCTGGCACCCAGATCCCAAACTGCAGTGTGGGCTCCAGCCCCAGCAGAGCCAGTGCTCAGAGGGATGAGGAGGGATGGGTTTGAGTCAGGTATTGAGGCTGCCATGGACTGACCCAGGTAAAATTCAGTATTTCCACAGTGAGTGTGCTGCTTTGTCCCACTGGCTGGAGTGGGGCAGCTCCTGTGGGCTGCACTGGGGCAGGTGAGGGTCCTGCTCCATGTGCCACCCACTGCTCCATTCAATTGCCTGGTTCACAGCATCCTGTTTTTCTCACTCCAGCTTTCCACCTCCAGTTTTATGCTTTCTCTGAAGGCAGTACCACAGTCTGCCCCACACATGTCCAGGTTTATTCCTGGTTGCAGTTGGTCTCACAAAGTAGGAAAGTATGAATTTGCAACCTTGTGGTTATTTTTATATAAGAATGTCTTAATACATGGTGGATGTTTGAGTCTAGCTTTCGATGTTTTTCAAACGGTGTCTGTATTTTGATTTTTAATTTGCCTCTGAGCAAGACTGTCTACAAACACTGGCCAAATCTGCCTATCTTGGACCTGGAAGGGGTCCCTGGAGAAAGTATTTCAAGTCATTTATTCAGCACTGGCTGCTTTTACATTTGGCTTGAAGTCTGACAACTTTCCACCAGACCTGCAGCATAGTAAAGCACATCCTCTCTGTGACAGCAGGAGAGCCAAGGAGCTAGCAGGTTGCAGGAGTGAATGCTATAAAACAGATGCTATTAGTGGGCTTCACCAAGGGTGGGAGGCTGAGTACAGTAGCCCCATTACAGCCTCCAAGGTGGGCCACGAGGTTGCTGTCTTATGAGCAAGCTGTGCCTGCAGTATTTGGCTCGGCATCGCATCCTGAAAATTCCAGTGCTGAGAAGCACTTCTGCGCTGTGAGTAAACTGTAAGCTAGATTTGAAAGGAAAGTTTTTGATTAAAATCAGCATTTCAGAGCCTTCAGCTGGCAGCTGGTGTGGTGTTAAGGATGGACATCGTTGGAGACTCCTGTGGTAAAGAGGCCCCGTGTCTGAGTGTTTAAAACCAGGTTCCATCCAGTTGTGATGGTGGTTTTTAACAGTCAGAGGAAAAAAAATATTGCTGTGTATTTACACATAGGGACAGATTCTGCTCCCCTTAAAACCCATGGCAGAGTTCCCGTTGATTTCCATGGGTGCCTGCCTCAAAATGTTTGAACAGTAAATATATTCTTCTGGGTGGGAAACCAGGATAGAAATCCCTCTCACAGCCTGCTCCCAGCACTGCAAATGTCAGGGTTTTTCAGAGCTAGGCTCAGAAATGCTACTTCTAATTTTAAAATCCTTTTAAACTTTAACAACCAGATGTGGCCATACTTCACAGCTGTCAATCAGAATCAACAGCCAGCATTATATTAGTCTATATTTCTCCTATTCCTTATGTATGTAGAGTTATTTCATTGATATGAATATCAAATATATCAGAGCAATCTGGAAATGTAGTATCAGGTACAAGCATTTGCTCTCTGAGTGCTTTTAATAATAAATGTTTTTAATAACAAAGCTTGAATTCCATTGGCAGTAGATGAGCTGATCTGCTATGGTACAGATTTTTCAGTTCTATTGCTTATGCTATCTCTGCATTTCCCAAAGAGTGTGCATGGTTGTGGGCATGTATTTTTTTCCTTTCTATACATCCCTATCTTAATTGAAAGTTTTAGAAGTTCAAAGTCGTTGGAGATTTTTAGGGATACAGCACACAAAATTTATAAAAAACCATTTATATTAAAAAATCCCTATCTTCTTCCCAGAAATCTGAGACAAAAGCCTTTTTTCAACATCTCTGAAAACTCCTTTAATGCAGAGCATTCCCTCATAAACAGCTGGCTTTGCTTTAAACCTGTAAGCTATATATAGATTTCTGTTTCCAATAGTTTTCAGAGTCAACTCAAATTATGCAGAGGCAAAACTTCTGGCAAATTGCTGTCAACCTGTATCAAAATTTGCATCAATAACACTTGCTATTAGTAGATAGAGGATCTACATCCAGGCTTTGGAAATCGTGGTTCAATGGGCTGTTCACTGTCCTGACCACTGAAGGCTGCCCCTCTCCAGCACTCAGTGCTTCCCAAGGGCACAACTGCATGATGGAGAACCTCCATACCCTAAAATCCTGGGTCTGAATAAGCTGTGGATTCCATCTGTGTTATGAAATAGGCATAGGAGGAGGCCACAGCAACTGCCCAGAAAGGAAGGAGGAATAGATGAGCAACAATCCTTGACTACCACAGTAATCAGAGGAAAAAGAAAAAAAAAAAAAAAAAAAAAAAAGGAAAAGAGAGAGAAAGAAGAATAAAAAAGACATTAAAAGAGATTTTAAAATAAGAGAAACAAAAGGAAAATATAAAAAACAAGTGTCCAGTTCAGCTGACATATCTATGCTTTTAACACCACTCAGGTATCTTAAACCACACACAGCTGATGGTACATGGCACCATCCTGGAACAGTTAACCTTGGAAATAGTTTTGAAAATGCTCCTCACTCCTTTTTCTTTTGTGCTAATGCAATATAAAAAAAAATGTTTAATGCCTATGCAGGCTTTCTTAAATAGTCTATGACTATTAGAGAGTAAAAAAACCCTTATCATCAGTTTCACTGCAATTCTTGTGTTTTTACAGTGAAATGGTGATGTAAAGAAAGAACTCACCAACTTTATAGTGCACAAGCAAGGACCTGCTAAATATGCACTTGGTGTCAGAGATGGCTCTGTTCACAATCCCACTGTGAGAGCAGCATCCTCAAATGTTTCTCAATCATTTGCAGAGTCAAATTTTCTTCCATCAGTAACTGCATGCAGTCAGTAAAAATAACAAGATAATCTGGAAGGAAGAAAAGCTCACATTTATTTCCTTACTTTGGCACAAATTACTCACTAGTCAGAATTTTTGAATCTCTTCACCTTTCTGAGGTAAATAAATTGAGTGCCATGCGTCTTAATATGTATGGGGCTTTCATATAAGATGTTAAAAACTGCATTGTGTAGATAATAGATCCATTGATGAGGGACCAGGCTGGGAATTGGCTGAGCTGGGTTCTCTCTGTGAGTGGCTGTGGGGGTTAAGGAAATTACTGAGCTTGGAGCCCCCATTTGGGACAGCCCCTCTCCTAAAAACACTTGGAGAGGTGAAATCTCCACACAGGGAGGGTGCCCATGGCTGGGACAGCTCCTGCATCCCTGTACATGGAAAAACAGGATTTTGAGGGGTTGTCTGGTTCCTTGTTTTTACCTTCAACCCTCTGCTGTGCAGTGTCTGGGGTGTTGAACATTCACTGGTTTTCAGTGATGTCTCATCAGTGTGCTGGACTTTTTCACTTTTTCCTCTGGGTGGTGGCAGCTTGGTGTGAACTCCCCTGAGGTAGCAATCAGAATACCAGGATGGAGCAGTCTGTTTTGTTACTGGTTGGCAATTTGATGGCTAAAAAAAAAAAAAGTTTTGTGTTAAGCTACACAAGTAGTGAGGGCTTGGGTTAGTTGTGATACTGAAAATGTGACCCTGTTTTAAGTCTGCTGTAAATGTTTAACTTCTTTGTCTCATGTCCTGCCTTTTCTTTTCTTTTTCTTTTTTTTTTCCAAGTGAAAAATACGATTTTGAAATGTTTCAACCAGCACCAGTGCAATGCATTTCAGCATTCCTACATTTTAATCTTTTTTAGTCAAAAGTGATTGCGAAATTCAGCAGAACTTCATGAATGGTTCCAGCTTCCCAGGACCACATAGCTCTGTGGATAAGCTACTTGCCAAACAAGCAAAGAAATCAATTACTCGGTTCTATTTATAAACAAAAACTTCAGGAATTCATCATTGTTTCACCAAGCTGATTTTGCAGACCTGTCTCTTACGGAATAAATTGGATTAATTTGCCATCTTGCAGTGTGTCTGTCCAAAATAACAATCTGGGAATGGTGGCTGTTTCCCATAGTTTGGTATTTGTTTTCAGCTGTGGTAGTGACACGTTCTGCTGTTTGTTGTCTGTGTTGACAGGGACATTTTCCACGCTTCTGGATGGTTCTTCCTGGGTGAGAGGGCTTCAGACTTCTGTAATGTAGGTGGAGGCTTTTCTTCCTTGTGTTTCTTTCTCAAACATTTAACTTCCCTGCCTGTGCCCACAAAATGGCCACAATGCTGCAAGGTCACCAGGGAACACTAAAATAAAACTCTCCTGGGGAAAGGCAATTGGATTAATACTTTGGATTAGAATATATTTGTGCTTGACTGATTTTCCAATATCTTCATTAACACTGTTGTTGATAACATGGCTTTTAATAGCTTTTATAACCACAAATGCAGCAAGGAATGAAGCAAATAGGTCATTAATCCCTTAAAAGTACAATTTAATGCAATGCTTCATGACAGGAAGTTAACAGGATAATAAAACCTTTACTGTTTTAAGCCACACTTAATATTTTTATGGCACAGTTGGCTTGACAAAATACTCTTTGTGAGTCATCACTTCAAAGCAAGGTCCTGGGGACCAATTAAAGTTGTGTCTGCAAACCCCCATGCATAACTGCATGTAAGCATGAGGTATTTCAAAATATCTCTTTCAAGTAATAGGAGTTGTACCAAGAAGAAGTAAAAGGGACCTTTTGCTTCAAACCTTTTAATTTAATATGCCCATGTGTGGAGACACCCTTGGGGAATGAGAAATCGATTTTCATTCTTTGCACGGATCCTACAGTAATTTGCACTGTTAAAATAGTCCATGGAATTTGTCTCCCAAAAATTACATCCTTGACAGACAAACAATAACAAGATAGATTGTCCTTTATTTCAAGCTTTTTTTTTGAAAGAGACCAAAATGCCCCTATTATGGCTGATTAAAAAGGAAAAAAAACCATAAAAGTAATTGTCTTGCATACAGTTTGGAATTCCTGGGCCAGTGGAACTGAGTGGATTAAGGACTAAGAGAGGATCCTAGAATTTTCTGTTCTATTCAGTCCATGCCAATGACTTGCTGTTTGACCAGGCAAGGTGTTTAACCTCCCACTGGCTGGTTTCCACTTGGAATGGACTGGAAATAGGTGTTGTTCTGGTGCTGTTGATGCTATCACATACCTGTGGATGTTCCCATGTGAATGGCAAAGTTTTTGAGCATTTTTGTGTGAAAAATGTACAGATTTCTGGAAGCTCTTTCTAAGGAACATGATGGCTTTCATACTGAAGAAAGTGACATCCATCTGGATAGTCTCTTTAATTACTCTGCAAATAACAAGCCTACAATGATAATTTTTGTTGATGGAGGAATGGGAAAGTAAATCTATTATTTTCATGTAAGTAGAGATTAAATGTTAGATGAGCTGTGTTTTCTGACAGAGACCATGCATTCTATTTGTGAAAAAATTGCTTCCTGCTATAGCTGGATTTAATGTCTTCATTGTGCTTATGCTGCAAGAAGTAATTCATGCTTCAACAAGCTTACAATAAAATATTAATTGTTATTATAACAAATATTGCTGGCAGACAAAAATGGGGGGTCACCAGGCAGAAGAAAGTGATGTAATGAATCAGAAGTGAGAACTAGATCTCTGCTTCCTGGGTTGTAGCTTGCAGCTGTGTTTGCAGGACTGTAATATCTCAAGTCCTGTGGTTTCTTTTAAGAAAATGCTACACTACCAGAAAAAAACCCCCAAGCAACAAAATACTGAATTGTTTCAAGATCCATCCACTTCTCCCCATCAGATAATAATTTCTCAGGCACTGACATCTCTTCCTTTTTCTTTCAGAATTTCCTTGGATTTTGATTGTGCAATTTGTTTTGTGGGCAGGATTGGTGGATCAGAACTGACTTGCTGCTGCAATAGATCATCACATTTTTATGTGTTAGGATCCTGACAAGTTCAGAAGAAATGTCCTGTGAGAAGGAATAGAGGTGCAAAGAAAAGGTACTGGCATGGACTGGTATAAATTTGGGATGTAGATGCACATGACAGAGTTCACATGAGAATATTTAGATTTCTGTTTTCTGTCTGGGAAGCATTTTTGCAAGAGTGTTTCTGTGAACAACCAACAGCCTTTTTCATCACCTTCTCCTCCTCACATTTCCTAATTATCTGTCACTTCCATGTCTTATCCTGCATCTCCATTTAGTGCCCTAGGAACATCCTGGGAGCTTGAGAGTAGACAGCTTTGGTAAATGTTTAGCAATGGCTCATGCAGATTACTGAATCCAGGGAGGTTCAACCCGTGGGAAAGTTTCAAGTCCCATCTTAGGACTAAGTTCCAAGTATTGTTAAATGGCTGAGGTTAGAAATAGTGGGAAAAGAGTAAATAGAAGCAGAGCTGCAAGTCAAACCTTTGCACCCTTTCTTTTCCCTCTCTCCACAGCCTCATGCCCTGCTGCTGTATGAGTCAGCCTGTTCCTCCCCCTGCAGCCCCCAGTGAGTGGGCAAGTGGATCTATAAAAACTAATGGAAATGAGGGGGGGGAGGGGGAAAACCCCAAAAAACAACCAACCCAACCAACTCTTGCTCTTGAGGCTCCAGGACTCTGACTGGGAGCCAAGTGCTGGAGACAGCAGCCCTTTCACAGCCCAGTGAGAGCACAGAGAGCCCAGCACATGTCAGCACCACTGATAACACACTGTGCCCCAGCCCCCCTGCACTGCCCTGGCAGGCTCTCAGCCCTCATTAACACACTGCCACTGGGAGGTTAAAGCCACAGCTTTATTTACTGCACAATTAACGGGTAAACATGACTTAATCATAACTTAAACATTCAGTATTTATGAGAAAATTTCAAAATCCTTTTAGGAGCTCTTTTGACCTCAAGCCTCCAGGCAGACCTCTGGTAATGTGGAATTAACCTCCTGCTCCACCAAGGGACCTGGGGGCTCTCTGTGACACCGCAGCTTTCCATCCCTGAACCAATTAAAACCAACATCAACTTAATGGACATTCTTGTGTGTGGGTCCCGTCCCAGTGGCAGGGTTCTTCTGGGCTAAATCAGGGACTGATGGCATCTGAGCACTGGCTTTGATGAGAATCCCCAAGTATCAGGATATCTCTCTGTTGTTCTTGGATCTCAGTAGCTCTGTCTGTGGCCCACAGTGGCCCCTCAGCTTTGATTGAAGTACAGCAGCTTGATCCTGCTCCTGCAGACACTAGAAATGTGCTTAACTTCACATCTTGTGCACTTGTTAACTTGAACAAACTAAACCACACACAGTTCAGCAGCCATGTGCTGTGTGTTTATCATGTTTGGAGATTTAGATGATAGCTGGCTTACTCAGTTTTGCTTTTAAAGGACTGTAGGAAACCCACCAATATAAAGTGACTTCAGCAGATTTCTTTTTGCTTAAGAGAACTGGTGCTTCTATACTCAGTGTATGGCTTGCCTCACATCCAAGCAGCTGTAATCCTTTCAGGTAGACTGGATGTTATACCAGGGGTGGGGACTCTGTGGGACCATCAGAGTACAAGAGGATTGTGTTGTAGGATAGAATTATAGAATCGTGGAATTGTTTAGGATGGAAAAAACCTTTAGCATCATCCACCCACTAAGCCATGTTCAGTGCTAAACCATGTTCCCAGGGGCCATATCTTGGTGTTTCATGTCTTCCAGGGAGGGTGATTTCACCACTTCCCTGGGCAGCCTGCTCCCAATGTTTGACTACCTGTTGAGTAAAGAAACATTTCCCTAGATCCAATCTAAACCTCCCCTGGCACATCTTGAGGCTGTTTGCTCTCATCCTGTCCCTGTTCCCTGGGAGCAGAGCCTGACCCCCCCAGCTGTCCCCTCCTGTCAGGGAGCTGTGCAGAGCCAGAAGGTTCCCCTGAGCCTCCTTTTCTCCAGGCTGAGCCCCCACAGCTCCCTCTGCTTGCCCCTCATCAGAGTTGTGCTCCAGTCCCTTGCTCAGCTCTGTTCCCTTCCCTGGACACACTCCAGCCCCTCAATGTCCATCTTTTAGTGACTGACCTAGTGCTGGACACAGGATCTGAGGTATAACCCCAGTACCAGGCCACCAGCTGCACCTGCTCCAGGATGGATCACCCCTGCACTTAGAGTTTGGCACCCATTCCTCATCTCCAGGATAAAGTGATTTCACATCACCAGCTGTACAGGCATTTTGATAACACCCCACCACAGCCATTTCTCTGGGATATGTGCCCCTAGGAAGGATGGGAGCAGGAAAAAGCTCTCCCCTGCCAAAAGCAGAGTGACTTCTTGTAGCTAAGTGTTACCTGCTGAAATGAATTAATTTTCGATATTGTGCAGACTAACACGAGGCAGTTGTCCACCCTGAAAATCAGTGTCCCTCTTCCAGCTGAGCTCCTGATCCTTCAGGGCATTAACTGCTCCCAGCACTCTGTTCTTGCCATGGCACTGAGTGCTGAGCTGGCAGTTTCACCTCTCCCACCTCTGGTTCAGGCTGCAATGTGGAGAATCTTTGGCAGGAAAGGAGGTGAAGTAAAGAAGTGGCTGATATCAACTGAAGTGGATCAATAAAGGATTTTAAACACTCATTTAGATATGTTGCTGTATTTTGCAACCTGTAAATTGTAATACAGAATAAAACTGTATTCAAGGGGGGAAAAAAATGTTCCTAATTTTTTGGGGGAAGATGTCATTTTATAAAAGTCTTGGTGCTGTTGCCTGATATCCAGCTTTTTCATAGTCTTCTGTATTTCTCCTAGATACCAAAAATGCCGCATCTTCTGCCAAGTAAGACTTATGCAAGGACATGAGAGAAGAAAGAGGAATGAATAGGAGCTGGTGCTTCCAGTGCAGGCTGAGGAGTGACAGCAGAGGACAGTGACTGTGAGCTGTCAGGAGCCTGAGCAGCTGAGATGGGCAGAGTTGAGCCCTGTACTTCTTCCCCTGCATTCCTCCCCCTCCCTGATCCCATGAGTGTCTCCCAACCCTCAAAGAGGCGTTTCCTCTTCCAATCAGCCCATGCTGGAAGCTGGCATGGAGTGGGAGGAATTGTGGAATGAAAGAAGCTTTGTGGATCTGGAACTGGCCAGGACATTGGCAAAATTCCTGTGCCCTCCTACTCACTGCTCCTGCAGCTGCCCGTGGCTTTTGGCACCTGCTGGGGTGTGCTGTGACTTTGGGGTAACCATTGTGCTCTGCACTGCTCCAGGTCTGCTTCCAGATTGTCCTGGGAGGCTGCCTTGCAGGGGTGAGAATGAATGAATGAAGGAAAGAATGAAGGAATGAATGAATGAATGAATGAATGAATGAATGAATGAATGAAGAATTGAGTCTAATCTTCTATCCCAGCCCTGCCATGGATTTGCCGGAACTAAAAAAAAAAAAAAAAAAAAAAAGAGAAAAACCAGCTCCCTTCCATGCTCCTCAGCTTTCCTGCTTGGACAACAGTGCTTATCAAGAAAACACAAGTGACGTGAAATACTCCTTGTGTTTGGAGAAAGCTTTCTGTCCCATTGGAAGTGTCAAGTAGTACTAACATAGGAGAGTATGGTGGTTTTTTACTTCCTCTGGCTGTGTTATTCCCATCTGGGCTTTGGGAGTCATGTGCACATCCTCCTGTGTGTCTGTGCCAGCACTGAGTGCTGTGTGTGCCAAGGCAGGCTATGGTGTCTGTGCTCACTATGCACAGCCTACATACCACCCTTGTGAGTAAGGATGGCAGCAAAGGAAGAGGGGAAGAGGGGGAGTATCTGTGTGTCTGTGCATAAGATCATATATTTGTACAAAGTGTGTGTCTGTGGGCTTCAGAGACTGGAGGGAGTCTGTGGTTCAGACAGTCTGACTGTTTTTTTCTCTCTCTCTCTTTTTTTTTTTTTCTCTCTGAAGGCAGCAAAATATGTTGATATATATTTTTTTCATAGGAGCTTTTTGTGTTTTGAGTTAACACATTTCCCTCACATCAGAGCTCGCCAAACATCATTTGCTTACTAGTTCTGTGAAAGCAAGTTACCTGAAGGCAGCACCATTTACACTGTTTGCTTCCAAACTGCTCAGAGACAAACTGTAATAATACTTCTGGTTAAAAACAACAGAATATCAGCGTGAGCAGAAAAGTGGAGGAAAAAAAAAAGCCTGTGCCTGTGTTTCATGTGTGCTTAAATATTTAGCTGAACTAGTGCCAAGGCTGTGAGTTTGGAGAGCAGAAATACTGCCACTGATGTGCTCTGTGGAGCTGTGACCCAGTAACTCCAGCTGTGAATTATGTCCAGGGTGGTATTTTTGTTCAGTATTCTCACTGCTAAAATGAGGCTTTAATCAGAGGAGAGAAAAAGAGAAGCTTCACACAAACTAATCTACAAGGGAGCAAGGGATTTTCATTCATGAGAATAATATTTGTGCTTTTTTTTTCTCCCAGAAATGAAATGCCTGCAGTGAGAAAGTGCAATACAAAGGAAGTGAACTCTTCCTGACTGTTGGAGTTTCCAAGTAATGACCTCTTTTCTCTTTCTTTCTCATTCTTTTGTCTTTTTTTTTGTTGTTACCAACAAGCAAGATTTCTCAGTGGAAATAAGGTATTTTGTCTATGGATAGATCGTTCATGAGAGGATTGAAATACATTTTTCATAAGCATGCTGAACATACCCAGCCATTAATAACATTTTTAGTGGTGAATAAAACAAAGGATATTACAGATTGCCAGCAGGGAAATTGATTTATCTTGCTTTGGTTGGTTGTCTGTGTTAAGAAATGTCACACATATTCGAAGTGTTTTGCATAGTTAGTGTCCTGTGTTTTTACCATATCAAAATCTCTGCTAAACTTTGTTTTGGCACCTTTTTCTTGACCTCATATCAGCAAGGAAACACTACTGTCCATGAGGCATGATTAGCCAATTAACATATATACTTTTGTATGTATAGATGTGTATATGGCTTTAAGTATAGATACAGTTATGCATATGTTTAGGTCTTTTGATGAATTAGACAAAAAAAAATAATAAATTACTTACTTCCTCCCAAAGGACCACACTGCAATGTGCACACACTGATTTTGTGTGCAATCTTCAAGGATGAGCTACTGCCACAGGGGAAGACTTGCTGCTTCTGAGCGTGGCCCTTCCAAGAACTTGCACTACTGGAATTTATCTTTTCCCCCTGGGAATGACTGGCAATTAAAACTGGCTTTATGGGCCTACAAGAGAGCCAAAGCACAGCTGAGACAAGTGGAATTCAGCTTCTCTGTGTCCACAAGGCTGGTTGGCACAGCCTCAGGTGGAGTTAACTCAAAGTGGTCAAACCCAAGGTGCAGCCCATGACATACCCATACAGGGTATGATGGTGCCACTCCAACTATTTATACATCTCCCCACTACTTCTTGGAAGACAGAAAGTACTTGCATAACATCCTGAAATTTAAATTTAAAATACTTTAAAGACTCAAATTTGTCAAGGTCCAGATTTGGCTTGAGGTTTTTGTGTTTGTTTGTTGTTGGGTTTTTCCCTAAACTTTTTGTGGATAAACACAAGCAAAATTTGGAAATTCCTTTCTGTGGCTGATTTTGAGTTCATTGAGCAGAAAATATCTGATCAGAACATACATGGAAATATTTTTGTGTGGCTTTTTTTGTTTTCAGTGCTAACATAAATAAACTGTTTAACTGATTTTGTATAAACTTTCCAAAAAAAATCTCAAGCACGGAAAATTTCAGCCCAAAACGGAGTTTATTTGAGAAAATTACAAGCAACAGAAAAAGAGGGTTAGAATGGAAATCTGAACTCCTCGTTAACCAGAGTTAAGTGCCAACTTAAATGCCAGGGTTTTTTTTCTGTTAATATTTGGTTTAAGGTTACATACAGGTTTGGAAGAGCTTAGCTCTTTTTAACCCCTTTTTTATTGCTGTCACTGACTTGGTTTTGTTCCAAATTGTTGGCTTGGGTTTGGGACTCCATTGCTTCAGGACTCCACCACGGCAGCAGACATGGGGTTGAACTTTTTCTTCCAGATCACTGCTCTCCACAAAGCCCTGAATTCCACACAGTCCCCTCTCCCTGGCCCCAAATGTTCAGTGGCGCAGTGGGGAGCACCAGGCTGGGGATGGGAGGTTGTGGTTTGCAGGACAGGTGTGGGGCAGGGGTGTGGCTCACACAGCAAGAAGGGGGTGCACATCACCCAGGGGGACACCAGGCAGCTGAAACACCCCTGTGCTGTGTCCCCTGTCCTCAGCTGGGGCAGGAGCCCTGCCCAGCTCCATCCCCAAAAGCCAGCAGGGCTTTGAGCACGTCATGCTTCTCATCTGGAAGTCCCAGTGCCTTTAGGAGACTGAGGAGATGGATGTTGTTTGACTGGCTGTACTCTTGGTCTGCTAAATATGGAGATTGCTGTGGTCTAAGGATGGGACCTGCATCTAACTCCTTAGCAAGCAGCTAACTCCATTCCTGGCTCTGCAGCAAATTCCCTATGTAACCTCTGGCAAACTTTCTCTTCCTTTGCTCCTTCCTTTGGAAAATTCCTCTGAATTCAGGGGGGCATTTTGTTGAGGGAAGGCAGGATGAGGAGTTGCTTTACCAGATCTGGAGTCTCTTTTGCTTTTTGAAGTTTGGCCAGTTCAGTTCCGAGATCAACAATTAATGTCTCCACTGCAGTTTTTAAGAGAATTGTCTCTTTTTCCAGCAATGTAAATTTTGTTTACATTTTGTGCTTCCTACTTTTAAAAACCTCCTGGTCTGGTCTTTGTTCCTTTTTTTTTTTTAGTCCAAAGATCTGTATTAGATATACAGAAGAAGGGATCCAACTGTGTGTGAAAAGCAATTATAAGAGCCCTTAATTTTAAAATTGCCTATTGCAAGCATTCAGGAAGCACTCGAGTGGTCAGTGATATTGCACTGAAGGTGGGAGTGCCCAGGTCTCTCAAGTTATGAAAATTATTAAGTTTTCTATAACTGTGAGGAAGCCACTGGCAATCCATGCACATGGAAGGGCAGGTCTGCAACTCTGGAATTGCAGCTGCAGAACAGAGATCCCTGACACCTGAAAGAAGACACCTGAAAGAAAACTTCTGTCTAAAGTGTTTCTTTCTGTCAAGCACTGGCAGCCTGCAAACCGTGAGGCTGATTCCCTGATTCTCCTATCAGCTCTTTTCCAGAATCTCCATTATTAGTGTTCTTCAGCCCTCTAAGCCATCCTAAAAGCCTTCAGGGGAGCTTGGATTTTTCCACTGAGTAAATACAGGGACTGAAGGATTTGGGTTTGGGCTCCTTTCTGTCAGAAGGGCATTGAGGTGCTAGAGCATGTCCAGAGAAGGGAACAGAGCTGGGGAAGGAACACAGATCTCATGGCCTGAGGGAGCTGGGGGTGTTTAGCCTGGAGAAAAGGAGGCTCAGGGGAACCTTCTGGCTCTGCACAGCTCCCTGACAGGAGGGGACAGCTGGGGGGGTCAGGCTCTGCTCCCAGGGAACAGGGACAGGATGAGAGGAAATGTACTCAAGTTGCATTAGGGGATGTTTAGGTTGGATATTAGGAAAAATTTCTTCACAGAAAAGGTTGTCAAGCATCAGAACAGGCTGCCCAAGGAAACAGTTGGGTCACCATCCCCTGAGGGATTTACATGATGTATAGATGTAGCAGCTGGGGACATGGCTTAGTGGTGGCAAAGTGGTGTTAGGTGAGTGGCTGGACTTGATGGTCTTATGGGTCTGTCCTAACATAAATAGTTCTGTGTTTCTATGATCTCCTCAATGTGGTCCTTAGAGTCTAGTGTTGTTCCTACTAAATTATATGAAATCTTACACTGTAATCACTGAAAATTGAACTGGACATTGCTCTGTCCATAGCAAGTTATTTATTTGTTAAAATTTACAAAACTTTAAGCTATTGATTGACATTTCTAATAAATTCAGATTCTTTAGCCAGACAACTTCAACGCTGGTTAAACATAATTCTGGATTTCTGAAAATGCCCTGTAACTCTCAGCCATTTCCTCACTAACAAACTTCTCCTGCAGGAGACTAATTATGCAGAAAGCTTGAAAGTGTAACAAACTGCGTTTTAGCATTTCTGTTTTTCAGTATAATGGAAAAAAACACAGTCTAATGAGCAAAACACTTATTTTGGTACTGTATTCTTCCTACTGCTTAATGCACTTTCCTTCTGCTTTTTTTTTTCCTAGAGTGCATGGTTTTTCACGTTGGCAGGATGTGTGTCGACATGAGCTGAATGTATCTTTAAGCTTGAATTCGGGAGCAAGCACCAAATTATTGAACAACAATGCCTGCACGAAGGCAAAACTACATCAACCCAGTAGGTTCTTATGGTAAGGGAGAGCAGGCCCTGCTCTCAAACAAGCAGGGTGCAGCAATTTCTGAGGTGGCAATACTGACACAAACACTGAGTCGTACAGAATCAACAATGCAGACTCTGCAGCCCTTCTTGGGAAGCACGTGCAAAACCCCCACAGTTAAAATACTTCTTGGATGCATTTTCTTGCAAGCCATAGTAATGTCTTGAGCACACTCAGGGCTGCCACAGTGTGTTGTGATGATCAAGGTAGTCTGTCTGAGGAAATGAAGTGGCAACTCAGTGCTGCATGACTTGAGCTTGGTGGATTTGGAATAAAAATAAAGCTACAAGCTCAGGCACTTACATGGACAACAGCAGTTCCCTTCTGGATGCAGATACAAACCTTGTTCCTTGTTTTTTTCCTTGCAGGAAGTCCCCAGGTTAATATTTGTTAGGAGAAAGCTGTTTGCAAGTGGAAGAAATTCTGTGTGTGTGGCTCTCCCAGAAATCCTCACAAATTCCAGCCAGCACAACGTTGCTCTGTGACTGGCACTATGTAATGTCTGTGTTTCAGATATTTCTGTACTTTGACCAGAAAACTCCCAACTGAATCCAAGTCTTGATCTTCATGGAAGGGCCCCATGCAAAGGTAATCATCCACTGTGAGGTCCACAGCTTCTTTGGTGCTGATCACCCCGACAGGTTTACTCTACTGCAGATATTTCCTCCTGGGGATGAAAATTCCTTCTCACAATTTCATCCTTTTTTGCCCTCTGGGAGATACAAAAGCTGTCAGTCAGCTGGGAGCTTCATCCTCCCATCAGCTCGTTACCCATCCTGGCACTACTTTATTACTTTATCCCAGTGCCACAGGGACTGAAAGGGAGGAAGGAAGGCGGTGACCTTGCAGGAGCTCAAGAATGAGGTGGGACCCGGCAGTGAAACTCTGTGGGTGGTTTCATGTTTGTAAGCTGGAGCTGGGCTCAAGGTCCCTGCTGTAGGTCAAGGAGTGAGGAATGTTTCATTTTCTCCCATTTTTCCATCATTCCTACCCCTCTACCCCAAAGCTTTCCTGTTCTGAGAGGCTAAAAAATTGGTTCTGCTTTTGCAAATAGTGCTGCTCTCCACAACAAGCACTCTTGAGTTTTGATTTGGGAGGGTGGGGAGCTGTGGTGAAAGTGCTTTGACCTTCACAAGGTTTTAGAAACACCCTTTTTACTCCTTTCTTGGTTGCCCTTTCCCAAATGAATGGACGTGCCCAAGGCACAATTAGAGATGAGTTTCAGAGAAAGAACTCAGTCAAACAGAAAACCAAGTAACCAAGCCTTTAGGCTTATTTAGTGAGATCTTCAGTTTCTCAAAGGGAACTAGATTTTTTAAAGCATTTAGATTATTAAAAATCTAGTGATTTAAAATCCTAGTTGATGTCCGCCTGCTCATTCAAATGCTTAATTACTTTCAAAATCTAGTTATCAGACCTCTCTTTCCATACAGATTCTGGGGCAATTCTTCCTCTGTTGGATGTTTCACTATCCATCATTTTGCTGTCACCTGTCAGAGAAGGATATGTCTGCTGCTCATGAATGCCAGACAACTTTTCAAAACCATAAGGAAAAATAAAGAAAAATAATTATATATGGCCAAAACATCTTTGCAGTGTACTGTGAATGTGGGTGACCAAATGCCTGAAACCAAGATGTAAGATGCCTGTGAGGCTCTGAAGCTCTTTCTCCATCAGTGTAGGAAGGAGGCCAAGTAAGTGACAAGTGAAATGTTGTGGTTCTGGGAATTTCTAGCAGGCTTATGGTTCACATGTGTACTTCATGTGAAAGCATGTCAGGCGCCTGTCCTGGCTGATCTTTGTATACAGCTGTTGAACAAAAGTATGTGGAAGAAAGCTTGCATGCAAATCTCTTCTGTGGGTGCCAAACAGAGGTGTTTCTGTCCAAGAGAGGTTAATTATTGGGGCTGGGCAAGGAAGTACTTTCAGCAAATGATTTTTGCTCTGAGGAATTCCCACTTAACAAAAATAATTTTTAATATGCCTCTTGTTTCTGGAGTAATAGGTTAATTTGTAATGTAGGGCATTGCTAGCTAGTACAGAAAGGTAGGTGCCAGCAAAGCAAACAAAGAAGGAAGGCTAAAAGGCTTCTAAGGTACACTGGAGTTTTGCTTGCATGTATCACTTTAGTAGGGTAGAAAGGAGTAATTACAGGATTGTCACCAGAGTAGAAACAATTCAGCCTTTAATTCACAGAATCACTGAGGCTGGAAAACACCTCCAAGGTCATCACGTCCAACCTGTGCCCAATCCCCACCTTGTCACCCAGCCCAGAGCTCTGAGTGCCACATCCAGGCATTCTTTGGACACCTCCAGGGATAGGGACTCCAACACCTCCCTGGGTAGCCCCTTCCAATGCCTGAGCTCCCTTTCCAGGAAGAAATTCCTCCTGATGTCCAACCTAAACCTCTCCTGGCAGAGCTTGAGGCCATTTCCTCTTGTCCTGTCCCTTGTTGCTTGGGAGAAGAGCCTGACCCCCACCTGGCTGCACCCTCCTGTCAGGTAGATGTGTATAAATGCTTTTTTAATTGCTGCAGTGCACATCATTACCTGAATTTTAACACACCACTCATGATAATTGACATTCTACTCCCTACCTGTAAACTTGTTCTTTTCTCCATCATTAACATTTCTCAGATGTGAGTCACTGAATACTGCAAAGACACTTTCAGACATTACAATTTATTCTTACTTTGCTTATAAGGAGTCTCTGATCCATGATGTGATATAGATTATATATAGAATTGTAAAAGTAGTATTCAAGAGACTGCCAGAATTCCTGTGTCTGCACTGCTTCAGACCATCAATGTGGCCTGAACCCTTGAACTCTAAACAGTGAAAGCATGAACTCTCTCAGATGGAAATAAAGAGCTGGACTTGTAGCTCATTCTTTAAGGTTTTGTGCTGATTGTTAGAAAATTATCTGAAATAATGGGAATAAAACATCATCAAAATTGGAACCATGATTTTATTTGAATTTCTGCAAAAGGCAGCAAGTGCATGGAGATTGGAACTGCTGCTTATCAATGATCAGTTGATTTTAGAAGAGCAGGTTTCACAAACATCTGTGTTTACACTGGCTTCACATGGTGACAAAAGAGTTGAGAAGCTGCTTTATAGGAAGTCTGAGGAGGGAAGCCAGGAATAACAGAAAGGGAAGAACACACTGGTAGATTTGGTAGTGTGGTGACCTTCCTTAACCAATCCATGATCCATGTTGAGCTGTTATCTTAATTAGAAATCAAAAGTATTCTTCCTTGGCAAGTTGGAAAGCCTAGGTTCCTTATGTTAAATTATCCTATGACTTCCCAGCTGCAAGGTTTTCCTGTTTTCTGAAGTCAACAGACAAACACCATTCCCGAGTGGCTCAGCTGCATGGATTGGGGAGATGGATTAAGATGGTGTTTCTCTCAGCCACCAGATGTGACAACCTGTTTTTATACGGAGTCAGTTTTAAGAAGTCTTTCTTAGGAAAGCAGAAAGAAAAACTGAAGAGGAGTTTCATCCATGGCGCTTCCATCCTTATCCCCCTAAATTTGTACTTCATAAATACCCCCTGAAATCCTTGCTTGGAGTGACCCTGAATGGGTTCTCAACCTTTGGTGAATTGCTTTCAGGTTTTATTTCTGAGGAGTTTCCACAGTTAGAGGAAAAGAAATATTCCTGGGGGATTCCCTAGGAAGATCTGTCTGTCTTGTTATGGGATACATTTCTTGTACTGCCACAAGATGAAATGAGGGGCTCCCCTGACAAATATAAAAGTTATATGACAACCCATCTATTTTTAGATGATTTAAATCAGTCAAGAGGGAAAAACATTTGTTTCCAAGACTGTAATTTTCCAGATGACACCATTTTATTGCACGGTGCCATACCATGAGAAAGAGCATTCTTGTGGCTTTTGAACTGGAAATCCTGTAGGAATGCTATTTCTGGCATTTATTTGCTGTGAAGCCAGGCACACATGGAGAGCAGACAGACTGACCAGATACAGTTTGTGGTATTAAGGCATTCAGAAAAGTCCCTGCTGCACAGCCCTTTTCCAGTATCCAAAGTGTTGAGTGAAGTTGAAAAATGATCAATGAAGATAAAATCTGAACACCATGATCTGATCAGACAGCCAGACTTTCACGCTATTAATGTGTTCCTTCCTCTTGCAAAAATGCTATTTTGAGAATTTAGCTTTTCTGTCTTCATACACTGATGCTTCTAAAATAATTCTTGGTAATGAGCAAGGTTTTTGTTGCAAAGTCGGAGCAAGGGTTGAATGCACGCGTTGAGGAAAAACCAAATGTTGTCACTCCATTTTAACTGGGAAGTTGTTTTTTTTTTATTTACCCAAGTACCACGTGTGAACATGCAAAAAAGATGTTGATTGAGGAACAGAACAAGAGCTTAAGCCCATTCTTTGGTCACCTTCTGAAGCTGGCAGGGATAGTGAATTCAGTGTGACTACCCATGCAAGGAAAGTTTTTGCATGGGTAAGTGCTTAGGCTTAAGACTTTGTACCATCAGATACTTCCTGTAGTAGGCTGGATTTTTTCTTTTTCATAAAAAAAAAAGAAAGCAAAGAGAAAAAAAAAAAATTTTTTTTAAATTTAGTTGTGTCTCTCCACAGCCTCCCTCATAGGAACTGCTCTAAAATGATAGTCTGCCTGAACCAAGCAAAAACCCTAATAAATATGGTGCATTCCTCTTTAAAAAGTATATTTATTTAGTAAGTTTAGAAACCACTCTGAGGTTAGGTTACAGCTATTGGGATTAGAGGGCGTCTCGTGGGCAGTTCAGACATCAAGCTATAGGTCCATGGAGCAAAGCTGAGCTGTTTCTAGCCTGATGTCTGAATTATGAATTAGGTTCATTCTAATTCCAATGGGGTAAACCTCAGAGCAGTTTATATACTTATGCTTAAGTGCTCCTAAAATACAGGCTATTTATTTAAAACATACATGTAAAATGTAATATCTAAAAAAGATGTCTGGCCTAGTGATGCTGGAGCACAGCAACCCAGCCAAATAAATTCTGAATCCTGACTTTGGAGCCCTCAGAAAGGGATGGCACAGCTGGCTTTATGCCCTCTTCTGATATTCCCAGCTAGGTCAGATCCCTGCTTGGCTCAGGATGAACTGGAACAACCACAAAACTAAATTAATTTTCCTCAGCCCAAAGCATTTGCCTCCTCCTCAGCCATGCCTGTCATGCCAAAGCTGGGAGAGCCTTGGGTCATGATGCCCTCCCTTGACCACTCAAGAAATTTCTGTAGGCCAGGAACAGCCTGCAGGGTTGGCTCCTCTCTCTTGGTCACTGGAGTTGTGCAAAGAAGCCCAAATCTTCTTTTTAGCCTGGTTGGATATTTGGGAAGTAGGATGGAGCTGCAGGGTTGGACAGAAAGCTCAGGATTTATTAATAGCATTAATAGCACCAGCAACTGCTTCCATGTGGAGCCACCCTGGTGTCTGAGCTCATTCCAGCAGCAGTGCCAGCTGTGAACATCTCACCTTAACCAGCAGTGCCTCTGACCCTGCTGCTGGCCATCAGTGGCTGTGCCAAGCTGGATTTTCCACAGGGACTCTCTCCTTGTGGGGCAGAGCACACAGTGAGGTTCCTGCAGAAGCCTAAGCCATCCCTCCCTCTACCCTTTTTGCTCAGGCTACCCAAAAACCTAAAGGAGAGACAGCATCTGATGTTATTTTCATGGGATGGGAGTGGAACAGAAACTACCTGCTATTTTAGGACATCTGAACTCGCTCCATCACTAGGCAAAAAAAAAAAAAAAAAAAAAAAAAAAAAAAAAAAAAAAAGAGTCAGTTTACACTCTGGTTCTCTCTTCCCTCCTCACCATGCTCCTTTAATTTCCATTCCAGGAAATAAATGGGACAAAATGCCTCTCAAGTAATTACTTCTGCCTTGGCATTGAGTGAGATGTGGAGAAGTCTTCTGGAAACAACCATTCCCTGGTTTGGTCAGAAGGTGAGGATCTTTTGCAGATGCAGAAGCAGCAAATGTATTGTGGACACAGAGGGCAGATTTCTTTGGACACTGAAGGATTGTCATAGGGTGAAGGAGTGCATAATTAATTAATGTGGGGATACTGAGGCCAAAGATCACTTCATACAAATTTCTAGGAGTTGGCAAAACTAAATGTCACAAGCAAGCTAGTGGGAGTTAAAAACTGAGCATAGACAAAACCCTCTGTTGCTGCTTTCTGTTTTCAAAGGAACTAAATCTCAACATTTATGGACAAAACCCACTGTTATTGTTTTCTAATGTCAAAGGAGCTAAATCTCAACATTTTGTGTGGCAGCAGAGTGCTTACTCCCAGTACTTGGATGCCTGAGGCTGACCGATGCAGCACTAAATATGCGTGAGTGTAATGAGAATATTGAACTAATCCCTCTCCCCCAGCTGTGCAAATCCATTCAGAGATGCTTGGGAGGCAATACTTCATCTGGCATCACTGACTTTTGGGTTGGGCTCCACTTAGTACTGGAACAAGTAGTTGAGTGCTTTCAGTGGACTGTTGGGGTAGCAGCAAACTTCCCATGTCATTAGGTAAGTAAGGAAGGATTTTGGAGAGTGAGATTAAAGCAGTGAAAAACCTGAATAGTGGATCTCCCTGTTTCACTCTGCTTTGACAGGCTGCTCATGTGTCCTCAGAGCTCTCTGGATTAGCATCCCAAGGAAGATCAGCAGGTCCTTGAGGTGCAGTGGCCCTGCAGAGCAGACAGGATGGCTGGGGAAGGACTCAGATTGCCTGAAATGTGTTAGAACCAGCTGCATGCCTGGAAAGGTTTTTTTTTTTATTATTTTCTTTTTTGCTGATGACCAATACATATGTCCAGAGGAAAAATTCTCCAGGAAGCTGTCATAGGAGAATATGCATCAGTCAGAAAAAGGCAGAATTACAGTAAAAAAAAAAAAAAAAAAGAAATCCTGTTGTAACAGATGAAGTACCTATCAAGTGACAACAGCAGTTTATTTTCCTTGAGCAAAAGTAATGGATATACTTAGCCATAATCCTACCCTCAAGTGTTTTAATTCTGATGGAACTTCTTGTTAAGGAGAGACATCAAAATGGAAAAGTGCACACCCGAATGGAAACAATGTCATAAAGTTGACAGCATTTCTACAAGGTAGGTTGACACTTAAATTAGCTGAGGTGGCTTGAAACATGATGGGAAAATAAATAAAATGGAAAGGAAAGAAAAGGGTTTGGTATGAGTCAGTATTTTTGCTATTTGTTGAGTGTTTTCAAATCTGTGTTTTAACGGCTAATTAAGACACAAAGAGTAAGAGAATTAAGTTTGTTTTGTTCCACCTTCCCTGTCTGTTGACTGGTTGATCAAGAAATCAGCCCAGATGATATTTCATACCCACTTATGATTTCTCTTTGCCCACATGTTTTACTTGAAAATGTACTTTCTTAAACTTGTAACTAATCCTATACCCTTGAAAACAAAAAGACAAATGCAATGAGTTCAATGTTCCATATCTCTTGACCTCTTGATGTTGCTATTGCAGATATTGCTTATCTCCACAGAATACACCAATACACTTATTTATTCCATGTAATGACCAAAGTCACACTGTAGGCTGATCTATACACAATGCTGATATGACCAGACTTGCTTATATAATGCCATAATTTCATTTGTAAGGAGGCAATTTTTTTTCCTCCTCAAATATTTGTGGGTTATTAAAATCACCCAGCAGGCTGATGAGCCCCACAGTGTGTGTCTATGTGATTCCCAGTAAATTTTCTCAACTTAAGCAAAGCCAAAATTGTGAAACTACTCCAGGAGCACCTGAGGGAAGAAAAAAAAAAAAAAAACAAAAAAATAACTAACAAACCAAAAAATCCCCATGACTTAATAAGGCACAGTTTCTTATTTTGTTGCCTTCTTGCTCCTGCTGGAGAAAGTCTTACATTTGTACTAGCCTACAGAATACATAGAAAATATAGAAAATATAGAAAATATAGAATATATAGAATATATAGAATATATAGAATATATAGAATATATAGAATATATTGAGTTGTAGTATCATGGATTGGTTTGGGTTGGAAAAGACCTTAAAGATCATTTAGTTCCACCCCCCTGCCATGGACAAGGACACCTTCCACTGGACCAGGTTACTCCAAATCCTGTCCATCCTGGCCTTGGACACTTCCAGGGATGTGGCAAATAACTTTGCAATACTACATGCAGAATATGGCATGCTGGGAAGAAAGCTGCTTACGTGCAAACTGAATTTCTGGTTCATGATAAGTCAGGCTATGCTATATTTCAAGTCTATGGATTTAATAAAACAAGTGGTTTCAAGGTGGGAGATGATTCTGGAAAGCTCAGCTTAAGTTCCTGGACTGTAATTTCCCTTCTCTGCTTATATGAAAGTTTCTTTGCCTGGTGCAGGGAGCATGATTTGATATCTTCAAGGAAGGGGGAGGAAGAAATACAGAAGAACTAGAGTAGAACATTCATATATAGACACACACACAAAAAAACACCAAAAAAAGGCATAACCACGAGGTTGGGAGGAAGTTCTTTCAGATTCTCTCAGGACCTTCAGACTTTCAGTCTCCTCCAATTAAAAACTCAATTTGACAGGTAGACCAAGCTGGGGTAGTTTTGGGATGATGAATCTAGGATTGAAACCACCTCTCCAAGAAAGAGTAGAAAACCTCTCTGGTATCTCTGTCAGCATGTCTGATGTTTTGAGACAGTCCGGAAGACATTTCATAAAACAAGCTTCCATGGCTCATTGCTTTAGGTTGATTACTCATATTTTCCCTTTGTAATAATGTTTTCCTAAATGCATTTCATTCAACACAGTGTTTCTCTGGCAACAAATGGCAGCTCATTGTTGAATAGCAAGCATTGCTTTGATGATTTGAGTACTTCAGTGCCCGTTTGCATAGCAGAATCCTCTGCAGATCTAACACAGCCAGTTCCTCGTGTCAAAATTTGCAGGAGGCTGAGCTCTAAATGTGCACAGCTTTCAACAGCAGAAAGATGAGTGCTTCATCCCACAGAAGTGTTTGAGGTTCAAGAAATGTTCTTGTGTCATGGCAAGGCCAATGAAAACTGAAAGGCCTTGTAAAATGTTTCCACACACATGCAAAGACACCTTGGGGCAGCTGAGAACTGTCTGCTCAGGGCACTTGTGTGGGCTGGCAGAGAATGCCTCAGCAGAGGTTTAAATGCATTTTTATATCCCAGCTGACAGCCCCCATCAGTAGGCTATCATCCACGCTGAGGATGTTTGGTCAGCCTCTCCTGTCTCATATCAGTGTAGTCCATGGGATTCCTCCTTCCCAGGCAGTCAAATCTCAGATATCTGGTAAGAGGATTTCCATGTTAATTATTTTTGCACACAGAAAAAAATTCTACTGAGATTTAAAACACAGTAATTTTAATCTGTTTCATGGTCTCCCCAGATACTGAATATTCCTGCTTTTTTAAATATATGTATTTGGCTAGGCCTAGCACTCCACTGGATTTCTTTGTGCTGCTCTCCTGAGACTTACCTGCAGTTTATTTTGGTGAAGGCTGGCTGTGAGTCTATTGGCAGATCTGTATCTTAGTCCTTCTGTCATTACAGAACAGACCTATTTATCTAAATAAATAAGTATTTTTTCAATGAAACAAGGGGTTCAGGTGAGTGTCAAATCACCGAAATTAGACTTCACAGAAAGATTCCATTCAAAATTTAGAAGCAATTTTGAGAATCAACTTTATGCTAAATTAAGATGTCACCATTAAGAACTCTGTTTTTATGGAGCTGGTAACTTTGAAATTAAATGTATGGTCGAAAGGCAAGTTATGGGTGTTTGTGTTTTTCTGCAGACACATGTGAAGTGAATATCCCAACCTGAGCAAAGAAGGGTTATTGTTTTGCCTCTGAGAGAAAAATACATTGATGAGCCTAACTTGATTTTGATAGACAGAATAAACTTTGGTATTTCTGGTGTTAATTTAAATGAGATTCTTCCAACAGATCACTGCACTCTCACTCAGCTATACATATATATATATATGTATATATAATAAAATTTCTGTGGCAACAAAGATATGCCACTTCAGAAAAGCTGGCCACACATTCCTTGTCATTTCTAACATCTGCCCAGGATGCTTGGAGCCCCAACCCTTACCTCCTTAGTTTAGGAACATCCTTGCCTTTAGGAACTCTTGGCTACCTGGCTAGCTCTTATCCCACCAGGATGAGAGCTGACTGGGGAGTTATTAACTGGACACTTCCATTCATCTCTTCATGCTGGACCAACATGGTAAAATGAAGGATATGTGCTTAAAGCACTTGAAAGGCAGTAAACCTTAAAGTGGCATCTAATCAACCAGTGGAATTTTTTGCTGTGGGACATGGAGACAAACAGTTTGAGAGCCAGGGTAGGATTAAGCACTTGAATGGGAATAATACCTGTAGTTAACTTGTGAGGTTAAAGTATTATGAGGTTTATCAGTTCTTTTGCTTCTGGGCATAAACTGCCATCTCAGCTTGTGAAAGAACTCGCCTCTGCTCCCGCCTGTTGCTCGGGGCCATTTGTGGGATGCTTTCCCAGGGTGTGGGACACCTGAGTGGGCTGGTGCCTGAGAGGAGGACAGCAAACCCCATGGTCAATAAAACCTGCAGTGGAGCACTGGGTGTGATCCCCCTGCTGCTGAGGGATTCCACAGCCCCCATGGGAGGAAGGCTGCCTTATATTAAATCATGTTCTCAGAAAATTGTCAAGGCTGGGATGTGATTTATCATCCAGCTACTGCACAGCCACTTTTCCATGCAAGACAGAAGCCCTCCATTATGTATATATGTCTTCTTAAAAGGAATTAAACCCTCTCACCATTTGTTATGAGATCACACTTGTCTGCACATTCTCTTTCTTGTCTTTTTGGTAAAGAGAAGCTAGAAGAAAATGGCTTGAACATTCCTGCCTTTCTAAAACTTTCCATACTCTCTCTTCACAGACAGATTATATGTATGCATGTTAAGGCTGGAAGTAAATGCACTAAGGCATTAACTACAGCAGCAGGTGTTTCGGGGATTTTTCACCTCTAGAGTTTTTACACAACACCATTAAACAATTAGCTGTTTGCCCTCAAGGACTGGGGTTTATAAAATGGAACACTTTACAGCAAGGGTGGTTCTGACTCAGAATGGCACCACTTAGAATTTTCATTCTCAGACTTGCAGATTAAGATTAAAACTTTAAGGTCCTGGTTGTATCGAAGTGGAACTTTGGATTTAGACTGTGAAACTGTGTTTTGGCTGCAGGAAAGCAGACATAGTACTGTTGGTAAGGGTGTTACACTTGAAACCAGGGCAAAGGGTGGCTCTCTTCAGGCAGACATACAGTGCCTTCAGATAGGCTTGCAGGAGCATCTGATGTTCTGACCTCCCAGAGATTAAACAAGAGGAGAACATTCTGGCTGCTTTGAATGGTTAATGTAATCACAGTGTTACTGAGCAGTCTGGCTGAACCCAAACAAAAGAGACTGATGCTTCTCCTCCAGTTGGTTTCAAGGAGATGGTCAAGGTGTTAGATATGCTGATGCTGAAAATGGAGATAAGGGGATGAGGAACCCGATCTAAATGCTTCCCTTATTCCTGTACTCCATTCACAGCTTTATTCCTAAAGAGAGCAAGGGCTTCCATCCACGGAGCCCCTGCCCATCAGTCTGTCCTTGAGCTCCACTGAGCTCAGTTCTGGGTTCCCAGGGTGCCTGAGAAGTGTTGCTTGTCTCCTGCTGTCCTGAGCTGCTGACTGGATTCCCAGCCTGTGCTCCAGCCCTGTGTGTGATCCTGTCTCTGGTCTGAGCTGCAGTGTTCTGGTCTTGTCTTTGACTCTGCCTCCTGTCTTGCCCAGCTGCCTTGAGCTCCTGGATGGACCCCAGACATGTGGGTAGCCTTGTCTCCAGCTGTCTCCAGCCCTGTCTCCAAGGGCTGCTGTGTTATGCAGTAAACATGGAATAATCCAAGGTGCGTTTGGCGCTGTGCTGAGGCTGTGAGGATGTTGCCTGGCAAAGTCAAAGGCACAGGGAAAGGCAGAGAGAGCTGCAGCTGGGGTGATGTGCTGGGTAATTTACTCCCTGTAAGCCACCAATGGCATCCACTTGTGCGTGTTCCTCTAGCTCAGACATGTAGCTGAACAATGTCCTGATCCCAGCTCTGTGCCAGAAGGGCAGCTTATAAACCCTTCTCAGACAATGAACAACCTCCTTCTTCCTTCCCCTGAAACCTCCTGGGGCTTGCCATGTGCGGGGGCGGTGGGAAAAGGGAGGGAGAGGAGGAGGCAGGGTGAGAGGAGCAAATATCCATGGGCAGCCGTTCCCCATGGAGAAAAAGGTTGTGATAGTAAATGATGCATTTTATGGCAGAGAGGAAATGCCTTCATCCCATGAGCTGTGGCCGCTTCCCAGCGCTCTGGCCCGGGGCTCTGGCTACCTGAGGAGGAGGGGTCAGTCCCTGGCTGCCCTGGCCAGATGAGCAGTCTGCAGGCTGGGAGGTGTTGTCCCTGTGGATGTAAAACTCTAACAGGTGCTTCCTGCCACTGGCTCAGCCCCGGCTCCGCAGTGGGAGGCTGTGAGCAGATGATGTAGCCGTGTCTGGAAGTTCTCAGGTGGCAGATCTCCCCTCAGAGACCACCACAGCGAGCGTGGACCCCATGGATGGGGAGAGCTGGGCAAGGCTGGGAACTGTAACAGGCTGTGCTCTACTGACCTGCAAAAAGGACATGGGCAAGGAATGGCTGGCGGTTTTAGTTTGTGGAATTTCTAGCCGTGGTTGTTTCATTTTATCTGAAATGCACTTTGAGCCTTGCCTTGAAATGAACTTTGTCACTCATCTGGTGCACACCTAAGGGATGGTCAAAAAGTTCCACAGGAAAACTGTGTGTCATTGATCTTTCTTATGAAGTCAAAAGAAAAAGAGATTTATACCAGGTCTGACAAAGTTTGTAAGCAGAGCTTTGACCCTTTTGCCAGGAGGAGCCTTTTCTCTCAGGCACTGGGGCTTTTTTCCCCCCTCCATTTTCTTCTTCATTCTATTTATAGCCTGCTCTGGTTTAATTTTCCTTGGCCATCAGACAAGTGAGCAAGTCTTTTCTCTGCTGATCTTACAGCAGAGTTTGTTTATACATATACAAGATCTCTAATTACAGAGCAGTGTGATTCCCCACAAAACATCCCCTGGCTTCCACTCCCCAAATTCATATAGGACTTCTTTTCTGCAAGGCCAAACACATTTTAGAGTTTATAGACAAAGCTGTTTTGTATATATATGATTTTCTCTCCTGTCTCAACCCTTTCCTCGCAAAAAGAGAAAGGAATAAAAAAATAAAAAAAAGGGAGACAGGGCAGTTGGGAAATCTTAGACTAAAGAGCAGATCACATTTCAAAACATTGTAATCTAAAAATAATAATTCTGTTTTCCCCTTGCCACTCTTTCTTTCCTCTTCACCCTTCTGTAAAATGTGATTCATTTTCTCTAAAGAAAAATGCCCATCCTGGGAATTTATGAACCATACAACACTTCAGTGAGACTGATTTTACTTGCAAGGCACAGTTCTGTTTCCATGGATTGGATCTGGGCTGAGAGCAAGCCTGAGATGACGACTGTGATTTGTGCAATGTTATGTAACTCTGTCTGTGCACACACAAACATCTGTGTGCGGTGACAGGGGAAACAAGGCCAGAATTCATGGCCATTTGTGTCGGGAATCAGCTGCTTTCATGGATTTCACATTAATTAATAAACCTCTGGGCTTTGTGGACTTGCTTCTACCTTTCAAAGGACCCTTCCTACTGAAGTTTGTGGGTCTACCCTTGTTATACAAAGATCAGAGGTTTTCAGCTGTGTGAATTGGACTGGGGGGTTTGGGTTGCTGGTTTGGTTTTGGTGTGTGGGTTTGGGGTTTTTTTTTTTTTTTCCTTTCACTTTCATTGGTATTTTCAAAAGCAAAGAAGAATTTTGCACCTTTTTGAGCGCCACTCCGCTGCAGGTAAAGAATGTAACAGCTTGTGAGAGTGCAGCTAGAGCCAATAATAATTTGACTGACATGTCTTGGCACTGAAATGCCTATTAAACCTCACTCTGTCCTTTCAAGGTGGAGGTTTTAATGTTGGGCACTTGTTTGAGCTGAAAATTCCCTTTTTTTATAGACTCAAAGAGCCTGCATCCATGAAAGATTCTCAGAAGGATCTAATATTTCTATGGATGATAGAATAAATCCTTCAGTGCCGCAAATTTTCCAAGCCATGGAAGTTTCCAAGCCCAGTACATGTTTCCATATGTAACACACACTTTTCCACACAGGATCCCAAAGATTTCTTGGAAAACCATGGAGGCTGGTGGGCTATGATAACGTGGTAACAGTTTTAGGAAAATACATATTTACTTTTAAGAATTTGTAGGAAATACAGCAAATTTCCCATTAGGGGTTAACTGTGGATTCTAGGAATTGCAAAGTTCATTACAGGAACAAATAAATTCAGATATTTGATGGGCATGATTTCAATGATGAATGAGCCACCTCTATTTGGAAAAGTTTGACAAGATATGTACTCTTGTTTTAAGGCAGCTTCTTGATTTTATGTCAGATATGCACACTTTTAAAGCCAGCTCCAAAGCAAAATCGCTGATATTCTTTCCATGGATTTGAGAGAGTTCCAGTAGGTGGGAGGTTAGCTCTCCTACCTACACTGCCAGTAACCAAAAGAGGTTTTTTAAAGAGCTGTTTATTACATGGTATGGTAGAACAAAATTTTTCAATACAACCCCCTGTCTCCTGCAGCTTTCAGTGCTAGCACAGGCTTGTGGTGCCTGCTGCAATCTGCCTGGGTTTTTAAGGCAGGATTTTAAACAGAGCATCTGTTTGTTTCCTTCTTTACACACAATGCAATGAAAGCTTGCATTAGCATCTAGAATATCCTGCAGGGTGAGAGACCATGGCCTGGGTTTGACACAGATTCCTGAGTTGGTTTCAGCAGGATTAAGGATGCCCTGTTGCAGAAGGCTCTGTGCTTGTGTAGGTGTGTAGGCACAGAGATGACAGAGGGTGGTAGCCCAAGTACACCTTCTGCTTTCCTCCTGCTTTGTGGCTGGAGCTTTTTACCTCTAATTGAGTAACATCATCAACTTAGTGGTGATTCATAAGGTATCTACAAGTACTTTCCAATCCAATATCAACACAGATTAATAAATAAATTATTCCTGGTATTTGCATCAATGCTGTGTTGTGGTTTTTTTCCCAGAATCCAGGCAAGTGTAAAAATTTGGGGTGAGATCTTGCATTCATGGATCAGAAACGAGGATGAAACAGCAAGGATCTGAGCTGTCAGATCCTTGTAGACCAACAGAAAATTGGCACCTTGCAGCTGTGCAGCAGCTTTTATTCCCCTCTTTGCTGAGAAGTCAAATGACATTATTTAGGATGGTCCAGCGGTAGGAATGGAGCCAAACTGGGCTATGTCCCTGGAATTCTGTCAGGGACAGGAGTCACAGGGTTCTCCTGGAGCTGGCACAAAGAAGGCATAATTACTCCAGCAGCACCTGCAGAAGGCTTTCAGGGGAGCTGGGCTCCTGTAATTGGGCAGGACAATGACTGCCACAGGCATCAAATATTTGTTTATGTAATCCCTTCTCACTGATCCTCTGTGTGGGGACCCCTCTGAGGACTTTGCATCTTACAACAGGAGGTGTTGCTGGATGTCTGTGACTCTGAATCATAAATGTTCAGGCAGAAAGACAGCACAGACAAAGCTCAGGGAACATGGCTTTTCACAGCCCCCCAGTTTGCAAAACCCCACACTTATAGAGCAGAGAGCAGCAATTGTTCTCCCACAGCAGCAGCAGCAGTTCCACACAAGCTACCTCACTGCTCTGCAATTTGCAGGGCTGTGGAGTATCTGCAGGAAGAAGGCTGAAATAGTCTTTGTGATGGCCATGAATTTCATTAATCACTCACATAGTTGTAGTTCTAGTTGCATTCTGGCATTTCCATCTGTTTGTGCCACAAGCAAAATCGTTCTTTCCTAGGGCAATAATAACTTTTGAAACTCACTGCACCTAAGCAAGCCATGCTTGAGGAATTATGTTACTTTTCCTTTCCAGAACACAGTTTAACAAATATTTACAAAATAGTTTGTATACTGTAAACTGTAAAGATTTATTTAGATTAGAAATCTTTCTTGTTCTGCTTGAAGTTTTTAAAATCCTTCTTATAATGAGCAAAAAAGTGCATTTATATAAGAAAATAAAGGGAAATTTAATATAATGAAAACTAGGCTGAATTAGGAAAAAAAAGACATTTTAGGATGCCACAGGTAATACAAAGTTTATGATTTCTTTCAAAGAAGTCAGGCCAGATTGCTCCTAAATCAACCTGAGGCTGTTTAGTCCTGGTGGAGGTCTGGGTGCTCTCAGATGTCCCAGTCCTGTCCCCACTTTCTGTTTATGATTGCCTTCCTGATACCCCTTTGGCAGCTCCACAGGGCAGGTGAGAATATATCCTAATGGATATTTTCCAGAAAGGTTCTAGATACCTGTTAGTATAATGTTCTCCTAATGCATGACACCTTTTCTGCATTGGTGGTTAATCCATGGATGTGTTCAGTTTCTGAGGTTTGACTGGTGGGAATGGGGGGCAAAACTTGAGCTTCATCACGTGTGAAGACTCTTTATCAAGGGACCCAGAGCAGCTCATTCAGGTTTAGAATGAAATCTACTCTGTAAAGACTGTAAAAGCGAGGGGAGATGAGCCCCACCTGAGCTCTGCTCCCACTGTGAACATGAATCACAAAATTCAGCTTCTACTTCTCTCCCCAGTATAGAGCAGATGTGGGCAAAAATAGAGTTGATGGCATTTATTGTGACAGCTGATGCTGGTGGTTTGACTTCTTTCATTAAATAGATGACTAATCTGCAATTTGTTTTTAGATTGTCTGGATTATTTGTACTTAAAGTCCTTTGGGGATTTTAATTCTGCATTTCATCTGGGTCAAGGAAAAGGGTGTGCATGTGGAAAATATGAATATAGGAACCTGCAGATTTCCCAGGCTCTGTGAAACAGAGAGTCAGGTGCCCCAAGAAATCTGGGGTTACAGAAACTCCTCTTTGGTTCCAGGGATATGCTTCCTTGAGCAGCAGTAGGAGTATGCAGGTGTCATATTTCTGTGCCAAGAGAAGCAACTACACCCTGCCTTCCTGGGAAGAGAAAGATCAGGTATGCTTTCACAAGGGATTAGGTGGTGGAGGAAGAGTTCTTCAAGGCATCCCAATTCCAGAGTCAGAAATCTGTAGTGAAACTCCAGCAAACGACAGCCAGCATGCAAACCTGCATCTTTGTTTAAACACCTGCTGGTTATTCACACGTGAATTATATCCTGGGTGCTGAGTTCTCCCCAGAATTCTTTCTGTGGTTTCAAAAATTCCACCTTTCCTACAGCAGTGTGTGCTAGAGACTGGAGCACATCTCTCCACTGTCTCTCCAGAGACTTGTCTCTCTTCAGGGAAAAAAAAAAAAAGGAAGAAAAACACTGAACCTTCTTTCTTCCACACTAAAAGACCTTTGTCCCAAACCACACATGTAGATTTTAAACAGAAAATAATATGAAAGCACAGTGCTTCCTTTATAGCAGACCTTATGTGCCTTATGCAGCTTTCTGAGTTCCTGTGTCCATGGATTTATGATGTGCTCTACACTTTCCACATTCTCAGTGTTGTTTTCCCACATTTGAAGGAGAAATGATCAAGAGATTTGTGCTGGAGTGAAATTTATTCTGTCTTAAGCTGTGTAGAGGTTCCAAATTCACCACAGCATGGAAAATAGAAATGCTGTAAGCATCTTGGGCCCTTCCCAGGCATGCAGACACCGTGCCTTCTGTAGAAATGAACATTACATTCTTGTAATTACTGCTCTTGTCAGAACTGCTTTTGCCTCTAATAGATCAGGTAAATATGAACTGAGAATATGCTATAATGCCCAAGGGGTCATTTCTGCATGGGAAAATAGCCCCCAACCCAAGGAAGAGTTGCACAGCTCTGCAGAGGATGAAGCTTGTGTGGCCTTTCTGGTTATTTAGAGTGAATTAAAGGGGTGAAACTCCGAGGGGATCCTTTGTTTAGGGGTGAGAAGCTTTAAATGTTTTCTTTTAATGTTTTAAAAAATGCCTTAAAGCCCATTTTAGGGCTGTGGTAAAGAGCATCACACTGTCCAGTTTCCTCTTTGTGTGCTGGAAACTGAGTGACCATCAAGGCTCAGGTGCTGAAACCACTGTTCTGCTGTGAGGAGAAGCTGGTGACTCCCCACTGCCACAGCAATTCCTGCAGGGAGCACTGCCAGGCTGGCCAGCAAGGAACCAGCTGGGTGACCTCGAGTATTCCTTGGAAACGTTGGTCATTACAGCCATGGTCCAGTTCCCCATTGAGGAATACTCTAATCCTGCTGAAATGCCTCAGTAGCTTGCCAGCTGCCCTTTCCACAGAACAAAAAAAAGATCAATCACCAAACCGAGTGAGAGTAATGACTGAACTGCTTCTTCCTCCAAGATTAACAAAACAGACACACCAAAATAAAATAAAACCACACTTACAATTACTCTTTCCTTAGATCACCTATTAACCAGCTAACCAGCTCCCAAGACACTTACGTAGCTGGGATCAGCCCTCACTCAGGATTCCTGGGCATTACTTACACAGAAAGGAATTGAGACTTGGTGAGGAACCTCTCCTTATATATCTATTGGTCCTTGAGCAAGTAGCTCCAACTTAACAGGCCTTTTGCAATTCATAGCTTAATTAGGTTGCCAATTTTTAACAGTGCTATTAAAAGATTACTGACCTCCCCTGGCTAATTTTAGAAATATCGATGTCGTTTTGGCATGGCAAGGTAGAACTATTTTCTGATCAGAGAGTACACATAACTCCTTAATGACTGTGCTAGTGCTTAACAGGCTGCAGATCTATTTTTAGTAAAGAGGGAAATCTTCCTGCCTGGAGTTGTCAATCATGCACTTATGTTCAAACATTTGTATATGACCAGTGTACAAAAAAGCCTGTGATTTAAAGAACCATATAGGCAGATAACCATACTTCATTCTCTTTTCTGTATTTGCATATTATCCATAATTCATTATTAGCTCTCTAATCTGGTCAGGACACTACAGCAATCAATCAAATCTGAAGTGAGAACCAGTCTGGGGAATAAACATGCCTTACTTTGGCTTGGAGGAATATTGTGATTAGCAGCCTAATATTTTCCCCATTCCATTTCATTGCTTTTCCTTTTTGTTATTCTATGGGGATTTGTAGACTCCAGTTGCTGGCAGCTGCAGTGAAAAGTGTTCAGTCTAGTTCAGTTTAGTCGGATTCTAGGCAAGCTCTAGGTTGTGCCTCTTTGGCTACATACTCCATGGCCAAAAATGAAGTTCCCTTCAGGAACCCAGCAGGAGTATGCAAGATAGAATAATTGCCTTAGTGGTGTCTCATTATATCAAACACTCATTTTTAAAGATTGTTCTAATTCTAGAAGATATTAAAGCTAATAATCTGTTGAGACACTGAAGAAGCTTTTGTTCAAAACATTGTCAGCTGGTGATGGTGTAACTGATGAGCATTTCTCACTGTGTCTCACTGTGCACTGGAGTTTCACTAAAACAAAAAAGTCTGAAAATCAGGGCTGAAAACCACAGTGTTAACCACAAAACCCCCTTACCTGCCACTCAAGCACTGGGCTTCCAAATTTTACCTTAATGGAGCAACTCAGGGTGTTAAAGGAAAAAGCATCACTCCGTGAACCTTTGTCACTTTGATCCTTTCTAAGGAGTGGGCTGTGCTCAACTGGTCAGTCAACACAGGCACAGCCCTTTTGCTCTCAGACCAAGCAGTGATGGATTCCTCTGTCCCCATCTCCTGCTTCCAAGGCCAGCAGAAGCTGCAGAGGCAGCACATTCAGCTCCCTCCGGAAGGATGTCAGTGCTTTGCTTGGTTTGAAAGTCTCACCTCGCCCTATGGCCAACGACCTCTCAGCATGGGCAGGCTCCCAAGGGAATTTTCTCGAGGTCTTCTTGAAAGGAAGATGATGCCAAAGATCTGGCAAGGGGAGAGAGAGTCATGCCTCGGAAACCAGCATGGCTTTACCACACCCACAAAAAAAATAATAACACAGATGGTAAAATTAGGGTTGGAAATAAGGAGTGCAGTGCTGTTACCACAAGCCCAGCACAAAAGAGAGACAGAGAAACTGGCAAGGGAACAAACTGTGCTGGGATCTGCACAGAGGCAAAAGAGGAACTAGTGAGGAAGGTGAGATGCAGTGGAAAAGCCCTGCTGCACTCTCAGTTGTTCTGGTACCTTGCAGCAGATGGCACTGCGGAATTCCCCTGGGCTCCTGTGTTCTTGGGCTGACTCAGGAATCATGGAAAACTCCTCCTTTTCCTCTCCAAGGGGTGTGATCAAGGATATTAGAACTAAAAATTAACCTAAAAAGAATCAGTAGCAAATAAGACAGGAAATGGGTACTTTGAATAAAACTCCATACAAACCCAGAAATCATTAATGGGAAATAGCCTTAAAAGCAGAAAATTAATGAGCAGGTTTTTTATTTATCCTATCGGCACTAAAGATTCTATGTGAGTCTTAGCTATTTGTATAGGAACAGAGCACTAATGTTGATATCAAAAGGTAAATAACATACTCAGGAAGCAACATAAAAACCCCCATCCCAACCTTTCTTTACATTGAGTAATGATTTTTGACTGGCAGAGGCAGGCAAAGCTTTGTAAAATCATGCCATGATGGGTCTCCAGCTGGACCACAGCTGCAACCTCATGGAGTTCTGGAGCCCAAGGAAACATCATTTTCGAGGCAGTAGGACTTCCCAAGGGCCAGTATGAGAAGTGCAGTCTGGACAGGAAAGATGGAGCTGCAGCACTGCTTGTGGCTGTAAGGCCACATCTGTAGGGGACTTAAGTTGTTCAGGTCAATATTCACATTGACACTTTCCCTGTGGTCTGGCTCAATGCACATAATTATTTCTGAGTTGTATTGTGTCCACAGTGACTGTAGATAAATGGAATAAGGAGCTTGTGTTAAATTGGCTTTTTCATGACACCCAATGCCCTTAAAGTTCTTATACTGCTGTCTCACTGCAATTATTCCCCTGACAAATATTCTTTTTAGTGCATGAATGCTATCTGTGACTGTACTTGCAAATCAAGGACGTGGAATTGCCCTGACATTTTCAAGAACTGGGTTACAACACAGAATTTTCATTAGCTCAGTTTAAAAGCTTATGCAAGAGATTTCCCTGCAATCCTGGTATGAGTTTTTCCTGCAGCTTGTTGGTTTGGGTCTTTTTGATTGCCACTTCTTGTTACCTGTGCTTATGAATAGAAGATGTCAGCTTGAAAGGAAAAATAAAAAAAGCAATTTTATTTTGCTTCTAGCTGGTTTGGCACCAGGACTGCTCTGTTTTCTAGAGGAGAACATAATGCATGAGCACAGGGCAACACTTCTGACAGAAAGGGAGAGCTTGACAAGGAAGATACAAGGCCTCTCTAACCAGTCTGATGACAAATTCATTAGCTATTATGGTAAGACTTTTCAGAGTGGGAGTTTTCAGAAGTCTCCAGCTCCTGCTATTCTGTTTAGAACATAGAAGGAAAAGCAAGAACAGCAGGACTTTTGGCTGGATTGATTTAGCCTTGGATGCCCTGGCTGAAGAAAACTCAGTGACCCCTTGAAAAACTCATCTTCTGTTTGAACAAGTGCAGTTGGAAAAGGATGAATAGCCTGATCACTGCTTTTTCAGGAAACCATCATCTGTCTGTCTGAAATGCCTCTCCATGCTGTCATAGCTATTAACAGCCTTTATTACTGTAAATACTATTTTCCTATCTTTATTTCTCGTTGGTATATTTTGTATATATAGAAGTTCTGCTGTATAATTAGCTCGAGTGTATCCTGAGACACTCGACCACTTTTTCATCCTGGTTGTGTGACCAGGCAATTGATGGAGCAATAGAAATGTTTCTTTCTCCCCATTTTTTTGTTTTTTTAATAGGGAATGTTCACCACAGGACCAAGGGCAATTCCTTTGGCACATTTGCCTGTGCTTTCTGAATATTTATTTAGTATCATTGTTTAGTACTGAATTCTCTGATTAATCTTCAGTGACAGTAACTCCAAGAAAAAATTACACAGCTTCAAAAAGTGTGTGGGCAAATTCATGGCAGAAAAATCTACTAAGGCTATTAAATACAAAACCAGAAAGTCCCTAAACTGCAAATTGCTGGAAGTTGGAAGAGTGTTCCAAGGAAGTATCACTGTATCTTTTGCTTATAATTTTCCCTGGGCATCTGCTTTTGGCCAGATTTGGAGACAGGGTCCTGAGCCAGACAGATCTTTGGTCTGACTCACTGCTGTTACAATTTTGAGGAAGTGTCATGAGAGAGTTGTGACAGATGCAGGGATGCAGGTGAAGAAGTGTTGTGGGGGTTTTTTTGTTATATATTACACATTTTTCCTCCCTTTTATTCCCTTCTTTATTTTTCTCCCCACCTCCTTCCCTCAAGTAATTAATTTGCTGTGTTTTGCTGTGAGAAGTAATTTAGCTTCAGTCATTGTTTTGCCAGAGCTGGCCTTTGCAAATCCAACCAAACAGCAAATGTTTTGGGGAAAGAGAAATCTCTCTATCCCTGGAGGAATTAAAGCTCTCAGTGAGAATTCACTGCTCTGATCCTTTGTGTAACCACAGTGTTGTTGCTGAGCTCCTGCTCTCTATTAGCCTCCCGTGCAGTCTAGGGTTTAACTTGGCAGAACTCAAGGTTTTCAGAGAAATTGGTTCAGCTCTTTAACCATCACGTTTACCAGCCCACATGCAAAATCTCTAAGTATCAAAAGTCACGGATACTTTGGAAGCACAAGAAAATCCATTACTCACATGACAGCTGTGACAAAAATGCAGTCCTTCTTATTGCCTTTTTGTTGATGGTCCTTCAGCCACTTTCTAGAAGTTCAAGACAGTTTAGAAATTCAAGTCAGTTTTCAAATAAATGAGTAAAACTTAGTAACAATACCTTGAAATCTTTGCTAAAATTCAGAGAGAGTTTCATATCTGTTTATCTATAGTTCTTTTGAACTACAGGATAATAATAATAATAATAATATATTGTTTGCTTCAAAAGTCTTAATTTTTATATTTATTTCACTTATTTGGTTTTTAAGTGTTGTTTTTGCATGTCTGGTATGCAAGAATTTGAACTTATATATTTTATCACTCTTTCTTTCAAAGAAACTAATACAAATATTAGCCATTGCTAAAAGTGTGAAGTCTTCAATCAGCTGTGTGTCTTCAAGCATGTGTGATGGTCGATCAAAGAAAATTTTGAGGACTGTCAACACAGATGTCAGTTCATGAGCAAAATCAACCACCAAGGGTTTTGAGAGCTCACACAGGGATCACCTCACTCTGTACTAATGCCACCACCTAATGCTGATATCAGCAGCCATTAAAAACTTAAATGGCTGCCAAGAAGAATTATCAGGGCAATAATCTGCATTGCAGCTCTTTCTGGGAAGGGAGTGAGGGCACAGAGGGAAGATCTTCCAGTACATGCTGTTCTGGGAGGTGTGAAGTGTGGCCTTCCCTTCCCTTCCCTTCCCTTCCCTTCCCTTCCCTTCCCTTCCCTTCCCTTCCCTTCCCTTCCCTTCCCTTCCCTTCCCTTCCCTTCCTTCCCTTCCCTTCCCTCCCTTCCCTTCCCTTCCCTTCCTTCCCTTCCCTTCCCTTCCCTTCCCTTCCCTTCCCTTCCCTTCCCTTCCCTTCCCTTCCCTTCCCTTCCCTTCCCTTCCCTTCCCTTCCCTTCCCTTCCCTTCCCTTCCCTTCCCTTCCCTTCCCTTCCCTTCCCTTCCCTTCCCTTCCCTTTTCTTTCAAGACATAGATATTAACAATTCAGCCTGTTCACTTGCTGCTATAACCACAATAGCTGCTGTGTGGTGCCTTCCAGGAACACATGCTGGGTGAGTTTTCTTGTCATTTCTATATTTGCACTTGCTTTTTGCCATGGTATTCAATTTTGCTGTTTACTTGGTGTATTCTTATTAAAGAGCTTCACATATAATTTTGGTTGCTTCACCTCCAATAATTATGCTTCTTAACTTCAATAATTTATTTACTTACTTTTTATTTTAAATGGATACAGTTTTCTTTCTCTTATTACTTTTTTCCCCCTCATTTTGTGTCTTGGTGAAATGTTCTTATCTGCAAGAGAAGCAAACAAATTTTCCTGTTTCTACTACTATATATTTTAGAATCACATCTTTGAGCAACTCCTCCTGAAGACCTGTTGGCTGCTTTCTGGCTTTGACTTCTTTTGGAGAAATTGTAACCTGTTGGGCCTTAATTATAATGACTCCAAGATTCTCCAGCTGCCTTGGATTTTACTATTTCCTCTTGCTATATTTCTTCCACTACTCCACCTCTTCTTTGCCTCCAACTCTTCTGCTCTTCTTCTGATGACCGGAATTAAAACTTTCACTAGCAGAAATTATGGTGTGCAGCTGTGCACACCATTTGCTGATTCCAGATTCCTCCCCTCTGTTTATGCTTTCCACACAGATTGTTGCTGCCACTGGAAAAACAAATTAAATTAAACTGGCACCCGGCTCACTGGTGAGACTGGCCATAAACAAGCTGGGGAATGTTGGAGCAGGGAGGTGGCCCTAAGAAACTGAAATCAAATAAAAAGCCCAGCTGCAAAGAACCATTTAGCACAAATGCCTAGAAAGTATCCTGAAGGTGAGGCGTCCCGAAGGGGGATGACTGTGGGTTGGTTTTTATTGAGTTTAATAAGCTTTGGTGTCTTTCTCCAGGTTGGGGAGGTAGAAGGTTGACTTGGAGGCCTTGGGAAAGATTTCTAGTAAATGGCTGATTTACATCCTCCTATTCTCTGCAAACTGTTTTGCTTGCTGATTAGTTAATGAGTATGTAGAATAAGGGGAAACATTCCCTGCTTTGTGTTAACATCTACATGTGGGTCTGCTGAGATATTTCAAGTCTGGAACCCGACTGGCAAAATGTTGGGTACCTTCCAATGCGTGTCGCCAGCTGCATGTGAATATGCATCCCTGAAATGCTAGCACTTGGCAGCCATCAGGATCTGCAAATATTAAAGTATTCATTCTTGGACCTACCTATATGTTTATAACTTGCTTTCCCCAAATGTGTGTGAGAGTCCAAAACCAAAGAATCCCCAAATACCCTTTATGTGCTCCCTGGCTCTGACTCCCACACACACTCGTACGTGCATGTGCATGTATGCATAGTTATTAGTCAAAAATACATGCAGACAGACCCAAAAAACAAGGCAGAAAAGAAAGCTGCCCTTCAAGAGACGTTGCTCACAAGATGCAGCATTTGCAGGTTAATTTTTCTTTTATTTGACAGCAGATATTTCCCTTTTCTTCTTTTTTGTAAGGTATTCTGAGCTGAATAAGAAGTCACCAGAAACCAGTGGAGGGCAACAGGGTGGATTAAGGGCACATCAAAAACTGAGAGAGAGTCTATGGGGTGGGAAAGGAGCTGCAGGGTAAAGAGGGGGAGCTTCTAAAGGGGAGAAAAAAGCAAACTTGTATAGGTTTTTGGGCTCTTACTCCAAATGAGCTTGCAAACCCCTTCTCCTGTGGGTCCTGCCAAGTGATTTCAGCCATTGCAAGTGATGATTGCTGCGCATTCCTCTGTCGCAGAGGCAGCAGGCATGGCTGGAGAAACACGGGATTTAACAGCTGGCTGGGGGAAGGGTGGAAAGAGCAGAAAATGACCCCCTACATTTGAAAGGTGTGATGTTTCTTGCTTGTCCCCCTTGCCCCCACAGCGCTTCCTTTCCTCCCTCCTACACACACATTAATAAAGCGAACGAGGATTTCAAGCTATGCAGTTCTTGGAAATAGGCTGGAGAGCCGACGGCGCTGTAACCAATGTGTGATTCTCCTTTTAGGAACGAGTCCCATTGCTGTGTGCAGTGCTGGGACCTCTCTGCTAGCTGGGGAAGAGGCAAAGTCTTAGCTGAAACTTCCCTGGAGGCAGATTGGTATTGTATATGTAAGATATAACACGACTTTGTCTTTTGCAAAAGTTCCTATTCAGCAGGGCACGGAGCTGGGAGATGCTGAGCAGGGCAAGACACTTCACAGTCAGACTGAAGATGGTAAAAACTTACAGGAGAAAAAAGTTTGATGTTACTTGGAGGGAAACCTGGTCAGAAGTCAAGCTTTTGAGGTGGACACAAGCCTCATACCCTGCTTTGCTTCTGCAGCCAGTGGCTCCAAATTCCAGTCAAGCCAGACTGGAGATACAGTCTCTTCTCCCACCCTTTCAGCCCCACAGCCACCACCACCACCTCAGACTGGCTGGTGCATTGGAGGTCCTGCTTTCATCTGACTCATTCTCCTTTTCTGTCACAGTGACCTCCAGTGGTTCTCTTCATTTATGTCCTTCATGCTGTGTCCCTCTAAAAACTGGGCTAATTTTCCCCCTTTTTTCTTTGCTTTTTTTTTTTAAACATCCACAAAGTAAAATGTGTTGAAGGGAAGAAATCAGAATGCATCAGTCTTTTATTCAGATTGTTATTGTTGCTTGTGCGGGCACTGGGTTCCTCCCCACTGAATATGAAGGAAAGGCATGCATCGGTGAGACTGGTGAAATAATTAACTGGTGAAACAGAACCATTATTTGTGACTATTAAATGAATGAGTAAAACTGTTCTCAGATCTGCCAAAATGTTCACATAGAAAAATCAGACTGCTCAAGGGGAGGGAGGGGGTGAGAGGCTTGGAAAAACTGATTTGCTGAAGTTTGAAGCAGATCAGGGAAGAGTGGGGGAAGGGAAGGGACTAACTTCATCTCTGAGGTGGTCCCACTTTCAAGAACTTTGTGAGCCCTCTTTCTGGAAGTGGTTCTCTTTATACATTCAGACTTGGCTGGCAGCAGTCACCTTGCTTGGCCTTCCCTTATTTAAAGAAACAGCTGCATATGTCAGTGTTTTTGTTGCTCTTACTTTGTACCTTGTGCCAGAAGCTCTGGAGTTATAAGCCTGCTCACCTTATATGTACAGCTTATAAATCTGTACTCTACAGAGGGCTGGTGGGACAGCCCTGGAGGACAGGGATGAAAGGGGAGGGCATCAGAGGCTAAAACTGAGACACCTCTGTAGGCAAAGAAAAGACAGATCACCTTAGACTGGAAGAGAAATGGTGTTGAAAATTTGCCAAATGCTGTCAAACTTGGGGGTCCTTGGGGGTATTTTTTATGGAGGCAATACTACCACTGAACCCAAGAGAAGGTTTGCATGACTAAGGGCCCTTGAATATTGCCCTAGATCCACCCTTGCCCTGTCTGTCCATGTCTCACAACAGTATCAAAAAACCAGAAGTCTGGGTGTTCAAGTAAGATCCTCACAAATAAATTTATTGTCTACTGTATTGGGGGAAATTCACACATAAGTGTCCCAGCTTGGAAATGCCTGCAGTGTGCAGTGTTGCTTTGACATAGCTTATGTGTTTCATCTGCTGTGACATTCCTCATTCTTGATAGCCCTGTCTGGTGACAGAAGGGTAAATATTGGTGAAATGAGGGATGAGTCCTGAGAATCCAATGTGAAATCAACATCTGCTTTCTGGGCTAACTACTGATATTTCTTTGAGATGGATGAACAGCCTGGCCTGAGGTGAGCTTCCCCAGGAAAGTGGTCACAGCACCAAGCCTGACAGAGCTCAAGGAGCATTTGGACAACGCTCTCAAGAACAGAGTGTGACCCTGGGGGATGGTGCTCTGCAGGGCCAGGGGCTGGGCTAGGTGATCCTTATGGCTCCAGCCTTCCAGCTCAGGATATTCTGTCATTCTGAGACTCAAGTTTCTGTGATTCTGGGATTGATTCTGTGGTTCTGTGACTCTCTGATGGTTCTGTAATTCTGGGATTGATTCTGTGGTTCTGTCACTCTGTGATTCTCTGATGATTCTGTTATTCAGAGATTCTGTGGTTCTGGTATTCTGTGATTCTGGGATTCCATGAATAAGTGGTGCTGTGATTCTGTGGTTCTGGGTTTCTGTGATGATTCTAGGATTCTGTGGTTCTGTGACTGTTTCTGTGATTCTTTGGTTCTGTGATTCTTTGGTTCTGTGACTCCGTGGTTCTGTGATTCTGTGATTCTGTGGTTCTGTGATTCTGTGATGGTTTCTGTGATTGTGACTTTGTGACTCTGTGACTCTGTGACCCTGTGACTTTGTGACTCTGTGATTGTGTGACAGTTTCTGTGACTCTGTGACTCTGTGACTGTGGTTCTGTGAGCCTCCCCGTGCTCAGGAGGCAGCAGCTGTGCAGTGAGCACATCCAGCAGTGCCCGGGGCTGTCTGCTGAGACCGGGGATAGCTCCTGCTAACATCAACAAAAGCTCTGCAGGGTGTTTATAGTGCACCCAGAGCAGCATTCCTTTCTCTGTACCCAACAGACACTGTGTGTTCCGCTGTGGATTGTTCCCTGTAATCCCACCTAGGCTCTGACAAATCAGACCGCTGTTCTTGCAGGCAACTTGCCATTGTCCTCCCTTTCCACTTCATCTGCTAAAATCACCTAGGATGAGCCAGGCATTCTCCTGAGCTCTTTTGTTCCCAGTATTTTCATTAGATCCTTGGGCATGGTTTTGATTATGCATGCATATGCTCTTACTACAATGCTGTTTAAATAATAACATGCACAGCAAAATATTCATGTGAGTGTGTTCTAAATTTACTGGTGATTTTTGACCGTAAGACTGCTACGTCTGTCTCTGTTGGTCTCTGGCTGCTGGCTTTTTTTATAAGTGTAACTATTAATGGTCCCAGTGGGTTGATCTTTGTCTGATAAAAACGTCTCTTAAATGGATTAAATTTAAGTGACGAATCAACTGCTGCTAGAGCTGATCTTAAGTCCAAGTATTTACCCCATGTCATCTTATCATTATCTGAGCAACTCAAATGCAGTCATAGTGATTGTGATGTATTTATTTAAAGTTTTCATACTTGTGCCAATAATGAGCCTCTAAAACTGAGAAAAGCTGAGAGTTCTGGATCTGCTTAGCCCTATGGAGTCCTGATGTAAGAGTAAGTACAATACAAAAATAAAATTCAAAATCGCTGGATGTCAGCTGCATTTCATTAATGTGGATATCATTTTCTGTATCTTACTTCATGATCTGATGTTTCAGATATAAACAAATCTACTCTGCCCTGTGAGGAACTTCCTGTAGCCATTGCACAACATCCAGGCTGCTTGAGAAGAGGTCTTTTGAAGAACAGCTTCTCTGAATCTTTCACACTCTGAAATCCCCAACTTTTGTCAAGTTTATATACCAATGCCAATTCCTCCCGGCAGTCACTTGGAATTGTGTATCCTTCACATGGCTGTCAGTAATTCTGTCCTGGTTGTCCCAGGAGATGATCCACATATCCTCCCATCCTTCCAAGAGCCCCTGCCCTTGCTTTCTTCTTCCCCCCTTCTCTGCAGAGCCTGTGTGTTGTTGTGGTTTTGCTCTGAGTGACTGGCAGGTTCTGTATCCAACAGATCAGCCCCTGTGATCAAGGCTTTCACAACTGAGCACTTGTGCATGAGAGAAACTCCTCTGTGGTCCAGGAGATCATGCAATCCTTGCTTATTTATGGGTAAGGAATGATGTGGGATTCATATTGGTACACTAGACCCAAACTGCTTGAGGCTGCGCAGCAAACCTGCCAAACCAAGGTGCATTTCTCAGGATATTTGGGGAGTTACAAGAAGGTTTGTCCTCCATCTCTGGTGATTTTGTGTGTGCAAGTGGAATGCCATCACTACACAATAAGATGATTCAACATTATCCCCAAAAGCATGATAAACCCATTTTATCTTATGAAAAATTTATTAAGCCTATGTGCTTTCCTGGTAAATCTCTCCTGGTTGTTATTGGAACAGGAACTGGAGCGATGCAAAAGGTAGAGAGGAAAATAATCTATTTACAGACACTTCTTGCCTGCTGGCATTGGAAACTGTAGACATTTTAAAGTGGGTACAGCAAAGCCCTAAATCTTCCCTGTTTTGTCTCAGAATTCCAAAAGGAGACTGGCCTAAAAGCCTGGCTGAGGAATTGGCCACCAAAGGCCCAGTTCTCACGTGGATGAGCCACCACCCCTGTGCTGCCTGGCCTGGGTGAGAGGAGCCAGGGGCAGTTCTCATTTCGGGCAGAATGTTACACAGACACTCTTCCCCTCACTGGGAAAAGGTTTGGTCTTGTTTGAGTCACAGTTTAGCTGCATCCAGTGCTTGTGTGTTTCCACAGCTGATAAAGGGTGAGAGAGGGCAAGAACAAATTTATGAAAACAGGTAAAGTGTCTAACAGTGTGAAAACCTGGAGCTGGATCAGATTAGATCTTCACTCCTCCAGTGCAGAAACAAAAGGGGGAAAATGGGTACACAAAGGAAAACTCAGGTGACAAGGTGGGATTTTTTGCCCATAATTTTCTGCTCAAGTAACCCAGATCTTTTAAAATATATTTCTAATGACAGTAATCCATACAAATCCCTCCTGCCTCTGACATGCTTGTACATGCACAGCCATGGCAAGAAAGGTGGTTCCAATACATAAGGAAGGATTTCTCCTAGTGAATATGTAGGGGTTTCCTCTAAATTTCACTGGAGAGAAGAAAAAAAAAAAATTCCCTTCACATTGTCAGAAGTTTTTCTTAAGGGACGTTGGTCCACAATATGCAGGGTGGCCTCAAACATGCTCTCTGAAGTCCAAGGCTGTGCTTTAGCTCAGCAGTGAGCCCATGAATGTGCAGAGGATGCTCGCCTGCCCTGTCAGAGAGCAGAACCCAGCTGTTGCAGAAGGATGGCCTGTGGCATATGCATTGCAAACCACTCTTTTGGATCACTCACACATCTGGAAAGAAAGGCATGGAGAAGGTTAGATCATAGACATTTTCCACAGCAAATTAGTGAACATTAACTGCAGGAAAAAATTATTTGTGAGGAGCACCATCCAGGAAACGAATTAAAAAATGGACTCAAGGGGGTATGTATTCAGAGAACTGTGTGGGAAGCTGTGTGCATAGCTTCCACTGAAATCAGTGTCCAGAGGGGCATCCTGGGGGATGGATGGGCCATGAGAAAAAAGTCTTTAAGCATTTTCACCTTTATCTGGGTGAATATGAAACCTAGCACTTATTACCTGATGACTGTGTTCATAGCCTGGTTAGAAAACTGGGATAAGCAAACACAGGAAAACAAAAAAAACCAAATCCAACCAATCCAAAACTACCACCACAAAAATCAACCAGCCAATCCAGTGAGGGGGAGGGGGGCAGGCTACACATCAATTCTTTACATTTCTGCCCCAAGCTTTCCACACAGATCACAAACCTTCAGAAATGTCGGCAAATCTGACTCAATTTTGAATAATAACTAGGATAAAGAAATGGAATTACTTTGCCAAGGAGTTCCAGTGCCCTCCCCATCAAAATTTGGGATACATGCATGTGCCTCTTTCCCTGCTTTGTTCTTGAATCTATTAGCAGAAATGGGTGGTGGTTTCAGTAGAGGACAAAATGTACTTTTTAGTGACTTTGTTGCTCATGTGACCCAACTCCTGACGCTGATGCTGCCCATTTTATTTTGGGAGGTATGTTGTGGTGCTTAAAAGGTAGCTTGTGCTTCCTCTAGTAGTATCTCTTATGTAAATAAATAGATAAAGCCCCTCAGGTTCCACAGAAACGATCACAGCACTTTTTCTCTGCAGCAAGTTATGACCAAATAACAAAATGTTTCAAACTCTCAAAGGCTGTAACTAAATACAGCCAGCATTCCCCTACTTTCTGAATTACTGCAAGAAAGCCAAGTTCTCTGTGGTGGCTCAGCAGATCAAGGGCACTTACTCATAAGTGAACACGCATGATCTCTGCACTGTGGCTGCGTTGTCGGGAGAGTGCTGTCCACAGGTCGGGGTGGGGAATGCTTCAAAGCAAGCCAAGCAGTGCCTGGGCCTGAAATGCCTTCCTTGAGAGCATAGAGCCCTTCCAGAGGGCAGGCATAAACTGTGCTGGTTGTTTTTTGTGTGTCTTGAAGGTCTGTGTTTACAAAGGACCACGAAACAAACTCTGAGAGGAACTCTACTGTTGGATGAGTTCCCCGTGCCAAGTGCACGGAGCCTGGGAAGGTCTGTGATGGAGGTCCAGCACAGGGGAGCTGCTGGGAAGAGCTGTCATCATTTGATGTCTCCCAACCACTTTTAAGTTCTGTAGTAAACACGGGGACTGCTGTAAAACCAGAGCAGCAGTGCGGTGCCAAACCTGTGTTCCCCTCGGAGGTCTTGGGCAGGAACAAAGTTTCTGACTGTGCTGGTTGGATTTGGGAGGCAGGACTGCAGGGCCTCCTGAGGGAGGCCACCATCTCCTGGTGTCACACTCTGGCCTCATTTCTTTGTCATTCTGACTTGTATTTGACCTCTCCAGCTGAAACCTTGTACACTGCTGTCCTGGTTTGAAGGACAGGTATCTGCCAATAAAGGCAGAAAGTTCTCTTTGAAATGGAGAATGTAAACCCCCTACCTCCAAATTATTATAATTTTGAAATTAAGGGGCTCTCAGGCAAAGATATGGGAATTAGGAATAACAGTTCTTTACTGGGAAGATTAAAATAGAAACACAGTATTAGAAAGAACAATCCCAAAACACTGACAGAGTCAGAATACAACCTGACACCCCATCAGTCAGTCAGGGTGTTGGTAGCAGTCCCATTAAATGGTGGCTGCATCCTCCTGCAGTGGCAGATGTGGTTCAGCTGAAGCAGTGCTCCTGTAGAAGGGTGCAGCTTTCCTCCTAAAATCCAGGGATGATATGGAAAGGTCCGAATTTCCTCTGGAATCCAGTGGAAAAAAGGCTGCTTTGGTGTTCTAAATCTCAGTTTTTATCTAGGTAGGAAAGGTTTGGCTCCTCCCCTGGCTGGAGCATCTCCCAATGGGATGATGTAATTTTATCAGTCATACAGTGGGACTCAATGGCCCATTAACAGCAGATGATATCTTCCTGGAGGGAGGGTGGGCTGTGGAAAAGATAAAGATGACTGCCCCACCTGTTTTTAAAGCTGGCCCATTAGCAGAAAATGTGTGCCATGGAGATAAGGGTCACTGCCCCACCTGGCTTCAACAGGTGGTGATAGAATACACATTTCTGGCCACATCCTGTATTGCAACCCAAGACAACTGCCTTTCAGAGGATTTCAGCCAAAGTAGTGGTACCATGTTTAAATGTGAACCAAGGAAAAACAATTGTACTATCCTTTGCAAAAATCTTTTGGAATTTCTCCTGAGAAGCCCTAGTACCTCTGTGGCTCACAGAGGAAAAAATGGAAATTTGGGAGGGCATCCTCTGCATTGTGAATGCTCTTTTATCACCTTGAGGAACATCTGGGCATGTTGGACACCCTCTGAAAAATCACACTAATTTAATGGAATTTCTTTTATCAGCAAAAGCCTTCATTATAGTCCAGCTCCTGTGCATGACTGGACTTTCTGTGCACATCCCACCACCCTCCAGGAGTGCAGACCCTGCTGTCTGAGCAGGCTGATGCTCAGAGACAATGAAGGCAAAAGTTGATTTTCCCCACAGCTCCTGCTTAGCCAGGAGCTTGGGAAAAGGGACTGGGATAGGGTGGCGTGAGCAAAGTGAGGAGAGGAAGCTGCCCCACTCTGTTCTGTCTGCTCTTCCTGCTGGGAGGTGGGCAGGGAGCAGGAGGAAGCTGTGGGGATGCTGAGGGGAGAGCACAACCCACCAGTGGAAAATCTGGGATGAAGGGCTTGGAGAAACACAGGATTGATGACTGTGAGGCAGGATGGAGAAAAAGGGCTTGCTGAGACAAGAGACTGGTGAGGGAAGGTGCTGTGGGTGAGGTGTGGGATTAGCTGGGAATAGGGAGAGCAAGAGAAAGATAGCTGACAGGATATGAATGCAAGAGTGCAGCCCCACTAGAGGTCATACAGAAAAACATGAAATATTGAAGTTCGAGCAAAATTTCTTTTCTACTACAGCACCTGGTGTCATGGACATCAGAAAATACCAGGATAAATCCTGATTCTTGAGTCCTGAGCCCTGCAGGCGCCTTTGAGACTGGTTAAACCTTTAGGGTTGAACTATCTGAGAAACTGAAATCTCTGGGAGATTTTACCCCCCTGCCACAAGAAAGGCAAAGGTGCTCTAGTTTGTCTCAGAAATGGGGATCTTCAGGATTTATTTTCCTGAAAAGCTGAGAGCTCAAAAAAACCTTGCATTCAGCTTTATGGAGTCTGCAGCACTGACTTACAAACCAGAGTCTGTGAAGAACAGGATCCACAGACAGGTTTTGTAAGGCCTGTGCAAAATCTTTCAGAAAAATAGGACTTTTGCTTAAACTCTCTACAACTGCAAATTTTACCTACAGGAAACTAGGAAAAAACCTACAGACCCTTAATGGACAGTGGAAGGATACAAGAGAGACCAGAGACACTTCAAAATCAGTTTTCCTCTTATGAGGAGGCCAGTTCTGTGGAGCCAAGGTTAAGCACTTGAGTTTTTTGGTTTGGTTTATGCTCTTTGGGACCCTGGCTGCCAAAGCTCATCCTTTCTGATGAAGATAAATTGCCTCTGCCCACCAGAGCCTTCAGTTTTAGTTCCAGCTGGGACATGCTGGTAATCCTAAAATACAAAATTGTCTTCTGAATATATTGCAGTTAACTTCAGTTGTATAAATCCAAGCATTAGCTGGATACTATAAATAGGCAGGATGTGCAAGGAGGCCAAGTCAAAAATGTGCAGAAACCCTGCCTTTTTTCCTTAGTGCTATGCTTCATCATGTATAATATTTTTCATCTGAAAAGGAAACAGCATGCACGTGCTCTGTGGCTGTTGTAATTAACTGGACATAATGAAGCGTTGAATTTCACACTTCAGAGAAAGAGATTGGGAAGGATGGGTAATTTTTTCTCAAGTTTTCCTGCTTTTAGTATTTTCTGGAAGGTAGTTTTTTGCAAGATTGGGTAGGGAGCAGAAATACATCTGGTTTATATTACATGATGGCTGTACTTTGGCAATGGAAAAAGATGGCACTTTAAAAAAAGGAAAGAAGAATAAAAAAGAAAAGTTTGGCAACTACAGAACAGAGCAACAATTACAAGAACTATCTTAAAATTCCCAGGATTTGTAATTTATTTTTCCATGCTTGCATTTTTCTGATGTTGTTGGTGTTAAAGGAGTTGGACAGAGGGAATTCAGTTGGACTTTGCAAAGTTCAGATATCTCTGTGAAGCAATCCCTTTTATTCAGGTTGCCCCCACAGCAGCTGCTGTGATTTGCACACGAAAGGGATAAGGAGCAAGAAAAAGTGATCGACCATAATTTTTTTTCTCGTATTTTCTTCAGTCAGTGGACATGAATTCTTGAAGGGGATCTCTCCCTTAGCAGGTCTCACCTATGAAGACTCAGGATTAATGCAGATGGTTTTGAGCACAGAGCAGTGTGGGGCATCTTTGTGGTGGGAGAGGGGAAAATTTCTTGCAGCAATGCAAGAAGAGCACCCTGTGATGTGTCCCCTGGTGCAGTTTTTCCTTCCCTTTGTATATTCTCCCATGAAAAAGCACAAAGAACTGAGGTTCTACCCGTGTTGTGGCCACTTGGGTGTTGGGGCAGAGGTGTGGGGAGCCCAGGACTCTGCCCAGAGCTGGGTCTGAGCTGGGCTGAGGCGTGACCGGGAGCAGCTCCCAGGAGATGAGCAAGTGATGCCTCCCCTGGGGCTGCTTCTCACACCCCCCAGTTTGGAGTGCAGGTGTTCCTGGAGCCTGGGGAGGTTGGGAATCTGCTCTGGGACCTTTTTATACTCCCAAGTTGTTCAACTGAGCTAACTTGAAATAGAACACTGGAACAAAAATACATTCCGAGTGATTTTTAAGTAAAAGCTAATGTGAAAATGTGGGAGTTTAGACCAATGTAAACACATTACATTTAAAACAATTTTCAAATGTTGTAAATAAAAAAATTGTTCCTGCTCTTGAAATTCCTAAAGAATACATTTTTCCTTCTGAGCCATGATTTAATTAGATTATATTTTATTAGACATTCTTTACAAATTTTAAAATACTGCTATTATACATGCACAAAGGAAAATCAGTTTGAACAATTGTATGTAGGCATTCATTGAAATCAACCACAAAACAGGAACATTTTATGTCAGTTATCAATGTACTCAATATGTATATCTAAAGTGCATTATGTTACAAAAAATATAGAAAGTCAGCAGCACCAAGATACGTTCACAAAATAAATACACCAGTCAACAAAATAAATTATGGTAGATGTGACAATAATTGTCTTAGCCTTAGCCAAAAAAAAAAAAAAAAAAAAAAAAAAAGGAAAATTCACAATAACCAAATGTGCAGTTTCAGAGAGCAATGGGGGGGAGAGGGGGAAAGGTTTTATTCTGAGCATTTACAATATTTACAGGTAATAAATATTTTAATACTTCCCATATGTTCACTATTACAGAATACTGCAATATGTCTTCCAAATATCTCTTGCTGAAAATGTCAGCGCCTCCTGCAAAGAAAAGAAAGGACAGGAAAAAGGAGAAAAGTTTATTAATTTTCACTTCAAATGTGTGGACATAGAATCAATAGTAAAAATCCCACATCCTATAACAGGTGTGCCTTGCTAGTAACCATTTGTAATAACAGGGCCTGTTTGACTGTGTCACAGCTTTAGACATTTATTCAAGATCTCTGTTATGTTTTTCTTGATGCAACCCCTCTAGAAATATGATGACCTGCAGTTTGTCACACGCTGACACTCTGAGGGCATTGTACCCTCACAGGAATGGAAAGGGGCTTTGCTTTTATTTAGAGCTTTGTGCAAGAGGATTCCTGAGTGCTACAGGCAGAAGAATTGTATCACCCTCTGATAAAAATGTCAAGTGCTGGAAAAGAAAAAAAAATGCAGTTGGAGAAAATAAAAAACAGTTTTGAAGATATGGAAAAGGAAGTCCTTGTTAATGCTGTGGCAAGGCTGTGTTAACTGCTGGGGTGTGATGCCATGTTCTGAATAAAACACTGCCATGAGGCTTATTTGGTATCTTTTTCCCCCTGATACCCACCCCTTAGGCAAGGGGCTGTGGTGTGTGTGAGCAAAGGCTGCTCAGGGCTTGGAGTGAGCAGACCCTTGAGGCATCTCTTCAAGTGCTTGGCTGAGTGAAAAGGCTCTAATCCTGAAACTTTCCCTCTGGGAGCCAGAGAGCTTGAAAGAAAGCAACCATCCCATCCTGTCATGCTGCAGCTCCTGCTGCATTCAGCCCAGCTGAAGCAATCAGCTGCACCCAGTCCTGAGATCTGGGAGTTCTCTAAGGGGTGCTGCAGTCTGGTGTGAGTTCTCTCCCCGTGGGGACAAAGCAGAGCCTGCTCCCACCCTGTCAGGGTATTCCTTGTGCTGCAACATGAAGTTGCAGAGGTGCTGCAGGAAATGCTGAAGGGTTGAGCTTTCTTCCCCTTCTGTCCCTGTGAACAGAACATTTCTTTTAGTGGTTCCCTGGGAAACACCTGAGGGTGGAATGTGGAGCTATAGGATGGAGTGGGATTCTCTCTGCTGCAGGACTGATCACCAGAGCTGGGGGTAACATCCCATGGGGCACAACAAAACTCAGATCCTGGAGAGTTTAAGAGGGTTTTCTTAACATGCAAATTGAAAGGGAGGCTACATCTATCATTAGGGAGTTTACTCATTCAAAGTTTTTTTAGGAAATGAAGTAAGAGCACCTTAATTAAATTGAAATGGGAATATAGCTGGAATGTCCATAAGAAATAACTTTAAGAGAGTCTGTAATGGAAATGCTAGCATGAAGCTCCTTAATAATTAGCTAGCAACAATATTAGGGTCCATTTCAGGACATATTCTAACAGGTACAGCAATGGCACATAATTCATACAGCATGGCTGTGTATGTGTGTGTGTCTGCTCTACTCAGGCCTATTTCTAAGAGGGTGACATTTTCAATTTAGCCTGGATTCTAGGCTTGGTTTTAAAGTTTAAGCTAAGCCACATCTTGACAGTGGGTTCTGTACTAATGATGATTTGCAAACTGTGATTTGGACCTAGGTTTTGCAAGATTGGCTTCTTCCATGAGATACTTCTGCTAGTAAGTCAAAAGATCTAGAAATGATAGTATTGTCCATTTTTTTTCTGACCTAAACTCAAAATTTTGTTTTCAAGACTGATCAGAGAGAATTGGCATGAAGATTTTAATCCTGGGTGTTCAGCAGAAAAGAAGCACAGAGATACAGTGAAAATCATGCTTAAAGTTTACATCTTTTGCCAGCCCACTGACATAACTAAAAACTCATTTACTAGAAGTTTCTTAGGACTAAACCAGCATGTTCTCTGTACTTGTGAAGGAGGAATTCCTTTTTTCTTTTTAAATTGATTCTCCTTGTTTAATAATTTTAAATTAATTATCTAAAATGTAGGTTCTTTTTAGGAATCTGTGAGAAATGCTGCATTTGGATGTTGCACTCAACAGTAAAGCTGAAAGCCTTCAGCCATCCAGACACACTTCAAACAGAAAGGCTGAACTGGGAGAATCTACAGGGTTGTACCTGTAGCTCTTTTATATATCCCATTAGATGGCCACCAAAGACAGCACAGCAAGAAAAAGAAGTAACTGTTGAAATTCCCTAGGATGTTTTCTTCCCTGCATTCTGGATTTCTTTGTGCCCAAGACAGGTGTTATTTACTGGCCAACACAGTCCCTTGACATCTGTTGAAACCTCAGGCAGCTCCTGAGCAGAATCCTGAAGTTTGCCTTTCCTAAGGTGCTGAAACAAACCAGTGTCTCTTCTTCCCTCCAGCCTGCTACAGCCATGCCCACTGGTTTATGGTCTGGGACACCCTGGTTTATGGTCTGGGACACCCTGGTTTATAGTCTGGGACACCCTGGTCTGAGTGCCCAGCCCCAGGTGTTGGTACCTCCTGTAGATACCAGCATGAGCTGAGGTGATGGGAGCACACTGCAAACTGTGGCCTGTAAAACTTAGCCCCAGGCTGGATTTTAGTAAATGCCACAGCTGGTGTCTCTTTCCAAGGGATTTACTGCAAGCAAGTGGCACTTCTCTTGTGTCTCTGTTCTGCCAAGGTGAAGGGGAGGGGGAGAGAAAAGGGTGGGGTTTTGCTGGTGAAATGCAAACAATCAAGGAGAGATGAAGAGTGGAATCCTTGGCTTATCCTGCAAGTGTGTAGATTTCCACTCAAGCTGAGATGGCTGCAAGGGGCTGAATCACTTGGGACACCTGCCCTAAAAACCCTTCACTGTCATGCATGAGGGAAGCAGGTCCCCCTCCAAGAGTGATGCTAAACAATTTTAAGCTGCAATGTAATTGTTTCACAAGCTGGCAAAAGGATGGAGCTGAATTAAAAAGTCCTAATAGCAGGGAAAATTTTATGGTGAAAGGCTGGTCTGCATTGTTTGCAGATATCATTGAGAGAGAATATTTCTCTGTTCTCCCCTAAGGTTAAACAGTAAAATGAAAAACTGTAAAGCAAGGGTAGGAAAGTTGCCAAAAAGGGGAGGTGTTGAGAGGAAGGAAAGAAAACTTCACCATTTTATAGATGCAAAGCCTTAAATAAAAGTCAAAGCTTTCAGTCTGCTGAGGCCCAAGTGTGGGACCAAGATAAAATGTGAGATGCGCTACAGTTAAGTCAGGAAAGGAAATTTTAGTGATTGTGATGTGCTTCCTTTTTGCAGAAATACCTTCACTTACTACTCAGCTTCAGGAAGCAGATTTTGGTAATAAATGGCTTATGTGAATTGTGTCTCATAGGAAAGAAAGGCTCTGCCCCCAGTGCAAAGTGGAAGGGGCACTTACCTGCAGAGAGCACCTTGAGACTGTGCTTGAAAAGCCAGTCTCAAAAGATCTGCTTTTACTCCCAGTTTGAGCCAGGCCTTGGCCTCTCCCACCAAGGGATAACAATTTCAGTAAATACATGGCAGAATACAGCAGAATTACCTTGAAGTCTGATTATGTGTAGTAACAGAGGTGTCCAAGAGTGGGCTCTCGGTCACGGCGTCTCCGTCCATGCCAGGATTTAGCCAAGCCGAGCGGGTTCGCCTCTTCTTCTTCTCTTGCTCCTTACGTTTTCCAGGCTTCGCTTTCTTTTTCTTCCCTGACACCTTCAGGGGCTGCTCCTTGTAGGTCTGTGATTTGTTTGTCTCCTGAGTCAGGTATCTGCCCTCATCCTCACTGCCAAAGCGGACGGGGTAGTTCTTGGTGTTGGTGGCAGGTTTAGGGTTGGGCGACACCTCTGACGTTGCACGGATCTCTGCAGTGTTGACACCTTCGATTAAATTCTGAAGGAATATTCTCCTTCGTAAGTCTTGGATTGACTTGCCCTTGTCATGCAATAGCTGGTGCTCTGATACAGCCCGTTTGCTAAAGGAGGAGAAGAGAGGAGAGGGAAAAAAAGGTTTAGGATTTGGTTATTGCCCAGTGCTTGGCAGAGCTCCTCTCTTGTCTGGCTGTGGTGGCCACAGTGATCATGTACCAGGTGTGGAGACACCCAGTGAAGTCAGACTGCTGGAGCAAGCCCTGCTTCTTCCTCAGAGTAGCTGAGAAGGAAAAGACCTAAGCGGGTAATAATTCTCAGCTGACTGATCACACACCACTGGACCTGGGGAAGGATTACTCACTGTTCTGTTCTAGGAAAGCATCATGACTTTTAATATACCACACTTGAGGCAGTGAAAGCAGGAGGGCAGTTGTCAGAGATAGGAAAACTAAAGGCTCGGATAATGCAGCAGGAGAGGGAAAACCCAGTGCTTGTACTGGAGCCAGAAGCAGTGTTTATACAGCATCATTCTAGTGATTTCCTTCTGCTCAGTCATGTACTTCAAAAACACAAACAAGCACACAAAAGTGCATTTTACTCCTACATGTAAGTGCAATTGCAGGAGCATAAGGGAAAAATATTTGAATTTGGGTGCCTAAAACACAAGCTCTTCGGTCCATAGTGAGCTATACAAGGAGGCAGCCTGAGCATCAGCAGAGATGAGACTCAGCCACTCCTGTGGATTTACTGCTTGGTCACTCGTGTCTAATTATGGTTTTAGATGCCTTCTTAGCATTGCTTTAAGTGTGAACTTTTGGGGCCAAGTATCTTGTCTGCTGTGCTGTTCAAATTTTGTGCTAACCCTCTTCTCTGGATCCTCTTCAAGCACATATGATTTGTTGGAGTGGTTTTTCTAGAGTTCATCCTGACCTTTAGGTACACTGAGCTCGTCTTGTTTTCAAGGAACTGGGAGATGAGTAGCTATCTGTATTCTAGAGATATTGTACTGGCAAGGAATGCATTAAACATCTGAGGAAAGAATATACACCTGGATAATAAATAACCAGGGAAAATGTGGGAAAATACATGCCTTTTTCTTGAAGTGGAATATATCACAGCTGCACTGTGAACCACAGACAGAGCACAAGCTGGGATTTTAGCTAGGTTCCCATGAATGCAAGAATACAGTTTATCCTCCCAATTGCTCTACTCCAACATGCAGAGTTTGGCTATGGGATCTCTCCCCTTGCATCAGGATGTGGCATGTGACTGGATTGTCACTGGCCAAAAAATTCCATTCACTGCCTTGCCTGCCTTATAATCATTTGGTCAATTAGCTGGGTAAGAAGTGGTTTCTGCATGTGGGTGACCTGGAAGAAGACACATCACTGTGATGAATATTTCTTCCTTCCATTGTATCCCTCTTTTTCCTGCTACATTACCAGATTTGAAAATGCAAAATATTTGAGAGTGTTCTGCAGGTTCTCTTTCTCAATACCCACAGCCAAACTCTTTAGGTTTGTGACTTGGTCAACAGTAGAGCTATTGGAAGTTGGCAATTTCAAGTAGATCTGGCTTAAGAGCATCTCCTTTAATTTCTCTTTGTAGGGCTGCACTTTTTGAGTATTGGGTTCAAGTGATGGATTTAAGTGATAATATATCTCTATTTCTCAGTGTGAAATTCAAACAGCAGCTCTCCCCCATTCCACAGAGACTGGAAGATGACTGTCAAAATCTTGCTCAAAATCAGCTCTGCATATACTGAGGTTTTTGAGTACACATGTAACCAAATACTGTCTTTGTTTTAAGTGTCCCAAAATCAGTTTTGGATGACTTCAGCCCTTAGGATAAACATTTTATGCCCCTCTACTAAATGTCCCTAAGCAAAAATGCAATGTAATAATGTGAAGCTGATCCTATATTGTGCCTTTCTCTTCAGTGCAGCTGTGACCATTAACACAAGCTCGCAATCTCCCTCAGATTTTTTTTTAACAAGAGCCATCTCCAACACCCTTCTCATTAGGGTCAGTCTGATTGGCAAGTAGGCCAATAAACCAGCACCCTGGGCTCCTCTGTGCTGCCTGTCAGGCTGTCCAGTGTGACTCAGGTTACATTCCGAGCTCCAGCAGTCTGTTTTCTCAGAAATTTGCATGGGAAATGCAGTTCTGCTTTCACTCTTCTAGTTCATAGAAAGTGTATGAAATCTCTGTGCTTTAGGGAGTCTAAACCAGTGTCTCATGTGATGAGCAAAGCTTTCCTACTGCTCTTGTGAACTACCAAGGATAATTCCTTCTATCACAGACAACCCAAAGCTGCCTTAATCCTCTAATGTGTATTTGGTCAACTTCCCCACTGTGACAAAATCTTGACTCTCCAAAGCCTGTTATTAAAGTCCTCTTGATTGAAAGCCTATTCCATTTTACAGAACTGAAACCTAAACATTTGGTTCCAGTACACACAAGGCAGTCAGAGAGCATTACAAGATCTACATCTTGAGTGAGTATGCATTTCCAAAATAATGCAGGGATTGACGTGTGAGGGGTTGGTGTGCCAAAGAGGGTGGGTTTCTCTTTAAATGTCTGTATGATATTTAGCATCAAGTCTGGCCCCAAATAACATTCTGCTATTCCAGATGATTGTATAACATTATGTAGTGTTACATTTCACATGACTTTTATTACTCAGCCAGACTTAAGGAATACATTTTGCCTACCAGCTTCCTTTGTATGCTCCAGATCAAAAAATCTCCTTGAAACAAAGATGTGGTAGATACATATCTCTTTGACCTTCTGCCTCCTTCTGCTTCAGTTATTCAAACAACTCCTATGTTTGTAAATCATGGAGAAAGGCTTGCCCAAGAAGACTGATGTAAGAAGTGCTTCATAATGGAGATATCAACAATATCTCACCCACACATTGAGAGTGGGAAGGCAGTGGGGACTGGAATGATTGCATTCACATATTGGCCACAATATGGAAAAAAATATTAGGCTGTTAGGGTTAAGATGACCCACTAGAGGTCCCTTCCATCCTTCTATAAAACACACCTCTCATCCAAGGAAAAGGGTTCTGTACCCAAACCAAGAGCAGTAAACGCTAAACTTACATGTGGCAGGCACTTTTGAGAGAAGGATGTTGATGGTTTGTACTTGACCAGAGCATCCAAACTAATTACTGGATCCAAGTACACCGTGTACATATGAGACTGAGTGCCTCATCATGGGGAGAGCAGCAGAAATCCATAGCTTGAGACTATCCTGACTTCACATACTTCCAGATAAGCTGCCCTTTCCAGGCACACTCTTTTTTTTTTTTTTTTTTTTTTTTCCCTTAAGATATCTAGCATTTCTAAAAGACAACATTCTTCAAGCTACCACTTTCTATCTCAGAGAGCTGCTCTTATTTAGCTGTTATTATCCTTGACTGCTCATGTTGGGTCTGATCCTAAATTCAGCAAAATAACTGAGGAGGATTCAGTCAGCTCTCTGGATTTTGCAAGACTGAGTGCCCTTGCTACTGACTCCAAAGGGAGGGAAATCTGCTCAACCTATCTCAGGCTTAGGAAAAATATTTTGAACAGATCTAGGGACATGATGCTGTGATGTCTGGACACGATGATAAAAATATGTAATTTCATTTTGAGGCATTACTGGGTTTCTCAGAAGTTCTTCAGCAGCTAAAACACTCCTATAACAAATAACATGTCTGGAAATCTTTTCTTGGGATAATTTGCTATTGCTTTCCATGGGAGATTTGCTTCAGCAAAGTCTGTAGAACCAGGCCTATGTAATTTTGATTATTTTTGCATGTCTATAATAATGTGCTTCAGTATTTTCATCCATTACTGGTTTAAGCTTTTGACTGAGGAAAAAAAAATCTTGAAGCCTAAGTGAGTTATTAACCATTAACTCTAGGAATGGTTTGTGGTGATATTAAAACAGGACACATGTTTGAGTGTGGTGTCTGTGTTTGTGCTGTGCCCACAAACAAAACTACGTGAATGCCACTAACTGACAGCTGACTGGTTTCTTGTGTGTGTTTTACATGCCAGAGCAAAGAGGGAGCTGAGAAATGCATTTTCACTGGTTAGCTTACACTTTTCTTCCCCCCTGTCAGGACAGAATGGGGATGTAGGGAAGACCTCTAATCCCAACCTTTAAAACAAGTGTTAGAACTATGCTAACTTCAAAAAGAGAAAGAGTATTTGTCTGCAAATCTGTTGTTTTTGGTTTTTTTTTAAAACAACCAAATTTGGCTTAGATCCAGTTCAGAGTTTCCTAGCCAAAAAAATAACAGCATCTAACTGCACTTCAATTATTTTCTTTTTTTACTTATTTTTGAAACTGAAGTTTGATTCCTCTATATAATATGGTCCCAAGAGAAAGAAACAGCTCAAGATCAGCTTTCAGGAGTACAAAACAGTTAAACGTTAATGGACTGAGAATAATACACTGTAACATTATCAGCAATAACATGTTCTACACAATTTGCTGTAAGAGATTTGTAATAGCTCTCTGCCTGGTGCCAAACTTTAGGTGTGTCTGAAGTCACTTCGCCTGGGGTGTATATCTTTTTTTTCTTTTGGGTGTTTGGGGTTATTATTATTATTATTATTATTATTATTATTATTATTATTATTATTGTGTGTTGCTTAAATGGCAGAGGAAGTGCTGTTTGGAGATCTTGTCCTTAGGTATGTAATAAAACATTTAAAAGGAAACCCTTCCGAAATTTGTTGCTGTGTCATGTTTCCCTGTAAGTTGTGATCGGATTTTCCAGCACTGTTTCTCCAACTTGGCTTCCTTTGGAACTGAATAACAATACAGCCCTCCCCAGTGTGACTGAGGTGTTTCTTCCTTAGAAAATCTGATGCAAGTCCAGAGAAAGCCAGCGAGTTAGATGTGTGAGACAGCTGCTCCTGCATCAGTGCAGAGGCTTCTCCTGCACTTTTTGTATGGCTATTAGTATAAACCAGGCTGATTATTTTGGAAGAAGCAAAAAGGTCATTTCCTGAACAGACTGTCTTAAGTTACACTATCATTTATCAAAAAATATGCCTCTGCCTCTTAGTAAGATACTGGACTCCCTTTGGATTTTTTTTTTTCCCTGAAGTGGCAGAAATCCAAATAAATTGTTCAGTACTTCAGTGTCATGATGGCCCTCGCTTCTGCGTGTTTCCCCTACCCTTATCAATATTGGCTCCAAGCCAGAGCCGTGGAAGTGTTTGTTAGTTAGTAACACTCAGCATTTGTATAAACCGGGATGCTCCCAGCGAGGGTCCCGGGCAACAGCACAACAAGGAGAGAGGAGAAGCCCCAAAGCTTTGTAAGGTCAGAGAGCTGCAAAGCGCCCTTTGCCTGCCCCAAATGCCTCTTCCCGGCTCTCGGGCAGCGCCGGTGAGCACCTGGGGCAGGTAACCCGGCGTGCCCCGTGCAGAGCCGGCAGCGCTCCCGGGCTCCCTCCCCAGCGCCCCGCCGCTGCAGCGAGGGAGAATAAAGGGAGAGAAAAAAAGAAAAAGAGAAACTCACAGTCTGCGGCTGATCCCCTCTACTGATCTCCCGTAGGAGGGCACGGAGTAACTCAGCAGGAACACCGCGAAACTCCACTGCTGGAAGAGTTTAGCGAACATTGTATCCTCCGGGGCTCAAAACCTGGAAGGAAAGGGAGGTCAGTCCCGGGGGACAGATGCGACAGCGCCGTCCTCAAGGAGACCCCGCTTCGGCTCTACCAGCTCCGAGGCTCTGAAGCAAAAACAAACTTTCTGAGCTCTCGGCTCACTCCTTCCAAACTTCGCTCTGTCTCTCTCCCTTCCTTGCTGTCTGCCTCTCCCTCCCTCCCTCTTTCCCTCCCTCCCTCCCTCTCTCTGTCTCTCGCTGCCCGCAGGCAAGATCTCTGTCGGTATTAGTTCAGAAAGCATCTAGCTCTCATTTGAACAGGGTTAGAGCGGGGTCCAGTGAGTTTCCTGAGCCTTGTTTAGCTCTAGTCCGCTAAGCCGCTCTCTCAGGGCTTTATGTTACAGCAGAAGCCTATTTTGCAGATAAGGAAAGATTCCCAAAAGTCAGCTCAGCTGCTCACTTCTCTGTAAACACACTCGCGGACACACAGACACACACACAGGCTGGGGCGGAGGGGGGATGCACCTCCACATCTGTCTCTCAGTATACCTCTGCAAAAAAAAGGGTCAGGTTCACGTCTCCAGCTGCCCGAAAGTTTTGGTCCCCAACAGGGACAAGGAGAGAGACAAGCGGTGACAAGGAGAGACAAGCGAAGGTCGCTGCCTCTCTGGAGAGCCCGAGAGGTCTGGGAGGAGCGGCAGCCCCGGGAGGCTCAGGGGCTGGGAAGCATGCTTGGCTCGGCAGGTTGGACTGGGCTGCAGCCTGCGATGTTCACACGCTCCGGAGCAGCCTCTGGGAGACCTGCGGGAGGACGGAGGCTTTTGCAAAGAGATGGCGCCCTAGGAACATGTGCGGAGAGAGCGAGAGCCCCGGCGGGATGCCCCCAGCCAAAAGGGAGACTGGGAATCAGCGCTTCCCGAGCCCGCAATCAAAAAGGAGCCAAGGAAGGGAAGCACCCGGCAGCACACGCACCCCGCGGACCCCAAGGACTGCGGCCGAGCTCCCCGCATCTTCTGCAGCCGCGCTCCTCTCTCGCTCACCTTCCAGCTCTCCCTTTTCGTGTCTACCCCCGGGCCGGCGCCTCCCCTGCCGCGGGGATTCCTCCCATCGGTGGGAGCACTTTTTATCTCCAGCCCCAAAGCGCTGCCCGGGACTGCTGCCGCCTTTCCTTGCACGCACCTACCGTGGCTGGTCGCCGTTCCCCTATTAGCCGGAGGGTCGGCTCCTAATGATGCTAATTGTACGCTAGTGAAGGGAGGGGGGGAGCTAAGGGGGAGGGCTGGGGGAAGGACTCGCGGTCTATGAACACAGGCGCTCCTGGCCAAAAAAGTAAACTAGTGGAAAGTTTTCTCCTCCTCTCCCTTTTTCGCCTTCCACTTCGCCCTCCTTCAGCCTGGCCAGGGCGCTGCAAACCGCTGCGCCAGGTTGCGCTCCCGTGCGAGGCGGGCAGCGCCGCGGGGCTGCGGGACAGCGGCGGCGGGAGGCGGCCGGTCAGTCCTGGTCAGTCAGTGCTGGTCAGTCCTAATCAGTCCTGGTCAGTCCTGGTCAGCCCCGAACCGCGCCGGACACCGACGGCCGGCAGCCCCGCACCCCCCGACGGAGGCACCAAACTTTTCCATCCCGGGACAGCGCCGGGTGAAGCCCGAAGGTGCCGCAGCCCGCCCGCCTCCGCTGCCTGCTGACACCGGGACAGAGCCCAGGGGGGCAATCCTCCCGCAGGGACTGCCCTGCGCGCCCATCTCCGCACACCTGGGCACACCTGGGCACACCTGGGCACACCTGGGCACGCCGGCTCCTCCCGGCAGCATCCCGGGAGCGCTCGCCCCTCTCGCCGAGCCCCAGGGGCCGAGGCGGGGGCACGGGGGCCGCTGCTGGTGCCGCTGACAGCCTGATTTACAGCGAATGCTTTCCCAACGCCCTCACAAGCCGCAACAAAACACTGAGGCGTGCCGGCTGAGCGCTCCTTCTCATCCTGCCCCGGATTAAAGCAGGCTCTCTGGAGAAGGTTTAGGTGCAAAGCAAAGCGTTTTTCTACCTGCAGGTTATTTTAAGTTAAAAGACGCTTGCTGCCGCGATTTAAAATCCCAGATTCCGCACCACACAGGCAAATAAAACCGACAGCATAAGAGCTGAAATAGAAATCATGCTGAAAACATTAAATCGTTTATGCTGTAAATAAATTCCCTGAACACCTGGTAGGCTATAAATTAAAATCTATAGGTAATAGGCATCTTTGATTAACACTGCCCTTTCGACTAATCAAAAATAATTGTGAGATCCCCTGAAAATAACCCCCACACACTCATAGGTGTACTGTTCATGTTAAAAGTAAAACGTCCATCAAATAGTTTTAGAATTTCCTCTCCCCCAGAAATTAATTTTTTTCAAAAAATACACCAAAAACCAACACACACCATCCCTTACAGACTCATGAAAAATAAATAGCCTCTATAAACTCAGAATGTTGAAGTTTCTTCACAATTTATCACTTCACCTTTTCCTTGAGTTACAGCTGTCTGTGCCTCTCAGAGATCACCCTGGCCAACAGTGGTTGCTCTTCTCAGCAATCGCTTCAAAAACTATGTTCTATGCTTAAGAAGAAGGAAAAAAAAAAAAAAAAAAAAGAAAAAGAAAAAGAAAAAAAGAAAAAGAAATTAAAATTACTACTAATAAAAGAAAGGCAATACTTTTCAGAAATCCAGCCTACAGGGCTTTGATTCTGGCTGTAAGAGATTAGGGCTAAATAAAGGATGTTAAAAGCAGGTGCTTTTCTCCCTTGCTGCTCTTTTCATTATGAAGAACAGAAGCTTCCCCTAATATATATAGTGAGGGAGACCCTTCTCCATTGCTTTTATTGAAAAGATCAAACTTGTGACATCACTAACCACCTTCCTATGGCTGAGTTTGCCTCTTCTCTGCCTCAGTGGGCTTGGGAAAAAAAAAAAAAAAAAAAAAAAGGAGAGGGAAGAAAAAAAAAAAAAAAAAACCACCACAATCCAACTATGGCTGTGCTAATACGGCAGGAACTGAGCAATGCCAAAGACTTTTAGGAGAATCACTATCACCCTGCTCCCCTCCCCCTCGAGGGCTGTCAGCTGCAACCACCGGCGCAGCGCTGTCACCTGCCAGGTACGCAAATGAGGGAACTCACGGACTCAGGAGCAAACTCCTGATCCTAAGCCTCACCGTGAGCCTGAGCCCACCTCCGGGGCAGGATAGGGAGAAAAGACCCCTCGCTTGCGGTTTAAAGCTTCCCTTCCCCGCAGGATGCCGCGGGAGATGCTCTCCCGGGACGGAGCCGCCGCCACCTGCAGCATCTCCCCGCTCCGGCCCGGCCAGCCCTCCGTGTCCCCCGGCCTCGGAGGGGTGACAAGGGGTGAGGCTGGACTAGAGGAGCTTTAGGCGCGATTCCAACCCCCACACCTGCGCCGAACATCGTTCCGCTCGCGGAGCGCCCGCGGGCAAGGCCGGAGCGGTGTCTGGGACAGGGGAAAACCCCACACCTTTGTGGGGCTTCCAAAAACCCCACACCTTTGTGGGGCTTCCACCTGCCGGGGCCTCGCAGGCCGCAGGCTCCCGGCCAAGGCGAGCAGCCTGCGGCCGCCGGCTGCTTCTCCAGCCGGGATGCGGGGAGGGAACCGCTGGTTCTGGCGACCTGGGAAAGGCTTCAGCCGCCGAGAGGTGAGGCAAAACCCCGTGTTTGCACCTCTGGCCAAGCTCTCTCTGCCGCCACAAGGCAAACATTTTCATTTTAGGTTTTCTGACTCCACTTTCTCCCGTCCTCCCGCCTCAAAGACAATGAGATTTTGGAGGGATGCCGCGCTTGGCTTCTGCCGCCTTTTTCCATACGTACAAACAGGCATAAATCAGCTTTCCTACGAGGAAGTTGACCTGGGAGTTTGGCTAGAAAGATAAGCCCTGTTCCAGGTTTGGCACGTAATTCCCGAGCGGGGAATAGGGCCAGGGGCTGCGGGCTGGTGTGTGACCGGGCTCTCCCCTGAAGCAGCTCGGGAGAGAAAGAAAAGCCAGCAAGGGGGACAGGTTCAGCTCTTTGGGGAGGAGGTGCCCTCGCAGCCTGGGGGAGGCAGAGGGAAGTTGTGACTAAACCCCCGCCCGGCACTCGGAGACGGGATAAATCCTCAGCTCCGCGAACTTCCCATCCTTCACCTCTGTGGAGTTCCGCCTCTCCCTCCTCCCTCTTGTTTTATTCACAATAAAACATTTTCGTCATTTCCCCTCCCGGATTTCTATAACCTCAGTTGCACTCGTCCAGGGCTTCGGTTCAGACGGGGAGTTTAACCTCCCCAGTCTTCCCAGGGTGGAAAAAATGGTGTTCAGCAAAAAAACACAGGCGTGCAGACTGCTGGAGAGTCTGGCTGGAAGGGAAGGGAGCGGCACCACAGTCAGTGATTGCTGGACTCGTCCTGCGAGGACCAGAAATCCCCTGACTTGCTCAGCCCTCTCTGATCCAGCGAGGGTAAAAAGCCAGCGAGCGCAGCTCTCTGCAGGCGGGGTGCGAAGCCCCTGAATGTTTTTCCAAGGCTCCCAGGGTGGGCTTGAGGACAAGGCTGCGGTGCAATTGGTAGCAGACACGACTGCTCGCAGACTGAGGCACAATTCCCAGCACACACTCCTTCCTGCCCACGAGCTAGACCTGCTCTGCTCTGCAGTGCCCAGCTCTCATGAAGGGTGCTTTCCTCTCCTCTGGCTCCCCGGTGGCCGTCGGGGATGAGAAACTCCTTCTCTCACGTCTGTCATGGTGTCATCTTCGCATCGAGTGAAAGGATTGCTCGGGGAGAAGGGGAAACCCTCTTTTCCCCTCCCCATCATTAAGCCCCAGACGTCCCGTGGCGCTCCATGCCAGCACACTGATGTCCTCTATTAAACAGGGATGGAGCAGCTGAGCAGAGCCGCCTGTCGCTCCCGAGGGGCGGCCGGAGTTCCCCCAGCTCAGCCATTGACACACCGCGCCGTTTATTTGGACAATATGCATTTAATTTAACGCAATCGAGAAAGGGCGGGCGGGGCGGGGAGGGGGTGAAGCAAAAATACAGAAAGCTGCGTGGAACTGAGGAGAGCTTTGCCAAATCTTCTGTCTGGTTCCTAGAATCCAGCAGACAGCGAAAGGAGCAATTTTCAGATGTGAGGGCGCGGGGGCGGGAATGAATCCCGGGGCCGCCGCTGCCCCGCAGCGCCCGGCGGTGCCGGCGGAGCGTGGCCGGGCTCCAGCCCCAGGGCGCTGTCCATGGTGGTGCGGCCACGGCCTGGAGCTCCTGCATGCCTCTGCCTGGGTCTGCTCTTGACTTCTGCTTGAAATATACTTCAACATAAATTGAACTCTTTTTTTTTTTTTTTTTTTCCTCCTCCTTTTAGTGAATATCTATCAAATACCAACAGGAAGAAACGTGTCTGGTCTGTTTAACTCACACAAAACTATACCAAGCTGGGCTGGCTGTAGAACAAGAATTCAATTTAAAGAGGGGGGGGAGGGGGGTGGAAAGATTTTCAATTTGTTTTTGTGCGATGCTGGAACAAAATCCATCCCTTTAGACACTTTTCTGAGATGAGACAGACTCACCTCCTGCCTTGGAACAGCTTAGTGGCTTAATGTACTCATACGGGATGTGGGACAGCAGAGGTCAAGTCCTTCCCTTCTCTGATTCAGAGTCCTAATCCCTGGACTCCCAGTTTCTCTCAGTTCCCTCCCATCCCAGACCTAAAACCCTTTCCAGTTACATTTGTGATGAATTGATATTTTACAACGGGTGAAAAATGAATGCTTAGTAAAGGAAAAATTCCCACCTGAGAGTTATTCTGAGCAGTTTTTTTTTTTTCAGTTAAACAAGAAGTCCAGCCAGCCATCATATAGCAATGGAAGGCAATTGAAAGCTGAGAAAAAAAAGGGTGAGCTAAGAAAAAGGAACAAGTCAGTCTCTGGTGGCACACAGGGCTGGTGTGGCTAAGACATACGTTCTTTATCTTTACCTTTATCTTTGCAGATTATTTGGGCAAAAAAAGGAGGACTCTGTCCTACCCCATAGCCACACAGGGCTAGTAGAGTTGGGGTGTGCTTTCCTTGGATATGGTTTTCCTCAATCATTTCTACTCCTTTAGTTTATGGAACACAAGAGAAAGATGTTGTTTGGATCATCCAGTTTAATTTGAGTTCCCAGGTAAGACAGGCTGCCTTTCCACACTGATAGAAGGAACAGGTTTGTGTGAAGCCTCAAGTCATGCTTGTGATTCTGGGCAGCAAGGTACTGTAACAAGCTCTACCTTGAGTATTGCCTTTATTAGCCAGCATTCCTGAAGTACATACCTTTGTTTTATGCATTTCAGTTTTGTTAATATAATTAATTTTGGTAACCTCCAGTGTGCCTTCCAGGAATTTTTCTGCTTTTTGCTATTTGTTTTAAAAAGTAGAGATGACTGCAACTGTTATGTGCATCCTCTGCTTTGACTCAGATGTGCTTCCTTCCTTCCTTTGGTCCTATGCAAGTAAAATGATCCTGTATTCTCTTCTTTCACACCACATTAATTATCTGCTTTCATATCCCTAACTCCCACTGAACAAACTGCATCTTTAAACTCTTCCCAGAAGTCATGGGATCCAGTCCAGCTCTCACTGAAGCCAGACTGTTTCTCTTTGTTCACTTCATTTGGATGGTGGTCAGCATCTTACATGACCATCCCTTCTCTAGAAATGGAATGTCCTCTAATCTCAGTGTGGTTTCCTTTCCAGACATGATATCCCATAGGTTGTGAACCCTAGGCTGCAATAAGCAAAGTGGAATGACCACCTCACTTGCTTTAATCAGGCCTTGCATAGTGAGATGTAGCCTGGAGAGTTGCCCGTGACACAATGCATAATAAGCTTGGACAGCAGGAGATGTGAGCAAGCATATTTTTTAGGAGTTTCAATTACCCCTTGCAGGTTAGGGTTCTAAATTTACTAGATTATCAAATTTGAAATTCAATTAACCTGAAGAAATAAATAAGGATAAACGATAAAAGTTATTTGCTATTATCTGTTTATCCCAAGATAAGGAAAATGTTTTTTATAACAACTTGCCTTACGCTGAGATTAAGTTAATTGCTCCTTCACCTCCAGATTTCATCTCTCTCAAAACCAGAAATATTACTCTGTGTGTTTGGTCTGACCTTGAAATGATGCTCTCTAGAAGCTGTTTTCTGTTTGTTAGGAATTTAGACTGCTTTATTTTTGCCAGATGCCTGAAGAAATTTCAGTGTCTGTGGGAGATGGAAGTGTAAAGGTGCTCAGAAAAACTCTGGCTCTGGGCAGGACTGGATGTTTGCAGGCAAACTTCCTGGGTTCTTCTCTCTCATTGATTTTCCAAGCCCTTGAGACAGCTTGAGTCTAACCTGGGTTCTGGAGCTAGCAGTGAGGGAGTGACATCTGGGAGTTTATCCCGGATGACTCAGGGCTGGCCCCACACAACGCGTGTGGAAACAAAGCGAGCTATACTTAGTGCAGCCCGAGGACAGCTCCAGCAGGAGCTGGAGGTGCCTGTGCTGCCAGGAGCTGAGATCCAAGATGTAGCACACACCTTGACATAAGCAGGCCATACTCATCGCTTCAACCTGCAGATCAGAATAACTGCAAGGGCTGGGATTCCATTGTATTGGAAATATTCGGGTATCTCAACTGCTTTGTGGGCTACCAGGTTAGAAACACCATCTTTAAGGGTTTCTCATCTTTGTCCTGTAAAAAGTGTTGCCCTTGCTGTCTGACCAATTTGAATAAGCCTTGTCTCTGCAGCAGGGCAAGCAAGCCTAAAGGACCCAGAGGTCTCTGCTTCACATTGCTTTTGGCAAAGGGAGGTAGCTGGGCATGGAAATGTGATGAGCTCCTTGCTTCAGCTCTGGGTGATTATCAGTTTTGAAATTATGTGTACACACACACAGAAGAGGCTCCTTGGCTTTCCACATAGAGTTAATTTATTCAGGGTGTGTGGCTGTTCCAGTCCTTTTCAGAGAGTCTTTCAGACTCAAGGCTCTGCAGAAGTTCCTCAGGTGAGCTCAGACCCATCAGAGTCCCTCTCACTTTCTTGTGTTCTGTCTTTGAAAGCACAGCACTGAAACTCCCACAAGAACCTTGTGCCAAGACCAGTGGACCAGAACAAAATGACATTACAGTTGAGGGATCCCATTTGTAGAAAGAGCTTGCAAGACTCAGACAGAGGGGTGTCAGATCTCATTACAGCTGTGTGGTTTTTCATTAACTATCCATGGAGTCACAGGAATGAATAGGGAAAAATTGTGCAACAGGTGATGAAGCTTCTCAAATGGTTGCTTATCACTGATTACTCCTGGGATGCTTTTGTCCTCTTTTCACCAAATATCACTACTGAAAGGTAATCAGTGACAAGAAAGGCCTGTCCTGTCACAAAGGCAGGGTTTGTTAGACTCATCACTTCTGTCATTGCAGTCAGGCTGTGTCAGGCTCTTTGAGGGCACACTCATAAACTCCTTTCACAAGGCCAACCAGCACAAAGGGCTGGGTATGTGTGTGGGAGAAAGGGAAGCAAACCTTATTTCAGTGACTCCAGCTATCAGAAATATCAGCAAGCTGCTGTGGAGGCCACCTGCACGCTGTGCAATCTGTCTTCCCAAGAGCTTCAGAGCAGGTGGTTTTTAATCAAGGTCTCCAGGTGCTTGTTTGTGAAATACTTTGTTTTGAGGGACACATGCGCAGTCTGAGGAGCAGGGTGATATCTGTGCAGACCTCTGGAATCCTGCACTCATTAGTAACTCGTGATGATGTGCTTGTCAACACCTATAGGAAAGCCAATTTGTACTAAATTATTTAAACCTTACTCAAACAATGATGATCTTATTTGAGGTGCAGGTGCTCAGCTTCAGGCTCAGGCTTGTGTAAGCTGTTTACTTGTTATGCCTCAAAATACATTTACTGACAAAAAAGAAAAAAATGTGAGTGTAAGAATGCACAAAACAACACTTTTGGTAAACTTTAGGGCCTTTCCCCATAAACACACAAAAGCTGAACTAAGACAGTCTTGGTAAGTTTTGCCAAGCCTCTGAGATCCCCTGTGTACTCTATGGAGTTTTAAAAAATAGAAAACATCTCAGGCTGCCTGTGAGCCAAAGGACTCTGCTGCCCTTGTCTGTGTGGAGTAATGTGCTACAAAAATTCCTTCTGCTTAACAACCCACTTTAAGGACAAGTTGCAACAGGGGAACAAAACAAGCAAAGAGGGATAACAATAATCCCAAATACATTTCAGTTAGCTTTGTATCAGCCCAGCCTGCTGTCTGTAAATCAAGGCAGGTAAAGCTTCAGGTGAAATTTAAATGTGTGCAAGGAAATGGTTTAATGGTAGAAGGGATACAAGGATTGATGTGGATGACCAGACAGGGAAAGTGGGAAGTGCTATTAATGTGAACACATAAATATGGAAAGAAGTGAACAGTCAGGTAAGGCCAAGGAGGGATAAAAAGTAGTTTATTTTTTATTTGGATTTGTTTGTTTGTTGCTTATTTGGGGTTATTTGTTCATTTTCCATTTTAGAAAAGAAAGAGGAGGAAGCAGAAGGCTGCGAATTATATAACTTGCAGGATTGAAATAACTAGGAACAAGGATGATTTGAACAATTCCTTAAACAGACCAGTTGATAAATAAATTTGCAGTGGTTGAGAGTTAAGACTCAGGGGTGAAGCAGCCTGGTAAAAGCTTTTGTATTCAAGATATCTTCTGAAGATTTTGAAAGAGGAAAATATTTGAGTATACAACAAGTGTTAGAAGAAAAAAAATGCCTCCAACCCCCTTTCCCCACCACCAAAATGAAAGTCCAGAACCATCACCCAAGAGACTGTATGTTTGATAAGACTTACCAACAGGGAGAAGGAATAAGAATAATGTGTGGATTTGGAGCTCAGCTGAGATTTTAACCATGTTAAGCTTAAGTTCAAGACCATACAAGTGAGAGATGGAATGAGGGATGGAAGTGGTTTGAGGTAATTTCATGTATCATCACTCTAAAGGCACTTTGAGAGTGAATAAAGGTTCTGTGCTCTGTGCCTTGTACTGTGGGTCCATGGTGAAGTTTTATCTCTCATAGTAATGCAAACACACAACAGTCACAAAGGAAGAGTTAAGTGAAAAGAAAAGCCCAAGGAAAGGAAAGTGGGAAAAGAGGAGAGATCATCTGGATATGGTTCTAAATGGTCAGGTATAAGAATGTAATGAAACTCAGTACCCGGTGCAAAGCAAAATTTAAACACGGTGTTGCTGAACAGAAGAAACAAGCAGTTTATGAGGATGTGGATGGAGGAGGAGATTTGGGACTCAGCCAAGAGAAAGAGGTTGGAAACTTATCTGAGAGCTGCATTAGCCAAAAGAAGAGGCTAGAAGTCAAACTAGAGACAGCTGTGAATAGTATTAGTGAGAAGATTTCTAGGGCTTGGTTGTTGTTTTTTTTTCTTTTGGTGTTGCAAAAGTCACACAACTTCTTTTGCAGGGGGAAAGAAATGGGAATGTTGTCAAGTACGGGTTACTTAAAGACAGGAAGAACTACAGCATGTTTAAAACAATGTTGTGACTTTCTCTGTCTTGTTTCATCCCATTGGTGTAGGACAGAAATATTTTGCCAAGTGCAAAGTTCACAGGTAAGTCATTCTGCTGGAACTGGAACTCTTATATGAACCTCAATCAACTTCAGCTGGGTTACAACACAGCAGATTTGAGTCTTGCTGTTCCTGAACTTTCACCTTAGTATGAAAAGTAGATATTTTCTCTTTTTTTTTTTTTTTTTTTTTAATCTCTCAAGTCTGTCATTGCCCTTTGTGGGTGTCTCTGTTTTGTAATAAGTTTGCCTCCCACAGTTGGTTTAAACCCTGATTCCCAAGCTTTTCCATGCTGGCTTTTTTATTTTTGTGTACAGTTCGATCACACCCCTCTGTTATCAGAATTATTTTAGAAACATCTCAAGTTTTACATTACCTGCTGCAGTAATTCACACACAAAGTACCAAGTCTTTCAAGTTTCTCCAAATAACCAAACCAGGTCAGCCAGTTCACTGACCTGAAACCATTCTCTCAAATCCCAGTTAAAGGTGATTCCTTAATCCACTCTCAGTACTGGAAGGTTTCCCAACAATATTGACATGGGGACATAGATGAAGTTTTTCTGAATTTCTCTCATGATTTCCAGGGCCTTGCTGGAAGCACGTTATAAATAATGCAATCACACCTTTAAGTCCCAAAATTTCCATGTACAAAGTTCCATGAAATCTCTTCTGTGTGAAGGAATACTGGGACTTTTTACCCAGCCTCTTTCACAGAAGTTTCATTGTAGGTTTCATGATCTTCTGACGAGTCATGTGAATAGAGTGCTTGGTAATAAAAAAAAAAAGTGAATTTGATGCATTTATATTATCTTGGTAATTTTACTATCTTTTCCATGCTACTGTGTTTTTTGTTCTACTTTCACCACCACAGAACAGACAAGCTTCATCTTCAATGATGTGAGAAAGACAATGAATGAATGTTTACTGAAATGAGCAATAGCAGCAGGGCTGGCCTTATTGGAATAAAAAATTAAATTACATATTTGATGTGAAAGATTAACAAAACCAATCCAAATGGCAGTCTTTGCTTTACTTCAAAAGTTCTCCCCAAGTGTACTACAGCACAGACAGCATTATTGTAGTTTTGTGATTGGAAACAGTTTCCCCCAGGACTTCTTTTGACTTTAGCAGTTGAAATCTGGTTTTATTTATCATCTATAAAAGCTCATTTCTGTAACGGAGGCTGTTTTAAAGCATCGAGCTGTGTCTACTTAAATCCTGAAAGATAAATAATTTAATTATTATTTATAACATTGTCAACAAGTTGATTATTTAATCAAAACAGCTATTTAGTAATGATAGGAAATATAGCAAGGGTCACAGTAAGGTACAGCGAATTCTTAGCTATAAAGAAAGAAGTCTATTGAGATGGTTTCTTTGCTAATCAGAAGCATGCCAAATTTTCAGGCTCAGGAAGTTCATTTAGGTTGCAACAAGGCAACAGTATATGGATATATTGTTCAGTTTCTTTTTTTTTTTCCACAAGCAGTTACAGAATCCTCAGTCACAGTATGACAGAATAGGAGGGAGGATGAGAGAAAATGTTTGTACAAATGCCTGGAACTAGAAATCTATTTATTATTAGAATTTATGAATTTAGAAGTTAAGAATATTTTTTCTCTATGATTTCTATGTGACTACCCCTTTGCAAAGTAATGTAAAGTGTTTGGAGATGTATCGTTTGAGCTGCTGACATAATTAATGATTTCATTAAGAGCATGAAAGGAGGCTCTTGTATTTCTCTGGCATTAGCAAGCCAAGTTCGTGTCCGAACTCTAATAACCAAAGTTGCTTTTGCCGATTGAGACTGTTGGTCCTCTTGTTGCAAAATAAAAAATTTGAAAGCCAAATATTATACTGGGCTGAGATACTTCCCAACATGTCAGGAGTGTGACATGTTTTAAATATGAGCAGCTACTATGGATTACAGGCTGGCATAAAACTTCCTAACATTTCAAATAACAATGCAAATGGGAAGATGATAAACAAGGTCTGCCTCCAGAAATTCAAAGGAAACCAATTTAAAAATTGCTACTTTTCACTCCCAGTTTTCATATAGAGTCCTTGCCTAGGTAGTCTGCACTCCAGAAATAATGTTGATCCTTGAAAATCTATGGCAATCCTAAGAAAACTGCAGTAGGATTTGTTAGGAATAAACCATGAGTTTGGGATATTGGTGTGCCCTTTCAGTTCTGCCTTGAGTGGCTTTTCATCCCACAAGACTCGGGCTAACATCCTGTGTAAGATTACAGGAGTTCAGTTTCCTCACCTTGGTACCTAATGAACAACAAAGATACAGGTGCTACAAAACCCATCCTTTGAAGGAAAGGGGAGAAGAGGAACAAAAGCTGTGCTGGAAGCCAGATTTGTGCACTGGACCCACCAGAATCACATTGGGAGTACAAGCATCCCAGGAGAGGGAGACCCATGTGCTCAAGGTAAGGACAGGCTGCTGAGCTGTTCTGGTTCAGAACCAAGCAGAGCAGGGGCTAAAGTATTAAAAGGGCTGCAACCTGCCTAAGGATGGAAAAGTATTGCAGGACTGCATGGAAAACTTCTGAGGCTTGCCTGGCTTCAGACAGTGTTAGCTTCTTCAATGAACATTGAAATCACAGTCCCTGCATCAGGCTTCACCATTTAGTCCTCAGTTTCATAAAACCACAACTTGATGATGTTATGGTTATGAAATCAATGCTAGAAACCACGCTGAGATTATGCCCTCAAAAACTCCTTTTAAATGAGCATTCACATGCTAAAACAGGAGCATGGGCTCAAAGCAAGCCAACTGTGAGACTGGGTAGAGGTTAAGGAGAAAAACGACCCTGTCTCATATGTATTTTGCTGGTTTCATGTTAACATGTATGCTCCCTTCATCTCTGCTTAATACCAATTTGTGGGTATTACATTTCCATGAAAATAAAAGGCAAATGTGGTAGTTCTCTGTGTATGTGCATTATTTTGTACACCAACCTTGACACTTAAAGTCTTCAGAGAGCCTGAAATCACCCTATTAAATCAGAATCAAGGTGCAGCACCAAGGTGCAGCTAACACTTTGGATTTCCTGTGGCAGGAGCCAACAGCAGACACAGACATTAATATAGCACGAGTAGTCTCCCAATTAAATTCTCCTGTCTCTCAATAATTGCTGATTTAGAGAGGGACTGGTAGATACATTGCACCACCAATAAAGCTTATTCTTCCTGACTTTCACTCAAACCTTTTCTGGACTTGGTTAAAGTGCTGGCCTCCACAACATCCTGTGGTTGGTTCCACAGTTTAATTATTATGTAGTGAGAAAAAGTACTTCCTTTTGTTTGTTTTTCATACAGAGGGAACTGAATTCTCCCTCATTTTTTATGTCATGAGAAAAAGGGAACAGCAATTTCCTGCTCATCTTCTCTTTGCCATTCAGAATTTTGAACATGCTATTATATTTCTCTTCTGTCATCTCTTTTTCCAACAGGGAAGTTGTAGTCCTTTTCCTTTCTCTTCCTGTGCAAGCCTTTCTTTGATTTAAGTTGTTTTTCTCAGCAGAGTAATGCCCTGCATCTTTTCCACTTCTACTCTGTCAAAATTAACAAAGGACAATCTGAATTAGGAAACTACTCAAAAGAGTGCAAATATACCTTGAAAGAACATGCAGAACTCAGCTTGCTTTTCCTCACACTTTTGCAGGATTTCATTTCTGTGGCAATGTCCAGCTACTTGCTGCTGTTCTGCAGGTTTTGTGTGCAGCTTTAGTGTTTCTGGTCCCACACAGTTTCTACATATTCTGTCCTATGGGAGTATTTATAAAGAAAATCTCAAATTGCTTTTCCCCTCTGAGCAATCCAAAGAGAAGAAAAAAATGTTGTTTCTTTTTTTTTTTTTTTAACTTATTTGCCTGTTAGATCCAAAGAAGAGAAGGCAAAGGAAATGGAAAAGTATAAAATATATCTGCAAAATCCTCATGTAATTTTCAAAGCTCTAGAAGGGCCGTTGTCAGTCATTACCTTTATGAGGAACTTAGACTCCAGAATCTGTGTTTACCAACTTTTCCTTGGAGGTCCTGTTTTTAAAAGTCTCTCTTTCAGTTTTTTCTTGGGTGTGTGGTTGCATGTATATATGTGAGCATGTGTGTGTGTGTGAGCTCATTCGCTTTGTGCTGGGGTTAATAAAATATGAGGTCATTCTTCCTTGAGAAAGAGTTTTGTGGTCTGACTAGGGAAAAAAAAGCCATGTTCAACATTTTAATCTGTCTCTTGCTGGGGAAAGTTCAGCTTTCTTGAGAAGCCCACTTATCACAGAGAGATCTGGGCATGGAATGGAATCTTATGCTTCAGGGTGCTCAGTCCTAATCCTCTGCATTTATGGGACTGTTACATAGGCAATAAAATGTTATTTGTCATATATACATGGGTCTGGATGGACTGTGCTTTAAAAGTAACAGAAAAAAAAGTTTCTTGTGTATTTTGCATGTGTATAGAATATATGGGGATATGTGTACATATGCTTATACTTGTTACATACGTTATATATATTTATATATAGATCTATCTATTTGCAAATGATAGTAAGTCTGGGATGCAACAGAAAACTCTTCTGTCTAGGAAGGACCTCTTGGAGGTAAACAATCAAGGTATGGTTTTTATGCTCACTCCACTTCTGAGAATGTGACAGAATTTCACATACTGCTCAATTCATGTTATGCTTGTATTCCCTGCTTTTGTCTCCTTAGGGTGAATATCAGTTCTCTGAGAGATGCCCTTTGAAATCTGTAGCTATTACTGCAGCTATAATGTTATTATTTGATGCCATTATTCACATCAGCAGGAGACTCAGTAACCTTTCCACATGTCTGCATGAAAAAGGTACAGGTTGGGTTGTGATTTTGAGCTGTGTGAGTGCAAGACCTTCCTCAGAACAGATGGGATGTGTATGAGTTCAGAGATATAAATGAGATCTGCTCAGATTGGAACCCAGCTTGGGAGTAAATTCTCTAGTGGTAGAAAGTGGGCATGGGGTGTTTCATCCTGAAGTGGATTGGTTTGGGAAAGTTTTAAGCAACTGAAAGTCGAAGATTAAAAATGTGTATAGAAGGAGAGGGCAAGGACTGATCTGGTTAGTGAGAAAGGGCTGGCAAAGGGTTATGAAACCTCATGTCTGGGACTGCATCTTGTGGTAAGGAAACATTTACCACAGCAACCAAAGTGTACTGGAGGGAGCTGAAAGTCCTTTCTCTCAGCCAATCCACTTGAAATGAACTTTTACGATGTGAAATGCTAAACTGTACTTGTGTAAACTGCACGTCTGCACCTAGAAAGCATCCATTGTGAGGTTTTCCTGGTTTCTCCCAGGGTACCACACACCTAGCAATGCACAGCACTGGTGAGTGAGAAGATTAGCAGGTGTGACTGTAATGCAGGATTAAATAATAAAACCTTAAAACCAAACTGGCATTTAATGGCAAAGCAGACTGACAGAAAAATAAATCCATTTTTACCTTATTTTTCTCAGCACCATCAGGCCCTGCCTACGTGCCTCTTTCCATTTGCTCTGACTTCAGAGCTGGCCTGCAGTTGCAGCAGGCTCCTTTTCAGTTGACACATCCAAAAAGAAACACCTCATGCAACCACACGCTGAGTCAGTGCTAGGTTTAATGGGAAAATAGTAGTTGATGCCCTTTAGGTATTCAAACAATAGCTGAAGTATTAATCATACTCCTTTTAATGCAGAGATGAACAAGCCCTTTCCTTAAATACATTTATTTGAGCATTATTTCCATGTCATTACTGATTCAGTTCTCCAGCTACGCTCTGTCTGCTAAATGGAAAGTAGGAAACTATTAATTTAAAATCATAAAAATTACTGTGTTGTTAGGTTGTGAAACTGTGATTAATGGGTGTTTTAACAAAGCGTGTGCAGTTGTTTTAATTTTTTTTTTTTTGTACACAATTCTACAAGAATTGTGTTATATATTCTGTTCTTGAAGAATAATTTATCCTTTAGGAACACCTACACCTTACAATGATTTTTCTTCTTTATGGAACATCTTTCTTCTAGGGCCTTCCCAAACACTATACAGACTTAAAATACTACTTGGAGATCTTAACATGAGCTTGCTTTGAAGCCCAAGGAATGACTTTCATTAGGTTTGATGGATCTACATATGCCCCAGATACTATAACTTTATTCATTATTGAAATGGGATGGTATCAAAATGCATTTCATCACTGGGCATCAGTACTCAATATTATCTCATGAAAATGCACACTGGAAGGGAACATAACACCCTTCAAAAGCTGCAGCAAAATTAAATGCATACCTTGAGAAAAGTTTGAGTGGGATGTGAACATTATTTTTTTGCCTAGTCCACTTACAGGAACTGTGGAGTTTTGGTATCAGAAGAGCTTTCCTCTACCTCCTCAAATCTTTATGTAGCCTTTTTTTGGCATATACTGACCAAAAGTAGTTAAGGATGGTTATATTAACAGGGCTTCTCAGGAAAAAACATTTGGAACACTGTCTTGAAATAATTAATCCATAGGGATTGCTGGAAAGTGGCTGATCCCAGAGGTAATCCTAGTAGTCTCAGTGAGAATGGGAATTATTAATTTCCAGACCCTTCTTTGCAGAATTTTTCCCTTTTGTCAGATGGGTCATGGAAGTTCAGAAGTTCTCACAAGATGGTCTTTGAATGTCTGCTGCTCCAACTCTCTGAGTTTGAGATTTTTACACAAATGGATCTCGAGATGACACGGAAACCATGGGAATTGTGTTTTCCTTTCCCCTGCCAAAGCAGGCTGCTGTTACTCCTGCCTTGTTGGAATGTTTAGAGCTGAACAACTGCAAAACCTTGCTGTAACCATACCTAAGCAGCCCTGGCCAGGCTGGATGTAGCACTCAATTACTGCAACTCCTGTTATATCAACTCTGCCGGCACAAACGCAGCTGCCGAGGTTTGAAGAGAGCAGCAGACAAGCACTGTGTGCCAGAGAGCTGGGAGCACTCCCAGCACAGCCACAGCCCTTGCTGGGATGCTGGGAACACAAAGGATGCAGAGGTGCTCTCAGGCAGGAGGTGGGTGTGTGTGCCCAGGGCTGTGCTGGGATGCTCAGCCCAAAGGCAGCAGCTCTGCTTAATCCAGAGCAGACCAGATTGCAACTCTGCCTCCCATCTCCTTAAGCACAAGCTTTTCTTCATCATGCCTTGTGGGTTTGCTGTTGCTTCCACCTTCCAGCAGCAACAGGGCCCCAGTTCACTGATTTCTCAGAATCTCAGTTCACTTCTTTCTGGTAACCTTGTGCTGCTCACTTGCTTCCCATCACTTTCTTGCTGCTCTGAGGGTCTGCTTCAAGCACAAAAATAAATGAAGGGAACTATATCACATGCCTGACCTTAGGAGGTGTGCTGCTTTTCCCTTCCTCTTCCTCCACCATTTTTTTTTCTCCAACACTTAGTGTATTAGGTCCAGATTAATTTGGTGTACTTAGTTCAAGCTGTCAGATCTTCAGGGGGGACCAGGAGCCGCCTCATTTTCCAGATTGACACAATGTTCCTGTGACAAAATAGTAATATCTGATTGCCATTGATTTGCCATTGAGTTCTGCAATACATCGACTTACAGAAGGCAATTGTGAATTTGTAGGTTCTCCACCTTTGGAAGCCTTACAATGGAAACTAAACCAGCAGCCTTTTCTCATTAGCTATATGTAAGCAATTTCGTATTAGTTACAGGCATTTAATTAATAGATGCTACAAAAAGAAGGTCTAATCTAAACAGTCATTTATAGTTCTGCACTGATAACAATTGACCTCCAGGGCTAACAATGTAAGCAATTTTCAACTGTCATGAGACAGAAAGAGGTTATTCAGTTCAGTGCAAAACGTCATTCCCCTTGTGAACTGGACATTTGCAGGAGATGTACAGTGAGCTCTAGTTCATCATCTTGCTTTTAAGTGATGTCTTTATTACATATTTGCTTGTAATCCTCCCTCTTCCTTTCATTCAATTCTCTTTTCATTGTCAACAGCTCCTACACCCCAGATACTTCATCCCAATGACTCTTTCTTCCTTCCTCGTTTCCTGCCACCATTCCATGACCCCACACTGGCTGCTGTAATCCTGTGTCTATTACATCAAATACCCTTAGTGGACTGGCAGAAGGGTTTTTCCTGTACCAGCCCAAGGCATAGCCATTCATGGAGATGTTCAGGGTGCAGCATGAAGGCAGACACATCAAATCTCTGGGGTTGTTTGCTACTTGGCAAAATAACTCTGGGTTCTGGAAAATACAGAGCAAAAATGATGATTTTCAACACCTCTGTTTCTTGTCCAAATTTGAATTTATTAACAGTACCAGTGAAAAGCATGACACTGGCCCTCGGGCAATCCCCACTTCTGCCAGATTTCAAAGACAAACAATGGAGGTGTTAACGTTATTCAAAAATTGATTGAAAGAATCTAAGGATGGAAAGCATTAGGCAACTTCCATACAGGGGCTGGTGCCAGCTCCCACTACAATAACAGTCTCGTCTGCCTCACCATGCCCAGGCACTACAGGATCAGATTTGGGGCAAAGTGTCAACTGCAGCCTGACTTTGATTCCTCTTTCAGGTTTTCTCCCTCCCTTTGCTTAATCCAATGGGTCTAATCTCAGAGAGGAGAGTGGGGAGCTGGGTGTGGGGGACAGCTTCAGGTCAGCACCTCCGAGGAATGGGCACTAATGGGGAGTGGGGAATAAGATCCCCTTGCAGAGAAAACAGCCTCAAAGGCTGTGTGGGCTGCCTGGGGATTCTCTTCATGGATGTTTTCTCCTCTCTGGCACATTAGGGTCTCATTGAAATGCCATTAATTAGTCTCACTTCTGCTGTGGGGCTGGATTCTCTTCCCATTTATTTCAAAACCTGTCTGGTGTCTAGCAGGGCTTTCAGTCAGCCTGGGATGCCTACCTGGAACAAATGGGTTTAAGAGAAGAGATTAGGAAAAGCAATCCCACTCTGCTTGAGCATCTCTAAAAGGGGTAAGAAATGACCCATAGCACATACAGTGAATGAATCCCTCCACAGCTTTTTTGGGGATGAGTTTCACTGGAGGGCTGAATTTGGCCAACTGTCTTTCAGTTTCTATTTATTAATCTCATCTAATTTAATGACAGGAAATGAGTAATGAAATTCAGCAGTGACAGGCTGCTTATTTAGGCCAAGTGATTCGCATCTGAACTGAAAGGGCCCCAAACCATTGCTTTACCATGAGATTTGCTCTGCTGATGGCTAATTCAAACAACTTTAGAAAATTTAAAAAAAAACCCCCTTTAATAAAAAATTTAAAGCATGAATGGGAGGCAATACTAGTGAGTGTTAGCTCCTTAGAGTCTCCCACAGAGGGTTCTGATGGCCATATCCAGTGCCACCAGTGGCAATGGGATTGTGTTTATAAGCTGGCCACAGTTTGCAGCAAGATGGGCAGAGGTGAGTTAGCAATATTTTACTACTTCTCATAAATTCCAAGAAAAACATGCACACCTGCTGGGATAATGTCTAAAATGGTGATTTTCAGTTTGTTTCCATACTCCTTCATCTGTTGTATGTCATTTCCGAGCTACAATGAGGGGGAAGGAGGAACAGAAGAAGTCAGATGAAGTGAGATATTTTTTTAATTTAAATGTGAAGGTATTGCCTGGAGGTATTTTCAGCTACAACCCGAGGTTTTGGAATAGAAGTTTAATTGATGTGATGTCATAAAATAAATAGAATAAATTTATGAATTGATGGTCTCTCAGTCTGGCTCTCAGTGGGTGGCAGGTATCTACATTAAAAAGACCATCAGGACTGGCACCTCTCTTGGCAGTGTCAGCCAGGAACCTAAGCATTAATTTGGCATGGGGATTACACTGTCCTTCAAGGTGGTCTGTCCAGGTGATGGCTTCAGCACCACGTTGCATTCATGAGGGAGGTCTGGGGGTGGCACAGGAGGCAGAAAGGGCTATCAGTGCCCCAGCAGGACCTGTGCTTGCTCCACTGAAAACTGCCTCCTCCAGCGCTGTCAATCCGACATCTGTCGCCACCACTAAGTGAGCTATTAAAATTTCAAGGAAGTTGTTTGTTTGTTTGCTTTTAATGTTTGGGCTTTTTTTTTTTTCTTTTGAGTGCTGAAGGGCCCCTTGTTAAGAGAGTGCTGGTGAGATCAGAAAGGTTTGCTGTGCCATGTTAAACAGGGTCCCCACGCTGCGGGACCGAGCTCTCTGCTCTTGCTGAGCACTGAGTTTGTGCTGGAGGGGTGGGGTGGTCCTTGGGGCCACAGAGGAGCAGTGGTGCCAAGCACTAGGTACAAGGGGAACTGTCTGAGAACTCACAAGCAACTTGCTGAAGTTACAGTTAAGCCTTGAGGGGGACAGGAATTCATCTAGAAGGACCATTGCCAGAACATAATCTGGAAATGTAGGTCCTGCAAGTGTCTCCTGCCACAAGGATACAGGTAACAGGGCTTCTCCTCACTTTTGTAAGATGAAACTGGCCCTGTGTGGGTGGGGACAGATGTTGTGAAAGCTGAAGGGCTGTAACCAAACCCAAATAAGCATTTGCCTTTATGGTATTACATTATAGCTCCAAATTAGGGTCTGCAATTCCAGCTGCTGTGAATGTAATAGCAGGCTACTGGAACTCTGCATCCCAATGAAGTTTCTGCCAAGATCCTCAATCCAGATGTACAGGGTGAAGCTGATTTTTAAAAAATTATTATATTTTAGATTTTATTTGGCAGACAGTGAAATCTACACATTCAAGCAGAGAGAAATTTTCCAGCACTACCCCCCTCAGTCTCCTGGGGTTTAGGTGAAACACTTAGATAACAGATGGTGAGGAAGGGGAGGGAAACCATTTCCAACTAATTTGAGACACCATTTTCTTGGTGTTTTAATGAGGGTATGTTAGAAAAATAACTATCTACACATGCCATCTTTCTTATGTTGAAAAAAAAACCAGCTTTCAAGCAACACGTAGCACAAGAATTTCACGTAGCTCTGTTGCATTAAGGTACCTTGCCCAGGCAAGCATGATTGTAGAGAAAACTCTGTCTGCCCGTGTTCATTCATGGATTCCTGTGACTATATACATTATTATTGCTAAATATAAACTGTGTCCTAACAGCAGTTTTGATTTAAAGAGGTGATGGAGACAGAGGAATTGTATGGTCTGGGACATTACTCACTGTTAAGAAAAAAAAAGCCTCATGAGAAGCCTCAGAATTAATACTTGACTGAAGCAGCAATTGTCATAATTATACCAGGTCTGCATTATTATTTTACACCTCCTCAATACAATGTGGAATTATAGGATTCCAGTGAATGCTGATACGATAATTTCATCATGCAAGTACATTCCAGTTGTTATTTTTCTTTATTTTTGATATTATCATTGCTCTCAACAGTTTGAAAAAAAGAACATTAGTAGGAGTCAGAGAAAGTAAATCCTGGATTTAGTTGTACAGTTCTCACCTCCCTGCCTCCTTCCCCTCATCTCATGTCTTTATATGGTTAATTTTGAAGAATCCTCTTGAAATGCCAATTAGAACATCTTTTAACATTTCCACGATTTAAATAAAATGTATCAAACTTTATTAACAGGAAAAGAAAAACAGCATGTGATAGTCTTGTTAAACCGTGCTAATGAATACATGCTGAGTCTTGGTTTCTGTTAAGGTATTTTTTATTTCAGAAGAGGTTTTGTGGTTTTGGGATTTTTGAGGAGAAGGAGGAGGTGGAAATGGCCATGATCCACCTACATGAAAGTCTGAGAGAATTGTTTTATTAATTCCTTTTTGCCACATATCTTCTGAATTACATTTTTGTCTTCCCAAGTCTTAATCTTTGCATTACTAATTACTCTTGAAACTCTGCTTTGTGGCCACACTTAAGAATTAATCAGAGTATTTCCTTTAATGCTTGGCATTTGCTAAAGCTATAAATGTATGTGTATTTGCTTGTGTATATGAAGACAAATATGCGAAGGAAACCATTTTATAAACAATATATTTGAATAGTAGTGAATAGAATTGCTAGCACTGAGAAAGGAATTCCTATTTGTGCTGGAAGTCAGAATGGGGCTAATGACACAACCGAGGCTCAAAAATAATCTTAAGTTAGAATTCCTGAGATTTAGCAGTTTAAATATATTTTTAAAATCCAGTCTGATTTCCTCCCTTGCAGTGAGTTACGCTGGGCTAGTCAGAAAGATTCTAGATACGCTGGAAGGTCATCCAGCAGAAGCTCTGCTATCAAAATGATATCTTGTATTTGCAGCAGGAAGAATCCCTTGGTGACTGACAAGGACTTTATGTTTCACTTTGGTTCCTAGGCAGTGTAATGCCTTGGTGTGTTTACTCATTTGGAAAGGATAAGAGACTGGTACACTACACAAAAGAGCAGTCAGGATCTCCAAATAAATAAACATTAAAATAGGTGAGACCTGAAGCTATACAGATCTATGCTGTCTTGACTGGAATTCTCCTTGCATATTCACTTCCCCAGCCTTTCTCTCTTCCCCTTTTCCCCTCCTCTCCCTTTCTGTTCCCCTTTCGCTATTCTTCCTTTTCTCTTTCTTGCTTCCCCCCCATTTTCTCTCCTGCCTTTCCATTTCTGCCCTTTTCTCCCTTTTTCTCACCCTTCATCCCTATCCTCACCATTCTCCTTTGCCCTTATTATTTTTATTCTTTTTTCCTTAAACCTATTTAATGTCCCTTTTCACTTTTTTTTTTTTTTTTTTTTTTCAATTGAGCATGATTTAAACTAGTTTGGGTCTCTCAAGTCCTCAGGAAAGTGTGCCCAGTTTCCCGTTCCACTGATTTATTGCAGAGAATGGAATGTCAGAATTCAAAGGACAAGACAGTGAGTACATTCCTGAGGTGATGGAACCCACTCTGATTTATATGGCAGACTCTGCAAAAGGAAGTATTTAACTCCCTGCCCCTGGGGAAGGGTGGAGCAGTTGTGTTATACTTAGTCCAGAGCATGTTCAAATACAAAACTGAGCGTGTTGGAAGAGGGACGCTTCTCAGTTTTCATTGGTGTTCATCTCTGGTGTTGGAAGAGGGCCCAGGTACGTGTGGCCCAACTCATTAGAGAGTCCAAAACACCACATTGTGGAGCAGGTCCTCCTGAGTGCCACCACACAGCACACACAGGACAACCAGGGGACCAGCCCCAGCTGGCCTGGAGTTATAAAAAACTGGTCTGGTCCCATTCTGTGGCAAGATGTCCCACTGAGTGGATGAGGGAAACGTGGATGTTGCTTATCTTGACTTTGGTAAAGCTTTGACACTGTCTCCCACAACACTCTCCTGGCTGCTCATGGCTGGGATGGGTGGACAGCTCGCTGGTGAAAAAGTGGCTGGATGGTCAGGCCCAGAGGAAATGGGTGGGAAATGGGGTTGGATCCAGCTGGTGCCCAGACACCACTGGTGTTCCCAGGGCCCATTCTGCTTAATGTCTTCATCTGTGATCTGGATCCTGGTTGGACTCTCATGATCTTAAGGGTCTTCTCCAATCCAAATGATTCTGTTCCATTAGAAAGTAAAGGCCTTGGAAATGAAGAGTATTTGATAGCCCCAGGGCCTGTTGGATAGCCAGGAGCAGAGTTGCTGAGGGTAGGAAGGGAGCTGTCCACCACCCTTTGACGTCCTCATCCACAGCGTGCCCATGTAGGGGATACAGTGCAGAAATTCGGAATGACATTGAGCTGGCCTCCAGATGAGGTCTGCATTCATTTGGAGAGGTTTACTTTTAATGGCAATTAAGAGAATTTAGTGAAATGTGTGTGAGGGAAGTGCTGGAGGTCACCTACAACTGCCTTTCATCGTTTGCACTTCAAAAGACCCTAAAAATTTCAATATGGTGGTGACCAGTAACTGTAGTGAACTCTTAATGAACATTTTTCCATTCTTGAAGGGCTCTATTAGTTGTCACTGAACCAGTTTTGTTAATTAAATTCTCAAACGTTTCAAAGTAATGTCTTTTTCCTTCACCTCCCGTGTTTCTCTTCATAGGATTCCACAGACACACGTGACTTCACTGATTTAACTTAAAGACATGACATAAAAAAACTCTTTTTCTTATATCCTGCTATGACAGTGGGAATAAGGACAGTTGTTTGCTGTGTAGGCAAGTCCACCTGCACTTTGTCTCTCCTCTATTAAATCTTTCTGGAGGGGTGTAAGCAGACGTGGTGTTCTCTTTGTGACCCTACAGTAGTGCAGAGAACCTTGTGAAATATTTATTTTCTGCAGCTGAAAGAACCAATGAGGTCAACCAAATTAGAGATGGTAGTAATAAAGAGAATGAAATCTTGCTGATCACACTAAAAATGTTTTGGAGAAAGAAGGAAAGGGGAACACCTGAGCAAAAACTGTATTTGCTCATCCCAGTCATGTTTATGTGTCCTCTGATTGTCTGTTTCAATAATCCCTGTTTCAGCCCCTATATAGAGGGCTCATTAAGTTAAGGTATCTTTTCTGTTTATACTGAATTCGAATATTTAATAAAACTTAGATACATTGTGTTGGTGCATTGCACAGGCACACATTATACTTAAGCATTATTGGATTGTTTTTGCTAAACTGGAGTATAATTTGAAGGACATTCACCAGATTTCTAGAGCTAGTGGTATTAGTTTGGCTCTGTGACATAAAAAAACAACATCATTGCTGTGTTACAGATGCATGATCAGATTTGGCTCTCAGACACATAAGGGCTAACTAAAAATAACATCCAAAGCATGAGTTTTGCTCCACGTGGCTGAGAAGAGCTCTGCTCTTACTAAACATTCCAACAGCAGCGAGCTGTGGTCATGGCAGTGACACAAGCCTGGTCCTTTTGAACTGCAGAAGCTGGTGTCAAAACAAGTGTTACTTTGCAAAGAGGGTTTGGGTCAGTGCTGCTTCCATGGGAAGGCTCCAGTCACCCTTCCATTGCAGCTCCATTGGCTGAGCTGCACTGTCTACTACAATAGACACTTTCCCAGGGATTAAATGTGTTTACATTTGTGGTTGCTTTGAAAGCACTGTGAAGCCTTTTTATTTAATTAAATGAACATCTATTCTCTTTAGTGAAACATAATGTGCATTCTCCCTTAATATTAATTCTTCACCTTAGGCAATTTGGATAACATTGTTGGGTTGTTAGCAGAGATTAGCTTCACATAGGATTGTGCTGGCTTTGCGAAATGTACTCTTTCAGATCTTTTCAACTCTCGAGTTTGTTTGGTAGTGAATGAATAAAATGTATCATCCTGTAGGCTAGAATTCACCTAATTGCCATCTATCATATTTCAAGGGAGTTCAACCAAATAAATTATTTCCTTACACATTGAATATATTGCTTAATCTTGTAATTCCTTAAAACAAAAGAAGCATCCTGACAGTTCTGTGTGGTACAAAGTAGAAAAATTATTTTTCTTGCAAGGCTCCTATATTTTTTATTTTCTCCTTTTTAAATAATAATAAGTGCTCAGACTTCATCAAGCTGATACAAGATGAGTTCAAAAGACTGCAAGGAATTTTAAAAAATGCTTATTGGGTATTTATAATAGGCAGAGTTCATAACTGTCTTGGTTTATTGCAGGTTTATTATCTTTTTTGCATTTTATATGGGTTGTTTCCATATAAAATATAGACTTGCAGTATGGGTTTGCTCTCACTCTTTCACTTCATCTCAGTCAGAACAGATGGAGATGCCATTTCCTTGAATGAATAAAAGGACATTAATCTATGCTTCACACAATGTTTCATTAAGAACATCTCTGTGAAGTATCAAGGGAGAAAACAGTTGTAGGAACCAAAAAAACTCTTTTTTTTCTCCCCCTATAGTACAAGAATTAGCAAGAAAGGGAACTGAGAAACCAATGTATGGGCATTTCCTAGGGACTGATAACTAGAAAAATACAACTAAAACTCTGGCTAAACATGAGGAACTTTATTTGAAAAACGAGGGCTTAAAAACTGCTTTTATTTTCCAGATTGTCCAGCGCTCAAGTGTCTGCCATACAGATTGAAGGGGTAACGCTTTTTGAAGTAATGCAGTTTCCCTTTGCATTTGTCACAGTGAAAGCAGTTTTCAAGAACCTCTTGCCAATTTTTAAAACATCATGATGGCTATTTCTCAAGAAATGGCTGAAGTCATTGCTATTCTGAGTGATTACAGGACAGTGGTATGGGAAATCTCATAACTGACTCAACGTCAATTTGGGTACGTGTAAGAAATGGGATTTCTAGGTAATACATTTCTGGTACTATTAGGTAAGTCCTGCTGGGAACTGGATGAATATAATCCCAAGGATTTGGTGTCCTTGCCAGATTTCCTTCTATTCTTCCTCCTCTGACACTGTCACTGCCTCTTGCCAGCCTGTCCATCAAAAAATCCAAACAAAACCACTTTTGTTCACCTGCATGTTCACCATTTGTTGCTACTTCCCGTTTCTGCACAGCATTTGCAGGAAGAAGAAAAGAAGGGATGTTTCCTTGTGGCATTGTTTAAGGTTGAGGAGAAGGAACAAACGTGATCTGCTGGCTAGTGGAGACACTGTTTATTCTAAGCTGTGCTTCATATTATTCAAAGAATCAAGTACTTTGCTGCACACTTCCTTTCCACTCAGCTACTTGGGCCAAATTCTGCTCCCATGCTCCAATTAATTGTAGGAACTAAACACAGAGCTTCTCTCCCTGGAGTCACAGGGACTGGATCTTTTATCCAGAAATAGATATCAGGAGAAACACTTACAGAGCTAGTGGAGAATAATCTGCCACTAGTTATTTTATTGTTTGTGGGAGCTGCTGACCTGCTGAAGTGATTCTTTCTGTGGAACTACATTTGTTGCAAGGGAATAAGAATCAGGAACAAATTCTCAGAAACTGAAAGAAGAACAGCAAAAGGGATTGAAAGAATGAGATGCCTTGGCCCACGTGGCTCACTTTAAATTTGACACAGATGATGCAGGCTCAAAAGATTCATCTGGAGGAGGCAAAGCAGGGATCTGCTCAGGGGTCCTGCAGTCTCTGTGTGAAAGTTGCAGTTTCTGAGCAAAGCAGTTTTCCAAACATACTGGAGCAGTTCCTAGCTCTATCCTACTGAAACCTGGAAAAAGAAATGAAGCAAAGGAGAGAGGAAGGGCAAGAAGGAAGATTGATTGATTTTCAGGACATATTAGATGTTTCCTACACTACTTGTTTTCTATACAAGTATCTTTCAGTAAGGGTTTAAACTTGGAGTCATAACGGGTATGACAGGTCTGTGTGCAAGTAAAGTTAATTAATTCCCATTTCTCTCACCTTCCAAATCATCTTCTGATGTCAGATCTCTTCTCTGTGAGCAAATGAAGGTAAAACTCAAACACAGTGTGTGCCAGGATTGATAGAAGTAAGGTAGCACATTTCTTTCCATTTGAGAGGTTTCTGGAGATGCCTTTGAGCAACTGTTGGTTACACCTGATCTACTGCAATGAATTCTCTCTTTTACTGGTCCCAAATGTTCTTTGTACTCAAAAGACCAAACTCTTATGGAGCTCATATTGTAGTACTGCTCCAAAACACTGTTAAAGACAGAAGAGCTGATTTGCATCATCCATCAAGGTTCAGATGAATTATCATCAGAGTTGTTGGTGTTTTTATTTTCACCTTTCTTTGAAAGTAATCTCAAAAGAACGAGCCAAACTAGGAGTTTTTCTAATCTTTGGAAGAGTGTACTGAACAGGAAGACTTTAATAACTTCAGTGCTGCTGCTCAGACTGAGGGAGTGGAGACCTCAGACCTAAGAGAAGTCACTGCACAGATACTTTGATTGAGTCTGTGCTTTCAAAAGCCGGATGTGCGCTGTTCTAAACAAATCTTTTGCTGCTTAAAGAGCTTTTTAATATCATTTGATATCTCAAACTAATTCAGGACATCTGGAAATTGTTAGTTTTGCTGTACAAATTGCTAGCATTACCTTGGGAGGAAAGGGAGGTGGAAAGTAAAGACCTAAAATGTCACAGAGGTAGAGATCAGATCAGTACGAGGGTGGAATGTTTCATTGTAATTGTTAATTACTTTTGTACCTGTATGAAAAAGTAGTGCTCATGCAGAAGTGACCCAGACCACACTAAAAGCAGTTTGAAGATAGCATATCCCAAAAATGGGAAACATTTTATACCTAGTGTGGCATGAGACAGGTTAAAAAGCTTTTTAGTTGTAGGGCTTCCAGAAGAATCAGTCCACAAAGAAGTGCCACTTGCACATGCTGAAAATTATTGAATTATGTTTTCAAAATACTCAAAATTTCATGTTAAACATTTCAGAAATTTTCACTTATAGCACATCAATTCCCTGTGAGTCAACTCTATATCTGAATATAAAATATTTGCACATATGTGGTGATCAAGTACATGGGTAAATCTAAAGTTGGATCAGGAAGAATAGGCAATAGTAAACGTGGAGATAAACTCAGCTGAGTAATTAAAAAAAACTGTAAATATATGCACAAATTACAAAAATTAATTTTTAGAAAACTTTGAAGTGTATTTTTCCTTCTATTTTGAGCATATAATATCCTATCTATTGTAAATACATGTGGAACTCAAGAGGAGAATAAAATAGTACAGATCTTCTAGGCTAGGCTATTTTAGGCTATTTTTTAGAAGAATTTTACTTACACTGGTCTTCATGTTTAATTAGTTTTATTTTGGGCTCTGATATAGCTAGAAGCAACAGTTCTGTGTTTCGCTGGGATGCTGGGAAATTCTCTCTTCCAAAAGATATAAAGTTCACTTATCTAACCCTTGAGGGCTTCAATTTATCAAACTTTAAGATAATTACCTGTTTATATATATATTTGTACATGTAGGTACAAAAGCTGTGGCCTGTGACAGAGCCCTGCCCAAGCTGAGCCTCCTGCAAGAATATCAGATTTTTTTGTGGTTTCCATCTCCTATATTAAAGAAGATGGATTAGTGTGTTAGAAGCAAATTATGTGGCTGAAATTTAATTAGAGTATCTATTGCAACCCCTTCCAAAACAAAGCAGAAAATTTTCAGAATGTTTTCTCAAGAATGAGATAAAGTTGGCATTTGAAGTGATCACAGAGGCACTATAGATAAGAGGTTACAAACTGAAAATAAGTCAATAATAATTCAATTTCGAAAAGGTCAAAATTGCTACTAGGCTGTGTGAACCATTTCCAACTCTGATTTTTCACAGGCTGAAAAAGTCAGCAGGACAGCAGCGAAAATGATTGGAGGCTTAAGAAAAAGATAATGTAGAGAAAAATTGGATGAACTATGGATGAATAGTCTGCAAAAAATATGAGGCAGCTGATCTTGATAGATACAAAAATTGCTATATAGACAAAGGGAATAACTTATTTCCTTATGTCTTTACTGAATAGGACTAAAAGTTATAGGGCAAACTGGTTGGGAGAGTGCTTAATCTGGATACTGGAAAAAAACCTTCCTAATGTTAGGAAGAGCTGCTTCTGGAGTGTAAGGACTGTGAGGAGATGCCTCAGATGAGCTGAAGTTGCTTGGTCCTGTTTGGGCAGCAGAATATACTCCACAACCCACCCAGGCCTCTTCCAGGACTGTTTTGTATGACTTTACTGATATTTTGGCATGCAAACCCCTGACAATTTTTCCATAAAGGGTTTTACAGTGATTTGGTCCCAGGTAGTGAGATTATGCAGAATCACCCTTTTATGACTCATTTTTAGTATTTCAGGGATATGCAAATTAATACTCACAGCCCTGTTGTATTTTCTTCACAGAAGGTTCTGTGTCCATTAAGACAATATAGAGTGAGTTTAATATCTTTGCTTATGCAGAGCACAAAAACAGGAGGAGAAGTCAGTTAAGATGCTGTCTTAATGATAAAACTTTGGCTGAAGTGTAGCCAGATAGTTTATAGCTGTGACACAGAGTTCCAGTTCATCTAACCATATGTAAGTGCTTCCACTGGCTTCACTGATGTTCCCTAAGCTTAAGGTGAGTTAAACTTTGTGATTTGACCCTCTATAAATGCATCTCCATGCGTGCATGGTTTTGTTAGCTCTCAGGAATTTGATAGGAATATGCTCTTTTTTCTGGCCTGTGGGACATGAATATTGTCCCTATAGTTCAAGACATAGTCATACCTGCTTCTTGGCCCCAGGTGAGACTCATGATTATGAGTTTCCTGGAGCTGGAATGACATAAAGACATAAATGAGAAATATTGCCTTTTCATTTTATTTAATGGAAAACATCCAGAAGTGCTCCTTTGGGAGACAGCACTGAAATGGCTAATTTTACCTAGTGAGTTTCTAGGAATGAAAAATAAGTGTGTATGGCTTCAACTCTCGTAGGTTTGGGAGGAAAAAGAGATGCTAAAACCTCTTTCTTTCCTAATATTTTACCACGAGAAAGTCCTTCTGGTATCATGTCTTAACAAAGTCCCACATTATTTTCAGTTTTGAGTGTAGATAGGCTGCGTAATTGAGATGCAGGAAAAAAAATAACTCCTGATTCCCTGAGAGTGCTCAGCTCTGCATGCTGGAGTGTTTTAAATGTAGTCAATAACAGGAAATTCATGACTGCTGGAGCAGGACAGAGCTCAGACTGAGGGACTTGGTGTGCATCATACCTGCTAAAGGCTTTTGAACATCCAGGTGGCATGTGAAGACCCTGCTCTGCCCCCCGAGCACACACATTTCTTGCCTCCTTTGAAAGCTGCTCTGGGTTTATCTACGTGGTATTTTCCAGGCTGATGAGAGCCTGTTTGGGCCACTGAATGAGCCACCATGGAGCTTCCATGAGCTCAGCTGGGAGAGAAGTGTTGTTGTCTTTGGCACAGCAGCCTGAGCTGCGCTCAGCACTGGCCACACTGGTCACTGGCTGCCTCTGCTCTGGGCACTGGGAGAGCCAGCAGGCTGGGCTGGCAGCTGCTCAAGGCACATGCAATCCTGGCTCTGGCCTGCAGACCAAATGGCATGTTGGCATTCCCACCATGCTAGGTTAGGACACTGGGAAAGCAAAAAAAAAAAAAAAAAAAAAAAACAAAAAAAAAAAAACCAAACAAACAAAAAAAAAACAAACAAAAAACAAAAAAAAAACCAAAACCAAAAAAACAGGCTGCTCAAAGGCTTAAAGAAGCGGTTGAGTGTACGTGATGCTGCTGTGAAAAGGCACAGGAGGTGAATGCATGGTTTCACAGGCTGAGTAATGGTTTACTGAGGTGTACGTAAAAGGTAGGGTGGATTTGTGTAACTACAAGCTTACCTTTCAGATCTTGTCCTCCTTCACTTGAGGAGGTTTCCTCAGTAAGTACAAAAGCAATTGTTCATTGTGTGGTTTCTGTATTGTCTGTTGGCATGGAGCAGAGCCAAGCTTCCTCAGGTTTGCTGGGCAACCAACCACAATTCTATTGTTCTTTCACCAGTCAAGGAGGATTTTCATAACCCTTGGTGTGCTAGATATCTATGTGTGAAATCTGATTTTAATCTGTCTCTATAAACACACCAACATATCTCTCATGGCCCTCGGGGCGTTAATGCCTGAGGTAACGTCTGGATTTGGTGCTCCTCCCCTCCACTGCTCCCTGCTTCCTCTTTCACACAAAAGTTTCTTGGCTCAGAGGGTTTAGTCCCTCTTCTTCACCCCATTTTTTACGCAATTTCTCTTTGCTCACACGTGGTGAATGCCGCCCATACACCTGCAGAAGGAGCAGATGGGAATTTTTCTGATGTGCCCTTGTGGCCCCATGGCAGCACCTCTCCCAGAGAAGAAAGAGCCTTTAGGGTGCTTGGCAAGATTCTGGCATGCTAAGTGCCAGTGCTCTGCCTGGAGTGCCTGGTGGCCAAAGCTGGTTTGGAAGCAGTCAGGAAAGAGTTGATCATTCTCCTAAAAATGATACCAATGTGCTGATTCTCATTCAGGAGTCAGAAGTTTGGCAAAGCTAATCACAGTGTGAAAAAATAAAAAGAGCTTCACCACCTTAGGTCTTTAACCTAAAACTTGACTTGATGCTACCAACCCTATTAGAATCCCTTAAAGAATGAGAAACAATAAAGTTGTCTTACTTGCCAACACATCTTATTTCAGCTGAAATACATTGCAGTTCATAATTTGTCTCTTGTTGAAAACAAAGACAAGCACATAGAAATATCAGCTCCACATCCAGACAATAAAACAAAAAGGATCTCTACTTTTGGTAGCTTTGTGCCACAAATTTCCTTTTTTGGCCAACATGCAGGTGGTATGGCTTTGTTACACTACCCAGCTTTCAAGCCTGGATCTTTAATTAGTGCTGTACCTGCACAAGCATCAGGGTCTGTAAATCTACAAGGTGGTGACTGAAACTTGGGCCCATCGTGCTAATTAAGAACTCACTCTTCTGTTAGGGAGAGGTTAGATTGTTTCCAGTGAACCTAGTTAGTCCTTCTGTCGTAACAAGCAGTGCCCAGTCTCGCACACGTGTGTTGTAACACCTTATCATCACCCTCTCATTAGAGCAGGAAAAGCACAGAATGCAGAGAGCTTTATCCCTCCCCTGTTGTGTAACTCAGCGCTGACGGACGCCCCATCATCATCCCTTGGGGAGGGCAGCAGAGAGGGAGCTGCTGCGGAGATACTTGAATTTGGGCCACCTCTCCAGAAATAAAATCCCTTCTGTTTCACATCAGGCAGAGAATGAAGGTTTGTGCCTTCCAGTGAATAACTTGGTGTTAGAGAAGAAATCAGCAAAGGGCAGCACGAACAAACCGAGAGTTAGATGTTCCTGCTAACCCACAATAAAAGACCTCAAAACTGCATTATGAGCCAGGAGGGGTTCAAATTTGCTTCAGCAGTAAAGGTAATTAACTAGGCATCTTTAAGTCCTCTGAGGAAGTGTTTCCTGCTTGGCTAAGGTTAAGAAAGCTGCAAGTCTACAGATGTGTACAACTGAAAGGGATGATAGAACTCCTGAAGAGTTACCCTACACAAAGAAACTTTTGCAGCTGATGGAGGTTCTAGCCTCTTTCTCATTGAACTTTCCAGAATTCCCCATTGATTTGAGTGGCAGCAAAATTTGGCCCTAACTACTAAAGCAGGACAGATATTTAAGAACCACAATGTCACTTGGTGTAAGCTACACTTTATTATAATAATTATTGTGTTGCTTAATGGCAAATGAATAGTATTGAGTCTTACAAAATGTGTTTTTCTTTGCAAATGTTTATATTCTCATCCAGAAAAGGGTTTGCCAAAAAGATCTGCCCTACAACTGTGGGTGTTTCTTAGGACTTAACAGGACCTCAGTGCCTAAAGTTGAGCCCAGTTGTATGCATTATAAGCCAATATACACTAACTTCATTGTACAATAGCAGAAGACATTTAATGTGGCCACTTTCATCACACGTTGTTTCAAATAAAATTTAAGGGATGGTAACACAGGTTGATCTAACCTCATAATTGAAAATACATTGAAAATATTAATATATATCATTTTGCTTTCAAATAAAAAGCAAAGTTAATTAATATGTAAATTCTGTGTGACTGAGAACAGGATGAGAACATCTTCTGGAATTATTTTATTATCCGGCAGATAGGTAAGATTCTACCTATCTTGTGGAATGTTAAACATAGAGAAGACCATGGTTTTTCCTCCCCTATCCATGGTTATGGCTACCAGGAAGGCATGTCTGAAAGAATTCCACCAGTGGGATAGGAAGGAATTACAGGAATTACCTGAATATTTTGGGTGTCAATGTGATGTGTTGTCAGGCACGTTCCCTTAGCTGGGGATGGCAGTGAGAAGCAAAACCTTTTCCTCCAGTTTAATCCAAGTATTGAGAGTCCAGGAGAAGACAAACATTTTTCAAAACACGAGTAATTTTGATGGAGTAAGCATGGAACTCTGGCATGAGCAGGGCAACTGTTTTCCCAACATTGTGTCAAGGGAGGATTGATTTTGGAGAAGCTTAGGTAAATTTGCAGGGGGGCAGGAGAAGGCAAAAAAGGAGTCTGGAGGTGAGGCAGAACAGAGTCACGGGGCTATGACACCAAGGTGGAGTCAATCCCACCAGACAGAGGATTTGCTGCAAAACCCTGTCTTGAGAGAGCCTCTAGCAGAGGAGACCAGACACAGCCACTGTGTCTGGGCCAGAAAATAAAATTATTATGTTGATAAATCAGGTGTTTCACAGAGGGAACAGGAGAATAATAAATGATAAACAGAAAGAAAAAGAATGACATGGAAAGACTTGTTAGCAGACTACATGCACCTAACTGGAAAGGAGATGTATGCTATTAGAGAGAACAGCATCCTAATGTGATGAAGCTGAATATGAATGAATGAATACTGGAAATGGAGTGTGAACTTTGGAAACAATGTATCAGAGATTACCATGGATGGAATTGTGTAAATCATCAGATAACAATCAGTCAAAAATCCTTCAAAGACAGACAGAAAGGTGTAGATTGCTGTCTCATTCCTCATTTCACATGGCTATTTAAAACATCAATATTACAGCATTGCTTTTTTATCAGCATCTGAAGATTGATGTGAAGAAGTGGAAAATGCTTGCTAAACTTGTCTAAAGATTTACATTCTTACTACCTCCACAGAAGCAATGCCACTATCATGAGGAGAATGCCTTTTCCAGATATGTTTTCCTTCAGCAACCCTGTGTAGGTCTCTACTCCAGAAAAATGGATAATTTATAGAAAAGGCTGATTGCTTTACAGTATGAAACTGAAAGCTACATTTCATTAAACAAGCTGGCTGTTCTGGGAGTGGGACTGCTACAGTGATAAATCCTAAAGAGCTGTGGTAACCTGGGTCTGCTCTAGCAGCTGTTAAGTATTACATTGTTTACAGGTAGCACTAGCCAGTGAATAAAACAGAGCCCTTTATGCTGCCAGCATTTTCACTGATCTGGTTGTTAACTCAAATTTTTGATTTGTCAGGGCTATTTCAGAAGGCTGAAAACAATGAAGGCACATGTCCCCAAACAAGGCATGACAGGCTTTTCCATCAGAATAACGTTTATTAATCATAAGAATGGTCCAAGCAGAATCAAGATACATTCTTTTGTTCTATATAAGTGAGAGATGATGAAACAGGCTGAAAAATTGTCTTGCTTCTGAGAAGATATGATCACATACTTGTATTCTTCAAGAAACATTTTCTTTTTCTAGAGAGTCTTGTTACCTTGAATGGCAAAGCCACTTTTTTTTCCCCCATGGTTGCATTCTAGAAGCACTTGACCACCTGCAGAAATGTGATTGCAGGGCTGGGATCTTGGTTCAGCTACATGTGTTTACACTGTTTACCAAAATGAAGCATTCCAGGGATTCAAGTATACAACCAGTTAATAGGGATACCACCCTGTAATCACACAAGACCATTTGCAAGACTCCTCCAGTTAAAGAAAAAAAGCTTTTGTTTGTTTGTTTGTTTGTTTGGTGTTTTTTTGGTGGTGGCTTTTTTTTTTTCCTTTTTTTTTTTTTTTTTTTTAATTGACAGGGAGGGAAGAAATATTTTCCTATAAAACTTCTGAGGAATTATCATCTGGGACATAATCACAAATAATTATTACTTTTCCCCTTGAGAATCTAAGTTAGTTATGCTGACACTTGAAATTGAGTATTGAGAGTGTTACTGTTTGTGTTGTCTTATATGGAGAGGATTATATATTATGTACTGCACATTGTATAGAATTCTATTAAGTATTTCTTTTGTCCCATATGTCCTTAAAGCAGAAGAAAGGACCACAACCTTTCCAGGTAGTTAATCTGTGCCAGGCAATCTGTTGATCTTTCAATCTATACACTTATTGTTCATCAGCAATTTGCACAGTAACTGGGCCAAGTTGTGGCTGATTGAGATGGCAGTCATTACACACCCAGTTTAATAGAAAGGAAAAAATCCATACAGATTGAGAGGAATGCCATAGCAATTAAATTTAAGGAATACACAAATAAATACTGCACAATGTTTTCCCTTTGACCCATTATCAATTCAGATTGCCTCCCTATGTGAGATTGTATTTGTCCCAAATAAACAAAATTCATGCCATATGCAATAAACATGCAGAAGAAAACCTACCTCGACTGGAGGAAACTGAGAGTATGATATTCCACTAAATAAAGTCTCAATGATGGCTTTTAGTTTCAAAGGAGAAAATTATTTCTAGACAATTGAAAACAACCACAACACTTTCCCTTGCATTGGTTTGGAAGGAAAGCAAGCAGCACCTTTTTAGTTTAGTGTATAACTAGAGACAAAGAAATAATTTAAAGTAGCTTTTAAAGAGATTTTATTATGCATCAGAATTTTTTTTTTTGTGATGCATGTGGGTCTAGTTCTATTCTTTTGCAAGTAGAAATCAAGCATAGTGTCGCTTCATCCATTGAGGGTCACAGCAAGAATGACAAAACCTTTATAGGTTTAGATACATTCCCTGAAGATCAGTGGCTTCATCATGTATTGTCACTAATGCTAAACAAGAATATTCTAGTATCTACATTCTTTACAAAATACAGGAGTGAATTTCTGAATTACAGGTTTATCTCCCTCTCTATTCTGTTCATATTTATACTACTTGTCTCCCTTTCTGCACAACAGATGAGTGCATTCAAGCAAACTGAATGAGCCTTCCTTACCCCAAAGCTATGGAACAAAGGGATTGAAAATCGCTGTGTGGTCAGGATTTCTAGCCAGGAGCTTTTGAAATGCTAGGCAAACAAATGCAATATCTAATGTCAGAGCTGATGTTGCATCACAAGTCATTGGGAAGACATTTAGTGCTCTTTTCCCCACTGTGTTTGTTGCTAGAAGAGTGGTATTTACTGTTGCACCTTCATGCCTGCAAACACACAAAAGCTTATCTCTTTTTTATTATCCTAATATTTCTATCACTCAAAGTATGATTGAAAATTTCCTGGAAGGATAAATCCCGACTTAGGGAGGTGCCTTTTGTGGATTCCAAAAATGTCAGTTTACATTTGGTTGATTCATAATTGTGGAATAGGCATTTCTCAGCCCACAATTTGAATAGTATAGGAGGTTAGGGTTGGGGTTTTTTTAGGGGAGGTATTGGAAACAGGTCAAAACCCTACAGTCAGTAGCACAAAGCATTGTGGTGTTTCACATCCACGACTTAGCAGAGTCCAGACTCTGTGGCTACATGAAAAGCAGCCCCTCCATTTCCTTCTGTGTGTTTGTGCTGTGGAGTGCTGACAAGCATCCAGCAGAGGGGATGACACTCAGACCCCATCCCAGTGATGAGAGACGTGGGCTGTGCTGGCACTTGGGCTCAGGAGCCACTGCAGAGGGTGGTGCCACCTGCCTGTCCCACCTCAACGAGCTCAGAGGCAAAAATCTCGATTTTACAGATGGATCTTCTGAAAAAAAAACCCACCATGGTTTTTGCTGTGGGTTACCCAGAGAGAAGAGAAGAGAAGAGAAGAGAAGAGAAGAGAAGAGAAGAGAAGAGAAGAGAAGAGAAGAGAAGAGAAGAGAAGAGAAGAGAAGAGAAGAGAGAAGAGAAGAGAAGAGAAGAGAAGAGAAGAGAAGAGAAGAGAAGAGAAGAGAAGAGAAGAGAAGAGAAGAGAAGAGAACAGCTGTTGGAGAGTGCTGAGAAGTATGGAATGGTGAAATAGTCCCAGAAGAGGGAGGTGAGCAGGGAAAGGCCAGATGAGGTTTTCAGAAGCACATAATAAATTGTGAAGCCATGTTATAAATATTATGTAGTGCATGGTTCTTCACTTTATCTTGCTGGGAGGATAAAACCACCCATACATTTATGCATAGGCTGTATATAACATTTAAAAAGACACATAAAACACTCCTGTAATTAGGACCCTATTTATAGATACATGTCCTGCTGTGTTTTGAAGTGCTTCTGGCTTTTTCATTTTTTTATTAATTTGGTATTATATTTATTAGTATAAAGATAATAGTGGAATGAATAAATGTTCCTCAGCACTGGAATAGCTCCATCCTTGGCTGTTTACAACTTTTGCACACTTGTATAAACCAACTGGTATCAAGTTCAAAAGGAATCGTATCAATGACTGAGAAAAATAAAAACAGATGCTCATTACATTTGTCTAAGATAAAATTAACTGAAGCTGTCATATTTCGTGGGCAACCTAACATCTGCAGAACAAAGCAAATACACTTAGTTCACTACAGCCTTTAGTTTATAGGTCAGATATGGCCTCTCAGGGCTACTGTGTTTGTATTCAAAAAGCTTAGAGTTAAGTTTGAAAACAATAAAGCTGGAAATGTTTATTTTTGTGGCCTGAGATAATCATCCTTCCTGAGCCTAATTCAAGGTTTACTCTTGGATGGAATAACCAGACTCAGCACAAATAATCCATATGGGGAAAGGGAACTCATGAAGGATATTGATGAATTTAACTGTTACCTCCTGATACTGAAAAGGAACCTCTGTCTGAAATAGATCTGTTCCAGAAGAAAGACATGCCCATGTGTCTCCAGAAAAGGCATCTGTCTTTGTTGCTGTACAGCTTGACTTGATTGGAGAAATTGCTCTTTCTGCCCTGAAAGATAAAGGTGTGCTGACAGGCGTGTGGCAGTGGTTTTAGTTCTTCATGCCTCAGATTTTCCAAACAATCCAACAACCCAAATGTTTCTCTCTTATCAGGTATCTCACCATTGTCTGCCACCCCCATATCAAATTTGGGATGGTACCACTGTGGCTGAAGTCCTCAAGATGATGAAAGCTAAACACATCCAGGGATGTATGAGCAAGAGTGTTGCCAGTGGGTGATTCCTCCCTTCTGCCCAGCCCTAAAGAGTGGCTTCTGCACTACTGGGTCCAGTTTTGGGCTTCCCATGCAAAAAAAAATGCTGGCATATTGTAGTCAGTACATGGAACACATGATGTGTGAAAGGGGCTGTGAGAGTTGGATTTGTTCACCTTGAAGAAGAAAAGGCTGAGTTAAGGATGGGAGGGCTTTTTCTTTTTGTCTTCAATTACCTAGAGAAAGATTGTAGAGAACAGAGAACTCTTCTCAGACTTGGGCAGTAAAAATAGATTTCAGGAGATCCTGCTTAGACATAAGAAAAAGTATTCATTTGAGAGATGCACAACACTGGAAAAGGTACCCACAGAAGCTGTTGGATTTCCTTAAATCTTTAAAACTCAGTCACACAAGTCCCTGAGCAACTGAATCTATCTACAAAACAGGAGTAGAAAGCTAGTCTAGAGACTTCCAGAGGCTGCTTCCAACCTCAGCTGTCCTGTGACTCTTTGGAAGTGGCCCTGGGTTACTGCCACACAGTTCTTTGGGAATTCCCCATCTTCCTCTTACTTATCTTTACTTCTTAATTTGGAATATTCCATTCTCCAATAAAAACAACATCACATTCAGAGATTTCAAGTGGCAGTCAAGAGATTAGAAACCAGGTATTTCATGCACCATTCAGATCCTAGAAAGAGCAGCTACATCTTTGACTTGGTCACAAATTTCTGACTATTCATAGACTGTTAGCACATCCTTGTTTTAGCCAGTTCTACATTCCACATAGTTTTTTAACTATTAAAAAATAAATAAATAAATCTTTCACTTCTTTTTTTCGTCTTTCAAAAATGCATCATATTGTGTTTCATTGTTTTGAGCAATGGAAAAGGTGGCTGCAATAAATATACTCAGTGCAGAACTGCTTTATAAGGACTTTGTATCCTTGGGGAAAAGCCAGAGAGGGTCAGAAGAGAGGTGGTTCTGACCTTTAAGTACTTGTATTTTGAAAGAAATATCAGGGATTTTTAAAAAAATTATTCTGCATGAGCTGGATTCTTAATATGATATCATTCTTTAAGTACAATCGATACAAGGTATGGGATATTGTGCCATTTTTATGGCACTCAGTTATAAAGCAGAATGGTTGGGGTTTATTAGACACACAGGCCTTCAGGGCTCTTTTCTGGTAATTAGACACATAAGTTAAATCCATAAAAGTGCTTTCTTGGAACCACTGTGGCTAAAAGGGTGACACAATTTACTTTTGTGCTTGGCATGAGTCCTTGAAGCAATATATGCTATTTTATTTCAGGATGTGTAAAATACACATTATTGTCAACAGTAGAAACAATTATAACTAGACTTGCTTATTCATGCTAACTCATAATATCATTATAGAATGATTTGAGGTTTAAGGTGAAAACACCAAAAAGATACTTTTTATTTTTATACAAAAATCCATTTAAAAAAATACTGCCACAAAAATCTCTGCAGAAAACCAATAGTAAGATTTAATAGGGAGGGGAAAATTTCTGTGTGCAATCAGAAATAAGAGGTTTGTTCTATACTGTGATTTGAGAGGGAATGGAAGAGTTAGCTATGAAAAAGACACCTCCTGTTTACAGAGCTGTAGTTAGTCCCACCAGACAAAGCTTTCCCCAGAGTTTCTAGAGGTACACCTGAACCCTGAATTTACCCTGCTGAAATGAACATCAGCAATAATTTTTCAAGGACCAGTGTGCCTCACTTCCCTGTGAAGCCACACAGATGTGAGATCACGTTTCAAAATAAAGCAAGGAAAGATGCTGTCCTTTTGAACCAGCATCTTTATAAACTCTGAAGTGTTCCTTGTAAATGGCAACACTCATGTTCATGTCACATCCATGTGCAGACAGATCTTGATTTCTAACCAGCTGCAGATCACTAGGGCTAGTTTTACCTCAGGTAGCTTCAGAGAAAGCAATGATTTAATAAATGAAGGAAATAAATTACTCTTTTACTCTTTGGATAAGGTTTTCCAGGGCAAATTTCAGCTGCTCTGTCAAAATAAAGTTGAGGGAATGTATACTTCTGGATGTGAATATCCAGAGATGTTCACTCTTGGGACTTCCCAGATTTTCTTTTCACTGGGAATCAGATTCATTTTTCTCCAGCAAAACCCATGGGAATATAAGTGCTCAAATTGCCAATCTTTGCCTTAAGGAGAATATTTCAGCAATACTCTCCACTTCAGGGAACAATCTGAGTCCCTCTGTTTCCCTGCTCATGGGATATTTGTTAGTCAATAAAAATGGAGCTTGAGCCTGCTGACATTGCTGTGCCAGAGAGCTTTAATGAAAAGTCTTCTACATTTGCAAATAGAGTGCTTTTCCAAGGCTGCTGGCAGACACCAAAAAACCTGATCTGAAATATTGAAACACATGCATGAAAGGGTCACCTGAAAGGAAAACAGTAGAAATTAGTCATGAAAGGAAGAAGTGCCTTTTAATTCACAATATCTAGGGTCAGAGCCAAGACAGAAATAAAAAATTATGGTATCATAGAATCATAGAGTTGTTTGGGTGGAAAAGACCTCTAAGTCCAACAATTAATGTCACACTGCCAAGTCCACCACTAAACCATGTTCCCAAGTGCCACAGCTATATATCTTTTGAATCCTTTCAGGGTTGGTGACCCAGCTTTTTCCCTGGGAAGCCTTTTCAGAGCTTGACATCTCTCTCTTTGAAGAAATTTTTCCTGTTATCCAATCTAAACCTTTCCTGGTGCACATTTTGGCCACTTCCTCTTGTCTTGTCACTTGGGAACAGAGATTGACACCCAGTTTGTTACACCCTCCTGTCAGAGAGACATAGAAAGCAATAAGGTTTGAGCTTCTTTTTCTCCAGGCTGAGCCCCCACAGCTCCCTCAGCTGCTCCTCAAAGGAATTATGCTCCAGAGCCTTCACCAGCTCCATGGCTTTTCTTTGGAAGAGGAACAAATGAAGCAGGAATCAAAAAGCACCTGAGTCTGGTGTCAAAAGCCAGAGTCTGAAAGTACAGGAGGAGCCAAAAGCTAAGGATGAAGGCTTGAAGCACCAGCTAGCTGGGGAACAATGTGGTCTGCTTCAAAGTTTACCTGTGGTTAGGTTGTGGTTCCCAAAGCTCAAGCTGGAAAGAGCAGTTCTTTGATCCTTGCTAATGAACCCCAGATAGTGGGAAGTGAGGCCAGACCCAGAGACCTCAAAGCAAGCCACAGCAGAACAAGCTCCTGGTTTGTTTAAGGGCATATCTGAATGCAGCAGCTGAGGTGAGCTGCAGGCTTTGGGAGGCTGGCAGTGGCACACTTGCTCTGTGCTTGGTGCAGCATTTTGTTCAAGTATTTTGTGATTATTCTGTTTCTCCAGTAAGAACCAGATATAGGAGAGGTTGTAAATATGGGTACAGCACTCCCCATCCAGCAAGCCATGGAAAGGATTTTGTTCCTTTCCATGGAGTTTGGATCAAGTTCATGAGGTCTTTGGGAGCTCATTCAGTGTGATCATGAATCATTTTCTTCCTTCTCCTACAGGTACTCTGCTTTGGCAGACTGACTGCTGCTGTTTTCCAGCGACCTTGAGAAACAGAACGACAGGAAGCATTAGACAGGGTAATTTTCCTGTGATGAATTAGGGCGGGGCATTCATTTGTTCCTTTGAGAAATCTTTGATCTGGTTTTATATCTTCGCTGTCCTTGCTGGGAAACAAACTGAGGCTATGTCAGGTAGTCATGAGTGGCTTGATGCCCATGCCTTAAGTTCTTGCCTCCTCCCAGAAGGCTGTGTGAACATCTGGCTTCCTCAGACTCCTGACAACTCCTATGTTAGCCATAGGGGGAAAAGCAGGGGAAAAGTAGTCTAGGTCAGCACTTAAGCCATGTTACAAACTGTGTGGTAATTTGGACTGCTGCATTTACAGCTCAGTTCTACCAGATGACACATAGAGAATGAATCATAACATGCCTGAATCTGCACACCCTTCTCACTGCAGCAAGCCCAGGGCAAGAAGGGACAAAGGGATTAACTACTCTGTTGTCTCATTCCCCAGGAGGCCAAGTCAAAGACCTGCCTTCTGCTCTTTGGATCTGCTTTTTGCCCTGCCACAGCTCACTCCAGTCCAGAAGCCCATTATCAATAGATTCATGCATATTTACTTATATATTACATATATTTGGACACATACACTGAGTCCAACAATACACACACACTAATTTCCATGGTTTCAACATGGTTTGCTGATGTCAGAGGTGTGACCAGTGTTAAAAGGATCATCAGCCATATGAGGGAGAGAGCTGGAATTGCTACAAGCCAGTGAAAGCTGCTTCCTCACCTCCCAAAAGCTTATGGCCCAAAATTATGAAGAAGGAAAGCTCAGGACACTTTTCCATAGATTTTTCTGAAATGCCACTGTTGCCCCTTCTCTGACTTCTGCTGTTCTTGATGTACTGGCAGTGCCTATTAAGAAACAGGGCATGCATGTTGCACCCAAAAATCTCTCATAGACACCTGTCCATCATGGCTCCTTAGGAGGAAAATGTACTTTGGCCATTGCTCCTGGCATCTTGGAACAGCAGCACACACTACTTGGTTTTCTGACCTTACCAGCTGGGTCTGGCTCAGTGAAAACAGAACATGGTTCAGTCCAGAACATCTCCCAGCAGATCTCTCTTTTTTTTTTTTTTTTTTTTTTCCTTCTCTCTCTCTTTGTAAAATGCTACCCAGAAAGGTCTTCCATGAGTAAATGCTTCCAGCATTCCTACAGTCTCATTCAGCTTTTTTCTGTAGGTCTTGTTGAGACAGGAAGGTGAAAATAAACACACCTCTGGTGGATGAATGAGTGGATTGGAAATATGTAGTAGGAGGTAAGAGATTTCTTTTTTCTTTTTCCCTGTTTTTAGTCCTGGCTAGACTTCTGTTGCATTTATAGCAATTGCCTTCTGCATAGGGAGGTGGCATCAGCATTCAGGAGTAATTTTTTCTTTCACAGGCTACAGAACACACTTCAAATATTATTTTGAAAACAAAAACTTTGAGTTATACCAAACACAAGAGAGAACCTGCAAAAAATGAAGCTTGTTCTCTTCAGCTGAAATAAAGTGCACTTGGATGAAAAGCTGAAGTCTTGATCTTGGCAAGAGTACCTGATGAATGCTTTGAAGGAGCTCCTTTCCTATCTTGCTCTTCCCACAGCTCCCACCAGCTGCCCTCAGATGGTGATTGCAAAGTTTCTCTTAGGGAGAGGGAAAGGGTAGTTGAGGGAATTCAGTGAGCTCACTTTATACCCTCATATACTCCCATTAAAGCCTGCCTGAGGCCATTTTGAAAGGACTTAGTCTAGCCCAGTGACAGCTGTTTCTTTCATCATCTGTTTTTTATGTTACATTTCTATTTAACATTGCTGTCTGTTAGGTCTAATCACTTTTTGTGAGGAGCAGCTTTCTGAAAGGGGCTAAAGACTTTATTTTTTAAAAAATGCTGCATTGAAAAAGACCTAGAGAGAAGCTTATTACCCTGAGAGAAAAGTTTTGCTTTGGCTTTAGTGCCTGGAAATGTGTTAGCAGAAATGGAGGTAAACACCTTATTGGAATTAGTCATTTACTACTTCTCTACTTCCCCTCTTACAAGAAGACTGGGAGCTCAGGGCAAGTCCCTGGCAGTAATTGGCAACCTGGGTGGGGATTCCCTTCCACAGCAAAGAGTGATTATTCTCTATCACTGCTTGGTCCTTTTTAGCTGTCCTTGGACATCTATTTTACACTCATTTTCTCTCCAATGGCAAGAAGCAGTCCTGCTGTTCTTTCCCTCCTGTCCATTCCTCTGAAAGCCACCAAGTCTTACACACAGAGGATCATCACCTAATAAGGATGGAACAATTATAAAAATAACAATTAAAAAAGCTAATTTGTACTAAATTCAAAGATTAAGACTTGATGCTGAAATTTCAAGTCAGTGTTTGAGCAGATTGGATTCACAGATGAGACTTCCCAGCCGTTCAATACAATTTAATTCTGCACCAACAGAAATGATACTCGATTTCTGTACTGAGAGAAAACCAGGGAGGTTGAGGAGAAAAACAGGAGGCCAGGAAATCTTTTGAGGAGAGAATTCAGCAGGAATGGAGGTAGTTAACAAGAAGATAAGAATCTAGGGCAAGGTTTTGCTAAGGTTTGATATATTGGTTTTATTTGTAAAGGCAGGCTAATTTTGTGTCAGAATGACCCAGAATTACAGAAACTTTTCCATCTATGTACTAAGGGGCCATATTTCATGAAACTTTTATGCATTACAATACTTGTATCTCATTTTACTACCTCCTTCTGCATAAAATAAACTTAATGCAAAGAAATGGTTGAGATTTCTGTATTGCTCTGCCTTTTCACAGGTCTGATAGTGCCCTAATCATGAAAAGAAGGTAATGATCTTCCACCACAGTTTTTTGCACCATCATTAAGAAAGAATCCCAACAAACTTCACAGATCTGAACTAATTAAAATCAGCAACAAACATGCCTTTTCAGTTTTGATTCAAAGACCAAATTGGATTCTGATTTCCTATATATATTAAAAAAAATTGGATTCTGATTTTCTTGATATAAACAAGAGGCTGATTCCATAAGCGTGCAGCATAAATACAGCAGGCTCCAGCCACCAAACGTTTTCAATTTTTATTTAGGGCAAGTTAATAAATCAGGCTCTGACCTCAGAGCATGACTGGAAACATCAAATGAAAGGCAGTTGTAAGGGTATTGTGGAGAAATGTGAAGAACTGGGTAGGTAAACATAAATACTTTAAAAGTATCAGTATAAAATACTGCTGTGAGTTGATGAAAGGATTTCAGCTCCAGGGTGTTTTATTCCAAGACTTCTCCAGACTTCTTTTTGCTTTACAGCAAAGCAGCTGTGCTTATGCAATTTAGCATTGTGTCAGGAAATGAACCGAAGCTGTTTGCAGGGTACCAGTTGTGGGAGTGCTCTCAAACCAGCTCACAAACACCTGGGATCTCAAAGCTCCTGATTGTGCCTGTCCTGAGTGGTCCAAACTGCAACCAGAGACCTGTCCCAACAGTGTCAACATAAGGATTGCAGGGTGGTCCTTCATGGATGGCATCTCCTGTGATCTCCACACACCCTACGACAGAAATAGATTTTTATCCATTATTTAGGATTTAATTTACAATCTTAGCTGAGACAAGCAGAGTACCTTCAGATCAAACTTCCTTATGATCATTCTTGTATCTCAGGCATGGATTTCACCCTTGTTTTTCCATTGTTCACTGACAATGCAAAAAGCCCTGCTCTCTAACTTCATTTTTCCTTTACAGTTCTCCGAAGGGAAGAAGGAGTTTCTTGCCAAACACTGCTGTCAGTCTGACATAACTGTGGGCTTGATCACATGAAAATTGAAAGTGTTTCTCTTTTCAATTGATTAAATGATTGAGTACAGACTTCTTTAATAGAGCAGTCAGCATAACTCAGCCGTAAACTCAGCATGGAGCCCTGTGTTCACCATGTTCTAAATTGCTGACAAACAGTTTATGGTTTGTCACATTTGGCAATCTCCATACAGGAAAAGGGCCAGTCTTCAGCTGAAATAAAAATAGGTGCTTTGACCAGAACTTGGAAACAACTAGAGAGAAGAGAGGTTGTGCAAATATATATAAAAATGTTCAGCTTTGTGTTTCCCACTTTACCAGCTTCAGCTTTATACATCATCATAACTGTCCTTTTCAGTCACCTTCCTGTCTGTAAATAATGCAATGTAAACAATGGTAAGATTTTGTATTTTGTAATTAGATATAATTTCTAACATATTCAGTAAATGCTGGGTGTTAGTGAAATAGAATGGCAGCTAAAGGAGCAAGGAAGGTGAACTTGAAACACATCTTGACTCTATTATTTCACTCTCATAAATTTTGTAGCAGGTGACACAGACCTTAGGAGGTTTGGGCTATTTCTTCCTGCTCTTTTTCTTTTGGCAATGTTTTGAAAGTTAAAAATTGTTTTTTGGTACTTTTTAAAAGTGTTTTGTTTTGACTTTCTACAAACATCCAGTACTAGGGAGAAAAAAAAGTCATGCCTGATAATCTTAACAGGTTTTTGGAGAGGTAAATGGTTCAATTTCTGTAATACTATAACTCTGTCACAGCAGGGCACATGGAACCATCCACTCAAAGTAGTTCATGGAACCACAATCCAAATGGCAGCAAGCAGAAAAAACAAAGTGCAGAAAAATCTAGTAGTAATATGGGTCAGATGGATATATTTTGGTATAAACTGCATGGTTTTGCTTTATAATGTAAGAAAGAGCCATCTGAAAATCCACAGCTGGTATCGGCCTCTTCAACGGCAGCCGATTTATTTGTTGGTTAAAATTACAATCCTTTAGCAAAGCCATATGGGGATTAAAGATTAGAATAGCAGAAGTGTCACAGATCAGAATTCAGCAGCTTCTTTAAAAAGCTCAGACATTCTTGACCTAATTTCATCTGATCTCCAAAAGAGCACTCAAAGTCTGCATGGCCTGCAACTGCCCCAAGAATAATGTTCCTGCAAAGACTTGTCTCCACTTAAGTAGAATATAAATTCAGGGCAGGATTGCTGATTTTATTTCTCTCTGTTTATTTAAGCAGTCACAGCAGAGGTTATTTTAAACACTGACATTCAGTTTCTGTGGCCAGATGACCTGGATGAAGAAGAGTTACCTCCCTAGGACATGGCTGGCACTGCACGTGTGGAGCCATCAGGGGACTCGAGGATCACAGGCTGGGTGAAGAACTTCACCCACACACTTACAGCTGGCTCAAGGATCAGCACAACAGATGATGAAGTCAGGAGCCAAGACAGGACAAGGAAAGGTCTTCATCAATTTCTGCTCTCCTCTTTTCTGCCTTTAAAGCTGAAGTATCTCTTTTGCAGGCACAACTGCCCTCTCAGCTTTTATATAATACCAGAAAGCTGTGGATCTCCAATGATAAGGGGTTTAAAAAATCCATCCTTTTCTACCTTCTGTTTTATGTAGCAGCAGCCATACAACAGAAATTTCTGTGTTGGGAATATACAACTGACCATGTAGCAGGCTGCAATAATTAAAGAAGCTGAATGGTACAGGAATATTTGCAAAATGCTTAGTGTTTCAGAAGATCCTATGATTCTGAAATGTGCCATAATGCAAAGTCAAAAGTCATAATTAACCTAATTTTGCTATTTTTTTTTGTACTGAACCAGACTTTATTTATACCATTTAGTGCAACTTGTCCATCCAGTCACAAAGAAACCACTTTCTGTACCGTAATCCCTGACTTCAGAATAGTACAATTCCTTTGCTTTTTAAAACCTTTGTTACATCTACCCCCACATATGCTAATAAAACACTTCCCAACACAGAAATACATTCTTTACTTCTGACATAAAATATGAGAAGGAAAAACTCCATAACTGACAATTTTCCTGACATCATTTATTTTTAAAGCATTTTATACATGCTAGTAAAGTGTCATGGGTGTCATCCAAATTTCAGTGACATAAGTGAAAAAACTCCCACCACTTCAGTGACTTCAGTGAGCTCTGGATGTTACATGATTAACATTAATTGCAAAGATCTGGACAGATATCATTCTGACAAGATTCTTGGATTTCAAACTTTACTTTTTTTTCCGATAATATTTTCCATAGTTTGTTTCCATTTAACCCATAATTTTGACATGGTTTAGTTTCAAATCAGAATGAAGTCAAAAAGCCTTGATAATTTTACAACACTGGTAATTTTGTCACTCTGATGTAAAGAACTACCACACATCAGGAAACCAAGGTCATCCAAGATACAGACACTGGAGAGATTAAAATGGCAACTCATTAAATAAATTGCTGCATTAAAATGTAGAAAATACAAACACATCAACACTCGACCTATTAATATTAATTCAAATTTGCTTAATTTGTTAATCCCTTACTGAAGAGTTAATAGAGATTCAAAAAGGTCAAATTCACAAATGATGAAAAGAGTCTAGACTAATTTTGAAGCTAACCAGTTTTATTTAAATGGAATAAATAGCTGCTTGCTAAAGAGTTTTCAAAGAGTTTTCATGGTAAAAGGTATTCTAACAAGCATTCTGCCTCATTTGCAGATTCTTCTCGCTTGTTAAACATTACTAGGTATACTCCTGAATAACAGAGAGTGACAACAAAAAGTATTTGGTTTAGAATGTGCCTGTGCCAGGCCAGCCTCTGGATAGTGAATTTAAAGGGTTTAGAAAGTATTTGTGACATTTGAGGAGAGCCTTCTATGAATAAAGAGCCAGAGACATACTCTGTTTAATCAGTTTTTCAGCCATAAATCTTTGGGCAATCTAGGGAAGTTAGTAGGTAATACTATCCCTGAGAAATGGGAATTATTTTTGTAAATGGAGATATGAATTAATTTAATTCTCTAAATTTATGATTCTGCATTCTCTATTCACTTTCTAGAATAGCTACAGAAAACTTATAGAAGCAAATTACTTACAAAAACCTTGTCATACAATTATGGATAATTGGAAGTGGAAACAAAAATACATTTTGAATATCCTTTCATGGAAGTTGATGGAGACTTTTTTTTTTAAAATGTGCCACCTTGTAATCAGTTAATTTGATATAAATACAGACTTCGAGGTAGTCCAGGTAAAAGAAGCCTAATGTGGTTGTAGGCACATCATGCTGTGAACTGAAATCTTGAAGGAGTCATGAATCACAATCATACAGGGGTATGTAAGACAGATGGGAATGGTTGGGAATGGATGAGAATGGATGTGAATTAACAGCTGTTAAAGGCTGACACCAGAATTTACATCTAAATGCCCTTAGTGTACAGGACCTCCAACAACAGCTTCGGTGCCATATCCAGCATCCAGAGGGTCTGAAAGGAGAGAATTTTGTGATTCCTGTGGATACTTTCTCAGCACTACAAATGCTTTGGAAAGACTGGTCATAGAAACGCTTCAGCATTGACAGCTGAAGTAGAGCTTCAAATTCAATTCCATATACTGGATTTCACATACAGTTTGCTTTTTTTGTTGTTGTTGGTTTTTTTTAAAATTTTATTTTAATAATAGTTCTGAGCCAAAACTCTCTTCAAATTTGGCATAGCTGCTTCCATGTGTGATGTATGTAGATGGCAGAATGGCACATGGAGGTGAAGAGCATTTCTACATCTCCTTCACTTGCTTTGCAAATGAGCATTCCCAAGCAGTGAGTACTTAGCTCTTGGCAGGTGACTGTTTAGTTGGGAAAAGGTTTTCCTTTTCATCCAACAACTGAAGCACAAGGACACAAATCACAAAGGGGAAGTTTTATTCAGACTTTGTCATTTTTCTGCTTTATTTGCTATTTTTAATAGAGTTCCTATTGAAAATCCTCACCAGTTTTTACATATTGAGCTCTTTGTTCCAGATTACCTGCTGCTTTGTGGGCACTACATCATGAGGTACCTCTCTTTATTTATTAGGATTCAGTATTCCTAGAGAGGAAGGAAGCTAAAGGACATGAGATGAAGAAGGGAGGGGCAAAATAAGAATGTGTATCACTGTGGTGGGTTCTCTCCCTACCCATCCCCAAGGTGGAAAAGCTTATGGGATGAGGTAAATACAGAGAGCACTTCCCAGTCACTGACAATAGGCAAAACAGACTCAACAGAGAAAATTAATTTATTGCAGGAAACAGACAAAAAATGAAACACCACCTCCTCCCTTTTTTCTGCCCTTCAATCACAACTTCTGTCCTTCAGTCCCAGTTTCTCTATAACCTTCTCTTTACCCCCTGGGGTGGTGAAAGGGGGCATGGCATCCTCCATGAGCTCCAGCACAGAAATCTGCTCCAGCACGGTCCTTTCCATCAGATGCAGGGATTATCTGCTCCACTGTGGTCTCTTTCCCAGTCTCCAGAAGAATCTCTTGTCTGCTGCCTAAAGCACCTCCTCTTTCTCCTCCTCCTCCTCCTCTTCTTCCTCCTTCAACTCCAACATCGATTACTCATTAATAAAAAGAAAAGTGAGAAAACCCAGTTGAAAATCCCATAAAAATAAAAAATTCTGTTGATAGGGACAGAATGAATTCACCATCTGCTCACGTGACTTTCCTAATATATCTCCAAAGGAAAAACAGCCACATAAGACCTGAATGTTTCTGACTCTCTTCAAGCAGAAACACACAGAGCTGCTTTCTACAGACTCATCTTAATCTTCTGTAGCCATTTAAAGCACCCAGGTAAGAATATAATTTTGCTTTCTGGATGGAGATAAAGGCAGTGTAACAAGATGTTGTTGTGCATCCTCTTACCTGATTTCAGACATTTCTTCTCACCATGCACACCTCCTCCTGCTTCTTCTCAGCTCTGGCTCTCCAGGAGGCTTTCCTCATCTCTTCACTTTACTGCCTAGTCCAGCTATGTCTTTGTGCTGCCCTTGTTGTGTGTGCTGGCTCCTCTGCAGGCATTTCTGTTCTCTTGCTCCTATTTGACTGTTTTCTGGCAAGTGTTTTGTCTTCTCTAGCTCTTATCACTGTGCCTTCCAGCCTCCACTACCTGCTGGACTTGCCAGAGGCAGTGGCAGCAGCAGGAGATGGAAAACAGGCATCAGACATTCTTACCCCTATATGGCATCCCTGGTGGGATGGTCAGTGTGTTTATCCCAGCCTTGCTGGGGACTGGTCAGCATATGTGTTTACCCTGGCCACTTGGTGTAAAAATGAAGCAAAAAACAAACCCCATGCTCTGTAAATTAGATTAATACAACAGGAGTGCTTCTGACCTTGTTTATGTCAGTTGTACCAAGCTGACGTAAGTGTGGTCCCCCCTGCCTTACCTGGTTGTTTGTGCAATTTGAGCAAACTGCTGTCAAAATGAACTGTCATGGAAGAATAAGGTGAATTTTGGCTTAACTGCCAGCTCCAGTATTACACCAGTAAAAAGCCTCTGAAATCAGTGGCATTACTCTAACATAAAACTGTAATAAGCTGCAGGGAATTAAATCCTGTTTTCTTGCCTCTGAGAATTTTCAGAGGCTGCCTGATACGGCATGAGTCAAAAATATTTTGTTATTCACTGCTTTTTCTAATTATCAGATTTGTCTCCAGTCCATTTTGTGGTGTTGGCCAGGCACTTGATCTGAGTCAAATTTTCCATACAATCCACACTGCTTTATGTTTCTGTGTTTTTTTTTCTTTTGCCCTAAAACCAGAACAGAAGAGCTGGCTAAGCATGTACAAACCTGCCTTAAGAAAAGACTTGTTTTTCCTTTTCCCTCACCCCTTCTTTTCTATTTAATGTTAATACAAAGATGAAATACAGAGTAGCACAGTGGTTAGAATTTTGATTAGCAGATTCTCAATCTGTTCACTTGCCAGTGGACCACTTTATCCACATAAGGCATCCCCATTAAAGAAGCCAGCCTCTTAGAGATAACATTAATTTTTGTAAGGAGCTGTTTTACAATAAGGAACTGACACTGTTTTGAGAACACTTCTTCCAGCATTCCTTTACAGCTGGGGTTTGCCCATTGAGAGTTATTCAGGGCTGAAAATGACCTCTAGTTGCATAAAACCATACGAGAAACACAAAAAAAATTGAATGAATAACCACAAATCCTCTCATTCCTCATCACTGAGGGGTCTCATCACTTGGCCCAAGATCCTGCTGATATTCTTCCCATTATGAACATGATGCTGGCATTGCTTTCCCCACCCATTTCTCCAGCTGGATGGAGGCTGTTCACTGCTGAGATTTAGGTGAAATTTCATGTGCAAGTTGCTTGCTGTCAGTTTTATGCACTACAGTCTGAATCTGTGACAGACAATTTGGTGGAAGAAAGGGATTATTTTGTCTGGGTAATATGATAGTTTCACTCAATTTCTGAGCATGGGGTAGACCTTAGAGGCATCACTGCAAATATTGATTCAGACAAATCTATTTCCTGCTGAAGAGCTCAGCCACAGTGGCTCCCAGGCCTGCTATGTTGACTTGCTTAGTGAAAATATGCATAAAAACCTACTTTGGTTTATAAGTCATGGCTGAAGGAGCTCCACAGATGAAACTGTAGCTTTTGGACAAAAAGAAAATAGTTTCTTGTTTATATATTACACTAAAAAATTTCAGCGTTGTTGGCTTTGCTGGAAAAATCCCACTGGCATTGACTTTGGACATCAGAGATTATCAGAATCCTGGCTGAAAACCTTCTGTTCTAAACTCGCTTTTCCTGAAATTTCCAGCTCACCAGGAATGAAGGAAAAAAAAAAAAAAAGAAACAAACAAAAAACCCCAAAACAAAACAAAACAAAACAAGACAAAATAAAACAAGCCAATAGCTTCTGTTGCACTTAAGCTCCTCTTATTTTTCTGAGTGTGTCTTTAGGTGTGTGCTGCCTTTGTCTAGTCCAGGGTCAAAGACATCCAAACAAAACAAATGTTTCTGAAGTTGAAAAAAACAATAAGCTTCTGGTCCAGGTGGAACATCTTTATGGTCCAGGTGGAACTTTTTTTTTATCCCCCGCATAACACCAAATAGATATGAGTGTTACATCCGGCCTTGAATCTCTGTTTTAGCTTTACACTTTTGAACTAATATCTTTTTCTTACTCTGACTGATGTCAGCTGAAGGAAAGTTCCAAGTGAAACGCCCTTCACAGTGCTATTTTAGGGCTGAGGCCATTCTTTCTCTCTTCTCTTCATCTTTCCATTTTCCTGATGCAATCCTCAGTCTGGCCTTGGGCTCACCTCACAGACATTACAAATCAAAACCAAAAACATGTAAAACCAGAGGGACCCCTCAAACCTCAACATTTTGCTTACAGAATGGGCTCAGAAGCTAGTGATTAGCTTTTCTGATTCCCCAGTTTGGAAAATTGGGATCATCAAAAGCCCTGGTGGCAGATATGGATATTTTCCTTTTTTTTCATTGAGCCTATAACTCAATCTGGCAATGAAGAAGTCTAGAAAAGAAACAGTGCAGAGAGAGGAAGTAGCTCTGCAAGGCTTGGCAAATACTTCCAAAGAATAACTGTTTTTCCAAGTTTGATCACTACAGACACAAGCAAACACAAATTGATATATTATCTTATCTAGGATTTCTCTGATGAGCAGGAGGGGTGCTTTGGGGGTACTATCCTGCCATACTGACTCAGATATCTTTGCAGCAATTAATCCTCCCTGTTTGGTTTTTACACTGCTTTACACTTGGCCTCACCACAGTGCCAAGAGGTCAGTTTGCTTGTCCAAGGTCACCAAATGACTCAGTAGATTAAGTGAAAACTGAACTCAGAGGACCACCCTGCCTTTTAACTTTTGTTTTTGGGACTCAATCTACACAGCTTCTCTGCAATTTCATACATTCCATTAATCCCACTGGCTACCAGCCACAAAGATACAGCAGAAAGATTGAATACATGTAAATGTGCACAGTGATATACAACTTCAAGCTGATGGAAAATACATTGGACAAGCATGGTTACGTTCCTCTGCATTAAAAATACCCTTTAGGCCCATGGCTCAAAAACAAAAGAACATGAGAATACTATTTGTGGCTTTCCCTGCATTTATTAAGATGAATAAGATGAACCTTTCATCTTATTTCACTCTTGCACTAACCACACATACTCAAAATCCCATGTTTTTGCATCCAACTTCTCAACTTACTCCTATCTGAAAATGAAATTAGTAGCTTGACTGTTATGACTAGTCTCCTGTTGATGTTCTCTGGATGCAGAATAGATAAATTCTAAGTTTCAGGATAAGATATTTGTTTACCGTTTTCCCATTTGTAAAAAACTGAGAGCTGGAGATAGAATGAAGTTCTCAGTCCATCAGTAGAGGAGGTAAACTTTCACATGAGAACTTGCTCGCTATCCAATAGTGAAAATCTTGAAAAAGTGGGAAATTGCCTCATTTTAAAGTCCATTGTACTCTGAATACATTGGATCTGGAAATGGAAGAGTTAGAGAGCAGCTACTTGTTATTTCATTAGGGAGCAACAGTAGGACCTGACCCTTTGTGAAACTGTGCAAGAGCATAAAGCCCTGTGCTGCTGCAGCAAGAGCTCCAAGGATGTCCCACAGCATTGCAAGGTGGATAACCAGCAAGAAAAGCAGCTTGTTATAATTTTCTTCTTTAGGACAGCATCCTTTGACTTCTTATCTTAAGCACTAAGTGCCTCCCTGACCCATTGGTTTGCATAAACTTCAGAGAATCATCTGGAGTAAAGAAATCTGTCAGCTGTCTGAGGTTCTCTGTGTGTCACTTCCCATATTCCTCTGCAAAACCAAGTCTGACATCATGGGTAAGAAACCTCTTCCCTTCAGAACTCTGGTGAGAGTCTCCCAAAATTGGATTTTCTGCTGTCATTAGCAGTATTTTAAGCCTTTTTGCTTTGGGTTCTGTAGGAGTTCCTAGAAAAGGTACAGGTCATTTCATGTTTTCTGGGACAGTTTGGTGCTTTGTCTCCTGTAAAAATACTCCCATCAGCCAGTGGTGGCAATCAGCTTTTGAAGAGCTTTCAGTGAGTTTTTCTTACCTTCAGATGTCCTTGCTGCATGATGAGATGGCAAGGAAAACAGTGCAAAAAGCATTTCAAATATTTGGAAGGGAGTGAAGGTGGTCACCTGTTAGCCAGAAAAAGGAGTCTCATGACCAGATTATGACTATCAAATGGAATAGATAAGTTGCTACAGGGCAGTAGTCAAGACTGTAATCAGAGTTCCCAGTTCCCATAGTACTCTCAAAATATCTGTAAATTGTTTCCTTCAATTTATGTCAGCTATGCTTTTCTGGAAACCCCTCTGCTTCCCACATCTCCATAAGGAAACACTGCAATTTTTTCTTCACTGAAAATCTCCTCATGTACTCCCAAGCCCCATCTGTAAGTCAGATGTGCCCGGGGAGCCACAGGAATATCTCCTGGGAGGGCCAGACTTGCATAAAACTCTGCTGTGAAGTTGTGTGATTTTCCTTACTGATGGATCAGAACACATTTGCAGAAGGGCTGCAGGAATGTGATGTGCAGTGAAAGTCATTCTGTCAAAAGTTCACAGGGACTTGTAGGATTTACCAGGCAACATTTCACCCTTCAGAGCTCTTGTAAGAGTCAGGGAGTACAGCCCTGCTCTATGTGATGTCAGTCAGCACATACCAGGGTAGCTCCTTCCATGGAGTTCACAAGGTGAGGACAGAACCTCTATCTTAATTACTATAGATCCTAATTCTCTGCTCCATCCATTCCCTCTGCCTATTTTTATCCCTTTTATTTTGCTCCATCTGCTAGGTGGCTTGGAAGACACTTGCATGATTGTCTGCTTGGTACAAGCATTTATTTTTAAATGGAGCCAGTTGCAAGATCAAAAGGTGAGTTACAGTGATTTTATTGAGCAAGTAACACTTGCTTAGAGATGGTTTTCCCAAAAAGCTAAGTAAGAGCTTGTTAGAAATACCGTGACTAAAAAACAGCCATGTTAGAAGAACTGGGCTCACCTGCACGTGGGGGTTTCAAGGTTTATTGTGAAAGAGTCCCACAGTATTTATCCATTCATGGCTTTACTGGACTTGTTTAGGTTTTATTTCTTGGTAGCTCTGGAAAAATGTTTTAGTAGCCAAAAAATCTGTACTTAATTAGACACACAAAACCAGCAGACAGGAAGTCTATTTCCTCACAGAGATACTGTGGTTTATACATTCTGCCCTAATATGAACAAGTCTACTATTATTTTCTGTTGTCCCCCTTATTTAAGGTGCTCTGAGTAACATGAAATCTCTATTTTTGCACACCAATCATGAAAGATACTTGTCAAGATCCAGGCATGCTAGCCATGGCAGTATTGGATGGTTCCTGATTCCATTTGTGAAAAAAAAATTTAAAAAGGCTCCTGTCAGATTTTATTTTCTAGAAATTCATGTCATTTGAGTTTATTTAGATGTAACTGTGGATGTGTGTGCAGGCTTGGGGCAAAATCTGATAATGACCCTGTACCAGTGCTCCCACTCTGAATTTTTTCAGGGTTATAAGTGGTGGTTTTATTTCCTTGTTACTTGGGGTTAGTCCAAATACCCAGCGATTGGAAGTTGTTCAGGACAAGGGCTCTGTGTTCATGAAGTGTGTCTCACAGAAAGGGCCATCGGAAAACTGCTGTAACATAATAAGCAGTGAAAAATATTAATATCTGCAGCCAAAAAAGGAGCTGAGTTCTTACCAGGGATGTTGATTATCCTCACTTAAATTTAGAAATTGTGTGGGAAAAGTAAAGTTTTTACCCAAAGAAAGTGTTTACCTTAGAACTCCAAGCAAGTGTCAGAAAATCTATGAATTTCACTATTATTTTTGATGCTGTTCAAAAAGAATTCAGATCTTAAGTGATGAGAGGACATACAGCATCCACCCCCTTGAAGCAATGGAGGAAATTGTGGGTTAGAAAATAGCACTATTTCTTAAATATTAAATGCAAACTAAGGTATGCAGCATGACTAACATGGCAGGACAGCTATAAATAACCTACCCTCTCTGTTATTTGTCCAGGTCTTCTGAAGGGAGGATGGGGTTGTTTTGGTTTTAGTATTGTTTGTTGAGGTTCCCCCCCCCCTCCATTTGGGTTTATTTTCCTTAGGATAATTATTAGTATATAATTTCTTAAGTCTTTGAATATTCCAAACTCACTTATTTTTGAAGTCCTTCCTTGCGAACCCACAGACTTCCCACTCCACTGTGAAAGTTTCTTGAATTCAACAGTTGCTCTACTTTTCCTCCTCACTCTACAAAATCCATCTTTGTTTCCATATCACTCCAGTCTTCACTGTTCTGATTTTATCTTCCTCCCACAGAGAGAGTAGAATATTCCATGATCATCAAGAAGGCATAAAAAGGATTGAAAAAAACCTTGAAGGTGGTGCCAATGTTGACCATGCTGGAACAGGAACTTAATGAAAATCTGATCAAAGCCAGGAGATGTGGAAACAAAGGGGAGTCTCTTAGTAAGATTTTACCCCACTCCATGACTCTTATGAACATATCTGAACTAGAGCTGGTGTTAAAAATGAAAACATTGGAGGTAACCAGTAAGATTAGAGCAAATAGTGAAGCAGATACAGTCTTGTCTTCTTTCTTCTTACCTCTGCCTGATGTGACCATCTGTGGTGAGATCCCCACCAAGCACAGGGTAGGAAGGATGTGCATGTGGAAGAGTGCAGGTCTCTCAATGGTTCTGCTCAAACCCTTTTGGGGTAGGCACCAAAATCTCTCAGAGACACTTCTTCCCAATAACTTCTCCAGGTAGGAGAAAATTTATTAAGCCCATTTATCCAGCAACATTCCCATCCATGTGTAGTGGTAAATGATGACTTCAGAAGAAAGCCAAGCCCTCACTTACTGATGGTGGGACTTCTCTGCAAGGCAGCAGACAGGCTGGTAATGTTTGGGCTGTGTAATCCCCTTTCTTCATATGTTTTTTAGATCCAGCATGTCTGAGGAGACTTTTAGAATTACAAAAGTATTCAAGTTTTCTTGACATTTCCAATATTCACCATATCTCTTTTTCCAGAAAAAGCCCTAATGCTTATTGATGGCATATGAAAATATAATCACTACCCTGCCTGACCACTCGTGATCCCCCAGTGCTCTTTTATCATACCTGAGGGAGAGATGGGAGAAAGATGGAACTTTTAATCATGTTTTTTTGGATAAAGAAGGAAAAAAATATAGCTGTCAAAACACCAGTAGGGTCTATAGTTCTTAACTTCATCAAGGCAGCACAGGAGAGGGATGTTTTTCTCCAAAAAGAAGCATGCTCCAAAGAAGTCCCTCCAGATTATTTTGTGATTTAGTGCAGTGCAAGCTGCTCTGAGAGACCTACCTCTGTGGTATGTCTAAATTCTAGTGTATTCTTTGCTACAGGCAAGATAAGTGACGTGGAAAAACCAGATCCAGTGGTAACATTATTGGAAAGCAGATTCCTGTTCAAACAAGCTCCAGATTAGTAAGATAGATTTCTAGTGACGAGACTCATCCCTGGCTTTTGTCTTCCTGCAGTGTGAAATAGAACACAGATAGTTTGATAGAGGAAAGTCTGGCAAAGGTAAATGGCAATGATGGAGCAAAGGAGTCATAACATTCTCCTGACAAAGCCTGGGTGTCTGAATAGTGAAACATAGAGGGAAGATGATTAAGGGACTGCCAGGCTCCCCACAGGCTGCCTGCAGTAGCTACAGTGCCCTCCCAAAGCATCACAACAAAGCCAGGTCAGACTTCCTTTTCTCCCCACAAACTTCTCTGAAATGCAATTACCCTCTCTCACAGGGGGCTGTATGAACATCACCTGCTTCCCTGCATTTTGCAAAGCATATTACTTGCTGTGACTACTTCTTAAGGCTGAAGGTTTTGGTAGCAATTTCCACATTTCAGAGTCTTCTTGGAAAATCTAAATCTATCTTTTAATGAAAATGCCATGCCCTGTCCTTACAATTGAAAAAACAATAATTCCAGACTCTCTCTGACTGTGCTTCAAAAAATAATATCACTAATTGTGTTCTATATTTTTAAAATAAACACTAGATTGCTTCTTTCCAATTAGACATAATATTTGGTAATTGCAGGAATGAAGACAGCAGAATTGTCTTTCCTAAGGATATCTTCAGGTACAGAGGTAAAGCCCTAAAAGATGCACTAGTTCACTATTTGACAAAGTCAAGCTGTGAACTTTTACTGCTAGAAGGAAAACAGATCCAAAATTTATAAATGTATTTTCTGAGGAAACAAAATGTGCATCTAATATTGGAGACACTGCCAAAACAGAATAGGAAGAGAAAATGATCCAATAACCAAGAATACTTTTCCAATGGTAAAAAAAAAAAAAAAAAAAAAAAAAAATCAATACACTTGGAACATCTTGACTTGATCTTTAAATGACATATTGAGTAACCTTTTCTTTCTCTTGTTGGTAAACATTGGTGATGTGAGCAAGAGAATATTTCCCTACCCAAGTTATTTACATGAACATAAAGGACATCCTGTGCCATAGATTAGACTGAACTAGGGCTAATATGGGTTAAAAAGGATGTTTCTTCCTAGGCCTACAGTAGCCATTTTCATTCTGAAACAGGCAATTTTGCTATCATGTGGCAACTATTTTAATGCATTTAAATAGCAAAAGAGAAAAATGTGGAGAATATTTCTTTTAGGCTGGGTCTTCCTCAACAAATGAGGATTCAAATGAACTCAATTAATTGCTTCCCATTAAGCAGAAACACAGAAGAGCAGAAGCTGTTAATTTTTTATTGCAAACCTCTGAGTTCAAATTTGAATCCTGCTTGTAAGAGCCACACCAAATGATGTTGCCTCTGTGCATATTGATCACATCACACCTTAGGAAGGCTGCAAAGGCATTCGTAGCTCCCAACAACTTCCAAAATGCCTTGAATGTTATTTGATTTTGGGAAAATGAAATTCCTGCCCTGAAAATATTTTTATTTTACATAAACCTCCGGGTTTTATTTTACATAAAACTCTGGGACCAGGTAACATAAATTAATTGACTCATGTGCTTAAAGCTGAGCATCTGCAGAAACATTTACTGCCCCAAAGTCTAAGGTGTCAGTGTTTTAAGTGGTTTAGTTACCCCAAATTTCTAGAGAGATACTCTGAGTACCAAAGGGACTGAGGTGCCTAACTTCCACTGAATCAAAGTGCTGGAAGGCCTTTAAAAAATGAGAAATCTCCTGGTGCCCTTTCATTAACCCTGAGCAGGACCTAATTTTTCAATAGTTCCTCCAAATTGACAATATCAGAGTTATAGAACACAGCCTAGGGATGTAATAGGTCCTTCTCTCCCGAACATCAGAAGAGGAAGAAAAAGGACTGAGACCTATACAATAACCTCTGCAAGAATATCTCTTCTGGAAGAATTCTCTTACCTTATTAAAACTGTTCAGTATTGAAAGGTTTGGTAGTTCATGTTCAGGAAAGTACTTAAGCAAGTACACATAACTCAGATTTCTTGAGCATGCAGTTTTGAAATCTTAAGAGGGGAAAAAATCCGCATGATTTCCTCCCTGAGCTGTTTCAGTGTGTATCAGTATTTCTGCTTCTAATACTAGATGAAAGCAGGAAGCACGGATGCTTGCAAAACAAGGGATCAACAAGAGAAATGAGGAAATGAATTGCTCAGAGCTAGTAGGTGAACTGAGGCTGTGCTCAAACCCCATGACAATTGGCTGATATTTAAATCTCAAGTGTAGCACACATCTGGTTCTTGGGATTTTTTTCCACTGGAGTAACAGCAGCAGTGCATCCAAGGGGCAGTTTTAAATTTCGGTGCCATTATTAAGAGAAAGCTCTTGACTTCAATAAAAATCAAGCAACTTTGTAAGGTATTCCTAAGAGTTACATTGACTTCACAAAGGGTTTATAATTAGCCTGCAGTCACCACAGTGGCCTCTATTCAGATGTGCATCTTGCACTTCCCAAACACCCTCAATAAGGTGAGAGGCAAGCTAACCTGGGAAGAGAGGAGAAATAGAAAACTCTGCTCATAAAATAAAATTAAAACATCATTTGAAATGGATTTAAGTATATGCAAGTTGCAACAGATTCCCTTAGGCACATAAAACCTGTGTGCTTACAAGAGATAACTCAAACTGATGCTCAATTTGCCAGTTTATTGCAATGGTGATATTTTGACTTGTATTAAAGAGTCTTGACTGATGACCTCTCTAATTCGTTGGGTGCAAACGTTTTCTTTCAACATCAGATACTGATTTTTTTTTAACCAACTATTTATTTGAGAATAAAATCTATCATGGCCTGTGCAGACAACCCAGCTTTTAATTGTGTTAAGGGTTTTTGGAATCTGCTAGACAATGCCTGAAAGCATTTGGTGATTTGATCCATTGATTAACCTGGAAACATGCTTGTTACCCAGGCTTAGTTTTAAGGAGTTTTTGGCTCTTCTTTCAAATAGGATTTGCCAAAAAGCAATTACTAACAAGAGGCAGAAAAACTTTCCTTATGGATGTTAAATTCACTTTCTCCTTTAACATACCAGGAATCTGAGCATGCTGCCTCCTGCATCTTATCAGTTAAGTATTTGCAGTGACACCAGAAAAAGCAACTGTGAATTCTGCAATTCTAGTTCATTAGAAGTCGTCATATGGGGAGCATCTCTAAAAGCAAATGGTGCCAAGCCAGCATTTAAAGCTACTCATCAACTCTGGATTTAATAACTACCTTATTTATATCCCACATGCTAGGAAAAATATAGTAATTGGGATGGATTATATAAAACATGAGGAATGGAATAATTGATGGAATAATTAAGAAAACCAGTCTGCTTTGCTTCTAAGATATTTGTTTGAGACTGGTTGATTCAGTGGTAACAATGGAATACCATTAGTGTCCAATTCCTTTTACTTTTCTAGGTGACATCAGCATTCAGGAGAGAGATTTTTAATGGGGGACAGTGCTGGAAGATATTCCCTTCTGTCTCACCTGTAGGTGACAAGGGGCTTGCCCAGCTTGCTCCAGGTTTTTGCCCGAGTGCCCATCCCAGAGGTTGGTTTGCAGCAGGGCAGCTCAGAACATGTGCACCCCAATCCTTAAAACTCTCTGAGAGTATCTCTGCAGCAAAGCAGGACAGGAGGGTGATGCCCTGACTTCCTTTCACCCTGCCTGGGCTTTGCAGGGAAATGATGTGTCCCTGACTGCCAGTGAGCCATCTTCTGTCAGCATTAATCAGCCCCAAAACAAAGGGGAATTCAGTGTGTTAAGACTTGCACAGGTATCTGATGCAATCTGAAAGGGAGACAGACCTGCTGCATTACCTAACATGTCTAAATGAATGTCCCATAATCCATATTTTTGTGCTGGGGAGCTGCTGATTGCAGTAGCTGCTCATGACTTACATCTCTACACCTCCAGATCATAATCTAGCGAGTGAAGGCCTTTCTAATCTTAATACATTTGCTTCTTATTTAAGGACATCAAGAACATTGAGAAGTGTTCCAGCACAGGGGGACTTGTCCTGAAGTTCAAAGGTTGAACTTCAGCTGTGTGGGGAGGAACCTTGCACCATAAAGTTCCTTTGTCTTGCAGAAGGTTTCATGAAGGTTTTCAGTACAAACAAGAGCCATATCTTCATTTTGAGTAGCAGCTGAGAAGGGCAAAAGATTTTTTTGTAACCTAAGATAAAACTAATTAAAATATATTACACATTTTAATGTTTTTTTTTGGTATCTTTTATTATTGTCTTAAAGAGGAGAATGGATATAGCCAATTAAAATAAATAAATAAATAACCAAATCAATCAATAAATAAAATTACCTCCACAAAAAAACAACAACAAAACAAAACAACCAAAAAAACAAGAACCCTTCCCCCCCAAAAGAAACCAAAACAAAAACCCACAAAAAGCCCCCGCAAAACCCAAATCTCACATGTGGAGATATATGGGTATGCAATAAAATACTTAAAACATTCACTGACCTCCCTTATTAATATACATGTCAAAACCCTACATTTTGTAATGTACCTATCTGGAATCAAGTCTTCAGTTTTTATTGTAGGCAGAGTATTAAAAAAAAAATCCCAACAAATTAGATATTTGATCCTGGAGACAAAATAGCAGAGAAAGTAGTGTGTGTGCACATTACAACTATATTATCAAGGCTTTCTGTAATGTTATTATAGGCTGTTCCAAGTTACCATGTATGAAAACAAACCACACTGATTCCAAGCCCCAAAATGAGAGAAGTTAGAGAAATATAATCAGTGCAGCTGTGGCAACAATACTATTGTTAAAGTACAGGGAGATTTTATAAACAGTGAGTAAGAAGTCAAGAAGGAAATAGTTGTAGACAAAATCATTTCTAGAAAACATGAAAGCAACTCTTTCTTTCCCATCCCATCCCATCCCCTCTCCACCCTGTGAAAAGATTATCCATGGAAGGGGAAAAAAGGGTGAGGTTGTGGGTGGTGTCCCACAGAAGGCCATAACACACAAAAAGTATGTGTACTTTTTTTCTCTTGGAAGAAGATGAGGGAAAAAAAGAGTCTGGAATTTCTTTTGGAACACATACTGTACTTTCAGGTGCCATCTGTGGACTATGAAAAAAGTCTATGTTAAAACAAGAATAAAAGAGATAAAGTACAATCCATCACAGCCATTGCCTGCAGCAGGACAGGGATGCTCCCAAGCAGGTTTGGAACAGCTCTGCTGTGAGCACTGGTGGCACTTCAGCTTCTCTGCCAGTAATGTGTAACATAGGGCAGCAAATATTTCAACAAACACTAATTTATCTTACCCCTTATTGACAAAACTGCAGATGCCTTAGCAAAGAAAACAAATGCCACTGAGTCAACAGCTGTGCTTTGCAGTGGTTTCCATCCACTTTGCTTTGGCACTGTGTGAAGAACCTCAGTGGCATTGCTCCTGCTTTACATCACTGCACAAGAACCACTCAAAGCCTGACCCTTTGATAAATCACATTTCAAAAGAAATTGATGGTGCAACTCCCCTCAGCATGAGAGGCCAGGCTTCAACCCCCAAATTTTTAACTGCTTCCATGAGACTTCAGTGGTGTGATAGAATAAACCAAAGAGATGGAACCTTACTAGTATATCATCTAAATATACATTAAAAAAGAGATAGCTTTCTCTCTGTAGGAAAATTTACTTAATAAGAACTGCCAATATATTAAATATGAGAGCAGTGTTTCCTGATATCACCAAAACCAGAGGTATATGGAAGGAGCTTCCCAGTCCAGACAATTTTCACCTACCAGTTTTTAACAGTGTTTGGATCACACACTCATTTTAAAGCAGTTCTAGATTGTAGCTGGGGAGTATGGCAGTGTTGCCTTTCTTCTCTGCCAAGACAAAAGATTTTCACCATTTCTTTTGAAGTTTAGAGTCTATTAAGCAGCAATATAACATTCACATTCTGGAAAAACAGGGTTCTTGTGAACTGGCAGGAAGCATAACATGACTTCCTGGTAATTATTTCCATGATATTAAGTTATTCCCTTTTGAGGTTTGCTTTGAATATATGTATTTGGTGGAGCTGGGAAGTTTATTGAGCAAATGTGCATACTGATGAGTGACAATGAAATTTTAAAAGAGCTGTGACTGTTTCTTCAGACCACTTTGATATGATGCAGATATTCCAGGCCAGACCTTTGAGGGGAGATGTACAATGTCAATTCATTTCTGGAAATGCAAAGGCTCAGTGGAACTCAGTCCCATAGACATTAGGAATTGTCCCTAAAGATTACTGTATCTCTTAGCAATAAAGGTGATACCATCATTCCTATCTCACATCTTATCTTTTGTAGAACCAGGTTACTTTCCCTTAGCCCCCCCCCCCACCAGTTTAAAAACTCCCCAAAAATAATTTCAGCCCTTTTTGACTGCACTTTCTCTGTAGTTCCTTCAGCATGTTCTCTGTCTTCTCCCTGCCAAAAACACTTCCTGTCCCCCAGACACAGAGAGCTGGCAGTGTGCAGGTTGGGTCAGCTGTGAGAGCTTTACATGGAAGCCATTAAGGCTTCCTGGCAGCGGGAAGGCAGACACTGTGGGATGTGATGGGACTCACTTCACACAGAGTTTTGACCTCATCCAGTCTCTGCAAGTGCTCCTTGACCTCCAGCCTAGCATCTCCACTGCTGCTACTGCCCAGAACACAGAGTTCCCAGACAGACCAGGTGTGCAGTGAGAGTTCCGTGCCTCCCTCTGGTACCGGAAATTGTTTGGGATTCAGCGGAATCCCAGAGCTACAATTAATGCTACTAATTTTTCTGACAGGAATCTAAATGGCTTAGAGCCAGTCACAGCATCAATAGAGTTTCTGCCAACTACTAAAAACAAGCAAGTCAACCATAATTTACTAGCATTCCTGACTCTTTTTCTGAATTAGATTAATGCATTTTGAGAGTTTTCAGAGAACATTTGAAAGAATTCAGCTGGATGAGGAACAAGAATTGTTTCACTGACATAATTTATTGGGATTTTTAAAGCACTTTTGACAATATACCTCACAAGAGGCTAGTAAGGAAACAGAGAGGTTGTGAGGTGGGAGTTGTAGTTGTGTGTTGATCACAAGCTAGCTGGAAGAGAACAGCATGGAATAAAAAGCTCAGTTTTCAATATGGCAGAGGTTAGCAGCAGAGCACTAACACAACTTCACTGTATTCATGCCCTGGAAAACGCCTTAATCAACATGGTGGCATGATTTGCCATGGAACTTTTTTTTTTTAACAAGAACAATTATTTAACTGAGCAGTTATTTAAGTTAGTGAAGACAAACCAAGGCAATTAGGCAGCACAATGGCAGAGGAAGTTCATGATGGAAAATTCAAAATAAGGTGTGTTGGAAGGATATTACTAACGCACATTGTTGAATTTTGAATTAACAGTAACCACCCAAGAAAATGACCTGTGTGTCACCTTGGAGAGCTTAATAAAAACATCTGCTTAATGTGGAAAGGCAATCAAAAGCAAATGAAATGTTACCACGAACAGAGAAAGGGGTGGGGTCCCCCCGAACCTGCTCTGGCCAGACTGCCCAGGATGTGCAGTAAATGGGGACGTGTTCTCACTCTGCTGCGCAATTTCGGGGATGAGCTGGCTGCTCCCCCAGAGGAGAGGAAAACACTGAGTACCTCTGACATCTCTTCCCCTTCTCTGCCCCCAGCTGTCTCCAAAAGGCCTTCCTGTGGCAGCAGAGCAGCTGTTCCCAGGCTTTTTTTGCTGTTGGAAAGAAGTTGAGTTCATAAAGCAAGACCAATGAAATGCAGTCATTTCACAACATACAGGATTTCAAAATAGATGAATAACCCCATTCACTTCAAAATAATAACAGAAAAAATCAAGTAAGCAGAGTTTTTCAATGCAGTTGTGTTTAAAATTGGTATAAAGACAAGGGCTAATGCTCCCAGTTATAGAGACCAGGATTTCTTTTGTTTTAATTCCATAACTCAGTAGTCTGTAAGCTCAAAAGCTGTGAATACTTACTGTGTTGTGAGGAAGAAAGATGTCCACCACAGGGCGGCAGGGCTCATGAATTTCTGAAAGCCTAAATTAAAAACATCAAGCACCCACAATATCTAATTAATCACCAGGTTCTGTCTGTGGGAGTTCTTTGCACCTCCTCATAAGTGTAATCCCATAATGGCAAAACATTCCACTGCCTCAAACTTACACAGTATTATTCCGCATGTAAAATCTTATTCTCTTTGCAGTGGAGGTGGGGACTAGAATGACTGATAGAACCAGTCCTGCTCAAACTTAGAGCATGAGGCAGAAATCAAACTTCGATTATATCTAGTTGAGAATGCATTTTTACTCCACTTCACAGCACACTACATGTTCTGTACATGTCTTAAAACAGATAAGCCAAAATAATGCTGACTGGAGGTAAAAGGAGAAAGCAGCTGATCAAAATGCAGAGAGGAGAAAAAAAAAATCCCAAACAACTCAAAACCTAGAATTATCTATTTACAGAAAATGTGGGAAACAGGGATGTACTGGAATGAGAACCAGTGGCCACATTCATTTGCCAGGATTGCTTTGTGCTAGCCATATAGGTCAGGTTTAGGTAACTGCAGGCACATTTCAAAATAGTCCCTTTAGCCTTTAGCCAGGAAAAGCAGGAAGAGAGAAGGAGGATGCTTGAATACATGGTGAGGAGAAGAAGAGAGGTTAAGTTGTGAAAGACTGGAGGAGGGAGTAAGACTGAACTGGCCTTTGACAGGAAAGAAAGACCCTGGGAGATATTGGTAGGTCTGGGAACAAGAGAGGAAGGGATGGATAAGCAGTCATTCCCATCAGCCTGGAACTGGAACTGCCTGAAGCTCCAGCTAAAGGAAAGCTGGGCCTAGACATTCCCAGTGTGCTGGATGTAGACAAGCAAGAGTGAGAGGAGAAAGAAGAGCTGGACAACTGTCCAATGAATATCTGCTGGCTCTCTCAGTAGCTGTACAAGGAAAGTCAATCTGGATTAAAAAAAAATCCCAGGGGGAGGCAGAGACTGGTCCTGAATGGAATCAGGATTTATCAGGCATCATGTTCTTACTTTGGTAGGAAAAAAAAAAAAAAGTATTCTTTCTGTTTATGCTGGTTCACCTAGACAATGGTTAGTCATCCTGCAATCAATCACTTTGTCAGTTCATGTAGGGCTAAGCAGTACAGTGGACTTGGGTTCCAATCCTGCTGACATTTCACATGCTGCCAGAATACAGTACTTTTTTCCAGTTCATTTCTTAAAAATTTAAGAAGAACTAAAACATTACATTGCAATTATGCACTAGGGTTACAATGTCGACTGTTAACATTTATGAAAAGCCCAAACTAGAATTATTTATGCAACCTTCATTTGGCCACCATATACAGGGCTGCAATATCACATTTAATTACATAGTTGAAGAGTTATTTATACACAAGTACCCAGGGTTTTTTCAGTATAAAGAAGGAAACTTTAGCTACAGCAGAAGTACAAGGCAAAAGGAGTCATAAGGCAGAGAACACAGTTTAAGAGAATGTCTTAATGACTATCAGATACCAACCTGCAGGATTCTCTTCTAGACTCTGGTACTTCCCATGTAATATCAGACAGCTGACTTAAATTTATCTTTCCCAGATGATCTGCAAGCATGTTCTCCATTTTTTAGGTATCTGCTTGGTTTATAGAAATGCCTGCAGCTCAAGACCACATTGGGTATGTATGGGACTTGTGCTTTGAGCACATGAAGTGGTAGATCTGAAAAGATCCATTTCTAGGCATGCAAGATCTAACCCACACAATCAGTGAAAACTTCTGACCTCAAGACCTTTGTGCTTCTCTTCTCCACCTGTAATACTGTGCTCCATGAGACGGTCTTGTGAAATTTATACCAGAAATATTTGTGAAGCATTCATAAATTGTAGGTATGAATGTTAAACAAAATAGGCCAGGGAAAAATGAACAATTCCAGGTTTACATCAGGGATCCAAGGGGTTGCAATAAACAGGGCACTAAATCAGATACTGAAGAAAACCCTGTATTAAGGATGCCTGTTCACTAACTGGAGTCTCTCCACCCTCTGCCCTCAATGAGACAGAGATTCCCTGGAGAAAATAAAAAGCAATATTGTCTTTAATCTCACGATCTCAATGGATGTACAAAAGGTGACACAAAATTCTGACAGTCTAAGTATCTTATGACTTCACCATACTATAAAAACTTTGAAGGCTTTTGAGTCAATTTTACCTGTGTGTGATAATATGCAATAACTGGATTTTGTAACAAAGAAAGATGGACACAATTTTGAGCGACTTGATTACCTATCAACATAATATTTGTATTCTGTCTATCATTAAAATCACATCAAAACTCATGGGAAAGAAAATTCCCAAAGATCTTATCTCAGAGCCCCTTGATCCTTCTCAGTTCCTTTATTTGCGTGGGTGTGGGATGGAAATTGTACTGGTTCCATCAGTCTGAGATTGAATTATGACTTCATGGCTATGGTAACACTTCAAGACTTCTCTTCCACATTTCACTACCTTCCATACTACACAACAGTGGTGAACATTGTTTTTGAATTGCTATTTCCTCTCCTAATTTGTTTTTCCAAGAACATCTCATGCAAAATTAATTACCTTCACCTGAAGACTCACCCACTGGAGATCTGCATTGCCATCTTTCCTGTTCAATGTGTATTTGAGACTGCTGGGTGAGAGGGAGGTACTTAGGATCCAGGTATTGTTTCTAAGGTGTTATCATGATTTTATCACTCCTCCAACCATCAGAGCAGTGGTGCCTTGCCAAAAGTGTGGGCAAACTGCAGAAGAGTGAAATCTGCTGATTCATCCAGTGCAACAGGGATAAAATTGATGGCATGGTTGGGCATTGCAGCTGAACTGTAAACCCTTAAATCTTCCATTGTTTCACTACTCCTTACTTAGGTTTGCAAACCTGTGGTTTTGTTGGATAACAGCTGTTCTCTGATCATGGAACAGAAACTATCAAAAATGCTGTATTGCCTATGCTTGAAACATTACCTTTGACTGTAGAATTTCCTGTTAGGATCCTTGCTTTCATACTTCAGGACTGGATTACCTCAAAGTAAACTACACTGAGTGCAATCCAAAATCCTACAAAAGACAGCACCAGAAGGAGATGGGCTGCTGGTAGCAGCAATATATGCCCCTGGATATTCATTCCTTGCTGTGGAATGAATCCTAGCTGGAATATAAGAAATTGATTTGGCTATGAGGTGTGTATTGTGAGTCCCAAGGACCTGGGGTCTCATGGCCTGAGTAAACACACAATGCATTTTTGGCCCAAGTCACCAAAGTTGTCTCAGTGTCTCAGAAATACCCTTGGAAAATCCCTCTTGACTTGAAAGACAGCAGGTTACCCACGGAGTATCCTCTGCTAACATGCCTCAGCTTCAGAAGGACCCACTCTCCTCTCCTCTCCTCTCCTCTCCTCTCCTCCTCCTCTCCCTCTCCTCTCCTCTCCTCTCCTCTCCCTCTCCCTCTCCTCTCCTCTCCTCTCTCCTCTCCTCTCCTCTCCTCTCCTCTCCTCTCCTCTCCTCTCCTCTCCTCTCCCTCTCCTCTCCTCTCCTCTCCTCTCCTCTCCTCTCCTCTCTCTCCTCTCCTCTCCCTCTCCTCTCCTCTCCTCTCCTCTCCTCTCCTCTCCTCTCCTCTCCTCTCCTCTCCTCTCCTCTCCTCTCCTCTCCTCTCCTCTCCCAGAAGTACTCAGCTGACCACCATAGAAGTGGGATTTTGAGGGAGATTTGGGATGATACTCCTATGATTTATGGCAGGGATAAGGGATAGCCAGAGGATTTGCAGCCTTCCTCTTGTGCCATTACATGAGGATCCTCAGGCAATGACAGATGCAAAACCAGTTTCAAATTGCAACTCCATGAATTAAAAAAAAAAAAAAAAAAGGTGAAGGAAATCCTTCTATAGGGAGAGAACACCATCACAGAGATGTTTTTTATTTCTGTCATTCCTTCCTTTGGACCAATAAAACCCTGCAAACTTATGAGAATCTGAACTTGTTATTTCATCACTTATGAGCAATGTAGCAATTCCAAACTCATGTTTATAGAACTGTTACATCCTTTCAACATCTGTTTCCAATATATGTGAGAGCTCAGCTTATCTTTGTTGCCTGCTGCAGTCTGGCAGTTTTATTTGGGATTAAAATCCCCTTTGAATGCACCATTCTGTTGATCTGGAATTTTGGACCAATCCAAAAAAGCTCACCTGGAAATGATATGTTCTTATGCTACAAAAATGTCTTTCTGAACTTTTAAAAGTTCATTACACTGATGGACCAGAATATTTAATTATTGTCCTTCCTACCACTTTTTTCTTCTGCTGTTTTCCTCTATTACCATTATAGAGTCAGAATACATTTTATGATGCCTGAGTAAGCTGTCTTGGCTATATTTCACACAACCCTATGAACCATCTAGTTTACCCCCAAGTCTGTCACTTCCTATGGAATTATTTCATAATAAATAATAGTATGTGGTAAAAATTAATGCAGGGTGGATGATTTGAGATAAATTGAACAGGTTTGATCATGTGAAATTTTATACTACTGGAAGTTAAAAGATAAAAAGCAGCTTTTACTTCAAATACTGACAGTTTTCATCACATTGAAAGTTATTATTTCCAAAAATGTTTGAAAACTGCCTTAATTTTGGAACTTGGTAGTTTTCCTTACCCCAAATAAAGTTTCTATACAACATATTCATAAGAGTATATTCATCCTTTCCTATCCCCATCCTTTCCTTTTTTTTCTTACTAGCCACACTGTTACTGTGTTTGCCAGATTGACTGTGCTTATGATCTTTATGGGACAAATAAGGAGAAAGGAAATAGAGTTTGCTTCAACATGACTTGTACCTGCCAGCACAAATATAGGCCTGAGATTGGAAAGACAATTTATTTCATTTTATTTTAAAATCAGTCAAACACTGCCAACATATGAATTGATGGAAGTTGCATGAGAAGCTCCAAAAAGGAGATGATCAGAGACAAAAGGAATAAGAGTGAATTTGATTTAAATTACTGTAATACACTGACACAACTACTTTTGTAACCACCTGGGATGAGTTCTGACAGCTTTTCCTAGTTTTTATTCACTCATTATTCAGGCAAAACTCCCACTAACTTCTCTCCCACGGTCTAATTTCTGACTAATATTTATGTACATTATCTCTATGTCACCTTGTTATGGATCACACAGATCTTACTCATTTAGCTTCAGGAGACAAGTATTTCACACTCTGAGACAGGCAGAGCTGTTACAGCCTAAACATGAAAAAGGATTAGAAACATCATAACACTCATTACTGCTTCTCTGTGCAGCTTTTTGCTCCCTTACATAAAGACCTTTCTTTTCAGATGCAGAACTGCTTTCATTATACCATTCTGACAAATAAGTATGTAGCCATATGATGGCAGCAATATGCTTAAATATGCGGATTCCAACATTTAATATGTTCTACTTGTCCAAAAAAGGGAGATACAACTCAAACCAGTGCTCTGGAGAGCAAGACACAGCAGTCAAACATCACATTCAGACTGAAACTGTCACAGTTTTTGAACACAAAATAAAGTTTGGCTATAATTTTCACTGCTGAGTACAATTCCAATGAATCCAATCATTCGTTCCAAGGCCATTTAAACCTCTTTAAATGCAGAAGAATTATTTGACAAAACAATTTGCCTCAGCACAGTACATGTACTGGATGACACGGAACTGCCTATGCACTCATCACTCCACAGTAACCAAAGGAAGATTAAAAAGTACAACAGTATCAAAACATGATCTAGAGGGAAGATGCTGGAAATTTAAACTTTCACTGGTTCATCTAAATTTCTCCAAAATATATCTTTTAACAGGTGATGAAATTGAATGAACACTAAACACAAGCCAAAATGGAAAGGAGATTTCATAAAAGTGCCATGCATGATAAATCATTCAATTTTTTTTCCCAGAGAATTCTTAAATTCCCCAAAAGATGGTGTAGAAGTAGTAGTATGCAAAAACCGCATGGACATACAATCATGCCTATAAGGCTTGGATAAATAATTACAGCATTGGCAAAGAACAAATTTGTCATTTCCTGGGTTTTCTCATGTTGTGATCATTTGCTTCCTCAGTAGATCATGCTAGCTAGCCTGTACAAGAGAGCTCTTTTAAGACTAAAAGTATAAAAAATAAAGGAGGTAGGATCTGGAAGGATAAGGGGACTCTGGAAATATATTCCCTTAGCCCTCTGATTGTAATTTACAATAAAATTATTCCCAAGGACAACTCCACTGAAAATTTATTGAACACATATTTCCATCCAGTGAATTTGAACTCCTCTGATTCCAGGGGGAGAAACGTTTCATGGAAAGGAAGTGGCATGCCTACAGCATGGACACTAATAGACTCTTCAGATAAATACAGATAAATTCAAACAAAACTTGAGCTCCTTCTAGACTTCAGTTCAGAATAAAGGTTTAGAGCAAATCAGAAGTTGAGAGGTCAGTCCCCTCTAGTACCTGCTGTGAACTCCAAATAGACCCTTTAGGGACATAAATGATATTGGGTTACACAACTTGACACCTCTTCCTTCTTTGTTGATTTTAATTGCTTTTTTTTTTTTTTTTTTTCCCTAGTTTGTGCTGTTATTAAACAAGGAAGATTATTCAGAAACAAACCAAAATAAGATAAAATGTATTTTCACTAATTTGATTTCTTGATAGTGGAAAGAAGCATTTTTTAATTCAACAGATTAAACACATTATAATAGGTTTTAATATTAAAAGAATGTTAAAGCACAGTCTCTCATCAAGGGATCCAGATAACTTCTGGAAACAGTTTTGTGGTAGGAGATGTTATATGGAGAAGATTAAGGTGTTTTAAAAAACAATAAATATCCATTTGATTTGTTTGTGTCTGTGAATTAAGAACACAAAACACAATTCTTCTTATTAACAGATGGTTTTTCATGGATCATTTTGAGGGTCCACCTTTAATGTCTACTTTCATGGCCATGAAAATAAATGTATTTCCTAGAGAAATGGAGAACAGGAAAACTTTGTAGCTTAATAGAAATAATTAAAATCCAAAAAGGTCCTGAAAACCATGCTGTGCCTTGTTCTTGGCAAACATGCTTTTATGTATTTATCAGCAACTGAACTCTGATATCTATTGAATGCTAAAGATATCAAGTCATTGACTGACAGATTCCACCAAATGAAAAACACTGAAGTAATGTGATTTTCTTAAGAGAAAAATTAGTAGCAACTTTCAGAGTACAGAAATTATTTTCAGTGAACCTTTCAAAATGTATTTGCACAGATTTTACAAATTAATATTTACTGTCAATGTGAGTTCACATGCAAACAGAAAATCAGTTAAGTCCATTAAAAGTTCTTGTTCCATTAACCTCTCCCACATTAATATTTATATAAGAAAGGGAGGTATGTCATATCTTTCATCTCCCATTCTTGCACTATTTACTGGTTTGATCCTGCAAGCTGCAGCTCCAAGGATCAGATCTTTCTCAATGAGCTACATTTGTATGGAAAATATCTTGAAAGAAATGTCGCCTTGTAGTTTCATTCCCCAGTTATCCCTAAACTGCATCTATGAGCATCTTCACCATGTTTTCAGGTTAAAAAAAACCAAAAAACAAACAAACAAACAAAAAAACCCAAAACCAAAACAAACTGTAATCTGCATTTAGGGAATTTCTGGTCATTTTCACAGTCCTGTTTTATTCATAACTCAGGACTACCAGCAGGAGCAGTGTTTGATCAACCAGTGCTTTATCAGAGAACACCTTGAACCAAAGCTGAAGACAGGACTGGAGAACCTGCAGGGAACCCAGGTGTCTGTAGTCTAGCTTGACTGCCAGTCATCCTTGATCTACAAATAATACTCTCAGCTTCTCCAAATCTTCCTTCGGCCAACAGAAATCACAGAAATGACCCATGGACATTGTTGGCCTTTGGATCACATCTCAAATGTACAGGAAATTTGTTTAAACAGGTGCCAGTAGTACCATGAGAACTGAAAAATACCTATATAACAAGGTATAGCAATTCTACTGATATGTTACCAAATGTATACTTTCACACTTAACTAAGACTTAATGGGTGCTTCCACTATATTAAAATTTTCCCTGTGTGTTTTGACCTTTTCTCCTCAGAATATTGCTTCTAATTTTCGGTCATTTGCCATGTGAGATGAAATCCACACACAGTTCATAGAAGGCTCAAACAGAGTTTCTGCTGCTTCTGTTTTCATTTTATTTAGGTTTATTTTTCTAAACCACATGTTACCTTATACCTTGCCAATGTAACTGGTTTGGAAATAATGTATTAATTCAAACAATGTTTGTTTGGAGGAACTCTCTGATAGCTTTCAGCTGGCTAAACACACTTAGATAGCATCCTGTTGGTTTCTGAGACAGAAGTGAAAGGCTGCTCTGCTTACCAAGTGACAGCTTTGATGCAATATCCTCACAATATACGAGTACTTACACTTTTATATTCCTGGTGCTAGCTTTTTCTCAGGAGTCCTTCAAGTGCCAAAGTTCATGCAGTTCATGTTTATATTCAATTAAAACCCCAACTAAAATATTTGCAGACAAATGCTGCATTCTCAAGCTCTACGGAAGCCATTCAGACACATCTTCTACACAGATAACAGCGTGGGCTAAGTAGATAATTCCATGACAAATCACCTCTACTGTTGTTTATTTTGGTAGAAAGTAGTTGCTAAATTTGTTTTTATGCATCCAAAATGAAAATGTAACTTGATAATGCTTCCGCTGAAAATACAAAATGGGTTCAGAAAAGGCAACTGCAATTCAGATTTGTTTTAAAATATTTCACAAACTGCCCGATTATTTTGTTTTCCAGGGGAAACAAAATTCTAAATGTGCCATGTGGAAAACTGAATGAAATTCAATGTGTTTCTAGAATGAACTTGAAATACTAGTAGTTAAATATAATGATTCATAACCATGTTTTGATAGTGTTTTTTTCTTTTACTTCTCTCTAAAAGCCTTGTAGAAGCAATCAAGGAAAGCAATTATAAACAAATAATGTTAAATGCAGTATGAATAACAGTATACCTCTTTTTAGCATATTTCCCTTTCAACTGAAAAAAATGAAGCTATTTTACTAGTGTTGTGGCAATATATTTTATTATCTACTTTAATTAAGCTCAAAACCCCCAAAGTTTACTTAGAGAATTGTCCAACAATAGAAAATATCTTTATTATGGCACACCCATAGCCACACATTAAATGTTTCCTTTTCTAGCTGTCTGTGAGAATGGCATCAACTTCAAAGTAATTTGTATGGGATACAGTAAATAAATGTTGTAGGTAGATATAATCATTATTATAACAGCACCATGTTATTTACTGCTAAACCACTGATAGTTCAGGTTGATCAGGGCAGCATAATCATATTATCCAAGCTCCATGCTGATAAGACAAACCAAGTAAAGAAAAACAGCAGCTGCCACTTGCCTGTCTCACAAATGTCTTGCTCTATTTATTGGCTTTACCTAGAAATAAGAGCATCTTTTGTGGGATTATGGACAGGATATTTGCTTTTCTGTGAAGGGAAAAGCCTCTTTCAACTATCCAGCTTTAAAAAACAAAAACAAAAAAAGAGAAAAAAAGAAGTAAAATTAAATATAAATAAAAATACAGAACATGAATAATTTGAAGATTGTCCAGTTTCAGTAGAGTAAGATTATTACCCATTTCAGGAACCCATAAGCACTTTCCCACTAAAACTCCTGCATTTGAATGTTACCTGGGGATGTCCATAGTATGACTATCATATTTTGGTAATTCCCTTCCTTTCAAATCCTTGATGAGAACCCATGACTGCCACTACCAGTCTGTCACAACCAGACACTGTCTACACATCATTAATGGGGGTTTTCTTTCATTTCATATTTGCTGCACAAAAGAATCATAACTGGCAGTGTTGATGTAAGTCTTAACATTTGTTTCAAAAGAATGTACTTAATGAATGTGCTTTAAAAAAAAAAAAAGGGAGTAAATTTTTACTTCAGTCAAACCTCAGGATATTTGTTGGAGCAAAGCCAAAACCAACCCACCCTTAACAAAATGGAATCCCTGAGAATGAATCCCTTCCCAAAACTAAGAACAGGTTTGGTCCTGTGTTCCTGAGGCTGGATAGATTCTATCAGTACCACGTAATTACTCTCATGGCTTCTTACAATGCCTGCTAGAACAAAGCAATAGACCTGAAATGTGTCAGTGGACTTCAGAATGACAGCCATCTCCTGAATAAAGGATGTTTTCTGTCAGCAGGCCCTGTACCAGAGCATAAACTTTCCTGGTTCCTTGGGATACACCTGCACTGTCATGTGTGTACAATCCCAAGCTTAAAATGTAGTTTCTGCAACAGCTTTGTTGTCTGGGTGTAAAATGCATGCTCAGACTCAGCTTCAGTATATACCACCATGCTCAGTGGCAGGGAACCTCTGTGCTGGAGAAGGAACATGAACAGACGATTGGGATCTGATTTATGATTCAGCTCTATTTTTACAGAAGGCAACGGGCATGGCTGAATTCATTTGCCCTGGATCCAGCCCTCCAAAAACCATATCAGCTTGCCATGTCCTTCCACCCTGACTCAATAGCAACATAATCTCAGAGTTCTACTAAAAATCTGTGAGGCATGAAACACACTTGTGCCTCCTGAGGGAGTCTTTATGGGATTACACAGCTCTTACACGAAGCAGGTTAGTGAATTACAATATAGAAGAGAATTATATGAGCCTAGGAGAAAAATAAAATTTCTGGAAATATTTAAAGGAAGAAAAAGTTTTCCTCTAACCACCGAACAAAGAAGGCCACAGAGGGAATATGATTCTGATCTGGAAGCAACAGAAGAATACAATACAAGATTAAAAAGTGAAGAATTTAATATTTGTTTGTACGGATCCTCAACATCAATCAGCTCTGCAGGGACACACATGCCTGTTCCATGGAAAGCAGTGTGGATATAACACACATGATGTAACTTTGAGCCCCTGTAATTCACTGGCAGGACCACAAGTGAAACAGGTAAGCTAGGCCATATCCCCTGTTCATGATGCACTCAGGGTGTGAGACCTTTAAAGGGCCCAATCTAACAAGAAGGAAGATTTTGGAAATCCCACTGCCACAGCTGTGGGGATCCTACACACTCTTCAGTTGCAGACCATCACTGCAGGTCCTGTAGAGCAAACCCTGTTGACTGCACAGGTGTAATGCAGATGTTTGCAGTGGTGAGCACAGGTGTGGGGTCTGTCATGAAAGGTGCAGCACATACGCAAAAACTGGGAAATCCAAAATTCTACTGTGAAAATTTCCTAAGTGTTTGAGCTCAGGATGAGTAAACATAAACTATGGGGGCAGTCTGTGCACAACAGCAGGGGCTGCACCTTTCAGGTCTTTCATATCTCTGTGAAACACAAAAATATGGACATACTAGAAGGTCAAAGTACAAGAGAATAGGTATCATACTATAGAAAACAGGTATTTAAAAAATTATCTGGTGAAAATTCTTATCCTACATGCATTTCCTAATTTCCTTGGTATGACTGAAAATGAATTCTCTATAAACCTAGTTAGAATACCAAGAAAACCATCACAAAGTAAACCCGAGTGAATAGAAAATGCACATCACCTGAGATACCACATCTTTCTCTATAAATAGGTGTACAAGCTATATAGAAGAACAGCACTAATGATAAATTTTAGAAAGCACAGGCACTTTTGTGAGTATGAACTGTGTTTATCCCTTCAGTGTCTATGGAATGTGAAGGGTTAGGTGGTGGCAAGCCCTACAGCCTGTGAGGTCAATCTTGCCCCTAGACACGTGCAAGTGTCATTTATGCACCACAGTGCTCGCCAGCACTCGCTGACTTCAGAAAGTATGTGCACAAAACCATGGGCAAGACCCAACAGCCGCTTCTCAAACTGAAGTTTGCTCACAGAAACGCAAACACTTTTTGCAATCTGATTCTAATTAACAATAGAGTCATTCATTCATTCTCTAACAAATGAGCAGAAATCCCCTTCCTTTAGCAATACACAGACATTTGATAGTAACTGAGTATTTGAGGTGATTATGTGTTACAAGATCTGATTCTCTTGTATTTAAGACTCAAGTCTTGTTTCCATCTCAGCTATAGGCCACAAAACCACTATGCTGGATTATTTGCTTAGGGGCATTGGAAGAAGAAATCTTCCACACACAGCTGCAAAGAAAGCAGTGTTTTGACACACTGAAGGGAACTTCAGGATTGTCCCTCCTAATACTTAGCTCATAATTCACAGAACAGAAAAGTACCTGATGAGTATCAGCAGGAGCAGCCAGCACAGTCCTTTTTTAAGATCTGAGATCTAACATGAAACTTCCCAGTGATTCTATTGATCCCAACTAATATAACCAGATCTGTGAGGAAGCATGCTGGCAATACCTGGTTGCTAGTGAGCAGTTGATACAGCTATCAAGCTATTGCCACTCCAAAAAAACCAACCAAACAAAAACAAAACAAAACAAAACAAAACAAAACAAAACAAAACAAAACAAAACAAAACAAAACAAAACAAAACAAAACAAAACAAAACAAACCCCAAACAAAACAAAACAAAACAAAAACAAAAAAACAACAAAAACAAACCCTGGACCATTCAGCAAGTATTTTAACCATAAAAGAAAAATCAAAATGTTTGCTACACTACAAACTAAGGTTCTTTCCACAAGAGCCTACTGTTGGCTTATCTTCAATTTGTTGTCCACCTGAACTCCCAGGTCTTTTCTAGCACAACTGCTTCTCCAAGACTCTTGTTTAAATCATGAAATCTTCAAGTTCAGAAATACATTTTTGCTTTCTTCACTCATGCAAAATATATACTGGTGTGATATTCCATTATAATATGCTAATAAATAATATAATTTCTAATGTACGTAGTGTACTAAAATGTGGATCAATGGATTAAGGTCAAAATTCTCCTGAGTAATTTTGCAAGAATTCATCTAATTTTTTTAATATGTGGACACATTTCTTAATACATATTTTCAAAAAGACAGATGTTTCCACTATTTTAAAGGATTATTAATCTTCTGAGCAACTGAAAAAAGAAATTTTTTTTCTATATGTATAAGTTGTTTCACAAACATCTTGGAAGTAAACTGTGAGATTGTAACATTTCAGGCTATGCCAGGTGTTCAGTACTTTCTCATAAATTCCTTGACTGACCAAAGTAATTCTATGCAACTAATACTGCCCATGGCAGAGGGTTTGGAAATAAATGATCTTTAATGTCCTTTCCAATACAAACTATCCTATGAGTCTATTACCTTAATGGGTATGAAAACACAAAACATTGGGACCCAACTTTCTGGTGCCATGAATATATCTGCAGTGTTCCTAACAGGAATACTCCTTTGCTCATTATGAAATGAAAATGTTAGTTCATGAAAACCACCAACTGTAGTGGCCCACAATTTGCCTACTGAAATATCTCACCAGACAGACAACAATCAGTTTTTAAAACTGATTGTTTTGGTAAAAATAATTGCCAAGCCATTCAAGTACCACTGGCAGATCATGAGTAGAGGCTCATTTCTAATGTTATGATGGCATTTTTTTAGATGCAAGAATCTTAGCTAATAGCATAGTAAATTTTTAATTTTTCTTTTGTAACTAAAACACTTGCTAAATGGTTAACAGGGTTTTATGTGGGATGCATTTTTTTTGAAGTGGCAATATCTTGATAGTTGCATCAACAGAAGATTTTCCCTCTAAAACCAGTAAGAGTTGGTAGCACTTATAACCTGATTAGCAATTTCTGAGTTTGCCCAAAGAACTTTATTTTTTCGAAGGAATCATTAGGGGTGTCTTTTTCACTCATTTTCCCTGTGTGACAATGTAATTTATGAGTATCAAAAGTCTCCAATGCTACTGATAATTCTTTGCTTGACAGGAGCTTTCTCTGATTCACTTGCACATTAGCAAACATTTACCTATTTTCAATAAAAATAGCTAGTCAAACTATCTTTTTATAGTTTTGATTAAATTGTTGCATAGCAGCTGAATTACTTGGAAGTGTTTTAAATACCAAAACAAGCCTCTAGTATATGAATGAAAAATCAGGATCAGAATAGTAATCACCTATTTCCTTGGCAGTTATTACTATGATGTTATCCCTCCAAAAAGCACAGTGTGGTTAATCATTCTCCCTAAAATTTAGTGTGAAGAGATGGTGAAAATATGTCTTCATTCAGGAAAGAGGAGTGGAACAGGAATACGAGTTCCTTTTAGTTCTGTAATTTCAAGCTCGATCTTTGACTATATGCAGACAGGGATATGACATTCCTGGTGGTGCAATGGCCTGGCACGGTCAGATTACTGCTGGAGAAAGGAATGGTCAGTCCCCTCTGACTGCCAGTGGAAGGAATGCCATTCCCTGGCTAAGAGCTGTCCTACAGTGATGGCTGCAGCCACCGCTGCTGACAAAGTCCAGGTCTCACAAAAAGGTGCATGCTTTCTACAACAAGAACTAATGGAGGCTATTTTTGATTCCAGACCCTTTCTGGCTGTTTGCCTGCATCTGTCTCACACATAACAAATTCATAGGTGGTTATAAATAACTCCAGGATTGCATTCAGACACTCAGTCTGAAGATTTTTAGGTCTTACCACAAGCTATTTTTAACAGTGGCTATAAAGACATTCATGAGGAATTACAAGTTAATATACTGAACAATCTGAGGCAGTACCTGGTTTGGTCAGAGAGGATTCCAGGACTGAATAATGTGGCACTGCATCTGGTGCAACTACTGCACTAGAGTCATGCTTTGCACAGCAGGACACACAATTCCGAGAAGCTGTTCCAAAACAATAGTATTTGTCCTTCTTTGGGGTTCCAGCTCATCCCCTGAGTAACTGGAATAGTTGCTCACGCAAATTCTCTGGAAAATTTTACACCCACCTTTTTACCTGACATTTCTAAGATTCTAGAAATTCTGGATTTCCACACCTTGGAGGAAATGGTGCCAGTTCCTGCTTAAGGGTAGTTCAGGATGGAGTGCATGACTTCCTAGATTACCTAATGTCTGTTTCAAGTCACTACTATTCATACAGCAAACTTATTATTATAAATTTTCTCAGTAATTTTAGCAAAATAATAATAAACAACCAAAATTCTTAGGATCAAGCTCTATCTTTCAAATATAAGTACTCTGAGTAGAGGTACTAAATGTAAGGAAGTGGAATGATTTAACTCTCACTCATTTCTTGAGTTAGTCTTCACAAAACTGCGTCATTGGGATAAATCCAGCAGTGCTGCAAAGCCTGTCATTTTCTTTTCAAGTATGTATTAAAAATTAAAAGAAATGCAGAAAAACAACAACACAGGAAAAACTTAGAAAGAGGAAAAAATCTTTAGGAAAACTTCTGGCCCATTGAATTTCTCTGCTACTGGACATTGACCCATGTATTAACTTCATGTATTTCTGCAACATTGTGGAGAAGATGCTGATGATGTCAGAAATAAAGTTGTGTTTCAGTGCAATCCATAGAAGCCTTGAAGACTGAAGCTCTAAGAAAGCCAAGTGTGAAAACAGAATTGCTTTCTAGTGGCAACAATTTTGTCCTCCAAAACTATTTCTTCTGGGTAAAGTGCAGAGTTCTTACCCTTGGTGTTGAAAGAATTTATGAACTTTGTTTGTCCACTCTTTCAAATGCCCACAAAATATGTGTACATGAGCTGCCAGCTGAAGAATCCAGCCCTAGCTCTTGTTCGTGAGGCTTGGCTGATTTTAAGTGCCCCAAGTATGTTCATAATGGCTTTAAAAAGAACTACTTGGACATTCCCCTCACAGCTAAACCATTCTCCCAGCACTTGGGCAGCTCTCTGTGATTAACTAGGTGACTTCTTTGTGCAATATTTTTACTCTAGAATTTCTGTGAACTCAAATATTTATTTATTTTGACATTAAATAAGGGAAGCTAAAACGCTGTAGGAAAATACTACTTCAAGTAAGAGCACCATTCATAAATTGCTCTTGCAGATTTAAACAAAAGCTGATCTAAAAAAAAATTGTGTTTGTGAATCAAAAGTCTGGTTTAAACCTTTTAACATGATTTCACAAACATGTCTCCAGTGTAGCATTGCTGCTTATACAAATGTACTTAACATATAAATCAATCAAACCAGGAAAAAAAGGTAGCTGAAAAATAGATCACTGATTACAAATTCAAAAGTACTTCCACAGGATTTAAAAAACAGCAGCATCCAATATTTAAAACAAAAACATGCAACAGAAAAAAACCAAGCCACCTAGTACAGTGTTTATTTAGATGCACAAAAGCTGTGATAATTAGAGAAGGCTACTTAGGCAGATACTACTAATTGACTGCAAGGACAGGACTGCATGACTTGAGATGGCAGGAACAGTACAACATGTTACCACAATGATTCTTGGTGAAGCTGCAGAAACCTTGGCATTTCTGCCAATAAACAGATTCTATAAATGGGGGAAAAAAACAATTTAGAATGTGGCCTCTGGGTTTTGCTACTGTCACCTAAAGGAGAATAGGTAGAGTGGAAATGTTACTCTATAGTGGTTTTTGTTTTACAGCAGAAGTTTTAACTGTTCACTTTTAGTAAATTTTCTTGAAAGGAAATGACAATGATTTCTATACTTTGTTTTTTTCCTTTAAAACCCTAAAAGGCACACAAGCTATAGTATGCCTTGACTGAGTTTTTTAGTGGGTAGAAAAGGGTGGCAGAATTTTTCTAAGCTGGATTATGGTCTAGCAACAAATACACTTTTTGCTTTATTGCCAGTTATGAGGACTGAAGAAGGCGGGTACCTCAATAGGGAAAATATCAGAGATTTTAGTTGAAACTGACTACATTATCCTACACATGATGACTACTTTCACAGTTAACACAGCATTTTCTTCTCCTGCCCTTTCAAACTGGCTGGATCTTGTTCCTAATAGTGACCTGTTCTCTGAGAGAAAATGTTGGTTCTTGTCATGGAAATGGCAGTTTGGCAACAAGATGAACTTGGTCCATTCTTCCCTGCTGATCATCAAACAATGGATCATAAAGACTTTCGATTCCCTAAGCCATGGATATATTTGGGAAAAAAAAAAGGCAGTTATTTTTCATATAAAGAATCTCACTTTCCCATGCCCCATTGTCTCCGTCCGTAAGAAAAGCAAATATTCATTTTGTTGTGTTCTATCACCAATTTTCCTCAGTAAAGAAGTCAGCCCTGTAGGTTAATGAATGCATTTAATAGTGGTAAATCAATCCATATCTACTTTATAAATCATGCTTCTTCAGCAGTTTTGATTACTTCTCTACTAGGATTTTTAAAAGCCTCCAGTCCAACAGCATTACAAGCATTGTTTCCTTTGAAAGACCCACAAATATGACTGGCTTCATACCACACAAAAATGCTCAAATGAGGGGGGTATCACCCACCTATTTATAACCATCCAGCGTTACCATGTAAGGCTGAATGAATTAAAAAGTTCCAGAACTGACAGGAATCTCTATAAACTTTGCTCTCTAGGAGACAAAACAATAACATTCAGTCCAAATTAAGATGTTTTTGGTCTTAGATTGGTTCAAAGTATTTTGGGTACAATTATACTGGACCTTCTGTTTTTCAGTATTATGAAAGGTCTTTTTCATATTTCATAAAGCTCTAGAGAGGAACATAGTTTAAAGCTGAGCTCAGCTAAAAAATATAAACAAACAACCTTTTGCTATTTACTACATGCGACCTTAAGCCAAAATACAAGCCTCCCATGCAGCTGCTTCTTCCTGATCATTTTTAAAAGCTATAATCAGTGTATAGTTTGCAATGTGTTTCCTCCTCTTGCTTTTTTCTCCACTTGCTGAATTTATGCTTATTAAATTGTCCACTTCAAGGAATGAGTCTGAGACTGAGACAAATGGATTTGCTCACTTCTGTTTTGCTTCTTCGCCCTTCAGTTTCCCAAAATACAGGTGGCTGTTTAGAATCAATACTGCTTTGGAAAACATGCCAACAATTTCTACTGATAGCCTGACCAAATTGGGGTATTCAGTGAAATGCAGTGCTGGACAGTAAGAAAATTTTGGATCCATTTCCTTAGGGTGTGCTACAACAGGAAATACTCCTAAAGTATAAGAGGCATTATCCAGGGAGATGTTCAAAGTGGGTGCTTATGGGTGCTCTGAGACAGGTCAGATGAAGCAAAAGTCAAAGAAGAGTCACCAAGGGTAGCTTGTTTCAAAGACTACAGTGTGGCAACCCAGTAGGGAAGATGGGAAGATGATTATTAAAACAAAACCACATCAGATCCCAAGAAAACCAAAAATACAGATACTTTGAAAATCATAGCCTTAAAAAAACCCAACAAACAAATAAACATAAAACCCCAACCAGAAATAGAGGCCTGAGTTACAAAGATCTAAATTGTGTGGAAGACATGTTGAAATGGACTTTTGGACAAGCTAAACATAATCATACATAAAAAACCTTAATATTTGAATTCTCTTTTGGAACAATTCTAGTATACTAGGCACATTTCCCTCTTGTACTGCTGGTATATAAATTAAGGATAGAAGATACAAAATTAATGCAGCTGCTTCGGTGGAAAATCAAAACAAAAGTGCCTTCACTTTTCTCATCTACCAAATTCTGACAAGGGAAAAAAGTGAGAGAAATCTGATAATGGCCATTATAAATTATTAACTAAACTCAGGAATAATAGTAATAGATTGTAACAAGGAATACATTTACTTCTACTAAATTTCAAAATGGAGAAAATGAGCTAATTAGAGGAATCTACATTTTGAGGGGACATTTTCTTCAGATAAGGAAAGTGTAAAGTTATGTGTACAAAATACTGTTTGTCACAACCCAAAAGACACAGCTGTACTTGAAAGACACAGTGAAACTGTAATTATCTAATTTGGCTTGGAAGGAGTTACTTTTTCTTGGCTTTTTGCCCAGAATACATTTATTCCTTCTGTAAAAATAGTATAGCAAATTCAAAAACAAAAAAGAAACATGCTACAGAGATGCAATACAAGAACACATTGATGATAAATGTAACATACTTAAGGATTACTGCATTCAGTAATCAAAATTTACATCAATCTCTAGAAAGAGAATAATATCTTGATAGTAAAAAGAAGTGAAATCTTCAGTTTATTGACAAAACAGTAGCAGGCACTCCAGGCCTCACAGCAGGTTTGAACATCATCCTGGAAAGAACCTCCTGAAGTTCTGAAAATCTGAATGTTCACTTTTCACATTACGGGAACCAAACAAATAACTGCTGACTAAAAATTATAAAAACTATTGAAAATACTGAGAAGGTTTTTCCAGGGAAATTTTTTTCCTCTTCACATCCAAGAAGAAATTCTACCATCTGACTTACTTATATAATGGTCTTTAGCTGGGATAATACTGCAGTAGAAGATTAACTAATGCAGAAAACAAGCCCTTAATTACTGTTTTTGTCTGCTGAGTATGAATGTTTCAGAAACTTCCATCAAACTGTCAAATTTTATAGTGCTCAGGCACACAGGTAGAAGCTTGTTTTTTGATTTGGTTTGGTTTTTTTTTTTCCCCCATGGTATATCTTAGAAGACTGATAGAGATGTATGCTATTTACCTCCCCCCCAAAAAATCTCATTCTATAGCTACCTTTGGGAACACTGCAGTCAGATATAATGGGACACAAAACCTACACCATAATATCTCATTTTTCAATAATATTTTGGTGACAATAATAATATTTGGCTGCCCAGAGAAGTTGTGGCTGCTCCATCCCTGGAAATGTCCGAGGCCAGGTTGGACAGGGTTTGGAACAGTTTGGGGTAGTGGAAAGGTGTCCCTGCCCAGGGCAGAGGTGGAGCTGAATGAGCTTTAAGATCCTTTGCAAGCCAAACCAGTCTGTAATTCTGTGATCTTATGTTTCTTCATGTAGTGTGGAATGGAAAACTGCTGCAAGGTACTGTTCCAGTGGCATAATGTTACATCTTTTTCATTGTATGGCTTCTAATGTACTGTTCATTAAGTATCTATCTATTAGATACTGATACTGTTGTATTCACAAAAGAGGTTCAGCAGTGAAATTAACCTGTTATTTGCCCAGTTCATCAGAATGTGTTATCTACAACTCGCCTGCTTGCCCTTACTTTGGCCTCCTTATGCCATGTGCTCAGAGAATGGCACAAAGGGGCACTTATCTCCTCGTGCCCAGGCCAAGGCTGGTGTGATCCTCACTGTCCTGACAGTTCCTGATTCCTTCCCATACTTTCAGTACAAGAAGGACAAGGAGCTAGTGGAGAAGTGCCACAAGGGTGATGAGTGTGGAGCAGGTCTCTGATGAGGAGAGACTGCAGGAGCTGGGGCTGTTTATCCTGGAGAAGAGAGGACTGAGAGGAGACGTCATTAATAGAGGATAAATATCTCAAAGGAGTGTCAAGAGGAGGGACCAGACTCTTTCCAGTGGTACCCATCGACAGTATGATGAGCAATGGCCATAAACTAAAACACGAGAAATTTTATTTCAACGTGAAGGACTTCTTCCCACTGATGATGGCAGAGCACTGGAACAGCTGCGCAGGGAGGCTGTGGATCTCTCTGGAGACATTCCAAACCCCCTCTGTGCCACCTGCTCTGCATAACCCTCGGGCTGGACTGGATGATCTCCAGAGGTCCCTTCCAACCCTCAGGACCCTGATTTTGGGATGACACTGAAGGGACGCCGCTGGTCTCTGCCACGCACCGAGCCTACGGTCGGGCTGGGTGAGCGAACACGGACCGGGAACCACAGGGGAACCATGAAGGGCCGGGGCTGCTCCGACACGGGCTCCGGGGGTGATCCAGCCGTGATTCCAGCGGTGATTCCAGACGTGACTCCAGCGGATCCCGGCAGGGACAGAGAGCGGGGGGCGGCCCCGAGCCCGGCCGGGATGAGCAGCAGCACCCGGCGCTGCGGGGATCTTCCCGACTTTGGGAGCTCCCTAAACACTGACAGAGCGGTTTAGAAAGTTTACAGAATAAATAGTGTTTACTCTTGAAAGGGCGCACGGCGCAGGTGGTAACAACTTGCATCATTTATAAAGCAAAATTCACATGGACCCGCCTATCTAATCCATGCTCTCCGCCTACCTAATGCATATTTATCCCGTGATGCAATCTTACGCAATGCTCCAAACACAAGGTTGTTTCCTTCATTAAGCAACTCGTATTGTAGAAGTTATCTGACGCCATCAGTTGCGTTTACACAAGGTGAGACAACCCAGCCTGGGGACAGACAATTCCTCCCGGAGGCATCAAGGTGCCCTCGGCCGCGGGGAGGGGGAGGCGGCCGGATCCACATCCGGGTGAGGCCGCGCCGGCGGGCGGGGAGCGGGGCCGGGCCGGGGCAGGCCGGCCGGAGCGGCGCTGGTCCGGGATGGAGCACTACGCTGCCAGGCGGGATCACGGCCCTGCTAGCCCCGGGTCAGAGCCCTGCTAGCCTGGGGTCAGAGCCCCGCCATTCCCGGGGGTCACGGCCGTGCCAGCCCCGCGTCACAGCCCTGCCAGCCCCGGAGGTCACGGCCGTGCCAGCCTCGGGTCACGGCCCTGCCAGCCCCCGGTCAGAGCCCTACCAGCCCCGGAGGTCATGGCCTTGCCAGGCGGGATCACAGCTCTGTCAGCCTGGGTCACGGCCCTGCCAGCCAGGATCAGAGCCATGCTAGCTGCGGGGTTCACTGCCCTGCCAGCCCCAGCATCACAAACCTGCCAGCCTGGGGTCACAGCCCTGCCAGGCGTGATCATAGCCGTGCCAGCCCAGGTCACGGCTCTGCCAGCCTGAGGTCATGGCCCTGCCAGCCCCGGGTCACATCCAGGAGCTGCGCTGACCGAGTGGGCGGCACAGCCTGGCCGGAGCTTGGCTGAGGGCATGAGCCCTTCGAGGTCCGACTCCACCTGCCACCATTCTCCTGCCTCTACCTGCTTGCAGCTTCACCTGTTTCCTCCTGGCACCACCTGCTTCCACCTGCCTTCACTTGCCCTCACCTGCTTTGTCCTGCCTATTCCTGCCTGCACCTACTTGCACCTGCCTTCTCCTTCCTTCATCTTTCCCCTCACCTGCCTGACCTGTCCGAGCCCTCCCTGCGCCGCAGCACTGGCTGTGGTGTGTGGCACTGGGGATGCCCTTAATAATGAGGCATAAGGGTCTCTACAAAAGGGGAATTTAGAATTGGTTTAGAGGAGCAGCAGGGGCCTGCCTTCCTTCCCTGCACGAAATTGATGTTCCTGCCAACAGGAGAACCCTTGGACTAGTTCTCTAGCCCAGACCTTTGGAAATCCTGGCTGAGAGTTCTTTGCTCTTCTGCTTCCAAGGCCAAACTGTACATGGCCAAATTTTCAAACATTGTCCAGAATGTTTTAGTTGTGCTATTTCCTGTGTGATTTTTTCAGAGTTGTGTGGGTGCCTAGTATCTGTTATTATAAGCAGAGTTAGGTGTTGAAGTATTCCTGAAAATCTCTCAGAATCTTCAGGCATCTAAGTCAATTTATAAATCTGGTCTTTAGACATTTAGACATTTAGAGCTCTGATCTCTGTAATAGGGTTGATTGTGTCCTCCTGATACCTCAGTGCCTGAGCCCACCCTTCTGCTCTGGGATATTGTTGTGATGAACTCTGCCTGCAGCTTTGGTTTTGTCAGGAGACTCTAGTTTCATAAGCAATTTTTCTTTTCTATTTTAGCAGTTCTTTTTGCCTATCAATTGCACACTGTGAATGCATCTTTTGCCACCTTATTGCAGAATTTTAGTGGAACTTTGGGTAGTTTTTGTCACAGTGCTTGAACACCAGTTTCAGTAGACCTGCTTAATAGTTTTTGTTCTCAGCATTTCCTGGCTGTTTGCCTTTCTGTTCTTCAGATTTTGCTCTTCTACATACATTATTTGAATATATGACCATGGTCTGAGTGCCCCCATATCCATGGCTTGACTGTGTTAAGTAAATGTTGATGCAAGTGTTGTAATTACTTCCTTGTTTTTCCTTCAGGGGCTCTCAGTTTCTCACTCCCTAATACTGGAAGCAGACTGCTGACCATCCTCAAACACGGAGTGCAGGGCAGACAGTGTCTGTTGAGTGCAGTAGTGATCCTCATGGGATGGGATCTGAAAGAAGAAAATCACAGTAGTGTTCAAACAGGCAATGCTTGGATGCTCAATGAAGGGTAGCCTCTTAAAGAGATTCTTAGGAGTATTTTGAAAGGAAGTCAAATACAGGAGATAAATTTATGTGCTCTGTGCCTCAGTGTGTCTGTGTGAATTGTTCCACCAGTAACAGTTTCTGCTGTTAGTCTGGGACATTGAAGCTGAGATGGTGTTTTACTGTAGCTCAGCTGGAGTGGTGGGTGGGTCATGTGAACACCAGACTGAGGCAATTGGCATTAAAATAGGGTCTGTTTGGATCTGTTTTTATCCAGATCTTTCTCTGACCATTGCTATAATAAAGTTTAAGGTTTCCTACCAGTTTGACTCTACCAGGAATGGTTGAAAACTGAGCATACCAGGTGACACATTTGCTTCTGTCATGTTCACACAGAAACCTTCATGAGGAGTTGGAAATACAGTGATCAGATCATGCCTCGCCAGAACTCCCAGTGCAGTTTCAGTCCTTTTGCAATAAATTAGAAGCTCCTTGACTGTTTTTCTACATGTCTTTGAACACCATGGGGTGTTGGGCCAGCTAGTTCATATTTCTTTCCAAGTGACACAACTAATACCAGAGCTTGGTGAAGAGTACCTGCTGTCTCAGCGCTGTTATCTGCTTCTGTGGTGTCAGGCTGATGACAGCCACACAGATTTAGAGGTGTCAAGATGCAGTTATGCTATGAAGCATATTTCTGGTCCAGAGGAGCAATTGGATTGTAATCTTAAGGGAAATAACTCCCCCAATCTTTACAGAACTGTGCTGAGATAGATATCTAAGTGTGATGTCTGTGTGCTTGGCTGGGTTCCTACTGAAAAGCCAGCTTCCAGGAAAGCTTGTAAAATCCAATGGAAAAAAAATTGTGGTATGATGGAAACACACTTTCTGTCAGTCCTTAAATGTAAAGTTCACAGGACCTTCCTGCCCATGTTCAGGTACATGAGGTGTGGTTTGTGTGTGTAGGGCATGTATGGTGTAATCTGCTGCTGTCCATCTGTGCAGTGCTTCATGCTCAAGTGCCCTTACAGAGAACTCCTTCCTGCTCATGGAAAGATGATTTGGTCATAATAATAAAGGAAAAAAATTCTTGCTAAACCAGTCTTGATACTCACAACTTTTTTAGGTTGGTTTTTGTTTATTTGTTTGTTTTTGTGTAAGGCTTTCCTCTCAGTACACTCCAAGTCTCAGACTACAGACTGAATTTTAAGTCATGTGGACTCAATCCACCTTTACTTGCTGTGTAACTGGCAGATCGTCTAATAAGTGTTTCAAGGTGTCCTTCAGACACTGTATTTTAACAGTGTTATGCTTCATTACTTTGTTACTTTGTAAATATAGGAATGCATCCTGCATTCGAAGTGCAGGACTTGTTTTTCTTTTTTCTACCTTATGCTTCTAAAGACTTTTGTGGAAATAACCCGTGCTGATGTCAGTAAAAAAACCAAAACAAACCAACCTTTAATTTGAGGGTTGGATTTATATTTTCTGCTGAGGCCTCTCACAGCCCTCATCTGCCCTCATGACTTTGAATCCTTTAAGGAAAGGTACCTGCCCTCTAGACCTGAGTCTCCAGAAGCAGTACTATTTTTACAGATAAAAATTAAGGGATATATAAGTTTCTTAATGTAGAATTATATTATCTAAACTTACTTAGCATACAATTTGTATTACTTTGTCCTGAAAAGTTTGGGATTGACCAATGTGAAAAACTTTGTTTTTCTGACATAGCAGGCTTTTTTTCCTTTTCATTGTTCAGTTGGCAGATTTATTTTAGGTGTGACTGAAATGAATTTTGGGGGTTCTGTCCACTCTTTCAATTAAACCATTAAAAATATAAATTCCATTCTGGGGAGTGGTTGGAGAAAAAGAATTACGTGCCCATAAATTTCTTTCTAAGTAATCACAGAGGACTTTCTGAATTAAGAAAAAAGTGAATTAAGTTTTTTACTTACATGTACTAGTGGCAATGGATGTTCCTCAAGAGGTTTTTAGGGATGTAATTTTTATAGAGTTCTGCAGTTTTCCAGCAGCTTTATGTGACATCTGTGTCTGCCTTAAGTTTGTTGGCGTACATGAGGCTAAAATTTCCTGTGATCACCTTGTTACAGAACTGCCTAGTAAACTTTCCCATCCTTTGAATCACAGCTACAGGAATGGGCATAATATTTATAAAGTCATTTTGGATCCTCAGAAAGAAAAATATTTACCATACCTATATAACGCCCATAAGAGAAAAGTAGGTTTTTCTATTTGTCATTAGAATGACAAAAATTCAGATTTTGAATGTCTTTCAGAGAAGAATTTGGAAACGGATTTAGCTTAAAATATGTTGTGTGTTATATTTGCAAAAGTTCAAAGTTTTAGTTTTAAGAAAATCAAGCATGTCTAAACTATAGTGCTAATTTAGTACCAAAAAAAGGCCTAAAATCTTAGGCAGTGTGTGGAACTCTGGAAAATGATATAGAACTAAATCGTGATTTTTAGGGTTCCACAAACAACTCTGGTAAGTTTTAGAATGTAGAGTTTTCACCTATTCATCACTTTCCTTGATTAAAGAACCAAACTTGAACCTCCTTATCTGATAACATATGGCATCATAATACTCAAATATTAAATAGTCAGGCAAGTTTTCACTTGCAGTGAAACATAAGTCAGGTTTAGACCCATTCTTCCATAGACCCATTCTTCCACATACCCATTCAGATCCATTCTTCCGTAGACTCCAGGAATATTCCTCTCATTTTAGTGCAGCCCTGGAAAAGATGGCAATTTTTTGTGCACATATATAAATTGAATTTAGGTGATTATGCAACAGTAATGGTTGGGGTAGTTTGTTTGCTTTTGGAAAAAGTAATTAAAATAATTAATGCTGGTAGCAGAGGTGGTTCCGAATTGAGAATTCATCTTTCCTCTGGATTATAAGACTGTAGCAGATGTGTACAGGGAAAAGCAATCTCTGCTGGAGGGTGGGTTGCTTGTAGGAATACAGTTGGCATCTGGCACAAAGGGTTGATAGTACTTAAAACTTGGTATCTTTGAAAATGAAGGATTTAGGGTGTGCAAGCACATCTGAGGTGCAAAACATCCAAACTCAAATTATTCCAATGTGAAAGCTAGTAATTTCAAGGCTGTAGCCTTGGATCTGTTACTAGAGCTGTTGCTTTTCCTTCAACAAAGGACTTAAAAAGGGATTTAATGTGCTGTGTTATTTATAGAAAAGCAGTTCACAGGGACATTGCTATCAGTGTTTGAGCATGCTGGCTGATTGTGTCTCAGGTTTTGCATATACTGGAGAATTGCACTCTGGCTATGAACCATTGCGTTCATGAGAGCTCTCCTTTGGCTGCACAGCCACACCAAGGCACTGCATCTTTGGATCTGGGTAGAAGATGAAAAATTCACAAATGGCAATTAACTCTTTCAAGTGACGATGAGTGTGTGTGAAAATTGAGTGGAAATTCCATACTTCAGTGTGGATTTCCTGTGAGGAGCAGCTGAGGACTTTGTGTTTGTCCAGTTTGGAGGGAGGGAGGCTGAGGGATGCCCTACATGAGGGTGGCCAGGAAGAGCAGAGGCTTCCAGCTTGGTGGTTGGTGCCCCAGGAGGTGTCCATGCCTTGGAGTCACTTGGACAATGCCCTTCCTAATGTGCTCTAAATTTTGATGAGGGCTCCGGCTGTTGGACCAGATGATTATTGTAGGTCTGTTGTAGCTGGAACTGTTCTGTTCTGTGAACACTCTGGGGAGGGGATGCAGCTGTGGGAGAGGATATTGAATAAGTATGAGCTGAAAGGGATGACAGATGCTTGCTCCAAGCTGTGGACTTTTCAAGGAAATCACTGCTGTAGATGTCCTTGCTGTTGCACATGTGCTTTTGGGCACAGCATCAGCTGGCGGCAGAAGAAATCTGGAAGAAGGTGAGCAGGTTTAGAGGTGCTTCATCAGTTAATAACCATGCTCACAAAAAGAGAATACAATCTCCTGCAGCGAAGCAGGTTGCTTAACCTAGCCCTGAAAGCAGTTTAACATTTAAAAACCCAGCTGAACAAACCTCCTTCATCTGGGAAGCAGAAACTAACAATCCATTGCATGAATTCATAAGCAATTTGATCTCAATATACAGGATTGTGAAAGGATTCTTTGTAACAACCCTACAAGCCTTTAAATTAGAAGCTTCTAAGTAATTTTCTGTCTCCTTCCCAGGTGTTTATATTCAAGTGAAATGATTCCACATAAAATTTGAAGATTTGAAATACAAAACTTCCAAAGGTTTAGAAATTATTTTGTCTTATAAACTTCCATTAGATTGTAAATAAATAAATGCGCTAAGAATTAAAAGCTCATTCTGCGTTTCCTTAATATTTACTCTGTGTCCCCTTAAGTTTTCTGAATGAAGTGAATGCAGGTAAAAACTATCCAATATTCTGTGTATTGTTGCCAAAACTTGGTCTTGTAATTCTTTATTCCTCATCAAATACTTTGCCAGAACCTCTGCTAGAATTTTTTTATCTTGAGGTGGGTTTACAGAAAGATAGAATTGCTTTACTTTGAATTTGTTTTAGTATCCATTTATATTAAATACCTCTGTTTTCATGTAAGTATCTTCTATTTGTTGCAGAACACAGTGATGTTTGGGATTTTTTAAAATTTCTGAGGAGAATAGACCTACAGTCAAGTTATTTGTGCTAGGCTTGCTTTTTTCAAAACTTTAACAACACTTTATTATGTTACTGTTCTTGAGCTTAGCATGTGTGTATAGAGAGAAATAAAGTGGAAATCCTGTCTCTGAGGTTTGGAATTTAGTGTAGATTTAGATGGAAACCAAAATATTTTAGCATGCCAGTTAAGCTTTTAAAAGGACTTTCCATGGGGTGCAGCTTGTGAAACAGTGTAATGAGTTTCTGAGGAGGTTTCCGTATGATGCACATGTCACAGTCAGCTTGCTTTCAGTTCGTAAATTGCCACAGTGAAAAATCAGTATCTTGGCCTGATCAACCATTGACTGAAGAAAAGTTGTAATTAGTTTGAAATCTTGGAATTGTTAAGGTTGAAAAGGCCTTCAAGATGGTCGGGTCCAACCATTAACCTCACACTGCCAAGTTCACCACTAACCCATGTCCCCAGATGCCACATCCACATGTCTTTTAAATGCCTTCAGGGTTAGTGGCCCCACCACCATCCTGGGCAGCCTTTTTCACTGCTTGACCACCCTTTTGGGAAGACTATTTTTCCCTAGTGTTCCATCTAAGCCTCTCTTGGCACAGCTTGGGGCTGTTTTCCCTTTGCCTGTCCCTTGTTCTCTGGGAGCAGAGCCTGTAGATCTGTGTGTGTCTGAGAGGCACAGCACATTCTTCTGGAATGTGGGGGCTCATTCTGCTCCCTCTCCCTCTCTTCCAGCTCAGGACTAGGTTCCCTGGGGACACCTGGTCTTGCTACTGAAGAGGCCAAGACAGCACCAATACCTCAGCCTTTTCCTCATTCTTTCTCACTGTTATTTTCTGCTGCATCCAATGAGGATGGAGATTTACCCTTCCTTTTCTTGCTGTTGTATTTATAAAATCATTTTTGTATTGTCTTTTATGGTGGTAGCCAGGTTAAGTTTCATTTGGGCTTGGGCCCTCCTAAATCCCTCTCTGCAGAACCTCCTGCCATCCTTGCAGTCCTGTTTCCTCTCTGCTGTGTTGTATTTCCAGCAGACACTCAGTAAAGGGGCCAGCAGTCATGAGACTTCTCCCAGTCCATCAGAGAATATTTCATCTGTCTCTTCATCCTGGCTGGGTGGGCTGTAACATGCTCCCACCAGGACAGGATATCTGCCTTGTTCACCTTTCCTCTTATTTTACCCAAAACACTTTCTGCCCCAGCACCCGCTTTTTCTTTTTTTTTTTTTTTCCCTAGACAAATTCTTGCACATGTGGTTAGCACTGATGGACAATGGCATTGTAAACTGACTCGAAAGGATCTCAGAAACTGAGTTTAAAATCACTTTTGTTTAATCCACTTAAAAATGATTAGGATTAATCACAGTGTGGTGAATGATAAAATGAGATGCTGATACTCCAGGACCAGATTAATTTTATTATTAGGAGCTAAAAAATAGGTTCTGCATTAGGACTTTCATAAATACTTTTTTTATTTAAAAAGTGCTTTAAAAGTGCTTGTGTGTGTGATACAGCTACTTAACTTCCATCAATATTGAACATACCTGGATTTAGTTAAATTATCCTTACAAATGCACTTATGAACTGCCTTTAATGTTTACAAAGAGGCCTTACCTGCCCTCTCATCGGGTTGAAAGAACAATATTGGTTTAAGAATCTTTAAGTGGAGAAGAGATGAGAACTAATGTGCTTGAAAATTTCAAAAACTGAGGCAAGTTATACTTATGTTTGGAAATGATTTCATTTAAATTGACTGTGTGCCCTGAAGACTTTGCTGTACATAGATCCTTTTTGTTTTATTATCTGAAAATAAGTGTGTTATTTGACTTTCTCTTTATATATATACATATATATACATATATATATACACACACACACACACAACCCTGTGCTGCTCAGTGGTAGTTGAGCAAAGTTCATAGTTGTTTTTTTGGGTTTTGTTTTGTGTTTATTTTTTTCTTTTTTTTATTACAGCAAACAGAAATAATGTAGTATAAATCCCTAGTACTTCAGAGCATACCTTTAAAAGTTAACCACGTTTGTCATTCCTTTAAGAGGGACCGAGGTAATACTGTCAGAAAATTAATTTATCAGTAAAAGGTTTCAAAATGTTTTTACAAGATACTGGCTTGTTAAATTGCCTTAATGTATTCCAGAGTGTGTTTAGATTAAATTTTTGAGTTATTGTGATGTGAACTGTATTAAAAACATGTTTGTAGTAAAATGGATGAATATTAAGTAGCAAGAGTGCTCAAAAAGTAGTTGCAAAAATGTAAATCACTTTTTACAAGTTATGATCTAGATGTAGTATATGTAAAACACTCTGAAATGAATTCTTCTAACATACTTGAATTTTTTTTTTTAAAAAAGAAAAAAAAGTTAACAAAGTAGTTCAAAAACAGAATACATTTTGATTTGTTTTTTTTTTTAAGTGGTTGTCTTCCATCTATGCTAAAATCTTTCCAATTTCCTCATGGTGTAAAATATACCATGATCTGATTACAGTCTCTAGTCAATAAATAAGAGTTTTTAGGGGTTTTTAAAGAGATTTTTTAAATGTAAACTATTATGTCAACATTGAATCCCATAGAAAAATTATTGTATTAAAAATTAAGTGTATTTAACCTGGTTTAACTCTACATGACTGCAGAATATGTGGAGTTGGTAAAGCTAACGAAGGATGGAACACCAGCAGTGTCTTTGGTTCAGCAGGGGCTGATGATTAATTTTTGCTTATTAATCCAGTCCTGGTTCCTCCGTAAGGTTTGAATTATAAACCCACACACCAAATAAAAAAGTGAGAGAAGGCTGAAAGGAGACCAACATTCTCAGAGTTGAGTTTAGTTCTAGTCTTAGGCAGATTAGAGCAGACAGGCTCCTGGTCAGGATTCTGGTGCCAGCCAGCCTCAGCCTCCCTCCTCAGCAGCTTCTCCTATGAAATGCACTGGGTTTGAATTTCTTAAAATTATTTTGGCATTTTGGATTTCTTTATTCCTATTTAGTGAAATGTTTTACAATATTAATTTTCTGTGTAAGTTGTGCAGTGAGCAATATTTATCCTGGGGAAAGAAGTAATTTGATTATAGGAATAACCTAACATACTATTCATTATGAGTGAAGAAAGATAATTGTGAGTTTTTCTGTTTTTTTTTTTTTTTACCATCATATATTTTAGAAGATGACTGGATTAGCTTGAAGTTGGCTATTCACATACATTTTTCTGTCAAAGCCTCTACAGAAAATTATAGTTATCACCTGAAACTTTTAATTGCTAAATACATTTTTTTTAATTACTATTGAGTATAAGTGTAAGGCATTAATGGTTATTGTTCAAATATTCAAGTTTTTTCTTGCTGACTTTAGTCAAGCAGAACTTGTTTCCATTGGGAATTTTGCTGACTGAAGACTATGTAATTGCCCAGTAATTAATGTAGTTAAAAGATATCACTCTACATGTAGTTTGCACTTTGGAACCTGAACGTTCTGCCGGTTTTTGCAGCATTGCCAGAAGGGATACTTTTGCATAGTAATTTCTGAATAAATTTGAGTAGTTCTCTTTAAACAGTGAGGGTTTCAAAAGCCATTAAGCTCTGTGAATATGCAAGGCCCTTGTTACCTTAAATAATTCCATGAATTCTCAAGTATGTATTTCTAATTTCACTGTGTGCTTGTATAAATAAGTGTCCACTACAGCCTGTTTACTATTTTATTTTTGTACATGTATTCTAAGTGCATGAAAGTTTTATACTTTAGGATGAATACCTGTTAGGCATGCATTTATTTCCAGTTTAGCAAAGGTCATAGAGGACTTATAAAATTGTAGTTTAAAAATAAATTGCGTGAGAGAAGGAACAATTGGTTTCTTTTAAACTGGGAAGATGTGGAGCATTTTGGTTTTGTCTGTTTGGGGTTGGGGAGGAGTTTAACTCTTCTTGAATGAGAAATAATTTTTGCTTAATTGTTAACTGATGTCTGGTATTCTTGGTATTCCTCATATACTTGGTCCTTAAATGTCCTGGTAACTTACTGAGTATGGAACCTCTTAGGAAACATCTCTCTCTTTCTGAGAAGAACCTGGTAGTTCTGACAAATCTTTGTCAAAAGCTTTGGGCCTAAAGAAGAACTGTATTTTAGAAATGCAAAGTAGGCATAAAGAATCAACCTGAAGTAATAAATTATTTTAAAATATTGTGATCTGATTAAAAGAAAAGCATTTAAGTGTTAGCTCAAATCCTGCTTTTGCTCTGGCCTGATATGGAATCTCTGTTTGCAGCTCCCCTAGTGTATTACAAAGGCATTGATGGCAATCAGCCTTTTCTGTGAGAAATACAATTTTTTTTTGATTGCAGAGAACATACAATTATGATAATATCCATTTGGTCAAAGGTTATGTAATGAAAAGTGTTGTGTTGCATGCTTTGGAGCAGACCAAAAACAAAGATGAAAAAAAGGAAAGATAATGTGCACAGACATTCTGGCAGCAGTGTTTTCTGTTGGAAAGCACATTAGCATTTTCATTTTACTTGTTTATGAGTTGGGAGATGGACAATGTGAAACCTCTCCAGTTTGCTTTGTAAGAGTTATATGAAAACGAATTTTAAGTCACACTGTGAGTTGCTTCTTCATGAACCAGACCATCTGTTTAGGAGAGTATGGAAAATCAAATTCTTCTGCTTAACATGTGAATAAAAAGTCATCAAGTCTTCTTGTTAAGTATTATTAAAGGGAGAAAAAGGTGCAATTCTTCTTTCTGTGTGAGAGGGAGAGTAATATCTAGCTTTTTCTGCTTCTAACAGTATATCTAGAGCTTGCAAAACAAAGTATTAGAAGGGGGTTTTTGGGCCAGTTGAGTTGTATTTCAGTTTTTGCATTAAACTTCCATAAAATCTGAATTTCTAATAGGTGTTTGGGGGGAAATTAATATTATTAGAGTTATTTAAGGTTTTCTTTTTCAAGACTAGCAGCTGAGTCATATAAAATCAGAAGGACTTGAAAACCTGTGATGTAATTGTTATTATTTTTTGATCATGTCATGTCAGAGAAATAGTCTAATATCTTTTCTCTTGCCTGAAATGAGTACTTTTCCCTGTGGGAAGAGGTGTACTAACAGGGTTTGGAGGAAGCTGAGGGGAATTGTTTTATTAATTGGAAAAGTGAGTCTTCCAGTCTGTTAGGAGACACAGAGGAACGAGAAAAGAAGGCTGTGTATTTTTATTTAGTACAATCCTGCCATACATAATGTATTTATTTAGTATAATCCTATCTTACAATGTGCTGCTGATTTTGTGGGGTTTTTCGGTTCTTTGGGGGATTTCTTTGAAGTATCCATGGTCACTTGTCAGCTTTTCTAACATGAGATTAGAATGATAACCTGTAAACACTGAGATTTCGCAGTTTTTGTGAATTGTCTATATGTAAGTTAAAGAGTATCTTTTTCATAATGTTTAACTATCAGGTTTACTGATTATCCTTTATATTTAGGCCTGTACTATCTTTTTTTACTTTTAATTAAGAGAAAAAGCCTCATTTCAAGTGCATAACAAGATGATCTCCCAAATTTTTAAACATTTTTCCTTTTTTTTTTTTTTTTTTTTTTTTTCACTTTAAAGATTCTTCTTCTGGTGAAGGAGTGTTGGTTTTTAGAATAAGTGATTCACTCAACACCAGATTTTCCTAGGCAGTGTATTATGCCAAAACTGGTATTACCCTGGGTTTGGTTTTGTTTAGTTGAGTTTTTTTACTTTTTATTTTCCTGTAAAGCATATATTCCTTCTTGAGCACTCTTTTCATAACATTAATGACATTTATTAGTGCAAGTTACCACACATCCATATAAGCATGCATTCAAAGACTTAGATGTTTGTTTGACATGTTGTTATATTAAATTGTGTTGCTATGATGCTCTTACTGTTACTAAGATTGTGTCAAATCTTCTATTTTCACATACCTGTTCCGTGACAAAGTTCGCTTGAGGCACAGCTTGGTGCCTTTTACTCTTGGAAAGCTTCTCCCTTGTGCAGACACCTCTTTTTAAGTTCTGTTAAAGCACATTACTGGGATCTGCAGGTAAAAAGAATTGATTGCATTTGCTAATGCTGCCTAGTAACATGGGGAAGCAGGAGAATTTCAGTTGTCAGTCTGAGTTCTTGAAACTCAATAATATTTTTAGTGGGAATGCATTTGAAACGTGTGTTCCTTGTATTTTGCTTTTAAACCCTCCATTTCTGAAGTTTATCAGACGTGGAATAAAGGCCATGATTTGTTCTAGCATTCCCAAACCCTTAACAGGTGTTGCTGTATCTTTTATTTGCTTCTAAGTAAAAGATTGTGTTTCTAAAGCAGTGCTGTATAAAATTCAAACATGTAGTTGGAGTGCCTGATTGCATGAATTTTTGGAACTGATATCAGCTCTTCTTTTGAGAGGGAAACCCTGAATTACAAAGCACTGTGTCTGTTAAAGCTGAGAGGAAGATAAAGGGTGAGACTACTGAACCTGTCTCAAAGAGCCATTGATTCATTAAGAAGAGTTAGACTTTTTGAGAAAAAGACTTGTTATTTGTAAACGTCTTACAGTGTTCATGATCAAATAGTACCATCTAATGATTCCTAGGACAGGTTTTGAATTATTTAATGAATTAGCAAAGTGATTTATTACTTCCAAAGAAGAAGCATCCCCGTGCAGTTTTGCTTTCTTGTCAAGATTTTTTTTCTTAATGCTAGAAGTTCACCTCAGCCTTTTTCAAGAAACATTTCTGTTGAGTACAAAGATTTATGTGGGACATTTTTTCTTTGAATTCATGATGAAAATATTTCATAGAAACGTGGAATCATAGAATGGTTAGGGTTGGAAGGTCAAAGCTCATTAATTTCCATCCCCCTGCCATGGGCAGGACACCTTCCACTAGCCCAGGTTGCTCAGAGCCCCATCCAGCCTGGCCTGGAACACTTCCAGGGGTGGGGCAGCCACAGCTGCTCTGGGAAACCTGTGCCAGGGCCTCCCCACCCTCACAGGGAACAATTTCTTCCCAATATCCAATCTAACCCTGCTCTGTGTCAGTGTGAAGCCATTGCCCCTTGTCCTGTCACTCCAGCCCTTGTCAAGAGTCTCTCTCCATCTTTCCTGTGGGCCCCCTTCAGGTACATTCATTCAACTTCCTTTATTCCTCCTGCAGCAATGAAGATTCTAGAGCTACTCTTCCCCTTTCATTCTCCTCTCTTGAGGTTGGTTCTTCTGCCATCAGCAAACGCAGTCATAAATGATCTTGGAGAGATGTTGGCTGTTATGAGTATGGTTCAGCTGAAGAACCATGTCAAAAGTGGATTCACTTTTAATGATACTGTTGTGGATCAAACGGAATACATTGAAACACAAATCATCCATGGAAGGGACATTTGAAAGTTTTCTGATCCAAACCACTGTGTAAAGCAGATCTGGTTAGAACTTGTGGCTCAGGGCTCTGTCCAGTTAAATTCCGTGTGATTATCCTCAGGAATTACAAGTTCACCATGTCTGGACAGCCTGTTCCAATATCTGGTCACAATTTTTACTATTCTGACATCTGTCCTAAGGGCTTTGTCCTAATCCCACTGCAGCTCTGAGAACAGTCTGGCTCTGTCTTTTAGAGGCCTGTGTCCAATTTATGAGTTTCAGTAAAATAAGAATACTTTGAGATTTTTTGGTCTACCATGGTGACTTTTTCTCAGGCATTTGTGGGACTCATCGTGTCTGATCTTTGTGACCTAATTAGCAGATGACAAGTCAGACCTTTTTTTTTTTTTTTTTTTTTTTTTTTAATGCAAACTAAGTTCCAGACCTGATTATCATTAGTCTGAATTAGGTTTCAGAGATTTTAGTTCTGGACTTGCTGTTGATTAATTATAGGTATTGCCTGACTGTACTTAACACGAATGTTTAATTTCAGTTTGATTCAAGCTGCTTTCTGAAAATTTTTTGGAGGTGGATGGGGAGAAGGCTTGGTGAAAGGAAAGGGATTTCCTCCAAAGCACAGTATGTTTGAATTGTATCCACTTTGTCAGAATTCTCACAGAGGTTTATGTGCCTCCTGTAAAAATGTGTGGCTTTTGAAGTAAAAAGATATTTGTGATAAAGAAAGCTTAGAGAGAGCCATTTGAGAAATGTAAAAATAATAATTAAAAAATAAATATATATATATATAACTGTGTGATTCCTTATTTTTATAAAGAAAAGTTCTCTTTCCATGTTCTGGTCACAAGAAACCAATTATGGTGAAGACTGAATATCTACCCCTTGAGTTCCTGAAACTGTTAGAATTAAGTCTTGGGAAAGATAGCTTCTGCAGATATTGAAATATGCTGAATAATACCATATTCTAATACTTCTTCTGGAGTAGGTAATGTATTGTTTGAAACCATCTTTGAATATCTAGAGAGAAGAAGTCGATATTTTTAAAGTAGATGATTGTCAGAGTTGGGGGAAATGTCTTAGAACATGAGTCTTCCAGTTTTCTCTGTTAGTTTCTTCTAGGATATGGCTGAGGAATTTACTGTTCTTGAATATGTTTTGCACACTAGGCTGTGATGCTGTGGGCTGGTTTTGGTTTTTTTCCCCTCCTATGTTATAGGTGAATTTCACTTGCCCTCTCTTTAAGAGCTCTCAGAGCTCATTTTCCTCTTGTGGGTAAAAATGGAAGTCTTGCTTTCTTTTTTATGTTGTTGTGTTTGAACTATGGAAGTGAAATGGGCTTTGAATTTGTGCTTCATTGTTTTTTCCTGCTTTGCTCACAGTTTAAAAAAGCCAGAAGGTATATGCTGAAGAGTGCCCTCAAGTTCTAAACCACAAATTTTTGTGGAATTGATTTTGTAGGTTATCTTAATACCAGTTTTTGTGGAGTTTCTGAGGTTTTTTTCTCATACTAGTTCAATACCTTGAAGATGAGAATATTATTTCTAAAGGTTATTTATATTTCTTAAATAATGGCTGTGAAGCTAAGGTGTTTATTTATATGATATGGATCTTTTTCCTTCTAAAAATGCTTTTAACATTGGGGAAGGCAGTTATGGAAGTCATAGATCATGTAAGATGGTCTTGCTACATGAAGCTGATAGAAATGCTACACATCTTTCTGGTAGTGTTCTGTTACTTGCATCATTGGCATGTGAAAGCAGAGTTGTTTCAAAATTACTGGTGATGCTAGATGTGGAACATCACATCATAGGATATGGAATCTTACATGCTTTTTGTAGGATCTGGATCCTTTGGTTCGGGACTCCTGACAAAAGGATTAAGTGGTAAAAAAATTCTTTCTTTCCTTCTCTCTCTCTTTCTCTCTCTCTCTTTCTTTCTTCTTTCTTTCTCTCTCTCTCTCTTTCTCTCTCTCTTTCTCTCTCTCTTTCTCTCTCTTCTCTCTCTTTCTCTCTCTCTTCTCTCTCTCTTTCTCTCTCTCTTTCTCTCTCTCTCTTTCTCTCTCTCTTTCTCTCTCTCTTTCTCTCTCTCTTTCTCTCTCTCTTTCTCTCTCTCTCTCTCTCTTTCTCTCTCTCTCTCTCTCTCTCTCTCTCTCTCTCTCTCTCTCTCTCTCTCTCTCTCTTCTCTCTCTCTTTCTCTCTTCTTTCTCTCTTCTTTCTCTCTCTTTCTCTCTCTTCTCTCTCTTCTCTCTCTCTCTTCTCTCTCTTTCTCTCTCTTTCTCTCTTCTTCTCTCTCTTTCTCTCTCCTTAATTCACTGAAGGAACTGATAGAATTTGAGGTATTGTTATTTGGTTTACAAATTCTCTTTTGTGTAAATTGATCCTTGACTTTTATCATTGCGTTCCTTCCTCTGTCATCATTTCTAAGCATTGAAACTTCTGGAAACTCTTCAGAATAAACAGATCAATGGGTAGACTGAAAAGGTGAATAGGAAAAGTAAATTCCCTGGGTGTTTTCTCCAGTGCTTGACTGCTGCTTCTTCTTAGACCAAAGTCTCAGTCCCTGCATATATTCTAAACTTGACTCTGTATGGTTTTAGGCAGTGCCTGAGCTGGCCTTGCTTTCAGGTTGGGTTGTATGAGTTGTCCTGAGAAGTTTTGCAGGCTAAATTGTGATTCCTTTAATGCTGTGCTGCTTTATTTGGGCTGTGGAAGAAAATTCCTTACAATGGGCCAGGCTTTCATTCTTCTTAAAAGTACCATAGACTTGAGTAAAATCAATTGTAATATAAGCAAATACTACTGTAAAATAGGTGGGTTGGCAATTGCTGACTTTTTTGGTTTGTTTTTTTTTTCTCTATTAGAAATGCTTTAATATTATTATAATATACTAAGTGTTTATTGAGTCAGTACTGGCAATGAAATCATAGAATAATTTAGGTTAGAAAAGCCGTTTAGGATCATGGAATCCAACCATTAACTTCCCACTGCCAAGTCCACCTCTGAGCCACATCCCCAGGTGCCACAACTACATGTCTTTTAAATAACTTCATGTGATTTAACCACATTGCTGGGCAGCCTGTTCCAGTGCTTGACAACACTTTTGGTGAAGAAATTTTCCCTAATGTCCAATCTAAACCTCCCCTGGCCATCACTTGAGGCCATCTCCTCTTCTCCTATGAGTAGAGAAGAGCCTGACCCTCACCTGGGCTGCACCCTCCTGTCAAGGAATGGTGTCACCCTGAGCCTCTTTTTCTCCAGGCTTAATGAACCAGCCTCAGTTCCCAGGGGAAAATTGCTGTGACATCTTCTATGTTGCCTTCTTCTTCCCCATAACCTTGAAGTATCTTAATTCACACTGTGTACGGGCAGGCTCCTGTCCCCTGTTAAAATAAAGGTGCTAACAGCCCTGCCACTCTGGGAGCTGACCAGCACTCTGCTTCCTGCCAGGGGAAATGTTCCATTTTATGATGGAATCCACACTGGAATATGATGGAGAACACTGGTATTATGGTGTTGCCTGGTTTTCACTGTCTTACAATGGGGTAGGACACACAGCATGCAGAATTGTTAGGTGGATTTTCTTCTTTAGGAAATTTTACAAATGCTCTAAATATATTTTCATTTCCATTATGCTGTGCATTCATATTCTGGTCTTTCTTGAGCTAAGTATCTTTTGGTAGATGTGTATTCTGTAACTGTCTTTTTCAGATTAATGGCTTAGTAGCTATTAAAAGTTTTTAAGATGCCAAATGCTTATCCTGCAGCTGTAATTGGTATAGGTCAGGAGAAAAGCCTGCATCAGCTAGATAAAAAGAAGAAAGTTTGTTCCTGTTGTAAAATTTGTAAAAGGTACTTGGAGTTTTGGTGAAAGAGCCATGGGGAAAAGTGCCTGTGAGCTGGTTAGATCTTGGTGATACAGAAGTTTATCATCTGCCCTGCTCTTTATCACAGAGGGATTGCCAGTGTACCTACTTTCTAAATTACTACTTTTTAGTTTTATTAGGATGTTTCTGGGTTGTGTTTGTTTTTAATCTCATATTTATCTTCGGTAGACTTTTTGGAACCTGCAGTTTTGGCCAAAGATTTATTCTTCAAATGTTGTGGTCTATGTTATGTCCAGTCAAGGAACAGCTAATAAGCCTGCCCTGGACTGAACACAATGGAGGAGGCATTTAGGAACCATAAGAATGAAAGCAAAACTGATAGGTTGTCAAAGATAGGAGTTACCCACCCCTGGGGTTTGCCAGAAATACAAATGCAGCAGCCCCACCCTCAGGCAGCTCCACACACACCGTTCTGACAAAACAAACAGCTGTATACTCTGTCAATTGTTCTGTGAAAATGTACAAAATTCAGCCTCAAACTCAAACTTACAGGCCAGATTATACAAGTCACTTGATTATACCAGCAGAATCAGTTCTCTATTACCTAGACAAATTTAGATTATCAAGTAATGGGTCAGGACTCGATTAATTTGAATTCTCACTAACCAGAGGTAGATGTGAATGAGGAATTCTTCGTATTCACCATTTGGTCTTTCCATCACTTTTGCCTTTTGGATGTGAAGAACAACAGGATTTCTGGTGAGATTACAACAATCTTTCTCCCCCTAACTGTTAGAATGGGGAAGAGGGGCTTTGTTTTTCCCAGCTTACATTTTTCTGCCATATTTCTTGGGAATGGCTCTTGATCTTCCTGTGTATAAAAACAAGCTTTTAGTGTGTTGGGTAAGCACATTTCACAAAGTTCTCATGACCTGCTTTAAGCTACTGGCCAGGCTTTGGTGACTGTATTTGGCACAGGAAAGCTTGTGAGCTTCTCAGGCATACACATAATTCTGAATAAATTCATCATGCAGCTTTACCAGCCATGCAGGAGAAAGTCTTGAGCAGCCTCATCTGAAATGCAGTGTTGGCCCTGCTTTGAGCAGGAGCTTGGATTGGATGATCTGCTGGTCTGAATTTTGGCAGAAGTTATTGTTCCATTTGGTGGATACAAACTTGTTGATAAAACCTACTCAAAATTCAGTGGCTTGCATATTCATTGTCCATGGAAAGTTTCCTTCTTTTCACGGCGTGTGACTGGAGAGCTTCTCAAGCCTTTTAGGACATGACTGTCTGAGAACTGTAATGTTTTGGAAATGACCTGGGCTGGATGACCTACTGTGTCTTTTCCAACCATAATTTCTATGACTCTGTAATTTTGAGGTTGACTTCTTGTTGCCCAATTTTACAGTTACTTAATTCCAGTATCGGGCATATTTCAAGAGACCACATTTAGTCATGGTAAGACTGTGTGGGTTGTTTTGTCTTTTTCTGTTATTTTTCAAATCCTGAAGATTGTCAGCACTTAATGTATTCTTTCCTATTCTGGTGCCACAAATAATGTTCCTACCCTGCGAGGAAAGAAAAGTCTGATTTCCCATTTTGGAACAGATGGTTGATTAAAAGAACTTACTCCCAAATTTTTTGCAGTTCTAAGGAGAGGTGTTAGACTACTTCTGTTATTTATTTGTACTAGAAATGCAAAAATTTCCATCATGAAAATAAGGAATAGAATTGAGAAATTATGTGTTTGGGCATATTTTCAGCATTGTTGTCAGTTAAATGTATAATGAATTATTAATACATTTTTAGAGCTAAATGCACATGTACTTTGAGGGCTGTGGATGTTTCTTTCTTTAAAGAGTTCCTATAACACTGGTGTAGCCCTTTTCCTTGCAGAAGGCTCCCTTTTTATGCAAGAAGAGATCACATTTGGGGAAAGACATCTCCTAATAAGAACCCTTGCACCAACACTCTTTGAAGAGAACCTCAATGTTTGAGTTTTTGAAGTGCCTTATATCAGCATCTGTCAGGATTTATTCCATGCTTTCTATCCCAATCTTCTGCCTGCATATTTGTGACAACCTGAGTTTGCCAGTTTCTAGTTTTTTTAGGTTTTTTTGTTTTGTTTTGTTTTTGTTTTTTTGTCTGCAGCAAACACAACATGAAACAAATCAGGATTTCATTTCAAAACAGAGGTGCATAGACGTGTATAAATATAAATTATATGCACCCAAAGAGCAAACAGACCTAGAATTCTCTCACCTGGGGAAGAATCACTTAGCCTGGAATTCCTGTGGGGTCTCTGAAGAACTGGAAATTGGAGGATTAACAGCTAGGTGTGAAAACACCATTGGTACTATAGAGACTTGCTTAGAGTGTGTTTATCTTTTATTCAATTGGAGTGATATGTGGAATAATTCATAAATTTATCACGCTGTAAGCCACAAAATGTCTTTGTTTAAAATTTGTGGGGTAAAGGTAATCTTAGGTCAGAATAATCCTGGGATTGTTACCAGACTTAAAAAACTGTATGTGAAATGCAATAAAAAAGATGATGGATTCAATAACAGGTTGCTCTCCAGTTTTTCTTCTGCCCTACATTCTTTTTCTCTATCAAAACTTCTGTGTTATTTATGCATAGTTTCTTATAAATGTTCTTGAAGGAGAAATGGAAATCCTCACATGTTTTCCTTACAGGGCCTTCTGTCTTTCCTGCCTCAGGTCAATGTTGTATTTGAAGAGAAATCAAAGTAGTTAATCACTTCTTAGAACATGATTTTACATATTTTCTATTTTTGTTTGCCTTTTATTTTTTTAGAGCCTCTCCATTTTAGCATGCCTTTCCAAAATTGCTTTAATTCCTGTTGAACTCCTCTGAACTTGTTCCAGTTTGTGTTTTTAAAATACAGTGCTGAATGTACTTTCCCTGGTTGAGACATAACCAGTTCTGAGATGATGGGAATAACGTCTCATGCACTTTGTGGGGAAAATCTGCTTTGAAGGAACTTCGTGTAGAGCCTGTAAGACCTGTTGATGTGATACAGAGTGTGTAGATAAAATACCTGCTTGCCTTTCTAAAGGCTCACCTTCTCCAGCTGGCTGCTCTGCCTGCTACCTGAACACTGCGTTCTGCAGTGGTTGTGTCAGTCCCCAGTCTGGTTTGGGTGGTTTTTCCTGGAATGTGGCATGAATACAGTGGCATTCTCAGTTTGTGCTGTCTCCATCTGCAGTCCTGTGCTGTGCACACAATCTCCAGCCATCATTTGTGCATACACGTGCTGCATTCCAGAGCTTTGTGTTAAAGCTCTGAATGTTGGTAGAGTGCATGAATATTTGACAGATTAACCTTAACACTGATGAGAATTACCCAATTACCTTCTTTCTCTCTTAGGAAATGAGCCAGCACAAAACCCAACCCACACAAAGCTGACAAAATGCCTCATAGTCCCTAAAAAGATACTTAGTTCTTATACCATATGAGTCTATTGAACAATACTTCAATTTAAACAAATATTTCTACTTCCACTGTGATAGTGATGGTTTATCACTGAATCACTTAAAGATCACCCAGTCCCATGGGCAGGGACATCTTCCACTATCCCAGGTTGCTCAGAGCCCCATCCAACCTGGCCTGGGACACTGCCAGGGATGGGGCAGCCACAGCTGCTCTGGGAAACCTGTGCCAGGGCCTCAGCACCCTCACAGAGAGAGAATTTCTTCCTAATATCCAATCTAAACCTATTCTCATGTAAACAGACCCTTTCCATCTTTTCTGCAGTAATAAAAGCTTATCCAGCCTATAGACTGTTTTAACTGAAGTAAATTAGCTTTATAAACATTTTAACATCCTATAAAGACCGTAAGAGTTTTCTTGATCATCCTTCATTTACATATCAGAATTACAGATTTATATGTTTTGTTAATATATAATACCTTTCTTTCAACAGCTTTGTATATCTTGAGTTGCTTTCATTAGCTGAGTAACTTAGCCTGCTTTTTTTTTAAAAGGAACTGCAATTTAACTATAAATATATCCAAATGCCACAGAATTCAGGGCTACAAGTCAAAAATGCTGATCAGTTTGTAAAATCTTAATCAGCTCCTCTGTGAAACCTAGGGACGGTCCTCTGTGGTAGCAGAAAAATTTCCAAAATTCACCACAGTCTTTTTCCAAGCTGCAGTTTGTTCTGATGTTGCCAGACAGCTAAGAAGAGATGGGAAAAGCAGGAAATCTTTTTGGATTTAATCACAGTGCTGATTTGAAAGAGCAACTTAACAATGGAAAATATTTTTTATGCTTTAAATCATAAACAGAAAACTATACAAGGTCCATGGTAGATCATGATTGCATTAAGATAGATTGTTTTCCTTATGAGTGAAGATAACCCTTCATTTTGGAATCTGGTGGTCAGAAATCCTATTTCCTGGGAATATTTATGTTGGTTTTTTTTTTTTTGTTTTATATATATATATATATATGTCCAGACATAGATTATTTGATGGTTGTAGTATCATTTGTTGAGGTTATTTGATGGTTATAATATCATTTGTTGAGGTTCCCTGGGGACCTGTTTGTTATACTTGAAATCTTTAGATATAACTTTTAGGTAACATCTTCCTATCTTCCTCTATGAAAAATCTTTTCCTGGATTTTTGCTTTCAAAAGATGTTGGACTATGTTGATGGGCAGTGCTCATGTTTTCCCCTGAAGTTATTCAAATTCTGTTGTAAAATACCCAATTTTTTGTATTTAACTTGATCAATAAAAAAGTGCTTCTTAAGTGCGATCTTGCAGTTCTTGGCCTTGCATCCTCTGTGTGAAAAAGTTCTTTTTTAGGCCCCTTAATCTGTTTAGGACTTTAAAATGATGGAGGCTTTAGGTAGGCTGTGGAGATGAGGAGGGAGAGAGACTAGAGTAAAGGACTGAATGGTCTGAGCAAGCAGGGGATGAGATTATGAAAATGTTTTAAAATCAAGATTTCTTTTGTGTTCTAGTGCCTGCTGAAAGATGGATGATGATGACTTTGGAGGATTTGAGGTATGCTGTTTGGATAACTTTGCTTTGAAATTTAACTATTTTCAACTATTTTAGGGACATTTATAGCATTTTGTAAAATATGTAACAATTTCTTCTTGTTTCCAGGCAGCAGAGAGTTATGAGTTTGGAAATGGTGAAAAGCAGACCACGTCTCCTGCTATTGCTTGGGCAGCATTTCCTACAGGTATTGACAGAATCACCGTAAAAATCTTAATATTCTATTCCTGTCCTTATGTAAGGATTGACTGTAAAAATTAGTGCTTAGAAGGGTGTATACAATAAAATAATGCACAATAAAAGAATAGCCAACAGTCAAACCTATAGCATAAGAATGTTCCTGAGCAATTACTTTGGGAAACTGCACTTCTGAAAGTTAAACTTTATTGGGGAATGAAAGAGAAAAGGAATGGAACTTCTTCATTCTTGGGATATTCTTTACTTTTGGGTGTGGAAGATCTGTTGCAAATGATAGGAAAACAAAAAAAGTAGGGTTAAAAATAGGATTGTGATGAGGTCTTTTACTTGGGAGGGATGAGAGTGATCTTTTTTAATTAATTAATTAATTTTAATTTATATAGTTGAAAAAAATAGATATTCTTTATCTCAAGCAGAAGCAGAAACATTAGGGAACTTTTTATTAATTAATACAGGTGCCTGATGCCTGTCTGGATATTAGGAAATTAATCAAAGTTTATTGATAAATGTATACTATCAGAAGAACCAAAAGATTATGGAGGTGTTACTGATTTTTTGTGGTCTATATTTTACTCTTTTCACAAAACAAAACAGCACTTTTGCAGCATCAGAGGAAAAAAAGAAACAACAACCCACACTGTATTGTTATGCAGAATAAATTATGCAAAATGAGGCAGGGATTTTTCTCAGCACAACTCTCTATAAATCATGTTCTTCAAATGTTTTTATTAATTTATTTCTGGCTTTCATCTACTACAGAATAATTAGTTTTATTTGTCATTGACACAGTGGGAAACAAATACTAAGGAAATGATATTTTTCCAAATAACTTTATTATTCTTCTCGTCATTTTGATAGATATTTAAAATTACTGCTTGAATTCCGTGGCATGTCTTATTGTGTTTAATAAATTAAATCAAATAGAGCTGTGCCGTGTCTGTCAGTGAAGTCCAGTTAAAATCCTGTAAGGTATGTAGAATTGAAATTATTTGTGCATAACACAGAAATTTTTTTTGTGTGATTTTAAGTGACCCAGAAGTCCTAGGGTAAGGTATACCTAGGTATTTTAAGCATTTCAAAATTAAAAGGAAACTTCTGTATTCTGGATTTTTTCTTACTGTAAAATATTTACATGACTTTTTCATGCAAATATTGCTGTGAATAAATTAGTTTATTGCAATAAGTTTTAATAATATTGGTCAAGGGCTTCTTTGGCATCAACTTGTAGATCAATGTTTTTAGTAACAGAAATAACCGAATTGTCTGCCCAATATTATCTATATATAAAGATGTTCTTGTCTTAGCCTAGAAATTTCTCAGTAAGGCTTGCTAAAAAATTCAAATGTGTTGTGGTGCTATTGAGGTGATTTTGATAAATTTTGGGGTTGATAACATTGCATACACCAAAGATTTGATGAACTTTCCAGAGGAGCAGTTACTCATCTTGTGAATTTCCTACATATCTACTGTTTGGAAGGTCATAAAACTGTGGCCATATTTTTCAGTGTGCAGGCAGAATTCAGAAATTATTTCTAAGGCCTCAATGGTGATTTCAGGGCAATTTTGTCCCTGAAATTTGGCTTCTTACTATCTTTTTGGAAGTATGGATCATGTGGATGTAGATTTAAAATGCTAGGATAGTAGATGTAATAACTTTCCTTCTAGAATATTTTGGCTTTGGAAGAATAAAATGTGCAGAAGAGCTTTGTGTTGTGAGTTATCAGAAATCATCTTGAGAGTGCATCAGGTTGGTTTTTCCCACTGTGGACACAAAACTAGTTTTAAACTCAAACTTTCTACCTGAATGTTATATGTAACTGAAATGTTCAGGCATAGAGTTTTCAGTGTATACAGTATACTTGGGAGTGTCCTTGAATTGTAATATCAAGACAAGAGGAGTTTAGGAAGGAAATTTAATTTTGTTTCTTAGGTTTTTTTTTTTTTTTTTTTAACAGCTGAAACCTATGTGTAGGGGAACTGTGCTACAAGTAGTTTGCAACTTTCTACAAAAATATGTCAAATAATTATTATATGGTCTTTTGCTCAAAGTTCTGCTGTCATATCACTTTTTAATTGCTGGATATAAGAAAAATCTAATTAGTAAATATTATCCGTGTGGTACATTTCATATTTGATGCCTTCATTCTGAAACTCAGTACGAAGGATAAGACTCAGTGAAATGTTGATTTAACAGTTAATGTTCACCCACTTGGTTTTGTTTTCAGAATTTCTGATCTCCCAGGGAATTTTAATAATTCCAGATTCATTACCAGCATAAAGACACTGAATTTTCCTTGCATTGGCAAGATTGCAGGCTGTCCCTGATCTCTGCTTCTGTTAACAAACTGCATGGTTCTAGCAGTTCTTACATACAAACCTATGACAGAATAGTCTTAATATTGGGGAGGCAGGGCTTCAGAAATTATTGTATACTTTTCAAGTACAATTCTGGCAATAACTTATGTCTGTATGTTATTTCAGCCTTTTTGGGTGAATTACATCTGTAATTGAGTGCATGCTTCTTTTCTCTGTAGTGCTGCAGCTCTGATCAATGAATTTATTTAGAAATGCATCAGGGCTATCAGACTTAGCCTGTTGGAGTCCGGTCAGGTAGAGGACAGTTTTGGTTTCAGGGGTTGTGAAACTTTTCCATTATAGTAACTAGGGCATGGTATGCAGGAATGATTTGGGGGTTCTCTTTAAAAGCGAATTTTGAGCTGAACTGAAATGCAATTTCACCAGTATATACACAAGAGGAATGAATTAAGAGAGCTTGAGTTACAGACATAGCACATGTAATTCTAGGAATGTCTAATTTATGAATCTTTAGCATTGCTTAAAAGTGAAAAGAAAGTTTTGTAAAAAAGATGTTTGAATGATACCTTGGAGAGTTGCCACCTTTTCTTGTTTCTGCAAGGTCATGTGTTTAGTCGAAAATTTTAAACCACAATGTTCAGAAGTGCTCACCAGTTGTTGCTCCTCATTTCCTAGGTTTCATTTTGACAAGTTAAGGAGTGGGGATTTTGTTTCTGGTTTGTTTATTTTTCCACTTCAAGATGCTAAGCATTCATTACTATAATGAGAACTTCTGAAAACTCCACCTGATTGTAGAAGATTCCATGTAAAAGTCTACTACCTGAAAAATGGAGTTTTATCTCTAGGATTGGACGCCCTAAAGTATGTGAATACCTAAAGCTCTAATCTCAGCAAGTCTACATTCCTCATATGTGCCCAGTCTCTGTGGCTGTTTTTACTTTTGTGATAAATTATTTACATGTGAACTATGCCTATGCTATGGTAATCCTCACCAGAGATTGAACACTTTCATCACAAGGATCATGCTTAGTTTTTCCATGTGAGTTGACAGTTCTAGTAAGAGAACCACTTGCCTACTCAGTAAGAAATTGCCTGGTAGATTATTTTAGCTGTTTTTCCATCAGATGGAAATTGATTTAAAACTGAGACTCAGGGCATTAAGTGATATCATAAAGCTGAAACTTTAATGTTTGTTTAAATACAAAAAGATCATCTATGTCACTTCACTGCCACTTGAACTAACAGAGTAGGTAATTGTTGTAGGAAGCTGCCTTTGAAAGGAGACATTTGGAAAGAGAGGGGATTTTTATCTTAAGGTGAATACAAGAAAGCCGAAAAAATTCTATTTCCAGTTCTGGAGAAGATTTAACTATTAAAATGCAGTTATCTAAACTGATTCCTGTTCTGTTTGCTGAAGTGCTCTCCTCTAGGCTTTTCAGGCAAGTTTCCATCTTCTGCTAAGCTGTGATTTTTTTCTTTTTTTCAATTTTTTTGCTGTGTCCAAATCTACTATCATTGCAGTTACCCTACTGATACTTTGCTGCCTCATGGTCTGTTTTCTGTTCTCTTTTCATTCAATGAGGTTTGCATGTTCCTGTGTGTTATACTTGAATCCTAGAACTGGGAGCTGAAGGAGATGGGACAGAGAGTGTCTGGATTCAAGGATTAGTGTGTCCTCTTGAATGTCTTGAGGCCAGTTGTACACATTGGTTTGTGCTGAGTACTTGTGCAGTATTTAACTGTGATATCCAGAGGCTGAGCCTTGCTCCAGGCTAGGAGCATCTTTTACTTGTTGCCAGGGTTACAATAATAATGGGAACTGCTTTTTCTGAAACAATGGGATGTGCTTTTTCTGCCTATTGCAAAGACACACCTGAAGCTGACCATGTCAAAGTTTGCAGGACTTTGCTGTTAGTTTAGAAATTTAGGCAAAACTTTCTCTTTTCTTTCTTTTTATGTAGTTTGTTTAGTTTATGTGTTTTTTAAAACAAGATTTTCTGTTGTGCCAGGTTGGTGATGTTGATGCACTGTTTAGGGTTTTTATGGCCTAACTGGAATTTGGTATGGAAGTGCTCTCAGTCTAGTGTTAATTCCATTTAAGTTTTATTAGCTAGAGAGTTATTTACTTTGTTGTCTTTTTCTCTTTTATAAAATATAAAGCTGTTTTATCATGTGTCTTGGCAAGCTCTTTGTATGTGGCTTCTAGGACAGTTGTGAATTTTTTTAACTTTAAAACATATAAAACTTGGGAAATTATAAGTATTTTCCTGTTGACTGAAACTGATTAAAGATCATGCTGAAGCTGAAAGGCTGTGTGAATCAAAAGAGACAGAGTTAAAACTGATCATTTTGAGAGCTGTTGTCTTGTAAATTAGAAGTCTCAATTTTTAGTGACTATGACTTTAAATGTCCTTAAGTCCATACTAAAAAACACAGGCACTTTGTGTGGAATTGCTTTTCAGTGCAACTGGATTATAAGAGGTACATTAGCTTACATTGGTATGATTTGACTTGTGATGGGTTTTATTAGGCATGGACTTCAGTAACAGAACTTATTTTTGGGTGGTTCTTCATACTGTGTGTATTTTCTGTTTCCAGTACCTGAAGTCCATAGATCTGATGTTCTCCTGGAGCACTCTGTGCCTTCTTCCTGCCTGCTTCCTTCTGACTCTTTCATTTTACCCAGTAATAATGTGGCAACAGCTATTCCAACAGGGAAGAATGTGATAAATCCAGCTGTTCCTGAAGAACAGGTAAACCCACAATTTTTGTGCTTCAGTGTAGGAACTCAATTTATTAAATATCAGTGTTGCATTTTTTTCTGTGCACACTTAGGTTGAAATGCTTTTCAAGAGCAAAAGGTCCTTGGATTTCTGTGATACAGTCTTTGAAATAAATGCTTTGTAAATTGTCTATGAAGTCTATAACTGATTGAAACCATACTACTTTGATCTGACCTGCAAGAGATATAACTTTTTTAGAGTTATTAAAAGTTAAGGACAGGCTGATAGTGCTGGGCATGCAGGAAGGAAACATCAGCAGGAAGGTTCTCTCAAAAAGCTGGTTTCTGTTCAAAGCTGATCATACTTGTTTGTTTTCTCAAGTGGTTTTAGGACTAGGTTTTTAGGATTTTCAAGGATGGGACTCTGAGCAACCTGGCCTAGTGAAAGGCATTCCCATCCCTGCCCGTGACAGGGCATTGGAACAAGATGATCTTCAAGGTCCCTTCCAACCCAAACCATTCTATTATTGGAGAATTAACATTTAATATTTACTTAATTATAAACAAATTAATTTTAGGGAGGTAAAATTTTACTTCGCTTTACTTTATTTTTTCCCCATTACTTTTAAAGTTGATTTTTTTTTTTTTTTTTTTTTTTGGTGGTTTAGTTGAGGGTTCTTAATATCTCCTGTGATTGCAGTGCTGCTGAGAACTGATGAACTGACCTTTGGTTCTTTCTGGGGTGTGAAAATGTTTACTTTTTAACTAAACAACTAGATGCGGAAGGAAGAGAAAAGCCTTTCTGCCTGGAGATTATCACAATTTTATCAGAATCACAAGAGCTGCTGCAGTTGAGACTTAAATAGATTTACCTTTCTGAATTTTTTATTTCCATAATTGCAGTGACCCTCATTTGAACATGTTAATTCATTGTAAACTTCCTTGTTTTAGAATGAGGGGTAATGTGTACTTGAATTAGAAAAGGCTCTTGCCTCACTGTGAAGCAATTAATGTTTTGGACTGATTGTCACCCCTTCTGTTTTCAGCACTTCCTTGGTTTTTTCTTCTTCAGGTATACTCATCAAGTCTCAAGGCTTCTCTTGGTGAAAGCTGCATTTCATTATTAAGACAGATTTTAATTTTCTGATCATTTAAAAGCATTTCTTTAGAGCTATTTTAAATAACAGTCACAAAATACAAGTTTTGGTTTAAGTGAGTCTTATCTTTTTCCCTTGAGAGCCAATCGTATGTTCGCACTTCCAGAAAGACTGTGGCACTAATTTTGAATTATTAGTTAATTAGTCACCATTTTGTGTTTGTTCCCAGGATAATGTTCTGGGGAAAACCTATAAAAAGTGAAGAAGAGATGTGCCCAGATGCAAATGATATAAAAGAAATTTATAAGTCCAGAAGTTATGGGGTTTTTTTCTTGAGAGGGAGGAGTGCTTGTTTTCTTTTTTTGACTGATGCCAGCTAGGGTAATTTTCTGTGTTGAAGTCTCTTCATCTGGCTGTCTGACAAAGTTTTGATAAGTAAATTTCTTTTACTGGCAGGACGATCAAAAAGTGATTTTCTTCAGCCACCACAGATCCTGCCTTTTTAAATTTTGGCTAACAGTGAATAACCTTCAACCTTTCTTGTTTGAGCTAGGCCAGCAATTTTAGCTTTTGTATTCTCTGGAAAGAGCACTTGGGTTATTCCAGAACACTGAGGCTTAGGGGTATTTTTTAAAACTATAAAGTCATTTAGTTAGGTAATCTTACAGAAAAATAAAAAACATACTTTGTTACTTCAGACTAAGTGTGTGTGCAAATTCTAGTTGTAGTCCATGTTTCAGTTTTTCTCATCTTGTTCTGTTCAGCTACTGACAATCATCATTCCATAAATTCTCTGTAATGCAGGAAATAGTACAAATTTTAAAACTTCATTAGCAAGTCCTACTGAAGGGAGTTGAGATCAGGTCCTTCAACATTATTTTGAAATGGAGTTGACTTTGCACTAAGGAGTAAACTAAGAGAAGGTGGTGGACATAAAACCAAGATAAAATATTCCTACACATATTAGAGGGTGATGTTAGTAGAACTGTATTTTTATATAATTCTAGCTCCAGAGCCTCTTGAGGTTTCAGGTAAATCCTTCCCTATTACAGGTTCCATACACACAATTTCTGGTGGTGCCAGACTCTAATCTTGAGCAGACCTCAGAAGTGGAATTGGCACATATGGCTTCTCTTTGCTTCTTACAGGAGAATTCAGAGCACAAACTGCAGTTTTCTCTCTGTTTAGTCTGCTGGATCTTATATATTCATGTACAGTCAAGTTCTCAGCTGGTTCTGTTTGTTACTTTATTTGAATCCTTTGAGAGATATTTATTGGAAAGTCAGTGCATTATCTGAGTGTATGTTTGGAACAAAAGGTGCTAGGGGGTGGATTAGGTCAGATCAGTCAAACCTCTCTTTAATAAAGACACTGAGATATTCCTTTCACCACCCAAATCTCAAGCATGCTTGGCTTTCAGATTGTTGGAAAAGTGGCAGCTGAATTAATTTACCAGCTTTTTCCTTGGAGTTCTTTTGTGGCAAAAAGAACAAGTTTTTGCCCCTTCCTTTATTTTTTTAAAAGGTAGAAATAAAGCTTTGACTTTTTTTATTTGTACCACAAAATGTTTTAAACATCACCTAATTTATTTGTGTTCTTTTGTGCAAGTGTGGGCTTACCATCAGTGTTTCACCTGTTTTCTGTTCTTCCACAATGTACTGAAATAGCAGTCACTAAATGTTTAGAGATGTCTGAATTACTTTTATTCTCTTAGTCTAGCCTAAGGATGAGATATTTATTTTAGCACAAAGCCTTTGTATTTCCTTTCTGTGACCACTGTTTGTAGTGTGCACTGGGTGAAAACATGGAATGATTAATCCAATGAGAGTTTGTTTCCCTGATGCATTGCGAGAGACGACTCAGTTCCACTTTTCTCCTATGAATTAGACTCAAGCAGATATTCCAGTTGCTTCTTCAAATGTAATTGAAGAAAAGACTTTTGCTGATGTTGAGACAAAGAGAAAAAATGAACCCAAGAGCTGCCTTCAACAAGCTGTTGCAAACCTCGAAATCAAGCTTTGCGGTGCTGAAGAAGAAAAACTGAAAATCAAAAAGGTATGAGTAGTCATTTTGGAGGAAAACATTTGGAATTTATATAGGAATTAAATATAGGTTTATATAGCAGAGGTTTAAAATTTGTTTGAAATTCATTTTTTTTTCACAGAAATTAGCCAAATTTAGTATCAATAAGGTTGGAAAAGTCTTCAAAGACCATCAAGTTCAACCTGTGCCAGATCCCCCCTTGTCACCAGCCCAGGGCACTGAGTGCCACATCCAGGCATTCTTTGGACACCTCCAGGGATGGGGACTCCAACACCTCCCTGGGCAGCCCCTTCTGATACCTGACTACCCTTTCAGTGAAGAAATTCCTCCTGATGTCCAACCTGAACCTCCCCGGGCACAGCTTGAAACTGTTTCCTGTTGTCCCGTCCCTTGTTCCCTGGGAGCAGAGCCTGACCTCCACCTGGCTACCAGATAAGGTCCCCTTGAACCTCTGTTTTTTTCTCCAGGCTGAGCCTCCACTGCTCCCTCAGCCTCTTCTCATCAGATTTGTGCTCCAAACCCTTCTCCATCTCTATTGTCCTTTTCTAGATGCTCTCCAGAGACTGGCCAGAACTGGGCACACCACACTATTTAGCTGGAATATTTTTTTTTAATGTCTAGTGTCTATTTTAGGCTGAAATTTTCTAAAGTGTCAGGAAAAACATTACTTTTTTAGCCTAACTGGTAATAAAAAAAAAAAATAAAAAAAGATTACAAGCTTTCTCGGCATGAGCTTTGTTTTGATTTTTTTGGGGGTGGGACCTCTAGTAGCTAAATTCTTCATACTCCTTCTGACCTGAATACAATAAGAGCACCAAGCAGGGCTGTGCCTGTAGTTACACATCAGAGTTAGCAAAAGGTCACTGAGGCATGGGAGAGTGAGTTTAACTTCTGTTATTCTTAATACTGTTTCTTGGGAGGGCTCAAGTCATGCTGGGGAAAGAGCAAACAGCTTGTTGGAAATGAGAATGAAGGTGAATAACTGGAGCCAAGGATGAGGAGGTCTGCAATTTGCTAAGTGTGAGAAGGAGAGGTTGGAAGAGGAGACAGGTTGAGAGAGACGCTTTAGATTGGTGTTCCACAGTGTGTTTCTGTCTCACCAGGGGAATCTCTCAAACTGTTTTGACTACTTTGTCCAAAAGCAGGGTTGAACTAAGCAACCTGCTCTTTGTGTCCTCCTCATGACCCTCTCAGTCGTGCCTTTGTTTGAATAGCTGTGCAGTGACCTGGCAGGTCATTTGTTTCTATACTGGCTTCCTGCATGGCTTGGAGAAATAGCTGCTCTTGAGCAACTGAAAAGGTGTCAGCAGCTTATGTGAAATAGCAATGGCTGCATTAAGGAAAAAATAAAAAAAATTAGCTCTTTGTACAGCAAATAATTTTGAAGTTTATTGTCAAGGGTGTTATTCTCTTCCTCTCTATTGGTTCATGTTGGGCAGGCTTTCAGAGTGGCTTTCTGCAAGTTCCCAGAATATTTTAAGATTTCATTCATTTTGGAGATGTAGGTAGAGATCATTGTATACATGCATATATGTCATAAGATTCCTGCCTTTTCAGTGGAAACATTTGCTGACAATACATTTAATATGCTGCTTTTCAAGTGCAGAAAGGCAGAGCAAGATATTAAAACTATGAAAATAATTGAACAGAACAGAACAGAATAATTCCTGTTGGAAGGGACCTGTAACAACAGGTCCAGCTGCCTGAGCCCTTCAGGGTTCAGAAGTTAGAGGATGCAATTAATGGCACCTTGGCCACTTCACATAGATCATTCCTTATACATGGGATATGCATTGGGTTTGAAATACCTCACACTTGAAAGTACTGTCTCAATTTAACAACTGCAGACAGATTTTTCTTGCACAACCCTTTATCTCTGTGATGATTAAGACAGCAAATATCACAGTTATCAGAAATTAAATCAGTTTGAATGGTTGAATGAATCTGTATTTTCACAAATTACCAATGTTTGTAATTTCATGTGTTTTATTTTACAAATTTTATAGGAATTGGAACATTTGCTGGAAAAACATAGTGTGCTAGAAATGGATTTCTTGAAGGAAAAAAAAGAAAAAGTGCTTCCACATCAAGATCATTACAAGACACTCCAGGTAATTTATTTCTTGTAGTATCTTTGTTTTTCAGGAGGGTTTTGTATAGAGCATATTTATGTCCAGAAAAAATTCTTTTAGGCATCTGTGGGTCTGTTCCAAAGCCTTTTGAATTTAAAGAATTTCTAAGGTTTTTACATCACAGCCTAATTTTTTACATTAGCAGGAATGTAAGTTTAATATTCCACTTGCCTAACAACATTTTTTAAATTCAGATCATTCTTCCTTGTTAGGATCTATTTCATAAAACAGATGAAAAGAAAACCACTTTTCTCAGTATAGTTGTGAGTAACAGCATATGACTTCACATGTTCTAGAGGGCTATGACCAATTGTTTGTGCTGTCTTACCTAACTTCAGTATGGAATAATTCATGCTGCGTAATGAAAATCTGTAAAGTGTCATTAGATGATAGACAATGGAATTAGAATTGTTTCCACTATAAAAGTTTACAACTTCCATTAAATATATGTGTAAAGTTTCACATCCCAGACAAAATTTTCATTGAAGTTTTCAGTCATCTTCCAGTGTTAGAGGAAAGCAAACTATGTTAGAGCATTTCAGAAGTTTGTGTCTGTAACTCAGTTTCACTTCATTTTTTGCTGCTGTGGATGGTGTTTAATAGCTGTTGCATTGTTTCCCATTTGTACTTAAAGGGTTGCTGTAATAATTTGTTTTGAATTTCTGACAGCAGTACATTCTGGAATTTACAATAATATAATTATCTAATACTGTTTTTTTCCTTTATTGTGTGTAACACTTTACTCAGTAAAAGAAATGTTTGCATAACCATGATATAAAGGGAAGTATAACTTAAAACCCTCATGATTTATGGAGTACTATAGTGGCTAAAGTTATTGGTTATCCTAAACAATAGAATGGGTGGATTTCATGTTGTTAATACTTACTTCTGCTTGAAAAGCATTGTGAATTAAAATAGTGGGAAGGCTACTGAGGTTTGCAACTATCAGTCTGCATAACTCTTTGAGTCAGGTACTGCAATTTTCAAAAATGGCAATAAAAGGGTCATAACTTTTACCTTACTTTGTAGAAGTGCTCATGTGCTTCCTCTTGTGTTCTGGGTACAGCCAGAATCAAACCAGAGAAGGAAAGTGAGTCATGCATAAGAGCTGCCTGTTAAAGTTACTTTAATAAGACTACAATTGTGGATGCTTTCTGTTACTGCAGCTTTTAGTTTCTTTTGTCTTTCTCCTCTGGCTCCTGCAACACCACCTGTGGCCACACACTGAGCAGAGCTGGCAGCTCCCAGGACAGATGTCTGTCCCACTGGCTCTGTCTTTTCCAGTAGAAGCAGCTGGTTATTGGTGCTGCTGACCAGAAAAGCTTTAAAGCAGACTGCAGTGATGCCTCTGGCACAACTTTGGGAACTCTCAGGATGAGGTTTCCAATGGAACCGATGCCAGTATCCAAAGCTGTAGGTGTGCATTAATTCCTTTAAATGAAATTGCTGTGTTAATGTTTGAGTAAAAAGTATAAAACCAGTGTCTCAGGAGACTTTTCTAACTGCCTTTTACATGAACATGCACTGTTCTATGCACCTTTATATTTACTAACTAACTGGCTTCTGGCACGTGTGACAGGGAATTCTTAAAAGCTGCTCTAGATACAGCAAAACCAGTCAGTTAATCAGATTTTTAACAAGGGGATATTTAGATAAGACTCTTTTACTTTTTGAAGAAGTTACTGTGCTTAGTTCTGAGAGAAGATTTCATTGATCAACTAAGTCAGTTATCTTTTATTTTTTTACATCTTTTCCTGATGGTTTCTGCCTCAAGGGTGACAATTATGTTAATCACAGTTTTGTTTTCACAAAATAGCATCAATAAAATATGCTTTAGGTTTTTTGATATAAAAAAAAAGTAACCTTGAAAGACAAAGTAGGAAAATAAAAATATTTTCTTCGAGCTGGGTTACCATTCTAATGGAGCAAGTTTTGTTCTGGACTTGTCACAAACTTTTTTCATCATAGATGTAAAAAAAGCCTTAAACTGAATTTGGTAGTTCTGAAAATTGTAGAATTGAAGGGTAGTGAAAATCACTATTTCTAAGCATGGGAGGCAGAATTCCAAATCTTTGGTACAGTGTTAACATTTAACCAGTGGATGACAACAGAGTGTTGTCACATTTATCATTGTATAAAACCGAAAGGTCTGTGTTTCATCTGAGTAAAATTAGCTTTAAAATTATCAAGATTAAACAGACCATGTAGTTTTGTCACATTCTTATTATTTCCATATGTATCTGCAACAGCCAGAGACAGTAAAGGGCCAGCAGTGGGTTCATAAACAGAATAAATAAATTGCTATTACCTAGTATTATAGAGTTGTTTGGATATTTAATGCAATGGTCTCTTTGAGATCTTGAATTCATACAAGCTAATAAAATGAGAGTTATGATTCCCACACTCCTGCTTCTGTGTTTGTACTATTTAAGAGGCAGAATAACCATATATTTCTAACTTCACTTGCAAATTGGAACTGAGTTTCAATTGGAAGTGTAATTTTAGGAGTTTTGACTTATATGCAGTGTTGCAACCATAAAGTTGCAATCTTAGCCTTATAATTCCTTGCTTATTTTAGACAGGAGAGAAACAGATGCAAATGTATGTCTGATTTTTATATTTTCTTGGTTGGTATGTCAATTTTATATTTCTCCATTTTTTGATCAGAGTATGTATATTCATGTCAACTTTTAACACTTCGGTTCTTCCTTAGGTGTGAGTTGATACATATTTTTAGTTAATGAGTTGCTTACGTTTGGGGCAAGTAAGTCATACAAGGTTTTGAAGATAATACACACTTAGTGGTCGCTTAATCCTAGAAATCTAAAATTTTGCTGTAGTCACATTACAATATGTTGTAGAAATAAGCAATGGCTGCATTTTAAAGCTACCAAACTCCAATCTGTAATACAGTGAAAACCATCAATAACAAAATTAAAATTCCTGTTCAGTAGGTGATGTTCTCTTGTTTGCAAATCAGCGAGGGAACACTACATTTGAGAAGGGAAAGTAATGCCTGGTTTCAACTGCTCTGAGCGGAAACTTTATTCTTCAGTCAGATTGTTCAGCTGATAAGGACCCTGATGTTTGGTCTATCTACAGACAACTGGTTTTGATGATTCACTAGGAACTGGGTCGTACTTTTCTCTGCTATTTGTTTGATTTATCACACAGTCACATTTGAAGAAGTGCTGCGTTGCCACTGGAAAATTCTAGTTGCGGTTATACACATTTTTTCCCATCATCATCCCTTTCTGGAAGTTAGGCAGGCTGTTTTTCTGAAGAACAATACAGTTGCTGTGCTGTGACCCTTCTTTTTGAAATGAACTTCTTTTTTATCTTTTGACAACACACTTCTGTTCTTCCAACTTAACAAATCTGTAATTGTTATGAAAACACCAACATCTTTTTTTTTCTTTTGGAAACCATTATTCCTGTTCCATCTTTCTTTAGGGAACATCTTAAAAATTTTTATTTTAAAAGGGCCTTTAATATGCTTATTTTATGTAGTAGTATTACTGTTACTGCAAAGAATCATGATTGGAAATTAATTGGTTTGTAGTGTGACTTCACTTTACATAACATTTTGTGTGTAAGAAAGCAGGTCAGATATGCCCCTTATTTGAGTGGTGTTTCAGAAAGGCAGGAGAGGAAGATTATCCTGAGGAAAACATTGACAGAACAGTAAAGAATGATCCAAAGGAAGTTCACTAGGTCATGCAGTAACACCTAGCTGGGATAAAAGGTAACAATAACCTAAGTTCAGTCGTTGCTGGTGTTAGATGTTGTTTCTTTTATGTATTTCCATGCTGTTGATGTTTTAGGGAATTTTTCATTTGACTACCTGTACAAATGTCACATTTAAATTATACAACTTCAAATTATGTGGAGAAGTCTTAAAATACAGGTATATAAAGATAGGAAATGATAAAACTGAGATTTTGGGCCCATTTGTTCCCTCTTAACTCTGAAGCATAACTTTATTTTTATTTTGATTAATACAGCCCATTGTTTTGGAGGTTTTTATATATTAGACCCATATATCACACAAATTCATATAAACAAGATTTTTTTGGTTGTGTCTGGTTCCTCGTTTTTGACGTTAGTGCTTCCACTTACCTTTTATGTCAGAGTTTAGTGATGTTCATCCATGCAGGACTCCTGCTGCCTGTGCTTGACTTCCCACTTGTCTCTTTGGGTTTGGAGGAGATAATGCCTGAGCAAGAACCAGCTCTTTTGGAGCCTTCTCTCTAGGGTTGTATCCATGTCCCAGGCAGATCCCAAAGAGGCCAAAGCCTTCTTCCTTCAAGTCCAATGTTGCGACCCTTGGTTTTGCCCTTCTGCTGAGCACACCATCTCATGGTCACTGCATCAGGGCAGATCTTCCCATTCCCTCAGGTCCAGCAGAGTGCCTCGTGGATTTTTCCTCAGCTGCCTGTGTTATGGGTGCTGCAGGAACAAAGACTCTCTAACCAGTTAAAGTTAGAAAGTGATATGTTTATTACAATGCCAGGCACACCTGGGAGAAATCTCCCACAGGGATGTGCAAAGTACAAGGGCTCTTGCTGTCTTTTATCCACAGAAGTCTTACATATTCATATAATTACCCAATACACCTGTGCATATGCATTACCTAACCCTGCCTACCCTCACTTCATATTAAAATTAGCTCAAAGTCCTTTTACGCTCAAGCGTTTCCTTCCTTCAAATGGGTCAGTGGTTGTTTGAAATGGGTCAGTGGTCTCCTAATGGTGAAGTCAGGGAGTCTTCTTTGCCTTCAACTTTTCACCTTTGTTTTGTTGCTAGGTTCTCAGGCCCTTTGGCTATAGTTTAAGCTCCCAGCTTGGTTCTGGCTGATTTCAGGGTCCAGGTGCAGTTATGATTCCTTCACTTTGACAATATCCCAACTGCCTGTCTTGTCACAACAAAGCCAAGTAAGCGATTTATTGTCTTAGCTCTACTGCATCAGCCACTTTCTACATTGCTTCTACTATGATCATTGTATGTATAGCTTCTGTCTCTCAGCTAAGCTCCTAACCCTTTGATTTTTACTTTATGGGGGCTGTTATCCGTGTGCCCCAGGAATCTCCTGGATCGCTGCGTTGTCCCACCAGCAGATTCTGAGCTTGGGAACATTCCTTGTGAGGAATCACCTGAGGCTCCCTCCTGTTGTCTGGAGAAGGTCTCACCTGCCTCATTCCTCTGGAGACTGTCTAGCACAGCAATTCCCACTTTGCTGTCCTGCCTGCTAATCCTGACCCCCAAATCCTTCACGGATCCCCCACCCCAAAACAGAGCTCTACACATTCCACCTCCTCCCTCACAGACGAGGCAACTCCCTGTCATCACCTCCCTGGTCTTTCCTTCCAGGAGAGTGCATTTATGATCCTGGAAAAGGTGTTCTGCAGGAGGTTGGAAACAGGTCTTGGAGGTAGGTGGTTTTTATGGCTGGAGTACTAGAAAATGTATGTTTTCTTACAAAACTAATATATGACTTACATCCTGTTAAACACCATCTTCTAAGAAAATATTTAGGTTGGTTTTAGGTGCAGACATAGAGGAGACAGAATGTTAATAACAAAAAAAAAAAATAGGTGTGAAAAAAAAGTTTATGTACTGTACCTGCAAACAAATTTATAAATGAGATTCCAGGAAATTTCACGGGTCACAGCAGGGTTTAAAATTATGGAATATGGAAAAAGGGGGAATTTCAGAAAAGACACTTTAACAGATACCAGTGCATCTTTTTGCTGAACTGCTAAAGGTATTTATGGATATGGCAACAATCCCTTGCCCACCTCTTTTTCAAGTGAGTGCCAGATACCTCACGTTTATTTATTCATCTTTAATTTTTTTAGTGTTACTCTCTGTACTCTTCTGTCAGACACTCATTTTTATTCAAAACCTTTATTTATTAATAATTTCAGAGCTGTTTACATTTTGGCCTGTTTCCCCCTGCCCTCGCCCCCCTACCCCCAGTTTTGATGTCTTCTTTCCTCTAAATTATTTTTCCATCCATGACAAAAAATAACTTCATTTCTCTTACCAAAAGATTCTCCTCTTTTGCCTCATATTTTCCACTTAAATTTCAATTCTTTTATTAATTGTTTTGTTTTCTTGTGTCAGAATTATTAATTAGAAGAGTGGATGTAAGAATAAGCATTCTAATTTTGTTGCAAAAATATACCTCTCTTATGCTTTTGTGCTGTTATTTAACAGTTTTGAGATGTCTGACTTCCCTTATAATCTGTTCTTCAGTTACAGACATAGGGCATGCCAAGCATTTGTGTTTTTTACACTTATTTGTCTCCTTTTTGCCTCCCTGATTTTAAAAGTATTTTAAAAAATTGTGCTTAAATAAATTTCATTTTCTTAGTGTGCAAGTAGGTACTAGCAAAACAGTTTTGTTTAAACCAAGTTTTTTGTCCTGACTGCTTTGTACATGTCCTGATCTGTTTTATTCCAGTGCATTCTGGATTTATTTGAGTGCATTTACTGATAGATGTTCAGTGTGTTACAAGTCTGTGACAGCTACTGCACTTCTTCATTTACACATTCACAGCAAGTCCATTCAGAGGGATTAATCTTTTACTTTTTTTCCTACTTAATATGGAAGTTCTACTTAGGAAGGTCGTGAAATGCCCAGATATATTTAGTACTGATTGGTTAGAGTTCTTTACCACCAGCTTTGTCTCATCAAGATTTTCACATCAAGGTTTTTCTAGCTTTTGTAGGAGTAGTATCTTGTTGGATTTTTGAGGCAATAATGAAAATGTGCAAAATCTGTCTAAAAGGAAACCTGTGTAGAAATGAACCTAGGTAACTGTATAGCTAAGACAATACTTACGACCAGTTATCTGTTACATAAAAAAAATTTAATAGATATTGAAAAAGTAAGTTTAAAGGTGCAGCAGGTTAATGAGCAATAACATTTTCAGCAATCTGCAGCCATTCATAGTTTATTAATGAACTGTGGACAGATGATTTAAGAGTTGAAGGGAAATGTTGCAATGCTTGCAGGACAGTTATCTGGTGTTTGACACACACCTCCTTAAAAGATGTGGGGAATGGTGCCAAAGCATCTCCATGTCCTGTTTGTGTTCAGTGTAAGGCATCTGAGACAGGGTAATTATTGAGAGTGCCTGAGCATTGCTCACCACCAAAATAGTAAATCTTAGCCAATATAAGCCAAAATTAGTCAATACTTTTAAAAGAATTTGTGCTTCCTGTTTATACACGTGAAGGCATAGGATGCCCAGCAAATATGCTAATTATGTTTTGGGGAGAAATTTGGAGGATTGTCCCTCATTGCCCTTTACCTGTTAAATTGTCTTATTTGGTTTATAATTCATTAATCAACTATGAATGACTGCAGAATGAAGCTTAATATATTACTGAAACTTTTATTGCTTAATTAACCTGCTACACCTTCACATTTGCTTTTTCAATCTGTATTAAATTTTATTTATATATAGTATATACTTGATGTTGAAAAACAGTTTACTTGTGTTTCTAAACCCAGCTGAAATATAAAATTTGCCAGGTATTAAGCAAATTTATTTGTACTCTAATCTAATTCACACATTGGAAGTTATTACATAGCCAAGAAACTCTTGTGATTTACATATCAAAGTTGAATTTATTCATCCCATCTCAGTTGCCTTGGAAACTTCCTTATTAATTATGCCTTTACTTTTTTTTTAATTTGAGTGAACTGCCAAAATGTTAATATGTAGGCAAAGTGTCAACAAATTACTTATATTTTAAACTACTGCAAAGGTGTGTAAGAGGTCACTTCTGTATAACTCCTGATACTGAGAAAGTAATTCCAGAGATAAAGTACTGTTACTTTATTGTTGCTGCTCTTTAATAAATAAATAACATTTTGCTGCTGAGACTTGTATAAGGTTTTTCCTCATTAAAGGCTTAAAAGGTCCAGAAGAGCATGTGACATTTAAAATAATCATATACTTAAACTACTGAGAACTTTTTTACTATTCTTGGCAAATGTTTTATCACTGAAAGAAAGCTGATACTAATAAAAACTAGAACATCTGTTCTTAAACCTGGAGGATATTGAGATAAAACAGATTTTTCCAGTTCTATGTAATTCCTTATAAATAAACCTATTACTTGAATGTATTGATAAACACATGCAGTGTTTTGGTTTTGGATATGCATTACAAACTAAAGCATTCTCAGGCAAGTAATTGGTTAGGATGATCAACATTAATTTCCACAAGTGAGTACCATAATGACAGAATTAAATTATGAAAATGAAGGTCTGAATAATGCTTGAAAAATAATATAAGGCATTGTGATAAAGGTCTGAGACAAATTCTGAATTTCTTCAGTTATTACAATATTTTTTTATATCTTAAGGGTAATTTCAGCCAGTTAGTCTGTGCTTAATGTACTTCCTGTTTCTGTAGGGAGAAGGTAAAGTTTCTGTGCCAGGTTTTCAAAGGGATGAGTTTGTCTGACTTTTGAGATAAATAAGGAGTGTGTCATTGAAAGGCAAATTTCAATTTGCCTGCTAGGCAGAGAATTTCCATCTGACCTGCTAGGCAGAGAATTTGCAGTAAGTCTTGATAACTTCAGGGAAGCTCAGAAGGAAAACAAGTTAAGCTCATAAGCAACAAAGAACGGGAAATGTTGTGAAGCTCCCTTATATTCAAATTTTATAACTGGAAAGGTACTTTTTATTCTTGAAGACCCTTCTTGCTATTGATAAGCAGAAAAGATCTATTTCCATCTTTTAGAGCTAAAACCTGATTCCAGACAGTATGTGATGCCTGCTTTTGTGAAAATACTTTGTGAAATACTTTTGCAAAATACTTTGTTTAAAAGACTAAATAAAACAAAAAAAAATAAAACCTGAGAAAGGTCAGTAGAGGGAACAATTCTGGGGTTTCATATGGAGTGTGATTACATCTCTGCCCCTTGGGAGTTCCATTACCTGCACAGAATCCCCAGTGGGAAAACAGCTGTGTTCAGCTGGGCTGATGGGGGGTTCTCTGAGTCCCTGGGACGTGGGCTCACTACTTATAAAGACACATTTCAACTCTGTGCCACTTTAGCACATCCAGTGCTGTTGTTTTAAGATAGATTAGTCTTAGATATCCTCTGCTGTTGTTTTCTATAAATGTGGTGACAGTTGTCAACCGAGGAAAATTATTCAGGGCTTGATGGAATTCAGCCAAAAAATGCAGTGGACATCTCCCATGCAGGAAGAAAGGGGATATTGTAGCTAACAAAGACTACAGGAATAGTCTAAAGATATCTCATATTTCACATAATATTTTCATTAGAGAGTTCTCTCATGAATGGGGGTCTAGTGGCACTTACCCTCCTGCTTATATCAAATTTGTCTGTCTTTACTTTCACATTTTTTTGAGAAATGATTATTTGTTGAATAAAAATAGCAGCTCTTTGAGTCGTGCTGCAACTCCTGTGACAATATTTTATCAACTTTCAACACAGTCCCATTCTGTCACCACCAATTAAATTATATTATACCAACCACTGACATAGCTGATGAATCTTCCATTGCACTACAGAAGCACAGTAGTATTTTTTAAGAATAATAAAATTTTTATTCATTTTTATGATATTTTATATTTTTAACTGGTCCTGCTCTGCTTTACATTTTAAAAGGTGGCCTCCAGTCCTTTAAATACCTTTACATATGCTTAATAAGTCTGCATACATCCAGTTGAGAAGGCTGTATTCCAGCAGGATTTGCCTTCCCTTTTTGCAAACACTTTTAGCCAAGAGCCTTACTGTAAGCAATGTTTGTGCCCCTCTGAAGAGGGGAGCTGCTCAGAACAAGAACGTGTCTTAATCATGATTTTTCTCATCTGGGTAAGCCAATTTGTGGGAGGTCTGCCGTAATGTAAAATACCAAGAAGTTTCAAACCAAGCTAAAACACAGCTCAAGCTTGCTGTCAAATTCAGTCCTAATGCTACAGCCTTTAAAAATGTATTTACATTTTAATTTCTCACATACAACAAAGGAAGAGTGAGCTTGTTTCTGCCTCCTTGCCAGCTGGCCTGGAGAAAGGAACCGAGGGACTTCAGAAGGGGCGGCGTTTGTATGGTCTGGGTTTGTAGAGTTAGAGGAAACAATGTTTGTGTCCAAATTAGAATCCCTCTGCTTCTCCCTCTCACTCTTTCAGCAACAACAGGGTTCTTGCAGGGGAGGGAAAGTTTTGGCTGCTGTGGGATATTTTGTAGGGTTTTTTGGTTTTGGGGTTTTTCAAGGGGGGAAAGGGGGAGATTGCCTTTTTGTTTTTAAGTGCGGCATATTGAATAGATTAAAGAGGCAGCTGTGGAATTACTGTTGTTCAAAATAAAAAATTTCAGATATGAGAATCGTGGTTTTAACATCATTGGAGGGAAAGACAGAATGAGGGGTGGAAGAAAGTGAGGGATGTTTTAGAAACAATGAAAAGACAACAGGGAAAAGATCTGGAGAGTGAATGAGTGTCAGATACAGTAATGGGAAAGTTATTCCCTGTCTTATATTTATGCATTTATCAAAGATTTCTTTCAATTTTGTTTAAGTGTTAATATCATCAAGACGAAGAAGTAAATGGAGTGTATAAAGATGTCAAGAATCTTGAGTTGTATTACTCTTAGACTATATTTTGAAAAGTACAGGTATATGTCTATTTTTTTATTTTTACTGTAACTCTAGAATTCTGCATATTTGTCTGTATGAATCCATTTGCTTTTTGTGGTCAATAGTAGTAGTACATTTTAAAAATAGATTAGTTGACATAGCTTAATGATCTGTAATTTTTTAAATTTATTAGGTCTGTGTTTTTCAAATCACAGTTTAATTAAAAAAAAAAAAAAAAACCAAAACAACAAAACACTAAAAACTAATTAAAACAACATATCTTTTAGTTACCTCTAAGTAACTTAAGGTGGCATCAGTCATTGCTGACTCTTTCTGAATGTTACATCTGATGTTTTCTGGCTTAACTTTGGAAAATAAAAAAGATTTTGGCTTTGTTTTAGTGATTTCAGTGAGACTGCTTTGCTTTGAGGAAGAGATTAGGTTAAATTTACCTCTTTTTTTTAAAGAGATTATTTAGATTTTCCACTTGTCCCACATCCTCAAACAGAAATTTTCTCCTCTGGAGTAACTAGTTTTGCTGTTAGTTCAGTACCATCAGTGTTTCACAGGAATTAAAATAGATAAATTAATAAATGTATGTTATGGTTTTTACCTGGGATTGCTCTTTAGATACCCAGGTTTATTTCTAGGCTGTTGTTTCTTAAAACAAGAGAGTTTTATGGG